>JASWHV010000016.1:18641083-19891083 GCA_030760725.1 Neostapfia colusana | reverse complement strand
GAGGTGCAGGCGCCCCGGATCCCTGACTTGGCACAGATGCCGCCACTGGAGGAGATCGAGCGCGTTTCTTCTCTGGTGGCGGGTTGGAAGCCATGACGAGGGAGGACTCAAAGGCAAAAAGACAAAACACAAGAGTCCAAGGAAAAGTGATGGGAAGTGCGAAGGGAAGCCGCAATGCGGGTAAGATCCCCTCTTAAAACTTCCCAGGTGCAATTCCATGTGATTCGAAACTCTTTGAATACGCCGCATCGGCAACCGCTTCGGCTCCAAGACCGAGCGCCGATGACAGGTGGACCCAAGCCGTCCGACTGAAGCGGCGGGTCAAGGAGTCAGCCTCCCAAGAAGACGAGCTGGCGAGGCGCTTCGACGGTTCCCGAAGAAAGCGCCGCAACGCGCAGAAGTGGCAGTCTTGGGAACCGCCGCAGTAAAAGCAACCATCAAGTAGGCACACGCTCCCACGATCCCACAACTGTTTGTGCTCCGGCAGCGGTCAATGCGGGACTTAGAGAAAGTGCGCGGAACAAAAGAGACGGAGGCCCCACCTCGGGCTCGGTATCTCCCCTGCGATATGGGGAAAATGCCTAAGAGTCTCACCCTTCTCCGCAGGGAGAGCTCCAAAGGCGCCACACGTCCAGCGGGGCCGGACCTCCCTCTCCTCAGAGGAGAGCTCCGGGCTCGCCACGTGGCCTGCATAAGCCGGACCTCCCCCTCCGCCAGGGAGAGGTCCGAAGGCGCCACGTGTCCAGAGGGGCCAGACCTCCCTCTCCTTAGAGGAGTGCTCCGGGCCCGCAACATGGCCAACAGGAGCCGGACCTCCCCCTCCGCGGGAAGAGGTCCGAAGGGTCCACGTGTCCTGCGGGACCGGACCTCCCCCTCCTTTGAGGAGGGCTCTGGGCCCGCCACATGTCCAGCAGAAGAGCGCTGCCTGCCCCCAAGCGGTAGGCAGCGGGCGTAAAGACGCCCCATACCTTGCCTGTACAAGGTATTCAAGGCCCGTGCCTTCCCAAGACGCGTAGACGCGGAGCACGCCTCTGTCAGGTGCCGTTGCGCCCAGTCGCATCACAGACTGGCGCACGGTGTCAGAACCTGCCAGCCAATAAACACAGCGACAAGACATCCCCTGCCACCTCCGCAATCATCAACCACTACGACTAGCATGCGGCATGTGCAGGGCGGCAAGACGAAGACTCAGAAGCCTTCGCCAGAGACAACTACCAACGTAACTGCGGATACGATAGTCGACAGGCAATCTCCCCGGGACCACCTGTCGGGTCCCGGGCCCCCCTTGTAAGCCACCCGAGCCTTGGACTATAAAAGGCTCGGGTAGGCAACGTTAGCAAGGGTTCGAACTCTAGCCATTTGCACCCTGGGTTCGCACTCCAGAAACTCATACGCTAGGCATAACTCATCGTCAAGCTCAGGAATCCGGTTCTAAGCAACAAGCAATACAGCGAGCTCCTCAGCTCACCGTGGACGTAGGGTTTTACGCTCCGGCGGCCTGAACCACGTAAAACTCGCCGTGTCAAGCTCCTCCTTAACTCGTCCCTACGCTCAAGCTCTCCACAAGTGACTATCCCCTCCGAAAAAGAACCTCCGCGGGCTGCCCAGTGCAGGTCCGGGGGAAGTGTCGACCACACACTTCGACATCCAGAAACTCACGGGATGCCTAGCCGCGCTGAGTCGGTTTACACCATGGTTAGCAGAGCGAGCGTTCCCCTTCTTTAAGCTCCTGTGCAAATCCGGTCCATTTGCTTGGACCGATGAAGCAGAATAAGCTTTCTAGGAGTTGAAGCAACTCCTGACGACACTACCCATCATGGTAGCCCCCGAACCCGAAGAGCATTTGTTGCTCTACATCGCGGCGACAACTGAAGTGTTGAGTATGGTCCTCGTTGCAGAGCGGCCGGACCTCTCGTCGCCACAGCCTACTCTGGTAGCAGGAGACAGGCACCAGGAAACCCCGGAGTTCCAAGACGGCCTCCCGAACCTCCAAGACAATCTCCCGGAGATCCAAGACGACCCCCGGACCTCCATGACAACCTCCCGGAGGTCCAACGGGACCTCCCGGAGCTCCTGAAAAACCAGCGGGACCTCTCGGAGGTCCAAGGCGGCTTAGGAGCCTTCGAGTCCCAGCTCCCGGAAGCCCCCCTGGACCCACCCACCTCCGGTAGGCCTGAGCCAATGGATGAAGACATCTCTGGCCTGGGAGGGAGGGTCCGGACCATCCAGAGGCCTGTATACTACATCAGCAAAGTCCTCCATGACGCCAAGACAAGGTACCTGGAGGTCCACAAGCTGCTGTATGCAGTGCTCGTGGCGTCCAGGAAGCTCCGCCATTACTTCCAAGCCCACCGGGTCTCGGTGGTCACCTCCTATCCGCTGAAGGCGATCCTTCACAGCCCCCACGCGACTGGCAATGTCGCTAAATGGGCAGCGGAGCTGGCGGAGTTTGAGCTGGACTTCCTTCCTTGTCATGCAGTCAAGAGCCAAGCACTGGCTGACTTCGTGGCTGAGTGGACACCAATGAAGGCTGACCCAGGGGGCCACGAAGACGGTGAACCAAAGCACCGAGCTCCGGTCTTCACCGGGCCTCACTGGACCCTCTTCTTCGACGGCTCCACGCGAAAGAAGGGGGCCGGTGCCGGCGTACTGCTTCTCATGCCATCGGGGGAGCAGTTTGGGTACATGGTGTGTCTCAATTTCAAGGCAACCAACAACATGGCAGAGTATGAAGCACTCATCTTTGGCCTAAAGACAGCCCTGTCTCTGGGCGCTCGCCAGTTGTTGGCACAGGGCGACTCCCAGCTAGTTATCAAGCAAGTTAAGGGTGAATGCTCCTGCAATGACCCACAGCTAGCTGCTTATCTGCTCCACGTGCAGATGTTGGAGAAATACTTCCTCGCCTTGGACCTGCGCTATGTACCGCGCGCTGGCAATGCTGCAGCGGATGACCTCTCAATGAAGGCCTCCACCGGAGCTCCTGTGCCCGAAGGAGTCTTCGAGAGGACGTTGCTGTGGCCCACAGCCCGGCCTGCCGAGCCGGGCGAAGGGGGCTGAACCAGCACCTCAAAGCTGGCCGTCCCGGCGGCCCTGCAGCCATGGACGCCGCCAAGGATCATAAGCGTCACTGGGGACTCCGTGCAACCCAGCGCTCAAGATCCAGGATCTCAGGTCAGACCCGATGCATGGATCACAGAGATCCGGGACTACTCGAAAGATAACATCCTCCCTGATGAACGTGTATCCGCTGAACAGATCGTGCGCATGGCTAAGAGGTACGCACTGGTAGAAGGGGATCTCTACCGGCGTGGCGCCAACCACATCCTATTGCGGTGCATAACCCAGGGGGAAGGCTGCGACTTGCTCGCTGAGATCCATGGAGGCGAATGTGGGAGTCACTCTTCCTCACGCACGCTTGTTGGTAAAGCCTTCCGGCATGGCTTCTACTGGCCTACAGCACTCCAGGATGCTGTCAAGCTGGCCAAGAGCTGCAAGGCGTGCCAGTTCCACGCCAAGCAGATCCATAAACCGGCTCAGGCGGTACAGATGATCCCGCCCTCATGGCCATTCGCCGTATGGGGGCTGGACATCCTGGGACCATTCCCCAGAGCCGTCGGGGGATTCTGGTACCTCTACATCGCCATCGACAAGTTCACCAAGTGGCCGGAAGCCACACCCGTCGTCAACATCAACAAGCAATCTGCAGTAAAGTTCATCAAGTCGATCGTCTGCCGGTTCGGGGTCCCGAACAGAATCATTACTGACAACGGGACCCAGTTCACTAGCGCAGCGTTCCAAGAATACTGCAAAGACCTAGGCATCCAGGTGTGCTATGCCACCGTGGTTCATCCAAAGAGCAATGGACAAGTTGAGAGGGCCAATGCCGAGATTCTTCGAGGCCTCAAGACCCGCACCTATGCCGGCTTGAAGAAACATGGCGCCCAGTTGGTGGACGAGCTTCCGAGCACACTATGGGCGAACCGGACATCCCAGAGCCGGGCCACTGGAGAGACACCCTTCTTCATGGTGTACGGGGCCGAGGCCGTGCTTCCCCCAGAGATCACCATGAAGTCCCTCTGTGTCCGAGCTTACGACGAAGCCGCGCAGGACAACCTCCGGCATGAAGACATCGACCTTGTCGACGAGGCTCGATTACATGCGGCACTCCACAACGCACGGTACTGACAGGGGCTCCGACGCTACCACCAAAGGTTTGTGCGTGCCCGGGAGCTGCAGGAAGGCGACCTGGTATTGCGGCGCGTACTTTCTCGCAAAGGGACCGGCAAACTGAATGTGGCCTAGAGGGGGGGGTGAATAGGCCTTTAAAAGAATCCTGCACACTTAATAGAATTATCAGAAACTTGATTGACCGGACTAGTCCGGTTGTGTGGGCGGAATAGTCCGGTGTGCTGAATTGTGTATATTGTATAAGTGTTGTGCAGAAGAATTAACTTGTTTAGCAGCGGAAATAAGAAAAACAATTATTCTATTTTGATTTTACAATGTGAGGTGTGATTATGCCCGTGAATGAGACTTAGCAACTCAAATTATGAAGTTTAGCAACTAGATGTTATAATCAACAAAAACAAGGAGGCATGCGAGACACAAATTTTACCGAGGTTCGATCTCACCAAGAGATCTATGTCCTCGTTGAGGAGGCTCACACAAGGCCAGGTCTCTAACCCTTTCCCTCTTCAAGTCACCACACAAGGCCGACTTGACTCCACTAGCACGGGTAATCACCGAGTTTGTGGGGCAACCTCACACGTTGAGGGCTCCCACAAGAATTACAATGAGAAAGCGATCAAATACACTCAAAAAGATTACAATGCAGAATAGGAGTGTAGAGAGATCAAACCCCAAGAGCTCACAACGAAAGAACGACGATCTCCCAATCCCAAATCCAAGTGTTTGATTGATCTTCACCTTTTTTTCACCTTAGATGTGTGGGGAGATGTGTCTTGGAGCTCTTGGGACAGGTGGCGGCGCTAGGGTTCTTGTTTCAAGCAGTATGAGTCGTGTGTCTACTAAGGGAGGCCGTGGATCACCCATTTATATAGTTTCTAAAAAGTTATCGTTGTAAAACCTAATACCGGACTAGTCCGGTATATGATCGGACTTGTCCGGTCTACTTCCAGTGGGTTAACCTGACTAGTCCGGTCCAAAAACGGACTTGTCCGGTGCTATGTGAAGTGGAGTTCCAGAAAGTTTAGCGGACTAGTCCTGTCGCATGAATGGACTAGTCCGCAGTCCGCTAAAGAGGACAACAGAAACATGAGCGGACTAGTCCGGTCCAAAACCGGACTTGTCCGGTTGCCTTCCAGTAAGCTGACCGGACTAGTCCGGTCCATGAACGGACTAGTCCGGTGTTCAGTGGATTTTAGTTGATTATTAGCCCTTACCCTTACGCAAAGTCATGAGCTCTTGGGATGTGTCTCTCACACACACCCTATACATTTACATCTACTTTGCTCTTCTAAATTACACTAAAGTCTTCCTTTTAGGGCAGCACTTTATTTTTCACCTTTTTGTGTGCACGAGCTAGTTCACTTTGGTTGTCCTGCAATCATTTTGTTAGGATCTCATATGCTTGTCATCAATTAGCCAAAACCCACAAGGGATATCCTAGATGCACTTACAATCTCCCCCTTTTTGGTGATTGATGACAACTATTTGAGATATCACAATTGAGAATAAAAAGTTGATTTTCATAAGGTGTGTACATATGAGAATAATAAAGAATTCACAAAAAGCTTCTCACATATCACACACCTTATGGTGGGGTGCCTAACAGGTGTGTGATAAACAAAATGTGATAAATTAAAGACAAACAATAGTGAACATATAAGTAGCCATTAGAGCATAGTGCATCACACATAAGAAAAGAAATAGTGCATTACAAGATTTTAAAATAGGTACATGTCCTTGATCACAAAAGAGCTTAATAACTAATACTAGATAGTTCGAGTCCAAATCTAATCTCAATCTCTCCCCCTTTGGCATCAAGGCACCAAAAAGGGAAAAATTGAGGGGAATCACTCATCGCTGCCTCCTCCTTCACTCTCAGTCTGATCTTCATCTTCACCATCTTCGTGATCCACGAGAGCAGGATCTTCCTCTAAGTCCTCAGAGGCGGGCGATGATCCAACGGGCTCAATCTCAAGCTTTGCACAGATAGACTTGATATTGGCATTGACATACTGTTGATGTTTCTTCCTTGTAAGCTTTTCCTTGCGCTGCCTGTCTTTGATCTTGCGGCAGCAGGCAAAGATGGAGGAGAGCATCTTGAGGATGCCACTGGATGATTCTTGGGCAGGTGGAGACCCAGGAGGAGCAGCTGCAGATCTAGTGACATCATGAGCTTGCTTTGATCTCCTCTCCACTGATGGAGAGGACGGGGCAGTTGGAGCCGGGGGAGAGTGTACTCGGTGGGTTTTTGCGGCTTCAACCCCGCATGCTTGACATCCTTGACGAACTCGAGTCCCGTCACTTTCTCAATCATGTACATGATATACGGTGCATATCCAAAGGACCTATTGGGGGTGATTGAGATGTTCACAATGTCGTTGTAGATATACTCAAAAACATTGAATGGTCTCCTTCCACTAATGACCTTCATGAGAGTCCTCAAGGTCCCTTGTATAGTTCCCGCATCTCCATCCTTCGGAGCTATAGTCTTTCTCAAGACTCTATTGAGGACCACAAAGAAGGGCTTCAGATATTTGATGGTGGGAGGAACATATGGCATCCTTGTGTCATAGAGAAACTCAAGCTCTTCCTTCTCTAGGGGTTTCAGATTATGGATGATCAGTTCATGATCCAAAGTGTGTTGGAGGTGAAGAATCCTAGCAAATTCATCATAAGTGACACTGTACCTTGAACCATGAGTCATCCAAGTAAGACTGTCTCCATCACCACGAGCAAAGTAGAGAGTGGAGTAAAACTGGGTAATAACTTCATTGTTCCAGTCATACTCAAAGGATAGCAGGTCCGTCAGACCGTGCCTCTCTAAGGCCTCCACCATCTCACGAAAGGCAGGATACCTCTTCGACTTCAGGTATTCAACATTTAGCCATTGACTCTCTACTACAGGATTCTTCATCTTCATGTACACATGCTCGTAGTAGTCTGCATGGAAGTTGCTCCAGAACCTTGGATCAGAACATTGTTTAGGTCGGTCATACACTTCAATCTTCCTGAATTTATCAGCTAGCTCATTCCCTTTTCCAGTGAAATCCTCACTTGAAGGCTGCCTGTTGCGGTGAACGGGATTTTTCATTTTCAGAGGCCCAATGGGGCCACTAGCAAGTCCCATCCCTTTATTGAGAACTCTTTTTGGCCCTGACGAGCCCTCAGCAGCATCTTTCCTTTGAGACCTTTTGACAATGACTTTCCTCTTCTTAGGTAGATTGTCGTCGTAGGGTGGAGAGTGAGCATTGACATAATGTCTCTTCTTCATCACTCCCTCCTTAGCTCTCCTCACTCTTTCACGTTGAACTTCTTCGTCAAGGTGAAAAGAGCTGTCATCTGAGCCCGAAGACATGATGCCTGATAAGGAGTTTAAGGATTAGATGCAAATGGACGCATTATCACTTCAAATGGGAATGTAGGGGTTCAACTGTCAGAGACCGGACTTGTCCGGTTTCAGAGTGCGGACTAGTCCGGTGGACCGGACTTGTCCGCATCTGAGCGCCGGACTAGTCTGGCCTAGCATAAGAACCCTAAATTGAATGTTTCATTTGAAACAAATCTCCTATCTAAGGACACAAGGGCAGGAAAGTGGTAGGAATACATCTATTTATGCAATGTACATCCTTTTGAAATCAAAGGAAACTAGCTAGAGCTAGAAAAATTGAGATTTTAGTTTTAGGGGGGGATTTACCAAGATTTGAAGATTCTCGTTGAAGGAGCAAGAGTCTATCCGGATGAGTCCGGAAAGTAGGATCCCCTCGTCGAGAAGAGGCTTTTTCACGGAGAAAACTCCGAGTTTGAGGGCTCAACTCGAAAATCACTTTGGGAGCTATGGTTTAGGAGAGAGGGTGAGACAAAGTGCTTATGAGTGGAGAGGGAGGTGTTTGGTCCGGCCAACTGCTTCTATATGCGACTGACCGGACTAGTCCGGTCATGGTAGCGGACTAGTCCGGTACCCCTGAGTTAACCTAATTGTCGTCTGTCCGGACTAGTCCAGTTGAAAATCGGACTAGTCCGTTTCCAACAGACCTGATACATATATAGATGATTAATAGTGATCCAAGGACAATAATTTTGCAAATAGTCTTGGTGATTACGACCAGTAGGCAATCAGCAATCAAACAATGGTCATAATCCACAAGATTTCTTCATTAAGATAGTTTTCTTAGTGGAAAAGGAGAAGAGGAGCATTTTTAACAATACAAAGGAACATTTTGAGTTGCAACCAGGTATGCAATGTTTCAAGTCACATTTCGAGAGTCAAGAATGTTTAGCTCATTTCTTAGTTTGCAAAACCTTTTCTCATCTAATGGTTTGGTAAAAATATCCGCAAGTTGTTTTTCAGTCCTAACATGTGAAATAGCAATGTCACCTTTTAATGAATGATCTCTAAGAAAGTGATGACGGATATCTATGTGCTTAGTTCTTGAGTGCTCTACAGGGTTGTGTGCAATTTTTATAGCACTTTCATTATCGCATAGAAGCGGGATATGACTTAGATTGTAGCCGTAGTCCCTAAGAGTCTGTCGCATCCAAAGTAGTTGCGCACAACAACTACCGGCTGCAACATACTCCGCTTCCGCTGTGGAAAGAGCAATGGAGTTCTGTTTTTTAGATGACCAAGAAACTAGGGACCTACCAAGAAATTGACAAGTCCCTGACGTGCTCTTTCTATCAACTTTGCATCCTGCATAGTCGGCATCGGAATACCCTATCAAGTTAAACTTGGATCCTTTGGGATACCAAAGGCCCAAGTTGGGTGTGTGCACAAGGTACCTTAGGATTCTTTTTACAGCAATTAAGTGACACTCTTTAGGTGCGGCTTGAAACCTTGCACACATGCATACGCTAAGCATAATATCTGGCCTAGATGCACATAAATAAAGTAAGGAGCCAATCATGGACCGATATACCTTTTGGTCCACATTTGGACTGTCTTCATTGAGGTCGAGATATCCGTTGATGGCCATGGGTGTCTTGATGGGCTTGGCTTTGTCCATATTGAATTTCTTGAGAATGTTTTGTGTATATTTAGTTTGGCTTATAAATGTGCCTTCTCTCAGTTGCTTCACTTGAAATCCCAAGAAGAACTTCAATTCACCCATCATTGACATCTCGAACCTGTCTGTCATTATTTTGCTAAATTCTTCACAGAAGGACTTGTTAGTGGATCCAAAGATAATGTCATCAACATAAATTTGACATACGAATAAATGATCATCAAAATGTTTAGTAAAGAGTGTATAGTCAGCTTTACCAATTTTGAATCCATTTTGAGTCAGAAAATCTCTAAGGCACTCATACCAGGCTCGAGGAGCCTGTTTGAGGCCATAGAGAGCCTTACGCAGTTTATAGACATGGTTGGGGTATTCCTGATCTTCGAACCCTGGTGGCTGCTCCACATAGACTTCCTCCTTTATCGGACCATTGAGGAAGGCACTCTTGACGTCCATTTGATACAACTTAAAATTATGGTGAGTAGCATATGCCAATAAAATGCGAATGGACTCAAGTCTAGCTACAGGAGTGAAAGTTTCATCGAAGTCCAAACCTTCCACCTGAGAATAACCTTTGGCCACCAACCTCGCTTTATTTCTTGTCACTACTCCATGTTCATCTTGCTTGTTCCGAAAGACCCATTCGGTTCCAACTATGTTCGCCCTTGGTCTTTCCACCAGCTCCCATACTTCATTTCTTTTGAAGTTGTTCAACTCCTCTTGCATTGTAATCACCCAGTCTAGATCCCTTAAGGCTTCTTCTACCTTGTATGGCTCCAGAAAAGACACAAAAGAATAGTGTTCACAAAAATTTGCAATTTGAGATCTAGTAGTTACTCCCTTAGCAATGTCTCCAATGATATTGTTGACAGGATGGTCTCTTTGCACACACTGATGTACTATTGGGTGTGGAATTTTTATAGTTGCTTGTTCTTCATTGTCTTCATGTGTCATGTCTCCCCCTAGATCATTGCTTCCATGATCATCTTGATCTTCTTGACCTTCTTCAACCTGATCTTGTGTAGGAGCTCCCCCTTGATCATTGCTTCCTTGTTGAAATTCGTCTTGTGTTTCCTCTCGTGGTAGGATATCACCAAGTGTCATTTTCTTCAGCGCTTCACATGGAGCTTCTTCCTTATCTAGCATAAACTTATCGACTTGCTCCACTTGTGAGCCGTTAGTTTCATCAAACACTACGTCACGTGCTACTTCAACAAGGTCGGACACCTTGTTGAAGACACGATAGGCGTAGGCATTCGATTCATATCCAAGCAAGAATCCTTCATCGGACTTCGAAGCAAACTTCGAGGCCCTTGGTTTCTTGTTCAGGATAAAACATTTGCAACCAAAAACTTTGAAATAAGAAACATTAGGCTTTTTACCCGTGAGAAGCTCATATGGAGTTTTCTTCAGTAGTCGATGAAGGTAAAACCGATTTGTGGCATGACAAGCGGTGTTCACCGCTTCTGCCCAAAATCGGTCTGACGTCTTGTATTCATCCAACGTTGCTCTCGCCATTTTGATCAATGTTCTGTTCTTCCTTTCGGCCACCCCGTTCTGTTGAGAGGAGTAGGGTGCCGAGAATTCATGCTTTATACCTTCTTCATTGAGATATTCTTCAACTTGGGTGTTCTTGAATTCTGTCCCATTGTCACTTCTGATATTCTTTACGGCTGATGAGAATTCATTCTGAGCTCTTTTCAAGAACTTCTTGAGGATTCCCTGAGTTTCTGATTTATCATTCAAGAAAAATACCCAGATAAATCTTGAAAAATCATCAACAATTACTAAACCCTATTTGTTACCGCCGATGTTGATGTACGCAATTGGACCAAAGAGATCCATGTGGAGAAGTTCCAGCGGTCTAGCGGTGGTCATCACATTCTTGGCGGGGTGTGGTGCTCCAACCTGTTTTCCTGCTTGACAAGCGCTGCATGACCTGTCTTTTTCAAAAACCACATCCTTAAGACCACGGATGTGACCACCTTTTAGAAGTTTCTGCAGATTTCTCATTCCAACATGGACTAGCCGTCTATGCCACAACCATCCCATGTTGGTCTTAGCAACCAAGCAAGTGTTGAGTTCGACTTTATCTTTGTTGAAGTCAACAAGATAAAGCTTTCCCTTCAACAATCCCTTGAATGCAATCGAGCCATCGCTTCTTCTAAAGACGGTCACACCCTCATTAGGGAATAAACAGTTGTAACCGTTGTCGCATAGTTGAGATATTGATAAAAGATTATAATCTAGAGAGTCTACGTGTAAAACATTAGATAAGGTGTGTTGAGAGGATATTTCAATGTTACTACTACCAAGGACCTTTCCTTCACTGTTGTCTCCAAAGTATATACCTTCACTTGGATCCTTGTTGCACTCGTACTCCACAAACATACCTCTCTCTCCGGTCATATGATTTGTGCATCCGCTATCTAGCACCCACTTAGATACGTCGGAGGAGTAAGCCTGCAAAATAGAACTATTCCTTGGTTTTAGGTACCCAAGCTTGATTGGGTCCTCTCAGGTTAGTCACAAGAGTCTTGGGCACCCACACACAAGTTTTTAAGTTCTTGTGGGGTGGCACTGTATATTTAGCAATGACTTTTCCATACTTGTTTTTCATGAGAACATAAGAAGCATCAAATGTACGGAACAGTGTTTGTAACTTAGATTCATGGGATTTTTCTTTAACAAAAGTGATTCTATTCTTAGCATGATTAGGAGTAGACATGTGTTTGTTCCTGTCAAAACCAAAACCATCTTTAACATCGGGAGGTCTAGTGATCATATATGCACTTCGTGCATATTTGATCTTCTTATCAAAGATGCCGTTTTGAGAAGAATGCATGTCATGAGAGGTTGAAGCATTAGAAATTACATTCTTCTTACTAGAGCAAGTGCATGTTCTTATTTTTGTCGAACTCATGTCTTTGGAGGAAGAGCTCTTGGAGGAAGAGGAGTCACTTTGTTTGAGCGACTCAACATGCACCTCAAGGATTTTGTTAACTTTTGACAAGTTAGCAAGTTCTTCCTTGATTGCAATGTGTGAGTCTTCTAACTTTGATTAAGTTTCCTTACTCAAGGCTAGCTCTAACTCAAGTGACTCATTCTTCTCTCTTTCAAGCTCAAGAAGCTTTTGAACTTCTTGATATCTCTTCCTCTCACGGATGAGCATATCTTCTTGTCGGTTGACAAGTTCCTCCTTTTGAAAGATTTCGTTCGACAACATTTCCATTTTCTTTAAAGCAATTTTACTTAGCCCTCTAAACATTTCTTCATTATCACTAGAGCTATCAAAGTCATCAATGGAGGAATTTAGTACAGGAGGAGTAAGTCGAACCTTTTTCTTGCCTTCCTTAGCCATAAGACAAGTGTGGTTGTTCATGTCCCGTCCTCCCATGTTCGGAAAGAGTGTGGCTCTCATTGTTGGTTTCTTGACTGCGATAGTGGCCATCTCTTCTTCTTCATCGGAGGAGGACTCGTCGTTTGAGTCCCACTCCTTCCTAATGTGAGCTTGATGGACTTGTCTTCTTTTTCTGAAATTTTTCTTTTCTTGAGATCTTGTTTCCTTCTTCTTTTTGTTTTCTTCATAAGTACAGTCCACCATGATGTGACCATACTCTCCGCAGTTGTAGCAAGTGTGTCGAGCCTTGGATTTTCCTTTATCCTTGCTTTTGCCTTCATGTGAATTGTTGCCGTGTCTTCTCTTCATCATGCGTTTGAACTTTTTGATGAAGAGTACCATTTCTTCGTCATCAAGATCGGTGCTCTCGTCGCTTGTATCTCCATCGTCTTGGTCTTCACGAGTTTCTTTGGGTTTGGGTCTGCACGTTGCTTTGAGAGCAACTTCTTTCTTTTTGGATGAGGTGAGTTCGGCTAAGTCTTTGACGTATTGGGCTTCTTTCTCCATCATTTCATGATTTATGATCTTCCCTAGTAATTCATCGGGAGTCATTTTGTGAAAACCGGGGCTCTCTCTGATCATTGAGCAAAGTGTGACGTTTCTTGGCATGAAGGCTCTTATCATCCTTTTGACCACCTCGTGATCAGTCCATTTCTTACTTCCATAGGCACGGATTTTGTTAATGAGTGCCTTCATCCGATTGTACATGTCTTGAGGTGATTCGCCTTCTTCAATAGAAAATCTCCCCAACTCTCCTTCAAGCATCTCAATTTTGGCTTCACGTAGATACCTATTTCCTTCATGAGCTGTTTTGAGTTTATCCCAGATTTCTTTTGCACTCTCTAGTCCATCGATCTTGGTAAATTCTTCTCTGCTCAGTGACGATGTGATTACTGCAACGGCTTGTGCATTTCTGTGAATCTCTTGTTCTTGTTCCGGAGTGAGTTCTTCATCCGTGTCTGGGATATCTATTCCTGTGCAGACAATATGCCAAAGGCTGGGATTCAGATATATGAGATGCATCTTCATGTTGTACTTCCACATGGTATAGTCACTTCCGTCATACTATGGAGGCCTTCCCATAGGAATCGAAAGATAGTGATTGTTTGAATTGAGACGGTTGTAGTTGTAAGGATACCGGGAGTAGTCGTGATGACCACTCCCCATCGTCTTTTCTTCCTCTTTTCCCTTTTGTGCCATTAATTTCTTTCTCAGTAATGCCTTTAGCTGTCTCACTTCATCATCGTCATGTGGACTTTATTTCAGCACATCGAAGGCTTTGGCTTCTTGCTCCTCATCGTTGTTGTTCGTTTTCGGGATATCGTCGTTCTTCTCAGAGGCCATTGATCTCTCCGAGATGTGAGTCTCGTTGATGGAGAACTTGGCTCTAATACCAATTGAATGTGGCCTAGAGGGGGGGTGAATTGGACTTTAAAAGATTCCTGCACACTTAATAGAATTATCAGAAACTTGATTGACCGGACTAGTCCGGTTGTGTGGGTGGACTAGTCCGGTGTGCTGAATTGTGTAGATTGTATAAGTGTTGTGCAGAAGAATTAACTTGTTTAGCAGCGGAAATAAGAACAACAATTATTCTATTTTGATTTTACAATGTGAGGTGTGATTATGCCCGTGAATGAGACTTAGCAACTTAAATTATGAAGTTTAGCAACTAGATGTTATAATCAATAAAAACAAGGAGGCATGCGAGACACAAATTTTACCGAGGTTCGATCTCACCAAGAGATCTACGTCCTCGTTGAGGAGGCTCACACAGAGCCGGGTCTCTAACCCTTTCCCTCTTCAAGTCAGCACACAAGGCCGACTTGACTCCACTAGCACGGGTAATCACCGAGTTTGTGGGGCAACCTCACACATTGAGGGCTCCCAAAAGAATTACAATGAGAAAGCGATCAAATACACTCAAAAATATTACAATGCAGAATATGAGTGTAGAGAGATCAAACCTCAATAGCTCACAACGAAAGAACGACGATCTCCCAATCCCAAATCCAAGTGTTTGATTGATCTTCACCTTTTTTTCACCTTAGATGTGTGGGGAGATGTGTTTTGGAGCTCTTGGGACAGGTGGCGGCGCTAGGGTTCTTGTTTCAAGCAGTATGAGTCGTGTGTCTACTATGGGAGGCCATGGATCACCCATTTATATAGTTTCTAAAAAGTTATCATTGTAAAACCTAATACCGGACTAGTCCGGTATATGATCGGACTTGTCCGGTCTACTTCCAGTGGGTTAACCGGACTAGTCCGGTCCAAAAACGGACTTGTCCGGTGCTATGTGAAGTGGAGTTCCAGAAAGTTTAGCGGACTAGTCCTGTCGCATGGATGGACTAGTCCGCAGTCCTCTAAAGAGGACAACAGAAACATGAGCGGACTAGTCCGGTCCAAAACCGGACTTGTCCGGTTGCCTTCCAATAAGCTGACCGGACTAGTCCGGTCCATGAACGGACTAGTCCGGTGTTCAGTGGATTTTAGTTGATTATTAGCCCTTACCCTTACGCAAAGTCATGAGCTCTTGGGATGTGTCTCTCACACACACCCTATACATTTACATCTACTTTGCTCTTCTAAATTCCACTAAAGTCTTCCTTTTAGGGCAGCACTTTATTTTTCACCTTTTTGTGTGCACGAGCTAGTTCACTTTGGTTGTCCTGCAATCATTTCGTTAGGATCTCATATGCTTGTCATCAATTAGCCAAAACCCACAAGGGATATTGTCGAAGTGTTCGGTCGACACTTCCCCCGGGCCTGCACTGGGCAGCCCGCGGAGGTTCTTTTTTCGGTGGGGCTAGTCCCTTGCGGAGAGCTTGCACGGATGGACGAGTTAGTAAGAGCTTGACATGGTGAGTTTTACGTGGTTCAGGCCGCCGGAGCGTAAAACCCTACGTCCACGGCGAGCTATGGAGCTCGCTGTATTGCTTGCTGCTCAGAACCGGAGTCCTGAGCTTGGGGGTGAGTTACAGCTTGGGTGTGAATGGCTAGCGTATGAGTTGCAGAAGTGCGAACCCAAGGTGCGAATGGCTAGAGTCCGACCCCCTGCTAACGTCGCCTACCCGAGCCTTTTATAGTCCAAGACTCGGGTGGCTTACAAGGAGGGCCGGGACCCAACAGGTGGTCCCGGGGAGATTGACTGATATCTACCGTATCTGCAGTTATGCCGGTAGTTGTCTCTGCCAAAGGCTTCTGAGTCTTCATCTTGTAGCTCTGCCCATGCCGCATGCTAGTCGTAGTGGATGATGACGGCGGGGGGCGGCATGGGATGTCTTGTCGCTGCGTTTATTGGCTGGCAAGCTCTGACACTGCGCGCCAGGCTGTGATGCGACTGGGCGCAACGGCACCTGACAGAGGCGTGCTCCGCGTCTTGGGAAGGCGCGGGCCTTGAATACCTTGTACGGGCAAGGTATGGGGCGTCTTTACGCCCGCTGCCTATCGCTCGGGGGCAGGCAGCGCCGTTCTGCTGGCCATGTGGCGGGCCCGGAGCCCTCCTCAGAAGAGAGGGGGGTCCGGCCCCGCAGGACACGTGGAGCCTTCGGACCTCTCCCCACGGAGGGGGAGGTTCGGCTTCTGTTGGCCACGTGGCGAGCCCGGAGCTCCTCTCTGAGGAGAGGGGGGTCCGGCCTCTCCGGACATGCGGCACCTTCGGATCTCTATCCCGCGGAGGGGGAGGTCCGTCTTCTGTATGCCACGTGGTGGGCCCGGAGCTCTCCTCTGAGGAGAGGGAGGTCCGGCCCCGCTGGACGCGTGGCGCCTTCAGAGCTCTCCCTACGGAGAAGGGCGAGATCCTTAGGCATTTTCCCCTGTGCGCGGGGGTACCCCATATCGAGGGTACCGACAGTGGCCCCCGGGCCCATCTCGGGGGAGATAGCGAGCCCGAGGTGGGACCTTCGTCTCTTCTGATCCGCGCACTTTCTTGTCTTGAGTACTCCCTGTGCTGGCAGGGTCTTGACGGCTTCGGTGTTCAGCCTCTTAGGAGAGGGTGAAGCCTGGCATCGGAGCTCGGCCCGGCTGTGGGGGCGGAGGTCCGGAAGTCATCGGAGCTCAGGCCAGCGAAGGGCGTGAGGTCCGGCATCAGCGCTCGCCTCTGAAAGGAGGGCGAGGGCTGGCCTCGGAGCTCGGCCCAACTGTGGGGGCAGAGTACGGCACTGCTCAGTTGTCCCCCCTTTCCTATCCCTTAGTCTCATTTGGCTTACTGTCCCAGGCCGGAATACGGGGCTTGGGTAATCCAGTGCACTTGGTCCCGGAGGTCTGGCGCCAGCCCCAGTCAGGGTGTAACCGCCCGGCCCCCTGGTACTCAGACCGTAGCGCCAGGAGGCAGAGTGCGCATGCTTTGGGTGCAAGACCGGGCAAAGCAAGGATCCTGACCGCCCGTTCTAGCGTAGGTCTTTTCTCGGAGGAGACCAACTGGCGGTGTAGTTCCCTTATAGGGGGAGATCCAAAAGGCCACCGGGCCTCTGGCAGGTACCCCAAGCACTACCGCCTTCGGCAGGACGGCAAATATCGACTATGCATGAGAGCCGGAAAGAGGAGCCGAGTGTACAATGGACGCACACTGTCTAGAGCGTGGGGAGGTGTTCATATAAATTAATGCGTAATTTAAATAAACACCTAAGTAAGCATGGTGAACTTACTGGGTAGCGTCGGAGCGCCTGTCTTCACGCAGAGCGGGTCATGCGTGGCATCGTCGTACGCCGGACACGGGGGACCCCCATGGCTATATCAGGGGGAAGCATGGCTTCGGCCCCGCATACCATGTGGAAGGGTAGTTCCCGTGACCCGGCCCTGAGAAGTCCGGCTGGCCCTCGGCATGGAGGAGCCGGTATCCCCCGACGGCTCTGGGTGTGTGTCTGCACCGGTTGTGTGGGTCTGCTTGGCGTTGACCTGGCACTCATTGCATCCCTAACCGGTTTGACGGCGTCCAGGTGGCTCTCGGTCAGTAGGAGCCATGCCGGGTGGCTTAACCGACCAACGTTCGGGACGATGAGCGTTCCCAGCACTCGCCTCCTTGGACTACTGCGAGCTAATCGCAGCCTTCCTCCTGGGTTATGCACCGCAATAGGATGTCGTGGCGCCATGCCAGTAAAGATACCAGCACGTAGCACTTAGCCATCCGCACCACCCGTTCAGCGGATGCACGTTCATCAGGAAGGATGTCCTTCAAGGAGTCCCGGACCTCCGTGGTCCATGCATCGGGACTACTTGAGCTTCTGGATCTTGAGCGCTGGGTTGCACGGAGTCCCCAGTGACTCTTACGATCCTTTGGCGGCATCCAGGGCCGCCGGGACTTCCTAGCTTCGATGCACTTGTTCAGCCCCCTTCGCCCGGCTCGGCGGGCTGGGCTGTGGACCGCAGCAACGTCCTCTCGAAGACTCCTTCGTGCGCAGGGGCTCCGATGGAGGCTTTCGTTGAGAGGTCGTCAACTGCAGCCGTGCAAGCGCACGGTACATGGCGCAGGTCCAAGGCGAAGAATTATTTCTCCAACATCCGCACGTGAAGCAGATAAGCAGCTAGCTGTGGGTCATTGCAGGGGCATTCACCCTTAACTTGCTTGATAACTAGCTGGGAGTCACCCTGCGCCAACAACTGGCGAGCACCCAGAGACAGGACTGTCTTTTAGGCCAAAGATGAGTGCTTCATACTCTGCCAAGTTGTTGGTTGTCTTGGAATTGAGACGCACCATGTACCCAGACTGCTCCCCCGATGGCATGAGAAGAAGTACGCCGGCACCGGCCCCCTGCTTCCGCGAGGAGCCGTCGAAGAAGAGCGTCCAGTGAGGCCCGGTGAAGACCGGAGCTCGGTACTTTGGTTCACCGTCTTCGCGGCCCGCTGGGTCAGCCTTCGTTGGCGTCCACTCAGCCACGAAGTCAGCCAGTGCTTGGCTCTTGGCTGTCTGACATGGTCGGGAGCTCAGCTTGAACTCCGCCGTCTTCGGGCTGTCTTCCGGCTTCGGAAGCTGGCAGTGAGTGCCAGCTCCGCCCTCCGGCTGCTCTGGCGCACTTGTCCGCCAGGCTGAAGAGCTCGGAGGCATCGCAGACCTCTCTGGTTACAAGCCTCTCAAGCATCTTCTTGTCCTGGACACTGTCAAAGTGCCGCCACCACAGAAGCACTTTGAATATGCGGAATGGTGTTGCGTACCTGGGAGAACCGCTGGATGAAGGAGCGCAGCGACTCCCCAGGTTGTTGCTTGATGGCTTGGAGGTCAAGCTCCGTGCCGGGATGGGTGTAGGAGCTGCCGAAGTTGGCGATGAACTGCCGGCAGAGCTCTCCCCAGGAAGTTATGGAACCCTGAGGGAGGTTCATTAGCCAAGACCGGGCTGGGCCGGTCAAGGCGACGGGGAAGTAGTTTGGCCATGACGGCCTCATCCCCTCCTGCGGCAAGTACGGCGGTGGAGTAGATCTGGAGGAACCCCGCCGGGTTGACGCTGCCGTCATACTTCTCGGGCAGGTGCGGCCGAAACTTGCGCGGCCACCTCGTGAATCGGAGGTGGGGCTCCAGGGCCGTACATCCTGCCCCTGTTGCTGCAGGTGTTGGTGCCGCGAATGCTTGGTTCGCCGCTGGCACGGTATGGGCAAGGCTGCGCCATAGACCGGGGGCGCCGTTTGCCGGACATATGGCTGTGGCATATGCTGCGTGGCGTATGTCTGGGGCAGAGTTCGCGTGGCGAATGTCTGCGCCTCAGGCAGGGTTGAGGCAGTCGTCATGCTGACGCCGGCCTCTTGGCCGCGACGCCTTTCTCGTCGCCGCTCGAGGAACACTCGGGCGTCTTGGCCCAGGTGGCGTCGTTCCAGCTCAGTCCTCAGGTCCGTCGACGGAAGCCTAGTGGAGCTGGAATCCGCCGTCTGTCCGTCAACCGTTTGCGTGCTCGTCAGCGACACAGCCGGTTGGCCGGAGCGTCGTCCCCGCCGAAGTCAAGGGTTTGCAGCGGCGACGACAAGACGGTCTACCTCACGAATCCACTGCTGGGTCGCTGCCTTAGGCGCGTCCCCAGCAGGCGGATTGTGCAGTAGCGCTCTTGTTGCGGCTAGCGCACCCCCGCCGGGTACGCCCAGTGCTACTGAAGATCTGACGCTGGTTGGAGCCTGCATTGCCAGGGTCAGCGCTGCCAGAGCCGGTTGCTGGCTCCCAGTGCAGGTACTGGTGCCGCGAACGCTTGGATGCGCCTGGCACAGTGTACCCCGGTATGGGCAAGGTTGCGCCATAGGCCGGGGACGCCGCTTGCAGAGCACATGGTTGTGGCTTATGCTATGCGGCGTACGCCTGGGGCAGAGCTCGCGTAGAGAAGGTCTGCCCTCCAGGCTGGGTCGAGGCCGACGTCATGTTGTCGCCAGCCTCTTTAGTGCGGCGCCTTTCTCAACGTCGCTCGAGGAACACTCGGGCATCTTGGCTCAAGTGGCACCGTTCCAGCTCTGTCCTCAGGTCCGTCGACGGAAGCTTGGTGGAGCTGGAACCCGCCGTCTGCCCGTCAACCGTTGGCGTGCGCGTCAGCGACACAGCCGGTTGGCCGGAGCGTCGTCCCCGCAGAAGTCGATGGTTTGCGGCGGCGACGACAAGACGGTCTACCTCGCGAATCCACTGCTGGGTCGCTGCCTGAGGCGCGTCCCCAGCAGGCGGATTGTGCAGTAGCGCTCTTGTTGCGGCTAGCGCACCCCCGCCGGGTACACCCAGCGCTACTGAAGACCTGACGCTGGTTGGAGCCTGCATTGCCGGGGTCGGCGCTGCCAGAGCCGGTTGCTGGCTCCCAGTGCAGGTACTGGTGCCGCGAACGCTTGGTTGTGCCTGGCACAGTGTACCCCGGTATGGGCAAGGTTGCGCCATAGGCCGGGGACGCCGCTTGCAGAGCACATGGTTGTGGCTTATGCTGTGCGCGTACGCCTGGGGCAGAGCTCGCGTAGCGAAGGTCTGCCCTCCAGGCTGGGTCGAGGCCGACGTCATGTTGTCGCCAGCCTCTTGAGTACGACGCCTTTCTCGACGTCGCTCGAGGAACACTCAGGCATCTTGGCCCAAGTTGCACCGTTCCAGCTCCCTTCTCAGGTCCGTCGACGGGAGCCTGGAGGAGCTGGAATCCGCCATTTGCCCGTCAACCGTTGGCGTGCGCGTCAGCGACACAGCCAGTTGACCGGGGCGTCGCCCTCGCCGAAACCGAGGGTTCGCGGTGGCGACGACGAGGCGGTCCACCTCGCGGACCCATTGTTGGGTCGCTGAATGGGGCGCATCCCAGCAGGTGGGTTGCGCAGCAATGCTCTTGCTGCAGCTAGCGCACCCCCATGGTGTACGCTCAGCGCTGCAGAAGATCTCACACTGGTCGGAGCCTGCATTGCCGGAGTCGGCTGCTGGCTACCAGCTTGTGCCGACACACTCCGTCCTGAGTGCGTCGACATGTACTCCCCACTGGACACGGTTCGCTGTGAACGCAGAGGGGGAGAGTTTGCCGCTGAGGGAAGCTTGGTCATCTTCGTCGGCAGAAACTCGTCGCGCAAGGGGAAAAGCCCCCTACCTGGTTGGCCAAATGTCGAAGTGTTCGGTCGACACTTCCCCCGGGCCTGCACTGGGCAGCCCGCGGAGGTTTTTTTTTTCGGTGGGGCTAGTCCCTTGCGGAGAGCTTGCACGGATGGACGAGTTAGTAAGAGCTTGACACGGTAAGTTTTACGTGGTTCAGGCCGCCGGAGCGTAAAACCCTACGTCCACGGCGAGCTATGGAGCTCGCTGTATTGCTTGCTGCTCAGAACCGGAGTCCTGAGCTTGGGGGTGAGTTACAGCTTGGGTGTGAATGGCTAGCGTATGAGTGCAGAGGTGCGAACCCAGGGTGCGAATGGCTAGAGTCCGACCCCCTGCTAACGTCGCCTACCCGAGCCTTTTACAGTCCAAGACTCGGGTGGCTTACAAGGGGGGCCGGGACCCGACAGGTGGTCCCTGGGAGATTGACTGATATCTACCGTATCTGCAGTTATGCCGGTGTTGTCTCTGCCGAAGGCTTCTGAGTCTTCGTCTTGTAGCTCTGCCCACGCCGCATGCTAGTCGTAGTGGATGATGACGGCGGGGCCGGCATGGGATGTCTTGTCGCTGCGTTTATTGGCTGGCAGGCTGTGACACTGCGCGCCAGTCTGTGATGCGACTGGGCGCAACGGCACCTTACAGAGGCGTGCTCTGCGTCTCCGCGTCTTGGGAAGGCGCGGGCCTTGAATACCTTGTACGGGCAAGGTATGGGGCTTCTTTAGGCCCGCTGCCTATCGCTCGGGGGCAGGCAGCGCCGTTCTGCTGGCCACGTGGCGGGCCCGGCGCCCTCCTCAGAAGAGAGGGGGGTCCGGCCCCGCAGGACACGTGGAGCCTTCGGACCACTCCCCACGGAGGGGGAGGTTCGGCATCTGTTGGCCACGTGGCGAGCCTGGAGCTCCTCTCTGAGGAGAGGGGGGTCCGGCCTCTCCGGACACGCGGCACCTTCGGACCTCTCTCCCGCGGAGGGGGAGGTCCGGCTTCTGTATGCCACATGGTGGGCCCGGAGCTCTCCTCTGAGGAGAGGGAGGTCCGGTCCCGCTGGACGCATGGCGGCTTCGGAGCTCTCCCTGCGGAGAAGGGCGAGATCCTTAGGCATTTTCCCCTGTGCGCGGCGGTACCCCATATCGAGGGTGCCGATAGATATCCTAGATGCACTTACACAAACTCTCCCCTAGCTGGGAAGGTCCTTTCCGAGTCACAAAAGTGTGCCGTCCCGGTTGCGTACGCCTTTCCACCGAGGATGGGGATCCGCTCCCGCACCCTTGGAACATAGAACACCTCCGTAAGTTCTACCCCTAGAGCAATAGTAGGACAGCCTCTTCCTTTTGTAATAGATTCCATAGAGTCCAGGAACAGTGCTCGGAGCAGCTAAGTCTCAGGAGACGGTCTAGGACTACGTTCATCTTGGCCTGGTTCCGACCCTAAGCGCGTATTGTCTTGCTTCCCTTCTTAATGGGGCAGGTCGTTGCCTCCATGTTTAGCCTGCCTTCCTCCTATGAAAATTTATATGAAAAGAAATCTGTCCTACATTGCTCTTCCCTTGTGCTCATTTAAATTACATATCAATTTTTATGACCACACTTCCGGTGTATGCTCACCATGCACTCAGCTCCTTTTTCTCATTCTCACCTGTAGTCGGCATTTGCTGCCCTACCAAAGGCGGTTGCGTTTGAGATACCTGCCGATGGCCAGGGGGCCCCGAGCTCCCGGCACTTCGCGCATGGTAGTTCCCACGCACCGTACAAATGGATAGGGACCGTAAGCCGAATAAGACTATGAGATAGGGAAGGGGAGCCCCAAGGAGAATTACGTTTCCCTTACTTGTGTGCAGGACCTCTCGGCCCTAGCTCCCCGCAGGGGAGAGCCCCGAAGGCCCCACGTGTCCAGCGGGGCCGGAGCTCCCTCCTCTCAGGGGGGGCTCCGGGCCCGCCATGTTGCCGGCAGAAGCCGGACCTCCCCCTCCGAGGGGAGAGCTCCGAAGCCTCCACGTGTCCCACGGGGCCGGACCTCCCTATACTTAGAAGGGAGCTTCGGGCCCGTCACATGGCCAGCAGATCCGGACCTCCCCATTTTCATGGGGCGAGTTTCGGAGACCTCTGGGACCCTTAATACAGTAAGGACCGGGGGAAGGTGTCTGTGCAGAGCTTCGAGATTGGTGAAGGCCTCTGAGTACCTTGCGGAGCCAAGGGCTCAACCAGGCAAAACCAAGAAGAAGACTAAAGCACACAAGACACAGAAGATAACAAGAGTCTATTCATTCGAGGCTCCATGAGCTGGGATACAGACTCAACAAAAAAAAAAGCTACAGGGCCTTTTGGCCACGGGGGCGGATGCCTAAGAGTCCCCGGACTCCTGTTGGAACCTAGAGGCCACAAGGGCAGCCACGTCCTCGACCTCGGCCCTGGCAGCTTCCTTCCGCTCCGCGGCGGGCCCTAGACGGACTGGCTCCAGAGAGAAGGAAGGGTCTTGGCTCCCGAAGCAAGCCAACACATGCGTAGCGACCTCCTTCACCAGGCCTCGTCCCTCCACCTCAAGCTCGTCGGCGATCACCGCTTCTAGCCGGCCCAGCTGCCGCCGATGGACTCAAGCGCCGGGATTGCCTCAGACACCTCCTGCGCTGGAGCCCCCGTCCGCATCGGGCTGAAACCAAGAGGAACCAAGGCAGACCCCGCCTCGGTAACAAAGCTCCATACCGTCTGGGCCTCGACAGACCGCGAAGCCTGGAGCTTCTCTACCTCTTGACGGGCCGCCAGCTCACAATCCAGCGCCGCCTGGCGCTCCCGGGAGGATTGCTCCTCCCTCGCAGCAGCAGCCGACTCGCGGAGCTCCAGCTCCTCGGCCCGGGCCCTCAGCTCGCCCTCTCTGGCCTTCAGCCGTGCGGCAAGCTTCTCCTCCTCGGCTGCCACGGCACGTTCCCGGTCAGCGACGGCGCACTCTCAACGAACTACCTGCAGCCGCAACTATTCCGCGGCAGCAGAGCGCGCCTCGGCCTTGGCTTAGGCCTGGGCCAGAGCTTCACGGAAGGAAGCGCGGAGCCGCCGGGTCTCTGAGTCCAGGCGGCCGACGGATTTCTTCTGAACGTCGAGCAGAGCACCCATGGCCTCAAGCCTCGACTGCCTCGAGTCGAGCTCTGCCTTAGCCTCCTGGGTCCGCTGCTGCAGGAGGTGCTCCCAACTAAGAAGGCGCTCCCTCTCTCCAGCCAGAGCCCCCCCGCTCCCTCACAAAGGCGGCCTGGAACAGTCGGGCACCGGTCTGAACATGCCCCAAGGCATCCCACATGGGCACCTGGACGGCGGGGGCAGGAGTCGTGCCCCTGACCTCCCCTGTCGCGTCTACGACCAGCGAAGGTGCTGGTGCCTCAGCAACTGAAGCAAGACGCTGACCCGGGGGAGCCAGGGAGCCAGCAACTGCACCTACAGCAGCCCTTCCAGCCTCAGCACCGGACTTCCGGGCTGGTGAAGGAGGACGAACAGGTGCTGCCGCAGCCACCGCAGAGGGTGAACCCGCCGGCACAGAAGAAGCCCCCGCCGACTTGGGGGCCGTTGGAACCACAGCAGTTCCCAGATGCTGCGGCGCGGAGCCTCCGCCAACTGGAGATGGCCGGGTAATAGGCCCACCCCCGGCAGCCGGTCGGTCCCTGCAGGAAAAGAAAGCTCTCAGGCTAAGAGAGGAGAAGGGAACGCTACTCCTACAAGCCAGAAAGAGCAACACTTACTGGGCGACGTGAGCGCTCCAACAGGCTCGTAGCCCCGGCCTCTGGGCCGCAGTAGAACCGCCAGGACCTGCGGCCGGGACGTTTGCGGGCTGTGGTGTCTGGACACCCGGCACACTCCCCGGCGTCGCCCCACCGGCGTCCATCCTAGAAGCCCCTCCGCCTGAGGAAGGGTGGCGGGACGCTTGGGGTTCTTCGGACTGCCGCTGTCCGCGAAGAGACCCGCTGGAGTGGGACACCCGGGGTCTCTTTGGGTCGCTACTCGATGGACCAGCGCCTCCGGGAGATGGGTGCAAGGGTGCACCGGCCCCCTGACTCGGTGCAAGCGACGCCCTCGGAGGAGACCGGGCACGTTTCTTCTCCGGCTGCCCAGGGGCCGGCTCCTTCCCCTTCCCCTTGTCGGCGGCTTGAGTTCCGCTGGCCCTTGGGGCGGGTTGGGCAGCGACAGACGCCTCACGCTCCGATCCGGAGCGCTCGGTCCCCGGGATCGAGATGCCCCGGAGGGTATCCCCAACCTGACGGACGGCGATCCTGATGTCGTCGAGGTTTGGCATCTTCCGCAGTAGCTCTGACCTCCTCTGCGGCTCTAAGAAGAGGGGAGTGGCAGAGGACAGGAAGGCAGGGTCGCCACTAGGGATGCAGCCGCCGCTCACCTTGCCCACCATCTTGTACAGCTCCTCATCGGAAGGATCAGAGCCGAGACCCCTCTCCAACCTGGTGCAGTCCTGCTCACCAGTGTAGTACCATGTCGGGCGGTTGCACTGCTGCAAGGGCGCAATACGGCGCGACAAGAAATCCATTAGCACCATCAGGGATGTTAGCCGCTCGTTGGCGAAGAACCGGATCCGCTTCAAGACCGGTGCGTACTCCTGCTCCAGCTCTCGTACCTCCTCCCAGAAACGACGCTCGGTGGTTGGGCCGGCGGTTGGGAGCTCTAGGCGATCGTGCTCGTCGGTCTGTGTCGAAGTGTGTGGTCGACACTTCCCCCGGACCTGCACTGTGCAGCCCGCGGAGTTCTTTTTTGGAGGGGCTAGTCACTTGCGGAGAGCTTGAGCGTAGGGATGAGTTAAGGAGGAACTTGACACGGCGAGTTTTACGTGGTTCAGGCCGCCAGAGCGTAAAACCCTACGTCCACGGTGAGCTGAGGAGCTCGCTGTATTGCTTGATGCCCAGAACCAAAGTCCTGAGATTGAGGATGAGTTATGCCTAGCGTATGAGTTGCTGGAGTGCGAACCCTTGCTAACGTCGCCTACCCGAGCCTTTTATAGTCCAAGGCTCGCGTGGCTTACAAGGGGGGCCCGGGACCCGACAGGTGGTCCCGGGGAGATTGCCTGCCGACTATCGTATCCGCAGTTACGTCGGTATTTGTCTCTGGCGAAGGCTTCTGAGTCTTCGTCTTGCCGCCCTGCCCATGCCGCCTGCTAGTCGTAGTGGTTGATGACGGCGGGGGCGGCAGGGGATGTCTTGTCGCTGTGTTGGCTGGCAGGTTCTGACACCGCGCGCCAGTCTGTGATGCGACTGGGCGCAACGGCACCTGACAGAGGCGTGCTCCGCGTCTCCGCGTCTTGGGAAGGCGGGGGCCTTGAATACCTTGTACGGGCAAGGTACGGGGCGTCTTTACACCTGCTGCCTACCGCTCGGGGGCAGGCAGCGCTCTTCTGCTGGACACGTGGCGGGCCCGGAGCTCTCCTCAGAGGAGAGAGGGGTCCGGCCATGCAGGACACGTGGAGCCTTCGGACCTCTCCCCGCGGAGGGGGAGGTAAGGCTTTTGTCGGCCACGTGGCGGCCCCGGAGCTCTCCTCTGAGGAGAGGGAGGTCCGGCCCCGCTGGACACGTGGCGCCTTCGGACCTCTCCCCCGCGGAGGGGGAGGTCCGGCTTCTGCAGGCCACGTGGCGAGCCCGGAGCTCTCCTCTGAGGGGAGGGAGATCCGGCCTCGCTGGACGCGTGGCGCCTTCGGAGCTCTCCCTGCGGAGAAGGGCGAGATCCTTAGGCATTTTCCCCTGTGCGCGGGGGTACCCTATATCGCGGGTACCGACCGTGGCCCCCGGGCCGATCTCGGGGGAGATAGCGAGCCCGAGGTGGGACCTCCATCTCTTCTGTTCCGCACACTTTCTCTAAGACCCGCATTGACCGCTGCCGGAGCACGAACAGTCGCGGGATCGTTGGAGCGTGCGCCCACTTGATGGTTTCCTTTACTGCGGCGGTTCCCAAGACTGTCACTTCTGCACGTTGCGGCGCTTTCTTCGGGAACCGCCGGAGTGCCTTGCCGGCTCGTCTTCTTGGGAGACTGACTCCTTGACCCACCGCTTCAGCTGGGCGGCTTGGGTCCACCTGTCATCGGCGCTCGGTCTTGGAGCCGAAGCGGTTGCCGATGCGGTGTATTCGAAGAGTTTCGGGCCGTTTGGAATCGCATCTGGGAAGTTTTAAAGGGGATATTACCCGCATTGCGGCTTCCCTTCGCACTTCCCAGCAATTTTCCTTGGACTCTTGTGCCTTTGTCTTCTTGTCTTTGAGCCCTCCCTCGCCATGGCTTCCAACCCGCCCCCAGAGAAGAAACGTGCTCGATCTCCTCTAGTGGCGGCATCTGTGCCAAGCCGGGGATCTAGGGTGCCTGCACCTCCTGCTTCTGGAGAAGGCACTCCTTCCAGTGGCGACACAAAGAGGTCCCGGGCTGATGCGTCGAGGGGAACTTCTGGAGCATCCCCTGCTCTGTCAGTCCAGGCGACTGCGGAGCGGCCGTCGGCGACGACGGCGGGCTCTGGGGGTCCTGCCCCGGCTTGGAAGTCGGGGTTCAAGGCCCCCTGGAGTGTTCACGCTTCTCGGCCTTCCCCGGACGGTGGGGGATCGGCACCGTTGCATTCGGAAACAGGGACAGCTGCCGCGCCCCCCCGAGCCAGCGCGAGTTTCTCCTGTCCCAGCATGCCCGGATTCCTCGGCAGCGTCATCTTCTCCTGCCGAGACGACTGCCGCGGCCCCCAAGCCAGCGCAGGTCAACCCTGTATCAGGCGACCCGGCTTCTAATTCAGTGCCGACTCCCCCCCCTCTTCCCTCTCCACGGACTGACAGGCCAGAAGTTGGTGAAAGCCCGGCTGTCGGAGTCCCGGCGCAAGCTTCTCCTGACCGGCGTCTCATCCCGGTCGCTGGCGCATCGCCTTTTCTTGAGGATGATGTGATGGAAGAGGTCGGGGGTGCTGCTCCGGCCTCTGCTACCCCACTGCCTCTGGCGGATGCCTTCACGCTCGCCCGAGCGAGCGTCCGGCAGATCTTGGCCGCACTTGGTCGTCACCGGGAGGAGCATAAGGTTGAAAGGGATCGCCTCCTCATCTGGGGGAACCTTTTGCGGGAGCGGACCGCGAAGGTCAAGGGCGAGCTCGATTCCAGGTAGGAGTCGCTTGACTTCAGGGAAGCGCTCCTCGACCGGCTGAAACGGTCTTTTGACCGCTTGGACGCCGAAACGCGATGGCTCCACCGGGAGGCCCTCGAGGTACATGCCCAGGCCGAGGAGAGTCTCTCCGAGGTGGAGGAGATACGCCAGAGGCTGGAGCGCCGCAAGCTCGCCGTCGAGAATCAGGAGCGTTCTACTGCTGGCGGCGGGCGAGGCTGACCTGCGAGCTCGGACCAGGGAGCTAGAGGCCCAGAAGGCAGACCTGGCCATGAGGGAGGAACAGGTCTCCCGCGAACGCCAGGCGGTCCTGGATCGGGAATTGGCTGCCGACTTCCGGGTTTCTGAGCTGGAGCGGCTTGCCCAGTCTCTTCGCCTTCGGGAAAGCTCCCTGGCGACCAGGGAGAAGGAGTCCTCCGAGGGAAGCCGTGACGCCCTGCGAGCAGCCCGCCGCGAGGTAGAGGAGCTCTTGGCTTCACGGTCCTCCGAGGCCCGTGCAGTTTTGAGCTTCGTCGACCAGGCGGGGTCCGCCTTGGTCCCTCTAGGCTTCAGCCCGGTGAAGGCGGTGGCTCCTGCGCTGAAGGTGGCTGAAGTGATTCCCGCACAGGAGTCACTTGGCACCAAGATGAGCAGGCTGGACCCAGTGGTCGCCAGCGAGCTTGAGGCAGAGGGACGGGCCCTAGCCTTGGAGGTTGCCACGCATGTGCTGGCCTGCTTCAAGAGCCGGGACTTCTCTTTCTCGCTGGAGCCAGTGAATGACGGTCCTGCCGCGGAGCGGGAGGAGATGGCCAGGGCCGAAGTCGGGGAAGTGGCCGCCCTTGTAGCCTCCAGGTTCCGACACGAGCCAGGAGGCCCTTAGGACTCGCTTCTTTCTTTTTATCGAGTCTGTAGACCAGCTCGTGGAGCCATGAATAAATAGACTCTCTTGAATGTTTGTGCCTGTGATGCTTTTTATCTTCTTCATGGTTTTGCCTGGCCGAGTCCTTAGCTCCGCAAGGCACTCAGAGGCCTTTACCAATCTCAAAGCTCTGCACAGGCACCTTCTCCGGGTCCTTGCTGTATTAAGGATCCCGGAGGTCTCCGGAGCTCGCCCCATGGGGAGGTCCGGATCTGCCGGCCACGTGGCGGGTCCGGAGCCCCTCCTGATGAGGTGGGAGCTCCGGCCCCGCTGGACACGTGGGGCTTTCGGAGCACCCCTCAGAGGGGGAGGTCCGGTTTCCGCCAGCCGCGTGGCGGGTCTGGAGCCCCCCTCTGCGAGGCTGGAGCTCCGGGCCCGCTGGACACGTGGGGCCTTCGGGCCTCGCCCCTGTGGAAGGGGCGGGACCCGGACCTTCCGTTCCTATGCTGGAGTAGTTAGTAGCTCCTTGCCCCCCGCCTCATGCAGCCCCCGTTGCTGTAACCTGGAGGTCCTACACACAGGTAGAGGAAACGTAATTCTCCTCGGGGGGGGGGGGTGGTCCTCCCCTCCCGTCTCTTAGTCTTATTCGACTTATGATCCTGATCCGTTATACGGGACTTGGGCAATTCTGTGCGCGAGGCGCCGGGGCTCTGGCTCCCTCCTAGGTCCAGGTACGAACTGCCGGTAGAGCTCTCCCCAGGAAGTTATGGAACCCTGGGGGAGGTTCATGAGCCAAGACCGGGCTGGGCCGGCCAAGGCGACGGGGAAGTAGTTGGCCATGACGGCCTCATCCCCTCCTGCGGCAAGTACGGCGGTGGAGTAGATCTGGAGAAACTCCGCCGGGTTGACACTGCCGTCGTACTTCTCGGGCAGGTGCGGCCGGAACTTGCGCGGCCACCTCGCAAAGCGAAGGTGGGGTGCCAGGGCCGCACATCCTGCCCCTGTTGCCTCAGGTGTTGGTGCGGCGAACGCTTGGATCGCCGTTGGCACGGTGTATCCCGGTATGGGCAAGGCAGTTCCATAGACCGGGGGCGCCGTTTGCAGGGCATATGGTTGCGGCATATGCTGCGCGGTGTATGCCTGGGGCAGAGATCGCATGGCGAAGATCAGCTCTTCAGGCTGGGTCGAGGCCGACATCATGCTGTCGCCAGCCTCTTGGTTGCGACGCCTTTCCCGACGTTGCTTGAGGTACACCCGGGCATCCTGGCCCAAGTGGCACCGTTCCAGCTCTGTCCTCAGGTCCGTCGACGGAAGCCTGGTGGAGCTGGAATCCGCCGTCTGCCCGTCAACCGTTAGCGTACGCGTTAGCGACACAGCCGGTTGACCGGAGTGTCGTCCCCGCTGAAGTCGAGGGTTTGCGGCGGCGACGACGAGGCGGTCTACCTCGCGTATCCATTGCTGGGTCGCTGAATGAGGTGCGTCCCCAGCAGGTGGATTGCACAGTAGCGCTCTTGATGCAGCTAGCGCACCCCTGTGCGGTACGCTTATCGCTGCAGAAGATCTCACGCTGGATGGAGCCTGCATTGCCAGAGTCGGCGTTGCCGGAGTCGGCTGCTGGCTTCCAGCTTGCGCCGACACACTCCGTCCAGAGTGCATCGACACGTACTCCCCGCTAGTCACGGTCCGTCGTGAACGCGGGGGGGGGGGGGGGGGGGGAGAGCTTGCCGCTGAAGGAAGCTTGATCAGCTTCATCGGCAGAAGCTCGTCACGCAAGGGAAAAGCCCCCTTCCTGGCGCGCCAAATGTCGAAGTGTGTGGTCGACACTTCCCCTGGACCTGCACTGGGCAGCCCCCGGAGGTTCTTTTTCGGAGGGGCTAGTCACTTGCGGAGAGCTTGAGCATAGGGACGAGTTAAGGAGGAGCTTGACACGGTGAGTTTTACGTGGTTCAGGCCGCCGCAGCATAAAACCCTACGTCCACGGTGAGCTGAGGAGCTCGCTGTATTGCTTGTTGCCCAGAACCGGAGTCCTGAGCTTGAGGATGAGTCATGCCTAGCGTATGAGTTGCTGGAGTGCGAACGCTTGCTAACGTCGCCTACCCGAGCCTTTTATAGTCCAAGGCTCGCGAGGCTTACATGGGGCCCGGGACCCGACAGGTGGTCCCACGGAGATTTCCTGCCGACTATCGTATCCGCAGTTACGTCGGTAGTTGTCTATGGACACGGCTTCTGAGTCTTCGTCTTGCCGCCCTGCTCATGCCGCCTGCTAGTCGTAGTGGTTGATGACGGCGGGGGCGGCAGGGGATGTCTTGTCGCTGTGTTTATTGGCTGGCAGGTTCTGACACCGCGCGCCAGTCTGTGATGTGACTGGGTGCAACGGCACCTGACAGAGGCGTGCTCCGCGTCTCCTCATCTTGGGAAGGCGCGGGCCTTGAATACCTTGTACGGGAAAGGTATGGGGCGTCTTTACACCCGCTGCCTACCGCTCGGGGGCAGGCAGCGCTCTTCTGCTGGACACGTGGCGGGCCCGGAGCTCTCCTCGGACGAGAGAGGGGTCCGGCCATGCAGGACACGTGGAGCCTTCGGACCTCTCCCCGCGGAGGGGGAGGTCCGGCTTTTGTCGGCCACGTGGCGGCCCCGGAGCTCTCCTCTGAGGAGAGGGAGGTCCGGCCCCGCTGGACACGTGGCGCCTTCGGACCTCTCCCCCGCGGAGGGGGGAGGTCCGGCTTCTGCAGGCCACGTGGCGAGCCCGGAGCTCTCCTCTGAGGAGAGGGAGATCCGGCCTCGCTGGACGTGTGGTGCCTTCGGAGCTCTCCCTGCGGAGAAGGGCGAGATCCTTAGGCATTTTCCCCTGTGCGCAGGGGTACCCCATATCACGGGTACCGACAGTCTGCATGATCACCCAGTTCTCCCTCCAGTTTAACCACCTCGACGCACTGAAAGGTAGAAGGTACCCAGAGAGCTTTGGGTCCTTGCAGCGATGCTGGAAATAGTACGCTCCCATCTGGGTCTTTGAGCCGCGCCCGGTCGTCCGCAACACGAAGAAGTAGCGGAAGAGCGTCACTGAAGCACGCACCCCCACAAACATCTCGCAGAAATGGACGAAGGCGGCGGCCATCACGAAGGAGTTGGGGGAAAGGTGGTGGAGCTGGAGACAATACGTCTCCAGCAATGTGACAAAGAAGGAAGAAATTGGCGGGACGAACCCCGCCATGGCATAGGCAGTAAAGAAGACCATCTCCCCCTTTTCCAGGAGCAGGGGGAGAGATCCCCGGCGGAGCCAGCATTTCTGCTCCTCCGTGTGCCAGCCCAGCAGCCTGCGCACTGGCCCAAGCTCGGCGGAACGAACGAGACGCGATGGGAGCAGATTGGAAGCCATGGAAGGGGAGAGCTCAATGACAGGGAAGACAAAGGCGCAAGAGTTCAACGAAGGTGCAAGTGCTGGGAAGTGCGAAGGGAAGCCCCGATGCGGGTAAGATCCCCTTTTAAAAACTTCCCAGGTGCGATTCAAAGCGATTCGAAACCCTTCGAATACGCCGCATGGGCAAACGCTTCAGCTCCAAGACCGAGCGCCGATGACAAGTGGACCCAAGACGTCCATCTGAAGCGGTGGGCCAAGAAGTCAGTCTCCCAAGGAGACGAGCCGGCAAGGCGCTTTGGCGGTTCCCGAAAAAAGCGCCACAGCGTGCAGAAGTGGCAGCCTTGGGAACCGCTGCAGTAAAAGCAACCATCAAGTGGACGCACGCTCCCATGATCCCGCGACTGTTCGTGCTCCGGCAACGATCAACACAGGACTTAGGGAAAGTGCGCGGAACAGAAGAGACGGAGGCCCCACTTCGGGCTCGCTATCTCTCCCGAGATGGGCCCGGGGGCCACTGTCGGTACCCTCGATACGGGGTATCCTCGCGCACACGGGGAAATGCCTAAGGACCTCGCCCTTCTCCGCAGGGAGAGCTCCGAAGGTGCCACGTGTCCAGCGGGGCCGGACCTCCCTCTCCTCAGAGGAGAGCTCTGGACTCGCCACGTGTCCAGCAGAAGCCGGACCTTCCCCCTCCGTGGGGGAGCTCCGAAGGCTCCACGTGTCCCACGGGGCCGGACCTCCCTCTTCTCAGAGGAGACCTCCGGGCCCGCCACGTGGCCAGCAGAAGCCGGACCTCCCCCCTCCGCGGGGAGAGCTCCAAGGACTCCACGTGTCCCGCGGGGCCGGATCTCCCTCTCCTCAGAGGAGAGCTCCGGGCCCGCCACGTGGCCAGCAGGACAACGCTGCCTGCCCCCGCGCGGTAGGCAGCGGGCGTAATGACGCACCATACCTTGCCCGTACGAGGTATTCAAGGCCCGTGCCTTCCCAAGACACGGAGACGCGGAGCACACCTCTGTCAGGTGCCGTTGTGCCCAGTTGCATCACAGACTGGCGCGCTGTGTCAGAGCCTGCCCGTCAATAAACACAGCAACAAGACATCCCCTGCTGCCCCTGCCATCATCAACCACTACGACTAGCTTGCGGCATGGGCAGGGCGGCAGAACGAAGACTCGGAAGCCTTCGCCAGAGACAACTACCGGCATAACTGCAGATATGGTAGTCGGCAGGCAATCTCCCCGAGACCACCTGTCGGGTCCCGGGCCCCCTTGTAAGCCACTCGAGCCTTGGACTATAAAAGGCTCTGGTAGGCAACGTTAGCAAGGGTTCGAACTCTGTGAACTCACACTCTAGACATCACTCACCCTCAAGCTCAGGACTCCGGTTACTCAGAACCAGAGTCCTGAGCTTGAGGATGAGTCTAACCTAAGGATGCGAATGGATGGAGTGCGAACCCTTGCTAACGTTGCCTACCCGAGCCTTTTATAGTCCAAGGCTCGAGCGGCTTACAAGGTGGGCCCCGGACCCGATAGGTGGTCCCGGGGAGATTGCCTACCATCTACCGTATCTGCAGTTATGCCAGTAGTTGTCTCTGGCGAGGGCTTCCGAGTCTTCATTCTGCCGCCCTGCCCATGCCGCAAGCTAGTCGTAGTGGTTGGCAGGGGCGGCAGGGGATGTCTTGTCGCTGTGTTTATTGGCGGGCAGGCTCTGATGCGGCGTGCCAGTCCGTGATGTGACTGGGCTCAACGGCACCTGACCGAGGCGTGCTCCGCGTCTCTGCGCCTTGGGAAGGCGCGGGTCTTGAATACCTTGTACGGGCAAGGTATGGCGTGTATTTACTCCTGCTGGCTACCACGCGGGGGGTAGGCAGCGCGGTACTGCTTGCCACGTGGCGTTCCCGGAGCTCTCCTCTGAGGAGAGGGAGCTCCGACCCCGCGGAACACGTGGAGCCTTTGGAGCTCTCCCCGCGGAGGGGGGAGGTCCGGCTCTGCTGGCCACGTGGCGGTCCCGGAGCCCTCCTCTGAGGAGTGGGAGGTCCGGCCCCGCTGGACACGTAGAGCCTTCGGAGCTCTCCCCGCGGAGGGGGGAGGTCGGGCTCTGCTGTCCACGTGGCGGGCCCAGAGCTCTCCTCCGAGGAGAGGGAGGTCCGGCCCCGCTGGACACGTGGAGCCTTCGGAGCTCTTCCCACGGAGGAGGGAGGTCCGGCTCAGTTGGCCACGTGGCGGGCCTGGAGCTCTCCTCTGAGGAGAGGGAGGTTCAGCCCCGCTGGACACATGGCGCCATCGGAGCTCCCCCTGCGGAGAAGGGTGAGGTCCTTAGGCAGTTTCCCCTGTGCGCGGGGGTACCCCGTATTGAGGGTACCGACAGCGCAGGTTGGGCATCAGCCGACCCCTCGCGCCGTCCTCTGGAGTGGTCGACCTCGGTGATCGAGATCCCTCAAGAAGCATCACCGACCTAACGAAACGGCAAGGCCAATATTGTCCAAGGTCGGCAGCTCCCGCAGCAGCTTCGACCTCCACAATGGCTCCTAGAAGAGGGGGAGGCAGGAAGCAGGAACTGTGAGGGAGCGGTCATCAAGGAAGTCGCTGCTTACCCTCATCAGCATCTCCCTCAGCAGTTCGTCGGACGGGTCAGAGCCAGAACTCGTCTCCAGCCTGGTGCAGTCGTGTATGCCGTTGTAGTAACACACGGGGCGATTGCGCTCCTGCAGTGGTGCAAGGCGGCGCGACTGGAAGTCCGCCAGCACCATTAGGGATGTCAGCCCCTGCTCCGCTAGGAGCTGGATCTGCTCCAGCACTGGCGCGTACTTCGGCTCCAGCTCCTGGCTCTCCTCCCAGAAGCGGCGCCCGGTGGAAGGATCCCCAGTCGGCAACTGGAGGCGATCGTGCTCATCAGTCTTCACGATCACCCAGTCGTCCCTCCAGGCTTCCCACCTCGATGTTCTGAAGGGAAGAACGTACTTGGAGACCTTCGGATCCTTGCAGTGGTGCTGGAAGTAGTAGGCTCCCAGCTGGTTCCTCGAGCCACGCCCAGTCGTCTGCAGCAAGAAGAAGTGCTGGACGAGCGTAACCGAGGCGCGCACCCCCACGAACATCTCGCAAAAGTGCACGAAGACGGCAGCCATAGCGAAGGAGTTCAGGGAGAGGTGATGAAGCTGGAGACCGTAGGTCTCCAGAAGAGTCACGAAGAAAGAAGAAATCGGCAGGACGAATCCCTCCAAGGCGTAGGCGGCGAAGAAGACAATCGCCCCTCTCTCCAGACGTAGGGGGGGAGATCCCCGCCGAAGACAACGCCTCTGCTCTTCCGAGTGCCATCCCAGAAGCTTACTCACCGACCCAAGATCCTTTGTACGGGCGATGCGCGGCGGAGGCAGGCAGGAAGCCATCGAAGACGAAGGTGCAAGAACTAGGAAGGCAGAGAAAGCTTGGGCGCACAAAAGAATCTGGAAGGCTCAGGCGTAGGGAGATGTGCGAACGGAAGCCTGCGATTCAGAAGGAATCCCCTTTAAACCTCCCAGAGGCGATTCGAAACACTTCGTATGCGCCGCTCGGGGCAGACACCCCAGGTCCAAGCCCCTGCGACGATGATAAGTGGGCCCGAGCTGTCATGCAGAAGCGGTGGGCCAGGAAGTCAGCCACTCAAGCGGGCAACCCGGAGGTTCCTGGCAAGGCGCTGCGACGTGCAGTAATGGCAGCCTTGGGAACCGCCGCAGTAAAAGCAACTTTCAAAGCAAGGGTCAAGTCCCCACAACCTTCCGTTGCCCAAGCGACGGTTCAAAGAAATTTGAAGAAAGTGTGCGGGATAGAAAAGGTGAAGGTCCCACCTCGGGCTCCTTATCTCCCCCGAGATGGGCCCGGGGGCCACTGTCAGTAGCCTCAATACCGGGTACCCTTGCGCACAGGACAAAACCGCCTAAGGACCTCACCCCTTCCGCAGGCGTGAGCTCCGATGGCGCCACGTGCCCAGACGGGCCGGAGCTCCCCCTCTCCTCAGAGGAGAGCTCCGGGCCAGCCACGTGCCCAGGTGGAGGCGGACCTCCCCCCTCCGCGGGGAGAGCTCCGAAGGCTCCACGTGTCCAGCGGGGCCGGACCTCCTCCCTCCTCAAGGGTGAGCTCTGGGCCCGCCACGTGGCCAGCAGAGCCGGACCTCCCCCCTCCGAGGGGGGGAGCTCCGAAGGCTCCACGTGTCCAGCGGGGCCGGACCTCTCCCTCCTCAGGGGTGAGCTCGGGCCCGCCACGTGGCCAGCGGAGCCGGACCCCCCCTCCATGGGGGAGAGCTCCGAAAGCTCCACGTGTCCAGCAGGGCCGGACCTCACCCCTCCTCAGGGGTGAGTTCCGGGCCCGCCACGTGGCCAGCAGAGCAGGACCTCCCCCCTCCGTGGGGGTGAGCTCCAAAGGCTCCACGTGTCCAGCGTGGCCGGACCTCCCCTCTCCTCAGAGGTGAGCTCCGGGCCCACCACGTGGCGAGCAGAGCCGGACCTCCCCCCTCCCCGGGGGTGAGCTACGAAGGCTCCACGTGTCCAGCGGGGCCGGACCTCCCCTCTCCTCATAGGTAAGGTCCGGCCCACCACGTGGCCATTAGAGCCGCGCTGCCTGCCCCGGCGTGGTAGGCAGCAGGAGTGAAGACCCGCGCCTTCTCAAGACGCAGCATTAAAGACCCGCGCCTTCCCAAGGCGCGGAGGCGCGGCGCACGCCTGTCAGGAGGCACTGTGGCCAGTCACAGTCAAGACAGGCATACAGTGTTAGGAGCAGTAGACCAATAAATACTGCGACAAGACACACCCTGCCGCCCCTGCCATCATCAACCACTACACCTAGCTTGCGGCATGGGCAGGGCAACAGGACGGAGGCTAAGAAGCTACCGCTAGAGACAGCTACCGGCATTCACTGCGATATACGGTAGATGGCGGGAAATCACCCCGGGGCCACCTGTCGGTTCCCAGGGCCCACTTTGTAAGCCACCCGAGCCTTGGACTATAAAAGGCTCGGGTAGGCAACGTTGCAAAGGGATCGGCAGTTCACCACCTTACACTTAGTCATTCAGCTCATCCCCAAGCTCAAAACCCCGGTTCCAAGGACCAAGCAATACAACGAGCAACTCTGCTCCCATGGACGTAGGGTTTTACGCTCCGGCGGCCCGAACCACGTAAAAATCCCTGTGTCATTCATCTCCTTCCTTCGTCCATTCCGGCGAGACCCTCGCGAGAGGACTAGCCCCTCAAAAAAGAACCTCCGTGGGCTGCCCAGAGCAGGCCCGGGGGAAGTGTCGACCGCAGACGCTTCGACATAATTCTTTGAACTAATTCAATTACTTGATAGTTATGCTAATTAGTTGGTAATTATGCTCATCTAGTTAGAATAGTAGTTCATAATTTTGCTAATTAGTTGTCCGTTGTAAATTATTTGTTATTATATATGCTTAGGTTTAGGTTAATAATGTTTAGGATTTGTTGTTGTTATGTTATTCATGCTTAATAATTCTTAATATACGACGGATTTGTTGTTGTTTATATTGTTGTTTAGGAGATATTGTTGTTTAGGAGTTATTCATGCTTTACGATTTGTTGTTGTTATGTTGTTGTTTAGGAGTTGTTGTAGTTATGTTATGTTATTATATATGCTGAGGTTTAGGTTAAAAATGTTTAGGATTTGTTGTTGTTATGTTATTCATGCTTATGTTGTGTCACTCGCTCCCGCCGACACAACCCTCAACACCGCCGCATCCTCCACGCCCTCCTGGCCTCCTTCCTCAGCACGCTCGCGCAGTCCCTGTCGCTCCCGACGCCGCCCGCGAGCATCCCCTAGGCCATCAGGGCCCTCGCCCCCTACTTCCCGGCCTCCATCACCCCCTTTGTCGCCTCCCCCGCGGTGCGCCTCACAAGTTACGAAGTCCTCCTCGTGCTCGGGGAGTCCCGCCTCCTCCCGCACCCACCGCCGGACCTCATCTCCTTGCTCTCGGACAGCGCCCGACCCGACCTCGTCTGCGCCGTCCTCTGCCACGCCGCGGACCTCCGCGCCTCTGAGATCCTCGCCGCGCTGCAGTGTTTTCTGTCACCAGCCGCCGAGAAGTCCTTTGACGCTATGGTGGATGTGAAGAACCGGTGGAAGGACGCTGTGAGCTTGCTGTCAAAAGGTGTCGGGAGAAGAAGCCCAATGATGCGGGGAAAAAGGTCCCGGGTAAGAACCTCAATGAAGCGGTGAGGAGAGCCGCGCTGCTGCTCATGATGGGGCATGAAGGGTTCTCCTCCCCAGAGGTGTGCCTGCATTAGCTGCTCGCGTCAGGAAATGTGGACTCTGTGGTGCCTGGTGCAGCTGTGGCGGAGCTCGATGGAATTTGTGTCTCTATCAATCTTTCCTTCTCTCTCTCTTCTTTCCCGTCTCTCATTTAAATGACTAAAAAATGAAAGATTGACGTAAACCTTTACAACATGCGTCACCTATTTTGAACCGGCCCGTCTCACATGTGTTACGCAAGTGAGGCGTATAGGTTCGGAATGGTCCCTTTTTGGACAGCCTGGGAGTGACCAAGAGGGCGTGCTTATGATGAGACGCGGGGTCTGGCTTTGGACGTAGTTTCGACAGCGTAACCCTAATGTTCTCTGCTGCACCATTTTCGGGCGTGCAGTTGGAGAACAGCGGGGTTATGCTTTCCATATTCTCTGGAGTCATCGACTCGAGGGAGGCACGACCTGCGAGAGGCGGCTCCTCGCAGTCTTCAACTGCTGGCGCAGGCTCATCCAGCCGCCGTGTCACCGAGAGAGATCTCTAGGTCATGGCGCTTCGGGAGAGCTTGGCCCGGCAGGAGGAGGCCTTGGCGAGGGAGCGAGAGAACAACAGGGCCGCTGTCGGTACCCGCGATATGGGGTACCCCCGTGCACAGGGGAAAATGCCTAAGGAACTCGCCTGTCGAAGTGTTCGGTCGACACTTCCCCCAGGCCTGCAATGGGCAGCCCGCAGAGGTTCTTTTTTCGGTGGGGCTAGTCCCTGTCGGAGAGCTTGCGCGGATGGACGAGTTAGTAAGAGCTTGACGCGGTGAGTTTTACGTGGTTCAGGCCGCCGGAGCGTAAAACCCTACGTCCACGGCGAGCTATGGAGCTCGCTGTATTGCTTGCTGCTCAGGGCCGGAGTCCTGAGCTTGGGGGTGAGTTACAGCTTGGGAGTGTATGGCTAGCGTATGAGTTGCAGAGTGCGAACCCTTGCTATCGTCGCCTAGCCGAGCCATTTATAGTCCAAGACTCGGGCGGCTTACAAGGGGGGCCGGGACCCGACAGGTGGTCCCGGGAAGATTGTCTATTATCTACCGTATCTGCAGTTATGTCGGTAGTTGTCTCTGGTCGAAGGCTTCTGAGTCTTCATCTTGCCGCCCTGCCCATGCCGCATGCTAGTCGTAGTGGTTGATGACGGCGCAGGCGGCATGGGATGTCTTGTCGCGGTGTTTATTGGCTGGCAGGTTCTGACACCGCGTGCCAGTCTGTGATGCGACTAGGCGCCACGGCACCTGACAGAGGTGTGCTCCGCGTCTTCGCGTCTTGGGAAGACGTGGGCCTTGAATACCTTGTACGGACAAGGTATGGGGCGTCTTTACGCCCGCTGCCTATCTCTCGAGGGCAGGCAGCGCCGTTCTGCTGCCACGTGGCGGGCCCGGAGCCCTTCTCAGAGGAGAGGAGGGCCCGGTCCGCGGGGCACGTGGAGCCTCCGGACCTCTCCCCGCGGAGGGGGAGGCTTGGCTTCTGTCGGCCACGTGGCGGGCCCAGAGCTCTCCTCTGAGGAGAGGGAGGTCCGGCCCCGCTGGATGCGTGGCGCCTTCGGACCTCTCTCCCGCGGAGAGGGAGGTCTGGCTTCTGTATGCCACGTGGCGGGCGCGGAGCCCTCCTCTGAGGAGAGGGAGGTCCGGCCCCGCCAGACGAGTGGCGCCTTCGGAGCTCTCCCTGTGGAGAAGGGCGAGTTCCTTAGGCATTTTCCCCTGTGCGCGGGGGTACCCCATATCTCAGGTACCGACAGTGGCCCCCGGGCCCATCTCAGGGGAGATAGCGAGCCCGAGTTGGGAACTCCGTCTCTTCCGATCCGCGCACTTTCTCTAAGTCCCGAATTGACCGCTGCCGGAGCACGAACGGCCTCGGGATCGTGGGAGCGTGCGCTCACTTGATGGTTGCTTTTACTGCGGTGGTTCCCCAGACTGCCACTTCTGCACGTCGCTGCGCTTTCTTCGGGAACCGCCGAAGTGCCTTGCCGGCTCATCTTCTCAGGAGACTGACTCCTTGACCCACCGTTTCATTTGGGCGGCTTTGGTCCACCCGTCATCGGCACTCGGTTTAGGAGCCGAAGCGGTTGCCGATGCAGTGTATCCGAAGAGTTCCGAATCGCTTGGAATTGCACCCGGGAAGTTTTTAGAGGGGATCTTACCCACATTGCGGCTTCCCTTCGCACTTCTCTGCGTTTCTTCTCGGACTTTTGTGCTTTTGCTCTCTTGCCCTTGAGTTCTCCCTCGCCATGGCCTCCAACCCGCCACCTGAGAAGAAGCGCGCTCGATCTCCTCCAGCGGCGGCGTCTGTGCCAAGTCCGGAATCTGGGGTGCCTGGCACTCCCTCCGGTGGCGACTCGAAGAGGCCCCGAGCTGATGCATTGAGGGAAGCTTCTGGGGCATCCTCCGTTCCGCCAGTTCAAGCGACTGCGGAGCGGCCGTCAGTGACGGTAGCGGGCTCTGGGAGTCCTACCTTGGCTCGGAAGTCGGGGTTCAGAGCCCGCTGGAGTGTCCGCGCTTCCCGGCCATCCCCGACTTGCGGGGAGTCTGTGCCGTTGCGCTCGGAGCCAGGGGCAACTGCCGCGGCCCCCAGGTCAGCGCGAACTTCTCCTGTTCCGGTGTGCCCGGACTCCGCGGCGGCGTCGTCTCTTCCTGCCGAGACGGCCACCGCGGCCCCCAAGCCAGCGCAGGTCGACACTGTACTAGGCGGCCCGGCCTTTACTCCAGCGCCGCCTTCCCCGGTTCGCCCCTCTCCACAGGTCAAGGAGCCAGAAGCTGAAGAGAGCCCGGCAGGTCCGGCTGCCAGAGCCTTGGAGCCAGCTTCTCCTGATTGGCATCTCGTCTCGGTTGCTGGTGTGTCGACTCCTCTTGAGGACGAGGTAATGGAGGAGGTCGGGGGGACTGCCCCGGCCTCTGCTGCTCCATTGCCCCTGGCGGATGCCTTCGCGCTTGCCGAGACGAGCGTTCGGCAGGTCTTGGCTGCACTAAGTCGCGAGCGGGAGGAGTATACGGTTGAACGGGATCGCCTCCTCACCTGGGGGAACCTTTTGCGGGAGAGGACCGCGAAGGTTAAGAGCGAGCTCGACTCTAGGTGGGAGTTGCTCGACTTCAGGGAAGTGCTCCTAGACCGGATGAAGCGGGCTGTCGACCGCATGGACACCCAATCGCGGCGGATCAACAGGGAGACCCTGGAGGCACACGCCCGGGCCGAGGAGAGCATCTCTGCTGCTGTGGAGATACGGCAGCAGTTGGAGCGCCGTGAACTCGCCGTCGAGGAACGGGAGCGTTCCACGGCAGCTGAGGCGGAGAGGGTCGCCCTGCAGCTGGCGGCGGGCGAGGATGACCTTCGAGCTCGGATCGAGGAGCTGGAGATCCTGAAGGCAGACCTCAACTTGAGGGAGGAACAGGTCTCCCGTGATCGCGGGTGGTCTTGGACCCGGAGTTGGCCGCCGACTTCAAGGCTGCTGAGTTGGAGCGGCTCGCCAAGACTGTCCATCTTCGGGAGAGCTCCCTGGCGGCCAAGGAGAAGGAATTCTCCGAGAGGAACCTGGAGGCTCTGCAGGCAGCCCGCCGCGAGGTGGAGGAGCTTTCGGCCTTGCGGTCCTCCGAGGCTCTTGCGGTCTCGAGCTTCGTGGATCGAGCGGGGTCCACCCTGATCCCTCTTGGCTTTAGTCCGGTGAGGGCCGCGGCCCCTGCGTTGAAGGTGGCGGAGGTGATCCCCGCGCTGGAGTCGATCGGCGCCAAGCTGGACAGGCTAGACTCGGTGGTTGCCAGCGAGCTTGAGGTCGAGGGATGCGGCCTAGCCTTAGAGGTCGCCTCACATGTGCTGGCATGTTTTAAGAGCCGCGACCCCTCTTTCTCGCTAGAACAAGCGAGAGAGGGCCCAGCCGCGGAGCGGGAGCAAGCTGCCAGGGCAGAAGTCGAGGATGTGGCCGCCCTTGTAGCTGCAAGGTTCCGGCGGGAGCCGGGAGGTCCTTAGGACTTGTTTCTCCCTTTTTATCGAGTCTGTAGTCCAGCTCATGGAGCCTCGCTTAGTTCGACTCTTTTAGATATTTGTGTCTGTGATGCTTTTTCTCTCCTTCTTGGCTTTGCCTGACTGAGTCCTTAGCTCCGCAAGGTACTCAGAGGCCATATCCAATCCCGGAGCTCCGCATAGACACCTTCCCCAGGTCCTAACCGTGTTAGGGGCCCCCGGGGGTCTCCGGATCTCGCCCCATGGGGAGCTCCAAATCTGCCTGCCACGTGGCGGGTCCGGAGCCCCTCCTTAAGAGGCGGGAGCTCCGGCCATGCTGGACACGTAGGGCTTTCGGAGCCCTCCCACCGGGGGGGGGGGAGGGGAGGTCCGGTTTCCGCCTGCCACGTGGCGAGCCCAGAGCTCTCCTCAGGGGAGGCGAGAGCTCCGGGCCTGCTGGACACGTGGGGCCCTCGGGTCCCGCCCCTGCTGAAGGGGCAGGACCCGGTCCTTCCAGTCCTAGGCCGGAGTAGTTGGTAGCTCCTTTCCCCCTGCTTCATGCAGTCCCTGTTGCCGTAACCTGGAGGTCCTGCACACAGGCAGAGGAAACGTAATTCTCCTCGGGGGGTCCTCCCCTCCCGTCTCCTAGTCTTATACGTCTTATGATCCTGATCCATTATACGGGGCTTGTGCAATTCTGTGCACGAGGCGCCGGAGCTCCGGCTCCCTCTGAGGTCCGGGTACGGCCGTCCGATCCCTAGTACCGGGCCATGCGCTGGGGAAGCAGAGTGCACGTGCTTTGGGTTCATGACCAGGCAAAGCGGTTGTACTCCCCTGTACCTCCGGAGGGCAGGATGCGCATGCTTTGGGCTCATGGCCTGCTAAGCTGGATACGCACCCTGGACCCCCCATGCACAACGCAGGCCTTTCCTGGAGGTAACCAACTGGCACCGCAACACCTGACTGGGGGAGGCCCGAGAGACTCACTCGGCCATCGGCAGGTGCCTCAAGCGCAGCCGCCTTCGGTAGGATAGCGAATGCCGACTATGGATGAGCGCAGGAGAGGGGGAGCTAGATGTACGATGAACATACAAAGATAGTGCGGTCATAAAAATTAATGCATAATTTAAATGAGCGCATGAGAGGGAGCTAAGTAGAACAGGTTTCTGTATTCATGCCCATAGGTGGAATTCTGGCTGTACATGGAGGCAATATTCCGCCTCGTCTTCAAGGGAAGCAAGACTCTACGCGCTTAGGGTCGGAACCAGGCTAAACTGGACGTAGTCCTGTACCGTCCCTTGAGACTTAGCTGCCCCAAGCTCTGTTCCTAAATTCTATGGGATTCATTACAGAAGGGAATAACCCTGTTCTACTGATGCTCGGGAAGTAGGACTTACAGTGTTGCTTCATGGCAATGGTTTTTTGGGAACGGATCCCACACTCGGTTGAAAGGCATGTGTACCTGGGGCGGCAGCTTTCATGATTCGGAAGGGACCTTCCCTGCTGGGGGAGAGCTTATGGGTCCTTTTTGGAATAGAGCGTGCCGCGACACCAGGTTGCCCTCCTGCAGGCCCCCGATGCGTTCGGTTCTTTTGCGGTAGTGCTTAGAGCGTCAGCCGAGACCGCGCGTTGTGGGGTGTTACCTGCAGCCGAGTCTCGCCGACGAGGTTGTCATCTTCGCGCTGGATCAGGTCCTGCGCGGCGTCTCCTGGGGGCCCCCGGGGAGTTCTCCCCTTCTGGCTAAGGCCTTCAAGGGGTAGGTGGACCCGGGCTCGTCTTGGATGACCCAAGGCGTCTTCCCCTTCTGGCAAGGCCTTCAAGGGGTTGACAGATCTTGGGCGGCCCCCGGGAGGTATGTCTGAAGCACGGAGGCGTGCGGCAGTTGGCTACCACCCTGGCCCGTCACCGTCGGAGCTGGAGTCCTCGCAGTTATGCACTGTCTTTATGACGCGCTGGGGCTCCTGGAACCCCACCTGATGGGCGGCGGTGACTGGGGCATCGACCTTCTGTTTGCCATCCCTCTGAGGGTAGGGCGGTGCTTCAGCTCTCTGCTGTCTTCCTTTGCGGAAGCGCTCTGCGAACCTCTGGATATCCCAGCACTCGGCAGCAGTATGGTTGCCGGCGCCATGCACGGGGCATAGCCCGCCCTGGTCACTGTCTGGGGCCGGTGACTGCCGCTGCCTTTTGTCGGGGCGTGGCCCCCGAGCTCCACTAGCCGTCACTGCTGCAGCGATGGGAGCCGTGAATGATGACTTCATCTTGCCACTCCCCCGGTTCTTGGCCTTCTTGCCACCCCCATAGGCAGCAGCGCCGGACCCGGGTTGTCAACCTGGCTCAGAGGTCGGCAGAGAGTGCCAGTTCCGCCCTTCAGCTGCTCTGGCGCATTTGTCCACCAGACTGAAGAGCTCAGAGACGTCGCGGACCTCTCTGGTCGCGAGCTTCTCAAGCATTTTCTCGTCCCGGACACCCTGTCGGAACGCCACCACCACAGAAGCACTTTGAATATGCGGGATGGTGTTGCGTACTTGGGAGAACCGCTGGATGAAAGAGCGCAGCGACTCCCCAGGTTGTTGCTTGACGGCGTGGAGGTCAAGCTCCGTGCCGGGACGGGTGTAGGAGCTTCCGAAGTTGGCAACGAACTGCCGGCAGAGCTCTCCCCAGGAAGTTATGGACCCCTGAGGTAGGTTCATGAGCCAAGACCGAGCAGGGCCGGTCAGGGCGACGGGGAAGTAGTTGGCCATGACAGCCTCGTCCCCTCCTGCGGCAAGTACGGCGGTGGAGTAGATCTGGAGGAACTCCGCCGGGTTGACGCTACCATCGTACTTCTCAGGCAGGTGCGGGCGAAACTTGCGTGGCCACCTCGCGAAGCGAAGGTGGGGTGCAAGAGCTGCACATCCCGCTCCTGCTGCCGCAGGTATTGACACTGCGAACGCTTGGTTCGCACTTGGGACCGTGTATCCCGGCATGGGCAAGGCTGCACCATAGACCGGGGGCGCTGCTTGCGGCGCATATGGTTGTGGCATATGCTGCGCGGCATATGCCTGAGGCAGGGCTCGCGTGGCGAAGACCTGCCCTCCAGGTTGCGTCGAGGCCGACGTCATGCTGTCGCCAGCCTCATGGTTGCGACGCCTTTCTCGACGTCGCTCGAGGTACACCCGGGCATCCTGGCTCAAGTGGCACCGTTCCAGCTCCCTTCTCAGGTCCGTTGACGGGAGCCTGGAGGAGCTGGAATCCGCCGTTTGCCCGTCAACTGTGGGCGTGCACGTCAGCGACACAGCCGGTTGTCCAGGGCGTCGGCCTCGCCGAAACCAAGGGTTCACGGCGGCGACGACGAGACGGTCCACCTCGCAGACCCACTGTTGGGTCGCAGAATGGGGCGCATCGCCAGCAGGTGGGTTGCGCAGCAGTGCTCTTTCTGCAGCTAGCGCACCCCCATGGTGTACGCTCAGCGCTGCAGAAGACCTCACACTAGTCGGAGCCTGCATCGCCGGAGTCGGCGTTGCCGGAGTTGGCTGCTGGCTACCAGCTTGTGCCGACACACTCCGTCCTTAGTGTGTCGACATGTACTCCCCACAGGTCACGGTTCGTCGTGAACGCGGGGGAGGTGAGTTTGCCGCTGAAGGAAGCTTGGTCATCTTCGTCGGCGGAAACTCGTCGCGCTAGGAGAAAAGCCCCCTACCTGGCGCGCCAAATGTCGAAGTGTTCGGTCGACACTTCCCCCGGGCCTGCACTGGGCAGCCCGCGGAGGTTCTTTTTTCGGTGGGGCTAGTCCCTTGCGGAGAGCTTGCGCGGATGGACGAGTTAGTAAGAGCTTGACGCGGTGAGTTTTACGTGGTTCAGGCCGCCGGAGCGTAAAACCCTACGTCCACGGCGAGCTATGGAGCTCGCTGTATTGCTTGCTGCTCTGGGCCGGAGTCCTGAGCTTGGGGGTGAGTTACAGCTTGGGAGTGTATGGCTAGCGTATGAGTTGCAGAGTGCGAACCCTTGCTATCGTCGCCTACCCGAGCCTTTTATAGTCCAAGACTCGGGCGGCTTACAAGGGGGGCCGGGACCCAACAGGTGGTCTCGGGAAGATTGTCTATTATCTACCGTATCTGCAGTTATGCCGGTAGTTGTCTATGGTCGAAGGCTTCTGAGTCTTCATCTTTCCGCGCTGCCCATGCCGCATGCTAGTCGTAGTGGTTGATGACGGCGCAGGCGGCATGGGATGTCTTGTCGCGGTGTTTATTGGCTGGCAGGTTCTGACACCGCGTGCCAGTCTGTGATGCGACTGGGCGCAACGGCACCTGACAGTGGGGTGCTCCGCGTCTTCGCGTCTTGGGAAGACGCGGGCCTTGAATACCTTGTACGGGCAAGGTATGGGGCGTCTTTACGCCCGCTGCCTATCTCTCGGGGGCAGGCAGCGCCGTTCTGCTGCCACGTGGCGGGCCCGGAGCCCTTCTCAGAGGAGAGGAGGGCCCGGTCCGCGGGGCACGTGGAGCCTCCGGTCCTCTCCCCGCGGAGGGGGAGGCTCGGCTTCTGTCGGCCACACGGCGGGCCCGGAGCTCTCCTCTGAGGAGAGGGAGGTCCGGCCCCGCTGGACGCGTGGCGCCTTCGGACCTCTCTCCCGCGGAGGGGAAGGTCCGGCTTCTGTATGCCACGTGGCGGGCCCGGAGCTCTCCTCTGAGGAGAGGGAGGTCCGGCCCCGCCGGACGCGTGGCGCCTTCGAAGCTCTCCCTGCGGAGAAGGGCGAGTTCCTTAGGCATTTTCCCCTGTGCGCGGGGGTACCCCATATCTCAGGTACCGACATCGCCCTTCTCCGCAGGGAGAGCTCCGAAGGCGCCACGCGTCCGGCGGGGCCGGACCTCCCTCTCCTCAGAGGAAAGCTCCGGGCCTGCCACGTGGCATACAGAAGCCGGACCTCCCCTCCGCGGGAGAGAGGTCCGAAGGCGCCACGTATCCAGCGGGGCCGGACCTCCCTCTCCTCAGAGAGGAGCTCCGGGCTCGCCACGTGGCCGACAGAAGCCGGACCTCCCCCTCCGCGGGGAGAGGTCCGAAGGCTCCACGTGTCCTGCGGGGTCGGACCCCCCTCTCCCCTGAGGAGGGCTCCGGGCCCGCCACGTGTCCAGCAGAACGGTGCTGCCTGCCCCCGAGCGATAGGCAGCGGGCGTAAAGACGCCCCATACCTTGCCCGTACAAGGTATTCAAGGCCCGTGTCTTCCCAAGACGCGAAGACGCGGAGCACGCCTCTGTCAAGTGCCGTTGCGCCCAGTCGCATCACAGACTGGCGCACAGTGTCAGAGCCTGCCAGCCAATAAACGCAGCGACAAGACATCCCATGCCGTCCCCGCCGTCATCATCCACTACGACTAGCATGCGGCATGGGCAGGGCTGCAAGACGAAGACTCAGAAACCTTCGCCAGAGACAACTACCGGCATAACTGCAGATACGGTAGATAACAGTCAATCTCCCCGGGACCACCTGTCGGGTCCCGGGCCCCCCTTGTAAGCCACCCGAGTCTTGGACTATAAAAGACTCTGGTAGGCGACGATAGCAAGGGTCCACACTCTCGCAACTCATACGCTAGACTCCAGCCATTCACACCCAAGCTGTAACTCATCCTCAAGCTCAGGACTCCGGTTCTGAGCAACAAGCAATACAGCGAGCTCCATAGCTCGCCGTGGACGTAGGGTTTTACGCTCCGGCGGCCTGAACCACGTAAAACTCGCCGTGTCAAGCTCTTACTAACTCGTCCATACGCTCAAGCTCTCCGCAAGTGACTAGCCCCACCAAAAAAAGAACCTCCGCGGGCTGCCCAGTGCAGGCCCGGGGGAAGTGTCGACCGAACACTTCGACATTTGGCGCGCCAGGAAGGGGGTTTTCCCTTGCGCGACGAGTTTCCGCCGACGAAGATGACCAAGCTTCCTTCAGCGGCAAACTCTCCCCCCCCCCCCCCCCCCCCCCGCGTTCATGGCGGACCGTGAGCAGCGGGGAGTACATGTCAACGCACTCAGGACGGAGTGTGTCGGCACAAGCTGGTAGCCAGCAGCCGACTCCGGCATGGCAGGCTTCGACCAGCGTGCGATCTTCTGCAGCGCTGAGCGTACACCATGGGGGTGCGCTAGCTGCGGCAAAAGCGCTACTGCACAATCCACCTGCTGGGGATGCACCCCACTCAGCGACCCAGCAGTGGGTCCATGAGGTGGACCACCTCGTCGTCGCCACCACAAACCCTCGGTTTCAGCGAGGGCGACGCTCCGGCCAACCGGCTGTGTCGCTGACGCGCATGCCAACGGTTGACAGGCAGACGGCGGGCTCCAGCTCCACCAGGTTTCCGTCGGCGGACCTGAGGGCAGAGCTGGAGCGGTGCCACTTGAGCCAAGATGCCCGAGTGTTCCTCGAGCGACGTCGAGAAAGTGGTCGCACCCAAGAGGCTGGCGACAGCATGACGTCGGCCTCGACACAGCCTGAAGGGCAGATCTTCGCCACACGAGCCCTGCCCCAGGCATACGCCACGCAGCATATGCCACAACCATATGCACTGCAAGCGGCGCCCTCGGTCTATGGTGCAGCCTTGCCCATGCCGGGGTACACGGTGCCAAGTGCGAACCAAGCGTTCGCAGCACCAATACCTGCGGCAACAGGAGCAGGATGTGCGGCCCTTGCGCCCCACCTTTGCTTCGCGAGGTGGCCGCGCAAGTTTCAGCCGCACCTGCCCGAGAAGTACGACGGCAGCGTCAACCCGGCGGAGTTCCTCCAGATCTACTCCACCGCCGTACTTGCCACAGGAGGGGATGAGGCTGTTATGGCCAACTACTTCCCCGTCGCCTTGACCGGCCCAGCCCGGTCTTGGCTCATGAATCTCCCTCAGGGGTCCATAACTTCCTCGGAAGAACTCTGCCAGCAGTTTGTCGCCAACTTCGGCAGCTCCTACACCCGTCCCGGCACGGAGCTTGACCTCCACGCCATCAAGCAGCAACCTGGGGAGTCGCTGCGCTCTTTCATCCAGCGATTCTCCCAGGTACGCAACACCATCCCGCATATTCAAAGTGCTTCTGTGGTGGTAGCGTTTCGGCAGGGTGTCCGGGACGAGAAAATGCTTGAGAAGCTCGCGACCAGAGAGGTCCGCGACGACTCTGAGCTCTTCAGCCTGACAGACAAATGCGCCAGACCAGCTGAAGGGTGGAACTGGCACTCCCTGCCGACCTCCGAGTCAGGAGGACAACCCGGGTCCGGCGCTGCTGCCCATGGAGGTGGAAAGAAGGTCAATAACCGGGGTAGTGGCAGGATGAAGTCATCGTCCGCGGCTCCCGTCGCCGCAGCAGCGACGACTAGTGGAGCTCGGCGGCCACGCCCCGACAAAAGGCAGCGGCAGTCACCAGCCCCAGAGATTGACCAGGGCGGGCTATGCCCCGTGCATGGCGCCGGCAACCATACTGCTGCTGAGTGCTGGGATATCCAGAGGCTCGCGGAGCGCTTCCGCAAAGGAAGGCAGCAGAGAGCTGAAGCGCCGCTTCACCCTCAGAGGGATGGCAAGAAGAAAGTCGATGCTCCAGTCAGCGCCGCCCACCAGGTGGGGTTTCAGGAGCCTCAGCGTGTCATAAAGACAGTACATAACGGTGAGGACTCCAGCTCCGATGGTGACGGGCCGGAGCGGTAGCCGGCTGTGGCTGCCGTCCCAGATCAGAGGAGGCTGCACTGCTGCGGCGTCAACCTTGGAGAAGCCCCAAGTAGTCGCAGCAGCCCAAGCACCGATCACAATGGTGCAAGGTCGGGCCAGCCTCACCCGAGAGCACGCCTCCGTGCCTCGGTCATACCTGCCGGGGGCCGCCCAAGGTCTGCCAACCCCTTGAAGGCCTTGCCAGAAGGGGAAGACGCCTTAGGTCTTCCAAGACGTGCCCGGGTACACCTACCCCTTGAAGGCCTTAGCCAGAAGGGGAGAACTTCCCGGGGGCGCCCAGGAGAAGCCGCGCGGGACCTGATCCAGCGTGAAGATGACAACCTCGTCGACAAGACTTGGCTGCAGGTAACACCCCACAACGCACGGTCTCGGCTGCTGCTCTAGCACTACCACCAAAGAACCAAACACGTCAGGGACCTGCAGAAGGGCAACCTGGTGTCGCGGCACGCACTTTCCCGAGAAGGACCTATAAACTCTCCCCCAGCCGGGAAGGTCCCTTCCGAATCACGAAAGCTGCCGCCCCAGGTAGACATGCCTTTCAACCGAGTGTGGGATCCGTTCCCAAAACCCTTGGCATGGAGCAACACTGTAAGTCCTACTCCCCGAGCATTAGTAGAACAGGGTCATTCCCTTCTGTAATAAATCCCATAGAATTTAGGAACAGCGCTTGGGGCAGATAAGTCTCAAGGGACGGTCCAGGACTACGTCCAGCTTAGCCTGGTTCCGACGCTAAGCGCGTAGAGTCTTGCTTCCCTTGTAGACGAGGCGGGTCATTGCCTCCATGTACAGCCAGACTTCCACCAATGGGCATGAACACAGAAACTTGTTCTACTTTGCTCTCTCTCATGTGCTCATTTAAATTATGCATTATTTTTTATGATCGCACTATCTATGTATTACATCTAGCTCCCTCTCTCCCGCGCTCATCCATAGTCAGCATTCGCTATCCTACCGAGGGCGGTGGCGCTTGAGGCACCTGCCGATGGCCAAGTGAGTCTCTCGGGCCTCCCCCAGTCAGGTGTTGCGGTGCCAGTTGGTCACCTCCAGGAAAGGCCTGCGTTGTGCATGGGGGGTCCAGGGTGCGTATCCAGCTTAGCCGGCTCCGAGCCCAAAGCGTGCGCATCCTGCCCTCCGGAGGTACAGGGGAGTACAACCGCTTTGCCTGGTCATGAACCCAAAGCACGTACACTCTGCTTCCCCGGCGCACGGCCCGGTACTAGGGTTCGGACGGCCGTACCCGGACCTCGGAGGGAGACGGAGCTCCTGCGCCTCGCGCACAGAATTGCCCAAGCCCCGTATAACGGATCAGGATCGTAAGCCGAATAAGACTAGGAGACGGGAGGGGAGGACCCCCCGAGGAGAATTACGTTTCCTCTGCCTGTGTGCAGGACCTCCAGGTTACAGCAACGGGGACTGCACGAAGCGGGGGGAAAGGAGCTACCAACTACTCCGGCTTAGGACTGGAAGGACCGGGTCCCGCCCGTTCAGCAGGGGCGAGGCCCGAAGGTCCCACGTGTCCAGCGGGCCCGGAGCTCCCGCCTCCCCTGAGGGGGGCTCCGGACTCGCCATGTGGCAGGAGGAAATCGGACCTTCCCCTCGGTGGGGGGGGTCCGAAAGCCCTACGTGTCCAGCAGGCCAGAGCTCTCCCGCCTCCTCAGGAGGGGCTCCGGACCCGCCACATGGCTGGCAGATCTGGACCTCCCATAGGGCGAGATCCGGAGACCCCCGGGGGCCCCTAACACAGTTAGGACCCGAGGAAGGTGTCTGTGCAGAGCTCCGAGATTGGAAAAGGCCTCTGAGTACCTTGCGGAGCTAAGGACTCAGTCAGGCAAAGCCAAGAAGGGGAGTAAAGACATCACAGACACAAACATCCAAGAGAGTCTATTTCTGCGAGGCCCCATGAGCTGGACTACAGACTCGATAAAAAGGGAGAAACAAGTCCTACGGACCTCCCAGCTCACGCTGGAACCTAGCGGCTACAAGGGCAGCCACATCCTCGACTTCAGCCCTGGCAGCTTCCTCCGGCTCCGCGGCTGGGCCCTCTCTGGCTGGCTCCAGGGAGAAAGAAGGGTCGCGGCTCTTGAAGCATACCAGCACATGTGAGGTGACCTCTAAGGCCAGGCCTCGTCCCTCGGCCTCAAGCTCGCTGGTGACCACTGAGTCTAGCCTGTCCAGCTTGGCGCCGACCGACTCCAGCGCGGGGATCACCTCCGCCACCTTCAATGCAGGAGCTGCTGCCCTCACCGGACTGAAGCCGAGAGGGACCAGGGCGGATCCCGCTCGGTCAACAAAGCTTGAGACCGCATGCGCCTCGGAGGACCGCAAGGCCGAGAGCTCCTCCACTTCGCGACGGGCTGCCTGCAGGGCCTCTTGGTTTCCCTCGGAGAATTCCTTCTCCTTGGCCGCCAGGGAGTTTTCTCGAAGGCGGAGATTCTCGGCAAGCCGCTCCAACTCAGAAGCCTTGAAGTCGGCGGTCAACTCCTGATCCAGGACCGCCCAGCGTTCGTGGGAGACCTGTTCCTCCCGCATGTCGAGGTCTGCCTTCTGAATCTCCAGCTCCTCGATCCGAGCTCAAAGGTCATCCTCGCCAGCCGCCAGCTGCGCGGCGACCCTCTCCGCCTCGGCTGCCGTGGAACGCTCCCGTTCCTCAACGACAAGTTTACGGCGCTCCAACAGCTGCCGTATCTCCTCAGCAGCAAAGAGGCTCTCCTCGGCCCGGGCGTGTGCCTCCAGGGCCTCCATGTTGGGCGTCCATGCGGTTGACAGACCGCTTCAGCCGGTCGAGGAGCACTTCCCTGAAGTCGAGCAACTCCTGCCTAGAGTCGAGCTCGCTCTTGACCTTCGCGGTCCGCTCCCGCAAAAGGTTCCCCCAGGTGAGGAGGCGATCCCATTCAACTGTATACTCCTCCCGCTCGCGACCTAGTTTAGCCAAGACCTGCAGGACGCTTGTCTCGGCAAGCGTGAAGGCATCCGCCAGGGGCAGTGGAGCAGCAGAGGCCGGGGCAGTTCCCCCGACCTCCTCCATCACCTCGTCCTCAAGAGGAGTCGATGCACCAGCGACCGAGACGAGACGCCGGTCAGGAGAAGCTGGCGCCGGGGCTCTGGAAGACGGACCTACCGGACTCTCTTTAGCTTCTGGCTTCTTGGCCTGTGAAGAGGGACGAGCCGGGGAAGGCGGCGCTGGAATAAAGGCCGGGCCACCTGGTGCAGGGTCGACCTGCGCTGGCCTGGGGGCCGCGGCGGCCGTCTCGGCAGGAAGAGATGACGCCACCGCGGAGTCCGGACACACCGGAACAGGAGAAGCTCGCGCTGACTTGGGGGCCGCGGCAGCTGTCCCGGTTTCCGAGCGCAACGGCACAGACTCCCCGCCAGTCGGGGATGGCCGGGAAGAGTGGACACTCCAGCGGGCTCTGAACCCCGACTTCCGAGCCGGGGTAGGACTCCTAGAGCCCGCCGCCGTCACTGACGGCCGCTCCACAGTCGCTTGAACTGGCGGAGCAGGGGACGCCCCAGAAGCTCCCCTCAACGCATCAGCCCGGGCCCTCTTTGAGTCGCCACCGGAAGGAGTGCCAGGCACCCCAGGTTCCCGACTTGGCACAGACGCCGCCGCTGGAGGAGATCGAGCGCGCTTCTTCTCTGGTGGCGGGTTGGAGGCCATGATGAGGGAGGACTCAAAGGAAGAAGGCAAAGGCACAAGAGTCCAAGAAAAAGCGCTGGGGGTGTGAAGGGAAGCCACAATGTGGGTAAGATCCCCTCTAAAAACTTCCTGGGTGCAATTCCAAGCGATTCAAAACTCTTCGAATACGCCGCATCGGCAACCGCTTCGGCTCCAAGACCGAGCGCCGATGACAGGTGGGCCCAAGCCGCCCAACTGAAGCGGTGGGCCAAGGAGTCAGTCTCCTAAGAAGACAAGCCGGCAAGGCACTTCGGCAGTTCCCGAAGAAAGTGCCACAACGTGCAGAAGTGGCAGCCTTAGGAACCGCCGCAGTAAAAGCAACCATTAAGTGGGCGCATGCTCCCACGATCCCGCGGCCGTTCGTGCTCCGGCAGCGGTCAATGCGGGACTTAGAGAAAGTGCGCGGATCAGAAGAGACGGAGGTCCCACCTCGGGCTCGCTATCTCCCCCGAGATGGGCCCGGGGGCCACTGTCGGTACCCGCGATATGGGGTACCCCTGCGCACAGGGGAAAATGCCTAAGGAACTCACCCTTCTCCGCAGGGAGAGCTCCGATGGCGCCACGCGTCCGGCGGAGCCGGACCTCCATCTCCTCAGAGGAAAGCTCCGGGCCTTCCACGTGGCATACAGAAGCCGGACCTCCCCTCCGCGGGAGAGAAGTCCGAAGGAGCCACGTATCCAGTGGGGCCGGACCTCCCTCTCCTCAGAGAGGAGCTCTAGGCTCGCCACGTGGCCGACAAAAGCCGGACCTCCCCCTCCGCGGGGAGAGGTCCGAAGGCTCCACATGTCCTGCGGGGTCGGACCCCCTCTCCTCTAAGGAGGGCTCCGGGCCCGCCACGTGTCCAGCAGAACGGCGCTGCCTGCCCCCGAGCAATAGGCAGCGGGCGTAAAGACGCCCCATACCTTGCCCGTACAAGGTATTCAAGGCCCGTGTCTTCCCAAGACGCGAAGAAGTGGAGCACGCCTCTGTCAAGTGCCGTTGCGCCCAGTCGCATCACAGACTGGCGCGCAGTGTCAGAGCCTGCCAGCCAATAAACGCAGCGATAAGACATCCCATGCTGCCCCCGCCGTCATCATCCACTACGACTAGCATGCGGCATGGGCAGGGCTGCAAGATGAAGACTCAGAAGCCCTCGCCAGAAACAACTACCGGCATAACTGCAGATACGGTAGATAACAGTCAATCTCCCCGGGACCACCTGTCGGGTCCCGGGCCCCCCTTGTAAGCCACCCGAGTCTTGGACTATAAAAGACTCGGGTAGGCGACGATAGCAAGGGTCCACACTCTCGCAACTCATACGCTAGACTCCAGCCATTCACACCCAAGCTGTAACTCATCCTCAAGCTCAGGACTCCGGTTCTGAGCAACAAGCAATACAGCGAGCTCTATAGCTCGCCGTGGACGTAGGGTTTTACGCTCCGGCGGCCTGAACCACGTAAAACTCGCCGTGTCAAGCTCTTACTAACTCGTCCATATGCTCAAGCTCTCCGCAAGTGACTAGCCCCACCGAAAAAAGAACCTCCGCGGGCTGCCCAGTGCAGGCCCTGGGGAAGTGTCGACCGAACACTTCGACAGCCGCCATGGCGTACCATGCGTCCTATATGGCACAGATGCAAGCGGCAATGGAAGTAAGAAACATACAATTGTACTTTAGTTACATTGCATTTCAACCGGTTTTGTAAATAGTAATGTTTGAAATGACAGACGCTAGCTCGACAGCAAGGGCAGCTGTCGGTACCCTCGATACCGGGTACCCCGCGCACAGGGTGAAACCGCCTAAGGACCTGGCCCCCTTCGCAGGGGCGAGCTCCGAAGGCGCCACATGTCCAGTAGGGCCGGAGCTCCCCTCTCCTCAGAGGATAGCTCCGGGCCTGCCACGTGTCCTAGGAAGCCGGACCTCGCCCCTCCGCAGGGGCGAGCTCCGAAGGCTCCACGTGTCCAGCGGGGACGGACCTCCCCCCTCCGCAGGGGCGAGCTCCGAAGGCTCCACGTGTCCAGCGGGGCCGGACCTCCCCTCTCCTCAGAAGTGAGCTCCGGGCCCGCCACGTGGCCAGCAGAGCCGGAACTCCCCCTCCACGGGGGCAAGCTCCGAAGGCTCCACGTGTCCAGCGGGGCCGGACCTCCCCTCCCCTCAGAGATGAGCTCCGGGCCTGCCACGTGGCCAGCAGAGCCGGACCTCCCCCTCCACGGGGGTGAGCTCCGAAGGCTCCACGTGTCCAGTGGGGCCGGACCTCCCATCTCCTCAGAGGTGAGCTCCGGGCCCGCCACGTGGCCAGCAGAGCAGCGCTGCCTGCCCAGCGCGGTAGGCAGCGGGAGTAAAGGCGCACCATGCATTTACCGTACAACGCATTCAAGACCCGCACCTTCCCAAGACGCGGAGGTGCAGCGCACGCCTGTCAGAAGGCACTGTGACTGGTCACAGTCAAGACAGGCGCATAGTGACAAAAGCCGCAGACCAATAAATGCTGCGACAAGACATGTCCTGCCGTCCCTGCCACCATCAACCGCTACGCTTAGCCTGCAGCGTGGACAGGGCGGCAGGATGATGACCTCGAAGCCAGCACCAAGACATAGTAGCTGGTAGGAAATCACCCCGGGGCCACCTACCGGGCCCTGCGGCCCACCTTGTAAGCCGCCCAAGCCTTGGATTATAAAAGGCCCGGGTAGGCAACGTTACAAGGGGTTTGAACTCCAGTGAGTTCAGCTCCCTCTAGGCCAAGGGTTGGGCAGTTCGCCACCCATCCTCATACTCAAGGAAACCAGTGCCCCAAGCACTTCGGTGGACGTAGGGTTTTACTGTGACACCCTCGTCTCGGGTGTCAGCATATGTTCATGTTTTATGAAAAAGAAAAACATTTTAAGAAATGTAGGAACAGAGACAAGTATCAAAAGGATAGCCAATAAAGCTCTCTGAGAACACCGAAGGCAACTTCCACGGCCAGCAGATCACGTGGCGTGTTCAGAGCGCATCCCCGAGAAATTGGGAGAGGTCCGCCACTAAACTAGCTACGTGGCAGGCTCGAGGGTCACCTCCGCAATTGGAAAGAGGCCCGACCCTGTGGGACACGTGCTGCCCGCGGAGCTAGCCTCTGCGGAAGAAGCAAAGGCATTTTTTTTATAGGACACGTGTCATCCTCGGAGCTAGTCCTCGCGGAAATAAGAGGACCCGTCGCGCGGGATACGTGTCAATCACGGAGCTCATCTCAGAGAAGTCCGGGTCTATCGAACACGTGTCGCCACCGGAGCTTATCTCCGGAAGGTCCGTCGCAGCTAAACACGTGTCGACCTCGAGGCATGTCCCTGAGGAAAGAAGAGCCGAAAGACCGGCACCCACACGTGGCGTGCGCGGAGCTCACCTCCGAAGAAGAGGGTGGTCTCGATCGATTGACACGCGGCACAACCGGAGCTCGTCTCTGTGGAACGAGGAGATACAAGGCCCAGAGGACACGTGGAGCTTCTGGAGCTCATCATCACGGAGGTAACGAGTTCTAGAGCGGCTGTTACGCGTAAGGACACCGGTACGCAACAGAAACCAATCTAAACTCCACAATATTACCGAAGATAAGACGTCAGGATCTAACAAAGATCTGAATAAGACTCTTATTCGGGATCCAATCAGATTAGGACTCTTCTCTTCCCGATTATAAATAGAGCCCAAAACCTATGGCCGGAACCACGAGCTTCTCTTTCAAATCCTGAGCCGACGACTTGGAGCCCTAGCCCTAACTCGCCGAGCGAAACATCGCCGAAGCACAAGAAGGGAGATCATCGGAGGAGAACCAAGCGGTCTGAGGAGGACCCGAAAACAAGAAGAGCGTGAGGTAGGACTTCAATACCACCTTACGACATCACTGTGTTCATCTCTTTGCATATGTTCTTCGATTTCTTTCGAACAGAAGCGTTTTCGTGGGCAGATCACTTGATGATCAGTTTGATCTAAAATACGAGATCATCGCCACGTCCACCTTTGATCCGAACACCCCTGACCATGCAAGCCATGCAAGAACACATCAATCTAATAAAACTAATCATAGGATAGCATGCATGTGCATCATCGCATCTAGTTTAGGGTTCGAGCATGATATTGATTGCTGTGAATTTGTATGCACGAGAATCCTACATAGCAGGACAAACTCAAGAAGCTGTCTACGACGAGCTGCAGCAACAAGGTTTCGAGAATCAAGAACAACCGGAACCGCAAGAACAAGGCAAGTGCTCCTTGACCATGTTGATCCTATGTTTTGGGTAAAACTACTTTGTTTTGCGAAAAAGTGTGCGTGCTGAGTCAAACATGATGGGAAACCCTTTTATAGGAGTTTACTAGTTTTGATTAAACCACCCTTGTCGCCTGGGAAGTTTATGAGTCGAGTATGGTTTTTGCTTTATGCTTCGCTGAGTCTCTGGGATCGGGAAGCGAGATAGATGTGTCTAGCTAACTGCACTTGTACTGATCATAAGTAACTGATGAGGTTAATGAACATGGATCGGAGGGAGATCTAGGCAAGCCTGGGTTTATGAATGAGGTAGCATGAGATGGTGGTTTTACTTGCCGTAGATCTAAGGACCGGTTCATGCATGTACATGCCAGGATAACAGTGCCACCACAAGGCCAAGTATGGGTGCGGCTTAGCTGAGTAATTAGGTAAGTTGCTAGGGTGTTATGGACTGTGGAAGGCGCGGGGAATGGGAGTCGAGTGAGGACTGCCCTGGGAACTGCATGGCACAAAAGGGGGCCCGTGGGTGGGAGAATTGGAGATTCTAGCCTGCCGGTGAAACCTTAGTGAGTCCATACATCTAGTAACCCCTTTGTAAAGGCTATTTTGTGATCTCTTGACCATACACCGACGGCTGTGTACTGGTAAAATGGAGGTTCTGCAGTCGCCGACGGGTGACGAAATCACAAACTTGTGGGTAAAGAGGTACAAACTCTGCAGAGTTGTTAAAACTATCATGATAGCCGAGCTTACGGTCACGAGCACCTGGCTAAACTGCCATGATTAGATGGGATGGTTACTGGGATGGTTATTGGAATGGTTATTGGGAAGGTTCTTGGTTATGGTTATTGATTATGGTTTGGTTTGGACTGTGGAGTCCGGGAGATGAGATGGTTGCATTTCTCATGAATCATGACATGAGATTGGTCTCGGTGCGAGGCGAGGTTGTTTTATAAGGTGAGATGGTAGCGAATACGAGGAGGTATTCGGGAGTATGAATAAAAGATTGGTTTATGTTCGGATAGAACACGGGAAGTGATGGAGGTATGTTGGTAATTTAATATATGATGGGATTACATTTAAACTTAAGTTGTTGTTTTATCATGGTTTTACAGAACTGCTTTTCTGCAAATAAACCTTTTATGCCTACCTTGTTTATGAGCTGCATATCATGTGTTTTCCCGCACTTGCTGAGTACATCATTGTACTCAAACTTGCATTGTTATTTCTTCATCAACAGCAAGAGAAGTCTACTATGAAGACCGAGTAGAACATTATGGCGTGTGATCTGTTCTCAACCTTGCCTGTGGAGGGAGTAGAGATGGAGCCACTTCTGCTTAGTTTTGCTTCCGCATTAGTTTTGCTTCCACATTTAAATAAGGACTTCCGCTGCATAGAAATAAGACTTCTGCTGTAAGCATGAGTCCAAGACTCATAAGATATTGTAATAAACCCTGTTATTCGTGGTAATATATAATCTGAATTCAGTTTGTGGAAAGTATGTGTATGTGTGATGAACATCCTGGGCACACATATGCATTAGTTCTCGGTTCCGTGGTTTTTCCACAGAATTGAGGGCGTCACAGATTGGTATCAGAGCCACGGGTTGACAGTAGGTTACACGCCTAATTAGAAATCTTAGATTGATATGAGAATCACGGGTTAACAGCAAGTTACACCCCTAAATAGAAGCCACGCTGACCAAAGGAAGCGCCCTAGGGTGAATAGCTTAGATTGGCCTTTAAAACCACCTTGACATAGGAAACCATCCTTGAATAGGAGTTGAGTGGGCCCTTGTGATGATTACTTGTGAATATGTGCTTAGTGTGAGTTGTGGGACGTCTCAAAAACGTTGTCCATATCCACACGTAAGAAGAAGGAGGTGTGAGATGTTTCGGCACTTGCTCACATCCTCATAAGGGCTAATATATATAGTCCAACTCACCTTGATGCATATAGTTGAAAGGACCTAGCTAATCTTCTAACCTTCTATTCTATTTCGTTCTCTCTCACAGATGGTGAGAGGAAACGCCAGCCGAAGGAACATCCAGGAAGATGACCACGAGGAAGTTCCGGCTAACCGTGGAGCTGGCGAAAACAAGCTAGAAAGGTTGATGGCCATGCAAAACCTGCTTATGCAAACCATGATCCAAACTTTGGGTCAGTTGCAGGCCAACCAGCACCCTGTTCCGGCACCACCGCCACCACCACCACCGGCTCATAACAGGTTGGGAGAGTTCATGAGGACTCGACCACCCACCTTTGCTCAAGCAAGTGATCCAAAGGAGTCCGATGATTGGTTGAAATCCATGGAGAAGAAGCTTGCCATTGTACAGTGCAACGACCGAGAGAAGGTTCTCTTTGCGTCGCACCAACTGATGGGAGCAGCTGTTGACTGGTGGGATGCCTTGAGCAACGCCCATGCCAACCCGGAGACAATCACTTGGACTGAGTTCAAGAAAAGTTTCCGCTCCCACTACATCCCTGTTGGCGTAATAATGCTCAAGAGGCAGGAGTTTGAAGGTCTCCGCCAAGGACAGAAAAGTGTGAATGAATATCTCAACAAGTTCATACAACTGTCCCGGTATGCCCCCGAAGATGTCAACTCAGATCAGAGGAAGCAGTACCTGTTCATGAGAGGGTTGAACAATGAGATCCAAGTTCAGCTCCTCAACAATGACTACGTAAGCTTCCAGAAGCTGGTTGATAAGGCTATTGTGGTGGAAAACAATATCCGAGATATCGAGCGCGAGTGCAAAAGGAAGATGCCATACCAGAGCCAAGGGAGCAACGTACGACCTAGGTACATGCCCCCTGCACCGCAGTATGGATCGACCGCTCCTACGTACCGCCCTGGTCAGCCACCACAGCAACGGCTCGTTGCACCGGCACCTCGTGTGCCCATGCCTCCTGCGCCACGGCCTAACAATGGCGCTCCTGTTCAAAACCCCCGCCCCAACGTACCTGTTGCCGTCGGCAACAGGGCATGCTTTGCGTGCGGGCAAGTAGGCCACTTCGCTAACCAGTGCACGAAGAGAGGCCCTGGGCAGCAAGGAAACGTGCCCAAGCAGAACCAGCGACCAAACGGAGGACACAACCAAGGGAACCGTGGACCGCAGAACTATGCTCGTGGCCACGTTAACCATGTCACTGCTGAGGAAGCACAACAGGCTGAGGACGTCGCAATTGGTATGTTCCTTGCCAACTCCAACCCAGACACCATTTTATTTGATTCTGGAGCATCACATTCCTTCATATCATCCAAATATGTTGACAAACATCATCTACCCGTATCCCACTTAGAATGTGCTATGTTAGTTAATTCTCCCGGAGGAGAAATGAGGACTAGTATAGTATGTCCTAAGGTAAGCCTTAAAATAAGGGGGGTAGACTTCCTTGCCAACCTTATTGTCTTGGACTCCCACGGAATTGACATCATACTCGGAATGGACTGGTTAAGCAAGCACAATGGAGTAATCCAATGCGCTGAGAGAAGCGTGCAATTGACAAATGAACACGGTATCCGTGTCAAGTTTGAGTCAGCCCAGCAAGCAACCGAACGGGCGGATTTGAACCATGTTGAAGGAGTAGCATTGGACAACATTCCAGTGGTTCAGGAATTTTCGGACGTGTTCCCGGAAGAACTTCCAGGTATGCCACCTGACCGGGACATCGAGTTTGCCATAGATTTGGTACCTGGAACTGCACCCATAGCTAAGAGACCATATAGGATGCCCGTCACCGAGTTAGTTGAACTAGAGAAGCAAATTCAAGAAAAGTTGGAGAAGGGTTTTATCCGTCCAAGTTCGTCACCATGGGGAGCCCCGGTACTTTTCATGGACAAGAAGGACGGAACCCAAAGAATGTGCGTGGACTACAGGTCTCTCAACGAGGTGACAATCAAGAATAAATACCCTCTGCCCCGTATAGAGGACCTGTTCGATCAAATGAAAGGAGCCCAAGTATTCTCCAAGATCGATCTTCGGTCGGGATATTTCCAGCTGAAGATTAAGCCCTCCGACATACCTAAGACAGCCTTTCGGACACGGTATGGTTCATATGAATATACTGTTATGTCTTTTGGATTGACGAATGCACCCGCTACTTCATGTACCTTATGAACAAGGTTTTCATGGAGTACTTGGACAAGTTCGTCGTGGTTTTCATCGATGACATCATGGTGTATTCAAAAAGTAAGGAGGAGCATGAAGAACATCTAAGATTGACTTTGCAGAAGTTGCGCGAGCATCAGTTGTATGCCAAGCTCAACAAGTGTCAATTTTGGCTAAGGGAAATAACCTTCCTAGGCCACATCATCTCCAAGGAAGGGGTATCGGTTGATCCTGGAAAGGTGAGAGATGTTCTGAAATGGGACCAACCGAAGAGCGTGAGGGATATTCGGAGTTTCCTTGGGATGGCAGGATACTATGGGCACTTCATTAAAGACTTCTCTAAAATAGCAAAACCAATGACGGAGTTGCTAATGAAGGGAAAAATCTTTCAATGGACACAAGCCTGCCAAGAAAGTTTTGAGGAACTCAAGAAAATGCTAACCACAGCACCAGTTCTGGTATTGCCAGACGTAAGCAAGAGCTTTGACATATATTGTGACGCATCCAGACAAGGGCTCGGATGTGTGCTCATGCAGGAAGGACAAGTGGTAGCCTATGCCTCACAACAATTAAAGAAGCATGAGCTTAACTATCCTACGCATGATTTGGAGTTAGCAGCGGTATTGCATGCATTGAAGATTTGGAGACACTTTATCCTTGGTCATCGATGTGAGATCTATACAGATCATAAAAGCCTCAAGTACATGTTTACACAAACGGACTTGAATTTGAGGCAACGTCGATGGTTAGAACTCATCAAGGATTATGATGTAGGAATCAACTACCATCCCGGGAAGGCCAATGTAGTAGCTGACGCATTGAGCAGAAAGGGAGCATGCCACCTACTCACAGTTCGGAAGCTACCACCCGAACTACGTAAGGAGTTCGAACGATTACACCTCGGATTCTTGAATAACATGGAAACAATGGAGATCCACTCCTCATTGGAGCAAGATATAAGAAAGGGCCAAGCAACGGACGAGGGGATCAAGGAGATCAAGGAAAGAATCCGACAAGGGATAGAGAAGGATTTCAAGGAGGATGAAAAGGGTACGCTTTGGCTAGGAAAAAGGATTTGTGTGCCAAACCTAAGACACCTTCGCGACATGATATTAAGGGAGGCACATGATTTACCCTATTCCATACATCCAGGGAGCACCAAAATGTACAAGGACTTGAAAACTTGCTATTGGTGGGATGGTATGAAGAGGGATATAGCCGAATACGTTGCCCTATGCGACACATGCCAACGGGTAAAAGACGAACATCAAAAACCTGCTGGGTTGTTGCAACCTTTGAAAATACCTGAATGGAAATGGGAGGACATCAGTATGGACTTTATTGTCGGATTGCCAAGAACTCAGTCAGGATACGACTCCATCTGGGTCATTGTGGACCGGTTGACAAAAACCACCCATTTTCTTCCGGTAAAGACCAGTTACAACGTTACACAGTTGGCAGAGTTGTACATGGAGCAGATCGTGTGCCGCCATGGGGTTCCGAAGAGGATAGTCTCAGATCGAGGTTCTCAGTTTACCTCTAGATTCTGGAGGATGCTGCAGAAAGCCATGTGTACACGACTGGATTTTAGCTCCGCCTATCACCCACAAACAGATGGGCAAACCGAGAGGATGAACCAAATTTTGGAGGACATGCTGAGAGCTTGCGCCTTGAAACGTGGGCGTAGTTGGGATAGGAGTTTACCGTATGCCGAGTTCTCCTATAACAACAGCTATCAAACTAGCTTGAAGATGTCGCCTTTCGAAGCCTTATATGGCAGACGGTGTAGAACGCCGCTGTTCTGGAGCGAGACCGGAGAGAAACCAGGTGTTTGGACCCGAAGTACTACAAGAGGCTGAAAAGCAAGTCCAAATGATACGGGAAAACTTAAAGGCTGCTCAGTCACGACAGAAAGGCTATGCGGACAATAGGCGTAGGAAGTTGACCTTTGAAGTAGGAGACTTCGTATACCTTAAGGTATCGCCTATCCGAGGCCAACGACGTTTCAACGTCAAAGGCAAGCTAGCACCTCGCTACATCGGACCCTTTAAGATCTTGGACAAGCAAGGAGAAGTAGCCTATCAACTAGAGCTCCCAAACCACCTCTCCGACGTACATGACGTGTTTCATGTATCCCAGCTCAAGAAGTGCTTGAGAGTACCAGAGGAACAAGTGTCGATGGGAGAACTTGAACTTCAAGAGGGCCTGACTTATGCAGAACACCCTGTCCAAATCTTGGACGTAAAGGAAAGGGTCACCCGAAACAAGGTGATTCGATGGTGCAAGGTACAATGGAGCCATCACACTGAAGCTGAAGCCACATGGGAGCGAGAAGAGGATATCAAGGCAGAATTTCCCCATCTATTTTCTACTAACGAATCTCGAGGACGAGATTCAACTTAAGGGGGGTAGATTTGTGACACCCTCATCTCGGGTGTCAGCATATGTTCATGTTTTATGAAAAAGAAAAACATTTTAAGAAAAGTAGGAACAGAGACAAGTATCAAAAGGATAGCCAATAAAGCTCTCTGAGAACAGCGAAGGCAACTTCCACGGACAGCAGATCACGTGGCATGTTCAGAGCGCATCCCCGAGAAATTGGGAGAGGTCCGCCGGTAAACTAGCTACGTGGCAGGCTCGGGGGTCACCTCCGCAATTGGAAAGAGGCCCGACCCTGTGGGACACGTGCTGCCCGCGGAGCTAGCCTCTGCGGAAGAAGCAAAGGCATTTTTTTTATAGGACACGTGTCATCCTCGGAGCTAGTCCTCGCGGAAATAAGAGGACCCGTCGCGCGGGATACGTGTCAATCACGGAGCTCATCTCAGAGAAGTCCGGGTCTATCGAACACGTGTCGCCACCGGAGCTTATCTCCGGAAGGTCTGTCGCAGCTAAACACGTGTCGACCTCAAGGCATGTCCCTGAGGAAAGAAGAGCGGAAAGACCGGCACCCACACGTGGCGTGCGCGGAGCTCACCTCCGAAGAAGAGGGGGGTCTCGATCGATTGACACGCGGCACAACCGGAGCTCGTCTCTGCGGAACGAGGAGATACCAGGCCCGGAGGACACGTGGAGCTTCTGGAGCTCATCATCACGGAGGTAACGAGTTCTGGAGCGGCTGTTACGCGTAAGGACACTGGTACGCAACAGAAACCGATCTAAACTCCACAATGTTACCGAAGATAAGACATCAGGATCTAACAAAGATCTGAATAAGACTCTTATTCGGGATCCAATCAGATTAGGACTCTTCTCTTCCCGATTATAAACAGAGCCCAAAACCTCTGGCCAGAACCACGAGCTTCTCTTTCAAATCCTGAGCCGACGACTTGGAGCCCTAGCCCTAACTCGCCGAGCGAAACATCGCCGAAGCACAACAAGGGAGATCATCGGAGGAGAACCAAGCGGTCTGAGGAGGACCCCGAAGACAAGAAGAGCGTGAGGTAGGACTTCAATACCACCTTACGACATCACTGTGTTCATCTCTTTGCATCTGTTCTTCGATTCCTTTCGAACAGAAGCATTTTCGTGGGCAGATCACTTGATGATCAGTTTGATCTAAAAGATGAGATCATCGCCACGTCCACCTTTGATCCGAACACCCCTGACCATGCAAGCCATGCAAGAACACATCAATCTAATAAAACTAATCATAGGATAGCATGCATGTGCATCATTGCATCTAGTTTAGGGTTTGAGCATGATATTGATTGCTGTGAATTTGTATGCACGAGAATCCTACATAGCAGGACAAACTCAAGAAGCTGTCTACGACGAGCTGCAGCAACAAGGTTTTGAGAATCAAGAACAACCGGAACCGCAAGAACAAGGCAAGTGCTCCTTGACCATGTTGATCCTATGTTTTGGGTAAAACTATTTTGTTTTGTGAAAAAGTGTGTGTGCTGAGTCAAACATGATGGGAAACCCTTTTATAGGAGTTTACTAGTTTTGATTAAACCACCCTTGTCGCCTGGGAAGTTTATGAGTCGGGTATGGTTTTTGCTTTATGCTTCGCTGAGTCTCTGGGATCGGGAAGCGAGATAGATGTGTCTAGCTAACTGCACTTGTACTGATCATAAGTAACTGATGAGGTTAATGAACATGGATCGGAGGGAGATCTAGGCAAGCCTGGGTTTGTGAATGAGGTAGCATGAGATGGTGGTTTTACTTGCCGTAGATCTAAGGACCGGTTCATGCATGCACATGCCAGGATAACAGTGCCACCACAAGGCCAAGTATGGGTGCGGTTTAGCTGAGTAATTAGGTAAGTTGCTAGGGTGTTATGGACTGTGGAAGGCGCGGGGAATGGGAGTCGAGTGAGGACTGCCCTGGGAACTGCATGGCACAAGAGGGGGCCCGTGGGTGGGAGAATTGGAGATTCTAGCCTGCCGGTGAAACCTTAGTGAGTCCATACATCTAGTAACCCTTTTGTAAAGGCTATTTTGTGATCTCTTGACCATACACCGACGGCTGTGTACTGGTAAAATGGAGGTTCTGCAGTCGCTGACGGGTGACGAAATCACAAACTTGTGGGTAAAGAGGTACAAACTCTGCAGAGTTGTTAAGACTATCATGATAGCCGAGCTTACGGTCACGAGCACCTGGCTAAACTGCCATGATTAGATGGGATGGTTACTGGGATGGTTATTGAAATGGTTATTGGGAAGGTTCTTGGTTATGGTTATTGATTATGGTTTGGTTGGACTGTGGAGTCCGGGAGATGAGATGGTTGCATGACTGATGAGTCATGACATGAGATTGGTCTCGGTGCGAGACGAGGTTGTTTTATAAGGTGAGATGGTAGCGAATATGAGGAGGTATTCGGGAGTATGAATAAAAGATTGGTTAATGTTCGGATGGAACACGGGAAGTGATGGAGGTATGTTGGTAATTTAATATATGTTCGGATTACATTTAAACTTAAGTTGTTGTTTTATCATGGTTTTACAGAACTGCTTTTCTGCAAATAAACCTTTTATGCCTACCTTGTTTATGAGCTGCATATCATGTGTTTTCCCGCACTTGCTGAGTACATCATTGTACTCAAACTTGCATTGTTATTTCTTCATCAACAGCAAGAGAAGACTACTATGAAGACCGAGTAGAACATTATGGCATGTGATCTGTTCTCAACCTTGCCTGTGGAGGGAGTAGAGATGGAGCCACTTCTGCTTAGTTTTGCTTCCGCATTTAAATAAAGACTTCCGCTGCATAGAAATAAGACTTCTGCTGTAAGCATGAGTCCAAGACTCATAAGATATTGTAATAAACCCTGTTATTCGTGGTAATATATAATCTGAATTCAGTTTGTGGAACGTATGTGTATGTGTGATGAACATCCTGGGCACACATATGCATTAGTTCTCGGTTCCGTGGTTTTTCCACAGAATTGAGGGCGTCACATTTACGCTCCGGCGGCCCGAACCACGTAAAAACCATAGTGTCAATCCACTTTCATCTCCTTCTTTCGTCCACTCCAGCGAGACCCTCGCGAGAGGACTAGCTCCTCCGAAAAAGAACCTCTGCGGGCTGCCCGGAGCAGGCCCGGGGGAAGTGTCGACCGTATACGCTTCGACATTTGGCGTGCCAGGTAGGGGGCTTTTCGCTCTCTGATGAGTCTACGCCGACGAAGATGTCCAAGCTTCCTTCAGAGGCAAGCTCTTCGTGCCGACGTTCCCAGCAAACTCCATCAACCTCAAGATCTGCCGCGGCGCAGAGTGCCACTCAAGCAAGTGCACTAGCCACCGCAGAAGCACTCCTGGGCAATCCACCTGCTGAAGATGCTCCCCTGGGGGCCACCCAGCAGTGGATCCGTGACGTCAACAAACTCGTCGCTACTGCCGTCAACCTCCGCTGCGGCGGGGATGACGCGCCGTGCTCAACCAGGTATGTCGCTGTCGCGCACACCAACGGTTGACAGGAAGACGGCAGACTACAGTTCTACCAGGCTCTCAACGGTAGACCTGAGGATAGAGCTGGAGTGACACCGCTCAGAAGAAGACGCTCGCGTAACCATCGAGCGACCGCGACAAAGGCGTCGCATCCAAGAGGCCGACTACAGCATATCGTCCGCCTCAACTCAACCTGGGCCGCAGATGTTCACCGCGCAATCTTTGCCTCAGGCGTACGCCATGCAGCATATGGAGCAACCTTATGCCCTGCAGTCGGTGCCCCCAGTGTATGGCGCACCATTGCCCATACCGGGCTACACCGTGCCAGCAGCCGTCCAAGGGTTCGCGGCACCAAGACCTGCAGCAGCAGCGACCGGGTGTGCGGCCCTGGCGCCCCACCTTCGCTTTGCAAAGTGTCCACGCAAGTTTCGGCCACACCTGCTGGAGAAATGCGACGGAAGCATCAACCCGGCAGAGTTCCTGCAGGTCTACGCTACTGCCATCCTAGCGGCAGGAGGGGATGAAGCGGTCATGGCCAGCTACTTCCCCGTCGCCTTGACCGGCCCGGTGCGGTCATGGTTCATGAACCTGCCCCGGGGTTCAATAACTTCCTGGGCGGAGCTATGCAGACAGTTCATGGCGAACTTCAGCAGCTCCTACACGCGTCCCGGCACGTTGCTGGACCTCCACGCCATACGACAACAACCGGGAGAATCACTGCGCTCCTTCATCCAGCGGTTCTCCCAAGTACGCAACACCATCCCCCACATCCCGGATGCATCAGTGGTGGTAACATTCCGACAGGGGGTGAGGGACAAGAAGATGCTCGAGAAGTTGGCCACCTGTGAGGTGCAAGACATCTCGGAGCTCTTCAGCCTTGGACAAGTGCGCCAGAGCAGAACAAGGGCGTCACTGGCACTCACAGCCAGCCTCCAAAGCCGGAAGACAGCCCGAAGATGGTGGAGTTAAAGCTGAAATCCTGACCACGTCAGACAGTCAACAGCCCAGCACCGACTGACTTCGTGGTCAGGTGGACGCCACCACCAAGCATCCCAGGGGACCCCGAAGGTGGAGAACCGGAGCTCCGAGCACCGGCCATCACCGAGCCTCCCTGGACATTCTACTCCGACGGCGTGCCGCTCCTCATGCCAACAGGGGAGCGGTTTGGGTACCTTGGACCTGTGCCATGTACCGCGCGCCAACGACACCGTCGCCAACAACCTGTCAACGAAGGCCTCCACCGGAGCCCCGCAGCCCCAAGGAGCCTTCGAAGGGATGTTGCCACGACTCACAGCCCAGACTGCTGAACCGGGCGAAGGGGGCGAGACCAGCACCTCGAAGCTGGCGGTCCCGGCGGCCCTGCAGCCATGGTGCCCACCAAAGGATCGTATGCGCCTCTGGGGACTCCGTGCTACCCAGCGCCCAAGATCCAGAAGCTCAAGTAGCCCCGATGCATGGACCATGGAGGTCCGGGACTTCTTGAAAGACATCCTTCCTTATGAACATGCACTCGCTGAACGGATTGTGCGGATGACTAAGTGCTACGCGCTGGTACCTTTATTGGCGTGGTGCCACGGCATCTTATCGCGGTGCATAACCAAGGAGGAAGGCTGCGACCAGCTTGCAGTAATCCACGGAGGCGAGTGCTGGGAACACTCATCGTCCCGCACGCTGGTTGGTCAAGCCATCCGGCATGGCTCCTACTGACCGAGAGCCACCTGGACACCGTCAAGCCGGTTAGGAGATGCAAGGCGTGCCAGGTCCATGCCGAGCAGACCCACACAACCGGAGCAGACGCTGCACCCAGAACTGTCGTGGGATACCGGCTCCTCTACATCTAGGGCCAGCCGGACATCCCAAGGCCAGGTAACGGGAATTACCCTTCCACATGGTATGCGGGGGCGAAGCCATGCTTCCCTCGGAGATTGCCATGGGGGTCCCCCCGTGTCCGAGCGTACGACGAATCCACACAGGACCAGCTCCTGCGTGAGGTCATCTACCCCATCGACGAGGCAAGATGGCAAGCAACGCTCCGGATCGCACGGTCCCGGCGGGAGCTCCAGCGCTACCACCGCGGGTCCGTGCATGGGATCACAAGGCAGGCGCTCCGGCCCTACCTCTGTAAGTCCTACAACATATAGGTGTTCATTTAAGTTACGCATTAATTTATATGATCACCTCCCCACACTCTATATAGTGTACGCCTGTCGTACACTCGACCCTCCTTTCTCACTCTCATAACTAGTCGGCATTTGCTATCCTGTCGAGTGCGATCGTGCTTGAGGTACCTGCCAAAGGCCCAAGGTCCTCTCGGATCTCCCCAGTTAGGGTACTGTGATGCCAGTTGGCCTCCTCCAGGAAAAGACCTACGCCAGAGCGGGAAGTCCAGGAGCCTTGCTTTGCCCGGTCCTCCACCAAAAGCATGCGCACTCTGCCTCCCCAGCGCTGCGGTCTGAGTACTAGGGGCTGGACGGTTACACCCCGACTACGGTGGGAGCCGGACCTCCGGGACCAAGTCCACTGGATGGCCTAAGCCCCGTATATCGGCCCAGGACTGTAAGCCAAATAAGACTAAGAGACAAGGAAAGGAGAACCTCTGAGCAGTACCGGACCTCACCCCGTCAGGAGGGGTGAGCTCCAAAGCCGGACCTCGTCTCCCCCTCCTTAGAGGCGAGCTCCAATGCCGGACCTCATGCGCCCCTTAGGCCTGAGCTCTGATGCCAGCCCTCGTCCTCTCCTCAGAGGCGAGCCCCGATGCCGGACTTCACCATCTCCTCAGAGGCTGAGCTCCGATGACCTCCGAACCTACGCCCCCACAGCAGGGTCGAGCTCCGATGCCATCCCTCACCCTATTCTCAGAGGCAAGCCCTGATGTCGGACCTCACGCCCTCCGCGGGCCTGAGCTCCGATGACCTCCGGACCTCACGCCCTCCGCTGGCCTGAGCTCCAATGACCTCCGGACCTCTGCCCCCACAGCAGGGCCGAGCTCCGATGCCAGCCCTCTCCCTCTTCTCAGAGGCGAGCTCTGATGCCGGACCTCACGCCCTCCGCTGGCCTGAGCTCCGATGACCTCCAGACCTCACGCCCTCCGCTGGCCTGAGCTCCGATGACCACCAGACCTCACGCCCTCCGCTGGCCTGAGCTCCGATGACCTACGGACCTCACGCCCTCCGCTGGCCTGAGCTCCGATGACCTCCGGACCTCATGCCCTCCGCTGGCCTGAGCTCCAATGACCTCCAAACCTCACGCCCTCCGCTGGCCTGAGCTCCGATGACCTCTGGACCTCACGCCCTCCGCTGGCCAGAGCTCCGATGACCTCCGGACCTCACGCCCTCCGCTGGCATGAGCTCCGATGATCTCCAGACCTCACGCCCCTGCTGGCCTGAGCTCCGATGCCAGAACTCACCCCCTCAGCAGGGGTGACCTCTGATAATAGTCTTCACCCCCTCCACAGGGGTGAACACCGAAGCCGGACCTCTACCTCTCCCCAAAGGCGAGCTCTCGGACCACTCCCTTTCACAAGGGCTGAGCTCCGATGCCAGGCCTCACTCTCTCCTCAGAGGCTGAGCTCCGAAGCCGTCGAAGACCCTACCAGCACGGGGAATACTCAAGAAAAAAGTGGGACGGAAGAAGAAGGTCCCACCCCGGGATCGTTACCTCCCCTAAGGTGGGCCCAGGGGCCACTGTCGGTACCCCCGCGCACAGGGTGAAACCGCCTAAGGACCTCGCCCCCTCCGCAGGGGCGAGCTCCGAAGGCGCCACGTGTCCAGTAGGGCAGGAGCTCCCCTCTTCTCAGAGGATAGCTCCGGGCCTGCCACGTGGACCAAGAGGCCGAACCTCGCCCCCTCCGCAGGGGCGAGCTCCGAACGCTCCAGGTGTCCAGCGGGGCCGGACCTCCCCTCCCCTCAGAGGTGAGCTCCGGGCCCGTCACGTGGCTAGCAGAGCTGGACCTCCCCCCTCTGCAGTGGTGAGCTCCGAAGGCTCCATGTGTCCAGCGGGGCCGGACCTCCACTCTCCTTAGAGGTGAGCTCCGGGCCCGCCACATGGCCAGCAGAGCAGCGCTACCCGCCCCTGCCTTTACCGTACAAGGCATTCAAGACCCGCACCTTCCCAAGACGCGGAGGTGCGGCGCACGCCTGTCAGAAGGCACTGTGACCGGTTACAGTCAAGATAGGTGCACAGTGACAGAAGCCGCAGACCAATAAATGCTGCGACAAGACATGCCCTGCCGCCTCTGGCACCATCAACCGCTACGCCTAGCCTGCAGCATGGACAGGGTGGCAGGATGACGACCTCGAAGCCAGCGCCAAGACATAGTAGCTGGTAGGAAATCACCCCGAGGCCACCTGTCGGGCCCCGGGGCCCACTTTGTAAGGCACCCAAGCCTTGGATTGTAAAAGGCTCGGGTGGGCAACGTTACAAGGGGTTCGAACTCCAGTGAGTTCAGCTCCCTCTAGGCCAAGGGTTCTGCAGTTCGCCACCCATCCTCATACTCAAGGAAACCAGTGCCCCAAGCACTCCCGTGGACGTAGGGTTTTACGCTCCGGCGGCCCGAACCACGTAAAAACCGTGGTGTCAATCCACTTTCATCACCTTCCTTCGTCCACTCCGGCGAGACCCTCGCGAGAGGACTAGCCCCTCCGAAAAAGAACCTCCGCGGGCTGCCAGGAGCAGGCCCGGGGGAAGTGTCGACCGCAGACGCTTCGACAGCAGCAAATCCAGATACCGTTGTGGCAGCCACCGCCATTCGTGCTGCAGCCGTCGCCACCACAGGAGCAGTTTCTTGGAGTACAGGTACAAAAAAGAAGTTACATTAAGTTCAACTAAACAATTGAATATGAAAACACCGTTGTAAACTTATACATATGTCACCGTGTTCCGCAGGGATCAGGGACGGAGGCTCAGACTCCATTGCCGCAGCTACGGGCGCCAGGTTCGCCGCGACAGAATGAATTCTTCGCCCCCGGAGGTAGTGGAGGGGCTAGTAAAGAATAGCGTTGTGATTTTGTTCTTGATTGTGGATGTCAGACTTCGTGATTGTGGATGTATACTATTGCACCTTGTGATTTTGGATGTGCATCTGTTTTGTGAACCTGTTTTATAATTGTGTATGTGTAGTTGGCCATCGAGCCAGGTTAGCCATTTTCTGTTTTTTAAAATAAATTGGAAAAACTTATATATGACGGCCTGTATAAATTATATACGACGGTGTCTATACAGGGCCGTCATATAAAAGGCTAAATTATATACGACGGCTAGGCCCAGACCGCCGTATATAAGCCTAAATTATATACGACGGCTAGGCCCAGACCGTCGTATATAAGAGCTTATATACGACAGGCAGGGCCCAGAGCCGACGTATATAAAGGCCCAGCCCACTGGCCCTTCTCTATGAAACGGACCGTCGTATATTATTAGCCGTCGTATATATAGGCTTATATACGACGGTGCCGTCGTATATAAGTTTATATACGACAAGATATATACGATGACCACAAACCGTCGTTTATAAACCACTGCCGTCATATATAGATTATATACGACGGCTTTTGCCTTATATACGACGGTTTTGGCCGTCGTATGCTGACCGGAATCCTGTAGTGTGATACCTGTTCTTAGCTTTTTGTATAGGTTGATCCATTTTTTGTCAGCAACAAGTGTAGTAATGACCTGTTCGAAGATTCTTGACCGGAACTTTGGTTTCAGTAAAAGTAAGGAAATGAAAGAAAAGATGAGTACATACTTGTGACACCCTCAATTCTGTGGAAAACCACGGAACCGAGAACTAATGCATATGTGTGCCCAGGAAGTTCATCACACATACACATATGTTTCACAAAAGGAAATTCAGATTATATATTACCACGAATAACAGAGTTTGTTACAATATCTCATGAGTCTTGGACTCATGCTCACAGCGGAAGTCTTTATTTCTATGCAGTGGAAGTCTTTATTCAAATGCAGAAGCAATTTAACTAATGCGGAAGCAATTCTAAGCAGCGATGGCACCATCTCTACTCTATCCCCACAGGCAAGGTTGAGAACAGATTACGCGCCTAATGCTCCACTTGGTCTTCATAGAAATCTTCTCCTGTTGTTGATGATGAAATAATAATGCAAGTTTGAGTACAATGATGTACTCAGCAAGTGCGGGAAAATATGATATGTATCTCATAACAAGGTAGGTATAAACGGTTCATTGCAGAAAGCAAAGTTTATAAAACCACGATAAAATAACAACTTAACTTTAGGTGAATGTAATCCTAGCATGTATTAAATTACCAACATACCTCCATCACTTTCCACGTTTCACCCGAACATTAACCAACTTCATTCTTGCTCATGAATACCTCCTCGTATTCTGTGACACCCTCACCTCGGGTGTCAGCATATGTTCATATTTTATGAAGAAGAAAAACATTTTAAGAAGAGTAGAAACAATGACAAGTACCAAAAGGATAGCCAATAAAGCTCTCCGAGAGCACCGAAGGCAATTTCCACGGCCAGCAGACCACGTGGCGTGTTCGGAGCTCATCCCCGAGAAATTGGGAGAGGTCCGCCGCTAAACTAGCTACGTGGCAGGCCCGGGGGTCACCTCCGCAATTGGAAAGAGGTCCGACCCTATGGGACACTTGCTACCGCGGAGCTAGCCGCTGCGGAAGAAGCAAAGGCATTTTTATAGGACACGTGTCATCCTCGGAGCTAGTCCTCGCGGAAATCAGAGGACCATTCGTGGGGGATACGTGTCCATCCCGGAGCTCATCTCAGAGAAGTCCGGATCTATCAGATACGTGTCGCCACCGGAGCTTATCACCGGAAGGACCGTCGCAGCTAAACACGTGTCGACCGCGGGGCATGTCCCTGAGGAAAGAAGAAGAGGAAGACCGGCGCCAACACGTGGCGTGCGTAGAGCTCACCTCCGAAGCAGAGGGAGGTCTCCCTCGTGACACGCGGCACAACCGGAGCTCGTCTCTGTGGGAGAAAAGATACCAGGCTCCGAAGGGCACGTGGAGCTTCCAGAGCTCATCACCGCGGAGGTAACGAGTCTGAAGCGGTTATACGTGTAAAGATACCGGTGACCGATCTAAACCCCACGATGGTTACCGAAGATAAGACGTCAGGATCTAACAAAGATCTGAATGAGACTCTTATTCGGGATCCAATCAGATTAGGACTCTTCTCTTCCCGATTATAAATAGAACCCAAAACCTCTAGCCGAAACTACAAACTTCTCTTTCAACTCCCAAGCCGACGACTTAGAGCCCTAGCCCTAACTCGCCAAGCAAAACATCGCTGAAGCACAACAAGGGAGATCATCGAAGAAGAACCGAGCGGTCTGAGGAGGACCTCGACAAAAACGCGAGGTAGGACTTCAATATCATTGTATTCATCTCCTTGCATCTATTCTTCAATTCCTTTCGAACAGAAGCCTTTTCGTGGACAGATCACTTGATGATCAGTTTGATCTAAAGACCAGATCATCACGAACACCTCTGACCATGCAAGCCATGCGAGAATAAGTACAGATCGATCTAATAAAACTAATCATAGGATAGCATGCATGTGCATCATCGCACCTAGTTTAGGGTTTGTGCATGATATTGATTGCTGTGAATTTGCATGCACGTGAATCCTACAAAGCAGGACAAACTCAGGAAGCTGTCTATGACGAGCTGCAGCAACAAGGCTTTGAGAATCAAGAACAACCAGAACCGCAAGAACAAGGCAAGTGCTCCTTGACCATATTGATCCTATGTTTTGGATAAAACTGTTTTGTTTTGCGAAAAGGTGTGTGTGCTGAGTCAAACATGATGGGAAACCCTTTTATAGGAGTTTACTAGTTTTGATTAAACCATCCTTGTCGCCTGGGAAGTTTATGAGTCGGGTATGGTTTTTGCTTATTGCTTCGCTGAGTCCATGGGATTGGGAAGCGAGATAGATGTGTCTAGCTAACTGCACTCGTACTGATAATAAGTAATTGATGAGGTTAATGAACATGGATCGGAAGGAGATCTTGGCAAGCCTGGGTTTGTGAATGAGGTAGCATGAGATGGTGGTTTTACTTGCCGTAGATCTAAGGACCGGTTCATGCATGCACATGCCAGGATAACAGTGCCACCACAAGGCCAAGTATGGGTGCGGCTTAGCTGAGTAATTAGGTAAGTTACTAGAGTGTTATTGACTGTGGAAGGCGCGGGGAATGGGAGTCGAGTGAGGACTGCCCTGGGAACTGCATGGCACAAGAGGGGGCCCGTGGGTGGGAGAATTGGAGATTCTAGCCTGCCGGTGAAACCTTAGTGAGTCCATACATCTAGTAACCCCTTTGTAAAGGCTATTTTGTGATCTCTTGACCATACACCGTCGGCTGTGTACTGGTAAAATGGAGGTTCTGCAGTCGCCGACGGGTGACGAAATCACAAACTTGTGGGTAAAGAGGTACAAACTCTGCAGAGTTATTAAAACTATCATGATAGCCGAGCTTACGGTCACGAGCACCTGGCTAAACTGCCATGATTAGATGGGACGATTATTGGAATGGTTATTGGAATGGTTATTGGGAAGGTTCTTGGTTTTGGTTATCGGTTATGGTTATTGGTTTGGAACTGTTGAGTCCGGGAGATAAGATGGTTGCATAGCTGATGGGTCATGACATGAGATTGGTCTCGGTGTGAGATGTGGTTGTTTTATGAGGTGAGATGGTAGCGAATACGAGGAGGTATTCGTGAGTATGAATAAAAGATTGGTTAATGTTCGGATGGAACATGGAAAGCGATGGAGGTATGTTGGTAATTTAATACATGCTGGGATTACATTCATCTAAAGTTAAGTTACTGTTTTATCACGTTTTTACGAATCTGCTTTTCTGCAAATAAGCCTTTTATTACCTACCTTGTTTATGAGCTGCATATCATGTGTTATTCCCGCACTTGCTGAGTACATCATTGTACTCAACCTTGCATTATTATTTCTTCATCAGCAGCAGGAGAAACCTATTATGAAGATCAAGTGGGACATTATGGCGTGTGATCTGTTCTCAACCTTGCCTGTGGAGGGAGTAGAGATGAAGCCACTTCTGCTTAGTTTTGCTTCCGCATTAGTTTTTGCTTCCGCATTTAAATAAAGATTTCCGCTGCGTAGAAATAAAGACTTCCGCTGTGAGCATGAGTCCAAGACTCATGAGGTGTTGTAATAAACTCTGTTATTCGTGGTAATATATAATCTGAATTCAGTTTGTGGAACGTATGTGTATGTGTGATGAACATCCTGGGCACACATATGCATTAGTTCTCGGTTCCGTGGTTTTCCACAGAATTGAGGGCGTCACAGATTGGTATCAGAGCCACGGGTTGACAGTAGGTTACACGCCTAGATAGAAAACTTAGATTGATATTAGAATCACGGGTTAACAGCAACTTATACCCCTAAATAGAAGCTACGCGGACCAAAGGAAGCATCCTAGGATGAATAGCTTAGATTGGCCTTGAAACCACCTTGACATAGGAAACCATCCTTGAATAGTAGTTGAGTGGGCCCTTGTGATGATTATTTGTGAATATGTGCTTAGTGTGAGTTGTGGGACGTCTCAACAACGTTGCCCATATCCACACGTAAGAAGAAAGAGGAGTGAAATGCTTTGGCACTTGATCACATCCTCATAAGGACGAATATATATAGTCCAACTCCCCTTGATGCATATAGTTGAAAGGACCTATCTAACCTTCTAACCTTCTCTTCTATTCCGTTCTCTCTCACAGATGGTGAGAGGAAACGCCAGCCGAAGGAACGTCCAGGAAGATGACCACGAAGAAGTTCCTGCTAACCCTGGAGCTGGCGAAAACAACCTAGAAAGGTTGATGGCCATGCAAAACCAGCTTATGCAAACCATGATCCAAACTTTGGGTCAGTTGCAGGCCAACCAACACCCCGTTCCGGCACCACCGCCACCACCACCGCCGGCTCATAACAGGTTGGGAGAGTTCATGAGGACTCGACCACCCACCTTTGCTCAAGCAAGCGATCCAATGGAGGCCGATGATTGGTTGAAATCCATAGAGAAGAAGCTTGCCATTGTACAGTGCAACGACCGAGAAAAGGTTCTCTTTGCGTCGCACCAACTGATGGGAGCAGCTGCTGACTGGTGGGATGCCTTGAGCAACGCCCATGCCAAGCCGGAGACAATCACTTGGACTGAGTTCAAGGAAAGTTTCCGCTCCTACTACATCCCGGTTGGCGTAATGATGCTCAAGAGGCAGGAGTTTGAAGGTCTCCGGCAAGGGCAGAAGAGTGTGAACGAATACCTCAACAAGTTCATACAACTGTCCCGGTATGCCCCCGAAGATGTCAACTCAGATCAGAGGAAGCAGTACCTGTTCATGAGAGGGTTGAACAATGAGATCCAAGTTCAGCTCCTCAACAATGACTACGTAAGCTTCTAGAAGCTGGTTGATAAGGCTATTGTGGTGGAAAACAAGATCCGAGAGATTGAGCGCGAGTGCAAAAGGAAGATGCCATACCAGCCCCAAGGGAGCAACGTACGACCTAGATACATGCCCCCTGCACCGCAGTATGGATCGACCACTCCTACGTACCGCCCTGGTCAGCCACCAAAGCAACGGCTCGTTGCACTGGCACCTCGTGTGACCATGCCTCCTGCGCCCCGGCCTAACAATGGCGCTCCTGTTCAAAACCCCCGCCCCAACGCACCTGCTGCCGTAGGCAACAGGGCATGCTTTGCATGCGGGGAAGTAGGCCACTTCGCTAACCAGTGCCCGAAGAGAGGCCCTGGACAGCAAGGTAACGTGCCCAAGCAGAACCAGCGACCAAACGGAGGGGACCACCAAGGGAACCGTGGACCGCAGAACTATGCTCGTGGCCTTGTTAACCATGTCACTGCTGAGGAAGCACAACAGGCTGAGGACGTCGCAATTGGTATGTTCCTTGCCAACTCCAACCCAGCCACCATTTTATTTGATTCTGGAGCATCACATTCCTTCATATCATCCGATTATGTTGCCAAGCATCGTCTACCCGTATCCCACTTAGAATGTGCTATGTTAGTTAATTCTCCCAGAGGAGAAATGAGGACTAATATAGTATGTCCTAAAGTAAGCCTTAAAATAAGGGGGGTAGACTTCCTTGCCAACCTTATTGTTTTGGACCCCCACGGGATTGACATCATACTCGGAATGGACTGGTTAAGCAAGCACAATGGAGTAATCCAATGTGCTGAGAGAAGCGTGCAGTTGACGAACGAACACGGTATCCGTGTCGAGTTTGAGTCAGCCCAGCAAACAACCGAACGGGCGGATTTGAACCATGTTGAAGGAGTAGCATTGGACAACATCCCAGTGGTTCAGGAATTTTCGGACGTGTTCCCGGAAGAACTCCTGGGAATGCCACCTGACCGGGACATCGAGTTTGCCATAGATTTAGTACCCGGAACTGCACCCATAGCTAAGAGACCATATAGGATGCCCGTTAACGAGTTAGTTGAACTCAAGAAGCAAATTCAAGAATAGTTGGAGAAGGGTTTTATCCGTCCAAGTTCGTCACCGTGGGGAGCCCCGTTACTTTTCTTCGACAAGAAAGACGGAACCCAAAGAATGTGCGTGGACTACAGGTCTCTAAACGAGGTGACAATCAAGAATAAATACCCTCTGCCCCGTATAGAGGACCTGTTCGACCAAATGAAAGGAGCCCAAGTATTCTCCAAAATTGATCTTCGGTCGGGATATTTCCAGCTGAAGATTAAGCCCTCCGATATACATAAGACAGCCTTTCGGACACGGTATGGTTCATATGAATATACCGTTATGTCCTTTGGATTGACAAATGCACCCGCATACTTCATGTACCTTATGAACAAGGTTTTCATGGAGTACTTGGACAAGTTCATCGTGGTTTTTATCGACGACATTATGGTGTATTCAAAAAGTAAGTAGGAGCATAAAGAACATCTGAGATTGACCTTGCAGAAGTTGCGCGAGCATCAGTTGTATGCCAAGCTCAACAAGTGCCAATTTTGGCTAAAGGAAATATCTTTCCTAGGCCACATCATCTCCAAGGAAGGGGTATTGGTTGATCCTGGAAAGGTGAGGGATATTCTAAAGTGGGACCAACCGAAGAGCGTGAGGGATATTTGAAGTTTCCTTGGAATGGCAGGATACTATCGTCGCTTCATTAAAGACTTCTCTAAGATAGCAAAACCTATGACAGAATTGCTAATGAAGGGAAAGGTCTTTCAATGGACACAAGCCTGCCAAGAAAGTTTTGAGAAACTCAAGAAAAGGCTAACCACAGCACCAGTTCTGGTATTGCCGGATGTAAGCAAGAGCCTTGACATATATTGTGACGCATCCAGACAAGGGCTCGGGTGTGTGCTCATGCAGGAAGGACAAGTGGTAGCCTATGCCTCACGACAATTAAAGAAACACGAGCTTAACTATCCTACACATGATTTGGAATTAGCAGCAGTGGTGCATGCATTGAAGATTTGGAGACATTATATCCTCGGTCATCGATGTGAGATCTATACGGATCATAAAAGCCTCAAGTACATATTTACACAAACAGACTTGAATTTGAGGCAACGTCGATGGTTAGAACTCATCAAGGATTATGATGTAGGATTCAATTACCACCCCGGGAAGGCCAATGTGGTCGCTGACGCATTGAGCAGAAAGGGAGCATACCACCAACTCACGGTTCGGGAGCTACCACCCGAACTACGTAAGGAGTTCGAACAGTTACACCTCGGATTCTTGAATAACATGGAAATGATGGAAATCCACTCCTCATTGGAGCAAGAAATAAGAAAGGGCCAAGCAATGGACGAGGGGATCAAGGAGATCAAGGAAAGAATCCGACAAGGGGTAGAGAAGGATTTCAAGGAGGATGAAAAGGGTACACTTTGGCTAGGAAAAAGGATTTGTGTGCCAAACCTAAGACACCTTCGCGACATGATATTAAGGGAGGCACATGATTCACCCTATTCCATACATCCAGGGAGCACCAAAATGTACAAGGACTTGAAAACTTGCTATTGGTGGAATGGTATGAAGAGGGATATAGCCGAATACGTTGACCTATGCGACACATGCCAACGGGTAAAAGCCGAACATCAAAAACCGGCTGGATTGTTGCAACCTTTGAAAATACCTGAATGGAAATGGGAGGACATCAGTATGGACTTCATTGTCGGATTGCCACGAACTCAGTCAGGATACGACTCCATCTGGGTCATTGTGGACCGGTTGACGAAAACCGCCCATTTTATTCCGGTAAAGACCAGTTACAACGTTACCTAGTTGGCAGAGTTGTACATGGAGCAGATCGTGTGCCGTCATGGAGTTCCGAAGAGGATAGTCTCAGATCGAGGTTCTCAGTTTACCTCTAGATTCTGGAAGAAGTTGCAGAAAGCCATGGGTACACGACTGGATTTTAGCTCCGCCTATCACCCACAAACAGATGGGCAAACCGAGAGGACAAACCAAATTTTGGAGGACATGCTGAGAGCTTGCGCCTTGAAACATGGGCGTAGTTGGGATAGGAGTTTACCGTATGCCGAGTTCTCCTATAACAACAGCTATCAAGCTAGCTTGAAGATGTCGCCTTTCGAAGCCTTATATGGCAGACGGTATAGAACGCCGCTGTTCTGGAACGAGACTGGAGAGAACCAGGTGTTTGGACCCGAAGTATTACAAGAGGCTGAAAAGCAAGTCCAAACGATACGGGAGAACTTAAGGGCTGCTCAGTCACGACAGAAAGGCTATGCAGACAATAGGCGTAGAAAGTTGACCTTTGAAGTTGGAGACTTCGTATACCTTAAGGTATCGCCTATCCGAGGCCAACGATGTTTTAACGTCAAAGGCAAACTAGCGCCTCGCTACATCGGACCATTTAAGATTTTGGGTAAGCGAGGAGAAGTAGCCTACCAACTAGAGCTCCCCAACCACCTCTCCGACGTACATGACGTGTTTCATATATCCCAGCTCAAGAAGTGCTTAAGAGTACCAGAAGAACAAGTGTCAATGGGAGAACTTGAACTTCAAGAGGACCTAACTTACGCAGAACACCCTGTCCGAATCTTGGACGTAAAGGAAAGGGTCACCCGAAACAAGGTGATTCGATGGTGCAGGGTACAATGGAGCCATCACACTGAAGCTGAAGCCACATGGGAACGTGAAGAGGATATCAAGGCAGAATTTCCCCATCTATTTTCTACTAACGAATCTCGAGGGCGAGATTCAATTTAAGGGGGGTAGATTTGTGACACCCTCACCTCGGGTGTCATCATATGTTCATATTTTATGAACAAGAAAAACATTTTAAGAAGAGTAGAAACAGAGACAAGTACCAAAAGGATAGCCAATAAAGCTCTCCGAGAGCACCGAAGGCAATTTCCACGGCCAGCAGACCACGTGGCGTGTTCGGAGCTCATCCCCGAGAAATTGGGAGAGGTCCGCCGCTAAACTAGCTACGTGGCAGGCTCGGGGGTCACCTCCGCAATTGGAAAGAGGTCCGACCCTATGGGACACTTGCTACCGCGGAGCTAGCCGCTGCGGAAGAAGCAAAGGCATTTTTATAGGACACGTGTCATCCTCGGAGCTAGTCCTCGCGGAAATCAGAGGACCATTCGCGGGGGATACGTGTCAATCCCGGAGCTCATCTCAGAGAAGTCCGGATCTATCGGATACGTGTTGCCACCGGAGCTTATCACCGGAAGGACCGTCGCAGCTAAACACGTGTCGACCGCGGGGCATGTCCCTGAGGAAAGAAGAAGAGGAAGACCGGCGCCAACACGTGGCGTGCGTAGAGCTCACCTCCGAAGAAGAGGGAGGTCTCGCTCGTGACACGCGGCGCAACCGGAGCTCGTCTCTGTGGGAGAAAAGATACCAGGCTCCGAAGGACACGTGGAGCTTCCGGAGCTCATCACCGCGGAGGTAACGAGTCTGAAGCGGTTCTTACGTGTAAAGATACCGGTGACCGATCTAAACCCCACGATGGTTACCGAAGATAAGACGTCAGGATCTAACAAAGAACTGAATGAGACTCTTATTCGGGATCCAATCAGATTAGGACTCTTCTCTTCCCGATTATAAATAGAACCCAAAACCTCTGGCCGAAACTACAAACTTCTCTTTCAACTCCCAAGCCGACGACTTAGAGCCCTAGCCCTAACTCGCCAAGCAAAACATCGCTGAAGCACAACAAGGGAGATCATCGAAGAAGAACCGAGCGGTCTGAGGAGGACCTCGAAAAAAGCGCGAGGTAGGACTTCAATATCATTGTATTCATCTCCTTGCATCTATTCTTCAATTCCTTTCGAACAGAAGCCTTTTCGTGGACAGATCACTTGATGATCAGTTTGATCTAAAGACCATATCATCACGAACACCTCTGACCATGCAAGCCATGTGAGAATAAGTACAGATCGATCTAATAAAACTAATCATAGGATAGCATGCATGTGCATCATCGCACCTAGTTTAGGGTTTGTGCATGATATTGATTGCTGTGAATTTGCATGCACGTGAATCCTACAAAGCAGGACAAACTCAGGAAGCTGTCTATGACGAGCTGCAGCAACAAGGCTTTGAGAATCAAGAAACACCAGAACCGCAAGAACAAGGCAAGTGCTCCTTGACCATATTGATCCTATGTTTTGGATAAAACTGTTTTGTTTTGCGAAAAGGTGTGTGTGCTGAGTCAAACATGATGGGAAACCCTTTTATAGGAGTTTACTAGTTTTTATTAAACCATCCTTGTCGCCTGGGAAGTTTATGAGTCGGGTATGGTTTTTGCTTATTGCTTCACTGAGTCCATGGGATTGGGAAGCGAGATAGATGTGTCTAGCTAACTGCACTCGTACTGATAATAAGTAATTGATGAGGTTAATGAACATGGATCGGAGGGAGATCTAGGCAAGCCTGGGTTTGTGAATGAGGTAGCATGAGATGGTGGTTTTACTTGCCGTAGATCTAAGGACCGGTTCATGCATGCACATGCCAGGATAACAGTGCCACCACAAGGCCAAGTATGGGTGCGGCTTAGCTGAGTAATTAGGTAAATTACTAGAGTGTTATGGACTGTGGAAGGCGCGGGGAATGGGAGTCGAGTGAGGACTGCCCTGGGAACTGCATGGCACAAGAGGGGGCCCGTGGGTGGGAGAATTGGAGATTCTAGCTTTCCGGTGAAACCTTAGTGAGTCCATACATCTAGTAACCCCTTTGTAAAGGCTATTTTGTGATCTCTTGACCATACACCGTCGGCTGTGTACTGGTAAAATGGAGGTTCTGCAGTCGCCGACGGGTGACGAAATCACAAACTTGTGGGTAAAGAGGTACAAACTCTGCAGAGTTATTAAAACCATCATGATAGCCGATCTTACGGTCACGAGCACCTGGCTAAACTGCCATGATTAGATGGGACGATTATTGGAATGGTTATTGGAATGGTTATTGGAATGGTTATTGGGAAGGTTCTTGGTTATGGTTATTGGTTATTGTTATTGGTTTGGAACTGTTGAGTCCGGGAGATAAGATGGTTGCATAGCTGATGGGTCATGACATGAGATTGGTATCGGTGTGAGATGTGGTTGTTTTATGAGGTGAGATGGTAGCGAATACGAGGAGGTATTCGTGAGTATGAATAAAAGATTGGTTAATGTTCGGATGGAACATGGAAAGCGATGGAGGTATGTTGGTAATTTAATACATGCTGGGATTACATTCATCTAAAGTTAAGTTGCTGTTTTATCACGTTTTTACGAATCTGCTTTTCTGCAAATAAGCCTTTTATTACCTACCTTGTTTATGAGCTGCATATCATATGTTATTCCCGCACTTTCTGAGTACATCATTGTACTCAATCTTGCATTATTATTTCTTCATCAGCAGCAGGAGAAACCTATTATGAAGATCAAGTAGGACATTATGGCATGTGATCTATTCTCAACCTTGCCTGTGGAGGGAGTAAAGATGAAGCCACTTCTTCTTAGTTTTGCTTCCGCATTAGTTTTTGCTTCCGCATTTAAATAAAGATTTCCGCTGCGTAGAAATAAAGACTTCCGCTGTGAGCATGAGTCCAAGACTCATGAGGTGTTGTAATAAACTCTGTTATTCGTGGTAATATATAATCTGAATTCAGTTTGTGGAATGTATGTGTATGTGTGATGAACATCCTGGGCACACATATGCATTAGTTCTCGGTTCCGTGGTTTTCCACAGAATTGAGGGCGTCACAGATTCGCTACTATCGCACGAATACCTTCTCGTATTCGCTACCATCTCATATCATAAACAACTTCGTCTCACACCGAGACCATTCTCGTTGCCATGACTCAACAGTCATGCAACCCATCTTATTACCCAGACTCAACAGTCCCAGATGTCCAAAACCATAATCAAAACCATAACCATAACCAACAACCATCCCAATAACCATCCCAACTAATAATGGCAGTTGGCCAGGCGCTCGTGACCGTAAGCTCGGCTATCATGATAGTTTTACGAACTCTGCAGAGTTTGCACCTCATTACTCACACGTTTGTGATTTCGTCATCTCATGCTACCTCATTCACAAACCCAGGCTTGCCTGGGTCTCCCTCCGATCCATGTTCAATAACAACATCAGTTTCTCATTATCATTACGAGTGCAGTTAGCTAGACACATCTAACTCGCTTCCCAATCCCATGGACTCAGCGAAGCATAAAGCAAAAACCATACACGACTCATAAACGTCCCTGGCGACAAGGATGGTTTAACCAAAGCTAGTAAACTCCTATAAAAGGGTTTCCCATCATGTTTGACTAAGCACTCACACCTTTTCGCAAAAACAAAACAGTTTTCCCAAAATATAGGATCAATACGATCAAGGAGCACTTGCCTTGTTCTTGCTGTTCTGGTTGCTCTTGGATCTCGAAACCTTGTTGTTGCAGCTCGTCATAAACTGCTCCCTGAGCTTGTCCTTCTTACGTTCTTCTCGGACTCGAGTCCTTCTCAGATCATTGAGCTCTCTTCCGGCGATCTTCCTTGCTGAACTCCATCGATGGCTTACTCAGTGAGTTGGGGCTAGGGCTCTAAGTCGTCGGCTTAGGAGTTTGAAAATATGTTCGTGGTTTTGGCCAGAGGTTCTGGGTTCTATTTATAATTGGAAAGAGAAAAGTCCTAATCTGATTGGACTTCGAATAAGAGTCCTATTCAATTTGTCGTTGAATCTTAACAACTTATCTTTAGTTGATTTGGTGCGGTAACATTGTGGAATTCGGGTTGGTTTCTTCTCCGTACCGGTATTTCGATGCGTATAGAATCCAAAAACCTGCTCCAGAACTTGTTACCTCCTCGGTGATGAGCTCTGGAAGCTCCACGTGTCCATTGGGACCTGGTCTCCCCTTTTTCCGCAGAGACGAGCTCCGGTTGTGCCACGTGTCAAGCGAGCAAGACCTCCTTCTCCTTCGGATATGGGCTCCGCGCATGCTACATGTCAGTGCCGGACCTTCCCTCTCTCGGAGGTGGCTCCGAGTGTGCCACGTGTCCTAACAGCGCCAGACTTCCTTTCTTCTCAGAGACGAGCTCCAAGGTCAACACGTGTCCAATAGTGACGGACCTCCCGGATATAAGCTCCGGTGGCGACACGTGTCCAATAGAACCGGACCTCTCGGAGATGAGTTCCGAGATCGACACGTATCCCGCGCGACTGGTCCTCTGATTTCCGCGGTGACTATCGCCGAAGGTGACATGTGTCCTGTGAAAATGCCTTTGCTTCTTCCGCAGAGGCTAGCTCCCGGGGCAACATGTGTCCCGCAGGGTCGGACCTCTCCCTATTTGCATAGATGAGCCCCGAGCCTGCCACGTAGCCAGTTTAGCGACGGACCTCTCCCCACTTCGCAGGGATGAGCTCCGGACATGCCACATGGCCAGCGGGCCGCGGAAGTTGTCTTTGGTGCTTTCTAGAAACTGGATTCGGCTCTTATTGTCTATCCTTTTGATGGTGTTCCTACTTCTCTTAAAATGTTTTTCTCTTCATAAAACATGAATATATGCTGAAACAAAAAAAAGAGGGTGTCACAAATCTACCCCCCTTAAATTGAATCTCGCCCTCGAGATTCGTTAGTAGAGAACAGATGGGGAAATTCTGCCTTGATGTCTTCCTCACGCTCCCATGTGGCTTCAGCTTCGGTGTGATGGCTCCATTGTACATTGCACCATCGGATCACTTTGTTCCTGGTGACCCTTTCCTTTACATCCAAAATTTGGACAGGGTGTTCCGCATAAGTCAGGTCCTCTTGAAGTTCAAGCTCTCCCATTGATACTTGCTCCTCTGGTACTCTCAAGCACTTCTTGAGCTGGGATACATGAAACACGTCATGTACGTCGGAGAGGTGCATTGGGAGCTCTAGTTGATATGCTACTTCTCCTCGCTTGTCCAAAATCTTAAATGGTCATTGGCCTCGGATAGGCGATACCTTAAGGTATACGAAGTCTCCCACTTCGAAAGTCAACTTCCTTCGCCTATTGTCCGCATAGCCTTTTTGTCGTGACTGAGCAGCTTTTAAGTTCTCCCGTATCGTTTGGACTTGCTTTTCAGCTTCTTGTAGCACTTCCGGTCCAAACACCTGGTTCTCTCTGGTTTCATTCCAAAACAGCGGCGTTCTACACCGTTTACCATATAATGCTTCGAAAGGCGACACCTTCAAGCTAGCTTGATAGCTGTTGTTATAGGAGAATTCGGCGTACGGTAAACTCCTATCCCAACTACGCCCACGTTTCAAGGCGCAAGCTCTCAACATGTCCTCCAGAATTTGGTTTGTCCTTTTGGTTTGCCCATCGGTTTGTGGTGTAAAGGTGCCAAAATATGCATACAAAGAAACTCTTGTTTGTACAAAGTTGGTTTCACATGTATGAAAAATGGGACTTGTTAAAAACTTTTTCCCACATGTGATAACACACATGAGGACTTTCTTCACACTAGCTCAAACATTTGTGTGAAGACTTGGAACCCAAGTGGGATCAAAAACCAAGTTGGGGAAGTTTCCCATAAGTGTGAGGAAGCCAAAGTCAGATTTTGAGGACAAACTGTTCCATTCAAAAATGCAAATGAGAGTGACACAAGGGTTCTCAAACTGTTGTATTAAAAAAACCTCATTTGCAGCAGCCAAATCAAAAATCAGAGTCCATATTTGAATTCCTTAGGTCCAAATTAGAGGGTAGACAAAGTCTCATGAATTTTTGAAGATGTTTGCTATCCATTTTTACAAATGGACTTAAATTGGCAAAGAATTCAAATACACATTTGAATTTGGATGAAATTTGCTCAACTCTCCAAATGCAACTCAATTTCCAACTTTCAAACATTTGGGTTGGATAATTGTCAAACTTTGGAGATCTTTTGAGAAGAAGTGGTACTGACTAGTGGGGCCCACATGTCATTGGGGGAAGTGAGTGTGCAAAAGATTTTCAGTTCAGGCAGTGCACGGTTTCTGTTTTTCTCCTCCTCGCAAAGTCATCGCGCCACTGAGACAGCCTCGGGCCTTCTCACCGTGCGACACCGGGGCAAGCCGACGCCACCTCTCCCACGCGACCTCTGCGCTGGTGAGCTGGTTTCTCCCCTCCTTATCACGCAGCTCGCGCGTCGTCCTCGGTTCCCACTCTCGCGCGCACAACAGGAACCTACCGGTGCCGTTTCCCGTTCTGCCTGTTGCAAACCGGCGTCGCCCCTCCACTGCGCGAGTGATCCAGCATGTGAAGCAGCATTCAAGGCTTTAGTCAAGCACCTGACATCAGCACCGGTTTTGGCGCAGCCAGACACAACAAAACCGTTCGATGTGTACTGCGATGCATCCGGCATTGGGCTCGGATGTGTGCTGATGCAAGACCGAAGAGTGGTCGCGTATGGATCACAGCAGCTTAGAAACCATGAGCAAAATTGTCCAGCTCACGACTTGGAGCTCGCTGCCGTGGTACTTGCACTGAAGATGTGGAGGCACTACCTACTCTGTAACCTCGTACATTTATATACCGACCACAAAAGCCTCAAGTACATATTCACTCAGAAGGAGCTGAACATGAGGCAACGAAGATGGTTAGAACTGATAAAGGATTACGAGATAGAGATCCATTATCATCCGGGCAAGGCAAACGTAGTGGCAGATGCGCTGAGCCGCAAGTCACACGTCAATACTCTGACCATCACACCGTTGGAAGAGAGCGAGCCACCACTACATGTGATTCCACAGGGAGCTCTCTACAACCTAGCTTTAATCCCCACCATCCGTGAAGAGATAGCGGATGCTCAGAAACATGACAAGGGCATGTCGCATTTACGGAGACGTGTAGACAGTGGGGAGCTGAAATATTTCTGGAAGGACGGAGACGGCGTCCTATGGTTCAAGGACCGGATCGTCGTACCCCGAAACCCGGAGTTACGGAAGAAAATCTTTGATGAGGCTCACTTATCAAAGTTTTCTATTCACCCCGGTAGCAACAAAATGTATCAAGAACTCAGAAGCAAGTTTTGGTGGACACGGATGAAGCGTGAGACTGCAAAATACGTGTCCGAGTGTGATACATGTCGAAGGGTGAAGGCAGACCACATGCGGAAACCGGGACTGTTGCAACCACTGGGCATTCCTGCCTGTAAGTGGGAGGATGTGAGCATGGACTTCATCGTCGGTTTACCCACCACCTTGCAGAAACATGATTCGGTGTTGGTGATCGTCGATCGGCACACCAAAGTTGCCCATTTCATCCCGGTCAACACCAACTACAACGCCAAGAAGTACGCTGAACTGTACATCTCACGGATCCTATGCTTGTACGGCGTACCCCGTACTATCATTTCGGATCGGGGCACTTTATTTGTGTCCCGTTTTTGGGAGCAGCTGCACGCTGCCTTGGGGACGAAGCTGATCCGTAGTTTAGCCTACCACCCACAGACGGATGGACAAACCGAGCGGGTAAATCAGATTCTAGAAGACATGCTACGAGCTTGCGCTATCAACAACGGCAAGAATTGGGATGATCACTTGCCGTTAGCTGAGTTCTCGTACAACAATGGGTACCAAGCCAGCATCAAGATGGCGCCCTACGAGGCGCTATACGGTAGGAAATGCCGCACACCTTTGAACTGGTGTGAGTCTGGTGAAAGGGTTACCTTCGGGATTGACCTCGTCAACAACGCGGAAGAAAAGGTTCGACTAATTCAAGCGAACCTAAAAGCCGCTCAATCCCGTCAGAAACAGTATGCGGACCGGAGAAGGCGCCCATTACAATTCGAAGTTGGAGATCACGTATACCTACGGGTGTCTCCAATGAAGGGCGTAAACAGATTTGGGGTGAGAGGAAAGTTGGCACCCCGATTCATCGGTCCATTTCAGATTACCGAGAGATGTGGATCAGTGGCATACCGGCTGAAGTTACCAGAAGCACTTTCCGGTGTGCACAACGTCTTTCACGTTTCCCAGCTGAGGAAGTGTCTCAAGCTATCAACTACCGTTCAGCTGGAAGACATTGAAGAACTGCAACCGGATCTCACCTATCGGGAGGAACCGGTGCAGATTATTGATGAAAAGGCCCGAACCACACGCAACCGTACGTTGTGGTTCTACAAGGTTCTATGGAGTAATCACTCCATGGACGAAGCGTCATGGGAGAGCGAAGAATTCCTTCGCACTAACTACCCCGACTTTTTTCACGTCGCATATCCGGTAATTTTCCACCGTCCTCTCTCTCATTTTCACCTTATAATCTCGGGACGAGATTCTTTTAAGGGGGGAGGAATGTAAGGGCCTCAGTTGTTGACACACATTTGCAGTGTTCATCACCACACCACACACCTCATTTGAGGAAGAATGATGAACACAAATGAAGAGCAAGTAACAATTATCAACATGCTCATTAGAGAACAAACTCACACATTGCAAAAGTGGTATTTCCCACATGTGATATGGATGGGCTGGACATATGAAAACTCCTACACTTTACTAAGGATGTCCATGCCAAGTTTCACCCAAATTCAAAACCTTTTTGAGGTCATTTTGGGTATAGTTAGGAAGAGGGCAGTTTGAAACCATATTCAAATTCAAACTGTTTTTATCCCATGAATTTAAAAGTGGGAGGCATATTCTTACTCAGCACATTTTTGTGAGCTCACACACCAATTTTCACTCCATTTGGAGTTGATCTTGACATGAGCTAAGTGGGAGAAATTCAAACTTTATTTTAATTTCAAACTGAACTTGTGCTGAAATTCATTCAAACCAAACCTCATTTGAACTTTGATCAATTCAAATGGCTCATGGGTGAATAATTTGAATTGCCAAGGGTAGTATGGGGTTCACTGTTTACAACAGTGATTAGGAGTAAATTTCAGAGGTTAAAACTGGAAGTGGGACCCACATGTCAGCCACTGCTCAGATCAAACCGACTGAGACTTTTTCACTTGGGTCGCCGAGCCGCAGCGGTGATCGCCACCGAGGGCAGCCGCCGCGCCAGCAGCTGCTTGCCCACGCGCGGGCGTGAGGCGGTGCAGAGCCTTCTTAAGGCGCCTGCCCCCCTCCTCGGCCGAGGCACCGCCGTTCTTCCCTGCAAGAACTCAGCGCCGGCCGAAAACTTCCGCAGCTCGGACTCGATCGGAGAACGCCGATCGCAGCTCCCTCCGTCCACTCCAGAGCCCCAGCAAGGTACTAGAGACCTTCCTCCGTCCTCCCCGTTGCTAGAATTTGGTTGAAACCGATTGATATCGGCTGTGCCGAAAGATCAAATTCGGGACTTGGAACCGCCGCACCTCGGGCCCTCGTGGACAGCCCAACCAGGGCGCTGTCACGCCCGAGCCATGGCACCCTTGGACACGCTGGTGACCGGTGCTGCTCATACCCGAGCCACAGCTCGAGTGGTTGCTCACCGGCGGCGAATTTCCACTTTTCCCCTTTCTGTGTGCAGAACGACCTTCGGGTACGATTCTGTTTAATTCGTGCTCTAGAAAGGATTAGAGGGCCTCAAGCCGCTCTCACACGAGCTAGACACTGTAACGCACAAGTTGCCTTCACAACTCTGGGCTGGAGAACCTCCGTACCCGGCGTAATTTGAGGTCTACCAATGGCGGAATGAACGGGCGGCATCGGGCGCACGGTGAGGACCTATTTCGGGCCTTCCCCGAGCTGCCTCGACCTCATGTCGACCTTCTCTGAGGTCCACTGATGCTCCCCGACCGATTTCCCAAGTAGCTGAGATGCTAGAGGGGTCAGCCAACATGGTTGAAGTTGTTCCGAGGTGGCGGCTCGTCGCCGACCATGCTCCGGTCATTATCATGAGCAGCTGACCCTAGAATCCTGTTCCCCGAGTAAAGTAGGCAGGGGCGGCCAGAATCGAGAAGTTTGGAGCTGTACAGCAGCCGGCGGCGAGCTCTCCTGCGAGGTCCCTCGGCGGAGGAGCGAGGGCGTCGCGAGGTTGAAGAAGGGGGTGGACCCCAGATGTCAGCAGGAGATATTTTGAATCAGGATCCGGCTGCGGCGGGGATCGGGTGTGCTGGCGCGCAAAATCCATGTGGACCGCGGTGTGCTGTCGCCTCAGCGTGCGACACGTGTCCCCGGGGCCCACGCGCGAGTTTAAACTTTTCCCTGATTTTCAGATTTCCTTCAAACTTAAAATCCTCATAACTTTGGATAGAAAGCTTCAAATTGAGTGAACCAAATTTTGCTGGATTCAGCTCTCCGAGTACTTTCCAGCAAATAAAGTTTCACTTCATGAAAACCCTTAATTTTCCAGAATTAATTCCTCAAAATTTAAACTGTTAGGAATTTTAACTGGAGAATCCTTTGGAGGAAAATCCTGAAATTTTGCTGGTATGTTCACCAAAATATCCCTGAACTACCATAAAAATTTCATATCCATTTGAGCTCATCTGATCCACCTAATGGTGTGATTAGTGAAACTGTTCCAGAGAAAATAGAAAATGTTCAGAAACATTTTCAGAATTTTCTCTGAAATTGTTTAGCTCATATCTTTAGTTAGGAACTTCCAAATTAAGTGAGACCAACTCCATTAGAACCCTCTGAAAATCTAGTTTTCAGAAAGTCATAGTTTGTTTTATGAAAATTCCTAGAACACGCTAAGAGTTCCAATTAAGGTCAAGGACATAATTAATTGTGGAGGGCTCAAGTGAGCTTTGCTGCAACTAAAACTTGACCAATTCTCTGTTTAAGTTGTAACCAAGCCACAATAAAAGTTTCACAGTCATTAGGTCTGTCTAGCAAAGGTTATAGACTTCACAACTTCAAACTTAATACAAATGCATTAAATTAATACATGTATTGTTTCTATCATGTAGTTGCTAAGGTCGAGGAGGAACCCGAAGTCCTAGACTTCGTTACTCCGGAGGAACAGCTAGCCTACGACCAAGAGCAGCAAGGCAAGCTCCGGTTTGCATTAACCTTTTTACAAATGTTTATTGTTTTTAGCACATCTTTGAATATTGTGGTGATTCTTTGCATTAGAGTCTTGATTGGAAACCCAACTGCATAGCCAGAAAACCATGGGTTGGGGTTAGGATTGAAAACCTCGTTAGCCACTGCATTGCTAAGATAGAGTATGATTCGGTACAAGTCGAGTAGTTGGAACTACTCGCGAGCATAGGCTAGAGGCACTCGACTCGGGTAGTGATAGCACATGAAACACATGGCAAGAAAATGAGACCAAGCGGAGGTTAAGGGCAGCAGGACTTTGGGGCCTGTGTGCTGTAGCTCCACTTGTGTCGATTGAGGACCGAGCCGTGTGCGGGCCTGTTGAACAAGCTAGAACAGTACCGAGGACCTACCGGCTATATGGGAACCGGGAAACTGATGTAACTCGGGTAGCTGGGTGTTGAGGCATAGCTGGTCGTTCAGAGGGTAGGTTGAGAGCTTGAGGTGTAAATCGGCTGGCGGAACTGAGATGCGCGTTCAGAGACCTCTTGCTCGGGACGATTGGACCGGTTCAACATTTGGCTAACGGGTGAAAGGTAGTCGCATACGGCGTCCGTGATGGTTGTTGTAGGCAACATCGAGTATGGGCGTACGTGACAGGTTGTTCGGGTAACCCTGCAGGTGTAAATCGATTATAATCGCCGTCCCTCACGGTCAGTGAGTACCACTTGTTCACTGTACCGTGACGTAGAAAGAACAGGCTAGTTACATGTTAAAATGTTGCTGATTGAAAGATGGACTTGATTGCTAATGACTTGCTGTAGTTTAGAGCTAACTAAAGTTCATTTCAACTTTCGGCAAAGTACATGATAGAAATGCGTTTCTTGTTTGATTGCGGCTCTCTCAAGTACCTTAGCGTAAGGTTCTCCCCAACCTGCTGCTAAAACTTGAAAGTAAGGTTCTACTAATTAGGCGAGTCCTTGCAAATGATTTTTACCTCATGTAACCCATTACCCTCATGTAGAAGTTCCATGTTTAGGTGAGACGGGTCAGACTTGCTGAGCCTTCGTGCTCACTGCTTGTGTTTGAAGCTTTTGCAGGGTTCTATGAGGAAGGGACTCCCGAAGAGGAGACGGAACCCCAGGAGGGGAATCCCGTCGAGTGGGAGTCGTGCACGCCGCAGAGTTAGTGTGCGTGTGTGCTAGCAAGGACGCGTTCAAGGGCTGAACGTGCACTTGATGCTTAGTCTACGCCCGCGAGTGTAGACTGAACTTATTTTGATGTAAACATGTTCAAAACCTGTTTATGTAATAAAATTTCGCTTCCGCTTTGTACCTTTGACGTGTGTTATACGGTGCTGTGCAACGCAGCACCCCTCAGCGTGATCCTGGCTCGACAGGACCAACGGGGTCGTGTCAGCGCTGGTATCAGAGCTCGCTTGAGGTTTAACACAGTACAAAGGTCTTCTTTTTCAAAAATCCAGTGAGGAACGAGTTAGTAGCCCATATAAGGATGTTATTAGCATATAGAAAGTGGCATATTAACCTATTTGATTATGTCAGAAAATCGTGCATCTCGGGACGTTTATGTCTTGGGGGGTGCACGTAAGCGCTGTCCACCAGTGCGCACAAGTTGAAGGGTGGAGCCCCACGGGTGGCAGGTAACCCAGCCCGCTTTAGTATCCTCTACGACTCATCATGTTGTTTGGGGTATTCGAGCAACGTCTGTCCCTGGCGTGCGTGGTGCAACATGGGAGACCCCGTCACGTGGTCTGAAACGTGAACACGTAACTCAAGGCATGTTTGGCTTGAGAACATCCGGGCGAGTGATGACGGCCGGGTGTACGAACTGTATGGATTCCGGGCTCGGTGTGCAGCCGAGTCTGATGATTGTTTGAGTTTCTGCAGGTAGCCTGACCACGAAACGGTAGACGTGTAGCATCCGTGTGCGAGTGGCGAGTAGTGCCACTGAACTAATGAAGCCAGCTAAGTCCGGTATAGGTTTTTTCTTTGTAAGGACGTAGTACCGACATAATCTGGTGACACATCGACGTCACACCCCATTAAATGAACCACTTCATTTAAAAACTTGAAGGTTTTGATCCAATGTAGTAAAACTTGATGTAACTCCTTCCCTTGAACAAGATATTCAAAGTTAACAAGTTTTCAACTTATAGGTTGTTAAGGACAGAGCACTCTGTTTTCAGCTGAATCAATGCTGAAGTTAATCAGAGGTTAGAGGTTGAGTTTTTCCGAGGTTGGGGTCGCATGATACATTTCTGGAAAGCGTTGGAAGAGCTTTACAACTCTTCTGTTGAAGTCCAGAGGTGTTTCATCCCTTAACCAATCGAAAAATGCAGTAGAGTTGAAACTGTCCAGAAAACAGGGCAGAGCAAAGACTCTCTGTAGACTCTCTGTAAATTAAGCATAATTTCCTGCATAAAAATCCAAAAATAGAAAATTAGGTAGTTCTGGAAAGCTTATGAGATGGGTTACAACTTTGTAACAGAAAGTTTTGTCAGATTAGGAACAGAAGTAACTGGGATTCTTGGATCAAATCAGTGCCTAAGGCAGGGAGGTGCTGTCCAATTGTTTCCAGAAATTCTGTTAACTTTGACACCTCATAACTTTTGAACCAGGACAGATCTTAGGCTAAAAACTATTGAAGTTAGCTTTAACTTTGATGTTGAGCTCCAGAATTGGTTTTGCCTTTAACATGGCCTAAATCAGGTTGAAATGGAAACTGGTCAGGGCTGTCATGGGAACAGCAGATCAGCAGTCAAATTTATTTAAAATTTGAACTATGTTTCCAAGTTTTGTGGGTTCAATGACATGTCTTATGTTATAACTCAATGGTTTACTGTTTAAATAAATATTTAACATTTCTCAAATATATTTTTACAGATGACAGCAGATAAACGCTTGGAGAACGGGTGGGTGGTTTCCCACTGTTCTCACCGTAGCGGCTACCCGGAAGCATTGTGGCAAATGCTCCAATATTTCAAGTACAATCAGATGATGCAGTACTTCGCCAAGGAAGAAGGCGAAGAGGGGAACAAGACGTGGACGATCCATTACGAGGTTCCTGCAGGACCTATGCCACCCGGTTGGGTGCCATTCACCGTCACGGTGGGAGGAAGACAACCGGAAGGGATGTGGCAAGTGGCAGCCCGTGACACTATGTCACGTTTCTGCCAACTACACGTGCAGGCTATGGAGGGCACTCCATACGCACTCGTTCCGGTGGATGGACGAGCTCAGCATGTGTGGGAAGAGAGGTACCTGGAAGCAACGGACCCGAGTTGCCCAAGGTACAACCCCGCAGAGGCAAATCTCAGCCTCCAGATGAGGGCGGGAAACGCCGTGATGGACAGCCAAGCTGTTCATACGGAGCATCTCGCCACAAAGCTCAAGGAGAGCACAAGCCGTGGAGATCATTTCGAGAGTGCTCACAGCGCACTCCGCAATGTGCTCCTTCCGACGATCAAGCGACTGAACGAACAACACAATCAGTTGCGTCGTCTGAAGAAGGCAAAGAAGAAGAGCCGTGTTGACATCGCGGCGTTGCAAGAGCTGGTGCAGACCCTAACCCAGCAGAATGAGGACCTTGCTCAAGAGCGGGACGACGGTATTGAGGAAGGACAAGGCTGGGAAGAGGACTACAACCAGGCTATGGATGAGGTGCATGCTTTGCAGGACCTCGTACCCCCGGTTTTAGGCGTACCGGTGGTCTTGGGTCTTCCAGCAATGGGAGAACCCGGGATGGGAGAAGAGGTGGTAGATCCAGAGCCACCAGCAGAAGTACCGGAGGAGGACGACCCACAGGAGGTCGAGTTCTACTCCGAGTAGGGGGTTACGGTTGCCAAGTAGGGCAGCTAGGGTAGCGTAACCCAACTTTTGTAATCAGTGACATGTCGTGTAGGCAGTAGCGTATGTACAGGTAGTGACAACATGAGCACGACTTCTCGGAGACCCGAGAATAATGTATCTTGTATAAAGTTTATGCTTTATCAATATATGTGAATGTTGTGCAAATTAATCATGTGTCACTTCAATACCTACTGTTGTTTATGGAATTTTAAGTTAGACATGTGCTAATTGCTGCTGTGTTGAATTTCAGAATGACGCGTACTCGTGCCAACCCTGATGTTGGAGGTACTAGCCAAGGGGGAGAGACCTCCCAACCACCTCCCGAGGACTCCTCGGGACAGCAGCAGCAACAGCAACAGCAAACACCGCCACCGCCACTGCCAACAGTTACATTGGCCGACATAGTCGCGGCAATGGCGGGTTCACATCAGCAGCACACGGAGCTGCTGCAAACTTTAATTGCAAATACGTCTCGCCCCGAGAGACGTCAAGATCGTGAGGAGCGCCAACAGAGCTCCTACTCCGACTTCCTGGCGACTCATCCCCCTGTATTCTCAAGGGCGGATGAACCACTTGACGCGGATAACTGGCTCCGCGCCATAGAGATGAAGTTCGGGCTGCTCCAAATTAGCGAGCAGCGCAAGACTCAGTTCGCGGTCCAGCAGCTCCAAGGATCCGCGAGCGCGTGGTGGTCCAACTTCTGTGCTTCACAGCCCACCGACCGAGTGATGACCTGGGGGGAGTTCCGGACAGCCTTCAGGGCCTATCATATACCGCCAGGTCTGATGAAGAGGAAGACGCAGGAGTTCTTACACCTGCAACAAGGGAGCCGGAACGCGCTGGAATACTCCAGGGCATTTAACGATCTCGCGCTATATGCGTCGTATCATACTGATACCGACGAGAAGCGGCGGGACCATTTTTACCAGGGGCTTAACCCGCTCCTGAAGGACAAGTTGGCGATGTTCAATCGCGGCAGCCTCAACGACATCATTGATGCTGCGGTTGTTCAGGAGGACTCCGGCAAGGAGTTGGCGGCGGCAGAGCGAAAGCGAAGCGCGCCGTAGAGCAGCGGAGAAGGAGGCGGTCCTTCTCAGAAGTTTTGGATGGTGAATCGCCCGCCATCAGGTCCACGCTGGCAGCCACCACAGCGGTCGATGCCGTTCCGCAGTCGGCCGTACTCTTCACCGGCATCCCGGCCGGCACTGCCAGTACCACCGCAACAACAACAACAGCAGCGGGCGATGCCGCGTGCGTTTGCACCTCAGCAACGCATGTCGGGCTTTCGTCCACCGAGCACTCCACCAGCAGCGGCCACATGTTACAAGTGTGGTCGTCCAGGGCACTTCGCGAGCAGTTGCCTGGAGAGGCAAGGCGGCGGAGTGGCACCACAGTTTCCGGGGAGGAATCAACCCCGGAACCCTACTAATGCGCGGCGGGCAAACCCTAGGCCCGGCACCGTCCACAAGCTTGTCATTGAGGACGTGCCGGAGGGCGAGCCAATCCTTGCGGGTATGTTCCAACTCCACCAGCATCCCGCGATAGTACTATTTGATTCAGGCGCCACGCATAGCTTCATTAGCAAGCTTTCATTGATAAGTATAGCTTGCAAATACTACCCACCGATAGTCCTTATGTGATCTGTTCACCGGGTGGGAAAATTTCAGCAAGCATGATGGTCCCAAAAGCGCCATTGTGCTTAGAGGGTAGAGTTTACCCTACGTCTCTCATAATTTTAGAGGGACAAAAGGTCGATGTCATCTTAGGGATGTCGTGGTTAACCCGCCACGGCGCTGTTTTAGACACCGTCCTCCGAGTCGTGCACTTGAATTCAGAAGTGCACGAGTCTCACTCATTATTTCTGGATAGTCCAGAAATAAAACTCCCAAGTGTCTATCAAGCCACAACCATCAGATTGGGAGATATTCCGGTGGTTCGAGAGTTCCCTGATGTATTCCCGGACGATTTGCCGGGGATGCCGCCTGATAGAGAGGTGGAGTTCAAGATTGAACTCGCACCGGGAACCATGCCGATATCTCGAAGGCCATACAAGATGGCGCCCAAGGAGTTGGCTGAACTGAAGACTCAGCTCACGGACCTTCTGGAGAAGGGTTTTATTAGGACGAGCTCCTCGCCATGGGGCTGTTCGGCATTATTTGTCAAGAAGAAGGATGAGACGTTGTGGCTTTGCGTGGACTATCGTCCATTAAATGCCGTAACCATCAAGAACAAGTACCCGTTGCCACGAATCGACATGTTGTTTGATCAGTTGGTCGAAGCAAAGGTCTTTTCCAAAATGGATTTAAGATCCGGGTACCATCAGATTAAGATAAGGGCTGAGGACATTCCGAAGACGGCTTTCTCGACGAGGTACGGACTTTATGAGTACCTGGTCATGTCCTTCGGCCTCACCAATGCTCCAGCTCACTTCATGTACTTAATGAACTCGGTATTCATGCCGGAGCTGGACAAGTTTGTCGTGGTCTTTATCGACGACATTCTGGTGTATTCCAAGTCGGAGGAAGATCACAAGAAACATCTGCGTATAGTCTTGCAACAGCTGCGGGATCACAAGTTATACGCAAAATTCAGCAAATGCGAGTTCTGGATATCGCAAGTGCCTTTCCTCGGGCATATTATCTCAGCGGAGGGTATCGCTGTGAACCCGAGCAAAATCACTCAAGTGCTGAATTGGAAATCCCCGAGAACTGTTCACGAGGTACGGAGTTTCCTCGGACTCGCGGGATATTATCGGAGGTTCATTCCAAACTTCTCGAAGATTGCCAAGCCAATGAAAGAGCTGCTGAAGAAGGCTACCAAATATGTTTGGAGGCCAGCATGTGAAGCAGCATTCAAGGCTTTAGTCAAGCACCTGACATCAGCACCGGTTTTGGTGCAGCCAGACACAACAAAACCGTTCAATGTGTACTGCGATGCATCCGGCATTGGGCTCGGATGTGTGCTGATGCAAGACCGAAGAGTGGTCGCGTATGGATCACAGCAGCTTAGAAACCATGAGCAAAATTGTCCAGCTCACGACTTGGATCTCGCTGCCGTGGTACTTGCACTGAAGATGTGGAGGCACTACCTACTCTGTAACCTCGTACATTTATATACCGACCACAAAAGCCTCAAGTACATATTCACTCAGAAGGAGCTGAACATGAGGCAACGAAGATGGTTAGAACTGATAAAGGATTACAAGATAGAGATCCATTATCATCCGGGCAAGGCAAACGTAGTGGCAGATGCGCTGAGCCGCAAGTCACACGTCAATACTCTGACCATCACACCGTTGGAAGAGAGCGAGCCACCACTACATGTGATTCCACACAGAGCTCTCTACAACCTAGCTTTAATCCCCACCATCCGTGAAGAGATAGCGGATGCTCAGAAACATGACAAGGGCATGTCGCATTTACGGAGACGTGTAGACAGTGGGGAGCTGAAATATTTCCGGAAGGACGGAGACGGTGTCCTATGGTTCAAGGACCGGATCGTCGTACCCCGAAACCCGGAGTTACGGAAGAAAATCTTTGATGAGGCTCACTTATCAAAGTTTTCTATTCACCCCGGTAGCAACAAAATGTATCAAGAACTCAGAAGCAAGTTTTGGTGGACACGGATGAAGCGTGAGACTGCAAAATACGTGTCCGAGTGTGATACATGTCGAACGGGTGAAGGCAGACCACATGCGGAAACCGGGACTGTTGCAACCACTGGGCATTCCTGCCTGTAAGTGGGAGGATGTGAGCATGGACTTCGTCGTCGGTTTACCCACCACCTTGCAGAAACATGATTCGGTGTGGGTGATCGTCGATCGGCTCACCAAAGTTGCCCATTTCATCCGGGTCAACACCAACTACAACGCCAAGAAGTACGCTGAACTGTACATCTCACGGATCCTATGCTTGTACGGCGTACCCCGTACTATCATTTCGGATCGGGGCACTTTATTTGTCTACCGTTTTTGGGAGCAGCTGCACGCTGCCTTGGGGACGAAGCTGATCCGTAGTTCAGCCTACCAACCGCAGACGGATGGACAAACCGAGCGGGTAAATCAGATTCTAGAAGACATGCTACGAGCTTGCGCTATCAACAACGGCAAGAATTGGGATGATCACTTGCCGTTAGCTGAGTTCTCGTACAACAATGGGTACCAAGCCAGCATCAAGATGGCGCCCTACGAGGCGCTATACGGTAGGAAATGCCGCACACCTTTGAACTGGTGTGAGTCTGGCGAAAGGGTTACCTTCAGGATTGACCTCGTCAACAACGTGGAAGAAAAGGTTCGACTAATTCAAGCGAACCTAAAAGCCGCTCAATCCCGTCAGAAACAGTATGTGGACCGGAGAAGGCGCCCATTACAATTCGAAGTTGGAGATCACGTATACCTACGGGTGTCTCCAATGAAGGGCGTAAACAGATTTGGGGTGAGAGGAAAGTTGGCACCCCGATTCATCGGTCCATTTCAGATTACTGAGAGATGTGGATCAGTGGCATACCGGCTGAAGTTACCAGAAGCACTTTCCGGTGTGCACAACGTCTTTCATGTTTCCCAGCTGAGGAAGTGTCTCAAGCTATCAACTACCGTTCAGCTGGAAGACATTGAAGAACTGCAACCGGATCTCACCTATCGGGAGGAACCGGTGCAGATTATTAATGAAAAGGCCCGAACCACACGCAACCGTACGTTGTGGTTCTACAAGGTTCTATGGAGTAATCACTCCATGGACGAAGCGACATGGGAGAGCGAAGAATTCCTTCGCACTAACTACCCCGACTTTTTTTCACGTCGCATATCCGGTAATTTTCCACCGTCCTCTCTCTCATTTTCACCTTATAATCTCGGGACGAGATTCTTTTAAGGGGGGAGGAATGTAAGGGCCTCATTTGTTGACACACATTTGCAGTGTTCATCACCACACCACACACCTCATTTGAGGAAGAATGATGAACACAAATGAAGAGCAAGTAACAATTATCAACATGCTCATTAGAGAACAAACTCACACATTGCAAAAGTGGTATTTCCCACATGTGATATGGATGGGCTGGACATATGAAAACTCCTACACTTTACTAAGGATGTCCATGCTAAGTTTCACCCAAATTCAAAACCTTTTTGAGGTCATTTTGGGTATAGTTAGGAAGAGGGCAGTTTGAAACCATATTCAAATTCAAACTGTTTTTATCCCATGAATTTAAAAGTGGGAGGCATATTCTTACTCAGCACATTTTTGTGAGCTCACACACCAATTTTCACTCCATTTGGAGTTGATCTTGACATGAGCTAAGTGGGAGAAATTCAAACTTTATTTGAATTTCAAACTGAACTTGTGCTGAAATTCATTCAAACCAAACCTCATTTGAACTTTGATCAATTCAAATGGCTCATGGGTGAATAATTTGAATTGCCAAGGGTAGTATGGGTTCACTATTTACAACAGTGATTAGGAGTAAATTTCAGAGGTTAAAACTGGAAGTGGGACCCACATGTCAGCCACTGCTCAGATCAAACCGACTGAGACTTTTTCACTCGGGTCGCCGAGCCGCAGCGGAGATCGCCACCGAGGGCAGCCGCCGCGCCAGCAGCTGCTTGCCCACGCGCGGGCGTGAGGCGGTGCAGAGCCTTCTTAAGGCGCCTGCCCCCCTCCTCGGCCGAGGCACCGCCGTTCTTCCCTGCAAGAACTCAGCGCCGGCCGAAAACTTCCGCAGCTCGGACTCGATCGGAGAACGCCGATCGCAGCTCCCTCCGTCCACTCCAGAGCCCCAGCAAGGTAGTAGAGACCTTCCTCCGTCCTCCCCGTTGCTAGAATTCGGTTGAAACCGATTGATATCGGCTGTGCCGAAAGATCAAATTCGGGACTTGGAACCGCCGTACCTCGGGCTCTCCTGGACAGCCTAACCAGGGCGTTGTCACGCCCGAGCCAAGGCACCCTTGGACGCGCTGGTGACCGGTGCTGCTCATACCCGAGCCACAGCTCGAGTGGTTGCTCACCGGCGGCGAATTTCCACTTTTCCCCTTTCTGTGTGCAGAACGACCTTCGGGTACGATTCTGTTTAATTCGTGCTCTAGAAAGGATTAGAGGGCCTCAAGCCGCTCTCACACGAGCTAGACACTGTAACGCACAAGTTGCCTTCACAACTCTGGGCCGGAGAACCTCCGTACCCGGCGTAATTTGAGGTCTACCAATGGCGGAATGAACGGGCGGCATCAGGCGCACGGTGAGGACCTATTTCGGGCCTTCCCCGAGCTGCCTCGACCTCATGTCGACCTTCTCTGAGGTCCACTTATGCTCCCCGACCGATTTCCCAAGTAGCTGAGGTGCTAGAGGGGTCAGCCAACATGGTCGAAGTTGTTCCGAGGTGGCGGCTCGTCGCCGACCATGCTCCGGTCATTGTCATGAGCAGCTGACCCTAGAATCCTGTTCCCCAAGTAAAAGTAGGCAGGGGCAGCCAGAATCGAGAAGTTTGGAGCTGTACAGCAGCCGGCGGCGAGCTCTCCGGCGAGGTCCCTCGGCGGCGGAGCGCGGGCGTCGCGAGGTTGAAGAAGGGGGTGGACCCCAGATGTCAGCGGGAGATATTTTGAATCGGGATCCGGCTGCGGCCGGGATCGGGTGTGCTGGCGCGCAAAATCCTTGTGGACCGCGGTGTGCTGTCGCCTCATCGTGCGACGCGTGTCCCCGGGGCCCACGCGCGAGTTTAAACTTTTCCCCGATTTTCAGATTTCCTTCAAACTTCAAATCCTCATAACTTTGGCTAGAAAGCTCCAAATTGAGTGAACCAAATTTTGCTGGATTCAGCTCTCCGAGTACTTTCCAGCAAATCAAGTTTCACTTCATGAAAACCCTTAATTTTTTAGAATTAATTCCTCAAAATTTAAAATGTTAGGAATTTTAACTGGAGAATCCTTTGGAGGAAAATCCTGAAATTTTGCTGGGATGTTCACCAAAATATCCCTGAACTACCATAAAAATTTCAGATCCATTTGAGCTCATCTGATCCACCTAATGGTGTGATTAGTGAAACTGTTCCAGAGAAAATAGAAAATGTTCAGAAACATTTTCAAAATTTTCTCTGAAATTGTTTAGCTCATATCTTTAGTTAGGAACTTCAAAATTAAGTGAGACCAACTCCATTAGAACCCTCTGAAAATCTAGTTTTCATAAAGTCATAGTTTGTTTTATGAAAATTCCTAGAACACCCTAGGAGTTCCAATTAAGATCAAGGACATAATTAATTGTGGAGGGCTCAAGTGAGCTTTGCTGCAACTAAAACTTGACCAATTCTCTGTTTAGGTTGTAACCAAGCCACAATAAAAGTTTCACAGTCATTAGGTCTGTATAGCAAAGGTTATAGACTTCACAACTTCAAACTTAATACAAATGCATTAAATTAATACATGTATTGTTTCTATCATGTAGTCGCTAAGGTCGAGGAGGAACCTGAAGTCCTAGACTTCGTTACTCCGGAGGAACAGCTAGCCTACGACCAAGAGCAGCAAGGCAAGCTCCGGTTTGCATTAACCTATTTACAAATGTTTATTGTTTTGAGCACATCTTTGAATATTGTGGTGATTCTTTGCATTAGAGTCTTGATTGGAAACCCAACTGCATAGCCAAGAAAACCTTGGGTTGGGGTTAGGATTGAAAACCTCATTAGCCACTGCATTGCTAAGATAGAGTAGGATTCGGTACAAGTCGAGTAGTTGGAACTACTCGCGAGCATAGGCTAGAGGCACTTGACTCGGGTAGTGATAGCACATGAAACACATGGCAAGAAAATGAGACCAAGCGGAGGTTAAGGGCAGCAGGACTTTGGGGCCTGTGTGCTGTAGCTCCACTTGTGTCGATTGAGGACCGAGCCGTGTGCGGGCCTGTTGAACAAACTAGAACAGTACCGATGACCTACCGGCTATATGGGAACCGGGAAACTGATGTAACTCAGGTAGCTGGGTGTTGAGGCATAGCTGGTCGTTCAGAGGGTAGGTTGAGAGCTCGAGGTGTAAATCGGCTGGCGGCACTGAGATGCGCGTGCAGAGACCTCTTGCTCGGGACGATTGGACCGGTTCAACATTTGGCTAACGGGTGAAAGGTAGTCGCGTACGGCGTCCGTGATGGTTGTTGTAGGCAACATCGTGTACGGGCGTACGTGACGGGTTGTTCGGGTAACCCTGCAGGTGTAAATCGATTATAATCGCCGTCCCTCGCGGTCAGTGAGTACCACTTGTTTACTGTACCGTGACGTAGAAAGAACAGGCTAGTTACATGTTAAAATGTTGCTGATTGAAAGATGGACTTGATTGCTAATGACTTGCTGTAGTTTAGAGCTAACTAAAGTTCATTTCAACTTTGGGCAAAGTACATGAGAGAAATGCGTTTCTTGTTTGATTGCGGCTCTCTCATGTACCTTAGCGTAAGGTTCTCCACAACCTGCTGCTAAAACTTGAAAGTAAGGTTCTACTAATTAGGCGAGTCCTTGCAAATGATTTTTACCTCATGTAACCCATTACCCTCATGTAGAAGTTCCATGTTTAGGTGAGACAGGTCAGACTTGCTGAGCCTTCGTGCTCACTGCATGTGTTTGAAGCTTTTGCAGGGTTCTATGAGGAAGGGACTCCCGAAGAGGAGACGGAACCCCAGGAGGGGAATCCTGTCGAGTGGGAGTCGTGCACGCCGCAGAGTTAGTGTGCGTGTGTGCTAGCAAGGACGCGTTCAAGGGCTGAACGTGCACTTGATGCTTAGTCTACGCCCGCGAGTGTAGACTGAACTTATTTTGATGTAAACATGTTCAAAACCTGTTTATGTAAAAAAATTTCCCTTCCACTTTGTACCTTTGACGTGTGTTATACGGTGCTGTGCAACGCAGCACCCCTCAGCGTGATCCTGGCTCGACAGGACCAACGGGGTCGTGTCACCTAGTTGGAAGGACGCACGTAGACCGCATGAATTTCAAAATTTCCGAGCTCAAACACGGAGGAGGTCTCGGGTGCACGGTGAGACACCATTAGCCGCCAGTCCCGAGCAGTTTTGAGGCTAGGTCGAGCATCACCATGGTTCACTGGTGCTGTAGCGCCATTCCACCGATGTCTCGGCGGGCTAGGTTGGCCGGGCGACGTCGCCGAACTTGCACAGAGCCGCCGCACCGTGGCCGGCTAGGTTAGAGCCACCGCCGGCCAGAGGAGGGGGTCCCATCTTGTTCAGCACGTGAAATTAGGCCCTGCCGGCGAGGGAGGGCTCGGGGGATGGCCGGGAGACCGGAATCCGTCGAACTCCGGCGAGCCCGGCGGCGCGCGGGCGCGGGTGGCCGGAGGTAGAAGACGACACGGCGGGTCCCACGTGTCAGCGACCGGGAATTGAATTTCTGATCGGCTGCGGCGCTTGGATCTGGTGTGGCCGCGCGGGAAATATCCAATGGCTCCGTGTGGCTTGCCTCGGTGAATGAAACCTGTCCCCTGGACCCACAGTCAGCATTTGAACATTTTGGGAATTTCAGATTTCAGTTCAAAGTTTGAATAGCTACAACTTTGTGTAGGAGAATCCAAAAATTGTGAAACAGATATTGTTGAATTCCTCTGATAGAGTACTATCAAAATATGGAACCCAATTTGTATGAAACCCTTTATTTAATTCTGGAAAATTCTTTAAAGCTTTTTGGAAAAAGAATTTTACAGGGAGTTTGGTTAATCCAAAAATCCTCAAATTTTGCCAGAATATTCATTAGGGTATTAGTGAACCCCTGTAAAAATTGCAGATCAATTAGAGTTGATTTAATCAGAGCAATTCAGCTTTGAAGATTCTGTGTTCAATTGAATGCAGAAACCTTTTTCAGAGAATTTCCAAGACTTGGAAAAATCAGTTCTGGGCAAATATTAGCTCCAAAAATGCTAGGAAAATTCATGCAAACTCTATGAGCTATAATTGAAATTTTAATTCACCAAGTATGGCATGAAAATGGGTGTTAGCTCAGAATTAATTCTTCTTTGCTTAATTACTTAGAAAATTATTATGAACAAACCACTTAATGAAAAGTGCTAATTTTTGGTCCATAGGATTTTCTTGTGACAAGAAACTCACATGAAAATTTTCAGCTCCATTGGAGCTCTGGATCACCCCTGTGCTGTTCAACCCTTTATGGTGATCAATATAGAAAGGGGGAAGACACTTAGCACTTAATCATGTTGCTTATACCCAAACCCAAACCACTAGCACCAGTGTCATTTTAAATTCTTAAACAGGGTTCCAGTTTTTATAAACTTGTCATTAGAACTTGTAGCAAAATCTTTACAAATAAATATATGTGCATATTCATTACATGTAGCATCTACGTGAAGGACTTGAAGTCATCGGAGGAGAGATCAAAGGAGGGAGGCAAGAGATCAAATCAAGTGGTCTTCACTAACTGCATATATATATATAAGTAACCTGCAAAACAAAGGCAAGCCCCGGTTTGCATCAAAATTTACAAGCTTTTATTTGTATTCACTTTACTTGGTCTAGTAATTTGTTATTGAATTAAGTCTAGGAGGTATGAAGCTCCAATTGCATGACCCAGAAAACCATGGAGTTTAAATGTAGAATAGTTTATCAATTGATTATAACTGATGATCTCAAGTTAACAAAGTGGATTAAAAGAAGCAAAACTCGAGTGGGCAGTTTCCTACTCGTGAAACGGGGTTAAGGGGGATCAATCGGAAGAGTTGGGAATTGATCCCCATAGTTGGGAATGGAGACCGGGCAGTGGATGGAAGGTCAAGGACGTGGTCCTGCGAGCCTAGTCTATGTCTGAGTCGAGTAAGGCCCGTTCTCGTGTGCGGCCCTGTGAGACAAGTTTGAGATGTGTGCCGGATGCATACCGGCAATATGGGACCCAGGAAACCGATGTAACATGTTAACCTGGGTGTCAAGGCATACCTCACCGTCTGATGCCGATGCTGAAAGGATAGAGAAGTCGGCTCTACGATGGTTTGCCATAGAGAGACTTCATCCCAGTCGGTGGGACCGGTTCGACATTTGGGTGTCGTGTGAAAGGTTTCCACGTACGGCGTCAGTGACGGTTGCTATGTGCAACGTCGAGTACGGGAGTACGTGTCGTGTCAGCCGGGTGTTTTTGATTGCAATCACCGTCGCTCGCGGTAGTGAGCATACTTGTACACTGAGTCGTGACGTAGTAATAAACTGGGAAACATTTAACATGCTTCGTGGGTAATCCTCATAATGGAGATGAGGAACGATCAACACTTCACTAAATTTAATTTCCACCTTGGGCTAGTAGCGCCGAGGCAAAGCGTTTTTTGTTTGATTGTGGAGTCTCGACGTTAATGGCGTAAGGTTTGTATGAGTCTAGAATAGCTCACTAAAGTTATTTTCACCTCGGGCAAGTGACATCGAGATGAAGCATTTCTTGTTTGATTGTGGAGTCTCGATGTAGGTTGCGCGAGGGCTATAAAAGTTGCTTAAAACTTGAAGTAACGACTCTTCTTTAGCTCAAGTTCATCGTTTGTGCAAACTTCTGTAATCAGCCATCTATTTCCATCATGTAGAGTTTCATGACTAGGGTGACGGGTCAGTCTTGCTGAGCTTCGTGCTCACAGATACTGCACAAGTTGTTTTGCAGGTAATAACTGTAGGCTGATATGTACGGGTGCCCGATGAGACTCGGAACTCCCCGAGTGGTGAACTCATGGCAACCCCTGCCGCTGCTATTGTGATAGTGTTGCTAGCGAGAAGGGTCCGCGGGCTGGACACCTTCTCTGTTGCTTAGCATAGGTATGAGACATGAGTTGTAATAGTCTTCCGCTGTAGATTATTTTGAGAAGTATTTGTAAAATCAACACTTTGTAAGCTTCTGCTTGATTTATGTAATATGATGATTTATTATGTGTGCTGTTGGGTGCCGCATCGCACGGCACCACCCAATGCGATTCCCGGGCGAGGTGCCCCGTCCCCATGAGTGATCGGGACGGCGGGGTCCTCACAGCATGGTATCAGAGCCGCATTGGTAATAGCACATGGTATAAGGATCGTATTACGACAAAAACTTAGGATTCGGTGAGGAAACGGTATTAGACCCACATAAAGACTATAGTAGTATAGTTACTTAAGGTGGCAGTGCTAACATACTTGTTATAATTCTGAAATTTTTATTACGTAACGACGCACCTACGCTCAGGTAAACATGGTAAGGAACGCCACCGAAAGCGGTTCAATTTCTCTTAGCTCCCCTGACGAGGAAAGTGGTTCAGGGCTAGATCTCACAGCTTGGTGTGAGATGTTAATATGAAACTCTTGAACTCTTCATGTTCCTGAGTTCATATGAAACACTGATCCCTAGCATGCATTAGGCAAGTAAGTGGAGACCCCATCGCGTGGTCAGTAACGCGAGAGTGTGCTCGTCTGGAAGTAGCCCAGGAGGATATACGCAGCACTTGCCATCGGCGTGCCCTGCAGGGCAGTAGGTGGTATCCGTTGGGTTGATAACATTCCCAACCGTGATGACCCGTTCATGATATACTCGGGTTCTCCGTCGTGTGGTGTTGAAACACGATCACGTACCTTGAGACGTGACCTAACTCAAGGACGGCCGTATGGCAATGATACGGGCGTTTGTATTTACTTTCTAATATGGAACTGCCTGAAATGAAAACAACCTATGAGTACACCATTATTGAGTGTTCTTCTGCAGGTACCAACCACGTACGTATCCCGTGTAGTACATGTTTGCGAGTGACCGTCTTAGTGCCACTGATTAGACATATATACCGGTATAATCCGGTTTAGGATTTTCTTTGGTGAGGCTACGTAGTAGACATGTTTCTTACGGTGCATTGACACCGTACTACACTTAATAACCTCTTCCCTACGAAGAAATGATTCATGAGCTAACTTTCAACTAAAAATGGAAGTTTGAAATAAGTATTAGTTACTGAACTCTTATTTTGAGCTAAGATTCAAATGAGAGAAGGTTTAGGTTTCAAAGATTTCAAAACCAGAGTGCTCGGTTTCTGGCAGAAATTCTTGCTGGAATTTAACGGAGCATAACTCTGAGTAACTTGAACCAATTAAGGTGTATGATACAGTTCTGGAAAGATTTTCAAGTGCTATACAATTTTCTTGTAGACTTCCAGAGCAAAATCGTAAGTTAAGTTGGTGAAAAGACCAGTTGAAGGAAAACTGTTCAGAACCAGGACACTAGCAAAACCTCTATGGACCTTTCTGTTTTTAAGCCATAACTTCCTGTAGAAAAATCCCTAGGGAGCCTGTGATACACCGTTGGAAAGGTTATGAGATATGCAACATTATTGTAGTTCAAAGGTTGTTCAGATTCTTGTTGTATTTTCATATACAACTGTGATAAGTCAGCAATATACAAAGGAGATGCTGGCAAATTTTATCCAGAAAGTCTGTCAACTTTGCGAAATCATAACTTTTGATCCAGAAGTGATATGGAGGCATTTGGATACTCGTTGGAAATACATTAAAGTTAATTTTAACTTTGGTATGCAACATGTGTTATGAAAATGCTTCTAAATGAATCAAAATCTGGGTTTGGACAGAAGAGTATGTTCTTCACAGCAAAGAGAACGGTTGAAGGAGCAACTAAGTGAACTCATGAGTGAATGAGTTATACGACCAAGCTCATGATCTTGGGGTTGCTCTGCGCTGTGTAGTAGGAAGAAGGATGAAACACTATGGCTCAGTGTTAATTTTCGTCCGCTTAACATTGTGACAATCAAGGACAAGTACCCGTTACCACAGATCGACATATTGTTTGATCAGTTGGTCAAAGCAAGGATATTTTCCAAGATGGACTTAGGATCAGGGTACCATCAGATTGAGATATGGGCCGAGGCTATTCTGGAGACAGTTTTTCGATAAGGTACGGAGTTTATGAGTACCTGTCATATTCCTTGGCCTTACCAACACTCCAGCTCAGTTCATGTACTTAAGGAACTCGGTATTCATGCCGGAGCTGGATATATTTGTCGTGGTCTTCATCGACGACCTACTGGTTTATTCCAAGTCGGAGGAAGCACACGAGAAGCACCTGCGTATAGTCTTTCAACGGCTGCGAGATCACAAGCTATACGTGAAATTCAGCAAGTGCGAAATTCTAGATATCACGAGTACGTTGTCTCGGGCATATCATCTCAGCGAAGGGCATCGCTGTAGACCCGAGTAATATCGCACATGTGCTGCATTGGAAGTCCCCGAGAACTGCTCACGAGGTACGGAGTTTCCTCGGACTCGCGGGATATTATCGGAGTTTCATTTCAAACTCCTCGAAGATTGCCAAGCCTATGACATAGCTGCTGAAGAAGGCTACCAAATGAGTTTGGAGTCCAACATGTAAAGCAGCGTTCAAGGCATTAGTGAAACACCTAACATCAGCACCGGTTTTGGCGCAGCCAAACACAACAAGACCGTTCGTGGGTATTGCGATGCATCCGTCTTTGGGCTAGGATGTGCACTGATGCAAGACTGAAGTGTGGTCGTGTATGGATCACGTCAACTTAGGAATCATGAGCAACACTATCCGACTCATGACTTAGGACTCGCTGCCGTGGTGCTCGCACTCAAAATGTGGAGGTACTACCTACTCGGTAACCTCGTGCATTTATATACCGACCACAAGTGCCTCAAGTACATATTCACTTGGAAGGATTGAAGCATGAGGCAACAAAGATGGTTGGAGTTGATAAATGATTACGAAATAGATATCTATTATCACCCCGGCAAGGTTAACGTGGGTGAATGCGGGAGTCTCAAGTCACACGTTCGTAATCCAACCATCACCCCGTGGGAAGAGAGCGAGCCATCATTATGTATGGTTCACCCTAGAGCTCTCTACAATTTAGCTTTTATCCCTACCATCCGTGAAAAAGGGTTGCAGCCCAGAAACATCACAAGGGAAGGTCCCATTTGCAGAAATGTATGGACAGTGGGGAGCTGAAATAATTCCGGAAAGGCGGAGACGGCGTCCTGCAGTTTAAGAACAGAATCGTCGTACCACGTAAATTAGAGTCGAGGGAGAAAGATTGTTGACGAGGCTCACTTGTCATAGTTTCTATCCATCTTGATTCGTTGGTCCATTCCAGGTTATGGAAAGATGTGGACCCGTTGCATACTGGCTGGAAGTATCACCGGTGTGTACGACATCTTCCACATTTCTCAGCTGAGGAAGTGCCTCAAGTGTTTAACCACCATTCAGCTGGGAAATACCGGGGGACTGAAACCAGATCTCACATCTCTGGAGGGACTGGTCCAGATGATAGACATAACGGACCGAACCTCACGCGACCATACGTTGTGGTTCTATAAAGTTTTAGGGAGTGATTGCTCCAAGAGTGAAGCGACATGGGAAAGCGAAGGATTTCTTCGCACCAATTATCCCAACTCTTGACGTCGCACGTTAGTTAATTTTCCACCATCCTTCCTCTCATTTTTACCCTATAATCTCGGGACGAGATTCTTTTAAGGGGGGAGGATTGTAAAGGTCCCAAAATATGCATACAAAGAAACTCTTGTTTGTACAAAGTTGGTTTCACATGTATGAAAAATGGGAATTGTTAAAAACTTTTTCCCACATGTGATAACACACATGAGGATTTTCTTCACACTAGCTCAAACATTTGTTTGAAGACTTGGAACCCAAGTGGGATCAAAAACCAAGTTGGAGAAGTTTCCCATAAGTGTGAGGAAGCCAAAGTCAGATTTTGAGGACAAACTGTTCCATTCAAAAATGCAAATGAGAGTGACACAAGGGTTCTCAAACTGTTGTATTAAAAAAATCTCATTTGCAGCAGCCAAATCAAAGATCAGAGTCCATATTTGAATTCCTTAGGTCCAAATTAGAGGGTAGACAAAGTCTCATGAATTTTTGAAGATGTTTGCTATCCATTTTTCCAAATGGACTTAAATTGGCAAAGAATTCAAATACACATTTGAATTTGGATGAAATTTGCTCAACTCTCCAAATGCAACTCAATTTCCAACTTTCAAACATTTGGGTTGGATAATTGTCAAACTTTGGAGATCTTTTGAGAAGAAGTGGTACTGACTAGTGGGGCCCACATGTCATTGGGGGAAGTGAGTGTGCAAAAGATTTTCAGTTCAGGCAGTGCACGGTCTCTGTTTTTCTCCTCCTCGCAAAGTCATCGCGCCACTGAGACAGCCTCGGGCCTTCTCACCGTGCGACACCGGGGCAAGCCGACGCCACCTCTCCCACGCGACCTCTGCGCTGGTGAGATGGTTTCTCCCCTCCTTATCACGCAGCTCGCGCGTCGTCCTCGGTTCCCACTCTCGCGCGCACAACAGGAACCTCCCGGTGCCGTTTCCTGTTCTGCCTGTTGCAAACCGGCGTCGCCCCTCCACTGCGCGAGTGATCCACGGAAAAAGTGAGCGCCAGCGCGTGCGCTAGCTAACCATCGCGCTACTCCGTGGTGTTGTCGCGTCATTTGCTCACAATTTGACGAATTCCGCCGAGCACCGAGGCTCACCATCAGGAAAACGAGGTGGTCTCACATGGACAGCCCTACCGAAAGCTTCTCAGGCCCGAGCTAGAGCACCCTTGGATGCGCTAGGAACCCCTGATGCTCATCCCCAAAGCTCAAGCCATGAGATGATCTACCGGGCTCGAATTTGAGAAAAGTTCGCCGTCGGGCACCATCCGACTTCCGATACGGTAATAACAAATTTGATCGTCTCTCTCGTTCTTAGGCCGTGAAACCTTGCACACCGGACCACCACATGCCGGCGATCAGTAGTCCTTCACAACCCTAGTTGGAAAGGCGCACGTAGACCGCATGAATTTCAAAATTTCCGAGCTCAAACACGGAGGAGGTCTCGAGTGCACGGTGAGACACCATTACCCGCCGGTCCCGAGCAGTTTTGAGGCTAGGTCGAGCATCTCCATGGTTCACTGGTTCTGTAGTGCCGTTCCACCGATGTCTCGGCGGGCTTGGTTGGCCGGGCGACGTCGCCGAACTTGCACAGAGCCGCCGCACCGTGGCCGGCTAGGTTAGAGCCACCGCCGGCCCGGGGAGGGGGTCCCATCTTGTTCAGCACGTGAAATTAGGCCCTGGCGGCGAGGGAGGGCTCGGGGGATGGCCGGGAGACCGGAATCCGTCGAACTCTGGCGAGCCAGGCGGCGCGCGGGCGCGGGTGGCCGGAGGTAGAAGACGACCCGGCGGGTCCCACATGTCAGTGACCGGGAATTGAATTTCTGATCGGCTGCGGCGCTGGGATCTGGTGTGGACGCGCGGGAAATATCCAATGGCCCCGTGTGGCTTGCCTCGGCGAATGACACCTGTCCCCTGGACCCACAGTCAGCATTTGAACATTTTGGGAATTTTAGATTTCAGTTCAAAGTTTGAATAGCTACAACTTTGTGTACGAGAATCCAAAAATTGTGAAACAATATTTGTTGAATATCTCTGATAGAATACTATCCAAATATGGAAACCAATTTGTATGAAACCCTTTATTTAATTCTGGAAAATTCTTTAAAACTTTTCAGAAAAAGAATTTTAGAGGAAGTTTGGTTAATCCAAAAATCCTCAAATTTTTGCCAGAACATTTGCTAGGGTATTAGTGAACCCCTGTAAAAATTTCAGATCAATTAGAGTTGATTTAATCAGAGCAATTCAGCTTTGAAGATGCTGTGTTCAATTGAATGCAGAAACCTTTTTCAGAGAATTTCCAAGACTTGGAAAAATCAGTTCTGGGCAAATATTAGCTCCAAAAATGCTAGGAAAATTCATGCAAACTCTATGAGCTATAATTGAAATTGTAGTTCACCAAGTATGGCATGAACATGGGTGTTAGCTTAGAATTAATTCTTCATTTCTTAATTTCTTAGAAAATTATTCTGAACAAACCACTTAATGAAAAGTGCTAATTTTTGGTCCATAGGATTTTCTTGTGACAAGGAACTCACATGAAACTTTTCAGCTCCAATGGAGCTCTGGATCACCCCTGTGCTGTTCAACCCTTTAAGGTGATCAATATAGAAAGGGGGAGGACACTTAGCACTTAATCATGTTGCTTAGACCCAAACCCAAACCACTAGCACCAGTGTCATTTTAAATTCTTAAACAGGGTTCCAGTTTTTATAAACTTGTCATTAGAACTTGTAGCAAAATCTTTACAAATAAATATATGTGCATATTCATTACGTGTAGCATCTACGTGAAGGACTTGAAGTCATCGGAGGAGAGATCAAAGGAGGGAGGCAAGAGTTCAAGTCAAGTGGTCTTCACTAACTGCATATATATATAAGTCACCTGCAAAACAAAGGCAAGCCCCGTTTGCATCATAATTTACAAGCTTTTATTTGTATTCACTTTACTTGGTCCAGTAATTTGTTAGCATTAAGTCTAGGAGGTATGAAGCTCCAATTGCATGACCCAGAAAACCATGGAGTTTAAATGTAGAATAGGTTATCAATTGATTATAACTGATGATCTCATGTTAACAAAGTAAATTAAAAGAAGCAAAACTCGAGTGGGCAGTTTCCTACTCGTGAAACGGGGTTAAGGGGGATCAATCAGAAGAGTTGGGAATTGATCCCCATAGTTGGGAATGGAGACCGGGCAGTGGATGGAAGGTCAAGGATGTGGTCCTGTGAGCCTAGTCTATATCTGAGTCGAGTAAGGCCCGTTCTCGTGTGCGGCCCTGTGAGACAAGTTTGACATGTGTACCGGATGTATACTGGCAATATGGGACCCAGGAAACCGATGTAACATGTTAACCTGGGTGTCGAGGCATGCCTCACCGTCTGATGCCGATGCTGAAAGGATAGAGAAGTCGGCTCTAAGAGGGTTTGCCATAGAGAGACTTAATCCCAGTCGGTGGGACCGGTTTGACATTTGGGTGTCGTGTGAAAGGTTGCCACGTACGGCGTCAGTGACGGTTGCTGTGTGCAACGTCGAGTACGGGCGTACGTGTCGTGTCAGCCGGGTGTTTTTGATTGCAATCACCGTCGCTCGCGGTAGTGAGCATACTTGTACACTGAGTCGTGACGTAGTAATAAACTAGGAAACGTTTAACATGCTTCGTGGGTAATCCTCATAATGGAGATGAGGAACGATCAACACTTCACTAAATTTAATTTCCACCTTGGGCTAGTAGCGTCGAGGCAAAGCGTTTCTTGTTTGATTGTGGAGTCTCGACGTTAATGGCGTAAGGTTTGTATGAGTCTAGAATAGCTCACTAAAGTTATTTTCACCTCAGGCAAGTTACATCGAGATGAAGCGTTTCTTGTTTGATTGTGGAGTCTCGATGTAGGTTGCACGAGGGCTATAAAAGTTGCTTAAAACTTGAAGTAAGGACTCTCCTTTAGCTCAAGTTCATCGTTTGTGCAAACTTTTGTAATCAGCCATCTATTTCCATCATGTAGAGTTTCATGACTAGGGTGACGGGTCAGTCTTGCTGAGCTTCATGCTCACAGATACTGCACAAGTTGTTTTGCAGGTAATAACTGTAGGCTGATATGTACGAGTGCCCGATGAGACTCGGAACTCCACGAGTGGTGAACTCATGGCAACCCCTGCCGCTGCTATTGTGATAGTGTTGCTAGCGAGAAGGGTCCGCGGGCTGGACACCTTCTCCGTTGCTTAGCATAGGTATGAGACGTGAGTTGTAAAAATCTTCCGCTGTAGATTATTTTGAGAAGTATTTGTAAAATCAACACTTTGTAAGCTTCCGCTTGATTTATGTAATATGATGCTTTATTATGTGTGCTGTTGGGTGCCGCATCGCACGGCACCACCCAATGCGATTCCCGGGCGAGGTGCCCCATCCCCGTGAGTGATCGGGACGGCGGGGTCCTCACATGTGGGTGATAGGCAGAGCTAAAATCCAGTCGTGTGCCCATGGCTTTCTGCAGCTTCCTCCAAAATCTAGAGGTAAACTGAGAACCTCGATCCGAGACTATCCTCGTCGGGACTCCATGATGGCACACGATCTGCTCCATGTACAACTCGGCTAATTGTGCAACGTTGTAATTGGCCCTTATAGGGAGAAAATGGGCTGTTTTTGTCAATCAGTCCATGATAACCCAGATAGAGTCATAACCTGACTGAGTACGTGGCAATCCGACGATGAAATCCATACTGATGTCCTCCCACTTCCATTCGGGTATCTTCAAAGGTTGCAACAATCCTGCGGGTCTTTGATGTTCGGTCTTCACCCATTAGCATGTGTCGCATAGGGCAACGTATTCGGCTATATCCCTTTTCATACCATCCCACCAATAACAAGTCTTCAAGTCCTTGTACATTTTGGTACTTCCGGGATGTATGGAATAGGGTGAATCATGTGCCTCTTTCAATATCATGTCGCGGATGTGCTTTATGTTAGGCACGCAAATCCCTTTTCCTAGCCAAAGCGTACCCTTTTCATCTTCTTTGAAATCCTTCTCTATTCCTTGTCGGATCCTCTCCTTGATCTCCTCGTTCGTTGCTTGGCCATCTCTTATCTCTTGCTCCAATGAAGAGTGGATCTCCATCATTTCCATGTTGTTCAAGAATCCGAGGTGCAACCGTTCGAACTCCTTACGTAGTTCGGGTGGTAGCTCCCGAACCGTGAGTTGGTGACATGCTCCCTTCCGGCTCAATGCATCAGCTACTACATTGGCCTTCCCAGGGTGGTAGTTGATTCCAACATCGTAATCCTTGATGAGTTCCAACCACCGACGTTGCCTCAAATTCAAGTCCGTTTGTGTAAATATGTACTTGAGGCTTTTATGATCCGTATAGATCTCACATCGATGACCAAGGATATAATTTCTCCATATCTTCAATGCATGCACTACTGCTGCTAGCTCCAAGTCATGTGTAGGGTAATTAAGCTCGCGCTTCTTTAATTGTCGTGAGGCATAGGCTACCACTTGGCCTTCTTGCATGAGCACACATCGAGCCCCTGTCTGGATGCGTCACAATATATGTCAAAGCTCTTGCTTACGTCCGGCAATACCAAAACCGGCGCTGTGGTTAGCCTTTTCTTGAGCTCCTCAAAAGTTTCTTGGCATGCTGGTGTCCATTGAAAGGCTTTTCCCTTTGTTAGCAACTCCGTCATGGGCTTTGCTATCTTAGAGAAATCTTTGATGAATCTTCGATAGTATCCATCCATCCCAAGAAAACTCCGAATATCCCTCACGTTTTGTGGTTGGTCCCACTTCAGGATATCTCTCACTTTTCCGGGATCAACCGATACCCCTTCTTTGGAGATAATGTGGCCTAGGAACAATATTTCCTTTAGCCAAAATTGACACTTGTTAAGCTTGGCATACAACTGATGCTCACGCATTTTCTGCAAGGTCAATTTCAAATGTTCTTCATGCTCCTCCTCACTTTTTGAATACACCATAATGTCATCGATGAAAACTACGACGAACTTATCCAAGTACTCCATGAAAACCTTGTTCATAAGGTACATGAAGAATGCAGGTGCATTTGTTAACCCAAAAGACATGACGTTATATTCATACGAACCATACCGTGTTCGAAAAGCAGTCTTGGGTATATCGGAGGGCTTAATTTTCAGCTGGAAGTATCCCGACCAAAGATCAATCTTGGAGAACACTCGGGCTCCTTTCATTTGGTCGAATAGGTCCTCTATACGGGGCAGAGGGTATTTGTTCTTGATTGTTACCTCGTTGAGAGACCTATAGTCCAGGCACATCCTTTGGGTTCCATCCTTCTTGTCTACGAAGAGCACAGGAGCTCCCCATGGTGACGAGCTTGGACGTATAAAACCCTTCTCCAACTGCTCTTGAATTTGCTTCTTGAGTTCTACTAGTTCATTGACGGGCATCCTATAGGGTCTCTTTGCTATGGGTGCAGTTCCGGGAACCAAATCAGTGGCAAACTCAATGTCCTGATCAGGGGGCATACCTGGAAGCTCTTCTGCAAACATGTTTGAGAATTCCTGAACCACTGGAATGCTGTCCATTGTTGCTCCTTCGACGTGGTTCAAGATTGCCTTCTCAGTGGTTTGTTGCGCTGACTCAAACTCGACACGGATACCGTGCTCATTTGTTAACTGCACGCTTATTTCAGCACATTGGATTACCCCGTTGTGCTTGCTTAACCAATCCATCCCGAGTATTATGTCAAGTCGTTGGGAATCCTAGACAATGAGGTTGGCAAGGAAGTCTACCCCCCTTATTTTAAGGCTTACTTTCGGACATACTATATTACTCCTCATCTCTCCTCTGGGAGAATTAACTAACATAGCACATTTTAAGTGTGATATGGGTAGATTATGCTTGGCAACAAACTTGGATGATATGAAGGAATGTGATGCTCCAGAATCAAATAAGATGGTGGCTGGGTTGGAGTTGGCAAGGAACATACCAATTACGACGTCCTCAGCCTGTTGCGCTTACTCAGCAGAGACATGATTCACGTTGCCGTGAGCATAGTTCTGCTGTCCACGGTTTCCTTGATTGTCCCCTCCGTTCGATCGCGGGTTCTGTTTGGGCACGTTGCCCTGCTGTCCAGGGCCTCTCCTTGGGCACTGGTTCGTGAAGTGTCCTATTTCCCCGCATGCAAAGCATGTCCTGTTGCCTACGGCAGCAGGTACGTTGGGGCGGGGGTTTTGAACAGGAGCGCCATTGTTAGGTCGGGCGTAGGAGGCGTGGGTACGCGAGGTGCTGATGCAACGGGTGACTGACTAGGGCGATATGCAGGAGCGGTCGGTCCATACTGTGGTGCAGCTGGGGGCATGTACCGAGGTCGTACGTTGCTCCCATGGGGCGGGTATGGCATCTTCCTCTTGTACTCGCGCTCGATCTCTCGGATCTTGCTTTCGACTACTATAGCCTTGTCAACCAGCTTCTGAAAGCTTGCGTAGTCATTGTTGAGGAGCTGAACCTGGATTTTATTGTTCAACCCTCTCATGAACAGGTATTGCTTCCTCTGGTCTGAGTTGACATCTTCGGGGGCATACCGGGACAGTTGTGTGAACTTGTTGAGATACTCATTCACACTTCTCTGTCCTTGGCGGAGACCTTCAAACTCCTGTCTCTTGAACATCATTACACCAGCAGTGATGTAATGAGAGCGGAAACTCTCCTTGAACTCAGTCCAAGTGATCGTCTCCGGGTCGACATGAGCGTTGCTTAGGGCATCCCACCAGTCAGTGGCAGCTCCCATGAGTTGGTGCGACGCAAAGAGAACCTTCTCTCGGTCATTGCACTGCACTATAGCAAGCTTCTTATCCACGGATTTCAACCAGTCGTCGGCCTCCATGGAGTCGTTAGCTTGAACAAAGGTGGGTGGTCGAGTCCTCATGAACTCACCCAGTCTGTTATGAGCCGGTGGTGGGAGTGGCGGTGGTGCCGGAACGGGGTTGTTGTTGTTATTGGCTGCAACTGACCCAAAGTTTGGATCATAGTTTGCATAAGTTGGTTCTGCATGGCCATCAACCGTTCCAGGTTGTTCTCACCAGCTCCGGGGTTAACAAGAACTTCATCGTGGTCATCCTCTTGGTTGTCACGGATGTTCCTTCGGCCGGCGTTTCCTCTCACCATCTGTGGGAGAGAACGAAATAGAATAGAAGGTTAGAAGATTAGGTAGATCCCCTATATGCATCAAGGTGGGTTGGACTATATATATTAGCCCATATGAGGATGTGAACAAGTGCCAAAACATTTCACACCTCCTTCTACTCGTGTGTGGATATGGACAACGTTTTGAGACGTCCCACAACTCACACTAAGCACACATTTCCCAACAACCATTACAAGGGCTCACACAACTCCTATTCAAGGCTGGTTTCCTATGTCAAGGTAGTTTCAAGGCCAATCTAAGCATCCTAGGGTGCTTCCTATGGTCAGCGTGGCTTAGCTACCAATCTGTGTCTAATACCAATCTGTGATTGTATCTAGGTGTGTAATCTACCCCTACCGTGGCTTTTGATACCAATCTGTGTTTCCTATTTAGGCGTGTAACCCACTGTCAACCGTGGCTCTAATATCAATCTGAGATTTCTATCTAGGTGTGTAACCTACTGTCAACCCGTGGCTCTGATACCAATCTGTGATGCCCTCAATTCTGTGGAAAACCATGGAACCGAGAACTAATGCATATGTGTGCCCAGGATGTTCATCACACATACACATATGTTTCACAAAAGGAAATTCAGATTATATATTACCACGAATAACAGAGTTTGTTACAATATCTCATGAGTCTTGGACTCATGCTCACAGCGGAAGTCTTTATTTCAATGCAGCGGAAGTCTTTATTCAAATGCGGAAGCAATTTAACTAATGCGGAAGCAATTCTAAGCAGCGATGGCTCCATCTCTACTCTATCCCCACAGGCAAGGTTGAGAACAGATTACGCGCCTAATGCTCCACTTGGTCTTCATAGAAATCTTCTCCAGTTGTTGATGATGAAATAATAATGCAAGTTTGGGTACAATGATGTACTCAGCAAGTGCGGGAAAATATGATATGTAGCTCATAACAAAGTAGGTATAAATGGTTCATTGCAGAAAGCAAAGTTTATAAAACCACGATAAAATAACAACTTAACTTTAGGTGAATGTATGTGACACCCTCATCTCGGATGTCAGCATATGTTCATATTTTATGAAGAGGAAACATTTTAAGAAAAGTAGGAACAAAGAAAAATATCAAAAGGATAGCCAATAAGAGCCGAATTCAGCTCTCAGAAAGCGCCGAAGACAACTTACCGCGGCCGCTGGCCACGTGGCGTGTTCGGAGTTCGTCACCGCGAGGTGGGGAGAGGTGTAACACCCCAAAATTTTGTTAGGACCCTAAATCATGTTAAGAGGGGAATTTAAAAATTTTTGGACGTGTTGCATGTTATGCAAAAATTCAAATTCAAACTGGAATTCAAATTAAACTCAAATCAGAAAAGAAATAGAAAAAGAAAAAGAGAAAACAGAAAAAAACCGGCCAGTGGGCCGCAACCCACCAGCCGGCCCAACCAGCGCCCGCGCCAGCCCGCAGCCGCGCGCGCCGCTTCCTCCCACTGACAGGCGGGGCCCGCCAGCCCTTCTTCTACCTCGCGCCCGCGTCGGAATTCTCTCACCCCGGATCAAAACCGACCCGGATTCCTGCGCATCCCCCCCCCCCCCCCCGCCGAATTCCGTTCGTAGGCGACACGGACTTGATCTAAACCACCCCGCCGCCTTCCCCGTCTATAAAACCCAGGCCTCGTTCTGTTTTTCCCACGCGATCCGCCGATTTTCCTCCGGTGAGAACCGAGACTTCTCCGGCGAATTCTGGCCGATCTAGGCTCGGAAATTCCGATCTAACTCGCTGGTCTTGATCCACCGCCTCCGGGGAACCTTGCAGGTGCAGAAAACTCGGTGACTTGCGGTGTAAACACAGCACCGATGAGCCTCGTCGTGGTTTCACCTCGGACCTCATCGCCGATCACCTTCCAGGACCTCCGAGCTCAAGAAAACCCCCGAGGTGAGATCCCCGACCTCCCCTCCACCGATCTATGCCATAAAATCACAGTTCTAGGAAGAATTCTCGAAGATCCGAAAGTCTCCGGCGAGATCGCCGCTTCCTGCCGCCGTGCGCCGCCGGCAGCGCCGCCCGCGCTCGATCAGAGCGACGTGGCCGCTTGTGCGCCGTTTATTTTAAATCGCACGGTAGGGTTTAAATCCCCGCGTACTGGTTCAACGTTATAATCTCAGCCGTCGGTTTAAAATCGGACGGTCCACGTCAGCCCCGCGTTATAAAGACTGGAAATCTTACGTGCTACCCCCTGGGGTTCTCGGGAAATAAGAGCTAGCCGAGGAAACTTCTGATCTAGCCCCTGGAACTTCAGAAAATCATGTAAATTCATTTAAAAATCAGTTTTAGCCACTTGACTTAATAAAAATTAAGAAAAACTCCTCTGATAAGTGTAGCTAGACCCCTGGAAATTCTGAAAATAATATTATAGACCCTGTAGTGGGGTGAGTTTACCTTTTTAGCCCTGTTTAGTATTTAATTTAGGAAATTGAATATGTGGCTAGTGTTTAAAAATTAAAAAGTGGGACAAACATATTGTCAAAATTTAATTAAAGACTTTCTCAGTGTTTAGGAAACTTTGGAGTGAGATAAAAACATATTTTGGGCTGAATTGAATCTGTTTAATTTATTATTCACATTTAGGGACACATTTTTAAGTAAAGAATAGATCTAGGAAATAGGGAAAATAATTGTGAAATAGTTTACATCAGAGGCAAAGGGCAAAATATGTTATTAAATTATTTAGGACCAGAACCTATTCTGTTTAGATGATGTGTCTTACTATTTTCATAATAAAGTACACATTTATGCATAGGAAAATAAATCTGAAAATAAAGCAACTAGTAAATGATAAATGGAGTTTCTAAAATCCAAAGAATTCAATTTAGGGTTGGTAGAAATTCTGAAGACACATATGGAGAAGAAAAATACCTTTCATGCACACTTGGTAGCTAAAAGGTGTATCAATTGAATATAAGGAATTTATTTAAATTGGAAACTCATATATTATATACAAACATAAATATGAATACAAAAGTAGAAATCATATGCACATGTTTAAAAGTGCATGTAAGCCAAAATCAACACACATAGAGTAACCACAACACATAGAAATGAGAATGACTTTCATAAATATGAATGTGTGGTTTGTATGAAGTGGAAGTGTGAACCATGTCTTATGGATTGTTGTTTTTCTTTTGCTATGTGTGATGGTATGATGTAGAACCTGCCCAAGAGCAAGTTATTCCTTTCCAAGATCAGGATTACCCGTTTCAAGAGCAGCAGGAAGGAGGCAAGTGTCCTTGACCACTTTGATCCTATGCTAGGATGTGTAGCTAGCATTATTTGCATTGTCAATTGAAATATGAAACCCATGCTAGGATGTTACCCTAGAATTGATTACCTTGTTTCCTTGTAGCTTGGGTTAGGATTCATTTTATCATGTCATTCATTATTATGCATATGCTTAGCCATGCTTAGAATGGGATATTTGGGATATGAGATCATCAGTTTATTTTACAATAATCTTGAATGAGATATTGTGAGTTATGTAGAGGTAGGGATCAAGGCAAGTTGGATGTTTTGGTTGTGTGCTGGGTGCACGAGACTCGGGTTTGTGTTTAGTACTTGCCTGGATCCTAAGGACCGGTTCATGGAGCATGTAACCTGGCTTTACCGTGCCAACCACATGCTGAGATGGGGCATCTTGGCCAATTAATTAGGTGTATCCCCGGCGTAGTATGGGTGTGTTGGATGGTGCGGGGAATAGGTGTCAGCTGGACTACCATATGAACCACAAGGCTCAAGAGGGGGCCACTGCAGCGGGGGTGGAGCTTCTTGTATGCTGTTAGGGGTGAAACCTCAGTGGGCCCATGCTCATCGGGAATCCCTTTGTAAAGGCTTCGTAGTGATCTCCTGGCTACACACCTGGGAAGTGTGAATGTGGTTCGTGGCCACTGGCATAATGGAGGTTCTTTTAGTCCACCCGGCAATGGGGGATGAAATCACTACATGTGGGTACAGTGGTCCAAACTCTGCAGAGTCAAAACTGTCATGACAGCCGTGCTCACGGTCAAGATCGTTTTGGACTTATTCATGATTAGAGGAGTGATGGTTTTGGAAGTTGTGGATGTTAAGCGGGGAGCTTAACATTGGAAATGATGTTATGGTTATTGGATTATGATGATGGGATGGGAGATTGGGACCATTTCAGCTATGTAGTAATGTAGGTGCTTAATAAGCTAAGGTGATAAGTATTAATTGCGTAGTGCTTTAACCATGAGTTCAACCCCTCCTTGTTCTAGCCATGCATGATATAATTTTCCCACACTTGCTGAGTACCATTGGTACTCAACCTTGCATATTTGTTGGTTTATATTGCTGCTCAAGTCATGATAATGAGGTGGTGTATAATGACCAAGACTTTGGACCCGAAGAAGGTTTCTAGGTTCATGGAGACCCCCGGGCAACGCCTGTGACGGAGCCCTCAAGAATAATATTCCGCTGCTAGTTTATTTACTTGTGATGAACTTTTTATTGTTCAACGAGACATTTGCTATGTAAGACTTATTTATACTCGACACCTGGCTTGTAATAAATGATGCTTCACTATTTGTCATCACATGTATGAGAAAATGATCCTGGCATACATGTGATATTCACTCGGTTGTTCTTCGGAAAAACCGGGTGTGACAGAAGTGGTATCAGAGCCAAGGTTGCCCGTAGGAACGTGGACCTAGGTAGAAATGGACGTATTTAAGGGCCCTATTTTCTTAAAAACTATTTTTTACAAGGTGTGTGTTGAAAAGTGTTATTTAATGAGTCACTTTCCTCATCTTACCCCAATTTTTCATTCAAAATAGGATTTTTGTTTAAGAGTTTATCTAACCTAAGTTTAAATTCTTTTTGTTTTAGATGGTTCGCATGATTCGCACCGCTCGCAAGTCCATGGAAGGGAGAGTTCCCGTAGTTGCCCTTGCCCAAAGAGAGGAGAGCCGTCCGGTGACGTACCTTTCCTACGGATTGGCAGTAGGAGGCTTGTTGCGCCATCTTCGACGTATGCTCGAAGCCGCCGGCAATACGGGCAAGCTAATCATCCACTATAACTCCACCAGGACCATCCGTGAGAAGAGGGAAGAATGGAGTTCAGAGATGAGGATTATACACGAAAACCAGCTGCTTAAGATCCACCACTCTCCAGCCTGTAGAGCAACACAGGTCGATGCGGAGAAGGATGTCACCTGGGAGGCCATCACCTGCCAGAGTCACATGTATCGTCGACACCTGGACAGGACTGAGTACATGTATGTCCTCCAGCGTGAGAGTGGTACCACGGAGTACAAGTACCCACCAGTGCAGCAAGGGACTTCCCATAAGCACATGGACTTGTGCTTGGAGGATGCTGCTATGCTCAGCACTCGACTGCAGGAGTGTCAGCAAGAGATTCAGGATGTTTGGGACACCCTGAAGGAAACGGAGGCGTTGCTGCGAGCCTGCCGGAGGTCGAGAGAAAGAGGAGATGGGAATGAACTGTGTGTCACCGCGAATGATACATGGACTCCTGACTCCCCAGATCGTCAGGCGATAAGGCGTCGTCGCACTTCTCCACCAGCAGCCTCCCCACCCAAAGCAGAGTCAGAAGGAAGCCGAAATGATGAGGAAGATCCCGAGGAGCCAGCTCAAGAAAACGAGTAGTGTAGAATCCTTCCCTTAGTTAGCAAGATGTCGAATAGTCGAGTCGTTAAGTTAAGTTAATGGTGTGTTAATGCTTGGTGTGTGACGTGAGTTGTGGAAGCCATGAGCAATTGTCCACAGCCTCGTCTTTAGATTGTTTTGCTTTGGTGTGAGAACCCACATGAAATGATATTGCATTTATTTTTATGTGAGAAATGAACCCTCAGAAAAGTATAACAAAGCCTCAACACTTCAAAGTACAAACAAATGAAAGTAGTAAGATGATACTAATTGCTTTCAAATTAACATTGGTTGATTCTGCCAGATGGCCGGAAGAGGAAAAGGACGTGCTGCCAACCCCGCCAACAACAACGATGAGGCATGCAACCCTCATCTTTCTAGAGGCCAGGACCGGGGGGGGGGGTCGCCGTGAAGGAGTTGATCCCATCCACCAAATTCTGGAGAATCAAAATCAGCACATCCAGAACTTGGCTCAAGTGGTGGCCAACTTGCATCAAGTTCCACCTCCACAAGCTGCACCACGCCAACCAAGGTTGAGTGAGTTTCTAGGAACTCAACCTCCAAAGTTTGCAAGTGCTGCTGAACCTCTGGAAGCAGATGATTGGCTGAACACCATTGAAAGTAAGATGAGGATCATACAGTGCCAAGGGTGTGAGAGGGTGCTGTTTGCCTCTCATCAATTGCATGGACCTGCTGCTGATTGGTGGACCGCCTACGTGGCCGCCCATCATGACCCTGAGAACATCACTTGGGAAGAGTTCAAGCGTAGCTTCCACAACCATTACATCCCAAGAGGTGAACTCAAAAACAAGAGGAAGGAGTTTTTGGGACTGCAGCAGGGAAACATGACGGTGAGGGAATACCTCACTAAATTTACTCAACTATCCCGTTATGCCCCACGGGACATAGAGACTGATGAGCAGAAACAAGATTGTTTCATGGAGGGACTTACCGCAGAAATGTAGTGTGCAATGTCCTCAAATGAGTATGAAAGCTTCCAAAAGATGGTGGACAGAGCGTTTGTGGTAGAAAGGAAGCTAAAGGCCTTGGAAAATGAGAATAAGAGGAAGGCCGGGTGGTCACATCAAGCCTCAGGAAGCAACACCCGCCCACGTCTGATGCAGCAACCTGCAGGGCAGACGAACCGTGCTGCGGTACCCTACTCAGCACCAAGAGGGTACAACCCGAACTACAGGCCTCCGGCAGCACCAGCACAGCCGCAACGTCAGTTTGTACAGCAGCCTCGCCCTGCATATCCACCTCGACCAGCAGTGCAAGGACCCCCAAACCAACCCCAAGACAACAAAGGCCAGGCACCTAAAGTTGGAGTGCAATGTTTTAACTGTGGTGAAGTGGGGCACTGTGCCCATAAGTGCCCAAAGAAGAAGCCCGCGCAGCCACAACATCAGAATGTAATGAGAGGACGGGTGAACCACGTCACTATGGAGGAAGCACAAGAGGCACCCAACGTGGTAGTTGATAAGTTTCCTGCCAATTTACACCTTGCAACCCTGTTGTTTGATTCTGGTGCTACCCACTCGTTCATTGCCCAAGGGTTTGTTAAGAAGCATGACCTAGCAACAACACAAATAAACCATATGCTAGCCGTAAACTCTCCGGGTGGAGAAATAAGGATAAGACAAGTGTGTCCCAAGGTGAACCTAGACATTAATGGGGTAGTATTTACTGCTAACCTCATAGTGATAGATTCACAAGGGATAGATATTATTTTGGGTATGGATTGGTTGACAAAACATAAAAGAATCATCCATTGTTCGACCAGAACGGTGGAACTAACTCACCCTAGTGGCACAAGAGTAAAGTTCATAATAATACACGAGCCTAGGAGGGACATTAAATTAAATCAGGTTGAGGTGAAAGTTGAGGAAATCAGGACCATCAGGGAATATCCAGATGTTTTTCCGGAGGAGTTGCCATGTATGCCTCCCATTCGTGAAGTGGAATTTGCAATTGAGCTAGTACCTGGAACATCCCCGATATACAAGAGACCTTATCGGATGGACTCCAAGCAGCTAGAAGAACTCAAGGATCATTTGAGAGAATTGACGGAGAAGGGGTATATTCGCCCTAGTTCCTCACCATGGGGAGCTCCGGTGATATTTGTGCCCAAGAAGGACGGAACCCAAAGGTTATGCGTGGATTACCGTGCCTTGAATGAGGTAACCATCAAGAACAAGTACCCATTACCCCGCATTGAAGACTTGTTTGATCAGTTGAGGGGCGCTTGTGTGTTCTCGAAAATTGATCTCAGGTCGGGATACCACCAACTCAAGATAAGGCAAACTGATATTCCCAAGACAGCTTTCGTATCTCGGTACGGACAAAATGAATACACCATCATGCCTTTCGGGCTAACTAATGCCCAGGCATAATTCATGTATCTCATGAACAAGGTATTCATGGAATATGTGGACAAATTTATGGTGGTTTTCATAGATGACATTCTCGTCTTCTCCAAAGATGAAGAAGAACATGAGAAACATCTAAGGTTGGTGTTGCCGAGGCTGAGAGAACACCAACTATATGCCAAGTTGAGCAAGTGTGAGTTTTGGCTGAAGAGAGTTCCCTTCTTAGGACATATAATCTCGGAGGGAGGAATCTCCGGTAATACCGCCAAAATCGAGGATATCCAGAAGTGGAAGACCCCTGAAAATGTCGGGGAAGTTCAAAGCTTCTTGGGATTGGCTGGATACTATCGACGGTTTATTGAAGGATTCTCCAAGATCTCGAGACCTCTCACCAAACTGTTGGAGAAGGGAATCACATTCACATGGACGCCACAGTGCGAGACGAGTTTTCAGGAGCTAAAGAAAAGATTGACAACAGCCCCAGTGTTGGTTATGCCAGATATGCAGAAGAATTTCACAGTGTACTGCGATGCCTCTAGAAACGGGTTGGGATGTGTTCCCATGCAAGAAGGGCATGTCGTGGCATATGCATCCCGGCAGCTTCGGAAGCACGAGAAGAACTATCCTACACATGACCTAGAACTAGCCGCAGTGGTACACGCGTTGAAAATTTGGCGGCACTATTTGATGGGGAAGAGGACCGAGATATATACGGATCATAAGAGTTTGAAGTACATATTCACACAGCCAGACCTCAAGCTCAGACAAAGGAGATGGCTAGAGTTAATCAATGACTTTGATGTGGGCATCAACTATCATCCCGGGAAGGCAAACGTCGTGGCCGATGCTTTGAGTCGGAAAGTGCAGGTCAATAAGTTGAGCTTGAAGGACATGCCTGCAGAATTGAAGGACGAGGTTATAAGGCTCAATCTGTGTCTAGTAAATAGTGGTGAAGCCATCGCCATGGAAGTGGACTCCACACTCGAGCGAGACATACGCGAGGGCCAAAAGAATGATGAGAAGATACAAGAGATAAGACAACTCATCAAGGAAAATAAAGCTCCAGGTTTCAGAGAGGATGAACAAGGTACGGTGTGGCACGGGAAAATGATCTGTGTGCCTGAAGTAAAGGAGATCCGTGAATTGATTTTGAAGGAGGCTCACGATTCTGACTATTACATTCATCCTGGGAGTACGAAGATGTACCAGGACCTCAAGGGCAGGTATTGGTGGTATGGCATGAAGCGAGATGTCGCGGAACATGTTGCCCTATGTGACACATGTCAGTTGGTGAAAGCAGAACATCAACGACCCGCGGGATTATTGCAACCACTCAAAGTGCCTGAATGGAAATGGGAAGAAATCAGCATGGACTTCATCGTGGGATTGCCTAGGACCCAATCAGGTTATGATTCGATATGGGTCATCATTGATTGGCTAACCAAGGTAGCTCATTTCATCCCCGTGAAAGAAAGCTACAGCGGACCCAAATTGGCAGAGCTGTACATGTCAAGGATCGTGTGTTACCATGGAGTGCCAAAGAAGATTGTGTCGGATCGAGGGACACAGTTCACCTCAAGGTTCTGGCAGAAGTTGCACGAAACCATGGGAACCCATCTGAACTTTAGTTCTGCCTATCATCCCCAAACTGACGGGCAGACGGAGAGAACCAATCAGATCCTTGAAGATATGCTGAGGGCATGTGCACTCAAAAACAATAGGAGTTGGGACAAGAACTTACCGTATGCGGAGTTTTCTTATAACAACAGCTGTCAAGCTAGTATGAAGATGTCACCGTTTGAAGCTTTGTATGGGAGGAAGTGCAGAACTCCCCTATTTTGAAACCAAACGGGGGAAAGTAAAGTGTTTGGTCCAGAAGTACTACAAGAAGCCGAGACGAAGGTAAGGGAAATTCGCAACCATTTGAGGATAGCACAGATACGCCAAAAGAGTTATGCTGATGTACGAAGAAGAGAGCTCGTTTTCAACGTGGGAGACTATGTTTATCTCAAGGTGTCCCCTATCCGAGGACTTCGTCGGTTCAAGGTGAAAGGGAAGTTGTAACCTCGATACATCGGACCCTTTCAAGTTTTGGAGAGGAAAGGCGAAGTGGCGTATCAACTAGAATTACCGGCTCGTCTATCGGATGTGCACGATGTATTCCATGTGTCACAACTCAAGAAATGCCTGAGGAGGTGCTGCCCATGAATGAAGTGGACGTAGCTGAGGATTTGTCTTATGCCGAGCAACCATACAAGATTTTGGAGACAATGGAACTCCTCACCAGAAATAAAAGAATCCAGATGTGCAAGGTGCAGTGGAAGCATCACTCAGAAGAGGAAGCCACCTGGGAGCGGGAAGATGAGCTAAAGGCACAATTTCCGGAATTGTTTTCTTAGAACCACCAATCTCGAGGACGAGATTTCTTTTAAGGGGGTAGAGCTGTAACACCCCAAAATTTTGTTAACACCCTAAATCATGTTAAGAGGGGAATTTAAAAAATTTTGGACGTGTTGCATGTTTTGCAAAAATTCAAATTCAAACTGGAATTCAAATTAAACTCAAATCAGAAAAGAAATAGAAAAAGAAAAAGAGAAAACAGAAAAAAACCGGCCAGTGGGCCGCAACCCACCAGCCGGCCCAACCAGCGCCCGCGCCAGCCCGCAGCCACGCGCGCCGCTTCCTCCCACTGACAGGCGAGGCCCGCCAGCCCTTCTTCTATCTCGCGCCCGCGCTAGGATTCTCTCACCCTGGATCAAAACCGACCCGGATTCCTGTGCATCCCCACCGAATTCCGTTCGTAGGCGACGCGGACTTGATCTAAACCACCCCGCCGCCTTTCCCCGTCTATAAAAACCCCGGCCTCGTTCTGTTTTTCCCACGCGATCCGCCGTTTTTCCTCCGGTGAGAACCAAGACTTCTCCGGCGAATTCTGGCCGATCTAAGCTCGGAAATTCCGATCTAACTCGCTGGTCTTGATCCACCGCCTCCGGGGAACCTTGCAGGTGCAGAAAACTCGGTGACTTGCGGTGTAAACACAGCGCCGACGAGCCTCGCTGTGGTTTCACCTCGGACCTCGTCGCCGATCACCTTCCAGGACCTCCGAGCTCAAGAAAACCCCCGAGGTGAGATCCCCGACCTCCCCTCCACCGATCTATGCCATAAAATCACAGTTCTAGGAAGAATTCTCGAAGATCCGAAAGTCTCCGGCGAGATCACCGCTTCCCGCCGCCGTGCGCCGCCGGCAGCGCCGCCCGCGCTCGATCAGAGCGATGTGGCCGCTTGTGCGCCGTTTATTTTAAATCGCACGGTAGGGTTTAAATCCCCGCGTACCGGTTCGACGTTATAATCTCAGCCGTCGGTTTAAAATCAGACGGTCCACGTCAGCCCCGCGTTATAAAGACTGGAAATCTTACGTGCTACCCCCTGGGGTTCTCGGGAAATAAGAGCTAGCCCCGGAAACTTCTGATCTAGCCCCTGAAACTTCAGAAAATCATGTAAATTCATTTAAAAATCAGTTTTAGCCCCTGGACTTAATAAAAATTAAGAAAAACTCCTCTGATAAGTGTAGCTAGACCCCTGGAAATTCTGAAAATAATATTATAGACCCTGTAGTGGGGTGAGTTTACCTTTTTAGCCATGTTTAGTATTTAATTTAGGAAATTGAATATGTGGCAAGTGTTTAAAAATTAAAAAGTGGGACAAACATATTGTCAAAATTTAATTAAAGACTTTCTCAGTGTTTAGGAAACTTTGGAGTGAGATAAAAACATATTTTGGGCTGAATTGAATCTGTTTAATTTATTATTCACATTTAGGGACACATTTTTAAGTAAAGAATAGATCTAGGAAATAGGGAAAATAATTGTGAAATAGTTTACATCAGAGGCAAAGGTCAAAATATGTTATTAAATTATTTAGGACCAGAACCTATTCTGTTTAGATGATGTGTCTTACTATTTTCATAATAAAGTACACATTTATGCATAGGAAAATAAATCTTAAAATAAAGCAACTAGTAAATGATAAATGGAGTTTCTAAAATCCAAAGAATTCAGTTTAGGGTTGGTAGAAATTCTGAAGACACATATGGAGAAGAAAAATACCTTTCATGCACACTTGGTAGCTAAAAGGTGTATCAATTGAATATAAGGAATTTATTTAAATTGGAAACTCATATATTATATACAAACATAAATATGAATACAAAAGTAGAAATCATATGCACATGTTTAAAAGTGCATGTAAGCCAAAATCAACACACATAGAGTAACCACAACACATAGAAATGAGAATGACTTTCATAAATATGAATGTGTGGTTTGTATGAAGTGGAAGTGTGAACCATGTCTCATGGATTGTTGTTTTTCTTTTGCTATGTGTGATGGTATGATGTAGAACCTGCTCAAGAGCAAGTTATTCCTTTCCAAGATCAGGACTACCCGTTTCAAGAGCAGCAGGCAGGAGGCAAGTGTCCTTGACCACTTTGATCCTATGCTAGGATGTGTAGCTAGCATTATTTGCATTGTCGATTGAAATATGAAACCCATGCTAGGAAGTTTCCCTAGAATTGATTACCTTGTTTCCTTGTAGCTTGGGTTGGGATTCATTTTATCATGTCATTCATTATTATGCATATGCTTAGCCATGCTTAGAATGGGATATTTGGCATATGAGATCATCAGTTTATTTTACCATACTCTTGAATGAGATATTGTAAGTTATGTAGAGGTAGGGATCAAGGCAAGTTGGATGTTTTGGTTGTGTGCTGGGTGCACGAGACTCGGGTTTGTGTTTAGTACTTGCCTGGATCCTAAGGACCTGTTCATGGAGCATGTAACCTGGCTTTACCGTGCCAACCACATGCTGAGATGGGGCAGCTTGGCCAATTAATTAGGTGTATCCCCGGCGTAGTATGGGTGTGTTGGATGGTGCGGGGAATAGGTGTCAGCTGGACTACCATATGAACCGCAAGGCTCAAGAGGGGGCCACTGCAGCGGGGTTGGAGCCTCTTGTATGCTGTTAGGGGTGAAACCTCAGTGGGCTCACGCTCGTCAGGAATCCCTTTGTAAAGGCTTCGTAGTGATCTCCTGGCTACACACCTGGGAAGTGTGAATGTGGTTCGTGGCCACTAGCATAATGGAGGTTCTTTTAGTCCACCCGGCAACGGGGGATGAAATCACTACATGTGGGTACAGTGATGCAAACTCTGCAGAGTCAAAACTGTCATGACAGCCGTGCTCACGGTCAAGAGCGGCTTGGACTTATTCATGATTAGAGGAGTGATGGTTTTGGAAGTTGTGGATGTTAAGCGGGGAGCTTAACATTGGAAATGATGTTATGGTTATTGGATTATGATGATGGGATGGGAGATTGGGACCATTTCACCTATGTAGTAATGTAGGTGCTTAATAAGCTAAGGTGATAGGTATTAATTGCGTAGTGCTTTAACCATGAGTTCAACCCCTCCTTGTTCTAGCCATGCATGATATAATTTTCCCACACTTGCTGAGTACCATTGGTACTCAACCTTGCATATTGGTTGGTTTATATTGCTGCTCAGGTCAAGATAATGAGGTGGTGTATAATGACCAAGACTTTGGACCCGAAGAAGGTTTCTAGGTTCATGGAGACCCCCGGGCAACGCCTGTGACAGAGCCCTCAAGAATAATATTCCGCTGCTAGTTTATTTACTTGTGATGAACTTCTTATTGTTCAACGAGACATTTGCTATGTAAGACTTATTTATATTCGACACCTGGCTTGTAATAAATGATGCTTCACTATTTGTCATCACATGTATGAGAAAATGATCCTGGCATACATGTGATATTCACTCGGTTGTTCTTCGGAAAAACCGGGTGTGACAAGAGGTCCGCCGCTAAAATAGCTACGTGGCAGGTTCGGGACTCATCTCCGCCAAAGGGGAGAGGTCCGACCCTGGGGGACTTGTGTTGCTCTCGGAGCTTTCCTCTGCGGAAGAAGCAAAGGCATTTCCGCAGGACACATGTCACGTTCGGAGCTAGTCATCACGAAATCAGAGGACCAGTCACACAGGATACGTGTCGATCTCAGAGCTCACCTACGAGAGGTCCGGTTCTATCAGACACGTGTCGCCACCCGGAGCTTATCTCTGGGAGGTCCATCACTGTTGGACACGTGTTAACCTCGGAGCTCATCTCTGAGCAAAGAAGAGAGGAGAGGTCCAACACTGACACGTGGCGTGCACGGAGTCACCTCCGAAGAAATGGGAGGTCTCGATTGTTTGACACGCGGCACAACCGAAGCTCATCTCTGCGGAGAAGGAGATACCAGGCCCCGGAGGACACGTGGAGCTTCCGGAGCTCATCACCACGTAGGTAACGAGTTCTGGAGCGGCTGTTACGCGTAAGAATACCGGTACGTAAAGGAAACCGACCTGAATTCCACAACGTTACCGCACCAAATCAACTAAAGATAAGATGATAGGATCCAGCGATGATCTGAATAAGACTCTTATTCAGGATACAATCAGATTAGGACTCTTCTCTTCCCGATTATAAATAGAACCCAGAACCCCTGGCCGAAATCACAAACTTCTTTTCCAACTCCTGAGCCGACGACTTAGAGCCCTAAGTCCCAACCCGCCGAGTAGACCATCGCCCGATTGCAGCAAGGAATAACGCCGGAGGAAAGCCCAACGATCTGAGGAGGACGTCGAGACAGAGAAGAACGTAAGGTAGATCTCCAATACTGCATTACGACATCGTTGTGGTTTCTTTGCATCTGTTCTTTGATCCCTTTCGAACAGAAGCCTTCTCGTGGACAGATCATTTGATGGTCGGGTTGATCTAAAGACAAGATCATCGCCACGTCCACCATTGATCCAAACACCCCTGTTCATCATAAATCCATGCAAGCCATGCAAGAACACGTACAGACCAATCTAATAAAATTAATCATAGGATAGCACGCATGTGCATCATCGCATCTAGTTTAAGGTTTGTGCATGATATTGATTGCTGTGAATCTTGTATGCACGTGATCCCACCTAGCAGGACAAGCTCAGGGAGCTGTCTACGACGAGCTGCAACAACAAGGTTTTGGGATTCAAGAACAACCGGAATCGCAAGAACAAGGCAAGTGCTCCTTGACCATATTGATCCTATGTTTTAGGTAAAACTGTTTTGTTTTGCAAAAAGGTGTGCGTACTGAGTCAAACATGATGGGAAACCCTTTTATAGGAGTTTATTAGCTTTGGTTAAACCACCCTTGTCGCCTGGGAAGTTTATGAGTCAGGTATGGTTTTTACTTTTATGCTTCGCTGAGTCCATGGGATTGGAAGGCGAGATAGATGTGTCTAGCTAACTGCACTCGTAATGATAATGAGAAACTGATGATGTTAAATGAACATGGATCGAAGGGAGACCTAGGCAATACTGGGTTTGTGAATGAGGTAGCATGAGACGGTGGTGTACTTGCCATAGATCTAAGGACCGGTTCATGCATGAACATGCCAGGATAACAGTGCCACCACAAGGCCAAGTATGGGTGCGGCTTTGCTGAGTAATTTGGTAAGTTACTAGGGTGTTATGGACTGTGGAAGGCGCGGAGAATGGAAGTCGAGTGAGGACTGCCCTGGGAACTGCATGGCACAAGAGGGGGCCTGTGGATGGGAGAATTGGAGATTCTAGCCTGCCGGTGAAACATTAGTGAGTCCATACATCTAGTAACCCCTTTGTAAAGGCTATTTTGTGATTTCTTGATCATACACCGACGGTTGTGTACTGGTATAATGGAGGTTCTGCAGTCACCGATGGGTGACGAAATCACAAACTTGTGGGTAAAGAGGTGCAAACTCTGCAGAGTTATTAAAACTATCATGATAGCCGAGCTTACGGACACAAGCACCTGGCTAAACTGCCATGATTAGTTGGGATGGTTATAGGGAAGGTTCTTGGTTATGGTTAATGAGTTTTTTTATGGTTTGGTTGTTGGGACTGTTGAGTCCGGGTGATGGGATGATTGCATGACTATTGAGTCATGACATGAGATTTGTCTCGGTGCGAGGCGAAGTTGTTTTATGAGATGAGATGGTAGCAAATACGGGAAGGTATTCGTGAGATGGTAGCGAATATGAGGAGGTATTCGTGAGTGTGAATAAAGGTTGGTTAATGTTCGGATGGAACACGGAAAGGGATGGAGGTATGTTGGTAATTTAATTCATGTTGGGATTACATTCATTTAAAGTTAAGCTGCTGTTTTATACTGATTTTATAAATTTGCTTTCCTGCAAATAAGCCTTTTTATACCTACCTTGTTATGAGCTGCATATCATGTGTTTTCCCGCACTTGCTGAGTACATCATTGTACTCAAACTTGCATTATTATTTCATCATCAGCAGCAGGAGAAGCCTACTATGAAGACCAAGTGGAGCATTACGGCGTGTGATCTGTTCTCAACCTTGCCTGTGGAGGGAGTAGAGATGGAGCCACTTCTGCTTAGATTTGCTTCCGCATTAGCTAAATTGCTTCCGCTTTAGAATAAAGACTTCCGCTACATAGAGATAAGACTTCCGCTGTGAGCATGAGTTCGAGACTCATGAGATATTGTAATAAACTCTGTCAATCGTGGTAATATATATTCTGAATTCAGTTTGTGGATCATATGTGTATGTGTGGAGAACATCATGGGCACACATATGCATTAGTTCTCAGTTCCGTGGTTTTCCACAGAATTGAGGGTGTCACAGATTGGTATCAGAGCCACGGGTTGACAGTAGTTACACGCCTAGATAGAAACCTTAGATTGACATTAGAGCCACGGGTTAAGCCGTAGGTTACACCCTTAACTAGGAATCATAGATCGGTATTAAAACAAAGATTGGTAGTTAAGCCACGCTGACCAAAGGAAGCACCCTAGGACGCTTAGATTGGCTTTAAACCCACCTTGACATAGGGAACCATCCTTGAATAGGAGTTGTATGAGCCCTTGCAATGATTGTTTGTGATTATGTGCTTAGTGTGAGTTGTGGGACGTCTCCAAACGCTGTCCATATCCACACGTAAGAAGAAAGAGGTGTGAGATGCTTCGGCACTTGTTCACATCCTCATATGGGCTGATATATATATAGTCCAACTCACCTTGATGCATATAGTTGAAGGGACCTACCTAACTTTCTAACCTTCTATTCTATTTCGTTCTCTCTCACAGATGGTGAGAGGAAACGCTGGCCGAAGGAACGTCCAGGAGGATGACCACGAGGAAGTTCCTGCTAACCCTGGAGCTGGTGAAAGTCACCTGGAACGGCTGCTGGCCATGCAAAACCAGCTTATGCAAACCATGATCCAAACTTTGGGTCAGTTGCAGGCCAACCAAAACCCCGTCCCGGCACCACCGCCACCACCACCGCCGGCTCATAACAGGTTGGGAGAGTTCATGAGGACTCGACCACCCACCTTTGCTCAAGCAAGTGAGCCCATGGAGGCCGATGATTGGTTAAAATCCATGGAGAAAAAGCTTGCCATTGTTCAGTGCAATGACTGAGAGAAGGTTCTCTTTGCGTCGCACCAACTTATGGGAGCCGCTGCTGACTGGTGGGATGCCCTGAGCAATGCTCATGCCAACCCGGAGACAATCGCCTGGACTGAATTCAAGGAAAGTTTCCGCTGTCACTACATCCCTGCTGGTGTAATGATGCTCAAAAGGCAGGAGTTTGAAGGTCTCCGCCAAGGACAGAAAAGTGTGAATGAGTATCTCAACAAGTTCATACAACTGTCCCGGTATGCCCCCGAAGATGTCAACTCAGATCAGAGGAAGAAGTACCTGTTCATGAGAGGGCTGAACAATGAGATCCAGGTTCAGCTCCTCAACAATGACTACGTAAGCTTCCAGAAGTTGGTTGACAAGGACATAGTGGTTGAAAACAAGATCCGAGAGATCGAGCGATAGTGCAAGAGGAAGATGCCATACCAGCCCCAAGGGAGCAACGTACGACCTCGGTACATGCCCCTGGCAGCACCGCAGTATGGATCGACCACTCCTGCATACCGCCCCGGTCAGCCACCACAGCAACAACTCGTTGCTCCAGCATCTCGCATGCCCATGCCTCCTGCGCCCCGACCTAACAATGGCGCCCCTGTTCAAAACCCCCGCCATAACGTACCTACTGCCGTAGGCAACAGGGCATGCTTTGCATGCGGGGAAGTAGGCCACTTCGCGAACCAGTGCCCGAGGAGGGGCCCTGGACAGCAAGGTAACGTGCCTAAGCAGAACCAGCGACCGAACGGAGGGAACAATCAAGGAAACCATGGACAACAGAACTATGCTCGTGGCCACGTGAACCATGTCACTGCCTAGGAGGCACAACAGGCTGAGGACGTCGCAATTGGTATGTTCCTTGCCAACTCCAACCCAGCCGCTATTTTATTTGATTCTGGAGCATTGCATTCCTTCATATCATCCAAATATGTTGCCAAACATCATCTACCTTGATGTGGACATCACTCCTGCAGATATACACAACACTCACATGGTAGACATGCAAGGTCCAATTACTAGAGCTCGAGCACGAAAATTGAATTTAGAGGTGAGCTCGTTCCTGAACAATTCTTTATATGTGAATTTTGAGAGTATGTTGCTACCTAATAGATTAATTATGGTTAGGAACCATGGAGAGCACATGGAGATACATGGAGAGGGGTTTGGAGGCGTGGAGGGCCAGAAAATACACCAACAAGAAGTTAGAGACCGAGCCCAACTCAAACTCGAGTCCAACTCAGGCCCAGGAGCAGTCCACCTTAAAATGGATGTACAGGAGGCATACAGACTCCTTTTTTGACGTTCTACATATGAACGGAAAGCGGAGAGGATTAACTTTTCAATGGAACTGGCCCCACATCAAAATTCACACGGAGTCGATGGGAAACTTTGAAACAATATAAAGTTTAGAGTCTGTCTGGGTGTTGCATCACCTAGTTGGGCCATTGGGCCTTGTATCGAGTCCAAGTCCATTATGTACGTGTCTTAGGGTTAGGTCACGACCCCAGCACCCCCTGGTCGTCCTCCACCTCCTTTATACCCCCTAGCCGCCGTCACAAACAGCTGGGTTTTGCTTAGTTACAATCTGTCATTGAACAGTTCGCCGATCATCGGTTGTGAGACCCCAAATTCATGATCAATTCAGTTTTGATTGCAACTTCTCTGTTCTTGCTTGTGTTCTTGATTGCGCTTGCAGGGATAAGCCTTCGTGGCAAGGTCATTCGTGTGACACGGGTGATAACCAACGGAGCAGTGGTGTAGTGATTGCGGGGTTTCGTTCGTTCGGAGCCTTGGATCATCAACGTCGAGATCTCCACCCAATCAAGTTTACCCTACCTCTCGGAAGATCGGGACTCATCCTCCTATCAATTGGTATCAGATTTCCATATTCACCATGAGGTATACTTGTGTGCTCTTTAGATTTTTTTTTTCAGTCCTATCGTCCGCAAAAAGCCACAAAAAAATTTAGTTTCCCTAACCTACAACCCCCGCTCAACCTTTTGCACAATTTAGTTTCGGAGTCCGTAGTTCTGAGTTCGTGTCCTAGGTTGAGTCTGGTTGCTGGTTTAGATTTGTTTTGGTTCAGTTTTGTTTCTTCCATCCGCTGCCATCTACAAAAAAAATTCCATCCACCGATTCGTTTCTGTTGCAGTTTCCACCACCACCAAAACCTGATTCGGGGTATCCTCCTTAAAACAGGCATAACTTTTTGCTCGTAACTCCGATTGAGGTGCATTATTTTCCCAGAAAGGTCTCAAAAAAGTCCACATACAGTGTTTTAAAAAAAATTACAAAAAAATTAAGAAGGCCCTCGTTTCGAACTCCGAAGTTCCAGCACCAGTTTTTCCAATCGCTCCTGAATTTGTGCCGATCTCATCTTTCATCGGTTTGAGCTAATACTTGTGCTGCTTCTATTCTTGTGCCCCTGGTTGAGAAAAACATATAAAAAAATAAAGAGAAAAAAGATTTTGATTTCTACTAGTGCTTCAAGACAAAAACAGGAGGCTAAGGGGTTTTCTAGTTGTGCTATTTCTGTGTGAGTGCTGGATACTTGCTGATATTATCCTTGTTGTTCATCATCATTCATCCTTGCCCTTGCTTGTTGCCACAACTGTTCTAATACATTCTTATGCCAGCAACTAGGTGAAATTCTTTGGACACTTATTCAGCATTGCTATCTGTTACTAACTTGTGTGCCACATACATATACTGCATTTGAGCCTTCCAAGCTCCACCTTCTCTCGAGCAGAACAGGTAACCTTTGCAATCACACCCACTCCCTGCTTGCTTCACACTGGTCACCGTTGGCCACCTGCAGTGCTGGTAAGAAACTTGTAAGAGTGGGGTAAGACGCATCTTACTTATCGATTTTCTACCCACTTCGGAGAGCGTAGTAATAGTGTTCTTCATGATCTTTTTGTCTTCGTTTCTATTTTGTACTAACAATGACAGGAAAGAAGCCTATGGATGAGACCTCTGGTTCTACACCTCTGGATGATGATGAGTGCGTGTCCCATATGGAACTAAAGGACATGATGCGGGCAATGACCGAAGCTTTCAACAATTACCAGACCACTACAACAGCCACCTTTCAGAGGCTCCATACAAGTGTTGCTGGTCTGACCACACGGTTGGACGAGATGGAGACTCGTTTTCCCCAACAAGCTACACCCTCTATCATCCTTGATGGTGATGCACATGCTCACTACGACACAGAGGATGACTTCAATAACGATGAGGTTGATGCACAGCAGCGCCATCGCCCTCGACGAAATCGTCAAGGTATGGGAGGTAGACCTCGTCCTCATGCTCCTGAACAAGATAATGATCCTTATGCTAAGATTAAGTTTTCTATTCCAACATTTTATGGATCTTATGATGCTGAGACTTACTTGGATTGGGAGATGACGGTAGAACAAAAATTTAGCTCTCATCTTGTTCCTGAGCGACATAGAGTTAGACAAGTCACTAGTGAGTTTAAAGATTTTGCTATAATTTGGTGGAATGAACTTGTCAATACACGTAATGCACCACAGACATGGGCTGCGTTAAAAGAAGAGATGCGCGCTAGGTTTGTTCCTCCTTCATATAGACGTTATCTTCTTAAGAAATTGCAACGCTTTGATCAGGGTGACATGACAGTCCAAGAGTACTACCAAGAGTTGCAGAAAGGTATGCTTCGTTGTGGGGTAGTTGATGATCAGGAAGACCAAATTGTTAGGTTTTATGGGGGCTTGCAGCGTGAGATCCAGGACATAGCTGACTACAAGGAATATCATTCTATTCAATGTTTATTTCAACTTGCTATGTTAGCAGAAAAAGAAGTGCAGGGTTGCCAACAGCAGCGGCGGAACAACACCTTCACGCCACGACAATTTTCGGTGCCATCCAAAGCAGCGCCCTCCTCTAGCGTACGTACTTCTACACCACCCTCCACGGGTGTTGTACGCAGCAGCATCGCACCTTCTACATCACGGGGACAAGATAACAGCAAGTCCCAGATGCCTCCAGGTGTTACAGCAAAGGCGGCTGCACCCAACACTTCGACAAGTCGCAGCTCCGACATCAAGTGCCACCGCTGCCAGGGACTTGGCCATATGCAACGAGATTGCCCCAGCAAACGGGCAATCATTGCCACTGCTGATGGTGGGTATGTTAGTGCTTCTGATATTGAAGATGAAAATATTATTGCAACTAACATTTCAGGTTCGGATGATGGTGCTGAGGAGGTTCTTGGTACATCTGCGACAAACAACTATAGGACTTTGATTGTGCAGCGAGATTTGAGTGCCACGGTTCGAGAGGACGACAACCGCCAACGTCACAACCTTTTCAACATGTTTCTCGTCGTCAAGGACTGCCGTGTACATACCATCATTGATGGTGGTAGCTGCAACAATTTGGTGAATGTTGAGGTGGTCAAGAAGCTTGGCTTGACCACACGGGATCATCCCCACCCTTATCACATTCAATGGTTTAACAACAATGGTAAGGTTAAGGTAACACAAACAGCAAGGATACATTTTTCCATTGGTTCTTATCATGATTTTGCTGATTTTGATGTGGTACCTATGGATGCTTGTTCTCTTTTGTTGGGACGTCCTTGGGAGTTTGATACTGATGCAATTCACCATGGTCGATCTAATAAGTATACTCTCATGCATAAGGGCAAGAAAATTGTGTTGCTTCCTATGAGTCCCACTGAAATTGTACAATTTGAGCAGGAGAAAAAGAATAATGCTAAGCAAAAGGGTGTTTTCAATTCTGAAATTCAGCAACCTATTAAGTTGAAAAATCCTATTTTGCTTGCAACTAAATCTGATCTTGATGATTTATATGCCTCTAATGGAACTTGCTATGCTTTAGTGTGCAAACATGCTTTATATTCCATTGAGGATACATCCGTTGTCTTGCCATCTGCTGTTGCTAACCTTTTGCAGGAATATATGGATGTTTTTCCTTCAGAGATACCCCCTGGATTACCACCTGTGCGAGGCATTGAGCACAAGATTGATTTGGTTCCAGGGGCGAGCTTGCCAAACCGTTCTGCCTACAGGACAAACCCCGACGAGACTAAGGAAATTCAGCGACAAGTCCAAGATATTCTGGACCGCGGGTACATTCGTGAGAGTCTTAGTCCTTGTTCTGTTCCTGTTCTTTTGGTTCCAAAAAAAGATGGCACTTGGCGCATGTGTGTTGATTGTAGAGCCATCAATAACATTACCATTCGTTATCGCTATCCTATTCCTATATTGGATGACATGCTTGATGAGTTGAGTGGTTCTGTTATTTTATCCAAGATTGATTTGCGTAGTGGGTATCATCAGATTCGTATGGCTTTAGGTGATGAATGGAAAACTGCTTTTAAAACTAAATTCGGACTTTATGAATGGTTAGTCATGCCATTTGGTTTAACTAATGCGCCCAGCACTTTCATGAGGTTGATGAATGAGGTTTTACGTGCTTTCATTGGTAAATTTGTGGTGGTTTACTTTGATGATATCCTTATTTACAGCAAGTCATATGATGAGCATCTTGAACATTTGCGTGCTGTTTTTATTGTCTTGCGCGATGCACGTTTATATGGTAACCTTGAGAAGTGCAACTTTTGCACCGATCGTGTGTCTTTTCTTGGGTATGTTTTTACTTCGCAGGGCATTGAGGTGGACGAGGCAAAGGTTGTTGCCATCACGAGCTGGCCACTTCCGACTACGGTCACGCAGGTTCGGAGTTTTCTTGGTCTCGCAGGTTTCTACCGGCGTTTCATGCGGGATTTCAGCACCATTGCGGCACCTCTCCAGGAGTTGACAAAGCATGGAGTGCCGTTTCGATGGGGACCAGCACAACAACAAGCTTTTGATGTTCTCAAGTCAAAGCTCACACAAGCACCATTGCTGCAACTTCCTGATTTTGAGAAGACCTTCGAGCCTGAATGTGACGCGAGCGGCATTGGCATTGGAAGAGTGCTAATTCAAGGAGGTAAACCTGTTGCCTTCTTTAGTGAAAAATTGCATGGGCCTTCGCTGAATTATTCTACATATGACAAAGAACTTTATGCTTTAGTGCTTGTCTTGCAAACTTGGCAACATTACCTATGGTCTAAAGAATTTGTCATACATTCAGATCATGAGTCTTTGAAGTATCTTAAAGGACAAGCTAATCTGAACAAACGTCATGCTAAATGGATTGAGTTCATAGAATCATTTCCTTACATCATTAAACATAAGGAAGGGAAAGACAATGTGATTGCTGATGCTTTATCTAGACGTTATACCATACTATCCCAACTTTCTCATAAAATCTTTGGTTTGGAAACCATAAATAGGTTATAAGCTACTGATTTGGACTTTAAAGATGCCTTTGATAATTGTAGAGAGGGAAGAACGTGGCAAAAATTCCTGCTGCGTGAAGGCCTTCTCTACCGTGCTAACAAGCTGTGTGTTGCAGCTAGCTCCGTTCGTCTTTTGTTGTTGCAGGAAGCACATGGAGGTGGTTTGATGGGACATTTTGGTGTTAAAAAGACAGAGGATGTGCTGGCCGCTCACTTCTTTTGGCCACGAATGAGGCGTGATGTGGAGCACTACGTTTCATGTTGCACGGCATGCAACAAAGCTAAGTCTCGACTTAACCCACATGGTCTTTATATGCATCTTCCGGTTCCTAGTGCACCTTGGGAGGATATTTCTATTGACTTTGTTTTAGGATTGCCTAGAACAAAGAGGGGGAGGGATAGTGTCTTTGTGGTTGTTGATCGTTTCTCTAAAATGGCTCATTTTATACCCTGCCACAAGACCGATAATGCTTCACATGTTGCTGATTTGTTCTTTAATGAGGTTTTTGCGTTTGCATGGTGTTCCCAATAATATTGTTTCTGATAGGGATGCTAAGTTTTTGAGTCACTTTTGGAGAAATTTATGGTATAAATTGGGAACAAAGGTCCTGTTTTCTACTACTTGTCATCCACAAACTGATGGGCAAACGGAGGTAGTTAATCGTACCTTATCTACTATGTTGCGGGTGACACGACCCCACGGTCTTGTCGAGCCAGGATCACGCTGAGGGGTGCTGCGTTGCACAGCACCGGATAACACACGTCAAAGGTACAAAGCGGAAGCGGAATTTTATTACATAAACAAGTTATGAACATGTTTACATAAAAATAAGTTCAGTCTACACTCGCGGGCGCAGACTAAGCATCAAGTGCACGTTCAGCCCTCGAACGTGTCCTTGCTAGCACACACGCACACTAACTCTGTGGCGTGCACGACTCCCACTCGACGGGGTTGCCCTCCTGGGGTTCCGTCTCCTCTTCGGGAGTCCCTTCCTCATAGAACCCTGCAAAAGCTTCAAACACAAGCAGTGAGCACGAAGGCTCAGCAAGTCTGACCCGTCTCACCTAAACATGGAACTTCTACATGAGAGGTAATGGGTTACATGAGGTAAAAATCATTTGCAAGGACTCGCCTAATTAGTAGAACCTTACTTTCAAGTTTTAGCAGCAGGTTGTGGAGAACCTTACGCTAAGGCACATGAGAGAGCCGCAATCAAACAAGAAACGCATTTCTCTCATGTACCTTGCCCAAAGTTGAAAAGAACTTTAGTTAGCTCTAAACTACAGCATATCATTAACAATCAATGTCCATCTTTCAATCACAACCTTTTAACATGTGACTAGCCTGTTCTTTCTATGTCACGGTACAGTGAACAAGTGGTACTCACTGACCGCGAGGGACGGCGATTATAATCGATTTACACCTGCAGGGTTACCCGGACCACCCGTCACGTACGCCCGTACTCGATGTTGCCTACAACAACCATCACGGACGCCGTACGCGACTACCTTTCACCCGTTAGCCAAATGTTGAACCGGTCCAATCGTCCCGAGAAAGAGGTCTCTGCACGCGCATCTCAGTGCCGCCAGCCGATTTACACCTCGAGCTCTCAACCTACCCTCTGAACGACCAGCTATGCCTCAACACCCAGCTACCCGAGTTACATCAGTTTCCCGGTTCCCATATAGCCGGTAGGTCTTCGGTACTGTTCTAGCTTGTTCAACAGGCCCGCACACGGCTCGGTCCTCAATCGACACAAGCGGAGCTACAGCACACAGGCCCCAAAGTCCTGCTGCCCTTAACCTCCGCTTGGTCTCATTTTCTTGCCATGTGTTTCATGTGCTATCACTACCCGAGTCGAGTGCCTCTAGCCTATGCTCGCGAGTAGTTCCAACTACTCGACTTGTACCGAATCCTACTCTATCTTAGCAATGCAGTGGCTAACGAGGTTTTCAATCCGAACCCCAACCCATGGTTTTCTTGGCTATGCAGTTGGGTTTCCAATCAAGACTCTAATGCAAAGAATCACAACAGTATTCAATGATTTGCTCAACATAATAAACATTTGTAAAAAGGTTAATGCAAACCGGAGCTTGCCTTGCTGCTCGTGGTCATAGGCTAGCTGCTCCTCCGGAGTTACGAAGTCTAGGACTTCGGGTTCCTCCTCGACCTTAGCGACTACATGATAAAAGCAATATATGTATCAATTTAAATGCATTTGTATTGAGTTTCAAGTTGTGAAGTCTATAACCTTTGCTAGACAGACCTAATGACTGTGAAACTTTTACTGTGGCTTGGTTACAACCTAAATAGAGATTTGGTCAAGTTTTAGTTGCAGTAAAGCTCATTTGAGCCCTCTACAATTAATTATGTCCTTGACCTTAATTGGAACTCTTAGGGTGTTCTAGGGATTTTCATGAAACAAACTATGACTTTCTGAAAACTAGATTTTCAGAGGGTTCTAATGGAGTTGGTCTCACTTAATTTCGAAGCTCCTAACTCAAGATATGAGCTAAACAATTTCAGAGAAAATTCTGAAAATGTTTCTGAACATTTTCTATTTTCTCTGGAACAGTTTCACTAATCACACCATTAGGTGCATTAAATGAGCTCCAATGGGTCTGAAATTTTTATGGTAGTTCAGGGATATTTTGATGAACATCCCAGCAAAATTTCAGGAGTTTCCTTCAAAGGATTCTCCAGTTGAAATTCCAAACAGTTTAAACTTTGAGGAGTTAATTCTGGAGAATTAAGGAATTTCATGAAGTGAAACTTGATTTGCTGGAAAGTGCTCAGAGAGCTGAATCCAGCAAAATTTGGTTCACTCAATTTGGAGCTTTCTAGCCAATGTTATGCGGATTTGAAGTTCGAAGGAAACCTGAAAATCGGGGAAAAGTTTAAACTCGCGCGTGGGCCCAGGGTACACGCATCGCATGCCGAGGCGACAGCACACCGCGGCCCACAAGGATTTTGCGCCCCAGCACACCCGATCCCGGCCGCAGCCCGATCCCGATTCAAAATATCGCCCGCTGACAGTTGGGGTCCACCCCTTTCTTCAACCTCGCGACGCCCGCGCTCCGCCGCCGAGGGACCTCGCCGGAGAGCTCGCCGCCGGCTTCTGTACAGCTCCAAACTTCACGATTTTGTCCGCCCCTGCCTACTTTCACTCGGGGAACAGGATTCCGGGGTCAGCTGCTCATGACAATGGCCGGTGCATGGTCGGCGACGAGCCGCTACCTCGGAAAGACTTCGGCCATGTCGGCTGACTACCCTAGCACCTCAACTACTCGAAGAACCGGTCGGGAAGCATCAGTGGACCTCAGGGAAGGTCGACATGAGCTCGAGGCAGCTCGGGGACGGCCCGAAGTAGGTCCTCACCGTGCGCCCGATGCCTCTCGTTTACTCCGCCATTTGTAAACCTCGAATTACGCCGGGTACAGAGGCTCTCCGGCCAAGGGTTGTGAAGGCAACTTGTGCGTTACTGTGTCTAGTTTGTGTGAGAGCGGATTGAGGCCCTCTAATCCTTTCTAGAGCACGAATTCGACAGAATCGCACCCGAGGGTCGTGCTGCACAGAGAAAGGGGAAAATTGGAAATTCGCCGCCCGTGAGCAACCACTTGAGCTGTGGCTTGGGGGTGAGCAGCACCGGTCATCAGCGCGTCCAAGGGTGCCTTGGCTCGGACGTGACAACGCCCTGGTTGGGCTGTCCACGGGAGCCCGAGGTGCGGCGGTTCCAAGTCCCGAATTTGATCTTTCGGCACAGCCGATATCAATTGGTTTCAACTGTATTCTAGCCGCGGGGAGGACAGAGGAGGTCTCTAGTACCTTGCTGAGGCTCTGGAGTGGACGGAGGGAGCTGTGATCGGTGTTCTCCGATCGATTCCGAGCTGCGGAAAGCTTCGGCCGGCGTTGAGTTCTTGCGGGGAAGAACGGCGATGCCTCGGCCGAGGAGGGGGCAGGCGCCTTAAGAAGGCTCTGCACCGCCTCACGCCCGCGCGTGGGCAAGCAGCTGCTGGCGCGGCGGCTGCCCTCGGTGGCGATCGCAGCGGCGGCTCGGCGACCCGAGTGAGAAAAGTCTCAGTCGGTTTGATCTGAGCAGTAGCTGACATGTGGGGCCCACTTCCAGTTTTAACCTCTGAAATTTACTCCTAATCACTGTTGTAAACAGTAAACCCCATAATACCCCTGGTAATTCAAATTATTCACCCATGAACCATTTGAATTGATCAAAGTTCAAATTGGGTTTGGTTTGAGTGAATTTCAGCACAAGTGCAGTTTTGAATTCAAATGAAGTTTGAATTTGTCCCACTTAGCTCATGTCAAGATCAACTCCAAATGGAGTAAAAATTGGTGTGTGGGCTCACAAAAATGTGCTGAGTAAGAATATGCCTCCCACTTTTAAATTCATGGGATAAAAACAGTATGAATTTGAATATGGTTTCAAACTGCCCTCTTCCTAACTATACCCAAAATGATCTCAAAAAGGTTTTGAATTTGGGTGAAACTTGGCATGGACATCCTTAACAACGTATAGGAGTTTTCATATGTCCAGCCCCCCTTATATCACATGTGTGAAATACCACTTTGGCAATGTGTGAGTTTGTTTTCTAATGAGCATGTTGATAATTGTTACTTGCCTTTCATTTGTGTTCATCATCCTTCCTCAAATGAGGTGTGTGGTGTGGTGATGAACACTGCAAATGTGTGTCAAAAACTGAGGCCCTTACATTCCTCCCCCCTTAAAAGAATCTCGTCCCGAGATTATAAGGTGAAAATGAGAGAGAGGACGGTGGAAAATTACCGGATATGCGACGTGAAAAATTCGGGGTAGTTAATGCGAAGGAATTCTTCGCTCTCCCATGTCGCGTCGTCCATGGAGTGATTACTCCATAGAACCTTGTAGAACCACAACTTACGGTTGCGTGTGGTTCAGGCCTTTTCATCAATAATCTGCACCGGTTCCTCCCCATAGGTGAGATCCGGTTGCAGTTCTTCAATATCCTCCAGCCGAACGGTAGTTGATAGCTTAAGACACTTCCTCAGCTGGGCAATGTGGAAGACGTCGTGCACACCGGAAAGTGCTTCTGGTAATTTCAGCCGGTATGCCACTGATCCACATCTTTCGGTAATCTGGAATGGACCGATGAATCGGGGCGTCAACTTTCCTCTCACCCCAAATCTGTTTACGCCCTTCATTGGAGACACCCGTAGATATACGTGATCTCCAACTTCAAATTGTAATGGGCGCCTTCTCCAGTCTGCGTACTGTTTCTGACGGGATTGAGCGGCTTTTAGGTTCGCTTGAATCAGTCGAACCTTCTCTTCCGCGTTGTTGACGAGGTCAATCCCGAAGGTAACCCTTTCGCCAGACTCACACCAGTTCAATGATGTGCGGCATTTCCGCCCGTATAGCGCCTCATAGGGCGCCATCTTGATGCTGGCTTGGTACCCATTGTTGTACGAGAACTCGGCTAACGGCAAGTGATCATCCCAATTCTTGCCGTGGTTGATAGCGCAAGCTCGTAGCATGTCTTCTAGAATCTGATTTACCCGCTCGGTTTGCCCATCCGTCTGCGGGTGGTATGCTGAACTACGGATCAGTTTCGTCCCCAAGGCAGCGTGTAGCTGCTCCCAAAAACAGGACACAAATAAAGTGCCCCGGTCCGATATGATGATACGGGGTACGCCGTACAAGCATAGGATCAGTGAGATGTACAGTTCAGCGTACTTCTTGGCGTTGTAGTTTGTGTTAACCGGGATAAAATGGGCAACTTTGGTGAGCCGATCGACGATCACCCACACAGAATCATGTTTCTGCAAGGTGGTGGGTAAACCGACGATGAAATCCATGCTCACGTCCTCCCACTTCCAGGCAGGAATACCCAGTGGTTGCAGCAGTCCCGGTTTCCGCATATGATCTGCCTTCACCCTTCGACATGTATCACACTCGGACACGTATTTTGCAACCTCGCGCTTCATCCGTGTCCACCAAAACTTGCTTCTGAGTTCTTGATACATCTTGTTGCTGTCGGGGTGAATAGAGAACTTTGATAAGTGAGCCTCATCAAAGATCTTCCGTAGTTCCGGGTTTCGGGGTACGACAATCCGGTCCTTGAACCATAGGACGCTGTCTCCGTCCTTCTGGAAACACTTCAGCTCCCCACTGTCTACATGTCTCCGCAAATGTGACATGCCCTTGTCATTCTTCTGGGCTGCTGCTATCTCTTCACGGATGGTGGGGATCAAAGCTAGGTTGTAGAGAGCTCCGTGTGGAATCACATGTAGTGGTGGTTCGCTCTCTTCCAACGGTGTGATGGTCAGGTTATTCACGTGTGACTTGCGACTCAACGCATCTGCCACTACGTTTGCTTTGCCCGGATGATAATGGATCTCTATTTCGTAATCCTTTATCAGTTCTAACCATCTTCGTTGCCTCATGTTCAGCTCTTTCTGAGTGAATATGTACTTGAGGCTTTGGTGGTCGGTATATAAATGTACGAGGTTACCGAGTAGGTAGTGCCTCCACATTTTTAGTGCAAGTACCACGGCAGCGAGCTCCAAATCGTGAGTTGGATAATTTTGCTCATGGTTTCTAAGCTGCCGTGACCCATACGCGACCACCCTTCGGTCTTGCATCAGCACACACCCGAGCCCAATGCCGGATGCATCGCAGTACACATCGAACGGTTTTGTTGTGTCTGGCTGCGCCAGAACCGGTGCTGATGTCAGGTGCTTGACTAAAGCCTTGAATGCTGCTTCACATGCTGGACTCCAAACATATTTGGTAGCCTTCTTCAGCAGCTCTGTCATTGGCTTGGCAATCTTCGAGAAGTTCGGAATGAACCTCCGATAATATCCCGCGAGTCCGAGGAAACTCCGTACCTCGTGAACAGTTCTCGGGGATTTCCAATTCAGCACTTGAGTGATCTTGCTCGGGTCCACAGCGATACCCTCCGCTGAGATGATATGCCCGAGGAAAGGCACTTGCGATATCCAAAACTCGCATTTGCTGAATTTTGCGTATAACTTGTGATCCCGCAGCCGTTGTATGACTATACGCAGATGTTTCTTGTGATCTTCCTCCGACTTGGAATATACCAGGATGTCGTCGATGAAGACCACGACAAACTTGTCCAGCTCCGGCATGAATACCGAGTTCATCAAGTACATGAAGTGAGCTGGAGCATTGGTGAGGCCAAAGGACATAACCAGGTACTCATAAAGTCCGTACCTCATTGAGAAAGCCGTCTTCGGAATGTCCTCAGCCCTTATCTTAATCTGATGGTACCCGGATCTTAAATCCATCTTGGAAAAGATCTTTGCTTCGACCAACTGATCAAACAACATGTCGATCCGTGGCAACGGGTACTTGTTCTTGATGGTTACGGCATTTAATGGACGATAGTCCACGCAAAGCCGCAACTTCTCATCCTTCTTCTTGACAAATAATGCCGAACAGCCCCATGGCGAGGAGCTCGGCCTAATAAAACCCTTCTCCAGAAGGTCCGTGAGCTGAGTCTTCAGTTCAGCCAACTCCTTGGGTGCCATCTTGTACGGCCTTCGGGATATTGGCATGGTTCCCGGTGCAAGTTTGATCTTGAACTCCACCTCTCTATCAGGCGGCATCCCCGGCAAATCGCCCGGGAATACATCAGGGAACTCTCGGACAACTGGAATATCCTCCAATCTGATGGTTGTGGCTTGATAGACACTTGGAAGTTTTATTTATGGACTGTCCAGAAATAATGAGTGAGACTCGTGCACTTCTGAGTTCAAGTGCACGACTCGGAGGACGGTATCTAAAACAGCGCCGTGGCGGGTTAACCACAACATCCCTAAGATGACATCGACCTTTTGTCCCTCTAAGATTATGAGAGACGTAGGGTAAACTCTACCCTCTAAGCACAATGGCGCTTTTGGGACCATCATGCTTGCTGAAATTTTCCCACCCGGTGAACAGATCACATAAGGACTATCGGTGGGTAGTATTTGCAAGCTATGTTTATCAATGAAAGCTTGGCTAATGAAGCTATGCGTGGCGCCTGAATCAAATAATATTATGGCGGGATGCTGATGGAGTTGGAACATACCCGCAAGGATTGGCTCGCCCTCCTGCACGTCCTCAATGGCAAGCTGGTGGACGGTGCCGGGCCTAGGGTTTGCCCGCCGCGCATTAGTAGGGTTCCGGGGTTGATTCCTCCCCGGAAACCGTGGTGCCACTCCGCCGCCTTGCCTCTCCGGGCAACTGCTCGCGAAGTGTCCTGGACGACCACACTTGTAACATGTGGCCGCTGCTGGTAGAGCACTCGGTGGACGAAAGCCCGGCATGCATTGCTGAGGTGCAAACGCACGCGGCATCGCCTGCTGCTGCTGTTGTTGTTGCGGTGGTACTGGCAGTGCCGGCCTGAATGCCGGTGAAGAGTACGGCCGACTGCGGAATGGCATCGACCGCTGTGGCGGCTGCCAGCGTGGACCTGATGGTGGGCGATTCACCATCCGAAACTTCTGAGAAGGACCGCCTCCTTCTCCGCTGCTCCGCGGCGCGCTTCGCTTCCTCTCCGCCGCCGCTAACTCCTTGCCGGAGTCCTCCTGAACAATCGCAGCATCAATGATATCGTGAGGCTGCCGCGATTGAACATCACCAACTTGTCCTTCAGGAGCGGGTTAAGCCCCTGGTAAAAATGGTCTCGCCGCTTCTCGTCCATATCTGCGTGATACAACGCGTAGAGCGCGAGATCGTTGAACGCTCTGGAGTATTCCAGCGCGTTCTGGCCCCCTTGCTGCAGGTGTAAGAACTCCTGCGTCTTTCTTTTCATCAGACCTGGCGGTATATGATAGGCCCTGAAGGCCGTCCGGAACTCTGCCCAGGTCATCACTCGGTCGGTGGGCTGTGAAGCACAGAAGTTGGCCCACCACGCGCTCGCGGATCCTTGGAGCTGCTGGACCGCGAACTGAGTCTTGCGCTGCTCGCTTATTTGGAGCAGCCCGAACTTCATCTCTATGGCGCAGAGCCAGTTGTCTGCGTCAAGTGGTTCATCCGCCCTTGAGAATACTGGGGGATGAGTCGCCAGGAAGTCGGAGTAGGAGCTCTGTTGACGCTCCTCATGGTCTTGACGTCTCTCTGGGCGAGACGTATTAGCAATAAGCGTTTGCAGCAACTCCGTGTGCTGCTGATGTGAGCCCGCCATTGCTGCGACGATGTCGGCCAATGTAACCGTTGGCAGTGGCGGTGGTGGTGTTTGCTGTTGCTGTTGCTGCTGCTGTCCCGGGGAATCCTCGGGAGGTGGTTGGGATGTCTCTCCCCCTTGACTGGTACCCCCAACGTCAGGGTTGGCACGAGTACGCGTCATTCTGAAATTCAAAACAGCAGTGATTAGTACATGTCTTACTTAAAATTCCATAAGCAACAGTAGGTATTTAAGTGACACATGATTAATTTGCACAACATTCACATATATTGATAAAGCATAAACTTTATACAAGATACATTATTCTCGGATCTCCGAGAAGTCGTGCTCATGTTGTCACTACCTATACATACGCTACTGTCTACACGACATGTCACCGATTACAAAATTTGGGCTACACTACCCTGGCTGCCCTACATGGCAACTGTAACCCTCTACTCGGAGTAGAACTCGACCTCCTGCGGGTCGTCCTCCTCCGGTACCTCTGCTGGTGGCTCTGGATCTACCACCTCTTCACCCATCCCGGGTTCTCCCATTGCTGGAAGGCCCAAGACCACCGTTATGCCCAATACCTGAGGCACGAGGTCCTGCAAAGCATGCACCTCGTCCATAGCCTGGTTGTAGTCCTCTTCCCAGCCTTATCCTTCCTCAATGGCGTCGTCCCGCTCTTTAGCAAGGTCCTCATTCTGCTGGCTCAGATTTTGTACCAGTTCTTGTAACGCCGCGATGTCGACACGGCTTTTTCTCTTCGCCTTCTTCAGACGATGCAACTGATTATGCTGTTCATTCAGTCGCTTAATCGTCGGAAGGAGCACATTGCGGAGTGCGCTGTGAGCACTCTCGAAATGATCTCCAAGGCTTGTGCTCTCCTTGATCCTTGTGGCGAGATGCTCCGTATGAACAGCTTGACTGTCCATCACGGCATTTCCCGCCCTCATCTGGAGGCTGAGATTTGCCTCCGCGGGGTTGTACATTGGGCAACTCGGATCCGTTGCCTCCAGGTACCTCTCTTCCCACACATGCTGAGCCTGTCCCTCCATCGGAACGAGCACGTATGGAGTTCCCTCCATAGCCTGCACGTGTAGTTGGCAGAAGCGTGACATAGTGTCACGGGCTGCCACTTGCCACACCCCTTCCGGTTGTCTTCCCCTCACCGTGACGGTGAACGGCACCCAACCGGGTGGCGTAGGTCCTGCAGGGACTTCGACATGGATCGTCCACGTCTTGTTCCCCTCTTTGCCTTCTTCCTTGGCGAAGTACTGTGGCATCTGGTCGTGCACGAAATATTGGAGCATTTGCCACAATGCTTCCAGGTAGCCGCTACGGTGAGAACAGTGGGACATCACCCACCCGTTCTCCAACTTCTTATCTGCGGTCATCTGTAAAAATATATTTCAGAAATGTCAAATATTTATTTAAACAGTAAAACATTGAGTTATAACATAAGACATGTCATTGAAGCCATAAAACTTGGAAACACAGTTCAAATTTTAAACAAATTTCACTGCTGATCTGCTGTCCCCATGACAGCCCTGACCAGTTTCCATTTCAACCTGATTTAGGCCATACTAAATGCAAAACCAATTCTGTAGCTCCACATCAAAGTTAAAGCTAACTTCAGTAGCTTTCTAGAAAGTATTTGCTTGGCCTAAGATCTGTCTTGGTTCAAAAGTTATGAGATGTCAAAGTTAACAGAATTTCTGGAGAAAATTGGACAGCACCTCCCTGCTTTAGGTACTGATTTAATCAAAGAATTCCTGTTAATTCTGTTCCAAATCTGACAAAACTTTCTGTTACAAAGTTGTAACCCATCTCATAAGCTTTCCATAACTACCTCATTTTATATTTTTGGATTTTTATGCAGGAAGTTATGCTTAATTTACAGAGAGTCTACATAGAGTCTTCAATCTGTCCTGTTTTCTGGACAGTTTCAACGCTACTGCATTTTTCGAGTGGTTAAGGGATGCAACACCTCTGGACCTCAACAGAAAAGATGTAAAGCTCTTACAAAGCTTTCCAGAAATGTATCATACGACCCCAACCTCGAAAGAACTCAACCTCCAACCTCTGGTTAACTTCAGCCTTAATTCAGCTGAAACAGAGTGCTCTGTCCTTAACAACCTATAAGTCGAAAACTTGTTAACTTTGAATATCTTGTTCAAGGGAAAGAGTTATATCAAGTTTTATTGCTTTGAATCAAAACCTTCAATTTTTAAATGAAGTTGTTCATTTAATGGGGTGTGACGTCGATGCGTCACCAGATTATGTCGGTACTACGTCCTCACAAGGAAAAACCTATACCGGACTTAGCCGGCTTCGTTATTTCAGTGGCACTAAATGTCACTAGCACACGGATGCTACACGTCTACCGTTTCGTGGTCAGGCTACCTGCAGAAACTCAAACAATCATCAGACTCGGCTGCACACCGAGCCCGGAATCCATACAGTTCGTACAACCGGCCGTCATCACTCGCCCGGATGTTCTCAAGCCAAACACGCCTTCAGTTACGTGTTCACGTTTCAGACCACGTGACGGGGTCTCCCAAGTTGCACCACGCACGCCAGGGACAGACGTTGCTCGAATACCCCAAACGACATGAAGAGTCGTAGAGGATATCAAAGCGGGTCGGGTTACCTGCCACCCGTGGGGCTCCACCCTTCAGCTTGTGCGCACTGGTGGACAGCGCTTACGTGCACCCCCCAAGACATGAACGTCCCGAGATGCACGATTTTCTGACATAACAAATAGGTTAATATGCCACTTTCTATATGCTAATAACATCCTTATACGGGCTACTAACTCGTTCCTCACTGGATTTTTGAAAAAGAAGACCTTTGTACTGTGTTAAACCTCAAGCGAGCTCTGATACCACGCTGACACGACCCCACGGTCTTGTAGAGCCAGGATCACGCTGAGGGGTGCTGCGTTGCACAGCACCGGATAACACACGTCAAAGGTACAAAGCGGAAGCGGAATTTTATTACATAAACAAGTTATGAACATGTTTACATCAAAATAAGTTCAGTCTACACTCGCGGGCGTAGACTAAGCATCAAGTGCACGTTCAGCCCTCGAACGTGTCCTTGCTAGCACACACGCACACTAACTCTGCGGCGTGCACGACTCCCACGCGACGGGGTTCCCGTCCTGGGGTTCCGTCTCCTCTTCGGGAGTCCCTTCCTCATAGAACCCTTCAAAAGCTTCAAACACAAGCAGTGAGCACGAAGGCTCAGCAAGTCTGACCCGTCTCACCTTAACATGGAACTTCTACATTAGGGGTAATGGGTTACATGAGGTAAAAATCATTTGCAAGGACTCGCCTAATTAGTAGAACCTTACTTTCAAGTTTTAGCAGCAGGTTGTGGAGAACCTTACGCTAAGGCACATGAGAGAGCCGCGATCAAACAAGAAACGCATTTATCTCATGTACCTTGCTCAAAGTTGAAAAGAACTTTAGTTAGCTCTAAACTACAGCATATCATTAACAATCAATGTCCATCTTTCAATCAGCAACCTTTTAACATGTGACTAGACTGTTTTTTCTATGTCACGGTACAGTGAACAAGTGGTACTCACTGACCGCGAGGGACGGCGGTTATAATCGATTTACACCTGCAGGGTTACCCGAACCACCCGTCACGTACGCCCGTACTCGATGTTGCCTACAACAACCATCACGGACGCCGTACGCGACTACCTTTCACCCGTTAGCCAAATGTTAAACCGGTCCAATCGTCCCGAGCAAGAGGTCTCTGCACGCGCATCTCAGTGCCACCAGCCGATTTACACCTCGAGCTCTCAACCTACCCTCTGAACGACCAGCTATGCCTCAACACCCAGCTACCCGAGTTACATCAGTTTCCCGGTTCCCATATAGCCGGTAGGTCTTCGGTACTGTTCTAGCTTGTTCAACAGGCCCGAACACGGCTCGGTCCTCAATCGACACAAGCGGAGCTACAGCACACAGGCCCCAAAGTCCTGCTGCCCTTAACCTCCGCTTGGTCTCATTTTCTTGCCATGTGTTTCATGTGCTATCACTACCCGAGTCGAGTGCCTCTAGCCTATGCTCGCGAGTAGTTCCAACTACTCGACTTGTACCGAATCCTACTCTATCTTAGCAATGCAGTGGCTAACGAGGTTTTCAATCCTAACCCCAACCCATGGTTTTCTTGGCTTTGCAGTTGGGTTTCCAATCAAGACTCTAATGCAAAGAATCAAAACAGTATTCAAAGATGTGCTCAAAACAATAAATATTTGTAAAAAGGTTAATGCAAACCGGAGCTTGCCTTGCTGCTCTTGGTCGTAGGCTAGCTGCTCCTCCGGAGTTACGAAGTCTAGGACTTTGGGTTCCTCCTCGACCTTAGCGACTACATGATAAAAGCAATATATGTATCAATTTAAATGCATTTGTATTGAGTTTGAAGTTGTGAAGTCTATAACCTTTGCTAGACAGACCTAATGACTGTGACACTTTTACTGTGGCTTGGTTACAACCTAAATAGAGATTTGGTCAAGTTTTAGTTGCAGTAAAGCTCATTTGAGCCCTCTACAATTAATTATGTCCTTGACCTTAATTGGAACTCTTAGGGTGTTCTAGGGATTTTCATGAAACAAACTATGACTTTCTGAAAACTAGATTTTCAGAGGGTTCTAATGGAGTTGGCCTCACTTAATTTGGAAGCTCCTAACTCAAGATATGAGCTAAACAATTTCAGAGAAAATTCTGAAAATGTTTCTGAACATTTTCTATTTTCTCTGGAACAGTTTCACTAATCACACCATTAGGTGCATTAAATGAGCTCCAATGGGTCTGAAATTTTTTTGGTAGTTCAGGGATATTTTGGTGAACATCCCAGCAAAATTTCAGGATTTTCCTTCAAAGGATTCTCCAGTTAAAATTCCAAACAGTTTAAACTTTGAGGAGTTAATTCTGGAGAATTAAGGAATTTCATGAAGTGAAACTTGATTTGCTGGAAAGTGCTCAGTGAGCTGAATCCAGCAAAATCTGGTTCACTCAATTTGGAGCTTTCTAGCCAAAGTTATGCCAATTTGAAGTTCGAAGGAAACCTGAAAATCGGGGAAAAGTTTAAACTCGCGCGTGGGCCCAGGGGACACGCATCGCACGCCGAGGCGACAGCACACCGCGGCCCACAAGGATTTTGCACGCCAGCACACCCGATCCCGGCCGCAGCCCGATCCCGATTCAAAATATCGGCCGCTTACAGCTGGGGTCCACCCCTTTCTTCAGCCTCGCGACGCCCGCGCTCCGCCGCCGAGGGACCTCGCCGGAGAGCTCGCCGCCGGCTTCTGTACAGCTCCAAACTTCACGATTTTGGCCGCCCCTGCCTACTTTCACTCGGGGAACAGGATTCCGGGGTCAGCTGCTCATGACAATGGCCGGTGCATGGTCGGCGAAGAGCCGCTACCTCGGAAAGAATTGGGCCATGTCGGCTGACTACCCTAGCACCTCAACTACTCGAGGAACCGGTCGGGAAGCATCAGTGGACCTCAGGGAAGGTCGACATGAGCTCGAGGCAGCACGGGGAAGGCCCAAAGTAGGTCCTCACCGTGCGCCCGATGCCTCCCGTTTACTCCGCCATTTGTAAACCTCGAATTACGCCGGGTACAGAGGTTCTCCGGCCAAGGGTTGTGAAGGCAACTTGTGCGTTACCGTGTCTAGTTTGTGTGAGAGCGGATTGAGGCCCTCTAATCCTTTCTAGAGCACGAATTCGACAGAATCGCACCCGAGGGTCGTGCTGCGCAAAGAAAGGGGAAAATTGGAAATTCGCCGCCGGTGAGCACCCACTCGAGCTGTGGCTTGGGGGTGAGCAGCACCGGTCATCAGCGCGTCCAAGGGTGCCTTGGCTCAGGCGTGACAACGCCCTGGTTGGGCTGTCCACGGGAGCCCGAGGTGCGGCGGTTCCAAGTCCCGAATTTGATCTTTCGGCACAGCCGATATCAATCGGTTTCAACTGAATTCTAGCCACGGGGAGGACGGAGGAGGTCTCTAGTACCTTTCTGGGGCTCTGGAGTGGACGGAGGGAGCTGTGATCGGCGTTCTCCGATCGATTCCGAGCTGCAGAAAGCTTCGGCCGGCGTTGAGTTCTTGCGGGGAAGAACGGCGATGCCTCAGCCGAGGAGGGGGGCAGGCGCCTTAAGAAGGTTCTGCACCGCCTCACGCCCGCGCGTGGGCAAGCAGCTGCTGGCGCGGCGGCTGCCCTCGGTGGCGATCGTAGCGGCGGCTCGGCGACCCGAGTGAGAAAAGTCTCAGTCGGTTTGATCTGAGCAGTGGCTGACATGTAGGACCCACTTCCAGTTTTAACCTCTGAAATTTACTCCTAATCACTGTTGTAAACAGTGAAACCCATAATACCCCTGGTAATTCAAATTATTCACCCATGAACCATTTGAATTGATCAAAGTTCAAATTGGGTTTGGTTTGAGTGAATTTCAGCACAAGTGCAGTTTTGAATTCAAATGAAGTTTGAATTTGTCCCACTTAGCTCATGTCAAGATCAACTCCAAATGAAGTGAAAATTGGTGTGTGGGCTCACAAAAATGTGCTGAGTAAGAATATGCCTCCCACTTTTAAATTCATGGGATAAAAACAGTTTGAATTTGAATATGGTTTCAAACTGCCCTCTTCCTAACTATACCCAAAATGATCTCAAAAAGGTTTTGAATTTGGGTGAAACTTGGCATGGACATCCTTAACAATGTATAGGAGTTTTCATATGTCCAGCCCCCCTTATATCACATGTGTGAAATACCACTTTGGCAATGTGTGAGTTTGTTTTCTAATGAGCATGTTGATAATTGTTACTTGCCTTTCATTTGTGTTCATCATCCTTCCTCGAATGAGGTGTGTGGTGTGGTGATGAACACTGCAAATGTGTGTCAAAAACTGAGGCCCTTACAGCGGGCTGTTTTGAAAGACAATTTGAGGTTGTGGGAGGAGTGTTTGCCACATATTGAGTTTTCTTATAACAGGTCTATTCACTCCACAACCAAGTTAAGTCCGTTTATGGTAGTGTATGGTTTCAATCCTCGTGCTCCAATTGAATTGCTACCTTTATCACATACTGAAATTGTGAACTTAGATGCTACATAACGTTCTGAATTTATTCTTAAGTTGCACGAAACTACTAAGTTATAAATTGAAAAAATGAATGAAAAGTATCACATTGCTGCTAGTAAAGGTAGGAAGGAGGTAAAATTGGAACCCGGTGATTTGGTGTGGGTTCATTTGAGAAAAGATAGGTTCCCGGATTTGAGAAAGTACAAACTCATGCCACGTTCTGCTGGACCTTTTAAGGTTCTTAAGAAGATAAATGACAATGCATATAAACTTGAGTTGCCTCCCGAGTTTGGGGTTAGTCCCACATTTAACATTTCAGATTTGAAGCCATACTTGGGAGAAGAAGATGAGCTTGAGTCGAGGACGACACCAATGCAAGAGGGGGAGGATGATGTGAACATCACTCCTGCAGATATACACAACACTCACATGGTAGACATGCAAGGTCCAATTACTAGAGCTCGAGCACGAAAATTGAATTTAGAGGTGAGCTCGTTGCTGAACAATTCTTTATATGTGAATTTTGAGAGTATGTTGCTACCTAATGGATTAATTATGATTAGGAACCATGGAGAGGACATGGAGATACATGGAGAGGGGTTTGGAGGCGTGGAGGGCCAGAAAATACACCAACAAGAAGTTAGGGACCAAGCCCAACTCAAACTCGAGTCCAACTCAGGCCCAGGAGCAGTCCACCTAAAAATGGATGCACAGGAGGCATACGGACTCCGCTTTTGACGTTCTACATATGCACGGAAAGCTGAGGGGATAAACTTTCCAATGGAACTGGCCCGAAGTAAAAAATTCCCTCGGAGTCGATGAAACTTCGAAACAATATTAAGTTTAGAGTCTGTCTGGGTGTTGCATCACCTAGTTGGGCCATTGGGCCTTGTATCGAGTCCAAGTCCATTATGTACGTGTATTAGGGTTAGGTCATGACACCAGCACCCCCCTGGTCGTCCTCCACCTCCTTTATACCCCCTAGCCGCCGTCACAAACAGTTGGGTTTTGCTTAGTTACAATCTGTCATTGAACAGTTCGCCGATCATCGGTTGTGAGACCCCAAATTCGTGATCAATTCAGTTTTGATTGCAACTTCTCTGTTCTTGCTTGTTTTCTTGATTGCGCTTGCAGGGATAAGCCTTCGTGGCGAGGTCATTCGTGTGACACGGGTGATAACCAACGGAGCAGTGGTGTAGTGATTGCGGGGTTTCGTTTGTTCGGAGCCTTAGATCATCAACGTCGAGATCTCCACCCAATCAAGTTTACCCTACCTCTCGGAAGATCGGGACTCATCCTCCTATCATACCTGTATCCCACTTAGAATGTACTATGTTAGTTAATTTTCCCGGAGGAGAAATGAGGACTAATATAGTATGTGCTAAAGTAAGATTTAAAATAAGGGGGGGTAGACTTCCTTGCCAACCTTATTGTCTTGGACTCCCAAGGGATTGACACCATACTCGGAATGGATTGGCTAAGCAAGCACAATGGAGTAATTCAATGTGCTGAAAGGAGCGTGCAGTTGACAAATGAGCACGGCATTCGTGTCGAGTTTGAGTCAGCCCAGCAAACAACCAAACGGGCAAATTTGAACCACGTCGAAGGAACAACATTGGACAGCATTCCAGTGGTTCAGGAATTTTTGGACGTGTTCCCGGAAGAGCTTCCAGGTATGCCACCTGACCGGGACATTGAGTTTGCCATAGATTTGGTACCCGGAACTGCACCCATAGCCAAGAGACCCTATAGGATGCCCGTCAACGAACTAGTTGAACTCAAGAAGCAAATTCAAGAACAGTTGGAGAAGGGTTTTATCCGTCCAAGCTCGTCACCATGGGGAGCTCCGGTGCTCTTCGTAGACAAGACGGATGGAACCCAGAGGATGTGCGTGGACTATAGGTATCTCAACGAGGTAACAATCAAGAACAAATACCCTCTGCCCCGTATAGAGGACCTATTCGACCAAATGAACGGAGCCCGAGTGTTCTCCAAGATTGATCTTCGGTCGGGATACTTCCAGCTGAAGATTAAGCCCTCCGATATACCCAAGACAGCCTTTCGAACACGGTATGGTTCGTATGAATATACTGTCATGTCTTTTGGGTTGAAAAATGCACCCGCCTACTTCATGTACCTTATGAACAAGGTTTTCATGGAGTACTTGGACAAGTTCATTGTGGTTTTCCTCGATGACATTATGGTGTATTCAAAAAGTGAGGAGGAGCGTGAAGAACATTTGAAATTGACCATGCAGAAATTGCGTGAGCATCAATTGTATGCCAAGCTTAACAAGTGTCAATTTTGGCTAAAGGAAATATCTTTCCTAGGCCACATTATCTCCAAGGAAGGGGTATCGGTTGATCCCGGGAAAGTAAGAGATGTTCTGAAGTGGGACCAACCGCAGAGCGTGAGGGATATTCGGAGTTTTCTTGGGATGGCTGGATACTATCGACGCTTCATTAAAGACTTCTCTAAAATAGCAAGGCCTATGACGGAGTTGCTAATGAAGGGAAAAGTCTTCCAATGGACACCAACCTGCCAAGGATGTTTTGAGGAACTCAAGAGAAGGCTAACCACAGCACCGGTTCTGGTATTGCCAGACGTAAGCAAGAGCTTTGACATATATTGTGACGCATCCAGACAGGGGCTTGGATGTGTGCTCATACAAGAGGGACAAGTGGTAGCCTATGCCTCACGACAATTAAAGAAGCACGAGCTTAATTATCCTACACATGACTTGGAGCTAGCAGCAGTAGTGCATGCATTGAAGATTTGGAGACATTATATCCTTGGTCATCGATGTGGGATCTATATGAGACGGACCCGTCAACCGAGACAGGCCAATCGCCCGGGAATCGCATTGGGTGATGCCGTGTTGTGCGGCACCCAACAGCACACATATGAGGAACAATGTATTACATAAAACAATAGCGGAAGCTTACAAGTTTTTCTTTGTAAATACTTTACATCAAGTAACTACAGCGGAAGTTTATATCAAGTCACGTTGAATAACCAAAAGCACTCGAGATGAAGTCCAGCCCGCGGACTCCTCTCGCTAGCAACACGAAGACAACAACAGCGGCTGGGTTCTCCCTGGGTTAAATGACTCGGAAGTCTCCGAGTCCCACCGGACAACCTTCTTTTAGCATCGTTGTTAACCTGCAAAACCACTTATATAGCAAGCATGAGCACATAGGATCAGCAAGTCTGACCCGTCTCTCCTAAACAAGAAACTCTACATGCACGACGGTTGCAATTAGATTGGCTAGATTTGCATAAAGGACTCGCCTAAAGTCGATCCTTAACTTTCAGATTTTAAGCCTCATTGTGCAAACCTTGAGCCGAAAAGCATCGCAACTCCACAATCAAACAAGAAACGCTTTGTTGCGGTGCTCCTTGCACAAAGTGAAAGTAAACTTTAATGAGCCTATCTCTAATTCAATCATGGTTGCAATACAAGTTATAGTACAGCCTTATCAAGTTCAAAGATAAACAATTCCAGTTGTTACTACGTCAAGACGCAGTGGGCAAGTATGCTCATATGACTGCGAGCGACGGTGATTTGAATCAGTACACGCCCGGACTACACGACACGTACACCCGTACTCCGAGTTGCCGGCAGCAACCTCGACTGACGTTGTACGCGGCCACCTTTCCCAAGATCTTCCACATTGGACGCAGTCCAACTGCCCCGAGTATGCAAGCTCCCTCAAGGTACATACCCGCAGTGGTATGTTCTTGAGCGAGGTACCTCCTGCTACCCTGACGCCGAAAGCCTAAGGTAGTTGGAAAAGTTCCACTATGGATCTCCCAAGGTACATCAGTTTCCTGGGTCCCATATAGCCAGTATGCGCCCGGTACACAACTCAAACTTGTCCAACAGGGCCAAGCACGGACGGGCCTTAACCGACACAGGCAGGGCTATGCACGCACGGCATGCAACCTGCTGCATCTAAACCTCCCTGCCCGGTCTCCATTTCTTATGTGTGAACTTTCCTCATCTTTTCTAATTCGGACCCGTTCCAAGTACACCAGCCCTAAACTCGCGAGTAGATTCCAACTACTCGTCTTCTACCGGATCTTTCCTACTAACATTAGCGTAGCCGAATTCCCTCGAGGAGTTGCTATTCTACCCTTTCTCTCTTAGGTGTTTCTGGTCATGCAAGTGGGTTTCAATATCATCTAGACGTAATGCAATCAACGATGCAAAGCTATGATCTCTACAAATGAAAATGCTTTATAAAACGGTTCAAATGCAAACCGGGGCTTGCCTGTTTTGCAGGTGACTAAGGTTACAATCAGTTAGTGACGATCACTTGAAGCTTGATCACTTGTTTTCCTCCCTCCTTTATCTTCACTTCAAGCCCTTCTCACCTTCTTCACGTATATGCTACACGATATGATCATGCATATGTATTTAATTGAAAAGCTTTTGCTCATAAGATCTGTAACACCCCAAATTTTGATTCAAAACCCTAAACCATGTTCAGAGGGGAATTTAAAAATTTTTGGACGTGTTGCATGTTTTGCAAAAATTCAAATTCAAACTGGAATTCAAATTATACTCAAAACAGAAAAGAAATGGAAAAAGAAAAAGAGAAACGGGAAAAAAACCGGCCAGTGGGCCGAAACCCGCCAGCCGGCCCAGCTTCCCCGCGACAGCCCGCCCCCGCGCGCGCCGCGCTGCCTCTCACAGACGGGTGGGACCCGCCTGTCATCCCTAACCCCGCGACCCCGGACTTTTCCCCGAGCGCGCGCGATCTTAACCGATCGGAAAACCCGTCCCGCAGCCCGAATTCCGGTCCCAGAAGAATCCAACTCGATCACAACAGACCCACCGCCCTCCCCCGGCTATAAAAACCCCCGATCCGATCAGTTTTTCCCACGCGATCGCCGATTTTTACTCCGGTGAGCACCGAGACTTCGCCGGTGAATTCTGGCCGATCTAAGCTCGGAAACTCTGATCTAACTCGCTGGTCTTGATCCACCGCCTCCGGGGAACTTTGCAGGTGCAGAAAACTTGGAGACTTACGGTGTAAACACAGCGCCGACGAGCTTCGCCGTGGTTTTGCCTCGGACCTCGCCGCCGATCACTTTCCAGGACCCCCGAGCTCGAGAAAACCCCCGAGGTGAGATCCCTGACCTCCCCTCTACCGATCTAGGCCATAAGATCACAGTTCTAGGCAGAATTCTCGAGGATCCGAAACTTTCCGGCGAGATCGCCGCTTCCCGCCGCCGTGCGCCGCCGGCAGCACCGCCCGCGCTCGGTCAGAGCGACGTGGCCGCTTGTGCGCCGTTTATTTTAAATCGCACGGTAGGGTTTAAAACCCCGCGTACCGGTTCGATGTTATAATCTCAGCCGTCGGTTTGAAATCGGACGGTCCACGTCAGCCCCGCGTTATAAAGACTGGAATTCTTACGTGCTACCCTCTGGGGTTCTCTGGAATTGAGAGCTAGCCCCGGAAACTTCAGATCTAGCCCCTGGAACTTCAGAAAATCATGTAAATTCATTTAAAAATCAGTTTTAGCCCCTGGACTTAATAGAAATTAAGAAAAACACCTCTGATAAGTGTAGCTAGACCCCTGGAAATTATGAAAATAATATTATAGACCCTGTAATGGGGTGAGTTTACTTTTTAGCCCTGTTTAGTATTTAATTTAGAAAATTGAATATGTAACTAGTGTTTAAAAATTAAAAAAGGGGACAAACATAATTGTCAAAATTTATTAAAAACATTCTCAGTACTTAGAAAACTTTGGAGTGAGATAAAAATATATTTTTGGGCTGAAATAAATCTGTTTTATCTATTATTCACATTTATTAGTATAGGGACACATTTTTAAAGTAAAGAATAGTTATAGAAAAATAGGGAAAATAATTATGAAATAGTATACATCATAAGCCATGGTCAAAATATGATTTTAAATTATTTAGGACCAGAACCTAATCTGTTTAGGTGATGTGTATTACTAATTTAATAATAAAATACACAATTATGCATAGGAATATAAATCTGAAAATATAGCAACTAGTAAATGATAAATGGAGTTTCTAAAATACAAAGAATTCAGTTTAGGGTTGATAGAAATTGTGAAGGCACATTGTATGCAAGTATAAATGTGGACACAAAAGTAGGAATCATATATACATGGTTAAAAGTGCATGCAAGCCACAACTTAACACACATAAAGTAACCACAACACATATAATGGTGAATGAATTTCATAAATGTGAATGTGTGGTTTGTATGAAGTGTAAGTGTGAATTATGTCTTATGGATTGTTGTTTTTCTTTTGCTATGTGTGATGGTATGAAGTAGAACCTGTTCAAGAACAAGTTATTCATTTCCAAGACCAGGAATACCCATTTCAAGAGCAGCAAGAAGGAGGCAAGTGTCCTTGACCACTTTGATCCTATGCTAGGATGTGTAGATAGAATTATTTGCATTGTCAAATAAAATATGAAACCCATGCTAGGAAAGTTTCCCTAGAATTGCATTACCTTGTTTCCTTGAAGCTTGGGTTGGGATTTATTTGGTCATGTCATTTATACACATGCATATGCTTAGCCATGCTTAGAATGGGATATTTGGGATATGAAATCATCAGTTTATATTACCATACTCTTGAATGAGACATTGTGAGTTATGTAGAGGTAGGGATCAAGGCAAGTTGGAAGTTTTGGTTGTGTGCTGGGTGCACGAGACTTGGGTTTGTGTTTAGTACTTGCCTGGATCCTAAGGACCGGTTCATGGAGCATGTAACCCGGCTTTACAGTGCCAACCACATACTGAGATGGGGCAGCTTGGCCAATTAATTAGGTGTATCCCCGGCGTAGTATGGGTGTGTTGGATGGTGCGGGGAGTAGGTGTCAGCTGGACTACCATATGAACCGCAAGGCTCAAGAGGGGGCCACTGCAGCGGGGTTGGAGCCTCTTGTATGCTGTTAGGGGTGAAACCTCAGTGGGCCCACGCTCGTCGGGAATCCCTTTGTAAAGGCTTCGTAGTGATCTCTTGGCCGCACACCTGGGAAGTGTGAATGTGGATCGTAGCCACTGGCATAATGGAGGTTCTTTTAGTCCACCCGGCAACGGGGGATGAAATCACTACTTGTGGGTACAGTGGTACAAACTCTGCAGAGTCAAAACTGTCTTGACAGCCGTGCTCACGGTTAAGAGCGGCCTGCACTTATTCATGATTAGAGGATTGATGGTTTTGGAAGTTAAGCGGGGAGCTTAACATTTGGAAATGATGATTATGGTTATTGGATTATGATGATGGGATGGGAGATTGGGACCATTTCACCTGTGTAGTAATGTAGGTGCTTAATAAGCTAAGGTGATAGGTATTAATTGCGTAGTGCTTTAACCATGAGTTCAACCTCTCCTTGTTCTAGCCATGCATGATATAATTTTCCCACACTTGCTGAGTACCCTTGGTACTCAACCTTGCATATTTGTTTGTTTATATTGCTGCTCAGGTCAAGATAATGAGGTGGTGTATAATGACCAAGATTTTGGACCCGAGGAAGGATTTTAGGTTCATGGAGACCCCGGGCAACGCCTGTGATGGAGCCTTAAAGAATAATATTCCGCTGCTAGTTTATTTACTTGTGATGAACTTATTATTGTCCATCAAGACATTTACTATGTAAGACTTACTTATATTCGACACCTGGATTGTAATAAATGATGCTTCACTATTTGTCATCACATGTATGAGAAAATGATCCTGGCATACATGTGATATTCACTTGGTTGTTTCTTCGGAAAAACCGGGTGTGACAGAGGTGGTATCAGAGCCAAGGTTGCCCGTAGGAACGTGGACCTAGGTAGAAATGGACGTATTTAAGGGCCCTATTTTCTTAAAAACTATTTTCCAAGGTGTGGGTGGAAAAGTGTTATTAAAGGAGTCATTTTCTTCATCTTACCCCAACTTTCATTCAAAATAGGATTTTTGTTTGAGAATTAATCTAACCTAATTTTAAATTCTTTTGTTTTAGATGGTTCGCATGATTCGCACCGCTCGTAAGTCCACAGGAGGGAGAGTTCCCGTAGTTGCCCTTGCCGAAAGAGAGGAGAGTCGTCCAGTGACGTACCTTTCCTACGGATTGGCAGTAGGAGACTTGTTGCGCCGACTTCGACGTATGCTCGAAGCCGCCGGCAATACGGGCAAGCTAATAATCCATTATAACTCCACCAGGACCATCCGTGAGAAGAGGGAAGAATGGAGTTCGGAGATGAGGATTATACACGAGAATCAGCTGCTTAAGATTCACCACTCTCCAGCTTGTCGAGCAACACAAGTTGATGCGGAGAAAGATGTCACTTGGGAGGCCATCACCTGTCAGAGTCACATCTATCGTCGCCACTTGGACAAAACTGAGTACATGTATGTCCTCCAACGTGAGAGTGGTACCACGGAGTACAAGTACCCACCGGTGCAGCAAGGGACTTCCCATGAGCACATGGACTTGTGCTTGGAGGATGCTGCTATGCTCAGCACTCGACTGCAGGAGTGTCAACAAGAGCTTCAGGATGTCCGAGACACCCTGAAGGAAACGGAGGCGTTGCTGCGAGCTTGCTTAAAGGCGAGAGAAAGAGGAGATGGGAATGAACTGTGTGTCACTGTGAGTGATCCATGGACCCCTGACTCCCCGGATCGCCGAGCGATCAGGCGTCGTCGCACCTCTCCACCAGCAGCCTCCCCACCCAAAGCAGAGTCAGAAGGTAGCCGAAATGAGGAGGAAGATCCCGAGGAGCCAGCTCAAGAGGATGAGTAGTGTAGAGTCTTTCCCTTAGCTAGCAAGAGGTCGAGTAGTCGAGTCGTTACATAGTTAATGGTGTGATAATGCTTGGTGTGTGACGTGAGTTGTGGAAGCCATGAGCAATTGTCCACAGCCTCGTCTTCAGATTGTTTTGCTTTGGTGTGTGAACCCACAGGAAATAATAGTGCATTTATTTGGTGTGAGATATGAACCCTCGTAAAAGTATAACAAAGCCTCAACACTTCAAAGTACAAACAAATGAAAGTAGTAAAGTGATACTAAATGATTTCCAATTAACATTGGTTGATTCTGCCAGATGGCCGGAAGAGGAAAAGGACGTGCGGCCAACCCCGCCAACAACAATGATGAGGCATGCAACCCTCATCTTTCTGGAGGCCAGGACAGGGGTGGTCGCCGTGAAGAAGTTGATCCTCTCCACCAAATGCTGGAGAATCAAAATCAGCTTATCCAGAACTTGACTCAAGTGGTGGCCAACTTGCATCAAGTTCCACCTCCACATGCTGCACCACGCCAACCAAGGTTGAGTGAGTTTCTAGGAACTCAACCTCCAAAGTTTGCAAGTGCTGCTGAACCTCTGGAGGCAGATGATTGGCTAAAGACCATTGAAAGTAAGATGAGGATAATACAATGCCAAGGGTATGAGAGGGTGCTGTTTGCCTCTCATCAATTGCATGGACCTGCTGCTGATTGGTGGACCGCCTATGTGGCCGCCCATCATGACCCTGAGAACATCACTTGGGAAGAGTTCAAGCGTAGCTTCCGCAACCATTACATCCCAAGAGGTGAACTCAAAAACAAGAGGAAGGAGTTTTTGGGACTGCAGCAGGGAAACATGACGGTGAGGGAATACCTCACTAAATTTACTCAACTATCCCGTTATGCCCCACGGGACATAGAGACTGATGAGCAGAAACAAGATTGTTTCGTGGAAGGGCTTACTGCAGAAATGCAGTGTGCAATGTCCTCAAATGAGTATGAAAGCTTTCAAAAGATGGTGGACAGAGCATTTGTGGTGGAAAGGAAGCTAAAGGCCCTGGAAAATGAGAATAAGAGGAAGTTCGGGTGGTCACATTAGGCCTCAGGGAGCAACACCCGCCCACGTATGATGCAGCAACCTACGGGGAAGACAAGCCGTGCTGCGGTACCCTATTCAGCACCAAGAGGGTACAACCCAAACTACAGGCCACCCGCGGCACCAGCACAGCCGCCACGTCAGTTTGTGCAGCAGCCTCGCCCCGCATATCCACCTCGACCAGCAGTGCAAGGACCCCCGAAAAAACCCCAAGACAACAAAGGCCAAGCACCTAAGATTGGGGTGCAATGTTTCAGCTGTGGTGAAGTGGGGCACTACGCCCATAAATGCCCGAAGAAGAAGCCTGCACCGCCACAACAGCAGAATGTATTGAGAGGACGGGTGAACCACGTCACTATGGAGGAAGCACAAGAGGCACCCGACGTGGTAGTTGGTAAGTTTCCTGCCAATTTACACCTTGCAACTCTACTGTTTGATTCTGGTGCTACCCACTCGTTCATTGCTCAAGGGTTTGTTAAGAAGCATGACCTAGCAACCACACAAATGAAACATATGCTAGCCGTAAACTCTCCAGGTGGAGAAATAAGGACAAGGCAAGTGTGTTCCAAAGTGAACCTAGACATTAATGGGGTAGTATCTACGGCTAACCTCATAGTGATAGATTCACAAGGGATAGATATTATTCTGGGTATGGATTGGTTGACCAAACATAAAGGAATCATCCATTGTTCGACCAGAACGGTGGAACTAACTCACCCCAATGGCACAAGAGTAAAGTTCATAACGATACACGAGCCTAAGAGGGACATCAAATTAAATCAAGTGGAAGTGAAAGTTGAGGAAATCAGAACTATCAGGGAATATCCAGATGTTTTTCCGGAGGAATTGCCAGGTATGCCTCCCGACCGTGACGTGGAATTCGCAATTGAGCTAGTACCGGGAACAGCCCCGATATACAAGAGACCTTATCGAATGGACTCCAAGCAGCTAGAAGAGCTCAAGGATCATTTGAGAGAATTGACGGAGAAGGGGTATGTTCGCCCTAGTTCCTCACCATGGGGAGCTCCGGTGATATTTGTGCCCAAGAAAGACGGAACCCAAAGGTTATGCGTGGATTACCGTGCCTTGAATGAGGTGACCATTAAGAACAAGTACCCGTTACCCCGCACTGAAGACTTGTTTGATCAGTTGAGGGGAGCTTGTGTGTTCTCGAAAATTGATCTCAGGTCGGGGTACCACCAACTCAAGATAAGGCAATCTGATATTCCCAAGACAGCTTTCGTATCTCGGTACGGACTGTATGAATACACTGTCATGCCTTTCGGGCTAACCAATGCCCCGGCATATTTCATGTACCTCATGAACAAGGTATTCATGGAATATCTGGACAAATTTGTGGGGGTTTTCATAGATGATATTCTCGTCTTCTCCAAAGATGAAGAAGAACATGAGAAACATCTAAGGTTGGTGTTACAGAGGCTGAGAGAACACCAGCTATATGCCAAGTTGAGCAAGTGTGAGTTTTGGCTGAAGAGAGTTCCCTTTTTAGGACATATAATCTCGGAGGGAGGAATCTCCGTAGATCCCGCTAAAATCGAGGATATCCAGAAGTGGAAGACCCCTAAAAATGTCGGGGAAGTTCGAAGCTTTTTGGGATTGGCTGGATACTATCGACGGTTTATTGAGGGATTCTCCAAGATCTCGAGACCTCTCACCAAACTGTTGGAAAAGGGAATCACATTCACCTGGACGCCACAGTGCGATACGAGCTTTCAGGAGCTAAAGAAGAGATTGACAACAGCCCCAGTGTTGGTTATGCCAGACATGCAGAAGAATTTCACAGTGTACTGCGATGCCTCTGGAAACGGGTTGGGATGTGTTCTCATGCAAGAAGGACATGTCGTGGCATATGCATCCCGGCAGCTTCGGAAGCACGAGAAGAACTATCCTACACATGACCTAGAACTAGCTGCAGTGGTACACGCGTTGAAAATTTGGCGGCACTATTTGATGGGGAAGAGGACAGAGATATATACGGATCATAAGAGTTTGAAGTACATATTCACACAGCCAGATCTCAATCTCCGACAAAGGAGATGGTTAGAGCTAATCAATGACTTTGATGTGGGCATCAACTATCATCCTGGGAAAGCAAATGTCGTGGCCGATGCTTTGAGTCGGAAAGTGCAGGTCAATAAGTTGAGCTTGAAGGACATGCCTGCAGAATTGAAGGACGAGGTTATAAGGCTCAATCTATGTCTAGTAAATAGTGGTGAAGCCATCGCCATGGAAGTGGACTCCACACTCGAGCGAGACATACGCGAGGGCCAAAAGAATGATGAGAAGATACAAGAGATCAGACAGCTCATTAAGGAAAATAAAGCTCCTGGTTTTAGAGAGGATGAACACGGAACGGTGTGGCACGGGAAAAGGATCTGTGTGCCAGAAGTAAAGGAGATCCGTAAATTGATTTTGAAGGAGGCTCACGATTCTGACTATTCCATTCATCCTGGGAGTACGAAGATGTACCAGGACCTCAAAGGCAGGTATTGGTGGTATGGCATGAAGCGAGATGTCGCGGAACATGTTGCCCTATGTGACACATGTCAGTTGGTGAAAGCAGAACATCAACGACCCGCGGGATTATTGCAACCACTTAAAGTACCTGAATGGAAATGGGAAGAAATCAGCATGGATTTTGTCGTGGGATTGCCTAGGACCCAATCCGGGTATGATTCAATATGGGTCATTATTGATAGGCTAACCAAGGTAGCTCATTTCATCCCTGTGAAAGAAAGCTACAGCGGATCCAAATTGGCAGAATTGTACATGTCAAGGATTGTGTGTTACCATGGAGTGCCAAAGAAGATAGTGTCGGACCGAGGGACACAGTTCACCTCGAGGTTTTGGCAAAAGTTGCATGAAACCATGGGAACCCATCTGAATTTCAGCTCTGCCTATCATCCCCAAACTGACGGGCAGACGGAGAGAACCAATCAGATCCTTGAAGATATGTTAAGGGCATGTGCACTCAAAAACAATAGGAGTTGGGACAAGAACTTACCGTATGCGGAGTTTTCCTATAACAACAGTTATCAAGCTAGTATGAAGATGTCACCGTTTGAAGCTTTGTATGGAAGGAAGTGCAGAACTCCCCTATTTTGGAACCAAACAGGAGAAAGTAAAGTGTTTGGTCCAGAAGTGCTACAAGAAGCCGAAGCGAAGGTGAGGGAGATTCGCAACAACTTGAGGATAGCACAAACACGCCAGAAGAGTTATGCTGATGTACGAAGAAGAGAACTCGTTTTCAACGTGGGAGACTATGTTTATCTCAAGGTGTCCCCTATCAGAGGACTTCGTCGGTTCAAGGTGAAAGGGAAGTTGTCACCTCGATACATCGGACCCTTTCAAGTTTTGGAAAGGAAAGGCGAAGTGGCGTATCAACTAGAGTTACCGGTTCATCTATCGGACGTGCACGATGTATTTCATGTGTCACAACTCAAGAAATGTCTGAGGACGCCTGAAGAGGTGTTACCCATGAATGAAGTGGATGTAGCTGAAGATTTGTCTTATGCCGAGCATCCATACAAGATTTTAGAGATGATGGAACGCCTCACCAGAAGCAAGAGAATCCGGATGTGCAAGGTGCAGTGGAAGCATCACTCAGAAGAGGAAGCCACCTGGGAACGGGAAGATGAGCTTAAGGCACAATTTCCGGAATTGTTTTCTTAGAAACACCAATCTCGAGGACGAGATTTCTTTTAAGGGGGGTAGAGCTGTAACACCCCAAATTTTGATTCAAAACCCTAAACCATGTTCAGAGGGGAATTTAAAAATTTTTGGACGTGTTGCATGTTTTGCAAAAATTCAAATTCAAACTGGAATTCAAATTATAATCAAAACAGAAAAGAAATGGAAAAAGAAAAAGAGAAACGGGAAAAAAACCGGCCAGTGGGCCGAAACCCGCCAGCCGGCCCAGCTTCCCCGCGCCAGCCCGCCCCCGCGCGCGCCGCGCTGCCTCTCACAGACGGGTGGGACCCGCCTGTCATCCCTAACCCCGCGACCCCGGACTTTTCCCCGAGCGCGCGCGATCTTAACCGATCGGAAAACCCGTCCCGCAGCCTGAATTCCGGTCCCAGAAGAATCCAACTCGATCACAACAGACCCACCGCCCTCCCCCGGCTATAAAAACCCCTTATCCGATCAGTTTTTCCCACGCGATCGCCGATTTTTACTCCGGTGAGCACCGAGACTTCGCCGGTGAATTCTGGCCGATCTAAGCTCGGAAACTCTGATCTAACTCGCTGGTCTTGATCCACCGCCTCCGGGGAACTTTGCAGGTGCAGAAAACTCGGAGACTTACGGTGTAAACACAGCGCCGACGAGCTTCGCCGTGGTTTTGCCTCGGACCTCGCCGCCGATCACTTTCCAGGACCCCCGAGCTCGAGAAAACCCCCGAGGTGAGATCCCTGACCTCCCCTCTACCGATCTAGGCCATAAGATCACAGTTCTAGGCAGAATTCTCGAGGATCCGAAACTTTCCGGCGAGATCGCCGCTTCCCGCCGCCGTGCGCCGCCGGCAGCGCCGCCCGCACTCGGTCAGAGCGACGTGGCCGCTTGTGCGCCGTTTATTTTAAATCGCACGGTAGGGTTTAAAACCCCGCGTACCGGTTCGATGTTATAATCTCAGCCGTCGGTTTAAAATCGGACGGTCCACGTCAGCCCCGCGTTATAAAGACTGGAATTCTTACGTGCTACCCCCTGGGGTTCTCTGGAATTGAGAGCTAGCCCCAGAAACTTCAGATCTAGCCCCTGGAACTTCAGAAAATCATGTAAATTCATTTAAAAATCAGTTTTAGCCACTGGACTTAATAGAAATTAAGAAAAACACCTCTGATAAGTGTAGCTAGACCCCTGGAAATTATGAAAATAATATTATAGACCCTATAATGGGGTGAGTTTACTTTTTAGCCCTGTTTAGTATTTAATTTAGAAAATTGAATATGTAACTAGTGTTTAAAAATTAAAAAAGGGGACAAACATAATTGTCAAAATTTATTAAAAACTTTCTCAGTACTTAGAAAACTTTGGAGTGAGATAAAAATATACTTTTGGGCTGAAATAAATCTGTTTTATCTATTATTCACATTTATTAGTATAGGGACACATTTTTAAAGTAAAGAATAGTTATAGAAAAATAGGGAAAATAATTATGAAATAGTATACATCATAAGCCATGGTCAAAATATGATTTTAAATTATTTAGGACCAGAACCTAATCTGTTTAGGTGATGTGTATTACTAATTTAATAATAAAATACACAATTATGCATAGGAATATAAATCTGAAAATATAGCAACTAGTAAATGATAAATGGAGTTTCTAAAATACAAAGAATTCAGTTTAGGGTTGATAGAAATTGTGAAGGCACATTGTATGCAAGTATAAATGTGGACACAAAAGTAGGAATCATATATACATGGTTAAAAATGCATGCAAGCCACAACTTAACACACATAAAGTAACCACAACACATATAATGGTGAATGAATTTCATAAATGTGAATGTGTGGGTTGTATGAAGTGTAAGTGTGAATTTTGTCTTATGGATTGTTGTTTTTCTTTTGCTATGTGTGATGGTATGAAGTAGAACCTGTTCAAGAACAAGTTATTCATTTCCAAGACCAGGAATACCCATTTCAAGAGCAGCAAGAAGGAGGCAAGTGTCCTTGACCACTTTGATCCTATGCTAGGATGTGTAGATAGAATTATTTGCATTGTCAAATAAAATATGAAACCCATGCTAGGAAAGTTTCCCTAGAATTGGATTACCTTGTTTCCTTGAAGCTTGGGTTGGGATTTATTTGGTCATGTCATTTATACACATGCATATGCTTAGCCATGCTTAGAATGGGATATTTGGGATATGAAATCATCAGTTTATATTACCATACTCTTGAATGAGACATTGTGAGTTATGTAGAGGTAGGGATCAAGGCAAGTTGGATGTTTTGGTTGTGTGCTGGGTGCACGAGACTTGGGTTTGTGTTTAGTACTTGCCTGGATCCTAAGGACCGGTTCATGGAGCATGTAACCCGGCTTTACAGTGCCAACCACATGCTGAGATGGGGCAGCTTGGCCAATTAATTAGGTGTATCCCCGGCGTAGTATGGGTGTGTTGGATGGTGCGGGGAGTAGGTGTCAGCTGGACTACCATATGAACCGCAAGGCTCAAGAGGGGGCCACTGCAGTGTAAGGGCCTCAGTTTTTGACACTCATTTGCAGTGTTCATCACCACACCACACACCTCATTTGAGGAAGAATGATGAACACAAATAAAGAGCAAGTAACAATTATCAACATGCTCATTAGGGAACAAACTCACACATTGCAAAAGTGGTACTTCCCACATGTGATATAGAGGGGCTGGACATATGAAAACTCCTACACTTTACTAAGGATGTCCATGCCAAGTTCCACCCAAATTCAAAACCTTTTTGAGGTCATTTTGGGTATAGTTAGGAAGAGGGCAGTTTGAAACCATATTCAAATTCAAACTGTTTTCACCCACTGAATTTAAAAGTGGAAGGCATATTCTTGCTCAGCACATTTTTGTGAGCTCACACACCAATTTTCACTCCATTTGGAGTTGATCTTGACATGAGCTAAGGGGGAGAAATTCAAACTTTATTTGAATTTCAAACTGCACTTGTGCTGAAATTCATTCAAACCAAACCTCATTTGAACTTTGATCAAATCAAATGGCTCTTGGGTGAATAATTTGAATTGCCAAGGGTAGAATAGGGTTCACTGTTTACCACAGCTGTTAGGAATAAATTTCAGAGGTTAAAAGAGAAGTGGGACCCACATGTCAGCCTCTGCCTCAAAGCAAACCGACTGAACCACAGTTCAGTCGGTTCCCGGCAGCTGTGCGCGCGCGCCACCGAAGGGGGCAGCCGGCGCCAGCTCCTGCTGTGTGCCCCAAGCCGGAGACCAGCCGGCCGGGCTATTTATTCCCTCCCCGGCGTGCTTCAGTCACCATTTCCCCGAGCTACCGGCGTGCGCGACTGCTTTTCCCACTGCCATCACTAGCGCTCGAGTTCCTGCTTGATCAAGCCGATCGCAGCTCCCTCTTTCCATTTCAAGGTCCCAGCAAGGTACTAGCAACCATCCTCCATCCTTCCTATTGATAGAAATCGATTGAAACCGAGTGATATCGGCTGTGCCGAAAGATCAAACTCGGAACTGGAAACCGCCGCACCTCGGGCTCTCGTGGACAGCCCAACCTGGGCGTTGTTACGCCCGAGCCAAGGCACCCTTGGACGCGCAAGTGATCGGTGCTGCTCACCCCCGAGCCACAGCTCGAGTGGTTGCTCACCGGCGGCGAATTTCCACTTTTCCCCTTTCTGTGTGCAGAACGACCTTCGGGTACGATTCTGTTTAATTCGTGCTCTAGAAAGGATTAGAGGGCCTCAGGCCACTCCCACACGAACTAGACACGGTGACGCACAAGTTGCCTTCACAACTCTGTGCCGGAGAACCTCTGTGCCCGGCGTAATTCAAGGTCTACTAATGGCGGAACGAACGGGGGGTATCGGGCGCACGGTGAGGACCTATTTCGGGCCTTCCCCGAGCTGCCCCGAGTTCATGTCGACCTTCTCTGAGGTCCACTGATGCTCCCCGACCGGTTTCCCAAGTAGCTGAGGCACTAGGAGCATCAGCCGACATGGCCGAAGTCGTTCCGATATGGCGGCTCGTCGCCGACCATGCTCCGGCCGTTGTCATGAGCAGCTGACCCTCGGATCATGTTCCCCAAGTAAAAGTAGGCAGGGGCGGCCAGAATCAAGAAGTTTGGAGCGGTACAGCAGCCAGCGACGAGCTCTCCGGCGAGGTCCCTCGGCGGCGGGGCGCGGGTGTCGCGAGGTTGAAGAAGGGGGTGGACCCCAGCTGTCAGCGGCCGATATTTTGAATCGGGATCCGGCTGCGGCCGGGATCGGGTGTGCTGGCGCGCAAAAGCCTTGTGGGCCGCGGTGTGCTATCGCTTCGGCGTGCGACGCGTGTCCCCTGGGCCCACGCGCGAGTTTAAACTTTTCCCCGATTTTCAGATTTCCTTCAAACTTCAAATCCTTATAACTTTGGCTAGAAAGCTCCAAATTGAGTGAACCAAATTTTGCTGGATTCAGCTCTCTGAGTACTTTCCAGAAAATCAAGTGTCACTTCATGAAATTCCTTAATTCTCCAGAATTAATTCCTCAAAGTTTAAACTGTTAGGAATTTTAACTGGAGAATCCTTTGGAGGAAAATCCTGAAATTTTGCTGAGATGTTCACCAAAATATCCTTGAACTACCATAAAAATTTCAGATCCATTTGAGCTCGTTTAGTCCACCTAATGGTGTGATTAGTAAAACTGTTCCAGAGAAAATAGAAAATGTTCAGAAACATTTTCAGGATTTTCTCTGAAATTGTTTAGCTCATATCTTTAGTTAGAGACTTCCAAATTAAGTGAGACCAACTCCATTAGGACCCTCTGAAAATCTAGTTTTCAGAAAGTCATAGTTTGTCTCATGAAAATCCCTAGAACACCCTAAGGGTTCCAATTAAGGTCAAGGACATAATTATTTGTGGAGGGCTCAAATGAGCTTTGCTGCAACTAAAACTTGACCAAGTCTTTGTTTAGGTTGTAACCAAGCCACAGTAAAAGTTTCACAGTCATTAGGTCTGTCTAGTAAGGGTTATAGGCTTCACAACTTCAAAGTTAATACAAAGGCCTCTAAATTAATACATACATTGTTCTTATCATGTAGTCGCTAGGGTCGAGGAGGAACCCGAAGTCCTAGACTTCGTTACTCCGGAGGAACAGCTAGCCTACGACCAAGAGCAGCAAGGCAAGCCCCGGTTTGCATTAACTTTTTTTTTACAAATTTTTATTGTTTTGAGCACATACTTGTTTCCCTTTGTTCGTTGCATTAGAGTCTTGATTGGAAACCCAACTGCACAGCCAAGAAAACCATGGGTTGGGTTTAGGATTGAAAACCTCGTTAGCCACTGCATCGCTAGAATAGAGTAGGATTCGGTACAAGTCGAGTAGTTGGAACTACTCGCGAGAATAGGCTAGAGGCACATTGCTCGGGTAGAGATAGCACATGAAACACATGGCAAGAAAATGAGACCAAGCGGAGAGTAAGAGCGGCAGGACTTTGGGGCCTGTGTGCTGTAGCTCCGCTTGTGTCGATTGAGGACCGAGCCGTGTGCGGGCCTGTTGAACAAGCTAGAACAGTACCGAAGACCTACCGGCTATATGGGAACCGGGAAACTGATGTAACTCGGGTAGCTGGGTGTTGAGGCATTGCCCGTCGTTCAGAGGGTAGGTTGAGAGCTCGAGGTGTAAATCAGCTGGCGGCACGGAGATGCGCGTGCAGGGACCTCTTGCTCGGGACGATGGGACCGGTTCAATATTTGGCTAACGGGTGAAAGGTAGTCGCGTACGGCGTCCGTGATGGTTGTTGTAGGCAACATCGAGTACGGGCGTACGTGACGGGTTGTTCGGGTAACCCTGCAGGTGTAAATCGATTATAATCGCCGTCCCTCGCGGTCAGTGAGTACCACTTGTTCACTGTACCGTGACGTAGAAAGAATAGGCTAGTTACATGTTAAAATGTTGCTGATTGAAAGCTGGACATTGATTGTTAATGATATGCTGTAGCTTAGTGCTAACTAAAGTTCTTTTCAACTTTGGGCAAAGTACATGAGAGAAATGCGTTTCTTGTTTGATTGCGGCTCTCTCATGTGCCTTAGCATAAAGTTCTCCACAACCTGCTGCTAAAACTTGAAAGTAAGGTTCTACTAATTAGGCGAGTCCTTGCAAATGATTTTGACCTCATGCAACCCATCACCCTCATGTAGAAGTTCCATGTTTAGGTGAGACGGGTCAGACTTGCTGAGCCTTCGTGCTCACTGCTTGTGTTTGAAGCTTTTGCAGGGTTCTATGAGGAAGGGACTCCCGAAGAGGAGACGGAACCCCAGGAGGGGAACCCCGTCGAGTGGGAGTCGTGCACGCCGCAGAGTTAGTGTGCGTGTGTGCTAGCAAGGACACGTTCGAGGGCTGAACGTGCACTTGATGCTTAGTCTACGCCCGCGAGTGTGGACTAAACTTATTTTGATGTAAACATGTTAATAAACTTGTTTATGTAATAAAGCTTCCGCTTCCGCTGTGTACCTTTGACGTGTGTTATACGGTGCTGTGCAACGCAGCACCCCTCAGCGTGATCCTGGCTCAACAGGACCAGTGGGGTCGTGTCAGCGTGGTATCAGAGCTCGCTTGAGGTTTAACACAGTACAAAGGTCTTCTTTTTCAAAAATCCAGTGAGGAACGAGTTAGTAGCCCGTATAAGGATGTTATTAGTATATAGAAAGTGGCTTATTAACTTATTTGTTATGTCGGAAAATCGTGCATCTCGGGACGTTCATGTCTTGGGGGGTGCACGTAAGCGCTGTCCACCAGTGCGCACAAGCTGAAGGGTGGAGCCCCACGGGTGGCAGGTAACCCGATCCGCTTTAGTATCCTCTACGACTCTTCATGTCGTTTGGGGTATTCGAGCAACGTCTGTCCCTGGCGTGCGTGGTGCAACATGGGAGACCCCGTCACGTGGTCTGAAACGTGAACACGTAACTCAAGGCGTGTTTGGCTTGAGAACATCCGGGCGAGTGATGACGGCCGGATGTACCAACTGTATGGATTCCGGGCTCGGTGTGCAGCCGAGTCTGATGATTGGTTGAATTTCTGCAGGTAGCCTTACCACGAAACGGTAGACGTGTAGCATCCGTGTGCGAGTGACGAGTAGTGCCACTAAACTAACGAAGCCGGCTAAGTCCGGTATAGGTTTTTCTTTGTGAGGACGTAGTACCGACATGATCTGGTGACGCATCGACGTCACACCCAACTAAATGAACAACTTCATTTAAAAATTTGAAGGTTTTGATCCAAAGTAGTAAAACTTGATGTAACTCCTTCCCTTGAACAGGATATTCAAAGCTAATAAGTTTTCAACTTATAGGATGTTAAGGACAGAGCACTCTGTTTTCAGCTAAATCAAGGCTGAAGTTAATCAGAGGTTAGAGGTTGAGTTCTTTCGAGGTTGGGGTCGTATGATACATTTCTGGGAAGCTTTGGAGGAGCTTTACAACTTTTCTGTTGAGTTCCAGAGGTGTTTCGTCCCTTAACCACTCGAAAAATGCAGTAGAGTTGAAACTGTCTAGAAAACAGGACGGAGCAAAGACTCTCTGTAAATTAAGCATAACTTCCTGCATAAAAATCCAAAAATAGAAAATGAGGTAGTTCTGGAAAGATTATGAGATGGGTTACAACTTTGTAACAGAAAGTTTGTCAGATTAGGAACAGAATTAACTGGGATTCTTGGATCAAATCAGTACCTAAGGCAGGGAGGTGTTGTCCAATTGTTTCCAGAAATTCTGTTAACTTTGACATCTCATAACTTTTGAACCAGAGCAGATCTTAGGCCAACCAAATACTTTCTGGAAAGCTATCGAAGTTAACTTTAACTTTGATGTTGAGCTCCAGGACTGGTTTTGCTTTTAACCTGGCCTAAATCAGATTGATATGGAAACTGGTCAGGGCTGTCATGGTAACAGCAGATCAGCAGTCAAATTTGTTTAAAAATTTGAACTATGTTTCCAAGTGTTATGGGTTCAATGACATATCTTATGTTATAACTCAATGGTTTACTGTTTAAATAAATATTTGACATTTCTCAAATATATTTTTACAGATGGCAGCAGATAAACGGTTGGAGAACGGGTGGGTAGTTTCCCACTGTTCTGACCGTAGCGGCTACCCGGAAGCATTGTGGCAAATGCTCCAATATTTCGGGTACAATCAGATGCCGCAATACTTCGCTAAGGAAGAAGGCGAAGAGGGGAACAAGACGTGGACGATCCATGTCGAGGTTCCTGCAGGGCCTACGCCACCCGGTTGGGTGCCGTTCACCGTCACGGTGAGAGGAAGACAACCGGAAGGGATGTGGCAAGTGGCAGCCCGTGACACTATGTCACGTTTCTGCCAACTACACGTGCAGGCTATAGAGGGAACTCCATACGCACTCGTTCCGGTGGAGGGACGAGCTCAGCATGTGTGGGAAGAGAGGTACCTAGAGGCAACAAACCCGAGTTGCCCAAGGTACAACCCCGCGGAGGCAAATCTCAGCCTCCAAATGAGGGCGGGAAACGCTGTGATGGACAGCCAAGCTGTTCATACGGAGCATCTCGCCACCAAGCTCAAGGAGAGCACAAGCCGTGGAGATCATTTTGAGAGTGCTCACAATGCACTCCGCAATGTGCTCCTTCCGACGATCAAGCGACTGAATGAACAACACAATCAGTTGCGTCGTCTGAAGAAGGCAAAGAAGAAGAGCCGTGTTGACATTGCGGCGTTGCAAGAGCTGGTGCAGACCCTAACCCAGCAGAATGAGGACCTTGCTCAAGAGCGGGACGACGCTATTGAGGAAGGACAAGGCTGGGAAGAGGACTACAACCAGGCTATGGACGAGGAGCATGCATTGCAGGACCTCGTGCCCCCGGTATTGGGCGTACCGGTAGTCTTGGGTCTTCCAGCCATGGGAGAACCTGGAATGGGAGAAGAGGTGGTAGACCCCGAGCCACCAGCAGAGGTACCGGAGGAGGACGACCCACAGGAGGTCGAGTTCTACTCCGAGTAGGGGTTACGGTTGCCAAGTAGGGCAGCTAGGGTAGCGTAACCCAACTTTTGTAATCGGTGACATGTCGTGTAGACAGTAGCGTATGTATAGGTAGTGACGACATGAGCACGACTTCTCGGAGATCCGAGAATAATGTATCTTGTATAAAGTTTATGCTTTATCAATATATGTGAATGTTGTGCAAGTTAATCATGCGTCGCTTCAATACTTACTCCTGTTTATGGAATTTTGAGTAAGACATGTGCTAATTGCTGCTGTGTTGAATTTCAGAATGACGCGTACTCGTGCCAACCCCGATGTTGGAGGTACTAGCCAAGGGGGAGAGACCTCCCAACCACCTCCCGAGGATTCCTCGGGACAGCAGCAGCAACAGCAACAGCAAACACCGCCACCGCCACTGCCAACGGTTACATTGGCCGACATTGTCGCGGCAATGGCGGGTTCACATCAGCAGCACACAGAGCTGCTGCAAACGTTAATTGCGAATACGTCTCGCCCAGAGAGACGTCAAGATCGTGAGGAGCGCCAACAGAGCTCCTACTCCGAATTCCTGGCTACTCATCCCCCTGTATTCTCAAGGGCGGATGAACCACTTGACGCGGACAACTGGCTCCGCGCCATAGAGATGAAGTTCGGGCTGCTCCAAATTAGCGAGCAGCGCAAGACTCAGTTCGCGGTCCAGCAACTCCAAGGATCCGCGAGCGCGTGGTGGGCCAACTTTTGTGCTTCACAGCCCACCGACCGAGCGATGACCTGGGCGGAGTTCCGGACGGCCTTCAGGGCCTATCATATACCGCCAGGTCTGATGAAGAGGAAGACGCAGGAATTCCTACACCTGCAACAAGGGAGCCGGAACGCGCTGGAATATTCCAGGGCGTTCAACGATCTCGCGCTCTACGCGTCGTATCACGCAGATACGGACGAGAAGCGGCGGGACCATTTTTACCAGGGGCTTAACCCGCTCCTGAAGGACAAGCTGGCGATGTTCAATCGCGGCAGCCTCAACGACATAATTGATGCTGCGATTGTTCAGGAGGACTCCGGCAAGGAGTTGGCGGCGGCAGAGCGAAAGCGAAGCGCGCCGCAGAGCAGCGGAGAAGGAGGCGGTCCTTCTCAGAAGTTTCGGATGGTGAATCGCCCACCATCAGGTCCACGCTGGCAACCACCACAGCGGTCGATGCCGTTCCGCGGTCGACCGTATTCTTCACCGGCATTCCGGCCGGTACTGCCAGCACCACCGCAACAACAACAGCAGCAGCGGGCGATGCCGCGTGCGTTTGCACCTCCGCAACGCATGCCGGGCTTTCGTCCCCCGAGTACTCCACCAGCAGCGGCCACATGTTACAAGTGTGGTCGTCCAGGACACTTCGCGAGCAGTTGCCCGGAGAGGCAAGGCGGCGGAGTGGCACCACAGTTTCCGGGGAGGAATCAACCCCGGAACCCTACTAATGCGCGGCGGGCAAACCCTAGGCCCGGCACTGTCCACCAGCTTGCCATTGAGGACGTGCCGGAGGGCGAGCCCATCCTTGCGGGTATGTTCCAACTCCACCAGCATCCCGCTATAATACTATTTGATTCAGGCGCCACGCATAATTTTATTAGCCAAGCTTTCATTGCTAAACACAGCTTGCCAATACTACCCACCGATAGTCCATATTTAATTTGTTCACCGGGTGGGAAGATTTCAGCAAGCGTAATGGTCTCCAAAGCACCATTATGCTTAGCGGGTAGAGTGTACCCCACGTCTCTCATTATCTTAGAGGGACAGAAGGTCGATGTCATCCTAGGGATGTCGTGGTTAACCCGCCACGGCGCTGTTTTAGACACCGTCCTCCGAGTCGTGCACTTAAACTCAGAAGTGCACGGTTCTCACTCATTATTTCTGGACAGTCCAGAAATAAAACTTCCAAGTGTCTATCAAGCCACAACCATCAGATTGGAAGACATTCCAGTGGTCCGAGAGTTCCCGGATGTATTCCCGGACGATTTGCCGGGGATGCCACCCGATAGAGAGGTGGAATTCAAGATTGAACTTGCACCGGGAACCATGCCAATATCCCGAAGGCCGTACAAGATGGCGCCCAAGGAGTTGGCTGAACTGAAGACTCAGCTCACGGACCTTCTGGAGAAGGGTTTTATTAGGCCGAGCTCCTCGCCATGGGGTTGTTCGGCATTATTTGTCAAAAAGAAGGATGAAACGTTGCGGCTTTGCGTGGACTACCGTCCATTAAATGCCGTAACCATCAAGAACAAGTACCCGTTACCACGGATCGACATGTTGTTTGATCAGTTGGTCGAAGCAAAGGTCTTTTCCAAGATGGATTTAAGATCCGGGTACCATCAGATTAAGATCAGGGCTGAGGACATTCCCAAGACAGCTTTCTCGACAAGGTACGGACTTTATGAGTACCTGGTCATGTCCTTTGGCCTCACCAATGCTCCAGCTCACTTCATGTATTTAATGAACTCGGTGTTCATGCCGGAGCTGGACAAGTTTGTCGTGGTCTTCATCGACGACATCCTGGTATACTCCAAGTCGGAGGAAGATCACAAGAAACATCTGCGTATAGTCTTGCAACGGCTGCGGGATCACAAGTTATACGCAAAGTTCAGCAAATGCGAGTTTTGGATATCGCAAGTGCCTTTCCTCGGGCATATCATCTCAGCGGAGGGTATCGCTGTGGACCCGAGCAAAATCACGCAAGTGCTGAATTGGAAATCCCCGAGAACTGTTCATGAGGTACGGAGTTTCCTCGGACTCGCGGGATATTATCGGAGGTTCATTCCGAACTTCTCGAAGATTGCCAAGCCAATGACAGAGCTGCTGAAGAAGGCTACCAAATATGTTTGGAGTCCAGCATGTGAAGCAGCATTCAAGGCTTTAGTCAAGCACCTGACATCAGCACCGGTTTTGGCGCAGCCAGACACAACAAAACCGTTCGATGTGTACTGCGATGCATCCGGCATTGGGCTCGGATGTGTGCTGATGCAAGACCGAAGAGTGGTCGCGTATGGATCACGACAGCTTAGGAACCATGAGCAAAATTATCCAACTCACGATTTGGAGCTCGCTGCCGTGGTACTTGCACTGAAAATGTGGAGGCACTACCTACTCGGTAACCTCGTACATTTATATACCGACCACAAAAGCCTCAAGTACATCTTCACTCAGAAGGAGCTGAACATGAGGCAACGAAGATGGTTGGAACTGATAAAGGATTACGAGATAGAGATCCATTATCATCCGGGCAAGGCAAACATTGTGGCAGACGCGCTAAGCCGCAAGTCACACGTCAATAATCTGACCATCACACCGTTGGAAGAGAGCGAACCACCACTACATGTGATTCCACATGGAGCTCTCTACAACCTAGCTTTGATCCCCACCATCCGTGAAGAGATAGCGGCAGCCCAGAAGAATGATAAGGGCATGTCACATTTACGGAGACGAGTAGACAGTGGGGAGTTGAAATGTTTCCGGAAGGACGGAGACGGCGTCCTATGGTTCAAGGACCGGATCGTCGTACCCCGAAACCCGGAGTTACGGAAGAAAATCTTTGATGAGGCTCACTTATCAAAGTTTTCTATTCACCCCGGCAGTAACAAAATGTATCAAGAACTCAGAAGAAAGTTTTGGTGGACACGGATGAAGCGAGAGACTGCAAGATACGTGTCCGAGTGTGATACATGTCGAAGGGTGAAGGCAGACCACATGCGGAAACCGGGACTGCTGCAACCACTGGGCATTCCTGCCTGGAAGTGGGAGGACGTGAGCATGGATTTCGTCGTCGGTTTACCCACCACCTTACAGAAACATGATTCTGTGTGGGTGATCGTCGATCGGCTCACCAAAGTTGCCCATTTCATCCCGGTCAACACCAACTACAACGCCAAGAAGTACGCTGAACTGTACATCTCACGGATCCTATGCTTATACGGCGTACCCCGTACCATCATATCGGACCGGGGCACTTTATTTGTGTCCCGTTTTTGGGAGCAGCTACACGCTGCCCTGGGGACGAAGCTGATCCGTAGTTCAGCCTACCACCCGCAGACAGATGGGCAAACTGAGCGGGTAAATCAAATCCTAGAAGACATGCTACGAGCTTGCGCTATCGACCACGGCAAGAATTGGGATGATCACTTGCCGTTAGCCGAGTTCTCGTACAACAATGGGTACCAAGCCAGCATCAAGATGGCGCCCTACGAGGCGCTATACGGAAGAAGATGCCGCACACCATTGAACTGGTGTGAGTCTGGCGAGAGGGTTACCTTCGGGATTGACCTTGTCAACAACGCGGAAGAAAAGGTTCGACTAATTCAAGTGAACCTAAAAGCCGCTCAATCCCGTCAAAAACAGTATGCGGACCGGAGAAGGCGCCCATTACAATTCGAAGTTGGGGACCACGTATATCTACGAGTGTCTCCAATGAAGGGCGTAAACAGATTTGGGGTGAGAGGAAAGTTGGCACCCCGATTCATCGGTCCATTCCAGATTACCGAAAGATGTGGATCGGTAGCATACCGGCTGAAATTACCAGAAGCACTTTCCGGTGTGCACGACGTCTTTCACGTTTCCCAGCTGAGGAAGTGTCTCAAGCTATCAACTACCGTTCAGCTGGAAGACATTGAAGGACTGCAGCCGGATCTCACCTATCGGGAGGAACCGGTGCAGATTATTGATGAGAAGGCCCGAACCACACGCAACCGTACGTTGTGGTTCTACAAGGTTCTGTGGAGTAATCACTCCATGGACGAAGCGACATGGGAGAGCGAAGAATTCCTTCGCACTAACTACCCCGACTTTTTCACGTCGCATATTCGGTAATTTTCCACCGTCCTCTCTCTCATTTCACCTTATAATCTCGGGACGAGATTCTTTTAAGGGGGGAGGAATGTAAGGGCCTCAGTTTTTGACACTCATTTGCAGTGTTCATCACCACACCACACACCTCATTTGAGGAAGAATGATGAACACAAATAAAGAGCAAGTAACAATTATCAACATGCTCATTAGGGAACAAACTCACACATTGCAAAAGTGGTACTTCCCACATGTGATATAGAGGGGCTGGACATATGAAAACTCCTACACTTTACTAAGGATGTCCATGCCAAGTTCCACCCAAATTCAAAACCTTTTTGAGGTCATTTTGGGTATAGTTAGGAAGAGGGCAGTTTGAAACCATATTCAAATTCAAACTGTTTTCACCCACTGAATTTAAAAGTGGAAGGCATATTCTTGCTCAGCACATTTTTGTGAGCTCACACTCCAATTTTCACTCCATTTGGAGTTGATCTTGACATGAGCTAAGGGGGAGAAATTCAAACTTTATTTGAATTTCAAACTGCACTTGTGCTGAAATTCATTCAAACCAAACCTCATTTGAACTTTGATCAAATCAAATGGCTCTTGGGTGAATAATTTGAATTGCCAAGGGTAGAATAGGGTTCACTGTTTACCACAGCTGTTAGGAATAAATTTCAGAGGTTAAAAGAGAAGTGGGACCCACATGTCAGCCTCTGCCTCAAAGCAAACCGACTGAACCACAGTTCAGTCGGTTCCCGGCAGCTGTGCGTGCGCGCCACCGAAGGGGGCAGCCGGCGCCAGCTCCTGCTGCGTGCCCCAAGCCGGAGACCAGCCGGCCGGGCTATTTATTCCCTCCCCGGCGTGCTTCAGTCACCATTTCCCCGAGCTACCGGCGTGCGCGACTGCTTTTCCCACTGCCATCACTAGCGCTCGAGTTCCTGCTTGATCAAGCCGATCGCAGCTCCCTCTTTCCATTTCAAGGTCCCAGCAAGGTACTAGCAACCATCCTCCATCCTTCCCATTGATAGAAATCGATTGAAACCGAGTGATATCGGCTGTGCCGAAAGATCAAACTCGGAACTGGAAACCGCCGCACCTCGGGCTCTCGTGGACAGCCCAACCTGGGCGTTGTTACGCCCGAGCCAAGGCACCCTTGGACGCGCAAGTGATCGGTGCTGCTCACCCCCGAGCCACAGCTCGAGTGGTTGCTCACCGGCGGCGAATTTCCACTTTTCCCCTTTCTGTGTGCAGAACGACCTTCGGGTACGATTCTGTTTAATTCGTGCTCTAGAAAGGATTAGAGGGCCTCAGGCCACTCCCACACGAACTAGACACGGTGACGCACAAGTTGCCTTCACAACTCTGGGCCGGAGAACCTCTGTGCCCGGCGTAATTCAAGGTCTACTAATGGCGGAACGAACGGGGGGTATCGGGCGCACGGTGAGGACCTATTTCGGGCCTTCCCCGAGCTGCCCCGAGTTCATGTCGACCTTCTCTGAGGTCCACTGATGCTCCCCGACCGGTTTCCCAAGTAGCTGAGGCACTAGGAGCATCAGCCGACATGGCCGAAGTCGTTCCGATATGGCGGCTCGTCGCCGACCATGCTCCGGCCGTTGTCATGAGCAGCTGACCCTCGGATCATGTTCCCCAAGTAAAAGTAGGCAGGGGCGGCCAGAATCAAGAAGTTGGGAGCGGTACAGCAGCCAGCGACGAGCTCTCCGGCGAGGTCCCTCGGCGGCGGGGCGCGGGTGTCGCGAGGTTGAAGAAGGGGGTGGACCCCAGCTGTCAGCGGCCGATATTTTGAATCGGGATCCGGCTGCGGCCGGGATCGGGTGTGCTGGCGCGCAAAAGCCTTGTGGGCCGCGGTGTGCTATCGCTTCGGCGTGCGACGCGTGTCCCCTGGGCCCACGCGCGAGTTTAAACTTTTCCCCGATTTTCAGATTTCCTTCAAACTTCAAATCCTTATAACTTTGGCTAGAAAGCTCCAAATTGAGTGAACCAAATTTTGCTGGATTCAGCTCTCTGAGTACTTTCCAGAAAATCAAGTGTCACTTCATGAAATTCCTTAATTCTCCAGAATTAATTCCTCAAAGTTTAAACTGTTAGGAATTTTAACTGGAGAATCCTTTGGAGGAAAATCCTGAAATTTTGCTGAGATGTTCACCAAAATATCCTTGAACTACCATAAAAATTTCAGATCCATTTGAGCTCATTTAGTCCACCTAATGGTGTGATTAGTAAAACTGTTCCAGAGAAAATAGAAAATGTTCAGAAACATTTTCAGGATTTTCTCTGAAATTGTTTAGCTCATATCTTTAGTTAGAGACTTCCAAATTAAGTGAGACCAACTCCATTAGGACCCTCTGAAAATCTAGTTTTCAGAAAGTCATAGTTTGTCTCATGAAAATCCCTAGAACACCCTAAGGGTTCCAATTAAGGTCAAGGACATAATTATTTGTGGAGGGCTCAAATGAGCTTTGCTGCAACTAAAACTTGACCAAGTCTTTGTTTAGGTTGTAACCAAGCCACAGTAAAAGTTTCACAGTCATTAGGTCTGTCTAGTAAGGGTTATAGGCTTCACAACTTCAAAGTTAATACAAAGGCCTCTAAATTAATACATACATTGTTCTTATCATGTAGTCGCTAGGGTCGAGGAGGAACCCGAAGTCCTAGACTTCGTTACTCCGGAGGAACAGCTAGCCTACGACCAAGAGCAGCAAGGCAAGCCCCGGTTTGCATTAACTTTTTTTTACAAATTTTTATTGTTTTGAGCACATACTTGTTTCCCTTTGTTCGTTGCATTAGAGTCTTGATTGGAAACCCAACTGCACAGCCAAGAAAACCATGGGTTGGGTTTAGGATTGAAAACCTCGTTAGCCACTGCATCGCTAGAATAGAGTAGGATTCGGTACAAGTCGAGTAGTTGGAACTACTCGCGAGAATAGGCTAGAGGCACATTGCTCGGGTAGAGATAGCACATGAAACACATGGCAAGAAAATGAGACCAAGCGGAGAGTAAGAGCGGCAGGACTTTGGGGCCTGTGTGCTGTAGCTCCGCTTGTGTCGATTGAGGACCGAGCCGTGTGCGGGCCTGTTGAACAAGCTAGAACAGTACCGAAGACCTACCGGCTATATGGGAACCGGGAAACTGATGTAACTCGGGTAGCTGGGTGTTGAGGCATTGCCCGTCGTTCAGAGGGTAGGTTGAGAGCTCGAGGTGTAAATCAGCTGGCGGCACGGAGATGCGCGTGCAGGGACCTCTTGCTCGGGACGATGGGACCGGTTCAATATTTGGCTAACGGGTGAAAGGTAGTCGCGTACGGCGTCCGTGATGGTTTTTGTAGGCAACATCGAGTACGGGCGTACGTGACGGGTTGTTCGGGTAACCCTGCAGGTGTAAATCGATTATAATCGCCGTCCCTCGCGGTCAGTGAGTACCACTTGTTCACTGTACCGTGACGTAGAAAGAATAGGCTAGTTACATGTTAAAATGTTGCTGATTGAAAGCTGGACATTGATTGTTAATGATATGCTGTAGCTTAGTGCTAACTAAAGTTCTTTTCAACTTTGGGCAAAGTACATGAGAGAAATGCGTTTCTTGTTTGATTGCGGCTCTCTCATGTGCCTTAGCATAAAGTTCTCCACAACCTGCTGCTAAAACTTGAAAGTAAGGTTCTACTAATTAGGCGAGTCCTTGCAAATGATTTTTACCTCATGCAACCCATCACCCTCATGTAGAAGTTCCATGTTTAGGTGAGACGGGTCAGACTTGCTGAGCCTTCGTGCTCACTGCTTGTGTTTGAAGCTTTTGCAGGGTTCTATGAGGAAGGGACTCCCGAAGAGGAGACGGAACCCCAGGAGGGGAACCCCGTCGAGTGGGAGTCGTGCACGCCGCAGAGTTAGTGTGCGTGTGTGCTAGCAAGGACACGTTCGAGGGCTGAACGTGCACTTGATGCTTAGTCTACGCCCGCGAGTGTGGACTAAACTTATTTTGATGTAAACATGTTAATAAACTTGTTTATGTAATAAAGCTTCCGCTTCCGCTGTGTACCTTTGACGTGTGTTATACGGTGCTGTGCAACGCAGCACCCCTCAGCGTGATCCTGGCTCGACAGGACCAGTGGGGTCGTGTCATGCAGCGGGGTTGGAGCCTCTTGTATGCTGTTAGGGGTGAAACCTCAGTGGGCCCACGCTCGTCGGGAATCCCTTTGTAAAGGCTTCGTAGTGATCTCTTGGCCGCACACCTGGGAAGTGTGAATGTGAATCGTAGCCACTGGCATAATGGAGGTTCTTTTAGTCCACCCGGCAACGGGGGATGAAATCACTACTTGTGGGTACAGTGGTACAAACTCTGCAGAGTCAAAACTGTCTTGACAGCCGTGCTCACGGTTAAGAGCGGCCTGGACTTATTCATGATTAGAGGATTGATGGTTTTGGAAGTTAAGCGGGAAGCTTAACATTTGGAAATGATGATTATGGTTATTGGATTATGATGATGGGATGGGAGATTGGGACCATTTCACCTGTGTAGTAATGTAGGTGCTTAATAAGCTAAGGTGATAGGTATTAATTGCGTAGTGCTTTAACCATGAGTTCAACCTCTCCTTGTTCTAGCCATGCATGATATAATTTTCCCACACTTGCTGAGTACCCTTGGTACTCAACCTTGCATATTTGTTGGTTTATATTGCTGCTCAGGTCAAGATAATGAGGTGGTGTATAATGACCAAGATTTTGGACCCGAGGAAGGATTTTAGGTTCATGGAGACCCCGGGCAACGCCTGTGATGGAGCCTTAAAGAATAATATTCCGCTGCTAGTTTATTTACTTGTGATGAACTTATTATTGTCCATCGAGACATTTACTATGTAAGACTTACTTATATTCGACACCTGGCTTGTAATAAATGATGCTTCACTATTTGTCATCACATGTATGAGAAAATGATCCTGGCATACATGTGATATTCACTTGGTTGTTTCTTCGGAAAAACCGGGTGTGACAAGATCTAATGACAGTTTTAAAACTGGAACTCTGTTTAAGAATTTAAAATGACACTGGTGCTAGTGGTTTGGGTTGGGCTTAAACACTAAGATCAATTGTTAAGTGCTTTTCCCACTTAAGTGTTGATCACCTTAAGAGGTTACCTATGACAGTGGTGATCCAGAGCTCTAATGGAGCTGGGAATTTTCATGTGAGTTCCTGGTCACAAGAAAACCCTCTGGACCAAAATTTAGCACTTTTCGTGAAGTGGTTTATTCAGAATAATTCTTTAAGTGTTTAGTCAAAGATGAATTAATTCTGAGGTAACACTCATGTTCATGTCAAACTCAGTGAACCACAATTTCAATTATAGTTCATAGAGTCTACATGAATTTTCCTAGGATTTTTTTTGGAGCTAAGAATTTCTCAGAACTGAATTTACAAGTTTTGGAAATTCTCTGAAATTGTTTCTGTATTCATTTGAGTACAGGAACTTACAATCTGAATTACCCTGATCAATTCAACTCCAAATGAGCTGAAACTTTTACAGGAGTCTAATAACACCCTAAAGAATATTCTGGCAAAATTTGAGGATTTTTGGCTAAACCAAACTCTCTCTAAAATTCTTTTTCCGAAAAGCTTTAAAGAATTTTCCAGAATTAAATATAGAATTTCATACAAATTGGTTGCATATTTGGATAGAGTTTGTCAATCTGAATCTAACCCAATTTGAATCACTAAATTTGGAGGTTCCTAGCAAAAGTTATGCCCTTCTAAAATTTGGGGAAAAATCTGGAATTTGAATAAATTCGGGAAATGTTTAAACCTGATGGTGGGACCAAGGGGCACGTGTCAGTTGCTGAGGGAGTGCCACACGGGGTCACAGGGTCATTTCCCGCGCTGTTGCAAATGATCCCGCGCCACAGAATATCCAGCCCGCTCCCCTGAGCCGCTGACAGGCGGGACCGGCGAGGTCGTCTTCAACCTCCCGCTCCCGCGCGACCCCGCCGCTGGGCTCGCCGGAGAAGCTCCGGAATGAGTCGTCCGGCCACCTCTGTCGATGAAACTCGCCGCCAGCCCCTAATTCAACGCGAGGAACACGCTGATGGGGTTTTCTTGAGCTGGCAGGGCCCCCAAACTAGCCCGCAACGGTGCAACGGTTCGGACTAAGTCCGGCGACGTCGCCCCGATGCCCTAAGCCTTCTAGGCTTTGGTTTCCAAGCTCTAGAGCACCAGAGGATGCTAGGGATCATCGACGTGGAAATGAAATGGCTCGGGGATGGCTATAACTTAGGGTTCACCGTGCACCCGCATCCTCCCGCCATAGCCGCCTTCGGAAAGCTTGAAATTGCACCGTGCACAGGGTGTTCCATGCGAGGTTTCAAAAGAGAACTGGTGCGCCTACATGTCTAGCCGGTGTGTGCGAAGTCTCGTGGTGTCTAAACATCAATTGATCGGGAATTTTACAGAATCATACCGGAAGGTTGGTTTTCACCGGCCGGAGAGGATCTTCAAAATTCGCCGTCGAGAGGCCGAGGCAGGCTCTGTGCGTCGGGTGGAAGCTGCACGGAGCTCCTGCGCGACCCAGAATGGCCTTGCTTGGTAGTGACAAGCTTTGGAGGAGGCTGTCCATGGGAACAGGGTGTCACCGTTGTGTGGCGGCCGCCGTGGAAACTGGGTGAACTAGGTGTGGAGAGCACGAACTCCTTCGGTGATGGCGCGAGGAGGTCGTGGAGGGTTCTGTTGTGTGGTTTTGCCGATCAGCTCGGGGTTGCACGCGAGCTGGGCGGTGGGCGACCGGATTGCTCGAGCGTCGCCCGCTCTGTCCTGTCTCTCGCGTGAGGAGAAGGAAAACAACGCCCGGTCCTCGGTGATAAGGCGAACGGGAGGTCGGGAGAGGGTATAGACGTCCGGTGCAGCCCTCCAGCGCGATAAAACCCAGCAGGAGCTGGCCGCCGGCTGGCCCTCGGTGTCGAGCAGAGGGGAGGAGGCTTCGGCCGTTGCTTCACGTGGGAGTAAATCAAATGAAGACTGTACACTGAAGATCTTTTGCAATTTCAGTGCTCCCAATGACATGTGGGTCCCACATGTCAGTCCTCCTTATCCCCTCTAAAATATCTCCCCAATTTGAATATTGATGGAATTCAATTATGGAAGTTTAAATCTGCTATGGATTTGGATAATTGGGCAAGTTTCATCCAAATTCAAATACGCATTTGAATTCTTTGTCATTTTAAGTCCATTTTGGAAAAATGGGTTGCAATTCATTTCCATAAATCATGAAACTTTGCACAACCCCTAATTTGGACCCAAGGAATTCAAATATGAAATCTGATTTAAATTTTGGCTGCTGCAAATGAGATTTTCAGCACAACAGTTTTGAATTCCATTGTGTTGTCCTCATTTGAATTTTAGCTTGAACAAATTGTTCCAAATCTGATTTTTGTTTTCTCACACATATGGAAACTTCCCATCCTTGTTTGAGACCCCACTAGGGTTCCAAGTTCTCAATTAAACATTTGACTTGTGTGAAGGAAAACCCTCATATGTGTTATCACATGTGGAAAAACTTTTAACATGTCCCAAATTTCACTCATAAGAAACAAAACTTTGCAAACAAATGTTTCTTTGTATTCACATTTTTGGGACCTTTACATTCCTCCCCCCTTAAAAGGAATCTCATCCCGAGATTCAAAAGAAGAACGAGGTGGGAGGTAATTACAAGGTTTATGACAAAAGTTCTGGATAATTCTTGTGGATGTAATCTTCGGTTTCCCACGTTGCCTCTTCCGGGGTATGATTACTCCACAGGACTTTGTAAAATTTCAAAGTCCGGTTCCGGGTGATCCGGGTCTTTTCATCGATAATCTGAATAGGTTGTTCGACGTAGGTGAGATCCGGCTTCAACTCGTCGATGTCTTTGGTGCGGATGGCAGCGATAAACTTGAGACATTTCCGCAGCTGGGACACGTGAAATATGTCGTGAATACCGGAAAGGCTTGCCAGTAGTTCCAGCTGGTAGGCTACAGTTCCGCACTTCTCCGTGATAGTAAACGGACCGATGAATCGGGGAGCAAGTTTCCCCTTGACACCGAACCGATGAATCCCTTTCATCGGAGACACACGAAGATACACGTGCTCTCCGACTTCGAAATGCAGCGGTCGACATGTCTGGTCCGCGTAGCTCTTTTGACGAGATTGGGCAACTTTGAGGTTCTCTTGTATTATCCGAACTCTCTCTTCGGCTTCATTGACAAGATCAACCCCGAATGTTACTCGTTCACCGGATTCGCACCAGTTCAATGGTGTACGGCACTTCCGGCCGTATAGAGCTTCATATGGTGCCATTTTGATGCTCGTCTGATATCCGTTGTTGTACGAGAACTCCGCCAGCGGTAAGTGATCATCCCAGCTCTTACCGTGGTGAATGGCACACGCTCTCAGCATATCCTCTAGTATTTGATTCACCCTCTCAGTTTGCCCATCGGTTTGAGGGTGATACGCAGAGCTTCTAATCAACTTTGTCCCCAAGGATGCGTGTAGCTGCTCCCAGAAACGGGCTACGAACAGCGATCCTCTATCTGACACAATGGTACGGGGAACTCCATGTAAGCACACGATCCGTGCTATGTACAGCTCTGCATACTGCCTTGCGTTATACCTAGTATGCACCGGGATGAAGTGTGCTGATTTGGTTAACCGGTCCACGATTACCCAAATCGAATCATGGTTGTGGGAGGTCATTGGCAACCCGACGATGAAGTCCATACTCAAATCTTCCCACTTCCATGCCGGTACATGCAATGGCTGCAACAGGCCTGACTTCTTCTTATGGTCGGCCTTGACTCTTCGACACGTATCACACTCTGAAACGTACTTTGCAACTTCACGTTTCATACGTGTCCACCAAAACTTCTTCTAGAGATCTTGGTACATTTTATTACTGCCCGGATGAATGGAAAACTTGGACAAATGAGCTTCATCCAAAATTTTCTTCCGTAGTCCCATATCCCGGGGTACTACAATCCGGTCGTTAAACCACAAAGTACCCTCATCATCCTTCCGGAAGCACTTCATTTCTCCGTTGTCTATCCTTCGCCGTATGTGAGACATACCCTTGTCTTTCCTTTGAGCTTCAATGATCTCCTCTCGGATGGTAGGAATGAGAGCGAGATTATAGAGAGCTCCATACGGGATGACACGGAGGCTTGGTTCTTCATCATCCATTTCGGCAATAGTCAGGTGATGAATATGCGCCTTACGACTGAGCGCATCAGCGACCACATTCGCCTTTCCTGGATGATAATGAATCTCTAGTTCATAGTCTTTAATGAGCTCTAGCCATCTTCGTTGCCTCATGTTCAATTCTTTCTGAGTGAAGATGTACTTCAAGCTCTTGTGGTCGGTGTAGAGGTGTACAAGATTTCCGAGCAAGTAATGCCTCCACATCTTCAAAGCAAGGACCATGGCAGCTAACTCAAGATCATTAGTTGGATAATGCTGCTCGTGAGTTCTGAGTTGACGAGATCCATAAGCGACCACACGTCTTTCTTGCATCAGCATGCAGCCAGGACCGATGCCAGATGCATCGCAATAAACGTCAAATGGCTTCGTTGTATCCGGCTGAGCAAGAACTGGGGCTGTTGTGAGATGCTTCACTAAAGTCTTGAAAGCTTGTTCACACGCAGCAGCCCACACAAATCTGGTATTCTTCTTTAATAATTCCGTCATCGGTTTAGCAGTCTTGGAGAAACTCGGAATAAACCTCCGGTAGTAACCCGCTAAACCGAGGAAGCTTTGGATTTCGTGTACAGACTTTGGTGACTCCCATTTCTGTACTTGGATAATCTTACTCGGATCTACAGCGATGCCCTCCGCTGAAATAATGTGTCCGAGAAAAGGTACTTGATTAATCCAGAATTCACACTTGCTGAATTTTGCATAGAGCTGATGGTCTCGCAATCTTTGTAGCACAATATGCAGATGTTCAGCATGTTCTTCCTCTGACTTGGAGTACACCAAGATATCATCGATGAAGACAATGCGAGGTCAGCCCGTATCTCGTTGAGAATGCCGTCTTCGGAATATCTTCTGCCCGGATTTTAATCTGATGATATCCGCACCGAAGATCCATCTTCGAAAATACCTTCGCACCCACTAATTGATCGAAGAGCATATCAATGCGAGGTAGTGGATACTTGTTCTAGATGGTAACGGTGTTCAAAGGACGATAATCAACACAAAGCCGTAGTGTTTCGTCCTTCTTCTTGACAAACAATGCTGAACAACCCCAAGGTGACGAACTTGGTCGTATAAAGCCCTTGCTCATTAGGTCATTCAGCTGTGTCTTCAATTCTGCCAGTTCATTGGGTGCCATCTTGTACAGCCTTCGTGACATCGGTGTGGTTCCCGGTATAAGTTCAATCTTGAACTCAACGTCTCGTTCGGGCGGCATGCCCGGTAAATCTTCGGGGAACACATCCGGATACTCACGTACCACCGGAATGTCCTCTATCTTAACAGCTTCCGTGTGGTTCACTGTTGCAATCTGTTGCCGTCTGGCGCCCAGAATTAGTATATGAAGACCGTGCTGTGGGGAGTTGAGGTCAACGGTCCTGGAGCTTATGTTAAGAACCGCTCTGTGGTAATTCAACCACGACATCTCCAAAATGATGTCGATCTTCAGACCTTCAAGAATAATGAGGGTCGTAGGGTATATTTTACCCCCAAACAAAGAGGTGCTCGGGATACAACCTCGCTTGCTATACTGCTGCCCCCGGGCGAAGATATGAGGTATTCCCTCTTTGTATAAACGGTTCGGAGCTGATGTTGAGCCACAAAAGATTGGCTAATGACGTTATGTGTGGCACCGGAATCAAAGAGAACTAAAACCGGTAGCTGATTCAGAGAAAACATCCCTGCTAAAGCGGCTTCTCCTTCCGGAACATCATCAATCACAGTATAGTGAATGTTGCCCCTTATCTGCCCTCCTATCTGCAGGTTGAGGTACGGGTCGTATTGCTGTAAATAATAGACCCGTAGCCTCGAGTTCTCTCTGGACATTGCCTAGCATAATGGCCCTTACGCCCACAAGTAAGGCACGGATGCCTCTCCAGTTCTTCGTTGACTTGCGGTGGACTGCTAGGTACATATGGCTGCAGCGATGGAGCACAAACCACCGTCTGATGCTGCGGCTGTGGAGGTGGTGCAAGTTGTAGAACTTGACCAGCAATCAATCTCTGAGGAGTTGATCGTACAGGTGGCCCCCATCTTTCAACGGATGGCGTTTGATACACCAAACGGTACTTCTGAGGCACATAACTTGTGCTGGCCTGTTTTATCTCACTCATCTTTCTCTTCTCCGCTTGCCACCTGCGGAGGGGGCGAGGTCCTGCTCTCCTGGCCACATGGCAGGCCCGGAGCTATCCTCTGAGGAGAGGGGAGCTCCGGCCCTACTGGATACGTGGCGCCTTCGGACCGCACCCCTACGGAGGGGGCGAGGTCCTTGGGTGGTTTTCTCCTGTGCGCGGGGGTACCCGGTATTGAGGGTACGGACAGTGGCCCCCGGGCCCATCTCGGGGGAGATGACGATTGGGATGGGGCCTTCTGCTTGTCTACCCCACGCACTTTCTCGTCTTGAAGGCTCCCTGTGCTTGTAGGGTCTTGCCCTCTCTGAGGCTCAGCCCTGCGGAGGGGATGAGATCTGGCATCGGAGCTCGACTCTCAGGAGAGGGAGAAGTCCGGCTTCGGCATTCACCCCTGCGGAGGGGGTGATGGCCGGCTTTGGAGGTCACCCCTGCTGAGGGGGTGAGGTCCCACATCGGAGCTCAGGCCTGACAGGCGCATGAGGTCCGGCATCGGGGCTCGCCTCTGAGAAGAGAGCGAGGGCCAGCATCGGAGCTCAGCCCTGCTGTGGGACATGAGGTCCGGCATCAGGGCTCGCCTCTAAGGAGAGGAGAGGGCGGGGGCTGGCATTGGAGCTAAGCCCTGCTGTGGGGAGTGAGGTCCGACATCAGAGCTCGCCTCTAAGGAGAGGGCGAGGTGTGGCATCGGAGCTCAGGCCTGCGGTGGGCGTAAGGTCCCGCATCAGAGCTCACCTCTGAGGAGAGGGCGAGGGCTGGCATTGGAGCTCAGCCCTGCTGTGGGGCGTGAGGTCCGGCATCAGAGCTCGCCTCTGAGGAGAGGGTGAGGGCTGGCATCGAAGCTCAGCCCTTCTGTTAGGCGTGAGGTCCGGCATCAGAGCTCGCCTCTGAGGAGAGGGCGAGGGCTGGCATCGGAGCTCAGCCCTGCTGGGGCGTGAGGTCCGGCATCAGAGCTCACTTCTGAGGAGAGGGCGAGGCCTGGCATCGGAGCTCAGCCCTGATGTGGGGCGTGAGGTCTGGTATCAGAGCTCGCAAATGAGGAGAGGGCGAGGGCTGGCATCGGAGCTCAGCCCTGCTGTGGGGCGTGAGGTCCGGCTTCGGAGTCCACCCCTACGGAGGGGGTGAAGTCCAGAACTGCCGGCCATGTGTCAGGCCCGAGGCTTGCCTCTGAGGAGAGGGGAGTTCCGGCCATGTTGGACAGGTGGCGCCTTCGGAGCTCACCCCTGCAGAAGGGGTGAGATCCGGCTTCGGAGTTCACCCCTGCGGAGGGGGTGAAGTCCGGAACTTCCGGCCACGTGTCAGGCGCGGGGCTTGCCTCTGAGAAGACGGGAGGCCTGACCCTGTTGGACACGTGGCGCCTTCGGAGCTCATCCCTGCGTAGGTGGTGAGGTCCGGCTTCGGAGTTCACCCCTGCGTAGGGGGTGAAGTCCGGAACTGCCGGCCACGTGTCAAGACCGGGGCTTGCCTCTGAGGAGAGGGGAGGCTTGGCCCTGTTGGACACGTGGCACCTTCGGAGCTCACCCCTGCGGAGGGGGTGAGGTCCGGCTTCGTAGTTCACCCTGCGGAGGGGGTGAAGTCCGGAACTGCCGGCCACGTGTCAGGCCCGGGGCTTGCCTCTGAGAAGAGGGGAGGCCCGGCCCTGTTGGACACATGGCGCCTTCGGAGGTCACCCCTGCGGAGGGGGTGAGGTCCGGCTTCGGAGTTCAACACTGCGGAGGGGGTGAAGTCCAGAACTGCAGGCCACGTGTCAGACCCGGGGCTTGCCTCTGAGAAGAGGGGAGGCCCGACCCTGTTGGACACGTGGTGCCTTCGTAGCTCACCCCTGCGGAGGGAGTGCGGTCCGGCTTCGGAGTTCACCCCTGCGGAGGGGGTGAAGTCCAGAACTGCCGGCCATGTGTCAGGCCCGGGGCTTGCCTATGAGAAGAGGGGTGACCCGACCCTGTTGGACACGTGGCACCTTCGGAGCTCACCCCTGCGGAGGGGGTGAGGTCTGGCTTAGGAGTTCACCCCTATGGAGGGGGTGAAGTCCGGCACTGCACACAAGTAGGAAACGGTAATCCTACTCAAAGGTTCTCCCTTCCCTGTCTCTTAGTCTTATTTGGCTTACAGTCCTGGGCCGGTATATGGGGCTTGGGCAATCCAGTGCACCCGGTCCCGGAGGCCCGGCTCCCGCCTAGGTCAGGGTGTAACCGTCTGGCCCCTAGTACTTAGACCGTAGCGCTGGGGAGGCAGAGTGCACATGCTTCGGGTGCAGGACCGGGCAAAGCAAGGCTCCTGGACCTCATTCTCTGGCGTAGGTCTTTTCCTGGAGGAGACCAACAGGCGTCGCAGTACCCTAACTGGGGGAGGTCTGAGAAGCCCCCGGGCCTTTGGCCGGTATGTCAAGCACAACCGCCTTTGGCAGGATGGCAAATGCTGACTAGGCACGAGAGTGGGAAAGGAGGGCCAAGTATACGATGAGCGTACAATGTCTAGAGCACGGGAAGGTGATCATATAAATTATACGTAATTTAAATTAACACATAAGTAAGCGTGGTAGGAAAGAGTTCTTTTCATTCATGTAAGTCCATAGGAGGAAAACAGGCCGTACATGGAGGCAACGACCCGCCCCTTTGTGAAGGGGGGCACAGCCTACGTGCTTAGGGTAAAGGACCAGGCTAAGCCGGACGTAGTCCTGGACCACCCCCTGGGGCTTAGTTGCTCTGAGCGCTGCTCCTAGACTCTATGGGATCTGTTACAGAATGAACAAACCTGTCCTACCGCTTGTTCTAAAGGTAGGACTTACAGAGGTAGCGCCGGAGCGCCTGCCTCGAGCTCCCATGCACGGACCTGCGGTGGTAGCGCCGGAGCTACCGCCGGTGCCGTGTGCTTCGGAGCGTTGCTTGCCATTTGCCTCGTTGACGAGGTAGATTTCATCACGCAGGAGTTGGTCTTGTGTCTCTTCGTCGTACAATCGGACACGGGGAGACCCCCATGGTGATGTCAGGGGGAAGCACGGCTTTGCCCCCGCAAACCATGAAGAAGGGTAGTTCCCGTGACCCGGCTCTGGGATGTCCGGCTGGACCCCGACGTAGAGGAGCCGGTACCCCCCGACGGCTCTGGGTGCAGCATGTACACCAGTTGTGTGGGTCTGCTCGGCCTGGAAGGACGCGCCTTGCATCTCCTAACCGGTTTGACGGCATCCAGGAGGTTGTCGGTTTGTAGAAGCCATGCCGGATGGTTCTACCGACCAGCGTGTGGGACAAGGAGCGTTCCCAGCACTAGCCTCCGTGGATTACTGCGAGCAGGTCGCAGCCTTCCTCCTGGGTTACCTGCGTGTAGCTCCTAGCCATCTGCACAACCCGTTCAGCAGATGCACGTTCATCAGGAAGGATGTTGTCTTTCAAGAAGCCCCGGACCTCCGTGGTCCATGTATCGGGGCTACTTGAGCTTCTGGATCTTGGGCGCTGGGTAGCACGGAGTCCCCATGGCGCATACGATCCTTGGCGGGCACCATGCCTGCAGGGCCGCCGGGACCACTAGCTTCGAGGTGCCGGTCTCGCCCCCATCGCCCGGTTCGGCAGGTCGGGCTGTGGATCAAGGCAACATCCCTTCGAAGGCTCCTTGGGGCTCCGGGGCTCCGGTGGAGGCATTCGTTGTCAGGTTGTTGGCGACGGTGTCGTCGGCGCGCGGTACATGGCACATGTCTAAGGCCACGTTGTTGGTTGCCTTGAAGTTGAAGCACACCATGTACCCAAACCGCTCCCCCATTGGCATGAGGAGCAGTACGGCGGCTCCGGCCCCCTGCTTCCGCGAGGGGCCGTCGGAGTAGTACATCCAGTGAGGCTCAGTGAAGGCCGGTTCTCAAAGCTCCGGTTCTCCACCTTCAGGGCCCCTTGGGTTGCTTGATGGTGGCGTCCACCCGGCCACGAAAGTCAGCCAGTGCTTGGCTCTTGTCTGCACGACGTGGAAGGAAGTTCAGCTTGAACTCCACCATCTCCGGGCTGTCCTCCTGCTTCGGAGGCTGGCCGTGAGTGCCAGCTACGCCCTTCTTCTGCTCTGGCGCACTTGTCCGCCAGGCTGAAGGGCTACGAGACGTCTCGCACCTCCCTGGTGGCCAACTTCTCGAGCATATTCTTGTCCCTCACACCCTGTCGGAATGCGACCACAACTAATGCATTCTGGATGTGAGGTATGGTGTTCTATACATGGGGGAATCGCTGGATGAAGGAGCACAGTGATTCCCCCGGTTGCTATCGGACGGCGTGGAGGTCCAGCTCCGTGCCGGGACGCGTGTAGGAGCTGCTGAAGTTCGCTGTGAACTGTGGGCATAGCTCCCCCCTGGAAGTTATGGAACCCTGGGGTAGGTTCATCAGCCATGACCGGGCCGGGCCGGTCAAGGCGACGGGGAAGTAGTTGGCCATGATGGCCTCATCCCCTCCTGCCGTGAGGATGGCAGTGGAGTAGATCTGCAGGAACTCTGCAGGGTTGATTCTTTCGTCGTACTTCTCCATCAGGTGTGGCCGGAACTTGCGTGACCACACTGCGAAGCGGAGGTGTGGCGCCAGGGCCGCACACCCCCTTCCTACTGCTGCATATCCTGGTGCCACGAACGCTTGATCCGCCGCTGGCACGGTGTATCCCGGCATGGGCAATGGTGCACCATATACCGGGGGCGCCGACTGCAGGGCATATGGCTGCTGCATATGCTGCGTGGCGTACGCCTGGAACAAAGGTCGCATGGCGAACGTCTGAGGCCCAGGCTGAGTCGAGGCAGTCGACATGCTGTACTAGGCTCCCGTGGACGTAGGGTTTTACGCCCTGGCGGCCCGAACCACGTAAAAATCCTTGTGTCAATCCTCTTACATCCAACGCGCGACCTTCCGAGAGAACTAGCCCCTCCATTGTGACACCCTCAACTCGGGTGTCAGCATATGTTCATGTGTTATGAAGAAGAAAACATTTTAAGAAAAGAAGGAACAATGACAAATATCAAAAGGATAGCCAACAAAGCTTTCAGAGAGCACCGAAGGCAACTTCCGCGGCCAGCAGGCCACGTGGCGTGTTCGGAGCTCGCCCCTGCGAGGTGAAGAGAGGTTCGCCTCTAAACTGGCTACGTGGAAGGCTTGGGGGACACCTCCGCAATTGGAAAAAGGTTCCACTCTGCGGGACACGTGTTGCCCACGGAGCTAGCCTCTGCGGAAGAAGCAAAGGCATTTTTTGTAGGACACATGTCATCCTCGGAGCTAGTCCTCGCGGAAATCAGAGGACCCGTCAAGCGGGATACGTGTCGATCTCAGAGCTCATCTCAGAGAAGCCCGGATCTATCAAACACGTGTCGCCACCGGAGCTTATCTCCGGGAGGTCATTCGTTGCTAGACACGTGTCGACCTCGCGGCATGTTCATAAGGAAGGGAGAGAGGGATGACCGGCGCCAACACGTGGCGTGCGCGGAGCTCACCTCCAAAAGAGGGGGAGGCCTCGGTCGATTGACACGTGGCACAACTGGAGCTCGCCTCTGTGGGGAAGTAGATACCAGGGCCCGGGAGGACACGTGGAGCTCCCGGAGCTCATCGCCACGAAGGTAACGAGTTCTGGAACGGTCTTTACGCGTAAAGATACCGGTACGCAACAGAAACCGATCTAAATTTCCATGATGTTACCAAAGATAAGACGATTAGGATTCAACAAAGATCTGAATAAGACTCTTATTCGGGATCCAATCAGATTAGGACTCTTCTCTTCCCGATTATAAATAGAACCCAGAACCTCTGGCCGGAACCACAAACTTCTTTTCCAACTCCTGAGCCGACGACTTGGAGCCCTAGCCCTAACTCGCCGAGTAAACCATCGCCGAAGCGCAACAAGGAAGATCGCCGGAGGAAAGCACAGCGGTCTGAGGAGGACCTCGAAGGCCGAAAAGAACGTTGTGTTTTCTTCGCATCTGTTCTTTGATTCCTTACGAACAGAAGCCTTCTCGTGGGCAGATTACTCGATGATCAGTTTAATCTAAAAGACAAGATCATCGCCACTTCCACCTTTGATCCGAACACCTCCGCCCATGCAAGCCATGCAGGAGCACACCAATCTAATAAAAATCATAGGATAGCATGCATATGCATCATCGCATCTAGTTTAAGGTTTGCGCATGATATTGATTGCTGTGAATCCTGTATGCACGTGATCCTACCTAGCAGGACAAGCTCAGGGAGCTGCCTACGACGAGCTGCAGCAACAAGGTTTCGAGAATCAAGAACAACCGGAACCGCAAGAACAAGGCAAGTGCCCCTTGACCATATTGATCCTATGTTTGGATAAAACTATTTTGTTTTGCAAAAAGGTGTGTATGATGAGTCAAACATGATGGGAAGCCCTTTTATAGGAGTTTACTAGTTTTGATTAAACCACCCTTGTCGCCTGGGAAGATTATAAGTCGGGTACGGTTTTTGCTTTATGCTTCGCTGAGTCTATGGAATTGGGAAGCGAGATAGATGTGTCTAGCTAACTGCACTCGTAATGATAATGAGAAAACTAATGGTAATGAACATGGATCGGAGGGAGATCTAGGCAAGCCTGGGTTTGTGAATGTGGTAGCATGAGATGGTGGTTTTACTTGCCGTAGATCTAAGGACCGGTTCATGCATGCACATGCCAGGATAACAGTACCACCACAAGGCCAAGTACGGGTGCGGCTTAGCTAGGTAATTAGGTGAGTTGCTAGAGTGTTATGGACTGTGGAAGGCGCGGGGAATGGGAGTCGAGTGAGGACTGCCCTGGGAACTGCATGGCACAAGAGGGGGCCTGTGGGTGGGAGAATTGGAGATTCTAGCCTGCCGGTGAAACCTTAGTGAGTCCATACATCTAGTAACCCCTTTGTAGAGGCTATTATGTGATCTCTTGACCATACACCGACGGTTGTGTACTGGTATAATGGATGTTCTGCAGTGTCACACCAGGTTTTTCCGAAGAACAACCAAGTGAATATCACATGTATGCCAGGATCATTTTCTCATACATGTGATGACAAATAGTGAAGCATCATTTATTACATGGCAGGTGTCGAATATAAATAAGTCTTACATAGCAAATGTCTCGATGGACAATGATAAGTTCATCACAAGTAAGTAAACTAGCAGCGGAATATTATTCTTGAGGGCTCCGTCACAGGCGTTGCCCGGGGGTCTCCATGAACCTAGAAACCTTCTTCGGGTCCAAAGTCTTGGTCATTATACACCACCTCACTATCTTGACCTGAGCAGCAATATAAACCAACAAAATATGCAAGGTTGAGTACCAATGGTACTCAGAAAGTGTGGGAAAATTATATCATGCATGGCTAGAACAAGGGGAGGTTGAACTCATGGTTAAAGCACTACGCAATTAATACCTATCACCTTAGCTTATTAAGAACCTACATTACTACACAGGTGAAATGGTCCCAATCTCCATCCCATCATCATAATCCAATAACCATAACATCATTTCCAATGTTAAGCTTCCCGCTTAACATCCTTAACTTCCAAAACCATCAATCCTCTAATCATGAATAAGTCCAAGCCGCTCTTGACCGTGAGCACGGCTGTCATGACAGTTTTGACTCTGCAGAGTTTGTACCACTGTACCCACATGTAGTGATTTCATCCCCCGTTGCCGGGTGGACTAAATGAACCTCCATTATGCAAGTGGCTACGAACCACATTCACACTTCCCAGGTGTGTAGCCAGGAGATCACTACGAAGCCTTTACAAAGGGATTCCCGATGAGCGTGGGCCCACTGAGGTTTCACCCCTAACAGCATACAAGAGGCTCCAACCCCGCTGCAGTGGCCCCCTCTTGAGCCTTGCGGTTCATATGGTAGTCCAGCTGACACCTATTCCCCGCACCATCCAACACACCCATACTACGCCGGGGATACACCTAATTAATTGGCCAAGCTGCCCCATCTCAGCATGTGGTTGGCACTGTAATGCCAGGTTACATGCTCCATGAACCGGTCCTTAGGATCCAGGCAAGTACTAAACACAAACCCGAGTCTCGTGCACCCAGCACACAACCAAAACATCCAACTTGCCTTGATCCCTACCTCTACATAACTCACAATATCTCATTCAAGAGTATGGTAAAATAAACTGATGATCTCATGTCCCAAATATCCCATTCTAAGCATGGCTAAGCATATGCATAATAATAAATGACATGATAAAATAAATCCCAACCCAAGCTACAAGGAAAACACGGTAATGCAATTCTAGGGAAACTTCCTAGCATGGGTTTCATTTTTTCAATTGACAATGCAAATAATTCTATCTACACATCCTAGTATAGGATCAAAGTGGTCAAGGACACTTGCCTCCTTCCTGCTGCTCTTGAAATGGGTAGTTGTCACACCCGGTTTTTCCGAAGAACAACCAAGTGAATATAACATGTATGCCAGGATCATTTTCTCATACATGTGATGACAAATAGTGAAGCATCATTTATTACAAGCCAGGTGTCGAATATAAATAAGTCTTACATAGCAAATGTCTCGATGGACAATAATAAGTTCATCACAAGTAAATAAACTAGCAGCGGAATATTTATTCTCGTAGGCTCCGTCACAGGCGTTGCCCGGGGGTCTCCATGAACCTAGAAACCTTCTTCGGGTCCAAAGTCTTGGTCATTATACACCACCTCATTATCTTGACCTGAACAGCAATATAAACCAACAAAATATGCAAGGTTGAGTACCAATGTTACTCAGCAAGTGTGGGAAAATTATATCATGCATGGCTAGAACAAGGAGGGGTTGAACTCATGGTTAAAGCACTACGCAATTAATACCTATCACCTTAGCTTATTAAGCACCTACATTACTACACAGGTGAAATGGTCCCAATCCCCCATCCCATCATCATAATCCAATAACCATAACATCATTTCCAATGTTAAGCTCCCCGCTTAACATCCACAACATCCAAAACCATCAATCCTCTAATCATGAATAAGTCCAAGCCGCTCTTGACCGTGAGCACGGCTTTCATGACAGTTTTGACTCTGCAGAGTTTGTACCACTGTACCCACATGTAGTGATTTCATCCCCCGTTGTCGGGTGGACTAAAAGAACCTCCATTATGCCAGTGGCTACGAACCACATTCACACTCCCCAGGTGTGTAGCCAGGAGATCACTACGAAGCCTTTACAAAGGGATTCCCGACGAGCGTGGGCCCACTGAGGTTTCACCCCTAACAGCATACAAGAGGCTCCAACCCCGCTGCAGTGGCCCCCTCTTGAGCCTTGCGGTTCATATGGTAGTCCAGCTGACACCTACTCCCCGCACTATCCAACACACCCATACTACGCCGGGGATACACCTAATTAATTGGCCAAGCTGCCCCATCTCAGCATGTGGTTGGCACTGTAAAGCCAGGTTACATGCTCCATGAACCGGTCCTTAGGATCCAGGCAAGTACTAAACATAAACCCGAGTCTCGTGCACCAAGCACACAACCACAACATCCAACTTGCCTTGATCCCTACCTCTACATAACTCACAATAACTCATTCAAGAGTATGGTAAAATAAACTGATGATCCCATATCCCAAATATCCCATTCTAAGCATGGCTAAGCATATGCATAATAATAAATGACACGATAAAATAAATCCCAATCCCAAGCTACAAGGAAAACAAGGTAATGCAATTATAGGGAAACTTCCTAGCATGGGTTTCATATTTTCAATTGACAATGCAAATAATTCTAGCTACACAGCCTAGTATAGGATCAAAGTGGTCAAGGACAGTTGCCTCCTTCCTGCTGCTCTTGAAATGGGTAGTCCTGATCTTGGAAAGGAATAACTTGCTCTTGAGCAGGTTCTACATCATACCATCACACATAGCAAAAGAAAAACAACAATCCATAAGACATAGTTCACACTTCCACTTCATACAAACCACACATTCACATTTATGAAAGTCATTCACAATTATATGTGTTGTGGTTACTCTATGTGTGTTGATATGTGGCTTACATGCACTTTTAATCGTGTGTATATGATTCTTACTTTTGTATTCACATTTATGCTTGCATACTTTATACATGAGTTTCCAATTTAAGTAATTTTCCTTATATTCAATTACTACACCTTTTTGCTACCAAGTATGCATGAAAGGTATTTTCCTTCCGCATATGTGTCTACAGAATTTCTACCAACCCTAAACTGAATTCTTTGGATTTTAGAAACTCCATTTACCATTTACTAGTTGCTATATTTTCAGATTTAATTCTTATGCCTAAATGTGAACTTTATTATGAAAATAACAAGACACATCATCTAAACAGAATAGGTTCTGATCTAAAATATTTACTAATATATTTTGACCTTTTCCTCTGATGTAAACTATTTTACAATTATTTTCCCTATTTTTCCAGAACTATTCTTTACTTAAAAATGTGTCCCTAAATGTGAATAATAAATTAAACAGATTCATTTCAGCCCAAAATATATTTTTATCTCACTCCAAAGTTTTCTAAATACCGAGAAAGTTTTTAATTTAATTTTGACAATATGTTTGTCCCACTTTTTAAATTTTAAATACTAGCCACATATTCAATTTCCTAAATTTAATATCAAACAGGGTTAAAAAGGTAAACTCACCCCACTATAGGGTCTATAATATTATTTTAACAATTTTCAGGGGTCTAGTTATACATATCAGAGGAGTTTTCCTAATTTTTATTAAGTCCAGGGGCTAAAACTGATTTTTAAATGAATTTACATGATTTTCTGAAGTTCCAGGGGCTAGATCAGAAGTTTCCAGGGCTAGCTCTTATTTCCCGAGAACCCAAGGGGGTAGCACGTAAGATTTCCAGTCTTTATAACGTGGGGCTGACGTGGACCGTCCGATTTTAAACCGACGGCTGAGATTATAACGTCGAACCGGTACGCGGGGATTTAAACCCTACCGTGCGATTTAAAATAAACGGCGCACAAGCGGCCACGTCGCTCTGATTGAGCGAGGGTGGCGCTGCCAGCGGCGCACGGCGGCGGGAAGCGGCGATCTCGCCGGAGACTTTTGGATCTTCGAGAATTCTCCCTAGAACTGTGATCTTATGGCATAGATCGGTGGAGGAGAGGTCGGGGATCTCACCTCGGGGGTTTTCTTGAGCTCGGAGGTCCTGGAAGGTGACCGGCGACGAGGTCCGAGGTGAATTCACGGCGAGGCTCGTCGGCGCTGTGTTTACACCGCAAGTCATCAAGTTTTCTGCACCTGCAAGGTTCCCCGGAGGCGGTGGATCGAGACCAGCGAGTTAGATCGGAATTTCCGAGAGTAGATCGGCCAGAATTCGCCGGAGAAACTCGGGTTCTCACCGGAGAGAAAATCGGCGGATCGTGTGGGAAAACGGGACAGGGTCGGGGTTTTTATAGACGGGGGAGGGCGGCGGGGTGGTTTAGATCGAGTTTACTTTGCCCCTGAACGGAATTCGGCTGGGATACACGAGAATTCCCGATCGGTTTCGATTCGGGTGAGAGAGTCCGGCGCTGGCGCGAGGTAGACGATGAACTGGCGGGCCCCGCCTGTCAGTGGGAGGAAAGGGCGCGCACGGCTGCGGGATGGCGCGGGCGCTGGTTGGGCCGGCTGGTGGGTTTCGGCCCACTGGCCGGTTTTTTTTCTGTTTTCCTTTTTCTATTTCTTTTCTGTTTTGAGTTTAATTTGAATTCCAATTTGAATTTGAATTTTTGCAAAACATGCAACACATCCAAAAATTTTTAAATTCCCCTCTTAACATGATTTAGGTTCTTAACAAGATTTTTGGGGTGTTACAGCTCTACCCCCCTTAAAAGAAATCTCGTCCTCGAGATTGGTGGTTCTAAGAAAACAATTCCGGAAATTGTGCCTTGAGCTCATCTTCCCGCTCCCAGGTGGCTTCCTCTTCTGAGTGATGCTTCCACTGCACCTTGCACATCCGGATTCTTTTATTTCTGGTGAGGCGTTCCATTGTCTCCAAAATCTTGTATGGTTGTTCGGCATAAGACAAATCCTCAGTTACGTCCACTTCATTTATGGGTAACACCTCTTCAGGCGTCCTCAGGCATTTCTTGAGTTGTGACACATGGAATACATCGTGCACATCCGATAGACGAGCCGGTAACTCTAGTTTATACGCCACTTAGCCTTTCCTTTCCAGAACTTGAAAGGGTCCGATGTATCTAGGTGACAACTTCTCTTTCACCTTGAACCGGCGAAGTCCTCTGATAGGAGACACCTTGAGATAGACATAGTCTCCCACGTTGAAAACGAGCTCTCTTCTTCGTACATCGGCGTAGCTCTTTTGGCGTGTCTGTGCTATCCTCAAGTTGTTGCGAATTTCCCTCACCTTCGCTTCGGCTTCTTGTAGTACTTCTGGACCAAACACTTTACTTTCCCCTGTTTGGTTCCAAAATAGGGGAGTTCTGCACTTCCTCCCGTACAAAGCTTCAAACGGTGACATCTTCATACTAGCTTGATAGCTGTTGTTATAGGAAAACTCCGCATATGGTAAGTTCTTGTCCCAACTCCTATTGTTTTTGAGTGCACATGCCCTCAGCATATCTTCAAGGATCTGATTGGTTCTCTCCGTCTGCCCGTCAGTTTGGGGATGATAGGCAGAGCTGAAATTCAGATGGGTTCCCATAGTTTCATGCAACTTCTGCCAGAACCTTGAGGTGAACTGTGTCCCTCGATCCGACACAATCTTCTTTGGCACTCCATGGTAACACACAATCCTAGACATGTACAACTCTGCCAATTTGGATCCGCTGTAGCTTTCCTTCACGGGGATGGAGTGAGCTACCTTGGTTAGCCTATCAATGATGACCCATATCGAATCATATCCTGATTGGGTCCTAGGCAATCCCACGACGAAATCCATGCTGATTTCTTCCCATTTCCATTCAGGCACTTTGAGTGGTTGCAATAATCCCGCGGGTCGTTGATGTTCTGCTTTCAACAACTGACATGTGTCACATAGGGCAACATGTTCCGCGACATCTCGCTTCATGCCATACCACCAATACCTGCTCTTGAGGTCCTGGTACATTTTCGTACTCCCATGATGAATGGAATAGTCAGAATCATGGGCCTCCTTCAAAATCAATTCACGGATCTCCTTTACTTCTAGCACACAGATTCTTTTCCCGTGCCACACCGTTCCTTGTCATCCTCTCTAAAACCCAGAGCTTTATTTTCCTTGATGAGTTGTCTGATCTCTTGTATCTTCTCATCATTCTCTTGACCCTCGCGTATGTCTCGCTCTAGTGTGGAGTCCACTTCCATGGCGATGGCTTCACCACTATTTACTAGACAAAGATTGAGCCTTATAACCTCGTCCTTCAATTCTGCAGGCATGTCCTTCAAGCTCAACTTATTGACCTGCACTTTCCGACTCAAAGCATCGGCCACGACGTTTGCTTTCCCGGGATGATAGTTGATGCCCACATCAAAGTCATTGATTAGCTCTAACCATCTCCTTTGTCTGAGGTTGAGGTCTGGCTGTGTGAAAATGTACTTCAAACTCTTATGATCCGTATATATCTCGGTCCTCTTCCCCATCAAATAGTGCCGCCAAATTTTCAATGCGTGTACCACTGCGGTTAGTTCTAGGTCATGTGTAGGATAGTTCTTCTCGTGCTCCCGAAGCTGCCGGGATGCATAAGCCACGACATGCCCTTCTTGCTTGAGAACACATCCCAACCCGTTTCCAGAGGCATCGTAGTACACTGTACCCACATGTAGTGATTTCATCCCCCGTTGCCAGGTGGACTAAAAGAACCTCCATTATGCCAGTGGCTACGAACTACATTCACACTTCCCAGGTGTGTAGCCAGGAGATCACTAAGAAGCCTTTACAAAGGGATTCCCAACGAGCGTGGGCCACTGAGGTTTCACCCCTAACAGCATACAAGAGGCTCCAACCCCGCTGCAGTGGCCCCCTCTTGAGCCTTGCGGTTCATATGGTAGTCCAGCTGACACCTATTCCCCGCACCATCCAACACACCCATACTACGCCGGGGATACACCTAATTAATTGGCCAAGCTGCCCGATCTCAGCATGTGGTTGGCACTGTAAAGCCAGGTTACATGCTCCATGAACCGGTCCTTAGGATCCAGGAAAGTAATAAACACAATTCTGAGTCTCGTGCACCCAGCACACAACCAAAACATCCAACTTGCCTTGATCCCTACCTCTACATAACTCACAATATCTCATTCAAGAGTATGGTAAAATAAACTGATGATCTCATGTCCCAAATATCCCATTCTAAGCATGGCTAAGCATATGCATAATAATAAATGACATGATAAAATAAATCCCAACCCAAGCTACATGGAAAACAAGGTAATGCAATTATAGGGAAACTTCCTAGCATGGGTTTCATATTTTCAATTGACAATGCAAATAATTCTATCTACACATCCTAGTATAGGATCAAAGTGGTCAAGGACACTTGCCTCCTTCCTGCTGCTCTTGAAATGGGTAGTCCTAATCTTGGAAAGGAATAACTTGCTCTTGAGCAGGTTCTACATCATACCATCACATATAGCAAAAGAAAAACAACAATCCATAAGACATAGTTCACACTTCCACTTCATACAAACCACACATTCATATTTATGAAAGTCATTCACCATTATATGTGTTGTGGTTACTCTATGTGTGTTGATTTGTGGCTTGCATGCACTTTTAATCATGTGTATATGATTCCTACTTTTGTGTTCACATTTATACTTACATACTATATATATGAGTTTCCAATTTAAATAAATTCCTTATATTCAATTACTACACCTTTTAGCTACCAAGTATGCATGAAAGGCATTTTCCTTCTCCATATGTGTCTTCAGAATTTCTACCAACCCTAAACTGAATTCTTTGGATTTTAGAACTCCATTTACCATTTACTAGTTGCTATATTTTCAGATTTATTTCCTATGCCTAAATGCGAACTTTATTATGAAAATAACAAGACACATCATCTAAACAGAATAGGTTCTGATCTAAAATATTTACTAATATATTCTTGACCTTTTTCTCTGATGTAAACTATTTTACAATTATTTTCCCTATTTTCCAGAACTATTCTTTACTTAAAAATATGTCCCTAAATGTGACTAATAAATTAAACAGATTCATTTCAGCCCAAAATATATTTTTATCTCACTCCAGAGTTTTCTAAATACTGAGAAAGTTTTTAATTAAATTTTGACAATATGTTTGTCCCACTTTTTAAATTTTAAACACTAGCCACATATTCAATTTCCTAAATTAAATATTAAACAGGGCTAAAAAGGTAAACTCACCCCACTACAGGGTCTATAATATTATTTTAACAATTTTCAGGGGTCTAGCTATACATAAAAGACGAGTCTTTCCTAATTTTTATTAAGTCCAGGGGCTAAAACTGATTTTTAAATGAATTTACATGATTTTCTGAAGTTCCAGGGGCTAGATCAGAAGTTTCCGGGGCTAGCTCTTATTTCCCGAGAACCCTAGGGGGTAGCACGTAAGATTTCTAGTCTTTATAACGCGGGGCTGACGTGGACCGTCCGATTTAAAACAAACGGCTGAGATTATAACGCCGAACCGGTACGCGGGGTTTTAAAGTCTACCGTGCGATTTAAAATAGACGGCGCACAAGCGGCCACGTCGCTCTAATCGAGCGCGGGCGGCGCTGCCTGGCGGCACACGGCGGCGGGAAGCGGTGATCTCGCCAGAAACTTTTGGATCTTCGAGAATCCTTTCTAGAACTGTGATCTTATGGCATAGATCGGTAGAGGGGAGGTCGGGGATCTCACCTCGGGGGTTTTCTTGAGCTCGGAGGTGCTGGAAGGCGGTCGGCGACGAGGTCCGAATTGAAACCATGGCGAGGCTCGTCGGCGCTGTGTTTAAACCGCAAGTCACCGAGTTTTCTGCACCTGCAGGGTTCCCCGGAGGCGGTGGATCAAGACCAGCGAGTTAGATCGGTATTTCCGAGCTTAGATCGGCCAGAATTCGCCGGAGAAGGCTCGGTTTCTCACCTGAGTAAAATCGACGGATCGCGTGGGAAAAACAGAACGAGGCCGGGGTTTTTATAGACGGGGAAGGGCGGCGGGGTGGTTTAGATCGAGTTTACGTCGCCCCCGATCGAAATTCGGCTGGGATTCGCAGAAATCCGGGTCGGTTTGGATTCGAGGAGAGAGTCCCGGCGCGGGCCCGAGGTAGAAGAAGGGCTGGCGGGCCCCGCCTGTCAGTGGGAGGAAGGGGCGCGCGCGGCCGCGGGCTGGCGCGGGTGCTGGGTGGGCCGGCTGGTGGGTTTTGGCCCACTGGCCGGTTTTTTTCTGTTTTCTTTTTTTCTTTTTCTATTTCTTTTCTGTTTTGAATTTAAATTGAATTCCAGTTTGAATTTAAATTGTTGCAAAACATGCAACACGTCCAAAAATTTTTAAATTCCCCTCTTAACATGATTTAGGGTCTTAACAAGATTTTTGGGGTGTTACATGCAGTCACTGACGGGTGACGAAATCACAAACTTGTGGGTAAAGAGGTGCAAACTCTGCAGAGTTACTAAAACTATCATGATAGCCGAGCTTACGGTCACGAGCACCTGGTTAAACTGCCATGATTAGTTGGGATGGTTATTGGGAAGGTTCTTGGTTATGGTTATTGGTTTGGAACTGTTGAGTCTGGATGATGAGATGTTTGCATGACTGTTGGGTCATGACATGAGATTGGTCTCGGTGTGAGACGAGGTTGATTTGTGAGATGAGATGGTAGCGAATACGAGGAGGTATTTGTGAGTATGAATAAAGGATTGATTAATGTTCGGATGGAACACGAGAAGTGATGGAGGTATGTTGGTAATTTAATATATGCTGGGATTACATCTAAAGTTAAGTTGCTGTTTATCATAATTTTACAAATCTGATTTTCTGCAAATAAGCCTTTTATGCCTACCTTGTTTATGAGCTGCATATCATGTGTTTTCCCGCACTTGCTGAGTACATCATTGTACTCAACCTTGCATTATTATTTCATCCTCAGCAGCAGGAGAAGCCTACTATGAAGATTAAGTGGAGCATTATGGCGTGTGATCTATTCTCAACCTTGCCTGTGGAGGGAGTAGAGATGGAGCCACTTCTGCTTAGTTTTGCTTCCGCAGTAGTTTTGCTTCCGCAATAAAGTAGAGATTTCCGCTGCATAGAAATAAGACTTCCGCTGTAAGCATGAGTCCAAGACTCATGAGACGTTGTAACAAACTCTGTTATTCGTGGTTATATATATATTCTGAATTCAGTTTGTGAAATATATGTATATGTGTGATGAACATCCTGGGCACACATATGCATTAGTTCTTGGTTCCGTGGTTTTCCACAGAATTGAGGGCATCACAGATTGGTATCAGAGCCACGGGTTGACAATAGGTTACACGCCTAGGTAGAAAGTCTTAGAATGATATTAGAGCCACGGGTTAACAGCAAGTTACACCCCTAAATAGAAGTCACAGGTAGCTAAGCCACGCTGACCAAAGGAAGCATCCTAGGGTGAATAGCTTAGATTGGCCTTGAAACCACCCTGGTATAGGAAACCATCCTTGAATAGGAGCTGTATGAGCCCTTGCAATGATTGTGTGTGATTATGTGCTTAATATGAGTTGTGGGACGTCTCAAAAACGTTGTCCATATCCATACGTAAGAAGAAAGAGGTGTGAAATGCTTCGGCACTTGATCACATCCTCATAAGGACTAATATATATAGTCCAACTCACCTTGATGCATATAGTTGAAGGGACCTACCTAACCTTCTAACCTTCTATTCTATTTCGTTCTCTCTCACAGATGGTGAGAGGAAACGCCAACCGAAGGAACGTCTAGGAGGATGACCACGAGGGAGTTCCTGCTAACCCCGAAGCTGGTGAAAACCATCTGGAAAGGTTGATGGCCATGCAAAACCAGCTCATGCAAACCATGATCCAAACTTTGGGTCAGTTGCAGGACAATCAAAACCGCGTTCCGGCACCACCGCCACCACCACCGCCGGCTCATAACAGGTTGGGAGAGTTCATGAGGACTCGACCACCCACCTTTGCTCAAACTAGTGACCCCATGGAGGCCGATGATTGGTTGAAATCCATGGAGAAGATGCTCGCCATTGTTCAGTGCAACGACCGAGAGAAGGTTCTCTTTGCGTCGCACCAACTTATGGGAGCTGCCGCCGACTGGTGGGATGCCTTGAGCAACGCCCATGCCAACCCGGAGACAATCACTTGGACTGAGTTCAAGGAAAGTTTCCGCTTTCACTACATCCCTGTTGGTGTAATGATGCTCAAGAGGCAGGAGTTTGAAGGTCTCCGCCAAGGACAGAAGAGTGTGAATGAATATCTCAACAAGTTCATACAACTGGTCCGGTATGCCCCCGAAGATGTCAACTCAGATCAGAGGAAGCAGTACCTGTTCATGAGAGGGTTGAACAATGAGATCCAAGTTCAGCTCCTCAACAATGACTACGTCAGCTTCCAGAAGCTGGTTGATAAGGCTATTGTGGTTGAAAACAAGATCCGGGAGATCGAGCGAGAATGCAAGAGGAAGATGCCATACCAGCCCCAAGGGAGCAACGTACGACCTAGATACATGCCCCCTGCACCGCAGTATGGATCGACCACTCCTACGAACCGCCCTGGTCAGCCACCACAGCAATGGTTCGTTGCACCGGCACCTCGTGTGCCCATGTCTCCAGCGCCCCGACCTAACAATGGTGCTCCTGTTCAAAAACCCCGCCCTAACGCACCTGCTGCCGTAGGCAACAGGGCATGCTTTGCATGAGGGGAAGTAGGCCACTTCGCTAATCGGTGCCCGAGGAGAGGCCCTGGACAGCAAGGTAACGTGCCCAAGCAGAACCAACAACCAAACGGAGGAGACAACCAAGGGAAACGTGTACCGCAGAACTATGCTCGTGGCCACGTAAACCATGTCACTGCTGAGGAAGCACAACAGGCTGAGGACGTCGCAATTGGTATGTTCCTTGCCAACTCCAACCCAGCCACCATCTTATTTGATTCCGGAGCATCGCATTCCTTCATATCATCCAAATATGTTGCCAAACATCATCTACCCGTATCCCACTTAGAATGCGCTATGTTAGTTAATTCTCCCGGAGGAGAAATGGGGACTAATGTAGTATGCCCTAAAGTAAGCCTTAAAATAAGGGGGTAGACTTCCTTGCCAACCTTATTGTTTTGGACTCCCACGGGATTGACATCATACTCGGAATGGATTGGTTAAGCAAGCACAATGGAGTAATCCAATGTGCGGAAAGAAGCGTGCAGTTGACAAACAAACATGGTATCCGTGTCGAGTTTGAGTCAGCCCAGCAAACAACCGAACAGGCAGATTTGAACCATGCCGAAGGAACAACATTGGACAGCATTCCAGTGGTTCAGGAATTTTCTGACGTGTTCCCGGAAGAGCTCCCGGGAATGCCACCTGACCGGGACATCGAGTTTGCCATTGATTTGGTACCCGGAACTGCACCTATAGCTAAGAGACCATATAGGATGCCCGTCAACGAGTTAGTTGAACTCAAGAAGCAAATTCAAGAACAGTTGGAGAAGGGTTTTATCCGTCCAAGCTCGTCACCATGGGGAGCTCCGGTACTCTTCGTGGACAAGAAGGACGGAACCCAAAGAATGTGCGTGGACTACAGGTCTCTCAACGAGGTGACAATCAAGAATAAATACCCTCTGCCCCGTATATAGGACCTGTTCGATCAAATGAAAGGAGCCCAAGTATTCTCCAAGATTGATCTTCGGTCGGGATATTTCCAGCTGAAGATTAAGCCCTCCGATATACCTAAGACAGCCTTTCGGACACGGTATGGTTCATATGAATATACCGTTATGTCTTTTGGATTGACGAATGCACCCGCATACTTCATGTACCTTATGAACAAGGTTTTCATGGAGTACCTGGACAAGTTCGTCATGGTTTTCATCGACGACATTATGGTGTATTCAAAAAGTAAGGAGGAGCATGAAGAACATCTAAGATTGACCTTGCAGAAGTTGCGCGAGCATCAGTTGTATGCCAAGCTCAACAAGTGTCAATTTTGGCTAAAGGAAATATCTTTCCTAGGCCACATCATCTCCAAGGAAGGGGTATCGGTTAATCCTGGAAAGGTGAGAGATGTTCTGATGTGGGACCAACCAAAGAGCGTGAGGGATATTCGAAGTTTCCTTGGAATGGCAGGATACTATCGGTGCTTCATTAAAGACTTCTCTAAGATAGCAAAACCTATGACGGAGTTGTTAATGAAGGGAAAAGTCTTTCAATGGACACACGCCTGCCAACAAAGTTTTGAGGAACTCAAGAAAAGGCTAACCACAGCACCGGTTCTGGTATTGCCAGACATAAGCAAGAACTTTGACATATATTGTGACGCATCCAGACAAGGGCTCGGGTGTGTACTCATGCAGAAAAGAGAAGTGGTAGCCTATGCCTCACGACAATTAAAGAAGCACGAGCTTAACTATCCTACGCACGACTTGGAGCTAGCAGCAGTGGTGCATGAATTAAAGATTTGGAGACATTATATCCTTGGACATCGATGTGAGATCTATACGGATCATAAAAGCCTCAAGTACATATTTACACAAACGGACTTGAATTTGAGGCAACGTCGATGGTTAGAACTCATCAAGGATTATGATGTGGGAATCAACTACCACCCTAGGAAGGCCAATGTAGTAGCGGACGCATTGAGCAGAAAGGGAGCATGTCACCAACTCACAGTTCAGGAGCTACCACCCGAACTACAGAAGGAGTTCGAACGGTTACACCTCAGATTCTTGAATAACGTGGAGATAATGGAGATCCACTCCCCATTGGAGAAAGAAATAAGAGAGGGCCAAGCAACGGACGAGGAGATCAAGGAAAGAATCCGACAAGGAATAGAGAAGGATTTCAAGGAGGATAAAAATGGTACGCTTTGGCTAGGAAAAAGGATTTGTGTGCCGAACATAAGACACCTCCGCGACATGATACTGAAGGAGGCACATGATTCACCCTATTCCATACATTCAGGAAGCACCAAAATGTACAAGGACTTGAAAACTTGTTATTGGTGGGATGGTATGAAGAGGGATATAGCCGAATACGTTGCCCTATGCGACACATGCCAACGGGTAAAGGCCGAACATCAAAAACCCGCTGGATTGTTGCAACCTTTGAAGATACCCGAATGAAAATGGGAGGACATCAGTATGGACTTCATCGTCGGATTACCACGTACTCAGTCGGGATACGACTCCATCTGGGTCATTGTGGACCGGTTGACGAAAACTGCCCATTTTCTTCCGGTAAAGACCAGTTATAACGTTGCACAATTGACAGAGTTGTACATGGAGCAGATAGTGTGCCGTCACGGAGTTCCGAAGAGGATAGTCTCAGATCGAGGTTCTCAGTTTACCTCTAGATTCTAGAGGAAGCTGCAGAAGACCATGGGTACACGACTGGATTTTAGCTCTGCCTACCACTCACAAACAGATGGACAAACCGAAAGGACGAACCAAATTTTGGAGGACATGTTGAGAGCTTGCGCCTTGAAACGTGGGCGTAGTTGGGATAGGAGTTTACCGTATGCCGAGTTCTCCTATAACAACAGCTATCAAGCTAGCTTAAAGATGTCGCCTTTCGAAGCCTTATATGGTAGACGGTGTGGAACGCCACTATTCTGGAACGAGACTGGAGAGAACCAGGTGTTTGGACCCGAAGTACTACAAGAAGCCGAAAAGCAGGTCCAAACGATACGGGAGAACTTAAAAGCTGCCCAGTCGCGACAGAAAGGTTATGCGGACAATAGGCATAGGAGGTTGACCTTTGAAGTGGGAGACATTGTATACCTTAAAGTATCGCCTATCCGAGGCCAACGACGTTTCAACATCAAAGGCAAGCTAGCACCTCGCTACATCGGACCATTTAAGATTTTGGACAAGCGAGGAGAAATAGCCTACCGACTAGAGCTCCCAAACCACCTCTCCGACGTACATGACGTGTTTCATGTATCCCAGCTCAAGAAGTGCTTGAGAATACCAGAGGAACAAGTGTCAATGGGAGAGCTTGAACTTCAAGAGGACCTGCTTTACGCAGAATACCCTGTCCGAATTTTGGACGTAAAGGAAAGGGTCACCCGGAACAAGGTGATTCGATGGTGCAAGGTACAATGGAGTCACCACACCGAAGCTGAAGCCACATGGGAGCGTGAAGAGGATATTAAGGCAGAATTCCCCCATCTATTTTCTACTAACGAATCTCGAGGGCGAGATTCAATTTAAGGGGGGAGATTTGTGACACCCTCAACTCGGGTGTCAGCATATGTTCATGTGTTATGAAGAAGAAAACATTTTAAGAAAAGAAGGAACAATGACAAATATCAAAAGGATAGCCAACAAAGCTTTCAGAGAGCACCGAAGGCAACTTCCGCGGCCAGCAGGCCACGTGGCGTGTTCAAAGCTCGCCCCTGCGAGGTGAAGAGAGGTTCGCCTCTAAACTGGCTACGTGGAAGGCTCGGGGGATACCTCCGCAATTGGAAAAAGGTTCGACTCTGCGGGACACATGTTGCCCATGGAGATAGCCTCTGCAGAAGAAGCAAAGGCATTTTTCGTAGGACACATGTCATCCTCGGAGCTAGTCCTCGCGGAAATCAGAGGACCCGTCACGCGGGATACGTGTCGATCTCGGAGCTCATCTCAGAGAAGCCCGGATCTATCGAACACGTGTCGCCACCGGAGCTTATCTCCGGGTGGTCTTTCGTTGCTAGACACGTGTCGACCTCGGGGCATGTTCATAAGGAAGGGAGAGAGGGAAGACCGGCGCCAACACGTGGCGTGCGCGGAGCTCACCTCCAAAAAAGGTGGAAGCCTCGGTCGATTGACACGTGGCACAACCGGAGCTCGTCTCTACGGGGAAGTAGATACCAGGCCCCGGGAGGACACGTGGAGCCCCCGGAGCTCATCGCCACGAAGGTAACGAGTTCTGGAACGGTCATTACGCGTAAAGATACCGGTACGCAACAGAAACCGATCTAAATTTCCACGATGTTACCAAAGATAAGACGATTAGGATTCAACAAAGATCTGAATAAGACTCTTATTCGGGATCCAATCAGATTAGGACTCTTCTCTTCCCGATTATAAATAGAACCCAGAACCTCTGGCCGGAACCACAAACTTCTTTTCCAACTCCTGAGCCGACGACTTGGAGCCCTAGCCCTAACTCGCCGAGTAAACCATCGCCGAAGCGCAACAAGGAAGATCGCCGGAGGAAAGCACAGCGGTCTGAGGAGGACCTCGAAGGCCAAAAATAACGTAAGGTAGGCCCCAATACCGCCTTACGATATCGTTGTGTTTTCTTTGCATCTGTTCTTTGATTCCTTACGAACAGAAGCCTTCTCGTGGGCAGATCCCCCGATGATCAGTTTAATCTAAAAGACAAGATCATCGCCACGTCCACCTTTGATCCGAACACCTCCGCCCATGCAAGCCATGCAGGAGCACACCAATCTAATAAAAATCATAGGATAGCATGCATGTGCATCATCGCATCTGGTTTAAGGTTTGCGCATGATATTGATTGCTGTGAATCCTGTATGCACGTGATCCTACCTAGCAGGACAAGCTCAGGGAGCTGCCTACGACGAGCTGCAGCAACAAGGTTTCGAGAATCAAGAACAACCGGAACCGCAAGAACAAGGCAAGTGCCCCTTGACCATATTGATCCTATGTTTGGATAAAACTATTTTGTTTTGCAAAAAGGTGTGTGTGATGAGTCAAACATGATGGGAAGCCCTTTTATAGGAGTTTACTAGTTTTGATTAAACCACCCTTGTCGCCTGGGAAGTTTATAAGTCGGGTACGGTTTTTGCTTTATGCTTCGCTGAGTCTATGGGATTGGGAAGCGAGATAGATGTGTCTAGCTAACTGCACTCGTAATGATAATGAGAAAACTAATGATAATGAACATGGATCGGAGGGAGATCTAGGCAAGCCTGGGTTTGTCAATGTGGTAGCATGAGATGGTGGTTTTACTTGCCGTAGATCTAAGGACCGGTTCATGCATGCACATGCCAGGATAACAGTGCCACCACAAGGCCAAGTATGGGTGTGGCTTAGCTGAGTAATTAGGTGAGTTGCTAGAGTGTTATGGACTGTGGAAGGCGCGGGGAATGGGAGTCGAGTGAGGACTGCCCTGGGAACTGCATGGCACAAGAGGGGGCCCGTGGGTGGGAGAATTGGAGATTCTAGCCTGCCGGTGAAACCTTAGTGAGTCCATACATCTAGTAACCCCTTTGTAAAGGCTATTTTGTGATCTCTTGACCATACACCGACGGTTGTGTACTGGTATAATGGAGGTTCTGCAGTCACCGACGGGTGACGAAATCACAAACTTGTGGGTAAAGAGGTGCAAACTCTGCAGAGTTACTAAAACTATCATGATAGCCGAGCTTACGGTCACGAGCACCTGGCTAAACTGCCATGATTAGTTGGGATGATTAGTTGGGATGGTTATTGGGAAGGATCTTGGTTATGGTTATTGGTTTGGAACTGTTGAGTCTGGATGATGAGATGTTTGCATGACTGTTGGGTCATGACATGAGATTGGTCTCGGTGTGAGACGAGGTTGATTTGTGAGATGAGATGGTAGCGGATACGAGGAGGTATTCGTGAGTATGAATAAAGGATTGATTAATGTTCGGATGGAACACGGGAAGTGATGGAGGTATGTTGGTAATTTAATATATGCTGGGATTACATCTAAAGTTAAGTTGCTGTTTATCATAATTTTACAAATCTGTTTTTCTGCAAATAAGCCTTTTATGCCTACCTTGTTTATGACCTGCATATCATGTGTTTTCCCGCACTTGCTGAGTACATCATTGTACTCAACCTTGCATTATTATTTCATCCTCAGCAGCAGGAGAAGCCTACTATGAAGATCAAGTGGAGCATTATGGCGTGTGATCTATTCTCAACCTTGCCTGTGGAGGGAGTAGAGATGGAGCCACTTCTGCTTAGTTTTGCTTCTGCAGTAGTTTTGCTTCCGCAATAAAGTAGAGATTTCCGCTGCATAGAAATAAGACTTCCGCTGTAAGCATGAGTCCAAGACTCATGAGACGTTGTAATAAACTCTGTTATTCGTGGTTATATATATATTCTGAATTCAGTTTGTGAAATATATGTATATGTGTGATGAACATCCTGGGCACACATATGCATTAGTTCTTGATTCCGTGGTTTTCCACAGAATTGAGGGCGTCACATCCATAAAAGAACCTCCGTGGGCTGCCCAGACGCAGGCCCGGGGGAAGTGTCGACGGCTACACTTCGACAGACGTGGAAGACTTTGATGACCATCCACAACGTCCTTTTCAGCATAGAGGTAGGGGAGGTAATAATTGTTACAATTACAATGATCGTTATAACAATGTAAAATCCCCAAAAGTGGTAGCAAGAAAATTCTGCTCATATACACTTATGAAAAATGAGGGGAATTAAAACATTGAATTATAAGGGGGTGAGTTCAAAATGAGGGTTTAGACTTCCCAAAACTTCCAAACATGGAGATCTAAATTCATAACTTGGATCTTCATAGTCCAAATATTCAACCTTCCAAATTTCAGCTCATTTGGAAGAGTTTTAATATTTGTTTGGGATTAAAAGGAAAAGCCCTCTAATCTGAATTTCAAATTCAGTTTCAAATTCCAATTCCCTCAATTTCAAAATTTGGGTTCACAAATGTGTTCTCCACCTTTTAATAAGCAGCCATGCCAAAAGTTGGAAACTTTGGAGCTGGTTTGCTATATTTTTGAGGCAATACAAAGTGGAGAATTCAAACTCATTTTTCAAATTCAAATGATCAAACCACATCCAAATTTCACACCAGAGTTCAAACTATTTGAATTCAGCAAAATCAAACTATGACTTTGGGGTGAAGTCAAGTCTTTAATGTTGAGTTGCGGGGTAAAATATCAGAGGAAATTTGACTAAACAAAGGGGGAGGTGGAACCCAATTGTCAGTCACACAAAAGCAACTCAACCGACTGTTTTCTCCCCGGGTGTTCACAGCGAGCCAGCGCTTGACGTTTTCCCCGCGCCCGAGGCTTCCACCGCGCCACCTCAGGGTCTCCTCGCCGTTGCCCGTCTTGATCAGCCGCCCCGAGTGCCACAGAAGCATTTCGCCACTTACAGCTCGTGCTTCGGCCTCTGCTCTGCTTCCCCCGTGCAAACGCGAGCCGCTGATGCTGTCTCGACCATTTTCGATCGCCAGCCAGTACTGATCCCTCCCTCGCCGAGTTGCCAACGCAAAAGAGGAGCGCCAACATGGGTACAAGGTAGTCCCACGCTCAACTTTGACGCTTGGGGCTGCTGTTGGCCCTAATCCGAGGATCGGTGCCAGGAACTGAAGCCATCGGCGGGAACCGAAGTCAGGCCACCGTGGTCAGAATGCCTCGGTCACCCTCTGCCCCAAATTGCTGTACACTAAAGGTGCGTGGACATGTCCTGGTCGTGTAGCCGGAGCCCGTTTAGCGATTGCTAGAACTGGTGCCAAGAATTTCACCCTTTTCCCAAACTGTACACCGACAGATAGGGCCCGGTCTAACCAAAAATTCATGGTGCACGATCCTTTAGACCTCGAGTAACCTTGCACAGAGCTTCCATACTTCCTAGCGCTTCTCCTCGACGAAGAACCAAGCAAAAACATCAAGAAACGAGGGAGCCCTAGCTGTTTTCTTAGTCGACGGTGCAAAAGCACCTCGGGTCTCCTTGGAGCCCTTGGTTGCCGGCTGTTTCACCGGCGGCCAGGACCCTTACGGGCTCCTACATCGTTCACTGATGCTCTAGAACCCGAGAACCGATCGTGTGAAGTAGGAATGAAGGTACCCGACCTCGCCGGAGTTCAAAGTCTTGCTGACACCGGTGCGCGGTGGGTTCCAGTGAGCCACGGCCGCCGGCGACCCTCCCACAGTGTTCGGCACGGTTAAATATGGGAGAGCGGCGAGTTTGACGAAGTTTGGACCACGGGAACCCCGTCCCGGCGAGCCTCGCCGGCGTGCGCCACCGCGGGAGGCGCGGGCAGCGCGAGGAAGACGAAGGAGGGCCGGGTCCCACCGGTCAGCCTCCGTGTTCGCGCGAGGATCGGCTTGTGGCGCCGGATCCGGTGCGGCTGCGCGGGAATAACCCCGTAGCCCCCGGTGTTGCCGAAATCTCACTGGTCCGATTTAAAACAGGGGGCCCAGTTCCAATTATTTGAAGTTTCTATTAGGGAAATAATTCCAGAAATTAGCTGATCTTTGCAAGCCCATAACTTTGGGTAGAAAACTCCAAAAAGAGTGAAACCAATTTTGTTGGAATGCTCAGGAGGAGTACTTCACAGAGAAACCAATTTTAGGCTATGAAAATGCCAGTAATTTCTGTAGAATTGTTTTTAGTAAATCCTTTAGGGATTTATTACAGGAGCAATTCATTATGAAATATTCCCAAAATTGGGCAGAAAATCCTCTTCATAGATACTGATCTCCAGTAAAAATTTGGGCTTCATTGGAGTTCATTTGCTAGGTCAAATTACCTTCCCAAATTCAGCCTTTATTTGGAAATTCAAATTCAAACAGAAACTGTTCAGCACTCCTGTCCAAACTTCAAAAATTCATATCTCTCTGATGGTAGCTCCAAAAATGGTGAAACAAATTTTGTTAGAACCACGGAGACTTTCCCTAATAAGATCTTCCATTTCTAGCTATGTCAAAGCTCCTGATTTGGGCTCACAATTCAGATAGGCATTGTATTTGTAGGAATTTTAAAGACTACATTATGCAATGACATGTCTCGAAATTTGGCTCAAATCATCCTTAGAGGGTCTAGTATCCACTGTAAAATTTCCAAAGCAAATTAAGGATCCTAAATAGCAGTAGCTATGAATAGAAGTTCAATTTCTATAAACCTTTAATACTTACACATGTATTTTATTACATTTCATAATAGTGACCGAAGTTGAGGACGCACCGGAGCCTTTGGACGTCCTGCCACCTGAAGTTGACTTCCCCTTTAACTCGCAACCAGGCAAGCCCCGGTTTGCACTTAAGTACCTTTTATAAATTCTTTATTTGTATCACTTATGTCTAGGGTGAATGTTTGCATTAGAGTTAGGGTGATTGAAACCCCACTTGCATAACCTTTTAAATCCTATGAAGGGTCGGGTAGCTTACAGAGCCGACGAGTAGACAAGGCCCCGCTAATATGCTTAGGACCTCTGTAGAAGTCGAGTAGTTGGAATCTACTCGCGAGGTAAGGTTTATCACACGGTTTGGTCAGAATAGAAAATGGCTTAAGAGTGGTGAAAATGAGACCCAGCAGGGGGGGATAGGAAGCAGTGAGCGGAGGTCTCAAGTGCGTAGCCCTGTTGGTGTCGATTGAGGACCGAGTCGTGTGCGGGCCTGATGAACAAGTATCGAACAGTACCTGATGGCATACTGACATAAGCAGGAAACCGATGTAAATGGTTAACCTGTGTGCCGAGGCTTACCCAACCGTAAATAGGAGTGGGTTGAGGGTAGCAAGGTGTAAATCTGCCGGTGGGTACAGTCACGCTCCACGCGGGGACCTCCTACCCATTACGGATGGACTGGTTCGGCATTTGGATTGCCTTGGAAAGGTTGTTGCATACAACAGAGTAGGAAGGGGTGTGGAATCACGCTTCTGAAAGTGGGTGTATGCAACGTGTTGTCCGGGTGTCTCCTGATTGCAATCACCGTCCCTCGCGGTTATTTGATTACCGCTTGTTCACTGTTTCGTGACATAGTAAGGAGTAAAGTAAGCCAGTGGAATGATAATATGCTGTAATGATATATTAATGTTTTGGAAACCATGTTTGCTGTAGATGTAGAGCTAATTAAGTTTACTTTCCGCTTTGGGCATCACCACATCGGAGGAAAGCGTTTCTTATTTGATTGTGGACTTCCGATGTGAGGGCTGCCTAAGGCACATGAATCTGCTGCTATAAAAACTGAAAGTAAGGATCAACTTATAGGCGTGTCTTTATTGCAAAGTCCTTTCCTACCTTACACATCCTTGCACATTAAGTTCCATGCCTAGGGTTGACGGTTAAGACTTGCTGAGCCTTCGTGCTCACGGTTGCAATATTTGAGCTGTATGCAGGTGAGAGCTATGAGGAGGGTTCCGTGGATGAGGCGATGCCCCCGTCAGGGTACACGGCCGAGATGGAGCCCTGCACGCCGCCGTGATTCTCCGGTTCCTTGCTGCTAGCGTGTAGCGTCCCCGGGATGGACGGCTGCACTTTTGCATAGCTAGGATGAGAGGCCGTATATGTATATTACTTCCGCTGTATGAATAGGTTTTGTAAAAAGACTTCCGCTGTTTTATATCAAATAAAAGTTTGTATGTTGTTCTTTATTCTTTTCGTGTGTGCTGTTGGGTGCCGCATGGTACGGCACCACCCTATGAGATCCTGGAGTGGGTGAACCACGGGGTGGTCCCCACAGTCGTGGTATCAGAGCCGCATTTGGAATAGCACGCTCGAAAAGAGCTTATTTTGAAAACTTAGAAGTATTCGAGTGAGGATTAGTCATTAAGCCCACATAAGGTCTATGATAGTACTAGTTATGATGGTGGAAAGCTAACATATTTGTTATACATTCTGTAACGACGCTCCGACGTCAGGTAAGAGGTAAGGTACGCCATCGCAGGCGGATCAATTGCGGTAACTCGCCATACGAGTAATAGTATGGAATGATATACCGTGGCTTGGTATGGTAGTGAATATGAGTCTCTGAACCTCTTCATGGTTCTGAGAGCATATGAAAATGCTGATCTCCAGCGTGCTTTAGGCAAAAGTGAGAATACCCCATCGTGTGGTAAGCAACACGATAGTATGCAACTCTTGAACGTTCAATGTTCAAAGGGTCATATGCAGCGCTCACCATCGGCGTGCCTCAACGGTCATGAGGCAGTAGGTGGTATCCGTTGGGTTGATAAAATTCCCAACCGTGACGACCCGTTCGCGCTCTACTCGAGTTCCCCGTCGTGTGGTGTGAAAACACGACCATGTACCTTGAGATGTGGCTTGACTCAAGGACGATCCGTATGGCAATGATACGGACCGTATGTTTTTACTATGATATGGAACTGCCTGAAATGTTAAAAACCCTTGTGTGCACAATTATTGTGTGTTCTTCTGCAGGTACATTAACCACATTAGTGCATGACGTGTAGAAACCGTTTGCGAGTGACGTTCTTAGTTCCACCATTTGACACGTATATGCCGGAATACCGGTTTAGGATTTTTCTTTGGTGAGGAAACGTAGTACCGAGATTGCATAAAAGGATATTTTTCAAATAAATGAGTCAAAATGAAGTTTAGGATTCCATTTAGAGGTTATTGAACTTCCATATTGAACTAAGAGTCAATTGGGAGTATAGATTCAGTCTCAAAAACAATGGAATAATCTCCCCTGTTTTCGGCAGAAATTTTGCTGAACTTGAACAGGGCATAACATAGGATTGGTTGAACCAATGGAGGTGTGAGATACCATTTTGGAAAGGTTTTGAAGTCCTCTACAACTTTTCTGTAGAGTTCCAGAACAAAATCTCCCTCCAAAGGGATGAAAATCTCAGATGAATAGATACTGTTCAGAAACAGGGCATACCAAATGCTCTCTAAAATTTTCTGTATTTCAACCAGAACACTTAGTTTCACCGTTCGACGTCCAGTGGCTGTTGTAAAACAGCAAGTTGGAGTCGAAGAGTTTATGCATTGACATATCACTTTGAGTTAGTACATGTTTGGGTCCAGTACAATAGCGAGGAATTACGCATGCTAACACACTTAACATCCCGTGGTGACCCCGATGGTCGAAATGAACTTTTAACCCATAAAGTTCAATACTTTGGAACTCGATTGTGTGACATGGTCCAGGGATGTATATGTTGCATAAAGTTTATACTTTATCCATATGTGTGACTGTTATGCGTATTGTTTATTCCATTCTTGCACTACTATTGTATATACTGGATGAAATAAACCATCATGTGCTGATCGTTTGAATGGTATGAAATGCAGAATGGTGCGGACACGCTCAACGCAAGAGGAGGGAGGTCCGAGTCAAGTTCGCGGTGATGAGTCTCCACCTCCGGAGCAGACCACGACGCAACAGCAACCAACTCCTCCACTGCCAGAACTTCCAAGGAATCTTGCGGAGGTTCTCGCTGCAGTGCTCGGCTCGCGCGACGAGCAAACCGAGTTGCTGCGGATGCTAGTGCAGCAGAATGCGTCTCATCAGGGAGGACGCCACGACAATGGGCAACGCCAGCCCCAACAAAGCTCGTATTCAGAATTTATGGCGACCCATCCACCGGTCTTCACGGAGGCCGAAGAACCTTTGGAGGCGGACAGCTTTATCCGCACTCTAGAGGCAAAGTTCGGGCTGCTGCGATGCACCGAACACCAGAAGGCGCTGTATGCAGCACAACAGCTTCAAGGAGAAGCCGGTACCTGGTGGGCGAATTACACCGCCTCCTTACCGGCTGGCCATGCCGTCACATGGACGGAGTTCCGGGAGGCGTTCCGCGCCTATCACATACCTCCCGGTGTGATGGAAATGAAGCTCCAGGAGTTCCTGGTGCTACGACAGGGCGAGAGGAGTGCTCATGAGTTCTCCAGGTTATTCAACCGGCTGGTGCAGTATGCGCCAGGATTTGTGGGGACGAAAGACAACAAGTGCAATGCTTTCTTCCGGGGCCTGAATTCAAAGATGAAGGTCTATCTCGCCCAGAGCAATCACGGCACATTCAACGATCTAGTTAATGCCGCGATTCTACAAGAAAATGCTCAGCGCGAGCGCGGTTCTGATAAGAGGAAACGCAGCACGCTGACGAGCAGCCGTGGTGGGACGCCACAAAAATACCGCGTGGTGTATCGCTCACCATCCGGTCAGAGATGACAGCCACCGGCGCGACCGCCTCAGTTCCGCGGTCGACAATATAATGCGCCGGGCTTCCGACCGACGTATCCACCACAGCAACAGCAGCAGCAAAGGATGGTCCCGCGTGCGCCTCAGTTTCAACAGCGTGCACCGGGATTTCGTCCTCAAGTCGGCGGGACCCCGACACCTTACACGTGCTATACGTGTGGCCGTGTCGGGCACATTTCGAGGGACTCCCCCGAGACGCGACAGAGCAGGGGTGCAGCACCATATCAGGGTGCTAATCAGCCCCGCAATCAGCCCAATAAATCTGCACCAAAACCCGGCAACGTCCACCACATAGCTATCGAAGACATGCCGGAAGGCGAACCCGTCCTCGCGGGTACGTTCTCCTATTTAGATCATCCCGTAGTCATACTTTTTGACTCCGGTGCCACCCATAATTTCATAAGTCAGTCTTATGTTATTAAATATCAACTGCCTATCATTCCCACAAATAATTCATATTTGATATGTTCTCCGGGTGGGAAAATAACAGCTGATAGAATGGTCTATAGAGCACCATTACAGTTGGGTGGGAATCTATATCCGACTTCTCTAATCATGTTAGAAAGTCAAAAACTTGATGTCATTTTAGGAATGTCATGGCTACATCGCCATGGTGCTGTTCTTGACATCATTCCACGTGCGGTTCGTTTAAACTCTCCACTTCATGAACCACATGTTCTTATTCTTGACCATTCGGCTCAAGAAACCCCAGCCACATATAACACGGAAGCCACGAAACTTGAGGATATTCGTGTGGTCCGTGAATACCCAGATGTCTTTCCGGATGATCTTCCGGGTATGCCACCCGAAAGAGATGTCGAGTTCAAGATTGAACTTGTACCTGGGACGACCGATCTCACGTAGACCATACAAGATGGCTCCGAATGAGCTGGCTGAATTGAAGGAGCAGCTCAATGACTTAATGAAGAAGGGTTTCATTCGACCGAGTTCCTCACCATGGGGTTGCTCGGCACTGTTTGTGGAGAAGAAGGATGAAACCTTGAGGTTGTGTGTGGACTACCGACCTCTCAACGCCGTCACCATCAAGAATAAATATCCACTGCCCCGCATCGATATATTATTCGATCAACTTGTGGGTGCAAGTGTGTTTTCAAAGATGGATCTTCGCTCTGGATATCATCAAATCAAGATCCGAGCAGAGGATATTCCGAAGACGGCATTCTCGATGAGATATGGGTTGTATGAATACCTCGTCATGTACTTTGGTCTCACCAACGCCCCGGCACACTTCATGTACCTCATGAACTCAGTGTTCATGCCGGAGTGAACAAGTTTATGGTGGTGTTCATAGACGACATGTTGGTTTACTCCAAGTCTGAAGAAGAACACGCCCAACACTTGCATATCGTACTTCAACGATTAAGGGACCATAAGCTTTATGCCAAGTTCAGCAAGTGCGATTTTGGATCAGCCAAGTGCCATTCCTTGGTCACATTATCTCTGCAGAAGGTATTGCAGTTGATCCAAGTAAAAGCGAACAAGTGCTGAAATGGAAATCCCCCACATCAGTCCACGAAGTCAGGAGTTTCCTCGGATTAGCAGGATATTACCAGAGATTCATACCGAACTTCTCCAAGCTTGCTAAACCAATGACTGAACTGTTGAAGAAGGGGATCAAATATCTTTGGAGCTCAGCTTGTGAAGAAGCTTTCCAGGCATTAGTGAAGCATCTAACAACAGCCCCGGTGTTAGCTCAACCGGATACGACCAAGCCCTTCGACGTATATTGTGATGCGTCCGGCATCGGGCTTGGCTGTGTATTGATGCAAGGAGGAAGAGTGGTCGCCCATGGCTCACGTCAACTCCGTAACAACGAGCAGCACTATCCGACTCATGATCTTGAGCTCGCTGCTGTGGTGTTGGCCTTGAAAATGTGGAGGAACTATTTACTCGGGAACTTAGTGCACCTCTACACTGACCACAAAAGTCTGAAATATATATTCACTCAAAAGGAGTTGAATATGCGTCAACGGAGATGGCTATAACTGATCAAATACTATGAGATTGAGATTCACTACCATCCCGGAAAGGCAAACGTGGTTGCCGACGCCTTAAGCCGCAAATCTCATGTTAGGCCGGGGCGCAGGAGGTATGGGCACACGAGGTGCCGGTGCAACGAACCGTTGCTGTGGTGGCTGACCAGGGCGGTACGTAGGAGTGGTCGATCCATACTGCGGTGCAGGGGGCATGTACCTAGGTCGTACGTTGCTCCCTTGGGGCTGGTATGGCATCTTCCTTTTGCACTCTCGCTCGATCTCTCGGATCATGTTTTCCACCACAATAGCCTTATCAACCAGCTTCTGGAAGCTTACGTAGTCATTGTTGAGGAGCTGAACTTGGATCTCATTGTTCAACCCTCTCATGAACAGGTACTGCTTCCTCTGATCTGATTTGACATCTTCGGGGGCATACCGGGACAGTTGTATGAACTTGTTGAGATATTCATTTACACTTTTCTGTCCTTGGCGGAGAGCTTCAAACTCCTGCCTTTTGAGCATCATTACACCAACAGGGATGTAGTGGGAGCGGAAACTTTCCTTGAACTCAGTCCAAGTGATTGTCTCCGGGTTGGCATGGGCGTTGCTCAAGGCATCCCACCAGTCAGCAGCGGCTCCCATAAGTTGGTGCGATGCAAAGAGAACCTTCTCTAGGTCGTTGCACTGAACATTGGCGAGCTTCTTCTCCATTGATTTCAACCAATCATCGGCTTACATTGGATCGCTTGCTTGAGCAAAGGTGGGTGGTCGAGTCCTCATGAACTCTCCCAACCTGTTATGAGCCGGCGGTGGTGGTGGCGGTGGTGCCGGAACGGGGTTTTGGTTGGCCTGCAACTGACCCAAAGTTTGGATCATGGTTTGCATAAGCTAGTTTTGCATGGCCATCAACCTTTCTAGGTTGTTCTCGCCAGCTCCGGGGTTAGCAGGAACTTCCTCGTGGTCATCCTCCTGGACGTTCCTTCGGCTGGCGTTTCCTCTCACCATATGTGAGAGAGAACGAAATAGAATAGAAGATTAGAAGGTTAGGTATGTCCTTTCAACTATATGCATCAAGGTGAGTGGGACTATATATATTAGTCCTTATGAGGATGTGAGCAAGTGCCGAAACATCTCACACCTCTTTCTTCTTTCGTGTGGATATGGACAACGTTTTTGAGACGTCCCACAACTCACACTAAGCACATATTCACAAATAATCATCACAAGGACCCACTCAACTCCTATCCAAGGATGGTTTCCTATGTCAAGTTGGTTTTAAAGGCCAATCTAAGCTATTGACCCTAGGGCGCTTGTAACTCCTTCTTGGGGGTTAACCCGTAGTTCTATTCTAAGGTTTTCTATCTAGGCGTGTAACATATTGTCAACCCGTGGCTCTGATACCAATCTGTGATGCCCTCAATTCTGTGGAAAAACCACGGAACCGAGAACTAATGCATATGTGTGCCCAGGATGTTCATCACACATACACATACGTTCCACAAACTGAATTCAGATTATATATTACCACGAATAACAGAGTTTATTACAATACCTCATGAGTCTTGGACTCATGCTTACAGCGGAAGTCTTATTTCTATGCAGCGGAAATCTTTATTTAAATGCGGAAGCAAAAACTAATGCGGAAGCAAAACTAAGCAGAAGTGGCTCCATCTCTACTCCCTCCACAGGCAAGGTTGAGAACAGATCACACGCCATAATGCTCTACTTGGTCTTCATAGTAGCCTTCTCTTGCTGTTGGTGAAGAAATAATAATGCAAGTTTGAGTACAATGATGTACTAAGCAAGTGCGGGAAAACACATGATATGCAGTTCATCAACAAGGTAGGTATAAAAGGTTTATTTGCAGAAAAGCAGATTTATAAGACCATGGTAAAACAGCAACTTAACTTTAGATGTAATCCCAACATGTATTAATTACTAACATACCTCCATCACTTCCTTTGTTCCATCCGAACGTTAACCAATCCTTGATTCATACTCACGAATACCTCCTCGTATTCGCTACCATCTCAACTCATAAACAACCTCGTCTCACACCGAGACCAATCTCATGTCATGTCCCAACAGTCATGCAAACATCTCATCATCCAGACTCAACAGTTCCAAACCAATAACCATAACTGAGAACCTTCCCAATAACCATCCCGAAAACCATCCCATCTAATCATGGCAGTTTAGCCAGGTGCTCGTGACCGTAAGCTCGGCTATCATGATAGTTTTAATAACTCTGCAGAGTTTGCACCTCTTTACCAACAAGTTTGTGATTTCGTCACCCGTCGGCGACTGCAGAACCTCCATTATACCAGTACACAACCGTCGGTGTATGGTCAAGAGATCACAAAATAGGCTTTACAAAGGGGTTACTAGATGTATGGACTCACTAAGGTTTCACCGGCAGGCTAGAATCTCCAATTCTCCCACCCACGGGCCCCCTCTTGTGCCATGCAGTTCCCAGGGCAGTCCTCACTCGACTCCCATTCCCCGTGCCTTCCACAGTCCATAACACTCTAGCAACTTACCTAATTACTCAGCTAAGCCGCACCCATACTTGTCCTTATGGTGGCACTGTTATCCTGGCATGTGCATGCATGAACCGGTCCATAGATCTACGGCAAGTAAAACCACCATCTCATGCTACCTCATTCACAAACCCAGGCTTGCCTAGATCTCCCTCCGGTCCATGTTCATTAACCTCATCAGCTACTTATTATTAGTACGAGTGCAGTTAGCTAGACACATCTATCTCGCTTCCCAATCCCATGGACTCAGCGAAGCATAAAGCAAAATCCATACCCGGTTCATAAAACTTCCCAGGTGACAAGGGTGGTTTAATTAAAACTAGTAAACTCCTATAAAAAGGGTTCCCATCATGTTTGACTCAGTACGCACACCTTTTCACAAAAACAAACAGTTTTTCCCAAAATATAGGATCAATATGGTCAAGGAGCACTTGCCTTGTTCTTGCGGTTCCGGTTGTTCTTGATTCTCAAAACCTTGTTGCTGCAGTTCGTCGTAGACAGCTCCATGAGCTTGTCCTGCTAGGTAGGATCACGTGCATACAGGATTCACAGCAATCAATATTTATTCACAAACCTTAAACTAGATGCAATGATGCATATGCATGCTGTCTCATGATTAGTTTTCATTAGATCGATCTGTACGTGTTCTTGCATGGCCTTACATGGGCAGAGGTGTTCGGATCACAGGTGGACATGGCGATGATCTTGTCTTTAGATCAAACTGATCATCAAGTGATCTGTCCACAAGAAGGCTTCTGTTCGAAAGGAATCAAAGAACAGATGCAACAGAAAACACAACGATATCGTAAGGTGGTATTGGGGCCTACCTTACGTTCCTCTTGGTCTTCGAGGTCCTCCTCAGACCGCTGGGCTTTCCTCCGGCGATCTTCCTTGCCGCGCTTCGGCGATGGCTTTCTCGGCGAGTTGGGGCTAGGGCTCTAAGTCGTTGGCTCAGGAGTTGAAAGAGAAGTTTGTGGTTTCGGCCAGAGGTTTTGGGTTCTATTTATAATCGGGAAGAGAAGAGTCCTAATCTGATTGGATCCCGAATAAGAGTCTTATTCAGATCTTTGTTGGATCCTAACGTCTCATCTTTGGTAACATCGTGGAATTTAGATCGGTTTCTGTTGCGTACAAGTATCTTTACGCATAAAAACGTGCTCCAGAACTCGTTACCTCCGTGAATTATGAGCTCTGGAAGCTCCACGTGTCCTCTAGGCCTGGTATCTCCTCGTCTGTAGAGACGAGCTCCGGTTGTGCCGCGTGTCACGAGCGAGACCTCCCTCTTCTTCGGAGGTGAGCTCCTCGCACGCCACGTGTGGGTGCCGGTCTTCCCCCTCTCCTTCCCTCAGGGACATGCCCCGAGGTCGACACGTGTTTAGCTGCGACGGACCTCCCGGAGATAAGCTCCGGTGGCGACACGTGTTCGATAGATCCGGACTTCTCGGAGATGGGTTCCGAGATCGACACGCATCCCGCGCGACTGGTCCTCTGATTTTTGTGAGGACTAGCTCCGAGGATGACACGTGTCTTGCGGAAATGCCTTCGCTTCTTCTGCAGAGGTTAGCTCCGTGGGCAACACGTGTCCCACAGGGTCGGACCTCTTTTCAATTGCGGAGGTGACCCCCGAGCCTGCCACGTAGACAGTTTGGCGGCGGACCTCTCCTTACCTCGCAGGGACGAGCTCCGAACACGCCACGTGCCCGGTTGGCCGCGGAAGTTGCCTTCGGTGCTCTCTGAGGGCTTTATTGGCCATTCTTTCGATAATTCTCCCTGTTCCTATTTTTCATTAAAATGTTTCCTTTTGTCATGAACATATGCTGACACCCGAGATGATGGTGTCACAAATCTACCTCCCTTAAATTGAATCTCGCCCTCGAGATTCGTTTGTAGAAAATAGATGGGGGAATTCTGCCTTGATATCCTCTTCACGTTCCCATGTGGCTTCAGCTTCAGTGTGATGGCTCCATTGTACCTTGCACCATCGAATCACCTTGTTTCGGGTGACCCTTTCCCTTACGTCCAAGATTCGGACATGGTGTTCTGCGTAAGTCAGGTCCTCTTGAAGTTCAAGTTCTCCCATTGACACTTGTTCCTCTGGTACTCTCAAGCACTTCTTGAGCTGGGATACATGAAACATGTCATGTACGTCGGAGAGGTGGTTTGGGAGCTTTAGTTGATAGGCTACATCTCCTCGCTTGTCCAAAATTTTAAAGGGTCCGATGTAGCGAGGTGCTAGCTTCCCTTTGACGTTGAAACGTCGTTGGCCTCAGATAGGCGATACCTTAAGGTATACGAAGTCTCCTTCTTCAAAGGTCAACTTCCTACGCCTATTGTCCGCATTGCCTTTCTGTCGTGACTGAGCAGCCTTTAAGTTCTCCCGTATCGTTTGGACTTGCTTTTCAGCCTCTTGTAGTACTTCGGGTCCAAACACCTGGTTCTCTCCAGTCTCGTTCCGGAACAATGGCGTTCTACACCGTATACCATACAAGGCTTCGAAAGGCGACATCTCCAAGCTAGCTTGATAGCTGTTGTTATAGGAGAACTCGGCATACGGTAAACTCCTATCCCAACTACGCCCACGTTTCAAGGCGCAAGCTCTCAACATGTCCTCCAAAATTTGGTTCGTCCTTTCGGTTTGTCCATCTATTTGTGTGTGATAGGCCGAGCTAAAATCCAGTCGTGTACCCATGGCTTTCTGCAGCTTCCTCCAGAATCTAGAGGTAAACTGAGAACCTCGATCTGAGACTATCCTCTTCGGAACTCCGTGACGGCACACGATTTGTTCCATGTACAACTTTGCCAATTGTGCAATGTTGTAACTGGTCTTTACCGGAAGAAAATGGGCGGTTTTCATCAATCGGTCTACAATGACCCAGATGGAGTCGTATCCTGACTGAGTACGTGGCAATCCGACGATGAAGTCCATACTGATGTCCTCCCATTTCCATTCGGGTATTCTCAAAGGTTGCAACAATCCAGCGGGTTTTTTATGTTCGGCTTTTACCCGTTGGCATGTGTCACATAGGGCAACGTATTCGGCTATATCCCTCTTCATACCATCCCACCAATAGCAAGTTTTCAAATCCTTGTACATTTTGGTGCTCCCTGGATGTATGGAATAGGGTGAATCATGTGCCTCCTTTAATATCATGTTGCGAAGGTGTCTTAGGTTTGGCACACAAATCCTTTTTCCTAGCCAAAGCGTACCCTTTTCATCCTCCTTAAAATCCTTCTCTATCGCTTGACGGATTCTTTCCTTGATCTCCTTGATCCCCTTGTCCGTTGCTTGGCCCTCTCTTATTTCTTGCTCCAATGGGGAGTGGATCTCTATTATCTCCACGTTATTCAAGAATCCGATGTGTAACCGTTCGAACTCCTTTCGTAGTTCGGGTGGTAGCTCCCGAATCGTGAGTTGGTGACATGCTCCCTTTTCGCTCAATGCGTCAGCTACTACATTGGCCTTCCCGGGGTGGTAGTTGATTCCCACATCATAATCCTTGGTGAGTTCTAACCATCGACGTTGCCTCAAATTCAAGTCCGTTTGTGTAAATATGTACTTGAGGCTTTTATGATCCGTATAGATCCCACATCGATGACCAAGGATATAATGTCTCCAAATCTTCAATGCATGCACCACTGCTGCTAACTCCAAATCATGAGTAGGATAGTTAAGCTCATGCTTCTTTAATTGTCGTGAGGCATAGGCTACCACTTGTCCTTCCTGCATGAGTACACATCCGAGCCCTTGTCTGGATGCGTCACAATATATGTCAAAGCTCTTGCTTACGTCTGGCAATATCAGAACTGGTGCTGTGGTTAGCCTTTTCTTGAGCTCCTCAAAACTTTCTTGGCAGGCTTGCGTCCATTGAAAGACTTTTCCCTTCATTAACAAATCACTCATAGGTTTTTCTATCTTAGAGAAGTTTTTAATGAAGCGCCGATAGTATCCTGCCATTCCAAGGAAACTTCGAATATCCCTCACGCTCTTCGGTTGGTCCCACTTCAGAACATCTCTCACCTTTCCAGGATCAACCGATACCCCTTCCTTGGAGATGATGTGGCCTAGGAAAGATATTTCTTTTAGCCAAAATTGACACTTGTTGAGCTTGGCATACAACTGATGCTCGCGCAACTTCTGCAAGGTCAATCTCAGATGTTCTTCATGCTCCTCCTTACTTTTTGAATACACCATAATATCATCAATGAAAACCACGACGAACTTGTCCAAGTATTCCATGAAAACTTTGTTCATAAGGTACATGAAGTACGTGGGTGCATTCGTCAATCCAAAAGACATAACGGTATATTCATATGAACCATACCGTGTCCGAAAGGCTGTCTTAGGTATATCGGAGGGCTTAATCTTCATCTGGAAATATCCCGACCGAAGATCAATCTTGGAGAATACTTGGGCTCCTTTCATTTGATCGAACAGGTCCTCTATACGGGGCAGAGGGTATTTATTCTTGATTGTCACCTCGTTGAGAGACCAGTAGTCCATGCACATTCTTTGGGTTCCGTCCTTCTTGTCCACGAAGAGTACCGGAGCTCCCCATGGTGACGAGCTTGGACGGATAAAACCCTTCTCCAACTGTTCTTGAATTTGCTTCTTGAGTTCAACTAACTCGTTGACGGGCATCCTATATGGTCTCTTAGCTATAGGTGCAGTTCCGGGTACCAAATCTACGGCAAACTCGATGTCCCGGTCAGGTGGCATACCTGGAAGCTCTTCCTGGAACACGTCCGAAAATTCCTGAACCACTGGAATGTTGTCCAATGTTTGTCCTTCAACGTGGTTCAAATTTGCCCGTTCGGTTGTTTGCTGGGCTGACTCAAGCTCGACACGGACACCGTGTTCGTTCGTCAACTGCACGCTTCTCTCAGCACATTGGATTACTCCATTGTGCTTGCTTAACCAATCCATTCCGAGTATGATGTCAATCCCGTGGGAGTCCAAAACAATAAGGTTGGCAAGGAAGTCTACCCCCCTTATTTTAAGGCTTACTTCAGGGTATACTACATTAGTCCTCATTTCTCCTCCGAGAGAATTAACTAACATGGCACATTCTAGGTGGGATACGGGTAGATGATGTTTGGCAACATATTCGGATGATATGAAGGAATGTGATGCTCCAGAATCAAATAAAATGGTGGCTGGGTTGGAGTTGGCAAGGAACATACCAACTGCAACGTCCTCAGCCTGTTTTGCTTCCTCAGCAGTGACATGGTTAACGTGGCCACGAGCATAGTTCTGCGGTCCACGGTTCCCTTGGTTGTTCCCTCCGTTTGGTCGCTGGTTCTGCTTGGGCACGTTACCTTGCTGTCCAGGGCCTCTCTTCGGGCACTGGTTAGCGAAGTGGCCTACTTCCCCGCATGCAAAGCATGCCCTGTTGCCTACTGCAGCAGGTACGTTGGGGCGGGGGTTTTGAACAGGAGTGCCATTGTTAGGCCGGGGCACAGGAGGTATGGGCACACGAGGTGCCGGTGCAACGAACCGTTGCTGTGGTGGCTGACCAGGGCGGTACGTAGGAGTGGTCGATCCATACTGCGGTGCAGGGGGCATGTACCTAGGTCGTACATTGCTCCCTTGGGGCTGGTATGGCATCTTCCTTTTGCACTCTCGCTCGAACTCTCGGATCTTGTTTTCCACCACAATAGCCTTATCAACCAGCTTCTGGAAGCTTACGTAGTCATTGTTGAGGAGCTGAACTTGGATCTCATTGTTCAACCCTCTCATGAACAGGTACTGCTTCCTCTGATCTGAGTCGACATCTTCGGGGGCATACCGGGACAGTTGTATGAACTTGTTGAGATATTCATTTACACTTTTCTGTCCTTGGCAGAGACCTTCAAACTCCTGCCATCATTACACCAACAGGGATGTAGTGGGAGCGGAAACTTTCCTTGAACTCAGTTCAAGTGATTGTCTCCGGGTTGGCATGGGCGTTGCTCAAGGCATCCCACCAGTCAGCAGCGGCTCCCATAAGTGATTGTCTCCGGGTTGGCATGGGCGTTGCTCAAGTCATCCCACCAGTCAGCAGCGGCTCCAATAAGTTGGTGCGATGCAAAGAGAACCTTCTCTCGGTCATTGCACTGAACAATGGCGAGCTTCTTCTCCATGGATTTCAACCAATCATCGGCCTCCATTGGATCGCTTGCTTGAGCAAAGGTGGGTGGTCGAGTCCTCATGAACTCTCCCAACCTGTTATGAGCCGGCGGTGGTGGTGGCAGTGGTGCCGGAACGGGGTTTTGGTTGGCCTGCAACTGACCCAAAGTTTGGATCATGGTTTGCATAAGCTGGTTTTGCATGGCCATCAACCTTTCTAGGTTGTTCTCGCCAGCTCCGGGGTTAGCAGGAACTTCCTCATGGTCATCTTCCTGGACGTTCCTTCGGCTGGCATTTCCTCTCACCATCTGTGAGAGAGAACGAAATAGAATAGAAGTTTAGAAGGTTAGGTAGGTCCTTTCGACTATATGCATCAAGGTGAGTGGGACTATATATATTAGTCCTTATGAGGATGTTAGCAAGTGCCGAAACATCTCACACCTCTTTCTTCTTTCGTGTGGATATGGACAACGTTTTTGAGACGTCCCACAACTCACACTAAGCACATATTGACAAATAATCATCACAAGGGCCCACTCAACTCCTATTCAAGGATTGTTTCCTATGTCAAGGTGGTTTTAAAGGCCAATCTAAGCTATTCACCCTAGGGCGCTTGTAACTCCTTCTTGAGGGTTAATCCGTAGTTCTATTCTAAGGTTTTCTATTTAGGTGTGTAACCTACTGTCAACCCGTGGCTCTGATACCAATCTGTGATGCCCTCAATTCTGTGGAAAAATCACGGAACCGAGAACTAATGCATATGTGTGCCCAGGATGTTCATCACACATACACATACGTTCCACAAACTGAATTCAGATTATATATTACCACGAATAACAGAGTTTATTACAATACCTCATGAGTCTTGGACTCATGCTTACAGCGGAAGTCTTATTTCTATGCAGCGGAAATCTTTATTTAAATGCAGAAGCAAAAACTAATGCGGAAGCAAAACTAAGCAGAAGTGGCTCCATCTCTACTCCCTCCACAGGCAAGGTTGAGAACAGATCACACGACATAATGCTCTACTTGGTCTTCATAGTAGCCTTCTCTTGCTGTTAATGAAGAAATAATAATGCAAGTTTGAGTACAATGATGTACTCAGCAAGTGCGGGAAAACACATGATATGCAGTTCATAAACAAGGTAGGTATAAAAGGTTTATTTGCAGAAAAGCAGATTTATAAAACCATGATAAAACAGCAACTTAACTTTAGATGTAATCCCAACATGTATTGATTACTAACATACCTCCATCACTTCCTGTGTTCCATCCGAACGTTAACCAATCCTTGATTCATACTCACGAATACCTTCTCGTATTCGCTACCATCTGAACTCATAAACAACCTCGTCTCACACCGAGACCAATCGCATGTCATGTCCCAACAGTCATGCAAACATCTTATCATCCAGACTCAACAGTTCCAAACCAATAACCATAACCGAGAACCTTCCCAATAACCATCCCAAAAACCATCCCATCTAATCATGGCAGTTTAGCCAGGTGCTCGTGACCGTAAGCTCGGCTATCATGATAGTTTTAATAACTCTGCAGAGTTTGCACTTCTTTACCAACAAGTTTGCGATTTCGTCACCCGTCGGCGACTGCAGAACCTCCATTATACCAGTACACAACCGTCGGTGTATGATCAAGAGATCACAAAATAGGCTTTACAAAGGGGTTACTAGATGTATGGACTCACTAAGGTTTCACCGGCAAGCTAGAATCTCCAATTCTCCCACCCATGGGCCCTCTCTTGTGCCATGCAGTTCCCAGGGCAGTCCTCACTCGACTCCCATTCCCCGCGCCTTCCACAGTCCATAACACTCTAGCAACTTACCTAATTACTCAGCTAAGACGCACCCATACTTGGCCTTGTGGTGGCACTGTTATCCTGGCATGTGCATGCATGAACCGGTCCTTAGATATACGGCAAGTAAAACCACCATCTCATGCTACCTCATTCACAAACCCAGGCTTGCCTAGATCTCCCTCCTATCCATGTTCATTAACCTCATCAGCTACTTATTATTAGTACGAGTGCAGTTAGCTAGACACATCTATCTCGCTTCCCAATCCCATGGACTCAGCGAAGCATAAAGCAAAAACCATACCCGACTCATAAAACTTCCCAGGCGACAAGGGTGGTTTAATTAAAACTAGTAAACTCCTATAAAAAGGGTTCCCATCATGTTTGACTCAGTACGCACACCTTTTCACAAAAACAAACAGTTTTTCCCATAATATAGGATCAATATGGTCAAGGAGCACTTGCCTTGTTCTTGCGGTTCCGGTTGTTCTTGATTCTCAAAACCTTGTTGCTGCAGTTCGTCGTAGACAGCTCCCTGAGCTTGTCCTGCTAGGTAGGATCACGTGCATACAGGATTCACAGCAATCAATATTTATGCGCAAACCTTAAACTAGATGCAGTGATGCATATGCATGCTGTCTCATTATTAGTTTTTATTAGATTGATCTGTACATGTTCTTGCATGGCCTTACATGGGCAGAGGTGTTCGGATCAAAGGTGGACGTGGCGATGATCTTGTCTTTAGATCAAACTGATCATCAAGTGATCTGTTCACGAGAAGGCTTCTGTTCGAAAGGAATCAAAGAACAGATGCAAAAGAAAACACAACGATATCGTAAGGTGGTATTGGGGCCTACCTTACGTTCCTCTCGGTCTTCGAGGTCCTCCTCAGACCGCTGGGCTTTCCTCCGGCGATCTTCCTTGCCGCGCTTCGGCGATGGCTTTCTCGGCGAGTTGGGGCTAGGGCTCTAAGTCGTCGGCTCAGGAGTTGAAAGAGAAGTTTGTGGTTTTGGCCAGAGGTTTTGGGTTCTATTTATAATCGGGAAGAGAAGAGTCCTAATCTGATTGGATCCCGAATAAGAGTCTTATTCAGATCTTTGTTGGATCCTAACGTCTCATCTTTGGTAACATCGTGGAATTTAGATCGGTTTCTGTTGCGCACCAGTATCTTTACGCGTAAAAACGTGCTCCAGAACTCGTTACCTCCGTTAATGATGAGCTCCGGAAGCTCCACGTGTCCTCCAGGCCTGGTATCTCCTCGTCTGCAGAGACGAGCTCCGGTTGTGCCGCGTGTCACGAGCGAGACCTCCCTCTTCTTCGGAGGTGAGCTCCGTGCACGCCACGTGTGGGTGCCGGTCTTCCCCCTCTCCTTCCCTCAGGGACATGCCCCGAGGTCGACACGTGTTTAGCTGCGACGGACCTCCCGGAGATAAGCTCCGGTGGCGACACGTGTTCGATAGATCCGGACTTCTCGGAGATGGGTTCCGAGATTGACACGCATCCCGCGCGACTGGTCCTCTGATTTTCGTGAGGACTAGCTCCAAGGATGACACGTGTCTTGCAGAAATGCCTTCGCTTCTTCTGCAGAGGTTAGCTCCGTGAGCAACACGTGTCCCACAGGGTCGGACCTCTTTTCAATTGCGGAGGTGACCTTCGAGCCTGCCACGTAGACAGTTTGGCGGCGGACCTCTCTTTACCTCGCAGGGACGAGCTCCGAACAAGCCACGTGCCCGGTTGGCCGCGGAAGTTGCCTTCAGTGCTCTCTGAGGGCTTTATTGGCCATTCTTTTGATAATTCTCCCTGTTCCTATTTTTCATTAAAATGTTTCCTTTTGTCATGAACATATGCTGACATCCGAGATGAGGGTGTCACAGAGAAGGATGAAGAATGGCGAAATGAAATGCTTCCGAAGAGATGATAACTGCACACTATGGTTTAAAGACCGTATAGTGGTACCCCGTGACATGAATCTTCGGAAGAAGATCTTGGACGAGGCTCATTTGTCCAAGTATTCCATTCATCCGGGCAGCAACAAGATGTACCAGGATCTGAAGACCAGATTTTGGTGGACACGGGTGAAAAGAGAAATCGCAAAGTATGTATCCGAATGTGATACGTGTCGGCGGGTGAAAGCCGACCATATGCGAAAAGCCGGACAGCTGCAACCATTAAACATTCCGGCGTGGAAGTGGGAGGATATCAGCATGGACTTCATAGTCGGATTACCTCTCACGTCTCACAAACATGACTCGATTTGGGTGATAGTCGATCGACTAACAAAGTCGGCTCATTTTATCCCCGTACATACGGGCTACGTGGCCAAGAAATATGCGGAGCTGTACATTGCAAGAATATTGTGCTTGCACGGTGTTCCCCGCTCCATTATTTCAGATCGCGGTGCACTGTTCGTTTCTCGGTTTTGGGAGCATTTGCACGCATCCTTGGGGACCAAACTGATCCGAAGTTCCGCGTATCACCCGCAGACGGATGGTCAAACTGAACGGGTGAATCAAGTGCTTGAAGACATGCTACGCGCTTGTGCCATCCACCACGGCAAGAATTGGGATGATCATTTGCCGTTGGCGGAGTTTTCTTACAACAATGGCTATCAAGCTAGCATCAAAATGGCGCCGTATGAAGCTCTCTACGGCCGGAAATGTCGCACACCTCTCAACTGGTGCGAGTCCGGCGAGCGAGTTATCTACGGCATTGAACTTGTGAATGAAGCTGAAGAACGAGTGCGAGTAATACAAGCCAACCTCAAGGCTGCTCAATCTCGTCAGAAAAGCTATGCGAATAAAAGATGCCGTCCCCTCCACTTTGACATCGGGGACCATGTTTATGTCTGTGTGTCTCCGATGAAGGGAGTTCACCGTTTTGGAGTGAAGGGCAAGCTTGCGCCGCGATTCATTGGTCCATTCGCCATTATTGAAAAATGTAGACCCGTGGCCTATCGCTTGGATTTACCGGCGTCGCTCGCAGGGATTCACAATGTCTTCCACATCTCTCAGCTGAGGAAGTGTCTCAAACCCTCCGCTGAAATCCGCAATGAAGACATAGAAGTTCTTCAACCGGACCTCACGTACACGGTGTATCCAATCCGGATCATCGATGAAAAGACTCGTGCCACAAGAAACCGGACCTTATGGTTCTACAAAGTCTTGTGGAGTAACCATACCGCTGATGAAGTGACATGGGAAAGCGAGGACTATCTACGAACCTACTATCCGGACTTGCTATCATCATATACCCGGTAAGGTTTCCCCACTTTGCTTTTCCTTTGGAATCTCGGGACGAGATTCTTTTTAAGGGGGGAAGGATGTAAAATCCCCAAAAGTGGTAGCAAGAAAATTCTGCTCATATACACTTATGAAAAATGAGGGGAATTAAAACTTTGAATTATATGGGGGTGATTTCAAAGTGAGGGTATAGACTTCCCAAAACTTCCAAACATGGAGATCTAAATTCATAATTTGGATCTTCATAGTCCAAATATTCAACCTTCCAAATTTCAGCTCATTTGGAGGAGTTTTAACATTTGTTTGGGATTAAAAGGAAAAGCCCTCTAATCTGAATTTCAAATTCAGTTTCAAATTCCAATTCCCTCAATTTCAAAATTTGGGTCCACAAATGTGTTCTCCACCTTTTAATAAGCAGCCATGCCAAAAGTTGGAAACTTTGGAGCTGGTTTGCTATATTTTTGAGGCAATACAAAGTGGTCAAATGATCAAACCACATCCAAATTTCACACCAGAGTTCAAACTATTTGAATTCAGCAAAATCAAACTATGACTTTGGGGTGAAGTCAAGTCTTTAATGTTGAGTTGCTGGGGTAAAATATCAGAAGAAATTTGACTAAACAAAGGGGGAGGTGGGACCCAATTGTCAGTCACACAAAAGCAACTCAACCGACTGTTTTCTCCCCGGGTGATCACGGCGCGCCAGAGCTCAACATTTTCCCCTCGCCCGAGGCTTCCACCGCGCCACCTCAGGGTCTTCTCGCTGTTGCCCATCTTGATCAGCCGCCCCGAGTGCCGCAGAAGCATTTCGCCACTTACAGCTCGTGCTTCGGCCTCTGCTCTGCTTCCCCCGTGCAAACGTGAGCCGCCGACGCTGTCTCGACCATTTTCGATCGCCAGCCAGTACTGATCCCTCCCTCGCCGAGTTGCCAACGCAAAAGAGGAGCGCCAACGTGGGTACAAGGTAGTCCCGCGCTCAACTTTGATGCTTGGGGCTGCTGTTGGCCCTAATCCGAGGATCGGCGCCAGGAACTGAAGCTATCAGCAGGAACCGAAGTCAGGCCACCGTGGTCCGAACGCCTCGGTCACCCTCTGCCCCAACTTGCTGTACACGACAGGTGCGTGGACATGTCCTGGTCGTGTAGCCAGAGGCCGTTTAGCGATTGCTAGAACTGGTGCCGAGAATGTCACCCTTTTCCCAAACTGTACACCGACAGATAGGGCCCGGTCTAACCAAAAATTCGTGGTGCACGATCCTTTAGACCTCGAGTAACCTTGCACAGAGCTTCCCTACTTCCTAGCGCTTCTCCTCGATGAAGAACCAAGCAAAAACATCAAGAAACGAGGGAGCCCTAGCTGTTTTCTTAGTCGACGGTGCAAAAGCACCTAGGTCGCCATGGAGCCCTTGGTTGCCGGCTGTTTCACCGGCGGCCAGGACCCTTACGGGCTCCTACATCGTCCACTGATGCTCTAGAACCCGAGAACCGATCGTGTGAAGTAGGAATGAAGGTTCCCGACCTCGCCGGAGTTCAAAGTCTTGCTGACACTGGTGCGCGGTGGGTTCCGGTGAGCCACGGCCGCCGGCGACCCTCCCACAGTGTTCAGCACGGTTAAATATGGGGGAGTGGCGAGTTTGACGAAGTTTGGACCACGGGAACCCCGTCCCGGCGAGCCTCGCCGGCGTTTGCCACCACGGGAGGCGCGGGCAGCGTGAGGAAGACGAAGGAGGGCCGGGTCCCACCGGTCAGCCTCCGTGTTCACGCGAGGATCGGCTTGTGGCGCCGGATCCGGTGCGGCTGCGCGGGAATAACCCTGTAGCCCTCGGTGATGCCGAAATCTCACTGGTCCGATTTAAAACAATGGGCCCAGTTCCAATTATTTGAAGTTTCTATTAGGGAAATAATTCCAGATATTAGCTGATCTTTGCAAGCCCATAACTTTGGGTAGAAAACTCCAAATAGAGTGAAACCAATTTTGTTGGAATCCTCAGGAGTACTTCACAGAGAAACCAATTTTAGTCTAGGAAAATGCCCAGGAATTTCTGTAGAATTGTTTTTATTAAATCCTTTAGGGATTTATTACAGGAGCAATTCTTTATGAAATATTCCCAAAATTGGGCAGCAAATCCTCTTCATAGATACTGATCTCCAGTAAAAATTTGGGCTTCATTGGAGTTCATTTGCTAGGTCAAATTACCTTCCCAAGTTCAGCCTTTATTTGGAAATTCAAATTCAAACAGAAACTGTTCAGCACTCCTGTCCAAACTTTAAAAATTCATATCTCTCTGATGGTAGCTCCAAAAATGGTGAAACAAATTTTGTTAGAACCATGGAGACTTACACTAATCAGATCATCCATTTCTAGCTATGTCAAAGCTCCTGATTTGGGCTCACAATTCAGATAGGCATTGTACTTGTAGGAATTTTAAAGACTACATTATGCAATGACATGTCTCCAAATTTGGCTCAAATCATCCTTAGAGGGTCTAGTATCCACTGTAAAATTCCCAAAGCCAATTAAGGATCCTAAATAGCAGTATTTATGAATAGAAGTTCAATTTCTATAAACCTTTAATACTTACACATGTATTTTATTACATTTCGTAATAGTGACCGAAGTTGAGGACGCACCGGAGCCTTTGGACGTCCTGCCACCTGAAGTTGACTTCCACTTTAACTCGCAACCAGGCAAGCACCGGTTTGTACTTAAGTACCTTTTATAAAATTCTTTATTTGTATCACTTATGTCTAGGGTGAATGTTTGCATTAGAGTTAGGGTGATTGAAACCCCATTTGCATAACCTTTTAAATCCTATGAAGGGTCTGGTAGCTTACAGAGCCGACGAGTAGACAAGGCCCCGCTAATATGCTTAGGACCTCGGTAGAAGTCGAGTAGTTGGAATCTACTCGCGAGGTAAGGTTTATCACACGGTTTGGTCAGAATAGAAAATGGCTTAAGAGTGGTGAAAATGAGACCCAGCAGGGGGGGATAGGAAGCAGTGAGCGGAGGTTTCACGTGCATAGCCCTGTTGCTGTCGATTGAGGACCGAGTCGTGTGCCGGCCTGATGAACAAGTATCGAACAGTACCGGATGGCATACTGACATAAGCAGGAAACCGATGTAAATGGTTAACCTGGATGCCGAGGCTTACCCAACCATAAATAGGAGTGGGTTGAGGGTAGCAAGGTGTAAATCTGCCGGTGGGCACAGTCACGCTCCACGCGGGGACCTCCTACCCGTTACGGATGGACCGGTTCGGCATTTGGATTGCCTTTGAAAGGTTGTTGCATACAATAGAGTAGGAAGGGGTGTGGAATCACGCTTCTGAAAGTGGGTGTATGCAACGTGTTGTCCGGGTGTCTCCTGATTGCAATCACCGTCCCTCGCGGTTATTTGAGTACCGCTTGTTCACTGTTTCGTGACGTAGTAAGAAGTAAAGTAAGTCAGTGGAATGATAATATGCTGTGATGATATATTAATGTTTTGGAAACCATGTTTGCTGTAGATGTAGAGCTAATTAAGTTTACTTTCCGATTTGGGCATCACCACATCGGAGGAAAGCGTTTCGTGGTTGATTGTGGACTTCCGATGTGAGGGCTGTCTAAGGCACATGAATCTGCTGCTATAAAAACTGAAAGTAAGGATCAATTTATAGGCGTGTCTTTATTGCAAAGTCTTTTCCTACCTTACACATCCTTGCACGTAGAGTTCCATGCCTAGGGTTGACGGTTAAGACTTGCTGAGCCTTCGTGCTCACGGTTGCAATATTTGAGCTGTATGCAGGTGAGAGCTATGAGGAGGGTTCTGTGGATGAGGCGATGCCCCCGTCAGTGTACACGGCCGAGATGGAGCCCTGCAAGCCGCAGTGATTCTCCGGTTCCTTGCTGCTAGCGTGTAGCGTCCCCGGGATGGGCGGCTGCACTTTTGCATAGCTAGGATGAGAGGCCGTATATGTATATTACTTCCGCTGTATGAATAGGTTTTGTAAAAAAGACTTCCGCTGTTTTATATCAAATAAAAGTTTGTATGTTGTTCTTTATTCTTTTCGTGTGTGCTGTTGGGTGCCGCATGGTACGGCACCACCCTATGCGATCCTGGAGTGGGTGAACCACGGGGTGGTCCCCACAGTCGTGGTATCAGAGCCGCATTGGGAATAGCACGCTCGTAAAGACCTTATTTTGAAAACTTAGAAGTAGTCAAGTGAGGATTAGTCATTAAGCCCACATAAGGTCTATGATAGTACTAGTTATGATGGTGGAAAGCTAACATATTTGTTATACATTCTGTAACGACGCTCCGATGTCAGGTAAGAGGTAAGGTACGCCCTCGCAGGCGGATCAATTGCGGTAACTCGCCATACGAGTAATGGTATGGAATGATATACCGTGGCTTGGCACGGTAGTGAATATGAGTCTCTGAACCTCTTCATGGTTCTGAGAGCATATGAAAACGCTGATCTCCAGCGTGCTTTAGGCAAAAGTGAGAATACCCCATCGTGTGGTAAGCAACACGATAGTATGCAACTCTTGAACGTTCAATGTTCAAAGGGTCATATGCAGCGCTCGCCATCGGCGTGCCTCAACGGTCATGAGGCAGTAGGTGGTATCCGTTGGGTTGATAAAATTCCCAACCGTGACAACCCGTTCGCACTCTACTGGGGTTCCCCGTCATGTGGTGTGAAAACACGACCATGTACCTTGAGACGTGGCTTGACTCAAGGACGATCCGTATGGCAATGATACGGACCGTATGTTTTTACTATGATATGGAACTGCCTGAAATGTTAAAAACCCTTGTGTGCACAATTATTCTGTGTTCTTCTGCAGGTACATTAACCACGTTAGTGCATGACGTATAGAAACCGTTTGTGAGTGACGTTCTTAGTTCCACCATTTGACACGTATATGCCAGATTACCGGTTTAGGATTTTCTTTGGTGAGGAAACGTAGTACCGAGATTGCATAAAAGGATATTTTTCAAATAAAAGAGTCAAAATGAAGTTTAGGATTCCATTTAGAGGTTATTGAACTTTCATATTGATCTAAGAGTCAATTGGGAGTATAGATTCAGTCTCAAAAACTTAGGAATAATCTCCCCTGTTTTCGGCAGAAATTTTGCTGAAATTGAACAAGGCATAACTTAGGATTGGTTGAACCAATGGAGGTGTGATATACCATTCTGGAAAGGGTTTGAAGTCCTCTACAACTTTTCTGTAGAGTTCCAGAACAAAATCTCCCTCCAAAGGGATGATAATCTCAGATGAATAGATACTGTTCAGAAACACGGCAGACCAAATGCTCTCTGGAATTTTCTGTATTTCAACCAGAACACTTAGTTTCACCGTTCGACGTCCAGTGGCTGTTGTAAAACAGCGAGTTGGAGTCGAAGAGTTAATGCATTGACATATCACTTCCAGTTAGTACATGTTTGGGTCCAGTACAATAGCGAGGAATTACGCATGCTAACACACTTAACATCCCGTGGTGACCCCGATGGTTGAAATGAACTTTTAACCCATAAAGTTCAATACTTTAGAACTCGATCATGTGACACGGTCCAGGGATGTATATGTTGCATAAAGTTTATACTTTATCCATATGTGTGACTGTTATGCGTATTGTTTATTCCATTCTCGCACTACTATTGTATAGACTGGATGAAATAAACCATGATGTGCTGATCGTATGAATGGTATGAATGCAGAATGGTGCGGACACGCTCAACGAAAGAGGAGGGAGGTCCAAGTGAAGTTCGCGGTGATGAATCTCCACCTCCGGAGCAGAACATGACGCAACAGCAACCACCTCCTCCACCGCCAGAACTTCCAAGGAATCTTGCGGAGGTTCTCGCTGCAGTGCTCGGCTTGCGCGACGAGCAAACCGAGTTGCTGCGGATGCTAGTGCAGCAGAATGCGTCCCATCAGGGAGGACGACGGGCATCGCCAGCCCCAACAAAGCTCGTATTCAGAATTTATGGCGACCCCTCCACCGGTCTTCACAGAGGCCGAAGAACCTTTGGAGGTGGACAGCTTTATCCGCACTCTGGGGGCAAAGTGCGGGCTGCTGCGATGCACCGAACACCAGAAGGCGTTGTATGCAGCGCAACAGCTTCAAGGAGAAGCCGGTACCTGGTGGGCGAATTACACCACCTCCTTACCGGCTGGCCATGCCGTCACATAGATGGAGTTCCGGGAGGCGTTCCGCGCCTATCACATAACTCCCGGTGTGATGGAAATGAAGCTGCAGGAGTTCCTGGCGCTACGACAGGGCGAGAGGAGTGCTCACGAGTACTCCAGGTTATTCAACCGGCTGGGGCAGTATGCGCCAGGATTTGTGGGGACGGAAGACAACAAGCGCAACGCTTTCTTCCGGGGCCTGAATTCAAAGATGAAGGTCCATCTCGCCCAGAGCAATCGTGGCACATTCAACGATCTAGTTAATGCCGCGATTCTACAAGAAAATGCTCAGCGCGAGCGCGGTTCTGATAAGAGGAAACGCAGCGCGCTGACGAGCAGCCGTGGTGGGACGCCACAAAAATACCGCGTGGTGTATCGCTCACCATCCGGTCATAGATGGCAGCCACCTGCACGACCGCCTCAGTTCCGCGGTCGACAATATAATGCGCCGGGCTTCCGACCGACGTATCCACCACAGCAACAGCAGCAGCAAAGGACGGTCCCGCGTGCGCCTCAGTTTCAACAGCGTGCACCGGGATTTCGTCCTCAAGTCGGCGGGACCCCGACACCTTACACGTGCTATACGTGTGGCCGTGTCGGGCACATTTAGAGGGACTTCCCCGAGCCGCGACAGAGCAGGGGTGCAGCACCATATCAGGGTGCTAATCAGCCCTGCAATCAGCCCAAGAAACCTGCACCAAAACCCGTCAACGTCCACCACTTAGCTATCGAAGACGTGCCGGAAGGCGAACCCGTCCTCGCGGGTACGTTCTCCTATTTAGATCATCCCGTAGTCATACTTTTTGACTCTGGTGCCACCCATAATTTCATAAGTCAGTCTTATGTTATTAAATATCAACTTCCTATCATTCCCACAAATAATTCATATTTGATATGTTCTCCGGGTGGGAAAATAACAGCTGATAGAATGGTCTATAGAGCATCATTACAGTTGGGTGGGAATCTATATCCGACTTCTCTAATCATGTTAGAAACTCAAAAACTTGATGTCATTTTAGGAATGTCATGGCTACATCGCCATGGTGCTGTTCTTGACATCATTCCACGTGCGGTTCGTTTAAACTCTCCACTTCATGAACCACATGTTCTTATTCTTGACCATTCGGCTCAAGAAACCCCAGCCACATATAACACGGAAGCCACGAAACTTGAGGATATTCGTGTGGTCCGTGAATACCTGGATGTATTTCCGGATGATCTTCCGGGTATGCCACCCGAAAGAGATGTCGAGTTCAAGATTGAACTTGTACCTGGGACGACCGATCTCACGGAGACCGTACAAGATGGCTCCGAATGAGCTGGCTGAATTGAAGGAACAGCTCAATGACTTAATGAAGAAGGGTTTCATTCGACCGAGTTCCTCACCATGGGGTGCTCGGCGCTGTTTGTGAAGATGAAGGATCAAACCTTGAGGTTGTGTGTGGACTACCGACCTCTCAACGCCGTCACCATCAAGAATAAATATCCACTGCCCCGCATCGATATATTATTCGATCAACTTGTGTGTGCAAGTGTGTTTTTAAAGATGGATCTTCGCTCTGGATATCATCAAATCAAGATCCGAGCAGAGGATATTCCAAAGACGGCATTCTCGACGAGATATGGGTTGTATGAATACCTCGTCATGTCCTTTGGTCTCACCAACACCCCGGCACACTTCATGTACCTCATGAACTCAGTGTTCATGCCGGAGTTGGACAAGTTTATGGTGGTGTTCATAGACGACATCTTGGTTTACTCCAAGTCTGAAGAAGAACACGCCCAACACTTGCATATCGTACTTCAACGATTAAGGGACAATAAGCTTTATGCCAAGTTCAGCAAGTGTGAGTTTTGGATCAGCCAAGTGCCATTCCTTGGTCACATTATCTCTGCAGAAGGTATTGCAGTTGATCCAAGCAAAATCGAACAAGTGCTGAAATGGAAATCCCCAACATCAGTCCACGAAGTCAGGAGTTTTCTCGGATTAGCAGGATATTATCGGAGATTCATACCGAACTTCTCCAAGCTTGCTAAACCAATGACTGAACTGTTGAAGAAGGGGATCAAATATGTTTGGAGCTCAGCTTGTGAAGAAGCTTTCCAGGCATTAGTGAAGCATCTAACAACAGCCCCGGTGTTAGCTCAACCGGATACAACCAAGCCCTTCGACGTATATTGTGATGCGTCCGGCATCGGGCTTGGCTGTGTATTGATGCAAGGAGGAAGAGTGGTTGCCTATGGCTCACGTCAACTCCGTAACCACGAGCAGCACTATCCGACTCATGATCTTGAGCTCGCTGCTGTGGTGTTGGCCTTGAAAATGTGGAGGCACTATTTACTCAGGAACTTAGTGCACCTCTACACCGACCACAAAAGTCTGAAATATATATTCACTCAAAAGGAGTTGAATATGCGTCAACGGAGATGGCTAGAACTGATCAAAGACTATGAGATCGAGATTCACTACCATCCCGGAAAGGCAAACGTGGTTGCCGATGCCTTAAGCCGCAAATCTCATGTCAACAATCTGTCCATCACCCCACCTGAAGAGGAGGAGCCAAGTCTGTACTTGGTTCCATATGGTGCATTGTATAATCTTGCTCTCGTCACTACAATACGAAAGGAAATTATGGAAGTGCAGAAGAAAGACGTGGGAATGTCGCACATTCGGAGAAGGATGAAGAATGGCGAAATGAAATGCTTCCGAAGAGATGATAACGTCACACTATGGTTTAAAGACCGTATAGTGGTACCCCGTGACATGAATCTTCGGAAGAAGATCTTGGACGAGGCTCATTTGTCCAAGTATTCCATTCATCCGGGCGGCAACAAGATGTACCAGGATCTGAAGAGCTGATTTTGGTGGACACGGATGAAAAGAGAAATCGCAAAGTATGTATCCGAATGTGATACGTGTCGGCGGGTGAAAGCCGACCATATGCGAAAAGCCGGACAGCTGCATCCATTAAACATTCCGGCGTGGAAGTGGGAGGATATCAGCATGGACTTCATAGTCGGATTACCTCTCACGTCTTACAAACATGACTCGATTTGGGTGATAGTCGATCGACTAACCAAGTCGGCTCATTTTATCCCCATACATACGGGCTACGTGGCCAAGAAATATGCGGAGCTGTACATTGCAATAATATTGTGCTTGCACGGTGTTCCCCACTCCATTATTTCAGATCGCGGTGCACTGTTTGTTTCTCGGTTTTGGGAGCAGTTGCACGCATCCTTGGGGACCAAACTGATCCGAAGTTCCACGTATCACCCGCAGACGGATGGTCAAACTGAACGGGTGAATCAAGTGCTTGAAGACATGCTACGCGCTTGTTCCATCCACCACGGCAAGAATTGGGACGATCATTTGCCGTTGGCGGAGTTTTCTTACAACAATGGCTATCAAGCTAGCATCAAGATGGCGCCGTATGAAGCTCTCTACGGCCGGAAATGTCGCACACCTCTAAACTGGTCCGAGTCCGGCGAGCGAGTTATCTACGGCATTGAACATGTGAATGAAGCTGAAGAACGAGTGCGAGTAATACAAGTCAACCTCAAGGCTGCTCAATCTTGTCAGAAAAGCTATGCGGATAAAAGACGCCGTCCCCTCCACTTTGACATCGGGGACCATGTTTATGTCCGTGTGTCTCCGATGAAGGGAGTTCACCGTTTTGGAGTGAAGGGCAAGCTTGCGCCGCAATTCATTGGTCCGTTCGCCGTTATTGAAAAATCCGGACCCGTGGCCTATTGCTTGGATTTACCGGCGTCGCTCGCAGGGATTCACAATGTCTTCCACATCTCTCAGCTCAGGAAGTGTCTCAAACCCTCCGCTGAAATCCGCAATGAAGACATAGAAGTTCTTCAACCGGACCTCACGTACACGGAGTATCCAATCCGGATCATCGATGAAAAGACTCGTGCCACAAGAAACCGGACCTTATGGTTCTACAATGTCTTGTGGAGTAACCATACCACTGATGAAGCGACATGGGAAAGAGAGGACTATCTACGAACATACTGTCCGGACTTGCTATCATCATATACCCGGTAAGGTTTGTCCCCACTTTGCTTTTCCTTTGGAATTTCGGGACGAGATTCTTTTTAAGGGGGGAGGGATGTAAAATCGCCAAAAGTGGTAGCAAGAAAATTCTGCTCATATACACTTATGAAAAATGAGGGGAATTAAAACTTTGAATTATAAGGGGGTGAGTTCAAAATGAGGGTTTAGACTTCCCAAAACTTCCAAACATGGAGATCTAAATTCATAACTTGGATCTTCACAGTAAAAATATTCAACCTTCCAAATTTCAGCTCATTTGGAGGAGTTTTAATATTTGTTTGGGATTAAAAGGAAAAGCCCTCTAATCTGAATTTCAAATTCAGTTTCAAATTCCAATTCCCTCAATTTCAAAATTTGGGTTCACAAATGTGTTCTCCACCTTTTAATAAGCAGCCATGCCAAAAGTTGGAAACCTTGGAGCTGGTTTGCTATATTTTTGAGGCAATACAAAGTGGAGAATTCAAACTCATTTTTCAAATTCAAATGATCAAACCACATCCAAATTTCACACCAGAGTTCAAACTATTTGAATTCAGCAAAATCAAACTATGACTTTGGGGTGAAGTCAAGTCTTTAATGTTCGGTTGCTGGGGTAAAATATCAGAGGAAATTTGACTAATCAAAGGGGGAGGTGGGACCCAATTGTCAGTCACACAAAAGCAACTCAACCGACTGTTTTCTCCCAGGGTGATCACAGCGCGCCAGCGCTCGACGTTTTCCCCGCGCCCGAGGCTTCCACCGCGCCACCTCAGGGTCTCCTCGCCGTTGCCCGTCTTGATCAGCCGCCCCGAGTGCCACAGAAGCATTTCGCCACTTACAGCTCGTGCTTCGGCCTCTGCTCTGCTTCCCCCGCGCAAACGCGAGCCGCCGACGCTGTCTCGACCATTTTCGATCGCCAGCCAGTACTGATCCCTCCCTCGCCGAGTTGCCAACGCAAAAGAGGAGCGCCAACGTGGGTACAAGGTAGTCCCGCGCTCAACTTTGACGCTTGGGGCTGCTGTTGGCCCGAATCCGAGGATCGGCGCTAGGAACTGAAGCCATCGGCGGGAACCGAAGTCAGGCCACCGTGGTCAGAACGCCTCGGTCACCCTCTGCCCCAACTTGCTGTACACGAAAGGTGCGTGGACATGTCCTGGTCGTGTAGCCAGAGGCCGTTTAGCGATTGCTAGAACTGGTGCCGAGAATTTCACCCTTTTCCCAAACTGTACACCAACATATAGGGCCCAGTCTAACCAAAAATTTGTGGTGCACGATCCTTTAGACCTCGAGTAACCTTGCACAGAGCTTCCCTACTTCCTAGCGCTTCTCCTCGACGAAGAACCAAGCAAAATCATCAAGAAACGAGGGAGCCCTAGCTGTTTTCTTAGTCGACAGTGCAAAAGCACCTCGGGTCGCCGTGGAGCCCTTGGTTGCCGGCTGTTTCACCGGCGGCCAGGACCCTTACGGGCTCCTACATTGTTCACTGATGCTCTAGAACCCGAGAACCAATCGTGTGAAGTAGGAATGAAGGTTCCCGACCTCGCCGGAGTTCAAAGTCTTAGTGACACCGGTGCGCGGTGGGTTCCGGTGAGCCACGGCCGCCTGCGACCCTCCCACAGTGTTCATCATGGTTAAATATGGGGGAGCGGCGAGTTTGACAAAGTTTGGACCACGGGAACCCCGTCCCGGCGAGCCTCGCCGGCGTGCGCCACCGCGGGAAGCGGGGGCAGCGCGAGGAAGACGAAGGAGGGCCAGGTCCCACCGGTCAGCCTCCGTGTTCGCGTGAGGATCGGCTTGTGGCGCCAGATCCGGTGCGGCTGCGCGGGAATAACCCAGTAGCCCCCGGTGTTGCCGAAATCTCACTGGTCCGATTTAAAACAGTGGGCCCAGTTCCAATTATTTGAAGTTTCTATTAGGGAAATAATTCCAGAAATTAGCTGATCTTTGCAAGCCCATAACTTTGGGTACGAAAACTCGAAAAAGAGTGAAACCAATTTTGTTGGAATCCTCAGGAGGAGTACTTCACAGAGAAACCAATATTAGTCTAGGAAAATGCCCAGGAATTTCTGTAGAATTGTTTTTATTAAATCTTTAGGGATTTATTACAGGAGCAATTCATTATGAAATATTCCCAAAATTGGGCAGCAAATCCTGTTCATAGATACTGATCTCCAGTAAAAATTTGGGCTTCATTGGAGTTCATTTTGCTAGGTCAAATTACCTTCCCAAATTCAGCCTTTATTTGGAAATTCAAATTCAAACAGAAACTGTTCAGCAGTCCTGTCCAAACTTCAAAAATTCATATCTCTCTGATGGTAGCTACAAAAATGGTGAAATAAATTTTGTTAGAACCATGGAGACTTACCCTAATCAGATCTTCCATTTCTAGCTATGTCAAAGCTCCTGATTTGGGCTCACAATTCAGATAGGCATTGTACTTGTAGGAATATTAAAGACTACATTATGCAATGACATGTCTCCAAATTTGGCTCAAATCATCCTTAGAGGGTCTAGTATCCATGGTAAAATTCCCAAAGCCAATTAAGGATCCTAAATAGCAGTAGCTATAAATAGAAGTTCAATTTCTATAAACCTTTAATACTTACACATGTATTTTATTACATTTCATAATAGTGACCGAAGTTGAGGACGCACCGGAGCCTTTGGATGTCCTGCCACCTGAAGTTGACTTCCCCTTTAACTCGCAACAAGGCAAGCCCCGGTTTGCACTTACGTACCTTATATAAAATTCTTTATTTGTATCACTTATGTCTAGGGTGAATGTTTGCATTAGAGTTAGGGTGATTGAAACCCCACTTGCATAACCTTTTAAATCCTATGAAGGGTCGGGTAGCTTACAGAGCCGACGAGTAGACAAGGCCCCACTAATATGCTTAGGACCTCGGTAGAAGTCGAGTAGTTGGAATCTACTCGCGAGGTAAGGTTTATCACACGGTTTGGTCAGAATAGAAAATGGCTTAAGAGTGGTGAAAATGAGACCCAGCAGGGGGGGATAGGACGCAGTGAGCGGAGGTCTCAAGTGCGTAGCCCTGTTGGTGTCGATTGAGGACCGAGTCGTGTGCCGGCTTGATGAACAAGTATTGAACAGTACCGGATGGCATACTGACATAAGCAGGAAACCGATGTAAATGGTTAACCTGGGTGCCGAGGCTTACCCAACCGTAAATAGGAGTGGGTTGAGGGTAGCATGGTGTAAATCTGCCGGTGGGCACAGTCACGCTCCACGCGGGGACCTCCTACCCGTTACGGATGGACCGGTTCGGCATTTGGATTGCCTTTGAAAGGTTGTTGCATACAACAGAGTAGGAAGGGGTGTGGAATCACGCTTCTGAAAGTGGGTGTATGCAACGTGTTGTCCGGGTGTCTCCTGATTGCAATCACCGTCCTTCGCGGTTATATGAGTACCGCTTGTTCACTGTTTTGTAACGTAGTAAGAAGTAAAGTTAGCCAGTGGAATGATAATATGCTGTGATGGTATATTAATGTTTTGGAAACCATGTTTGCTGTAGATGTAGAGCAAATTAAGTTTACTTTCCGCTTTGGGCATCACCACATCGGAGGAAAGTGTTTCTTGTTTGATTGTGGACTTCCGATGTGAGGGCTGCCTAAGGCACATGAATCTGCTGCTATAAAAGCTGAAAGTAAGGATCAACTTATACGCGTGTCTTTATTGCAAAGTCCATTCCTACCTTACACATCCTTGCACGTAGAGTTCCATGCCTAGGGTTGACGGTTAAGACTTGCTGAGCCTTCGTGCTCACGGTTGCAATATTTGAGCTGTATGCAGGTGAGAGCTATGAGGAGGGTTCCGAGGATGAGGCGATGCCCCCCTCAGAGTACACGACCGAGATGGAGCCCTGCATGCCGCCGTGATTCTCCGGTTCCTTGCTGCTAGCGTGTAGCATCACCGGGCTGGACGGCTGCACTTTTGCATAGTTAGGATGAGAGGCCGTATATGTATATTACTTCCGCTGTATGAATAGGTTTTGTAAAAAGACTTCCGCTGTTTTATATCAAATAAAAGTTTGTATGTTGTTCTTTATTCTTTTCGTGTGTGCTGTTGGGTGCCGCATCATACGGCACCACCCTATGCGATCCTGGAGTGGGTGAACCACGGGGTGGTCCCCACAAACAATTATAATTACCCTCCTAATGATCCTTTTGCTAAAGTGAAATTTTGTATACCCTCTTTTTATGGTGCTTATGATGCTGAAGCTTATCTTGATCGGGAGATGATAGTAGAGCAAATATTTAATGCCCATCTTGTTCCTGAATAACATAGGGTTTGTCAAGCCACTAGTGAGTTTAAAGATTTTGCTATCATATGGTGGAATGAACTTGTCAAAACTAGGAATGATCTTCCAACATGGGAGAGATTAAAAGATGCTATGCGTGTTCAATTTGTTCCTTCTTTTCAGCACGGCCTTCGAAAAAAATTGCAACGCTTGGACCAAGGTAACATGTCCGTAGAGGAGTATTACCAAGAGTTACAAAAAGGTATGTTGCTCTGTGGGGGTAGTAGAGGATATGGATGATAAAATAGCTCGTTTTTATGGGGGGTTGAGACGAGAAATTCAGGACATTGTTGATTATAAGGAATATGGTACTATTAACAGATTGTTTCAGCTTGCTATGTTGGCAGAAAAAGAATTGCAGGGACGCCAACAACAGCAACATCGCACAAGGAGCACCTTCACGCCGCGTTCAATGTCTATACCACCCAAAACAGCACCATCTTCGAGTTTTTGTGCAGCCACTACGCCATCCAATGGCGGCCAACGATCAACACCTGCTTCTGTGCCTCCTCACCTGCAGGACGGTGGCAAGACGACACCATTCAAGCCTACGTCTTCAATACCTTCTACCAGTCGCACTTCCGACATCAAGTGTCATCGCTGACAGGGACTTGGTCACATGATCAAAGATTGCCCAAGCAAGCGAGCATGAATAGCACGCAATGATGGTGGGTATGATAGTACTTCGGAAGTTGAAGATGAATATTCTCTTGCTACTAACATTGCAGGCACAAATGATGACCAATATGGTTCTGACAAAGAGGTACTTGGTACAGCAGCGACGGAGAAGTATAGGAGCATCATTTTGTAGCGTGCTTTGAGCTCCAACGTGAAGGCCGACGACAAGCTACAACGACATAATATCTTTCACTTCCTCGTCGTCAAGGATTGTCGCGTACACACTATAATTGATGGAGGTAGCTGCAATAAATTGGTGAATATGGATGTCATCAACAAACTAGGATTGACAATAAGAGCACACCCTCATCCATACCACATTCAATGGATCAACAACAGCGGTAAGGTTCGGGTAATTAAAACAGCAAGAGTATATTTTTCGATTGGTTCTTACAATGATTTTACAGTTTTTTGATGTCGTGCCTATGGATGCTTGTTCTCTTTTATTGGGTCGTCCTTGGGAATTTGATACAGATGCTATTCATCATGGTAGAACCAATCAATGTACTCTCATGCATAAAGGAAAGAAAATCACTTTGCTTCCAATAACCCCTGCTGAAATTGTGTGTGTGCTTGAGTCAACATGACGGGAAACCCTTTTATAGGAGTTTACTAGTTTTGGTTAAACCATCCTTGTCACCAGGGAAGTTTATGAGTCGGGTATGGTTTTTGCTTTTATGCTTCGCTGAGTCCATGGGATACGGGAAGCGAGATAGATGTGTCTAGCTAACTGCACTCGTATGAATAATGAGAAACGGATATTGTTAATGAACGTGAATCGGAGGGAGATCTAGGCAAGCCTGCATTTGTGAATGAGGTAGAATGAGATAGTGGTTACTTGCCGTAGATCTAAGGACCAGTTCATGCCAGCCATGCCAGGATAACAGTGCCACCACAAGGCCAAGTATGGGTGCGGCTTAGCTGAGTAATTAGGTAAGTTGCTAGATTGTTATGGTCCGTGGAAGGCGTGGGGAATGGGAGTCGAGTGAGGACTGCCCTGGGAACTGCATGGCACAAGAGGGGGCCCGTGGGTGGGAGAATTGGAGATTCTAGCCTGCCGGTGAAACCTTAGTGAGTCCATACATCTAGTAGCCCCTTTGTAAAGGCTATTTTGTGATCTCTTGACCATACACCGACGGTTGTGTACTGGTATAATGGAGGTTCTGCAGTCGCCGACGGGTGATGAAATCACAAACTTGTGGGTAAAGTGGTACAAACTCTACAGAGTCCAAAACTATCATGATAGCTGAGCTTACGGTCACGAGCACCTGGACAACTCACATGATTAGTTGGGATGGTTTTTGGGATGGTTTTGGATGTTTTGGTTTGGTGATGGTTTGATCTTTGGTTTTGAGTTTTTGGGACTGTTGAGTCTGGTACTAAGATTGGTTGCATGACTGTTGAGTCATGGCAACGAGATTGGGTCTCGGAATGAGACGGGAATTGAATATGAGATGAATGGTAGTGAATACGAGATGGTATTCATGAGCAAAGTTGAGAAAGATTAATGTCTGGTTGAGACATGGAAAGGGATGAATCATAATGGAGGTATGTTAATGTTTAAATACATGTTGAGATTACATTCACTTAAAGCTAAGTTGTTGTTTTTATCATGTTTTGAGAAATAAACTTTGCTTTCTGCAATGAGCCTTTTTATACCTTCCTTGCTGTGAGCTACATATCATATTTTTCCGCACTTGCTGAGTACATCATGTACTCAAACTTACATTATTACTTCATCATCAGCAATAAGAGAGGAGTACTATGAAGACCACGTGGAGTATTAGTCGTGTAATCTGTCCTCAACCTTGCCTATGGAGTGAGCCGCTGCTGCTGCTTAGTTGCTTCCGCATTAGTTTAGAAGACTTCCGCTGCTAGCATGAGTCCAAGACTCATGAGACATTGTAATAAACCCTGTTATTTGTGGTTATATATATTCTGAATTCAGTTTGTGGAACATATGTGTATGTGTGATGAACATCCTAAGCACACATATGCATCAGTTTTCGGTTCTGTGTTCTACAGAATCGAGGGCGTCACAGAGGGCTACCCTCCTTCGGGGACCACGGCTGAGTGGGAGCCGTACACGCCGTGCTGGGCTGAGGAGTGCAGCTAGTGTGGGTTGTCCATAGGTCTGGGCAACTGACTTTTGCTAGATAGACGGACGTGAGTTGTATAAACTTAGCTTCCGCTGTTGTAATATCAATACTTAGTTTGTAACTGGAGTCTTGTACTACTTTGTACATAATCAGTTGTTGTTTTCTATGTAATACAATGTCATTCTTATGATGTGTGCTGTCGGGTGTCGCATCGTGCGGCACCACCCTCTGACACTCTCAACATGTCCTCTAATATCTGATTCATCCTCTCAGTTTGCCTGTCAGTTTGTGGGTGATACGCGGAGCTGAAATTCAACCGTGTACCCATGGCTTCATGCAGCTTCTTCCAGAACCTAGAGGTAAATTGAGAACCTCGGTCTGAAACTATCCTCTTCGGAACTCCATGACGACATACTATTTGCTCCATATACAGCTCGGCTAACTGTGCCATGATGTACTTGGTCCTAACAGGAATAAACTTATTTTGTCAATCGGTCCATGATAACCCAAATAGAGTCGTAGCTGGACTGAGTACGTGTCAATCCGACTATGAAATCCATACCAATTTCTTATCACTTCCACTCGGGTACTTTCAACGGCTGCAATAATCCAGCGGGTCTCTGATGTTCGGCCTTCACTCATTGACACGTGTCGGATAGAGCAACATATTCAGCGATGTCTCTTTTCTTGCCATCCCACCAATAGCAAGTTTTCAGGTCCTTATGCATCTTTGTACAGCCGGGATGTATGGAATAAGGCGAGTCATGTGCCTCCTTTAGTATCCCATCGCGGATGTGCTTCGCGTTAGGCACACGAATCCTTTTCCCTAACCAAAGCGTGCCATTCTCGTCTTTCTTGAAATCCTTCTCTATTCCTTGTCAGATTCTTTCCTTGATTTCCTTTATCTCCTAATCCGTTGTTTGGCCACCTCATATCTCTTGTTCCAACGTTGAGCTTAGTTCTATCATCTCCATCTCATTTAAGAACCCGAGATGTAACCGTTCAAACTCCTTACGTAGCTCAGGTGGCAGCTCCCGAACCGTGAGTTGGTAATATGCTCCCTTTCAGCTCAACGCATCCGCCACTACATTGGCTTTCCCGCGGTGATAGTTGATTCCTAAATCATAATCCTTGATGAGCTCTAACCACAGGCGTTGCCTCAAATTCAGATCCGTTTGCGTAAATATATACTTGAGGCTTTTGTGATCCATATAAATCTCACATCAGTGACCAAGGATGTAATGCCTCCAAATTGTAAGGGCTCAAGTTTTTCAAATGCTAAAAGTGTTCATCACCCCATACACCTCAGCTCATTTGTGGTAATCACATGAACACATTTGAAGAGCAACTAACCACCGTCAATAGATAATTAGAGGATGAACTCACATAATCCAAAAGAGAGATTTCTCACATGTAGGCATGAGGGGCTGAGATCACAAATACCTCCTAAACATTATTAGGAATTCTCATACCAATTTTCACACAAATTCAAACCTCTATGAGGTACTTTTGGAAATGATCATTAAAAGGATAGTTTGAAATTAAATTCAAATTCAAACACCTTTCATCGCATGAATTCAAAAGAGGTATTCATATTCATACTCAGCACATTTTTATAAGCTCATCCACCAATTTTCATCACATTTGGAGTTGATCTTGACATGAGCTATGTGGAGCAAATTCAAACTGAATTTGAATTTCAAACTTCACATTTGCTGCAAATCCAATCAAACCAATTCTACAATTTGATACTTCACAAACCAAATCCCAATTTTGTGATTGATCAAATTCCATAGGGCAGGATGGTCTCACAAATTTGCAACAGTGTAAAAATTGAATTTGTGAGGACAAATTCAAATGGTGGGACCCACTGTCAGCCTCACAGTCAAAAGAACCAACTCCAACACACCGTGCTTGGTTTCTTGCGCGCGCTCGGGCGGGCGACCGCCACGGCGAAGAAATGCCAGCCAGCAGCTGCCTGTATCTTTGGACCACTGAGCAGCTTCCCAGCTTCCTTATCATTGCCCCGGGCGGCCACAGGACCATTTCACCGAGCAGGGTCACCCTCTCGCACAGAAACGTCGCCACGCCTCGCCGCACACCCAAGCACACCCCCTCACCGTCGACCGGCCAAACCCGACACTTTCACACCGAGATGAGGCTGCAAACGGGATCGCCGACCAACCCTCGACGTCCTCGACACAGCCCCGAGCTGATTCACGGCTTCCTGCGAGCTGTACCGGCGATCTTCTTCCTCGGGAACAGAGCAAAGTCACCAGCGGAAGTTTTCATCAACTGGCCGGACCATACCCTCTCCGGCTCGGAAAAACGGTAACAAAGGTTAGAAACCGAGTATACTCTGTCCTCCTAGACCCGGTTAAGCTCTCTCAATGCCGGTGAGCCAGAATTTCAGTTTTTGGTTCGGCCGCCGTATAGAACAGCTAGAACCAAATCGGGAAATTCATTCCGAAGGCTTGATCATCCGATTATCTGGTTTAGCTAAAGCTAGTAGAGCACCTCATGATCAACCAAGCCAAAGCCTAGCAAAGCTCATCCATCCGGCGAGTAAGAACGCCAAGTTTTCACTGCCGCCGGTGAAAAAAGTTTGGGTCGCCGGTGAAGTCTACTTTCCCGATGGAGTCAGCCCAAGAGGGGTGCAGGGTTAGCTTCCCCGTGTCCTAGTGGTGCTGTACAACCCCTCAGTTCCTCGTGTTCGTCACTGAGCCACGTTATTACCGTCAGACCCGAGCTCAACTCCGCCACTGCCAGCGCTGATCTCTTTTCCGGCGATGCCGAGGTGCGAGATGTTGTCCGGCGTGTGTGCCGTGCTCCAAGGAATGTGTAGGAAGAAAATGTTTCAAAAATTAGGGAGAATCAGCCGGGAATGGGCCACTCCACTGCCACTATCCGGCGTGTGCTCGGGCGTCAGCGGGAGGTAGAAGAAGGCACTGTAGGTTGGGTCCCAGTGTCAGCAATTTAAACATTTCAGGTTTTCTTTTTCAGTTTTCCCTCCAAAACTTTAGAAGCCCATAACTTTGGCTAGGGTTGTCCAAATCGAGTGAACCAAATTTTGTTGAATTCAGCTCTCTGAATATCCAGTAAAACAAGTTTCACTCCATGAAACTTATTATTTCTCCAGAATTAATTCTCCAAAGTTTAAACTTATGGGAATTTTAAATGGAGATTTCCTTTATGGAAAATTCTGAAATTTTGCCAGGATGTTCATTGTAATATCTCTGAGTCACTTGAAAAATTTCAGATCCATCGGAGCTCATTTAGTCCACCTAATGGTGTGATTAAGTGAACTGACCAAGAGAAAAAGAAAAATGTCCAGATACATTTTTCAGAATTTCTCTGAATTTAATTAGCCCACAACTTCCTCTAGGAATCTCCAAGTTACGCAAACTCGATCACAACCGAACGCCGCCCCTCCCCGGCTATATAAACACCGGCATCTTCCTGATTTTCACCCACGATCAGCCGCTTTTCTTTCCGGTGAGAACCCGAGTTTCTCCAGCCAATTTTGCTCGATCTTCGCTCGGGATTTCTGATCTAACACGCTGATCTTAATCCACCGCCTCCGGGGAACCACGCAGGTGCAGAAAACTCGTTGGTTTGCGCTTCAAACACAGCGCCGACGAGCCTCACCGTGAATTCACCTCGGACCTCGTCGCCGAACGCTTTCCAGGACCTCCGAGCTCAAGAAAACCCCCGAGGTGAGATCCCCGACCTCCCCTCTACCGATCTATGCCATAAAATCCCAGTTTTAGGAAGAATTTACGAAGATCCGAAGCTCTCAGGCGAGATCGCCGCCTCCCGCCGCCGGGCAGCGCCACCCGCGCTCGATCAGAGCGACGTGGCCGCTTGTGCGCCGTCTATTTTAAATCGCACGGTAGAATTTAAATCCCCGCGTACCGGTTCGACGTTATAATCTCTGCCATCAGTTTTAAATCGGACGGTCCACGTCAGCCCCGCGTTATAAAGGCCGGGAATCTTACGCGCTACCCCCTGGGGTTCTCGGAAAATACGAGCTAGCCCCGGAAACTTCTGATCTAGCCCCTGGAGCTTCAGAAATTCATGTAAATTCAATTAAAAATAAGTTTTAGCCCCTGGACTTAATAAAAATTAGCAAATCCCCTCTGTTATGCATAGTTAGGCCCCTGGAAAATCTTAAAATAATATAATAGACCCTGTAGTGGGGTGAGTTTACCTTTTTAACCCTATATGATATTAAATCTAGGAATTTGAATATGTGATTAGTATTTAAAATTCAAAAGATAGGACAAACACATTGTAAATTCAAATTTGAACTCTCTTAGCACTTGGAAAACTTTGGATTGAGTTAAAAATAAATTTTAAGTTGAAATGAATCTGTCTAATTGATTATTCACATTTATTAGTTATAGGGACACATTTTTAGGTTAGAAAATAATTCTGAAAATTGGTAAAATAAATGTAAATTAGTTCACATCAGAGGAGAAGTTCAAAAATATGTTATTTAATATTTTAGATCAGAACCTATTCTGTTTAGATGATGTGTCTTATTATTTTCATAATAAACTTCACAATTAGGTATAGAAAATAAATCTTAAAATATAGGAAAGTAGGTATGTATAACTATAAAAGGATAAATGAAGTCTCCAAATCCAAAGATTTCAGTTTAGGGTTTGGTAGAAGGTCTGAAAACCCATTTGCAGTAGGAAAATACCTTCCATGCATACTTGGTAGCTAAGATGTGTATCAATTGAATATAAAGAATTTGTTCAAATGGGAAACTCATATATAGTGTGCAAACATAAATCTGAATACAAAAGTTAGAAAACATATGAACATGTTTAAAGTGCATGTAAGCCAAAAATCAACACACATAGAGTAACCACAACACATAGAAATATGAATGACTTTCATAAATGAATGTGTGGTTTGTATGAAGTGAAAGTGTGAACTATGTCTTATGGATTGTGTTTTCTTTTGCTATGTGTATTGGCATGAGTAGAACCTGCCCCAGAGCAAGTTCTCCCCTTCCATGACCAAGACTTTCAATTCTCAGAGCAGCAAGAAGAAGGCAAGTGTCCTTAACCACTTTGATCCTATGCTAGGATGTGTAGATAGAATTATTTGCATTGTCAATTGAAATATGAAACCCATGCTAGGAAGTTTCCCTAGGATTGCATTATCTTGTTTCCTTGTAGCTTGGGTTGGGATTTATTTTATCATGTCATTTATTCATATGCTTATGCTTAGCCATGCTTAGAATGGGATAATTGGGATATGAGATCATCAATTTATTTACCTTACTCTTGAATGAGATATTATGAGTTATGTAGAGGTAGGGATCAAGGCAAGTTGGATGATTTGGTCGGTGCTGGGTGCACGAGACTTGGGTTTGTGTTTAGTACTTGCATGGATCATAAGGACCGGTTCATGGAGCATGTAACCTGGCTTTACCGTGCCAACCACATGCTGAGATGGGGCAGCTTGGCCAATTAATAGGTGTATCCCCGGCGTAGTATGGGTGTGTTGGATGGTGCGGGGAATAGGTGTCAGCTGGACTACAATATGAACCGCAAGGCTCAAGAGGGGGCCACTGCAGCGGGGTTGGAGCCTCTTGTATGCTGTTAGGGGTGAAACCTCAGTGGGCCCACGCTCGTCGGGAATCCCTTTGTAAAGGCTTCGTAGTGATCTCCTGACTACACACCTGGGAAGTGTGAATGTGGTTCGTAGCCACTGGCATAATGGAGGTTCTTTTAGTCCACCCGGCAACGGGGAATGAAATCACTACATGTGGGTACAGTGGTGCAAACTCTGCAGAGTCAAAACTGTCATGACAGCCGTGTTCACGGTCAAGAGCGGCTTGGACTTATTCATGATTAGAGGATGATGGCTTGGAAGTTGTGGATGTTAAGCGGGGAGCTTAACATTGGAGATGATGTTATGGTTATTTGATTATAATGATGGGTTGGGAATTTGGGACCATTTCATCTATGTAGTAATGTAGGTGTTTAATAAGCTAAGGTGATAGGTATTAAATGCGTAGTGCTTTAACCATGAGTTCAACCTCTCCTTGTTCTAGCCATGCATGACATAACTTTCCCACACTTGCTGAGTACCATCGGTACTCAACCTTGCATATTTGTTGGTTTATATTGCTGCTCAGGTCAAGAAAATGATGTGGTGTTTCATGATCAAGACTTTGGACCCGAATAAGGTTTCTAGGTTCATGGAGTCCCCCGAGCAACTCCTTTGACAGAGCCCACAAGAAAAATATTCCGCTGCTATTTTATTTACTTGTTATGAACTTATTGTGATTCATCGAGACATATGCTATGTAAGACTTATTTATATTCGACAGCTGGCTTGTAATAAATGATGCTTCACTATTTGTCATCACATGTATGAGAAAATGATCCTGGCATACATGGGATATTCACTCGGTTGTTCTTCAGAGAAACCGGGTGTGACAGAAGTGGTATCAGAGCCAAGGTTGCCTATAGGAACGTGGACCTAGGTAGAAATGGACGTATTTAAGGAACCTATTTTCTTAAAAACTATTTTACAAGGTGTGGGTTGAAAAGTGTTATTTAATGGGCCACTTTATTCGTCTTACCCCATCTTTTATTCAAAATAGGATTTTTGCTTAAAATCTTATCTAACTTAATTTTAAATGCTTTATGTTTTAGATGGTGCGCATGATCTGCACCGCCCGCAAGTCCACCGGAGGGAGAGTTCCCGTAGTTGCCCTTGCCCTGAGAGAGGAGAACCGTCCGGTGACGTATCTCTCCTACGGATTGGCAGTAGGAGGCTTGTTGCGCCGTCTTCGACGCATGCTCCAAGCCGCCGGCAACACGGGCAAGCTAATCATACACTATAGCTCCACCAGGACCATCCGTGAGAAGAGGGAAGAATGGAGTTCAGAGATGAGGATTATCCACGAAAATCAGCTGCTCAAGATCCACCGCTCTCCAGCTTGTCGAGCGACACAGGTCGATGCGGAGAAGGATGTCACCTGGGAGGCAATCACCTGTCAGAGTCACATCTATCGTCATCACCTGGACAGGACTCAGTACATGTATGTCCTCCAGCGCGAGAGTGGTACCACGGAGTACAAGTACCCGCCAGTGCAGCAGGGGACTTCCCATGAGCACATGGACTTGTGCTTGGAGGATGCTGCTATGCTCAGCACTCGATTGCAGGAGTGTCAGCAGGAGCTTCAGGATGTTCGTGACACCCTGAAGGAAACCGAGGCGTTGCTTCGAGCCTTCTTGAGGGAGAGAGAAAGAGGAGATGGGAATGAACTGTGTGTCACCGTGAATGACACATGGACTCCTGACTCCCCAGATCACCAGGCGATCAGGCGTCGTCGCACTTCTCCACCAGCAGCCTCCCCACCCAAAGTGGAGTCAGAAGGCAGCCGCAATAATGAGGAAGATCCCGAGGAGCCAGCTGAGTGATACGAGTAGTGTAGAGTCCTTCCCCTAGTTTAGCAGGATGTCGAATAGTCGAGTCGTTAACTTAGTTAATGGTGTGTTAATTCTTGGTGTGTGACGTGAGTTGTGGAAGCCATGGGCGTTTGTCCACAACCTCGTCTTCAGGTTGTTTTGCTTGGGTGTGTGAACCCATATGAATTAAGAGTGCATTTATGTTCATGTAAGACATGAAATCTTCAGGAAATATAAATGAAATAAGTTCTCAAAATCTTAAAGTTTAAACAAGCAAAAACTGGTGAGTTAATACGTAATGCTTTAAATTAACATCTGGTTAATCATGATAGATGGCCGGAAGAGGAAAGGGCCGTGCTGCCAACCCCACCACCAACAACGATGAGGCAGGCAACCCTCATCTTTCTGAAGGCCAAGACAGGGGTGGTCGCCGTGAAGGAGTTGATCCCATCCACCAAATGCTTGAGAATCAAAATCAGCTCATCCAGAACCTGACTCAAGTGGTGGCCAACTTGCACCAAGCTCCACCTCCACAAGCTGCACCACGCCAACCAAGGTTGAGTGAGTTTCTAGGAACTCAACCTCCAAAGTTCGCAAGTGCTGCTGAACCCCTGGAGGCAGATGATTGGCTAAAGACCATTGAGAGCAAGATGAGGATTATACAATGCCAAGGGTATGAGAGGGTGCTGTTTGCCTCTCACCAATTGCATGGACCTGCTGCTGATTGGTGGACCGCTTACGTGGCCGCCCATCATGACCCTGAGAATATCACTTGGGAAGAGTTCAAGCGTAGCTTCCGCAACCATTACATACCCAGGGGTGAACTAAAAAACAAGAGGAAGGAGTTCTTGGGATTGCAGCAAGGAAACATGACCGTGAGGGAATACCTCACTAAATTCACTCAACTCTCCCGTTATGCCCCATGGGACATAGAGACTGATGAGCAGAAACAGGATTGTTTCGTGGAAGGACTTACCGCAAAAATGCAGTGTGCAATGTCCTCCAACGAGTATGAAAGCTTCCAAAAGATGGTGGACAGAGCATTTGTTGTAGAAAGGAAGCTGAAGGCCTTGGAAAATGAAAATAAGAGGAAGGCCGGGTGGTCGCACCAAGCCTCGGGTAGCAACACCCGCCCACGTATGATGCAGCAACCCGCAGGGCAGACGAGCCGTGCTGCGGTACCCTACTCAGCACCGAGAGGGTACAACCCGAACTTCAGGCCTCCGGCAGCACCAGCACCACCACAACGTCAGCTTGTGCAGCAGCCTCGCCCTACATATCAACCTCGACCAGCAGTACAAGGACCCCCAAACCAACCGCAAGATAACAAAGGCCAGGCACCTAAGGTTGGGGTCCAATGCTTTAACTGTGGTGAAGTGGGGCACTACGCCCATAAGTGCCCAAAGAAGAAGCCCGTGCAGCCGCAACAGCAGAATGTGATGCGAGGACGGGTGAACCACGTGACCATGGAGGAAGCGCAAGAGGCACCCGACGTGGTAGTTGGTAAGTTTCCTACCAATTTACACACTGCAACCCTGTTTTTTGATTCTGGTGCTACCAACTCATTCATTGCTCAAGGATTTGTTAAGAAGCATGATTTAGCAACAACACAAATGAACCATATGCTAGCAGTAAACTCTTCAGGTGGAGAAATAAGGACAAGACAAGTGTGTTCCAAGGTGAATCTAGACATTAATGGGGTAGTATTTACTGCCAACCTCATAGTGATAGATTCACAAGGGATAGATATTATTTTGGGCATGGATTGGTTGACCAAACATAAGGGAATCATCCATTGTTCGACAAGAACGGTGGAACTAAATCACCCTAGTGGCACAAGAGTAAAGTTCATAACAATACAAGAGCCTAGGAGGGACATTAAATTAAATCAAGTTGAGGTGAAAGTGGAGGAGATCAGGATCATCACGGAATATCCAGATGTTTTTCCGGAGGAGTTGCCAGGAATGCCTCCTGATCGTGAAGTGGAATTCGCAATTGAGCTAGTGCCTGGAACAGCCCCGATATACAAGAGACCTTATCAGATGGACTCCAAGCAGCTGGGAGAACTCAAGGATCATTTGAGAGAATTGACGGAGAAGGGATATATTTGTCCTAGTTCCTCACCATGGGGAGCTCCAGTGATATTTGTGCCCAAGAAGGACGGACCCCAAAGGTTATGCGTAGACTACCGTGCATTGAATGAAGTAACCATCAAGAACAAGTACCCATTACCCCGCATTGAAGACTTGTTTGATCAGTTGAGGGGAGCTTGTGTGTTCTCGAAAATTGATCTCAGGTCGGGATACCACCAACTTAAGATACGGCAAACTGATATTCCCAAGACAGCTTTCGTATCTCGGTACGGAATGTATGAATACACCGTCATGCCTTTCGGGCTAACTAATGCCCTGACATACTTCATGTATCTCATGAACAAGGTATTCATGGAATATCTGGACAAATTTGTGGTGGTTTTCATAGATGACATTCTTGTCTTCTCCAAAGATGAAGAAGAACATGAGAAACATCTAAGATTGGTGTTGCAGAAGCTGAGAGAACACCAACTATATGCCAAGTTGAGCAAGTGTGAGTTTTGGCTGAAGAGAGTTCCCTTCTTAGGACATATAATCTCGGAGGGAGGAATCTCTGTAGATCCTGCCAAGATCGAGGATATACAGAAGTGGAAGACCCCTGAGAATGTCGGGGACGTTCGAAGCTTCTTGGGAATGGCTGGATACTATCGACGGTTTATTGAGGGATTCTCCAAGATCTCGAGACCTCTCACCAAACTGTTGGAGAAGGGAATCACATTCACATGGACGCCGCAGTGCGAGACGAGTTTTTTGGAGCTAAAGAAAAGATTGACAACAGCCCCAGTGCTAGTTATGCCAGATATGCAGAAGAACTTTTCGGTGTACTGCGATGCCTCTGGAAACGGGTTGGGATGTGTTCTTATGCAAGAAGGGCATGTCGTGGCTTATGCATCCCGGCAGCTCCGGAAACACGAGAAGAACTATCCTACACATGACCTAGAACTAGCCACAGTGGTACACGCGTTGAAAATTTGGCGGCACTACTTGATGGGGAAGAGGACAAAGATATATACGGATCATAAGAGTTTAAACTACATTTCACACAGCCAGATCTCAACCTCAGACAAAGGAGATGGTTAGAGCTAATCAATGACTTTGATGTGGGCATCAACTATCATCCTGGGAAAGCAAACGTCGTGGCAGATGCTTTAAGCCGGAAAGTGCAGGTCAATAGGTTGAGCTTGAAGGACATGCCTGCAAAATTGAAGGACGATGTTATAAGACTCAATCTACGCCTGGTGAATAGTGGTGAAGCCATCGCCATGGAAGTGGACTCCACACTAGAGCAAGACATACGCGATGGTCAAAAGAATGATGAGAAGATACAAGAAATCAGACAACTCATCAAGGAAAATAAAGCCCCTGGTTTCAGAGAAGATGAACAAGGTACGGTGTGGCACAGGAAAAGAATCTGTGTGCCTGAAGTAAAGGAGATCCGTGAATTGATTTTGAAGGAGGCTCATGATTCCGACTATTCCATTCATCCTGGGAGTATGAAGATGTACCAGGACCTCAAGAGCAGGTATTGGTGGTATGGCATGAAGCGAGATGTCGCGGAACATGTTGCCCTATGTGACACATGTCAGTTGGCGAAAGCAGAACATCAAAGACCCGCGGGATTGTTGCAACCACTCAAAGTGCCTGAATGGAAATGGGAAGAAATTGGTATGGATTTCATAGTGGGACTGCCTAGGACCCAATCAGGATACGATTCGATATGGGTCATCGTCGACAGGCTAACCAAGGTAGCTCATTTCATCCCCGTGAAAGAAAGCTACAGCGGATTAAAAATGGCGGAGTTGTACATGTCAAGGATCGTGTGTTACCATGGAGTGCCCAATAAGATAGTGTCGGATCGAGGGACACAGTTCACCTCAAGGTTCTGACAAAAGTTGCATGAAACCATGGGAACCCATCTGAATTTTAGCTCTGCCTATCATCCCCAAACTGACGGGCAGACGGAAAGAACCAATCAGATTCTTGAGGATATGCTGAGAGCGTGTGCACTAAAAAACAATCGAAGTTGGGACAAGAACTTACCGTATGCGGAGTTCTCCTATAACAACAGCTATCAGGCTTGTATGAAGATGTCGCCGTTTGAAGCTTTGTATGGAAGGAAGTGTAGAACTCCACTATTTTGTAACCAAATGGGGGAAAGCAAAGTGTTTGGACCCGAAGTACTACAAGAAGCCGAGGCAAAAGTGAGGGAAATTCGCAACAACTTGAGGATAGCACAGACACGACAAAAGAGCTATGCCGATGTACGAAGAAGAGAGCTCGTTTTCAACGTGGGGGACTATGTCTATCTCAAGGTGTCCCCTATTCGAGGACTTCGTCGGTTCAAGGTGAAAGGGAAGTTGTCACCTCGATACATTGGACCCTTTCAAGTTCTGGAGTGGAAAGGCGAAGTGGCGTATCAACTAGAATTATCGGCTCGCCTATCGGATGTGCACGATGTATTCCATGTGTCACAGCTCAAGAAATGTCTTTGAACACCTGAAGAGATGTTACCCATGAATGAGGTTGACGTAGCTGAGGATCTGTCTTATGCCGAGCAACCATCCAAGATTTTGGAGACAATGGAACGCCTCACAAGAAATAAAAGAATCCGGATGTGCAAGGTGCAGTGGAAGCATCACTCGGAAGAGGAAGCCACCTGGGAGCGAGAAGACGAACTTAAAGCACAATTTCCGGAATTGTTTTCTTAGAACCACCACTCTCGAGGACGAGATTTCTTTTAAGGGGGGTAGAGCTGTAACACCCCAAAACCTGTTAAGAGGGGAATTTAAAAATTTTTGGACGTATTGCATGTGGTGCAAAAATTCAAATTCAAACTGGAATTCAAATTAAACTCAAAATAGAAATGAAAAAGAAAAAGAAAAAGAAAAAAAATAAACCTCCCCGTCCAGTGGGCCAAAACCCACCAGCCGGCCCACTCACCCCCGCGCCAGCCCGCAGCCGCGCCCCCCCTCTTTTTCGCTGACGTGTGGGGCCCGCCATCCTTCTTCCTCCTCGCGCCCGCGCTCGGCCGGCCGGGACTCTTCTTACCACCGAATCAAAACCACCCCGGATACTCGCGTATCCCAGCCGAATTTCGGTTCTGGATGACGCAAACTCGATCACAACCGAACGCTGCCCCTCCCCGGCTATATAAACACCGGCATCTTCCCGATTTTCACCCACGATCAGCCGCTTCTCTTTCCGGTGAGAACCCGAGTTTCTCCGGCCAATTTTGCTCGATCTTCGCTCGGGATTTCTGATCTAACGCGCTGATCTTGATCCACCGCCTCCAGGGAACCACGCAGGTGCAGAAAACTCGTTGTTTTGCACTTCAAACACAGCGCCGACGAGCCTCACCGTGAATTCACCTCGGACCTCGTCGCCGATCGCTTTCCAGGACCTCCGAGCTCAAGAAAACCCCCGAGGTGAGATCCCCGACCTCCCCTCTACCGATCTATGCCATAAAATCCCAGTTTTAGGAAGAATTTACAAAGATCCGAAGCTCTCCGGCGAGATCGCCGCCTCCCTCGCAGCGCGTCGCCGGGCAGCGCCGCCCGCGCTCGATCAGAGCGACGTGGCCGCTTGTGCGCCGTCTATTTTAAATCAGACGGTAGAATTTAAATCCCCGCGTACCGGTTCGACGTTATAATCTCAGCCGTCAGTTTTAAATCGGACGGTCCACGTCAGCCCCGCGTTATAAAGGCCGGGAATCTTACGCGCTACCCCCTGGGGTTCTCGGAAAATACGAGCTAGCCCCGGAAACTTCTGATCTAGCCCCTGGAGCTTCAGAAATTCATGTAAATTCAATTAAAAATCAGTTTTAGCCCCTGGACATAATAAAAAATAGCAAAACCCCTCTGTTGTGCATAGTTAGGCCCCTGGAAATTCTTAAAATAATATAATAGACCCTGTAGTGGGGTGAGTTTACCTTTTTAACCCTATATGATATTAAATCCAGGAATTTGAATATGTGATTAGTATTTAAAATTCAAAAGATAGGACAAACACATTGTAAATTCAAATTTGAACTCTCTTAGCACTTGGAAAACTTTAGAGTGAGTTAAAAATAAATTTTAAGTTGAAATGAATCTGTCTAATTGATTATTCACATTTATTAGTTATAGGGACACATTTTTAGGTTAGAAAATAATTCTGAAAATTGGTAAAATAAACGTAAATTAGTTCACATCAGAGGAGAAGTTCAAAAATATGTTATTTAATATTTTAGGTCAGAACCTATTCTGTTTAGATGATGTGTCTTATTATTTTCATAATAAACTTCACAATTAGGTATAGAAAATAAATCTTAAAATATTGGAAAGTAGGTATGCATAACTATAAAAGGATAAATGAAGTCTCCAAATCCAAAGATTTCAGTTTAGGGTTTGGTAGAAGGTCTGAAAACCCATTTGCAGTAGGAAAATACCTTCCATGCATACTTGGTAGCTAAGATGTGTATCAATTGAATATAAAGAATTTGTTCAAATGGGAAACTCATATATGGTGTGCAAACATAAATCTGAATACAAAAGTTAGAAAACATATGAACATGTTTAAAAGTGCATGTAAGCCAAAAATCAACACACATAGAGTAACCACAACACATAGAAATATGAATGACTTTCATAAATGAATGTGTGGTTTGTATGAAGTGAAAGTGTGAACTATGTCTTATGTATTGTGTTTTCTTTTGCTATGTGTATTGGCATGAGTACAACCTGCCCCAGAGCAAGTTCTCCCCTTCCAAGATCAAGACTTTCAATTCTCGGAGCAGCAAGAAGAAGGCAAGTGTCCTTGACCACTTTGATCCTATGCTAGGATGTGTAGATAGAATTATTTGCATTGTCAATTGAAATATGAAACCCATGCTAGGAAGTTTCCCTAGGATTGCATTATCTTGTTTCCTTGTAGCTTGGGTTGGGATTTATTTTATCATGTCATTTATTCATATGCTTATGCTTAGCCATGCTTAGAATGGGATAATTGGGATATGAGAGCATCAATTTATTTACCTTACTCTTGAATGAGATATTATGAGTTATGTAGAGGTAGGGATCAAGGCAAGTTGGATGATTTGGTTGCTGCTGGTGCACGACACTTGGGTTTGTGTTTAGTACTTGCCTGGATCGTAAGGACCAGTTCATGGAGCATGTAACCTGGCATTACCGTGCCAACCACATGCTGAGATGGGGCAGCTTGGCCAATTAATTAGGTGTATCCCCGGCGTAGTATGGGTGTGTTGGATGGTGCGGGGAATAGGTGTCAGCTGGACTACCATATGAAACACAAGGCTCAAGAGGGGGCCACTGCAGCGGGGTTGGAGCCTCTTGTATGCTGTTAGGGGTGAAACCTCAATGGGCCCACGCTCGTCGGGAATCCCTTTGTAAAGGCTTCGTAGTGATATCCTGGCTACACACCTGGGAAGTGTGAATGTGGTTCATAGCCACTGGCATAATGGAGGTTCTTTTAGTCCACCCGGCAACGGGGGATGAAATCACTACATGTGGGTACAGTGGTGCAAACTCAGCAGAGTCAAAACTGTCATGACAGCCGTGCTCATGGTCAAGAGTGGCTTGGACTTATTCATGATTAGAGGATGATGGCTTGGAAGTTGTGGATGTTAAGCGGGGAGCTTAACATTGGAGATGATGTTATAGTTATTTTATTATAATGATGGGTTAGGAATTTGGGACCATTTTATCTATGTAGTAATGTAGGTGCTTAATAAGCTATGGTGATAGGTATTAAATGCGTAGTGCTTTAACCATGAGTTCAACCTCTCCTTGTTCTAGCCATGCATGACATAACTTTCCCACACTTGCTGAGTACCATCGGTACTCAACCTTGCATATTTGTTGGTTTATATTGCTGCTCAGGTCATGAAAATGATGTGGTGTTTCATGATCAAGACTTTGGACCCGAAGAAGATTTCTAGGTTCATGGAGTCCCCCGAGCAACTCCTGTGACGGAGCCCACAAGAATAATATTCCGCTGCTATTTTATTTACTTGTTATGAACTTATTGTCGTTCAACGAGACATATGCTATGTAAGACTTATTTATATTCGACACCTGGCTTGTAATAAATGATGTTTCACTATTTGTCATCACATATATGAGAAAATGATCCTGGCATACATGTGATATTCATTCGGTTGTTCTTCGGAGAAACCGGGTGTGACAAAATCCCTAGAAAATGATAGAAGCTCTAATTATGATCAATGATACATTTATTTATGCATGATTCAATTGAGCTTTGTTCCAGATGCAATTTGGCCAGATCTCTGTTTAAGTTGTCACCAAACGACAATACAAATTTCAGAGTCAAAAGGGTTGTCTATCTAGAGCTTTGTCTTTCCCGCTTCATTTCAACACATTGCTTTTGAATTGACATGCATTTGTGTTTTCATTTCGTGTAGTCGCTAAGGTCGAGGAAGAACCAGAGATACTGGATTATATCCCTCCGGAAGAGAGTTTAATCGACGACCAGCAGCAAGAAAAGCTCTGGTTTGCATTAACCTGTTTATAAAGTCTTATGTTTTGATCACTTACATTATGAATTTCATACTATGTGCATTAGAGTCTTGATTTCAAACCCAAGTGCATAGCTAAGAGAACCATGGGGTTGAGTCTAGGATTCGAACCTCGAGTAGCCACTGTAATGTTCAAATGGTATAGAATTCGATACAAGTCGAGTAGTTGGAACTACTCGTGAGAATAGGCTTAGAGGCACACTACCCGGTTAAAGAGAGAGACAATGAAACACATGGCATGAAAATGAGACCGAGCGGAGAGTAAGGGCAGCAGGACTTTGGGGGCCTGGGTGCCATAGTTCTGCTTGTGGCAATTGAGGACCGAGCCGTGTGCGGGCCTGTTGAATAAGCTAGAACTGTACTGAAGACCTACCAGCTATATGGGAACCGGGAAACCGATGTAATTCGGGTGGCGATATGTTGAGGCATTGCTTGTCGTCCAAAGGATAGGTTGAGAGCAGCGAGGTGTAAATCATGGGCACCGAGGATGCTCCGCATAGAGACCTCCTGCCCGGGACGAAAGGTCCGGTTCAACACTTGCCTAACGAATGAAAGGTGGTTGCCTACGACGTCCATGATGGTTGCTGTAGGCAACATCAAGTACGGGCACACGTGACAGGTTATTCGGGTAACCCTGCAGGTGTAAATCAATTATAATCGCCATTCCTCGCGGTAAGTGAGTACCACTTGTTCACTGTACCGTGATGTAGAAAGAACATGCTAGATGTCATGATTAAAACTTGCTGTTTAAAGTCATACGTTGATTGCTAATGACATGCTTTAGATTAGAGCAAATCAAAATTCTTTTCAGCCTCAGGCAAGTCACATAAGAGGAATGCGTTTCTTGTTTGATTGCGGACCTCCTATGTGGTTTAGCACAAGGTTCTTCAATAATTTGAGGCTAAAACTTAAAAGTAAGAGTCAACTAATTAGGCAAGTCTTTATGCAAAAATACTTTCATATTACACACTGCAAATCCAGCATGTAGAGTTACATGATTAGGTGAGACGGGTTAGTCTTGCTGAGCTATCGTGCTCACTGCTTGTTGTTGAAGCGCCTGCAAGGTTTTATGAGGAGGAGGCTCCTGAGGAGGAGACGGATTCCCCAGAGGGAATCACCGTCGAGTGGGAGCTGTGCACGCCGCCATGTTAGTGTGGTGTGTGTAACTAGTGGGATCATGTTCACGGGCTGAACGTGAGACCTTTTGCTTAGTATACGCCCGTGAGTGTAGACTTTAACGTATTTTGTTGTAAGTATGTTTATAAACAAGTTATGTAATAAAATTTAGCTTCCGCTTATCGCCTTTCTCGTGTCATCCGGTGCTGTCCATCGCAGCACCCTTCAGCGAGATCCTAGAATGTCGGGACCATTGGGTCCTCGCCTCAAATCTTCAAGGCATGTATCACGGCTGCGAGTTCCAGATTGTGCATATGGTAATTCAGCTCATGTTTCTTTAAATGCCTCGATGGATAGGCTGCCACTTGGCCTTCTTACATAAGGACATATCCAAGTCCCTGTCTTGAGGCGTCATAATATATATATCGAAGCTCTTGCTCATGTCCGGCAATACCCAAACCGGTGCTGTTGTCAATCTCTTCTTTAACTCCTCAAAGCTGTCTTGACACGCTTATGTCCGCTGAAATGCTTTCCCTTTCATCAGCAATTCAGTCATAGGCTTCGCCATTTTGGTGAAATCCTTGATGAACGGATGGTAATATCCAGCCATCCCAAGAAAACTCCGAATGTCCCTCACATTCTGCGGTGGGTTCCACTTCAGAACATCACTCACTTTTCTGGGATCAACCGATACTCCTCCTTCAGGGATGATGTGGCCTAATAATGATATCTCCTTTAGCCAAAATTGACACTTGCTGAACTTGGCATACAATTGATGCTCTCGCAGTTTCTGCAATGACAATTTCAAGTGTTCCTCATGTTCTTCCTCGCTTCCTGAATACACCATGATATCGTCTATGAAAACCACGACAAACTTGTCTAAGTACTCCATGAAGACCTTATTCATGAGGTACATAACGTATGCGGATGCATTTGTCAACCCAAATAACATGACGGTATATTCGTACAAACCATACCGTGCTCAAAAATCCGTCTTAGGTATGTTGGAGGGTTTAATCTTCAGCTGTGTAACACCCCAAAATTTTGTTAAGACCCTAAAATCATGTTAAGAGGGGAATTTAAAAAATTTTTGGACGTGTTGCATGTTTTGCAAAAATTCAAATTCAAACTGGAATTCAAATTAAACTCAAATCAGAAAAGAAATAGAAAAAGAAAAAGAGAAAACAGAAAAAAAACCGGCCAGTGGGCCACAACCCACCAGCCGGCCCAACCAGCGCCGCGCCAGCCCGTAGCCGCGCGCGCCGCTTCCTCCCACTGACAGGCGGGGCCCGCCAGCCCTTCTTCTACCTCACGCCCTCGCCGGGATTCTCTCACCCCGGATCAAAACCGACCCGGATTCCTGTGCATCCCCGCCGAATTCCGTTCATAGGCGACGCGGACTTGATCTAAACCACCCCGCCGCCTTTCCCCGTCTATAAAAACCCCGGCCTCGTTCTGTTTTTCCCATGCGATCCGCCGATTTTCCTCCATTGAGAACCGAGACTTCTCCGGCGAATTCTGGCCGATCTAAGCTCGGAAATTCCGATCTAACTCGCTGGTCTTTATCCACCGCCTCCGGGGAACCTTGCAGGTGCAGAAAACTCGGTGACTTGCGGTGTAAACACAGCGCCGACGAGCCTCGCCGTGGTTTCACCTCGGACCTCGTCGCCGATCACCTTCCAGGACCTCCGAGTTCAAGAAAACCCCCGAGGTGAGATCCCCGACCTCCCCTCCACCGATCTATGCCATAAAATCACAGTTCTAGGAAGAATTCTCGAAGATCCGAAAGTCTCCGGCGAGATCGCCGCTTCCCGCCGCCGTGCGCCGCCGGCAGCGCCGCCCGCGTTCGATCAGAGCGACGTGGCCGCTTGTGCGCCGTTTATTTTAAATCGCACGGTAGGGTTTAAATCCCCGCGTACCGGTTCGACGTTATAATCTCAGCCGTCGGTTTAAAATCGGACGGTCCACATCAGCCCCGCGTTATAAAGACTGGAAATCTTACGTGCTACCCCCTGGGGTTCTTGGGAAATAAGAGCTAGCCCCGGAAACTTCTGATCTAGCCCCTGGAACTTCAGAAAATCATGTAAATGCATTTAAAAATCAGTTTTAGCCCCTGGACTTAATAAAAATTAAGAAAAACTCCTCTGATAAGTGTAGCTAGACCCCTGGAAATTCTGAAAATAATATTATTGACCCTGTAGTGGGGTGAGTTTACCTTTTTACCCTGTTTAGTATTTAATTTAGGAAATTGAATATGTGGCTAGTGTTTAAAAATTGAAAAGTGGGACAAACATATTGTCAAATTTAAATAAAGACTTTCTCAGTATTTAGGAAACTATGGAGTGAGATAAAAACATATTTTGGGCTGAATTGAATCTGTTTAATTTATTATTCACATTTAGGGACACATTTTTAAGTAAAGAATAGTTCTAGGAAATAGGGAAAATAATTGTGAAATAGTTTACATCAGAGGCAAAGGTCAAAATATGTTATTAAATTATTAAGGACCAGAACCTATTCTGTTTAGATGATGTGTCTTACTATTTTCATAATAAAGTACACATTTATGCATAGGAAAATAAATCTGAAAATATAGCAACTAGTAAATGATAAATGGAGTTTCTAAAATCCAAAGAATTCAGTTTAGGGTTGGTAGAAATTCTGAAGACACATATGGAGAAGAAAAATACCTTTCATGCACACTTGGTAGCTAAAAGGTGTATCAATTGAATATAAGGAATTTATTTAAATTGGAAACTCATATATTATATACAAACATAAATATGAATACAAAAGTAGAAAGCATATGCACTTGTTTAAAAGTGCATGTAAGCCAAAATCAACACACATAGAGTAACCACAACACATAGAAATGAGAATGACTTTCATAAATATGAATGTGTGGTTTGTATGAAGTGGAAGTGTGAACCATGTCTTATGGATTGTTGTTTTTCTTTTGCTATGTGTGATGGTATGATGTAGAACCTGCTCAAGAGCAAGTTATTCCTTTCCAAAACCAGGACTACCCATTTCAAGAGCAGCAGGAAGGAGGCAAGTGTCCTTGACCACTTTGATCCTATGCTAGGATGTGTAGATAGAATTATTTGCATTGTCAAGTTAAATATGAAACCCATGCTAGAAAGTTTCCCTAGAATTGCATCACCTTGTTTCCTTGTAGCTTGGGTTGGGATTTATTTTATCATGTCATTTATTATTATGCATATGCTTAGCCATGCTTAGAATGGGATATTTGGGATATGAGATCATCAGTTTATATTACCATACTCTTGAATGAGATATTGTGAGTTATGTAGAGGTAGGGATCAAGGCAAGTTGGATGTTTTGGTTGGTGCTGGGTGCACGAGACTCGGGTTTGTGTTTAGTACTTGCCTGGATCCTAAGGACCGGTTCATGGAGCATGTAACCTGGCTTTACAGTGCCAACCACATGCTGAGATGGGGCAGCTTGGCCAATTAATTAGGTGTATCCCCGGCGTAGTATGGGTGTGTTGGATGGTGCGGGGAGTAGGTGTCAGCTGGACTACCATATGAACCGCAAGGCTCAAGAGGGGGCCACTGCAGCGGGGTTGGAGCCTCTTGTATGCTGTTAGAGGTGAAACCTCAGTGGGCCCACGCTCGTCGTGAATTCCTTTGTAAAGGCTTCGTAGTGATCTCCTGGCTACACACCTGGGAAGTGTGAATGTGGTTCGTAGCCACTGGCATAATGGAGGTTCTTTTAGTCCACCCGGCAACGGGGGATGAAATCACTACATGTGGGTATAGTGGTACAAACTCTGCAGAGTCAAAACTGTCATGACAGCCGTGCTCACGGTCAAGAGCGGCTTGGACTTATTCATGATTAGAGGATTGATGATTTTGGAAGTTGTGGATGTTAAGTGGGGAGCTTAACATCGGAAATAATGTTATGGTTACTTGATTTTGATGATGGGTTGGGAGATTGGGACCATTTCACCTGTGTAGTAATGTAGGTGCTTAATAAGCTAAGGTGATAGGTATTAATTGCGTAGTGCTTTAACCATGAGTTCAACCTCTCCTTGCTCTAGCCATGCATGATATAATTTTCCCACACTTGCTGAGTATCATTGGTACTCAACCTTGCATATTTGTTGGTTTATATTGCTGCTCAGGTCAAGATAACGAGGTGCTGTATAAAGACCAAGACTTTGGACCCGGAGAAGGTTTCTAGGTTCATGGAGACCCCCGGGCAACGCCTGTGACGCAGCACCCAAGAATAATATTCCGCTGCTAGATTATTTACTTGTGATGAACTTTTTATTGTCCAACGAGACATTTGCTATGTAAGACTTATTTATATTCGACACCTGGCTTGTAATAAATGATGCTTCACTATTTGTCATCACATGTATGAGAAAATGATCCTGGCATACATGTGATATTCACTCGGTTGTTCTTCGGAAAAACCGGGTGTGACAGAAGTGGTATCAGAGCCAAGGTTGCGCGTAGGAACGTGGACCTAGGTAGAAATAGACGTATTTAAGGGCCCTATTTTCTGAAAAACTATTTTTACAAGATGTGTGTTGAAAAGTGTTATTTAATGAGTCACTTTCTTCATCTTACCTAAGTTTAAAAAGTTTATCTAACCTAAGTTTAAATGTTTTTTGTTTTTAGATGGTTCGCATGATTCACACCGCTTGCAAGTCCACAGGAGGGAGAGTTCCCGTAGTTGCCCATGCCGAAAGAGAGGAGAGCCGTCCGGTGACGTACCTTTCCTACGGATTGGCAGTAGGAGGCTTGTTGCGCCGTCTTCGACGTATGCTTGAAGCCGCCGGCAATACGGGCAAGCTAATCATCCACTATAACTCCACCAGGACCATCCGTGAGAAGAGGGAAGAATGGAGTTCAGAGATGAGAATTATACACGAAAATCAGCTGCTTAAGATCCACCACTCTCCACTTGTCGAGCGACACAGGTCGATGCGGAGAAGGATGTCACCTGGGAGGCCATCACCTGCCAGAGTCACATCTATCGTCGCCACCTGGACAGGACTGAGTACATGTATGTCCTCTAGCGTGAGAGTGGTACCACGGAGTATAAGTATCCGCCAGTGCAGCAAGGGACTTCCCATGAGCACATGGACTTGTGCTTGGAGGATGCTGCTATGCTCAGCACTCGACTGCAGGAGTGTCAGCAAGAGCTTCTGGATGTTCGGGACACCCTGAAGGAAACGGAGGCATTGCTGCCAGCCTGCCGGAAGGCGAGAGAAAGTGGAGATGGGAATGAACTGTGTGTCACCGCGAATGATACATGGACTCCTGACTCCCCAGATCGTCGGGCGATAAGTCGTCGTCGCACTTCTCCACCAGCAGCCTCCTCACCCAAAGCAGAGTCAGAAGGAAGCCGAAATGATGAGGAAGATCCCGAGGAGCCAGCTCAAGAAAACGAGTAGTGCAGAGTCCTTCCCTTAGTTAGCAAGATGTCGAATAGTCGAGTCGTTAAGTTAAGTTAATGGTGTGTTAATGCTTGGTGTGTGACGTGAGTTGTGGAAGCCATGAGCAATTGTCCACATCCTCGTCTTTAGATTGTTTTGCTTTGGTGTGAGAACCCACATGAAATAATATTGCATTTATTTTTGTGTGAGAAATGAACCCTCAGAAAAGTATAACAAAGCCTCAACACTTCAAAGTACAAACAAATGAAAGTAGTAAGATGATACTAAATGCTTTCAAATTAACATTGGTTGATTCTGCCAGATGGCCGGAAGAGGAAAAGGACGTGCTGCCAACCCCGCCAACAACAACGATGAGGCATGCAACCCTCATCTTTCTGGAGGCCAGGACCGGGGTGGTCGCCGTGAAGGAGTTGATCCCCTCCACCAAATGCTGGAGAATCAAAATCAGCTCATCCAGAACTTGACTCAAGTGGTGGCTAACTTGCATCAAGTTCCACCTCCACAAGCTGCACCATGCCAACCAAGGTTGAGTGAGTTTCAAGGAACTCAACCTCCAAAGTTTGCAAGTGCTGCTGAACCTCTAGAGGCAGATGATTGGCTGAAGACCATTGAAAGTAAGATGAGGATCATACAGTGCCAAGGGTATGAGAGGGTGCTGTTTGCCTCTCATCAATTGCATGGACCTGCTGCTGTTTGGTGGACCACCTATGTGGCCGCCCATCATGACCCTGAGAACATCACTTGGGAAGAGTTCAAGCGTAGCTTCCGCAACCATTACATCCCAAGAGGTGAACTCAAAAACAAGAAGAAGGAGTTTTTGGGACTGCAGCAGGGAAACATGACGGTGAGGGAATACCTCACTAAATTTACTCAACTATCCCGTTATGCCCCACGGGACATAGAGACTGATGAGCAGAAACAAGATTGTTTCGTGGAGGGACTTACCACAGAAATGCAGTGTGCAATGTCCTCAAATGAGTATGAAAGCTTCCAAAAGATGGTGGACAGAGCGTTTGTGGTAGAAAGGAAGCTAAAGGCCTTGGAAAATAAGAATAAGAGGAAGGCCGGGTGGTCACATCAAGCCTCAGGGAGCAACACCCGCCCACGTCTGATGCAGAAACCTGCAGGGCAGACGAACCGTGCTGCGGTACCCTACTCAGCACCAAGAGGGAACAACCCGAACTACAGGCCTCCGGCAGCCCCAATACAGCCACAATGTCAGTTCGTACAGCAGCCTCGCCCTGCATATCCACCTCGAGCAGCAGTACAAGGACCCCCAAACCAACCCCAAGACAGCAAAGGCCAGGCACCTAAGGTTGGGGTGCAATGTTTTAGCTGCGGAGAAGTGGGGCACTACGCCCATAAGTGCCCAAAGAAGAAGCCCACGCAGCCACAACAGCAGAATGTAATGAGAGGACGGGTGAACCACGTCACTATGGAGGAAGCACAAGAGGCACCCGACATGGTAGTTGGTAAGTTTCCTGCCAATTTACACATTGCAACCCTGCTGTTTGATTCTGGTGCTACCCACTCATTCATTGCTCAAGGGTTTGTTAAGAAGCATGACCTAGCAACAACACAAATGAACCATATGCTAGCCGTAAACTCTCCGGGTGGAGAAATAAGGACAAGACAAGTGTGTCCCAAAGTGAACCTAGACATTGATGGGGTAGTATTTACTGCTAACCTCATAGTGATAGATTCACTAGGGATAGATATTATTTTGGGTATGGATTGGTTGACCAAACATAAAGGAATCATCCATTGTTCGACCAGAACGGTGGAACTAACTCACCCTAGTGGCACAAGAGTAAAGTTCATAACAATACACGAGCCTAGGAGGGACATTAAATTAAATCAAGTTGAGGTGAAAGTCGAGGAAATCAGGACCATCAGGGAATATCCAGATGTTTTCCGGAGGAGTTGCCAGGTATGCCTCCCGATCGTGAAGTGGAATTCGCAATTGAGCTAGCACCTGGAACAGCCCCGATATACAAGAGACCTTATCGGATGGACTCCAAGCAGCTAGAAGAACTCAAGGATCATTTAAGAAAATTGACGGAGAAGGGGTATATTCGTCCTAGTTCCTCACCATGGGGAGCTCCGGTGATATTTGTGCCCAAGAAGGACGGAACCCAAAGGTTATGCGTGGATTACCGTGCCTTGAATGAGGTAACTATCAAGAACAAGTACCCATTACCCCGCATTGAAGACTTGTTTGATCAGTTGAGGGGAGCTTGTGTGTTCTCAAAAATTGATCTCAGGTCGGGATACCACCAACTCAAGATAAGGCAATCTGATATTCCCAAGACAGCTTTCGTATCTCGGTACGGACTGTATGAATACACTGTCATGCCTTTCGGGCTAACTAATGCCCCGACATACTTCATGTATCTCATGAACAAGGTATTCATGGAATATCTGGACAAATTTGTGGTGGTTTTCATAGATGACATTCTCGTCTTCTCCAAAGATGAAGGAGAACATGAGAAACATCTAAGGTTGTTGTTGCAGAGGCTGAGAGAACACCAACTATATGCCAAGTTGAGCAAGTGTGAGTTTTGGCTGAAGAGAGTTCCCTTCTTAGGACATATAATCTCGGAGGGAGGAATCTCCATAGATCCCGCCAAAATCGAGGATATCCAGAAGTGGAAGACCCCTGAAAATGTCGGGGAAGTTCGAAGCTTCTTGGGATTGGCTGGATACTATCGACGGTTTATTGAAGGATTCTCCAAGATCTCGAGACCTCTCACCAAACTGTTGGAGAAGGGAATCACATTCACATGGACGCCACAGTGCGAGACGAGTTTTCAGAAGCTAAAGAAAAGATTGACAACAGCCCCAGTGTTGGTTATGCCAGATATGCAGAAGAATTTCACAGTGTACTGCGATGCCTCTAGAAACGGGTTGGGATGTGTTCTCATGCAAGAAGGGCATGTCGTGGCATATGCATCCCGGCAGCTTCGGAAGCACGAGAAAAACTATCCTACACATGACTTAGAACTAGCCGCAGTGGTACACGCTTTGAAAATTTGGTGGCACTATTTGATGGGGAAGAGGACCGAGATATATACGGATCATAAGAGTTTGAAGTACATTTTCACACAGCCAGATCTCAACCTCAGACAAAGGAGATGGTTAGAGCTAATCAATGACTTGGATGTGGGCATCAACTATCATCCCGGGAAAGCAAACGTCGTGGCCGATGCTTTGAGTCGGAAAGTGCAGGTCAATAAGTTGAGCTTGAAGGACATGCCTGCAGAATTGAAGGACGAGGTTATAAGGCTCAATCTATGTCTAGTAAATAGTGGTTAAGCCATCGCCATGGAAGTGGACTCCACACTAGAGCGAGACATACGCGAGGGTCAAAAGAATGATGAGAAGATACGAGAGATCAGATAACTCATCAAGGAAAGTAAAGCTCCGGGTTTTAGAGAGGATGATCAAGGAACGGTGTGGCACGGGAAAAGAATTTGTGTGCCTGAAGTAAAGGAGATTCGTGAATTGATTTTGAAGGAGGCTCACGATTCTGACTATTCAAAAAATTCATCCTGGGAGTACGAAGATGTACCAGGACCTCAAAAGCAGGTATTGGTGGTATGGCATGAAGCGAGATGTCGTGGAACATGTTGCCCTATGTGACACATGTAAGTTGGTGAAAGCAGAACATCAACGACCCGCGGGATTATTGCAACCACTCAAAGTGCCTGAATGGAAATGTGAAAAAATCAGCATGGATTTCATCGTGGGATTGCCTAGAACCCAATCAGGATATGATTCAATATGGGTCATCATTGATAGGCTAACAAAGGTAGCTCATTTCATCCCCGTGAAACAAAGCTACAGCGGATCCAAATTGGCAGAGCTGTACATGTCAAGGATCGTGTGTTACCATGGAGTGCCAAAGAAGATTGTGTCAGACCGAGGGACACAGTTCACCTCGAGGTTTTGGCAGAAGTTGCATGAAACCATGGGAACCCATCTGAAACCGGCGGGCAGACGGAGAGAACCAATCAGATCCTTGAAGATATGCTGAGGGCATGTGCACTCAAAAACAATAGGAGTTGGGACAAGAACTTACCGTATGCGGAGTTTTCCTATAACAACAGCTATCAAGCTAGTATGAAGATGTCACTGTTTGAAGCTTTGTACGGGAGGAAGTGCAGAACTCCCCTATTTTGGAACCAAACAGGGGAAAGTAAAGTGTTTGGTCCAGAAGTACTACAAGAAGCCGAGGCGAAGGTGAGGGAAATTCGCAATAACTTGAGGATAGCACAGACACGCCAAAAGTGCTATGCCGATGTACGAAGAAGAGAGCTCGATTTCAACGTGGGGGACTATGTCTATCTCATGGTGTCCCCTATTAGAGGACTTCGTCGGTTCAAGGTGAAAGGGAAGTTGTCACCTCGATACATCGGACCCTTTCAAGTTTTGGAGAGGAAAGGCGAAGTGGCTTATCAACTAGAGTTACCGGCTCGTCTATCGGATGTGCACGATGTATTCCATGTGTCACAACTCAAGAAATGCCTGAGGACGCCTGAGGAGGTGTTGCCCATGAATGAAGTGGACATAGCTGAGGATTTGTCTTATGCCGAGCAACCATACAAGATTTTGGAGACAATGGAACGCCTCACCAGAAATAAAAGAATCCGGATGTGCAAGGTGCAGTGGAAGCATCACTCAGAAGAGGAAGCCACCTGGGAGCGGGAAGATAAGCTAAAGGCACAATTTCCGAAATTGTTTTCTTGGAACCACCAATCTCGAGGACGAGATTTCTAAGGGGGGTAGAGCTGTAACACCCCAAAATTTTGTTAAGACCCTAAAATAATGTTAAGAGGGGAATTTAAAAAAATTTTGGACGTGTTGCATGTTTTGCAAAAATTCAAATTCAAACTGGAATTCAAATTAAACTCAAATCAGAAAAGAAATAGAAAAAGAAAAAGAGAAAACAGAAAAAAACCGGCCAGTGGGCCGCAACCCACCAGCCGGCCCAACCAGCGCCGCGCCAGCCGGCAGCCGCGCGCGCCGCTTCCTCCCACTGACAGGCGGGGCCCGCCAGCCCTTCTTCTACCTCACGCCCGCGCCGGGATTCTCTCACCCCGGATCAAAACCGACCCGGATTCCTGCGCATCCCCGCCGAATTCCGTTCGTAGGCGACGCGGACTTGATCTAAACCACCCCGCCGCCTTTCCCCGTCTATAAAAACCCCGGCCTCGTTCTGTTTTTCCCACGCGATCCGCCGATTTTCCTCCGGTGAGAACCGAGACTTCTCCGGCAAATTCTGGCCGATCTAGGCTCGGAAATTCCGATCTAACTCGCTGGTCTTGATCCACCGCCTCCGGGGAACCTTGCAGGTGCAGAAAACTCGGTGACTTGCGGTGTAAACACAGCACCGACGAGCCTCGCCGTGGTTTCACCTCGGACCTCGTCGCCGATCACCTTCCAGGACCTCCGAGTTCAAGAAAACCCCCGAGGTGAGATCCCCGACCTCCACTACACCGATCTATGCCATAAAATCACAGTTCTAGGAAGAATTCTCGTAGATCCGAAAGTCTCCAGCGAGACGCCGCTTCCCGCCGCCGTGTACCGCCGGCAGCGCCGCCCGCGTTCGATCAGAGCGACGTGGCCGCTTGTGCGCCGTTTATTTTAAATCGCACGGTAGGGTTTAAATCCCCGCGTACCGGTTCGACGTTATAATCTCAGCCGTCGGTTTAAAATCGGACGGTCCACGTCAGCCCCGCGTTATAAAGACTGGAAATCTTAGGTGCTACCCCCTGGGGTTCTCGGGAAATAAGAGCTAACCCCGGAAACTTCTGATCTAGCCCCTGGAACTTCAGAAAATAATGTAAATGCATTTAAAAATCAGTTTTAGCCCCTGGACTTAATAAAAATTAAGAAAAACTCCTCTGATAAGTGTAGCTAGACCCCTGGAAATTCTGAAAATAATATTATAGACCCTGTAGTGGGGTGAGTTTACCTTTTTAGCCCTGTTTAGTATTTAATTTAGGAAATTGAATATGTGGCTAGTGTTTAAAAATTAAAAAGTGGGACAAACATATTGTCAAAATTTAATTAAAGACTTTCTCAGTATTTAGGAAACTTTGGAGTGAGATAAAAACATATTTTGGGCTGAATTGAATCTGTTTAATTTATTATTCACATTTAGGGACACATTTTTAAGTAAAGAATAGTTCTAGGAAATAGGGAAAATAATTGTGAAATAGTTTACATCAGAGGCAAAGGTCAAAATATGTTATTAAATTATTAAGGACCAGAACCTATTCTGTTTAGATGATGTGTCTTACTATTTTCATAATAAAGTACACATTTATGCATAGGAAAATAAATCTGAAAATATAGCAACAAGTAAATGATAAATGGAGTTTCTAAAATCCAAAGAATTCAGTTTAGGGTTGGTAGAAATTCTGAAGACACATATGGAGAAGAAAAATACCTTTCATGCACACTTGGTAGCTAAAAGGTGTATCAATTGAATATAAGGAATTTATTTAAATTGGAAACTCATATATTATATACAAACATAAATATGAATACAAAGGTAGAAATCATATACACATGTTTAAAAGTGAATGTAAGCCAAAATCAACACACATAGAGTAACCACAACACATATAAATGAGAATGACTTTCATAAATATGAATGTGTGGTTTGTATGAAGTGGAAGTGTAAACCATGTCTTATGGATTGTTGTTTTTCTTTTGCTATGTGTGATGGTATGATGTAGAACCTGCTCAAGAGCAAGTTATTCCTTTCCAAGACCAGGACTACCCATTTCAAGAGCAGCAGGAAGGAGGCAAGTGTCCTTGACCACTTTGATCCTATGCTAGGATGTGTAGATAGAATTATTTGCATTGTCAAGTTAAATATGAAATCCATGCTAGGAAGTTTCCCTAGAATTGCATCACCTTGTTTCCTTGTAGCTTGGGTTGGGATTTATTTTATCATGTCACTTATTATTATGCGTATGCTTAGCCATGCTTAGAATGGGATGTTTGGGATGAGATCATCAGTTTATAATACCATACTCTTGAATGAGATATTGTGAGTTATGTAGAGGTAGGGATCAAGGCAAGTTGGATGTTTTGGTTGGTGCTGGGTGCACGAGACTCGGGTTTGTGCTTAGTACTTGCCTGGATCCTAAGGACCGGTTCATGGAGCATGTAACTTGGCTTTACAGTGCCAACCACATGCTGAGATGGAGCAGCTTGGCCAATTAATTAGGTGTATCCCCGGCGTAGTATGGTTGTGTTGGATGGTGTGGGGAGTAGGTGTCAGCTGGACTACCATATGAACCGCAAGGCTCAAGAGGGGGCCACTGTAGCGTCGTTGGAGCCTCTTGTATGCTGTTAGGGGTGAAACCTCAGTGGGCCCATGCTCGTCGGGAATCCCTTTGTAAAGGCTTCGTAGTGATCTCCTGGCTACACACCTGGGAAGTGTGAATGTGGTTCGTAGCCACTGGCATAATGGAGGTTCTTTTAGTCCATCCGGCAACAGGGGATGAAATCACTACATGTGGGTACAGTGGTACAAACTCTGCAGAGTCAAAACTGTCATGACAGCCGTGCTCACGGTCAAGAGCGGCTTGGACTTATTCATGATTAGACGATTGATGATTTTGGAAGTTGTGGATGTTAAGTGGGGAGCTTAACATCGGAAATAATGTTATGGTTACTTGATTTTGATGATGGGTTGGGAGATTGGGACCATTTCACCTGTGTAGTAATGTAGGTGCTTAATAAGCTAAAGTGATAGGTATTAATTGCGTAGTGCTTTAACCATGAGTTCAACCTCTCCTTGCTCTAGCCATGCATGATATAATTTTCCCACACTTGCTGAGTACCATTGGTACTCAACCTTGCATATTTGTTGGTTTATATTGCTGCTCAGGTCAAGATAATGAGGTGGTGTATAATGACCAAGACTTTGGACCCGAAGAAGGTTTCTAGGTTCATGGAGACCCCCAGGCAACGCCTGTGACAGAGCCCCCAAGAATAATATTTCGCTTCTAGTTTATTTACTTGTGATGAACTTTTTATTGTCCAACGAGACATTTGCTATGTAAGACTTATTTATATTTGACACCTGGCTTGTAATAAATGATGCTTCACTATTTGTCATCACATGTATGAGAAAATGATCCTGGCATACATGTGATATTCACCTGGTTGTTCTTCGGAAAAACCGGGTGTGACAAGCTGGAAGTATCCCGACCGAAGAGCACATCCTTTGGGTTCCATCGTTCTTGTCTACGGATAGCTCGGGGGCTCCCCACGGTAACGATCTTGGGCATATAAACCCTTATCTAGCTGCTTCTGAATTTGCTTCTTGAGCTCCACTAATTCATTAGCAGGCATTCTATATGGCTTCTTAGCTATAGGTGCAGTTTCGGGTACTAAATCAATGGCAAACTCGATGTCCCGGTCAGGTGGCATACCTGGCAATTCCTCCGGAAACACATCTGAATTTTCTTGAACCACCAGAATGCTTTCCAATGTCACTTCTTCCACATGGTTCAGCATTGCCTTGTCGGTTGCAGGTTGGGCTGTCTCGAACTCGATACGAGTACCGTGCTCACTCGTCAACTGCACGATCCTCTTAGCACATTGAATCACTCCATTGTACTTGCTTAACCAGTCCATTCCAAGTATTATATCAATCCCTTGGGTATCCTAGACGATAAGGTTGGCAAGAAAGTCTACCCCCCCTCATTTTAAGGCTTACTTTCGGACATACTATATTAGTCCTCATCTCTCCACCGGGAGAATTAACCAACCTAGTTTGTTTCATGTGGGATATGGGCAGGTTATACATGGCAACATACTTGGATGAGATGAATGAATGCGATGCTCCGGAATTGAATAAAACAGTGGCTGCCTCCATTCGGCCGTGGGTTCTGCTTAGGTGCATTGCTCGGCTGTCCAAGGCCTTTCTTGGGGCACTCATTTGCAAAGTGTTCCACCTCTCCGCATGAAAAGCATGCCATGTTACGCATAACACCAGGAAGGTTGGGGCGAGGCTAGTTTTGAGCATAGGCATCCATGTTGGGATGGGGCGCAGGAGGCATAGGCAAACAGGGTGCTTGCATGATAGGGTGTTGCTGCAGTGGCTGATTAGAACGAGGTGAATTTGCAGGGCGGAAAATAGAAGTAGACGAGCCATAGTATGGTGCAGCTGGTGGCATGAAGCGGGGACGTACATTGCTTCCTTGTGGCTGTCCTTGATATGGCATTTTCCTCTTGCCCTCTTGTTCAATCTCACAGATCTTGCTCTTCACCACTATAGCTTTGTCAACATGTTTCTGGAAGTTTGCATAATCATTGTTGAGAAGCTGGACTTGAATTTTATTATTTAGTCCTCTCATGAACAGGTATTGCTTTTTGTGATCCGAGTTAACATCCTCTGGAGCATACCTTGACAGTTGCGTGAACTTGTTGAGGTACTCATTCACGCTCTTCCTCCCTTGCGGAGACCTTCAAACTCCTGCATTTTAAGGACGATGACTCCTTCAGGGACATAGTGAGAGCGGAAACTCTCCTTGAATTCAGCCCAAGTAATTGTCTCCCGGTTGGCATTGTGGGGACCACCACCCCGACAGTCCAGGAATCGCATTGGGTGGTGCCGTGCGATGCGACACCCAACAGCACATATCCGAAAAACACACATACACAACAATATATGTCTTTTATACATATTATTGTCTCATTTTACAAATAATGTACAGCGTACATTGCAGCATAAGATAAGAATACACTCTCGGGCTATAGCCTACGCTAAGCAAAATGAAGCCATCCTGCCCGCGGATGCTCCACAATAGCATTGCACCCAAACGCAGCAGCGGGCAAGGTTCCAAATGAGACTTACACCCCTCATTGGGTGCTGCCGTGCTCGGATCTCCCTTCCTACCTAATGTTGCCTTCTGCAATGTTACCTGCAAAACAATGGATCAACAAACCGTGAGCTTATGCTCAACAAGACTTAACCGAAGCCCTACACGTGGAACTCTAAATGCTGGAAATAGAGGGTTCCATAAAGAAGTTTAAATAAAAGATGAACTTGAGCTAACAGAGAGTACTTACTTCCCCTCCTCGCCATGGATAGTCCATGTATTGTTCCCCTCCTCGCCTTCTTCCTTAGCGAGGTAACGAATCATGTCCACATACACAAAATATTGAAGCATCAACTTCAACAATTCCGGATACCTGCTGCGTTGAGAACAGTGGGATACCACCCATCCGTTCTCCAGTTGTTTATCCTCTTCCATCTGTAGAAACATATTTGAAAAAGGTCAAATATTCATTTTAACAGTAAATCAGTGAGTTATAACATAAAAAATGTCATTGAACTCATAAAACCTGGAAACACAAATCAAACTTGGAACAAATTTGATTTCTGGTCTGCTACCTAAACTGACAGCCCTGACCAGTTTCCCTTTTAACCTGATTTAGACCCAGCTAAAGAAAAACCAGTTCTGGAGCTCAACATCAAAGTTAAAGTTAACTTCAATAGGTTTCCAGAATGTATTTATTTGGCCTCATATCTGTCCTGTTTCAAAAGTTATGATATGTCAAAGTTGACAGAATTTCTGGAGAAAATTGGACAGCACCTCCCTGCTTGAGGTACTGATTTTATCCAAGAATTCCAGTTAATTCTACCTCGAATTTGACAAAAATCTCTGTTACAAAGTTGTAACCTATCTCATATACTTTTTATAATGCCTCATTTTCTATTTTTGGATTTTTATGCAGAAAGTTATGCTCATTTTTCTGAGAGTTACAGAGAGTATTTGCTCTGCCCTGTTTTCAGGACAGTTTCAACTCTACTACATTTTTCGACTATTTAAGGGATAAAGTTGTAAAGCCCTTCAAAAGCTTTCCAGAAATGTATCGTACGACCCCAACATTGAAAGATCTCGACCTCTAACCTCTGTATAACTTCAGCATTATTTCAGCTGAAAACAGAGGACTCTGTTCCTAATATCATATAAGTTGAAAACTTGCTTACTTTGAACACCCTGATTAAGGGAAAGATTTAAATCAAAATTTTAGTGCTCTGGATCAAAACATTTAAGTTTTACAATGATGTTAATTATTTAGTAGTCTGTGACGTCGAAGCGTCACCCAGTTCATGCCGGTACTACGTTCCTCACAAAGAAAACCTATACCAGACTTAGCTGGCTTCGTTAATTCGGTGGCACTAAACGTCTCTCGCACACATATGCTACTCGTCTACCAATCCGTGGTTAGACTACCTGCAATTAAACCACACAATCGTCGGGTTCAACTGCACACTGAACCCGGTCCCAATACAGTTCCATACAACCGTCCGTTGTCACTCGCACGGTTGTTCTCAAGCCAAACACGCCTTGAGCTACGTGTTCACGTTACTAACCACGTGACGGGGTCTCCCCTGCTTGCCCGTAGCACGCCAGGGAAGGGCATTGCTCGAATACCCCAAACGACATGAAGAGTCGTAGAGGATGCTAAAGCTGGCCGGGTTACCTGTCACCCGTGAGGCTCCACCCTTAAGCTTGTGCGCACTGGTGGACAGCGCTTACATGCACCCCCAAGACATATGAAGTCCCGAGATGCATGATTTCCCGACATAAGCAAATAGGTTAGTGTTGCCACTTTCCATACACTAATAACATCCTTATATGGGCTAATAACTCATTCCTCTCCGAGTTTTTTTTTGAAAATTTAACCTTTTTAAGTGTGTTAAACCTCAACGGAGTTCCGATGCCATGCTGTGAGAACCCGAAAGTCCCGACAAGCCAGGATCTCACCAAGGGGTACTGCGATAGACAGCACCAGATAACACACATAAAAAGTGTAAAGTGGAAGCAAAATTTTATTACATAAACTTGTTTTTGAACAAAGTTACATCAAAATAACGTTAAGCCTACACTCGCGGGCGTAGACTAAGCAAAAGAGTTCATGTTCAGCCCATGAAAATGTTCTCACTAGCACACACGCACACTAACACGGCAGCGTGCACGACTCCCACTCGACGGTGGTTCCCTATTGGGGGTCCATCTCCTCCTCGGGAGCATCCTCCTCATAGAACCCTGCAAACGCTTCAAACATAAGAAGTGAGCACGATGGCTCAGCAAGACTGACCCCTCACCTACACATGAAACTCTACATGCTGGGTTTGCAGTGTATAATAGGAAAGTATGTTGCAAAAGACACGCCTAATTAGTTGAATCTTACTTTCAAGTTTTATCCTCAAGTTAGTGGAAAACCTCGTGCTAAGACACATAAGAAAGCCACAGTCAAACAAGAAATGCATTTCTCTTATGTGCTTTGCCTAAGGTTAAAAAGAACTTTGATTAGCTCTAAATTAAAGGATTTCATTAACAAACAATGTAAAGCTTTTAACCAGAAATCTTTTAACATGGCACTAGCTTTTTCTTTCTACGTCACGGTGCAGTGAACAAGTGGTACTCACTGACTGTGAGGGACGGCAATTATAATCGATTTACACCTGCAGGATTACTCGAATAACCCGTCACGTACGTCCGTACTCGATGTTGCCTACGGCAACCACCACAAACGTCGTACGCAACCACCTTTCATCCGTTAGCCAAGTGTTGAACCGGTCCTATCGTCCCGAGCAGGTGGTCTCTATGCGGAGCATCTGCAGTGCCCACTAGACGATTTACACCTTGCTGCTCCCAACCTACCCTCTGGACGACAAGCAATGCCTCAACAGATCGCTACCCGAATTACATCAGTTTCCAGGTTCCCATATATCCAGTAGCTCTTCGGTACTGTTCTAGCTTGTTCAACAACAGGCCCACACATGGCCCAGTCCTCAATCAATATAAGCAGAGCTATGGCACCCAGGCCCCAAAGTCCTTCTGCTCTTACTCTCCGCTCGGTCTCAATTTCTTGCCATGTGATTCATTGTCTATCTTTCTAACCGAGTGGTGTGCCGCTAAGCCTATTCTCGCGAGTAGTTCCAACTACTCGACTTGTACCAAAACCTATACCATTTTAGCATTGCAGTGGCTACTCGAGGTTTAAAATCTAAGCCCAACTCCCTGGTTCTCTTGGCTATGCATTTGGGTTTCCAATCAAGACTCTAATGCACAATTGTAGGAATTGCATAAAGGAAGTGATCAAAACATACGACTTTGTAAATGGTTTAATGCAAACCAGAGTTTTCCTTGCTACTGATCGTGAGCTAACTGTTCTTCTGTAGTGATGAAGTCTAGAACCTCCAGATCTTTTTCGATCTTAGCGACTACACGGAATAAACATACGATGTGTGTCAATTTAAATGCAATCGAATTGAATTTGATACTATGAAGACTATAAGTATAGCTAGACAGTCTTATTGACTCTGAAATTTTTACTGTGGTTTGGAAACAACTCTAACATGGACTTGGCCAAATTTCATTTGAAGCAAAGCACATTTGAGCCCTGCATGAATAAATATGTATTTGGCCATAACTAGAGCTCTTATGGTGTTCTAGGGGTTTTCATGGAACAAGCTATGACTTTCTGGATACTAGATTTTCAGAGGGTTATAATGGAATTGGTTTCATCTAATTTGGAGAATCCTAGCAAAAGATATGAGCTAAACAAGTTCAGAGAAAATCTGAAAAATGTTTCTGGACATTTTTCCTTTTCTCTGGACCAGTTTCCTTAATCATACCATTAGGTGGATCAAATTAGCTCGGATGGATCTGAAACTTTTATGGTGGGTCTGGGATATTACAAGGAATACCCTGGACAAATTTCTTAATTTTCCACCAAAGGGATCTCTAGTAAAAATTCTCAACAATTTAAAATTTGGAGAATTAATTCTGGATAAATAAAAGTTTTCATGAAGTGAAACTTGGTTTGCTGAAAGTACTCAGAGATATGAATCCAACAAAATTTGGTTAACTTGATTTGGACACGCCTAGAAAAAGTTATGTGTGTTTGAAGTTTGGGGAAAATCTGGAAATTGGAAAATCCGAAAAAAGTTTAAATGTCTGACTGTGGGGTCCCTGGCGACGTATCACTCTCTGGAGCATTGGCACACAGGGTCACAGAGTTAAATACGCGTAGCCACACATCGATCCCGAGCCACAGAAAATCTGGCGCCCGGATAACTTAGGCTGACACGTGGGGCCCGCGGGTTGTCTTCAACCTCGCGCTCCCGCGCTCGGCTTCCACCCCCCTCGCCGGAGGGGCTTTACAGTGCTTCAAGATTCACGATTTTCACTGCCTCTGCCTAATCTCCCACAGGGAACACGTTGCTGGCCTTAGCTTGACCCGAGAACGATCGGAACATGGCCGGGCGACGAGCGGCGGCTTCGGAAGAACTTCGGCCACCTCCGCCGGACTCCCTAGCACCCCAAAAGCTCGAGCAAAGGATCGTACAGCATTGGTGCACCCTAAGGAAGATCGGTGTGAACTCAAATGAGCTCAGAAACTGCTCTAAATAGCATGTCACCGTGTGACCTAGGTCAAAAATCGGGAAAAATTGCAAAACTCGGAGAACAGTGGCTAGACTTGATGGTTCTCCGAGCTTTCTGTTCCTATGAACTCGCACAGAGAACTAAAAGTAGTTTTCTATGTTTGGTGATGTGCCGTGCGACGTGTAGCACGAATTTTGCAGAGTTGGCCGGTGGTCTCTTTTGTACACCGGCGCAAAACACATGAAATTCCAGCGAGAGTAGCCACGACATGCGGCCGGAGCTTCTGGTGAAGGAAGAGGAGACCTTAACGAACCTTTTCGATGTTCACAGCTCGAGGAAAGATGGGCTGTGGTGGCCGGACGACGCGTTCTCGTGGTGGTGGCTCGGGTTGAACCGAGGAAGAAGAAAAGGTGTGGTGCCGTCCAGAGAAAGGTGATCACGAGCTTCCGAGGGCTGGAGCACATCGAGTGAAGGTCGGCGACCTCGTTTGCGGGCTCAGCTCAGCGTGAAAGCCGTTGCTTCAGCCGGTCGATGGTGGAGCAGAGGGTTTGGGTGAGCGGCGCGTGTTGCGATGTTTCTGTGGGAGAGGGTGTCGGGGAATGCGATGAAACGGTCCGGAACTCGTCCGAGGGTGAGGCTGAGGCGACCAGGAAGCAGATCGGTGGCTCAAAGAGGCAGGAAGCTGCTGGCCGGCGTTTCTTTGCCGTGGCACTCTCGGGCACGAGCGCAAGAACCCGAGTGAGCGAGCACAGTTGGTTTAGCTCTATTCTGTGACTGACAGGGGGTCCCACTTGCTAATTTTTGTCCTCAAAAATTATCTTTCTACTGCTCCAAATATTAGGGACCTCAATACACTTTGTAATTTGATCAAACCTCCAAATGACCCTTTGGATTTGAATAATTCAAAGTGTGATTTGGTTTGACTGAATTTGCAGCAATTGTGAACTGAAATCCAAATTTGGCTTGAATTTGCTCAAATTAGCTCATGTCAAGATCAACTCCAAATGGAGTGAAAACTGGTGGATGGACCCAATAAAATGTGCTGAGTGTGAAAATGAATCTCACTTTTGAATTTTATGGGATGAAAGGAATTTGAATAGTAATTTAAATTCAAACTAGCCTTTTAATGATTGTACCCAAAAGTACCTCAAATAGGTTTGGATTTGGGTGAAATTTGGCATGAGCATTCCTAACCAAGTTTAGGAGTTAATCATATGCTTAGCCCCTATATGATGCATGTGGGAAATACCAATTTTGCACTTTGTGAGTTCATCTCCTAATAAATCCATTTATGGTGGTTACTTGCTCTTCAAATGTGTTCATATGATTTCAACAAATGAATTGAGGTGCGGGTGTGATGAACACTTTTAGCAAGTGAAAAACTTGGGATCTTACATAGAGTGGAACACTAAAGTTCTGGATGACGTCCGTATCCTTCCAACGGTTATTTTATGTGACCCCATATCAGTTCAGATTCAACAGATATGAAGTTTGAAAGTTGACAAAAATTCAGGGAGAATTTCAGCAGTACCCCACCGAGAGGTACCCACTTTGATTCAACTTTTTCATACAGTTCCGGAACAAGTTTGTCAAAACTCCCAACTTCAAAGTTGTAGCCAAACCCACCATATCTCCAGAAATGTACCACCCAACCGTTGACAAAATGTATACAGGAAGTGATGGTCCAAAAACAGACAGCTACAGAAACTGAACCAGATTCTGTTCGATGGTTTAAAATACTAAGTTAACATGTGAATATGTTGTGGGAGTGAACAGAAAAGTTGGAGAATACTTCCATATCTTTCAAATGAGTGTTTATTTGCCTTCAACTAAGTTTTAGATCAAAAATTATGAGCTTCTAAAGTTAGCAGAAATTCTGAAAGAATTTCAGCAGCACCTCCCCTGTAAGTGCTCACTTCGGGTCAACTTTTCCATACAGTTAAAAACGTATATGGACCAAACTCATATTTACAAAGTTGAAGCACATTTCATAAGATTCCCAGAATTGTAAGATTTCACATTTTGCAATTCTTATAAAGGAAGTTATAAGCAAAAATCCAATCAGTACAGAAACTATACACAGAATTTGGGTACTCTGGACAGTTTCACTTGTACTGCGGATTTCACCTCTTTGCAGTAGGATTCTGTCTTGAGGTTGAATGGAAACATTGTAAAGAACTTCCCAAGTTTTTCAAATGTATTTATATGAAGCATTTGCATTCCTGGATCAAAAGATATGATGGTTAAAAGTTAACAGAATTTCTGGCAGGATTTAGACAGCACCTCCCCAGAGGTAACTAGTTTCAATCCACAATTCCAATTAATTATGCTCCAATTTTGGAAAAACTTTGAATTACAAAATTGTATCATATCTCATGACCTTTCTATACATGTATCACAATACCCTTGGAGATTTGTTCACCGAGAGTTATGGTGGAATTACAGAGACTCTGTTTCTGGTTCTACCCATTTGTAACAGTTTTGGTTTCTAAGGTTTTTGACCAACTTGAAGTTTGTTTATGTCCTGGAGGTTTATAGAGAAATTTTAGAGAACTTCTTCAACTTTCCAAAAATGTATCACACACTAACATTGGTCTTTTCTACAATGAGTAACATTCTGTACAAGGTTCAGCAGCATCACTGCCAAAACAGGGGACTCTGTTTTTGGGTCCCTCTATACTCACATATCCTTAGGTTGGTTTCTAAACACGTTTTAACCAATTCATTTGAACTCTCTTTATTCAAATCTTGCAGAATCTACAATTTTAGGAGATGAGCGAGGTGTTGATGCAATTTTTCATGATAATGCCGGTACTACGTTCCTCATAAAATACAAAAACCTACCCGGATTACATCCGGTGTAGACGTTCTATTAGTGGCACTAGAATCGTTCACTTGCAAACATAGTCTACTCGTAATACAGATACATGGTCAGTGTACCTGCATAAAACCACTCAATAATGGAGCACACAAAGGTTTCTCATTTCAGGCAGGTCCATATCATAATAAAAACATACACCCCGTATCATTTCCATACGGGCCGTCCTTGAGTCATGCCACGTCTCAAGGTACATGGTCGCCGTCGAAGTGTATTCCTGCGACACTTCCCCCGGTCTGCCTGAGCAGCCCGCGGAGGTTCTTTTTTCGGTGGGGCTAGTGGATCTCGAAGGTCAGAACGCAATGGCGAGAGGAACACGAGGATTTACGTGGTTCGGGCTGCCGGAGCATCATAACCTACGTGCACGGGTGTGTTTGCTGTATTGCTCGCGTGTATGAGTATGTGAGTTGGCTGGGTAACGAACCCCCTGCCCGGAGGTTGCCCCGGTCCTTTTATATCCCAAGGCCAGGGCAGTTACAAGGTGGTCCGGGGCGCGACAGGTGGCCCCACAGCTATCTACGTCCTATATACGAGCTATAGGCATTTACAGCTGTATGCTTTGTCACTGTCTGTGGAGTTAAGGCGTGCCGCCTGTCACGCCGTGCGCCCCTGTTCGGACGTCCGGTGATGATGAAGTTCCCGTATTGTCGCCGCGTCTCCTCGCTCTGCTGGGCGGCACTGTTATGCCATCACGCCTCGCCGCCCTGTCTTTCACCGTAATGGTGCGCAGACAGGGAACAGAGGTGTGCGTCATGCGCCATGCTTCTGGGAAAGGTGCGAGCCTTGAATGTTCGGCCTGACTGTATACCTTCCTGTATACTTCTTGCCCTTCTGCCCGTTGCTCATTGTTGTGATGCCCGGGCGGCTGGCCCTCGGGACCGGTGTCCCTGCTGGAGCTGCCTTGCGCTGTAGCGGGTGGTCCGGATATTGGGCACGTGGCAGCTCCGGAGTCCTCCCATACTGGAGGTCGGGTCTGGGCCGCAGGTCATGTGGCACATTCGGGGCCTTCCTCGGGGGGAGGGGGGGCGGGGGGGGGGGGGGGGGGGGGGTATTCTCGGAGCTGTTGCCTGCGTGGCCGCTACAGGGCCCTACCATGCTGGAGGTCGGACATGGAGCCGCTGGACACACGGCACCCCCGGAGCCCTCTCTGACGGAGGATGTGTCTCGGAGGCTTCGGGCGCGTGGCAGCGCCGGAGCACTTTTTGACGGAAGATGGGGTCCAGCACCACCTGATACGTGGTGGTTCCTGAGCCACCCTCGGCCGGTCGTCAGGCTCAGGGCCTAAAGACACGCGACAATCCCGGGTCTGCCCATTGGGCCCAGGGCACATGACTTACGCTGGGGCCTGCCTAAGCCGGGAGGGCGGGGCCCAAGTGCTTTCTATCCACTACATGGGGGTACCCGGTTCGTAGGGTTTTGATAGTGGCCCATGGGCCCATCTCCATCTCGGGGGAGGTATTGAGCCTGCAGGTGGGGCCCCTATCTCTTCCGTGTGGTGGTTTTGGACTTGCAATTTTTGGGAATCAAAGTGGTGGTGAGATTTCCGCGTAGTGGGCGAGTGATCGTACCTGGGAGACGAAGAGGTTGCTTACCGTCGGTCAAAGAGGCTTCTCTGCCGTCACAGACAGACGCCTCTTCATTGCCGGAAGGTCATGGGGGAGCATGTTTCGTGCAACTGCTGCATTACTCGCGTCGGTACCCCGCATGACCCCTGCTTTTCCTCTTGTCAGGCTTTATCCAAGGACCGCTCTTTCCCACCTTAAACGCGGTGCCCGTTGCCCACACTGACTGCTAAGTGGGCCCTGCACTTCTGCCCTTGATGGCTCGGCCAATGCGGGCGCAATTATTTCGGGCACGTCGTGATTGGCGGCTCTCGAACGGTCTGGGGCAAATAAGGAGACCCCCTGCTGCTGACAGGAGTTCCCTCCGTCATTTTCTGCCCTGTGCTTCATCTTCTCGCTCCCTCTCCCTGCTCCAATGGTGTCGAACCTCCGAGAGTCTCGTCTCAAAAGTGCTAGCGACGTGAGGTGCCTGATTGGCTTGCAAGCGCCTCAGTATGATGGAAGGGTAAACTGCGGATCCCTCCCGCTCGTAGACCTTGAACCCGGCGAAGTCATCATTTTGCTCGGGTACACACTGGCGGGGCTGGCCTTCCCCGCTTCCTCTTTCTTCCTGACCCTTCTGGAGTCTTACAGGCTCCAGCTTCAGCACTTGACGTCGCATTCCCTCATGTTGGTGTCGATTTTCGTCCACCATTGCGAGATGTTCGTGGGGGTGCAGCCATCGGTGTGGCTGTTCCGGACGTTCTTCGTCCTCCGGTCGTTACTACTTCCAGCACCACACCAGGTCCGTGGAGAAGTACATCTCTCTGTTCTCTTCCAGGAAGTGGGAGAACTGGAGGGAAGCCTGGGTCATCGTGAAGACCAATGTCTACGACCGGCTGGATCTGCCCACTTGTCCTCCTTTGACCACGTGAACTGACTGGGAGAAGACACCGCACCTTGAGAGCGTATACTCCCCTGTGCTGGCGAGGATTAAGTTCCTGGCGGACCAGGGGTTGTCCTCGCTGATGGTGTTAGCCGACTTCCTGGTCCGGCACATCGCTCCCCTCCAGAGTCGTTGTCACGCGGCCTGGATGTACACCGGCGATAGCGACCCCACTCTCCTGGAGCGTGGTCCCGGGACTAACCTGAAGATGGAGCTCCCGGACGCTTTGTTGGGGACGATATGCACCGACATTGGAGCCAGCCCAGTCTCCGACGACCTCATCATCCCTACGACGTCGTGCCATCCCATCTTCATGAACTAGGAGCTGAGATCGCAACTGCTGAGGACGATGCCGACATTGGACGATATCGACATCGCTCCTCGGCAGGTCGGCGAAGCTTCCCGAAGGATAACGATCCCCGGGGTGACTGGAGCAAGTGATGGGGGGGGGATGCCCCCTCTGATTTGACCTCGGCTGCTTCAAGTATTGCCACGCCGAGTTCCGCAGCTCCGACTCCCTCCGCCCAAAACCTGGACAAGGGAAAGGGGAAGGCGCTGGTGGCTCCCCAGCCTAGCTCTCCTAGGAAGAAGTGGAGGCTGACTCACACAGACGGGAGCTTTGTCTCTGCACCTGGCCCTGTGATGCCCGCGGCGGCCCCAAGTGCGCCCGAAGTTGGACTGGGGGGCGCGGCCGGAAGCGGCGTGGCCGGTCCTGCATCCATGCCTGCAGGGGGTACTCCTGCAGCTCCAGTGCCTCCTCTGCTGGCGAAGAGGCCGGTTGCAGCCGGAGGATCCAGTGGCTCTGGCGGCTCGAGCAAGCATCTCCGAGCTGCTTCATGGGATTTCGTGGCCCTAGGTAGCTCATCCTAGGCCACCCTTTACTGCTTATCCTCTTTTTCTATGCTTTGAGATTGTCCTCTGACCTCTGTCCTCTACGCAGGACTCCGTCCGCATGAGCTCCTGAGAGCGCTCCGGTGCCGTAGGGCCTAGCGATCCGCCGGCAGCTTCCGGGACTGCTCCAGGTCAGGGTGCGGACCCTCCCGCGCCAACGACGTCCATGCCGCCTACTTCTTCTGCAGATGTCTCTCTGGTGGCCCTTGATGCGGGGGATTCCAGCCAGGACCCTCCGTCAGCCCAGGCTCTGGTGCCTGATTCTGAGCCAGCCATAGCTGATGGGGCTCCACCAGCTTACGGCGATGAGCCCACTCCCGCTGGTGACAAGAGCGCGTCGGATGCCGCAGCTCCTGCCCCAGAGGGTAGCATCCCCCAGCCAGGAGCTCACTTGCCCTCTTCCGAGGGACAAGCCAAAACATCCCTGGGGCCCTGCGTCTCTGTGCCTACTCCGGCGGGCATAAACATCCCGGAGGACGATGTCCAGGAGGCCCCGGCATGCGTCGAGCGGGTCCCTTTGTCTGAGGATGTGACTTTGGCTCATGCAAGTCTCCGTCAGGTTCAGCTGTCACTGGACCAGGACCAGGGAGCCATCCAGCAGAAGGAGGAGCGCCTCATTGGCTGGGAAAGGCTGCTCAAGCTCCGGACCGGGGAGACACGGAGGAGGTTGGAGACGAAGGAGGCTCGTCTGCGAGAGGAGCAAGAACTGACCAACCGGCAGCGGGACCTGGTCGATCGGCTGGACGAGCAGTCCAAGAAGCTCTGTGCAGAAGCCGAGGCCCACCAGACAGCCAACAGTCGCCTTGCCTCCCTGGAGGAGCTACGGCTAGTGCTGACTCGCCGCGAGGCCGCCATAGGCGAGCGTGAGAGAGAGCTAGCGGCGAAGGAGGAGGAGGAGGAGGCTTTATCGCACTTGCAGCGGGAGTGGCCGAGCTGAAGTCTCAGACTGACGACTTGGACCGCCAGCAGGCCTCTCTGAATAAGGAGCGGGAGAGGCAGGTGAAGGAGCACCAGGACCTCCGGGCTGTGGAGCTAGACGTCTCGTTCCGTGAGGAGGGACTGCAGCGCCGTGCCCACGAGCTTGATGCTCGGGAGGCGACGTTGGCTGCCAAGGAGAGAAGACTCTGAGTCGATGCAGCAGCCCTGGCAGCAGCACGGTGTGAGCTTTAGAAGCTCTGGGCCTCGCGTATGGCAGAGGTCCAGCAAGTCTGGGACTTCCTGGGCCGTGCTGAGTCAGTTCTGTTGCCCTTCAGCTTCAGCCCGGTGCGCATCGGCGAGCTTTCGCAGGAGATGAGCCAAGTGCTCCCTGTGTTCGACTCTGCAGGCTCGAAGATGGCAGTGTTGGAAGACGTTGTCATTGACCTGCTGGAGACGGAGGGAAAGCCCTGGCTAAGGAGGTGGCGACACATGTGTTCACCTGCTTCTGAAGCTGGGACCCCGGTGTTTCCCTGGAGCCAGTTATCCAAGGCCCCGTCGCTGCAAGGGAGGTGGCAGCCTGGTCTGTGGTCGAGGACCTAGGAGCTCTCATCGCCGGGCAGTTTAGGCGTAACACGGGCGAGTCCTAGGTGGGCCCCAACTTTTGTATCTTTTCTTTTATCTTTTGTGTCTTGTTTTGTATCCCTGTGCTAATGAATGGAAGACTATTTGCTGGCCTATCATCCTTCAGCCATTTGGGGCAGGGTCCGGAAGGCAGAACCACTTTTGGCTTCCACGGGCTTCTCGGACCTTGATGCCGCAAGAACCGGGGACTCTCTGATTCACAAAAGTGGTTGATGCTTCCTTGTTGCTTGCTTTATATGTTTACCCTCTTCCTTCTTGCGCATCTCAGGGGTCCGAGCATCTTTGCTGGCCTGACCGGTTCTGATGGCCCCCTGGCAGGTGTGCCCAAGTGATTGGGGACACCTGCCAAAAGGTACAAGACACCAGCTTTGGACCCTTTGGGAGACTCCAGTCTTGGGGGTCCGTGAGTGGCCCCCTCGGGAAGCTGAGGTTCCAGCCTTACGGTTCGGATTCCTGTTCCGTGAAGTTGCATTTTCTCTGCCCGATGGCCTCATTACGACTTATGGCCCTCAACTTGAGCTATGCAACCTGGTTGATTTGGTGCGGAAGTTCTCGAGCCCTGTTTATTATGCTCTCTGAGGTGGTGTGTCGGCCGGGCCCCCAGCATGGGAGCTGCGCTACAAGGGTAGAGTATGCGTACTCAGGGCACAGGGCAGGCTAAGCAGGCTACACACCTTGGGGCCCCCATGGCCTGACACTCCGGAGGGGGGGGGGGGTTGTGTTGGCACCATCGGACCTGACCAGGAAGGTACCAAGGGGGTCCGGAGACAATTACAGGTGCTTCCGATGTTTCCGCCTTGTCACATAACTTTGGCCAGGGGCGAGGCTGAGAAACACAAATATGTACATGTCGAGGTGTACAGAAAAAATAAACGCAAGCTCGAAAGGAAGGATACTGTTTACAATGGTGGCACATAGGAAGGGTCAAGCTGTACAATAGTCCGAACTACTTACGCCGGAGTGGAAGGGTAGCTGGATCCTAGTCTCTATGGCCCTTTTACAGAGGAAAATTGCCTTACCCTAATCTACGGGTAAAACATGCGGAGGTGCTCAATGTTCCAAGGATTTGGGATTGGGTCGCCATCCTCCGTCGCCAGGCGAACACATCCTGGTCGGCATACTTGCATCACCCGGAAGGGACCTTCTCAATGGGGGGAAAGCTTGCTATACCCCTCCCTGGTAAGTATTTGTCGGAGCACGAGGTCGCCAACCTGCAGCTCTCTGCTCCACACGGACCGCTGGTGGTTGCGCCAGAGCGCTTGGCGATATCGCGCATTCCGATTTGCAGCCTTCCATATGTGCTCGTCGACGAGCTCGAGATCTTCATCGTATACCTTGAAACGAGGGGAACCCAAGGTGATCTCCGGAGGGAGAACGGCCTCAGCTCCGTAGACCAGGAAGAAGGGAGTCTCCCCTTTGGCTCGGCTGGGTGATGTCCGGCTAGCCCATAGTGCGCACGGAAGCTCATCAATCCAGTTGGCGCCATGCTTTTACAGGACAGCGTAGGCACGCGTCCTGAGGTCCCTGAGTATCTCAGCATTGGCTCTCTCGACCTGGCCGTTGCTCTCTGGGTGAGCAACAAAAGCATAGCAGACTTGGATACCAAGATCCTCATAGTATTCTTGGAATGCTGCACTGGTAAACTGGGTTCCATTATCGGTAATGATCCTGGTCGGGACCCCGAACCTGCAGATGATTGACTTGATGAAATTTACCATAGACTGCTTGTTGATGGTGACAACAGAGGTCGCTTCCGGCCACTTGGTGAACTTGTCTATGGCAACGTTGAGGTACCGGTACCCTATGACAACTTTGGGAAATAGCCCCAGGATGTCCAGCCCCCATACTGCAAATGGCCATGAGGGCGGGATCATCTGCAGCGTCTGTGCCGTGGAACTGGAACGCCTTGCATCTGTTGACCAGCTCGACGACATCCAGAAGAGCTGTCGGCCAGTTGAAGCCATGCCAGAAGGCTTTACCGACCAATGCGCGGGACGAAGTGTGGTTACCACACTCGCCTCCATGAATATCTGCGAGCAGCTCGCAGCCCTACTCCCGGGTTATGCACCGCAATAGAATGCTGGGGGCACCACACCGGTAGAGATCCCCATCCACCAGTGTGTATCTTTTAGCCATACGAACAATCCGTTCAACGGATACATGTTCATCAGGAAGGATATTTTTTTCAAGTAGGTCCGGATCTCCGTGATCCATGCGTCGGGTCCTACTTGAGCATTTGGATCTTGGGCGCCGGGTTGCACGGAGTCCTTGGTGGCGCATATGATCCTTGACGGGCGCTATGGTTGCAGGGCCCATGTAGAGGATTTCGTTGAAAGGACATCCGCCACCGCATTGTTGGCGCGGGGGATATGGGACAACTCCAAGGCATAGAACTCCTTCTCCATCTTCTGCACATGGATAAGGTAGGCAACTAGTTGAGGGTCATTACAGGATCACTCACACCTGGCTTGCTTGATGACAAGCTGAGAGTCTCCTTTAACTAGCATCTGTCGCACGGCCAGGGACAAGGCAGTACTCATCCCAAATATGAGGGCTTCATATTCTGCCATGTTGTTTGTAGCCTTGAAGTTGAGGTGCACCATATATTTGAATTGCTCCCCCACTGGTAAGATGAGCACGACCCCGCTCCAGCTCCCTGCTTACGCGAGGAACAGTCAAAGTAGAGTGTCCAGTGGAGTCCAGTGAGCACCAGAGGTCTGGGCTCCAGGTCGCCGTCATCTTGACCCCCTAGATGGCATGGAGGCGGGGTCTATTCCACCACGACGTCCGCCAACGCCTGGCTCTTGACGGTGTGGTGTGGTAAGAAGTCGAGGTCGAACTGTGCCAGCTCAGCTGCCCACTTTTCTATATTCCCCGTTGCGTTGGAGCTGTGGAGCACTGTCTTCAGTGGGTAGGTCGTTACCACCGATACCTTGTGAGCTTGGAAGTAGTGGCGAAGCTTCCTTGACGCGATCAGCACTGAATAGAGCAACTTATGAACCTCCGAATACCACGTATTAGCATCGTGGATGACTTCGTTGATGTAGTAGACCAGTCGCTGGGTGGTCTGGACCCTCCCGGAGGGGTCCAGAACATCTTCCTCCATCGGCAGAAGGTCTACAACTTCTTGGTCTTGGTGTCCGGCCCCCGGGAGCTGGGACCCGGGACACCCTCGGCCGCAGTTACTTCAGGCCCCCCTGCGGGGCCCGGGTTCTGAGACTCATGATCAGCAGTAGGCTCCTTGCTTGGTGGTTGGGGTCGCTCGGGTTCTGGCCGTTCAGCATCAGGACCATGCTAATAACTTCTTCCTTTGCGGAAGTATAGAGCAGCAGATGCTCACCTGGCTCTTGGGCGACCATGATCAGCAGCGAGGTGAGGTACTGCTTTAGCTCTTGGAACACCTTGTCGGCTTCTTCAGTCCAGACAAAGGGTCTGGACTTCCGCAAAACCTTAAAGAACGGGAGGGCGCGCTCTGCTAGTCAGGAGATGAACCGACTGAGTGCGGTCAGGCATCCGGTGAGATTCTGGACGTCCTTGACTCGGGCAGGGGGTCACATTATCTCTATAGCCTTGATCTTGTCGGGGTTAGCTTCGATTCCTCGGTGTGAGACCAGGAAACTGAGGAGCTTCCTGGCAGGATCTCCGAATACACACTTATCCAGTTTTAACTTGGTCCGAGTTTTGCGTAGCTTGTCAAAGAATAAGGCCAAGTTGTCCAACAGAGATTTATGCGACTTGACCTTTACCACGATGTCATCAACGTACACCTCCACTAGATCCCTTTTCAGATCCCCGAATGTCTTATGCATGGCACGCACAAAGGTGGGCAAGGCGATTTTAAGGCCATAAGGCATAGAGACATAACAATAAAGGCCGTCTACTATTATAAAATCAGTGTGCTCCTCATCTTCCTAAGACATGGGTATTTGATGAAAACCAGAATAAGCATCTAGGAAGCACAGCAGATCACAGCCAGATGTGAAATCTACAATTGGATCTATTCGTGGAAGGGGTCTTTAGGACATGCCTTGTTTAGACTGGTGTAATCGATGCACATCAGTAGCTTCCTGCCAACCATGGGTACCACGACGGGGTTGGCCAGCCATCTTGGGTGGTGGACTTCTCATATGAATCCGGCGTCGAGCAGCTTCTTGATTTCATCATGGATGAAGTTCTGCCGCTCGACGGACTGCTTCTGAGGCTTCTGCATCACAGGCTTGGCGTCGGGCTGGATCTTCATATGGTGCTCGATCACCTCCCTGGGGATCCCGGGCATTTGTGATGGTTGCCAAGCAAACACATCGACGTTAGCGGGGAGGAAGGTGAGGAGCGTGAGTTCCTATTTGCTACACAAATTTCCCACAATGCAGGTGCTCTGGGCAGTGCCCTCGCCTATCTGAATAACCTCGACCGGGACCTCCTCCGTACCCGAAGGCTGTATGTGGGGCACGGAGGATGAGCCACGCTTTCGCTTACTGTGTGGCTCCTTGCCTGTCCCAACACCCCCGGTGGCTTCCACCTTTGAAGTTGCCAGGGCTTGGAGCTTCTCCAGCGCTGCAACTCCGGCAGTACGATCTGCTCGGACTCTAAGGACACCACTCGGGGTCGGCATCTTCAGTACTAGGTAGCCATAATGAGCTACGGCCATGAACTGGTACAACGCTGGCCTGCCAAGGATGGAGTTGAAGGGGAGGTTGACCTCCACCACGTCGAAGACAACGCTCTATGTGCGGTAGTTCTCAGGCATCCCGAATGTCACCGGTAGGGAGATGCTACCGCGTGGGAGGATGGACCCCGGGCCCAGTCCAGAGAATGAGCGCGACGGGGCCAGCTTTCCCATGGGGATCTGCAGCTTTTAGAAGGCTGCAAGACTGATGAGGTTGAGGCCCGCTCCTCCATCGACCAGCACGTGGTAGAGATTCACGTTGGCTATGGTCGGGGAGACGATTAGCAGTAGCTGCCTGTCCCCCGCCATGTTCTTCGGGCAGTCGGAGGTGGCGAAACTGATCTCCGCCTCCATCCACTTGCGGTAGGGAGCCGGTTTGGGGGTAGGCGATACTGCCATGACCTCTCGCCTGAGGGTCTTGACGTCTCGTCGGGACGTGATGTCCCACGACCCCCTGTACATCACATGAAGCGTCTTTTGATACTCGTCCGGGGTGTGGCCAGGGCCAAAGCCCTTCCCCTGTCCATAGACGACCTCCGACGCTTGCTCGGCATCCTGGTACTCCGTCTCCTGACCATTGCTGACCTCTGGGTCGGCTCTTTGCTTGCCCTCACGCTGGCGGAAGGGTGCGCCATACTGGCGCTGCTGTCGGATTTCTGGGAAGTGCCTCGCTAGCTTCTGTATCTCCCGGCACTCGCTGGCACTGTGCCATTTGGAGATGTGGACCGGGCACCACCGGTCACTTCCGTCGCTGTCGGGATGCTGCCGTGGGCGCTTGGCGGTGCGCGGCCCCCCGCCACCACTAGGTTGTTGAGCACGGCGATGACGAGGTGGTCAACGTCATTGCGCCACTGCTCAGCAGTGAATGGGGAAGCTCCTGCGCGCGGGGGGTTTTGGAGGAGTGTGTGGGCTGCTAGCAGCACGCTCTCTGGGCTGGCCTTGATCGGTGCCTGCCACAACTAGAGGCTGCCAGGAGGGAACTGGCATTGTCGCCGTAGAGACTGGCGTCGGCGCAGATGGTCCCATTCTAGGACCAGAGGACGCTTTCTGCAACCCAAGCCGCTGGCGGCGTGAGGGGCGGGAAGGCCCTCCGACAGGTTGGATTTTCACCATTGCGGATCACGGACAGCTTCAAGAACCAAAGCCCCTACCTGGTCTGCCTGAGCAGCCCGCGGAGGTTCTTTTTTCGGTGGGGCTAGTGAATCTCAAAGGTCAGAACGCAATGGTGAGTGGAACACAAGGATTTACGTGGTTTGGGTCGCCGGAGCGTAATATCTTACATCCACGGGTGTGTTTGCTGTATTGCTCGCGCGTATTTGTATGTGAGTTGGCTGGGTCGCGAACCCCCTCCCGGAGGTTGCCACGGTCCTTTTTTAGCCCAAGGCCGGGGCAGTTAAAAGGTGGCCCGGGGCCCAACAGGTGGCCCCGCGTCTATCTGCGTCCTATACACGAGCTATAGGCATTTACAGCTGCATGCTTTGTCACTGTCGGTGGAGTTAAGGCATGCCGCCTGTCACGCCGTGCGCCCCTGTTTGGGCGGCCAGTGATGATGAAGTTCCCGTCTTGTCGCTGCATCTCCTCGCTCTGCGGGGCAGCTCTGTGCCGTTGGGTGGCACTGTCGTGCCGTCACGCCTCGCCGCCCTTTATTTCACCGTAATGGTGCGCAGATGGGGAACAGAGGCGTGTGCCGTGCGCCATGCTTCTGGGGAAGGCGCAGGCCTTGAATGTTCGGCCTGACTGCGTACCTTCCTCTTTACTTCTTGGCCATCTGTCCGTTGCTCGTAGGTGTGACGCCCAGGCGGCTGGCCCTCGGGACACGCATCCCCGCTGGAGCTGCCTTGCGGAGTAGCGGGTGGTCCGGAGTTATTGGGCACGTGGCAGATCCGGAGTCCTCCCATACTGGAGGTCTGGTCTGGGCCGCAGGTCACGTGGCACATTCGGGGCCTTCATTAGGGGGGGGGGTATTCTCAGAGCCGTTGCCCGCGTGGCCGCTCCGGGGACCTCCTATGCTGGAGGTCGGACCTGGAGTTGCTGGACACATGGCACCCCCGGAGCCCTCTCTAGCGGAGGGTGTGTCTCGGAGGCTTCGGGCGCGTGGCAGCGCCTGAACGCTTCTTGACGGAAGATGGGGTCCGGCACCACCTGATACGTGGTGGTTCCTGAGCCACCCTCGGCCGGTCTTCAGGCTCATGACCTGAAGACACGTGGCAATCCCAGGTCTGCCAAGTGGGCCCAGGGCATGTGGCTTACGCTGGGGCCTGCCTAAGCCGGGAAGGTGGGGCCCAGGTGCTTTCTATCCACTACGCGGGGGTACCCGGTTCGCAGGGTTCTGACAGTCGCGTTTTTACACCACACGACGGAAAACCCGAGTAGAGCGCGAACAGATCGTTACGGTTGGGAAGTTTATCAACCCAACGGATACCACCTACTGCCCACCAGGGCACGCCGATGGCGAGCGCTGCGTATGTCCTCCTAGGCTAATTTCAGAAGAACACACTATCGTGTTACCGACCACATGATGGGGTTTCCACTTTCTTGCCTAATGCACACCAGGGATCAGCGTTTCATATGAGCTCAGGAACATTAAGAGTTCAAGAGTTATCATATTGACGTCTCACACCAAGCTACGAGATCTCTTCCCTGAATCATTCCTCATCAGGGGAGCTAACCGAAATTGATCCGCTTTCGGTGGCGTACCTTACCTCTTACCTGCTCGGCGGTGCGTCGTTACAAAATAGAATAACAAGTATGTTAGTTTGCCGTCTTACATTACTTACGCTAATAGTAAACCTTATGTGGGCCTAGTACCGAATCCTCACGCGTAGACTCTAAATTTTTTTAAATTACGTGTATTTTCAGGTGCGCTATTCCCAATGTATCTCTGATACCACGCATGTAGGGGCCACCACCTCGACAGTCCAGGAATCGCATTGGGTGGTGCCGTGCGATGCGGCACCCAACATCACATATCTGAAAAACACACATACACAACAATATATGTCTTTCATACATATTATTGTCTCATTTTATAAATAATGTACAACGTACATCGCAGAGGAAGATAAGAATACACTCATGGACTATAGCCTACGCTAAGCAAAATGAAGCCATCCTGCCCCTGGATGCTCCATACTAGAATTACACCCAAACATGGCGGCGTGCAGGGTTCCATGTGAGACTCATACCCTTCATTGGGTGATGCCCCGCTCGGATCTCCCTTCCTCCCTAACGTTGCCTTATGCAACGTTACCTGCAAAACAGTGGATCAACAAACCGTGAGGTTATGCTCAGCAAGACTTAACCGAAGCCCTACACATGGAACTCTAAATGCTGGAAATAGAGTGCTGAATAAAGAAGTTTACATACAAGATGAACTTGAGCTAACAGAGAGTCCTTACTTCCAGTTTTAAGCAACATTTTATAATCCTCGCACAATTTACATCGAGACTCCACAATGAAACAAGAAACGCTTCATCTCGATGCCACTTGCCCGAGGCGAAGGTAAATTTAGTGAGAGCTACCCTAGATCAATACATACCTTGCGCCGTCAACACCGAGACTCCACAATCAAACAAGAAACGCTTTGTCTCGATGCCACTAGCCCAAGGTAGAAAGTAAATTTAGAGAAGGTGTTTATCATCCCTCATCTCCAATACGAGGAGTACTCACGGAGCATATTAACCTTTCCCAAAGTTTCTTACTACGTCACGACACAGAGTACAAGTATGCTCACTACCGTGAGCGGCGGTGATTCGAATAAAAAGCACTCGGATAACAAGACACATACGCCCGTTCGAGAAAGGTGATCAACCAATCCCCCCAACGTCATATGTGGCAACCTTTCACACGACACCCACATGTCGAACCAGTGCCGCCGACTTGGAGTAAGTGTCAGTACGGCAAACCTGCGTAGTGACGACTTCTCTTTCCTTTTAGCATCTGGATGAGACGGTGGGGATTGCCTCGACACCCAGGTTAACATGTTACATCAGTTTCCTAGGTCCCATATAGCCAGTATGCATCCGGTACAAGATCAAACTGGTCTAGCAGGGGCGCACACGAGAACGAGCCTTAATCGACTCAGACAGGGACTATGCTCATAGGACCACATCCTTGATCATTCCATCCATGCTGCCCGGTCTCCATTCCCCAATTAAGTGGATCAATTCCCAACTCTTCTGATTGATCCCCCTTAATCCCTGTTCACGAGTAGAAAACTGCCTACTCGAGTTATGCTTCTTTAATCCATTTTTCTTAACTTGATCATAGCTGTTAAACTTGAGTGAAATCCTACTCTAAATAAAACTCCAGGGATTTATTGGGTCATGCATGTAGAGTGTCATACAAACCTAGACGTAATGCAAACTAATATTCTAGACAATATAAAGTGTATACAAAAAACTTGTAAATTTTGATGCAAACGGGGGCTTGCCTTAGTGTTGATCCCGACTAATGTTTCTGTCAATAGAAGCAAGTCAGTGGCCTCCAAAGTCCTCGCGAGAATTCCCTCTACCGAAATGATAAAATAATGATGCGTGACATTATGAATTAATGTGCTATATACACTACAGAACCAAACTATATGAAGACAAATGATTCTGTGGTTGAAATTTTTTCAGGAGCTTACTAAACTCTATGAATTAATGATGCGTCACATTATGAATTAATGTGATATATACACTACAGAACCAAACTATATAAAGACAAATGATTCTGTGGTTGAAATTTTTTCAGGAGCTTACTAAACTCATAATAGGAGTCTGAAAAAAATTTCAGAAGCTTTTGAGGAAGAAAATGGCCGCAAGAATTCTTGGAACATTTAACCTTCGATGATTTGTAGGAAACAATTCAGACTTTCCCATATTAGAGAATCTGATATTCTAATAGGTATAGACCTAAGGATTCTAGGAAAAATTTGTTTCAAATTTTTATAAGTTTCTGCTGGCTATAATTGCCTGTTGAAATTTATTCTATTTTTCAGGAATTTAGTTCTATTGTATTTCAGCTTCTTTCTTTCATCCTTGAGCTAACCTCCTGATTAAGCCACCTTAATCAGCTCCAAAGATCCTAAGATTTTTTTACTGGACATCAGGAACTAGGAGAAGAATTTTCTGACCAAAAATGGGAATATTTCATAAAGGAATATTCATGGAATTACTCACTAAAAGATTATTTAAAAAGAATTCTACAGAAAATCCTAGGCATTTTCATAGCAAGAATTTTGTTTCTCTGAAAAGTACTCCTTATGAGGAATCCAAAAAAATTGGTCTCAGCCTTTTTGGAGTTTTCGACACAGAGTTATGGGCTCTCAAAGTTGCAGCCATTTCTGGATTTAATTTCCCATAGAAAAATCTCTCCTGCGGCTGACAGTGTGGCCCCCTCGTCAGCTCTGTTTTCAACCTAGCGACAGAGGCTCGCGCGCGCCTGAACAGAGAGGTGGTGCTCCCCGTTCTCCCTCGTTTCTCAACCATTTTCAACGAGGTTTTGCTCTACACGTTCCTCACACCGTGGCCTAGCAGCCGGGGAAGATTTTCCTACATGAAAACGGCCGGAAAGCAATCGGCACCGGCGGTGGCGCTCGGCAGCGCGGCGCCGACAAGGGACGACATGTACCATGCCTCTTTCGATGAACAAACTTCCGTGCACCATCACTAGAGTATGTAGAACATGAATCCATACCCCAACCGAGCCAAAAACGTCGGGAATATGGGTGTCCACGGTGGACCGACCCATTTTGGCTGGTGTCGGCGATTTCTCGTTGCCCAAGGCATAGGATGGAGGGTTTCCTTCAGGCTTTGGCCTTGGGGTTCGCTAGGGTCTCTGTTTTCTATGGCTTGAACCGAAAAACGGATGATCAAACGTGTTGGGCGAATTTCCCGAATTGGCTTTGATCGGTTCTTCGTGTCTTCCGGCACAAAAAGTCAAATTCCGGCTCGCTGATGTCGGGGAAGGGCAAGGGGGGTACGGGATGATGATCTAGACGTCATGGCACACCTTAAAGTCGTGTTGGTCATGCCGGAGAGGGTTGGAGTTGGCCGGGCAACGTTGAACCGTGAGGGCGGCGTCGTGTTCTGTTTTTCGGAGGAAGAACGGCTCGGTACTGATCATAGAAGGCCGGGTACGGGGTGTTGAGAGGTGGAAAATGTCGAGGAGAGGACGGAACAACTTTAGAGTGGATCAACAGGACGCCACAGTGGCCGGAGGTTGATCGGCGCTGAAGAGCAGAGAAGCGACGCTGTTTTCTTCGGTTTGAGCGGCCGAGGGAGTGTTTTGTTGTGGGTTTGATCGGGCGAGCAGAGAAGGAACAATTCGTTTGTGCACTGATGTTTACCGAGCAGCTGAGGGAGAGGATTGAACCACCTTGGGGAGCAAGGGCACACACAGCTCGGTGGAAAACGCATGCGCCGCGGTGTCGAGCTCACGCTTAAGGCAACTTCAATGGATTGCTTTGTTCCACTGACAGGTATGGCCCACAGGCAGTCTTCCCCACACTCAGTAGCTCCTATATTCAAATGTGTGTTTAATTTTGAATCTGTGGATAATTCAAACTGTGTTATTCGTATAGGTGGACTCTTATGTATTATTGCAATCTAACTGTGCCATCCGAATTTGAATTTGATTTCTCCAAATTTTTTACACCCAAATCACAGTAGCTTCCTAATTCAAACTCAAATTTGTTTTTCGAAATCTTCAAAAGCTGAATTTGATTACCATGGATTCAACCCTCTCTTGTGCTCCTAAATCAAATCCTATGTTTCACCTTCTTTGTGCTAAACTTTCTTTACAATAGTCTAGATTTTATTTCATGTGGCAAAATTTACAATTCGAAAACAAATTTAGGAGGAGCATACTCTGATGATTTGATTTCCACAGAAACACCAGCAGAGCTCAACTTGGGGATTTTACAGGCATGAGCATTGCAAAGAGCGTCCCACCAATCAGCGGCTGCTCCCATCAGTTGGTGTGATGCGAAGAGAACCTTCTCCGGATCACTGCATTGAACAATAGCAAGCTTCTTCTCAATGAACTTCAGCCAGTCATCGGCCTCCATAGGATCATTAGCTTGTGCAAAGGTAGGTGGCCTAGTCCTCATGAATTCTCCCAATCTGTTGTGAGCCGGTGGTGGTGGCGGTGGCAGCGGTGGGTGTAAGGGCCTCAGTTTTTGACACATAATTGAAGTGTTCATCACCACACACACACACACACACACCTCATTTGAGGTAAGTTGATGAACACAAATGAAGAGCAAGTAACCACCATCAACATGCTCATTAGAGAACAAACTCACATATTGCAAAAGTGGTATTTCCCACATATGATATAGGTGGGCTGGACATATGAAAACTCCTACACATTGCTAAGGATGTCCATGCCAAGTTTCACCCAAATTCAAAACCTTTTTGAGGTCATTTTGGGTATAGTTAGAAAGAGGGCAGTTTGAAACCATATTCAAATTCAAATTGTTTTTATCCCATGAATTTAAAAGTGGGAGGCATATTCTTATTCAGCACATTTTTGTGAGCTCACACACCAATTTTCACTCCATTTGGAGTTGATCTTGACATGAGCTAAGTGGGACAAATTCAAACTTTATTTGAATTCAAAACTGAACTTGTGCTGAAATTCATTCAAATCAAACCCAATTTGAGTTCTACTCAATTCAAATGGCTCATGGGTGGATAATTTGAATCACCATGGGTATTTTGGGACTCACTGTTTACAACAGTGATTAGGAGTAAATTTTAGAGGTTAAAATTGGAAGTGGGACCCACATGTAAGCCACTGAAGGAGATCAACCGAGTGGACTTTCAGTACTTAGGTCCCCGAGCTGCTCCCGAGAGCGCCACCGAGGGGAGGCCGCCGCGCCACCACCTGCTTGCCGCCCACGGTCGCTGAACCGACTCCCGGGGCCCTTATCTAGGCGTCTGAGCAGCCGCCGGTGCTCCCCATCCCTACCCCGACGCGCTCTCGCCCAACAGACTGAAACTCCTCGCTGCCCGAGTGAATTTTCGGTCCCTCATCGCCCGGCCGATCCAGTGACCCTCCCGGCGATCTGAGACCAGCACCGGGTGCGCCAATCCACCTTCAACACCTTCGCATCGGTTCCAGACCCTGCGCAGCCTTCCCCGAGCTCCACCGCGGTGATCTTTGCCCTGCCGGTTCAGCTCGAGCCGCCGCTGCGGGAACCGCCCTTCCGGCCACCACAGGCCACCGTTCACGGAGCTGTAAACAGTAAAGAGGTTCGCCTTCAACCCCTTTTTGTTTTCGGTAAGCTCCGGCGGCGTGACAAGCGCTGCTCAAGCCGGAATTTCATGTTTTCGCGACGGTGTGCAAAAGTGAGGTTTGCACCGATCTGAGAAATTCGTAAGCCACACTGCATCATTCGTCCTCTCATGGAGAGGATCACTTCTAGTAGTCCGTGCGGGTCCATAGGAGCAGGAACCACGAAGAACCGTGGAGAGAAACCGCTGTTCTTCGAGTTTTAGTAGAAATCCCGATTTCCGGCCTAGGTCGCACGGTGACATCCGAACACAGCCCTTCCCGAGCTCCATAGAGCTCGTGTCGACCTTTCCTATGGTCCACTGATGCTCGACGACCCTTAGCTTGATCGGAGGAGGTGCTAGGGAGGGTGGACAACGCGACGGAAGTTCTTCCGAGGTTGCGGCTCGTCGCCGACCAGGTGGCGGCCGTTGTCATGACGAGCCGACCCCAGAATCCAGTTCCCCGAGTGGAAGTAGGCAGGGGCGTCCAGAATCGTGAAGTTTGGAGCTTTACAGAAGCCGGCGGCGAGCTCTCCGGCAAGGCTCCTCGGCGGCAGAACGCGGGCAGCGGGAGGTTGACGAAGGGGTGGACCCCAGCTGTCAGCGGGAGATATTTTAAATCGGGATCGGGCTGCGGCCGGGATAAGCTGTGCTGGCGCGCAAATACCCTGTGAGCCCCGTTGTGCCGGACACCTCCGCGCTCGACACGTGTCCCTGCGGGGCCCGAGAGTTTAAACTTTTCCCCAATTTTCAGAATTCTTCCAAACTTCAAATCCTCATAACTTTGGCTAGAAAGCTCCAAATCAAGTGAACCAAATTTTGTTGGATTCAGATCTCTGAGCACTTTCCAGCAAATCAAGTTTCACTTCATGAAAATCCTTATTTCTCCAGAATTAATTCCTCAAAGTTTAAGCTGTTAGGAATTTTAACTGGAGAATCCCTTAGAGGAAAATCCTTAAATTTTGCTGGGATGTTTAACAAAATATCCCTGAACTACCATGAAAATTTCAGATCCATTTGAGCTCATTTGATCCACTAATGGTGTGATTAGTGAAACTGTTCCAGAGAAAATAGAAAATGTTCAGAAACATTTTAAGAATTTTCTCTGAAATTGTTTAGCTCATATCTTTAGCTAGGAACCTTCAAATTAAGTGAGACCAACTCCATTAGAACCCTCTGAAAATCTAGTTTTCAGAAAGTCATAGTTTGTTTCATGAAAATCCTTAGAACACCCTAAAAGCCTTCAATTAAGGTCAAGTGCATGATTAATTGTGGAGGGCTCAAATGAGCTTTGCTGCAACTAAAACTTGACCAAGTCTCTGTTTAGGTTGTAACCAAGCCACAGTAAAAATTTCACAGTCATTGGGCTTGTCTAATAAGGGTTATAGACTTCACAAGTTAAAAGTTAATACAACTGCATTTAAATTAATACATGTATTGCTTCTATCATGTAGTCGCTAAGGTCGAGGAGGAACCCGAAGTCCTAGACTTCGTTACTCCGGAGGAACAGCTAGCCTACGACCAAGAGCAGCAAGGCAAGCTCCGGTTTGCATTAACCTTTTTACAAATGTTTATTGTTTTGAGCACATCTTTGAATACTGTTGTGATTCTTTGCATTAGAGTCTTGATTGGAAACCCAACTGCATAGCCAAGAAAACCATGGGTTGGGTTTAGGATTGCAAACCCCGTTAGCTACTGCAATGCTAAGATAGAGTAGGATTCGGTACAAGTCGAGTAGTTGGAACTACTCGCGAGCATATCTAGAGGCATTCGACTCGGGTAGAGATAGCACATGATACACATGGCAAGAAAAATGAGACCGGGCGGAGAGTAAGGGCAGCAGGACTTTGGGGCCTGTGTGCTATAGCTCTGCTTGTGTCGACTGAGGACCGAGCCGTGTGCGGGCCTGTTGAACAAGCTAGAACAGTACCGAAGACCTACCGGCTATATGGGAACTGGGTAACCGATGTAACTCGGGTAGCTGGGTATTGAGGCATTGCCCGTCGTTCAGAGGGTAGGTTGAGAGCTCAAGGTGTAAATCGGCTGGCGGCACTGAGATCCACGTGCATAGACCTCTTGCTCGGGACGATGGGACCGGTTCAATATTTGGCCGACGGGCGAAAGGTGGTTGCGTACGACGTCCGTGATGGTTGTTGTAGGAAACATCGAGTACGGGCGTACGTGACGGGTTGTTCGGGTAACCCTGCAGGTGTAAATCGATTATAATCGCCGTCCCTCGCGCTCAGTGAGTACCACTTGTTCACTGTACCGTGACGTAGAAAGAACAGGCTAGCTACATGTTAAAATGGTGCTGATTAAATGATGAACTTGATTGCTAATGACTTGCTGTAGTCTAGAGCTAACTAAAGTTCTTTTCAACTTTGGGCAAAGTACATGATAGAAATGCGTTTCTTGTTTGATTGCGGCTCTCTCATGTGCCTTAGCGTAAGGTTCTCCACCACCTGCTGCTAAAACTTGAAAGTAAGGTTCCACTAATTAGGCGAGTCCTTTGCAAATGATTTTACCTCATGTACCCATCACCCCTCATGTAGAAGTTCCATGTTTAGGTGAGACGGGTCAGACTTGCTGAGCCTTCGTGCTCACTGCTTGTGTTTGAAGCTTTTGCAGGGTTCTATGAGGAAGGGACTCCCGAAGAGGAGACGGAACCCCAGGAGGGGAACCCCGTCGAGTGGGAGTCGTGCACGCCGCAGAGTTAGTGTGTGTGTGTGCTAGCAAGGACACGTTCAAGGGCTGAACGTGGACTTGATGCGTAGTCTACGCCCGCGAGTGTAGACTAAACTTATTTTGATGTAAACATGTTCATAAACCTGTTTATATAATAAAATTTCGCTTCCGCTTTGTACCTTTGATGTGTGTTATCCGGTGCTGTGTAACGCAGCACCCCTCAGCGTGATCCTGGCTTGACAAGACCGTTGGGGTCGTGTCAGTGGCGGTGCAGGAACAGGGTTAGGGTTGTTGTTGTTGGCCTGCAGCTGTCCCAACGTTTGTATCATAGTTTGCATGATCTGGTTCTGCATAGCCATCAAACGTTCAAGGTTGTTTGCATCAGCCCCGAGGTTGACATCCTCAGGAGCTTCCACGTTGCCATCATCATGTGGTTCATTGTTACCACGAGCATTCCTTAGGTGGCGGTTGGAATTTTCCCTCGGCATCTATGAGAGAGTAGAGTAGGAAACAGAAATTCAGATTGACCCCCCATCTATATGCATCAAGGTGTATGAACTAGGCAACTTCTTTTATTAATATCAGCCAATATGAGGATGTGAACAAGTGTCAAAGCATCTCACATCTCTCTACTATGTGTGGATGTGGACATTCGCCGAAGCGTCCCACAACTCACAGCCAAGCACACAAACACAAGCAATCATCATAAAAATGCAGCACACCACTCTTATTCAAGCTACTATGATCTAAGCGTTCTTATTACAACTTTATTCAATGGGGAACCTAAAGTTAATCGTGAGAACTGGTGCTGTTCCCGCCGTGTGACGGGGGTGGTCCATACATGGGCACACGCCATGCTGAGTCGGCAGTCAATGTTTGAGTAGGTGACGCTGGTTCTCCATTTGTTCCCATGTTGGCACAAGTCTCCTCTTGTTTCTCCAGCAAGTACAGCTTCTTGCGGAGGTAGCGGATCTCTTCTTGTGCGCTTGCATAGCGGTTTCCTAACTCCACTAGCATTCTCTGAGATTTGTCAGCAGCTTGTGGGTTGGAAAGAGCTCCTCCATGGGGTCCAATGATCTCCCTTGTACCACTCTTCTGATATGGGTGCAGCTCAAAGGTAGTGTTCTCAAGCTGCCCACGGAAAGCTTAGCACAATCCGGTGAGTGCATCCCATGCAACATCATCAACAGCTCATGCCCTTGTAGCTCTCCATGTGGGTGCGAAGTGCTGGGTGACAACCCTACCATTAGATAGGATGGTTACATCAGCCTTCCAGTCTTCATGTTCGAGATGAGGGACTTTCTTGAGTATGTACTCCGAGTATAAGCTGCAGCAATCAAGGAACTCTCTCAGCTCCTTGGTTATGTGTCCTCCCTCCATCCCGTTGGACCGAAATTCCTGAAAAGAACGGATGGACCGTTCATCATCTTCATTCTCGGCCTCAGCAGGGGGTGGCTCCTCTTCGGATTCATCTTCTTCACCGGTGCAACTTCATGAGGCTCCGCTGGGTGTAAGCCCGCGCGGTATTCCTCCTGAGGTGCGTACCAATGCTGTTCTTCTTGTGGATCGTCTTCCATGTCATCTTCGATTGGTTAAACCTCTTCAGGATCCTCTTCCTCATGCATATATCTACTGACTTCATCTTTATCATGTAAAGGTCCCGAAAATATGAATACAAAGAGACCCTGGTTTGCAAAATTTTGTTTCATATAAGTGAAATTTGGGACTTGTTAAAACTTTTCCCCACATGTGATAACACACATGAGGGTGTTCTTCACACAAGTTCAAATGTTTATTTGAAAACTGGGAACCCAAGAGAGGTCTAAAACAAAGATGGGAAGTTCCCATGTGTGTGAGAAAAACTAAAGTCAGATTTGGAACAAACTTGTTCAAACTCAAATTTCAAATGAGAGCAACACAATGGAATTCAAAACTGTTGTGCTGAAAATCTCATTTGCAGCAGTCAACATTAAAATCAGATTTCATATTTGAGTTCCTTGGGTCCAAATTAGGGGGTGTGCAAAGTTTCATGATTTATGGAAATAAGTTGCAACCCATTTTCTAAAATGGACTTTAAATAACAAAGAATTCAAACACCCATTTGAATTTGGATGAAACTTGCCCAATTATCCAAATGCATATCAGATTTGAATTCCCACAATTGAATTCTATAACTATTCAATCTTGTGAGATATTTTAAAAGGGATAAGGAGGGACTGAACAGTGGGTCCCACATGTCATTGAGAGAAACTGAAAAATTGCAAAAGATCTCACAGTGTTGGGTCTCTGTTTGCCTTCTTCAGTCGGCACTCGACACCAACGGGCGCAGCACCGGGCGACACCGCATTCAGCCGACGCCTCCACCTCCTTCTGGATTTTCATCGCGCTGGAGAGCCGCCCGGCTGTCTTATACCTTCTCCCATGCCTCCTTTTGCCTCAACACCAAAGCCTCGGGCCTGTTCTTCCTCGTGCAAGAAAACAGACCGAGCGCTGCCGCCGAGCTCTCAGTCGATCGGCCACCGCCTAGCTCGTGTGCCAGCCTCAGCTAAGCAGCAAAACCACACCACCGAAACCCGCACGACCTCCTCGTGCCCTACCAAGGGAGTTCGTGCTCTCCACACCGAGGTAACCCGGTTTCGGCGACGGCCGTCACACAACCGAGAGAAGGCGCTACCGTGGACAGCCTCCTCCAGAGCGTGTCACGACCAAGCAAGAGGGCCCTGGGACGAGCAGGAGCTCGCTGCAGCTTCCACCCGAAGCACAGAGCTTGTCTCTGCCTCTCGACGACGAATTTCGAAGATCCTCTCCGGCCGGTGAAAACTGACCTGCGGGTATGACTCTGCGAAATTCCCGATTGATTTATGTTTAGACACCCCGAAACTTCGCACACACGGGCTAGACATGAAGGCGCACCAGTGCTCTTTTGAAACCTAGCTAGAAACACACTGCGCCCGGCGCAATTTCAACTTTTCCGACGGCAGTGTTGGTAGAACACGTCGGGCACATGGTGAACCCTAATTTAGAGTCGTTTCCGAGCTGCTTCATCCCCACGTCGATGTTCCCTAGCGTCGGCCGGTGCTCTAGAGCTTGGAAACCGAAGCCTGGAAGGCTTAGGGCGTCGAGGCAACGTCGCTGGACTTCGTCCGAACCGTTGCACCGTCGCGGGCTAGTTTGGGGGCCCTGCCAGCTCGGGAAAACCACACCAGCGTGTTCCTCACGTTGAATTAGGGGCTAGCGGCAAGTTTGAGCAGTTGAGGTGGCTGGACGACCGAATTCGAAGCTGCTCCGGCGAGCCCGGCGGCGGTATCGCGCGGGAGCGCGAGGTTGAAGACGACCTCGCCGTTCCCGCCTGTCAGCGACTCGCGAGAGAGGGGCTGGATATTCTTTGGCGCGGGATCGGCTGTAACAGCGCGGGAAATAACCCTGTGACCCCGTGTGGCGCGCTCCCGGTGACAGACATGTGTCCCCTGGTCCCACAGTCAGGTTTAAACATTTCTCGGATTTATTCAAATTCCAGAATTTTCCCAAACTTTAGAAGAGCATAACTTTTGCTAGGAACCTCCAAATTTAGTGATTCAAATTGGGTTAGATTCAGATTGTCCAAATATGCAACCCAATTTGTATGAAAGTCTTTATTTAATTATAGAAAATTCTTTAAAACTTTTCAGCAAAAGAATTTTAGAGGGAGTTTGGTTTATCCAAAATCCCCAAATTTTGCCAGAACATTCTTTAGGTTATTCTTAGACTCATGTAAAAGGTTCAGCTCATTTGGAGTTGATTTGGTCAGGATAATTCAGATTGTAAGTTACTGTGTTCAAATGAATACAGAAACATTTTCAGAGGATTTCCAAAACTTGTAAATTCAGTTTTGGGCAATTCTTAGCTCCAAAAATCCTAGGAAAATTCATGCAATCTCTATGAACTACAATTGAAATTGTGGTCCACTGATTTTGACATGAACATGGGTGTTACCTCAGAATTAATTCATCTTTGGTTAAACACTTAGAGAATTGTTCTGAATAAACCACTCCATGAAAAGTGCTAAATTTTGGTCCAGAGGACCTTCTTGTGACAAGGAACTCACAGGAAAATTCTCAGCTCCATTGGAGCTCTGGATCACCACTGTCATGTGTAAAACCTTAAGCTGATCAACACTTAAGTGGGAGAAGCACTTAGCATTTGATCATAATATTTAAACCCAACCCAAACCCCTAGCACCAGTGTCATTTTAAATTCTTAAACAGAGTTCCAGTTTTAAAAATGTCATTAGATCTTATTAGCAAAAGCTGTTCAATTAAATACATATGCATGATCATATCGTGTAGCATATACGTGAAGAAGGTGAGAAGGACTTGAAGTGAAGATCAACGAGGGAGGAAAACAAGTGATCAAGCTCCAAGTGATCATCACTAACTGATTGTATCTTAGTCACCTGCAAAACAGGCAAGCCCCGGTTTGCATTTGAACAGTTTTACAAGCATTTTCATTTTTAGACATCATAGCTTTGCATCGTTGATTGCATTAAGTCTAGATGATATTGAAAACTCCACTTGCATGACCAGAAATACCTAAGAGAGAAAGGGTAGAATAGCACCTCCTCGAGTGGGTTTGGCTACACTAAATGTTAGTACGACAGGTCCAGTAGAAGTCGAGTGGTTGGAAGCTACTCGCGAGTTTAGGGCTGGTTTACTCGGAATGGGTCCGAATTAGGAAAGATGAGGAAAGTTCACACATAAGAAATGGAGACCGGCCAGGGAGGTTTAGATGAAGCAGGTTGCAGGCCGTGCGTGCATAGCCCTGCCTGTCTCGGTTAAGGCCCGTCCGTGCTTGGCCCTGTTGGACGAGTTTGAGTTGTGTACCGGGCGCATACTGGCTATATGGGACCCAGGAAACCGATGTACCTTGGGAGATCCATAGTGGAACTTTTCCAACTGCCTTAGGCTTTCGGCGTCAGGGTACCAGGAGGTACCTTACTTAAGAACATACCACTGCGGGTATGTACCTTGAGGGAGCTTGCGTACTCGGGGCAGTTGGACTGCGTCCAATGTGGAAGATCTTGGGAAAGGTGACCGCGTACAATGTCAGTCGAGGATGCTGCCGGCAACTCAGAGTACGGGTGTACGTGTCGTGTAGTCCGGGCGTGTACTGATTCGAATCACCGTCGCTCGCGGTTATATGAGCATACTTTCCCACTGCGTCTTGACGTAGTAACAACTGGAACTGGTTATCTTTTGAACTTGATAAGACTGTGATGGAATTTGTATTTCAACCATGATTGATTTAGAGATAGGCTCATTAAACTTTACTTTCACTTTGTGCAAGGAGCATCGCAACAAAGTGTTTCTTGTTTGATTGTGGAGTTGCGATGCTTTTCGGCTCAAGGTCCGCACAATGAGGCTTAAAAATCTGAAAGTTAAGGATCAACTTTAGGCGAGTCCTTTATGCAAATCTATCCGACCCAATTGCAACCGTCGTGCATGTAGAGTTTCTTGTTTAGGAGAGACGGATCAGTCTTGCTGAGCCTATGTGCTCACGCTTGCTATATAAGTGGTTTTGCAGGTTAACATCGATGCTAAGATGGAGGTTGTCCGGTGAGACTCGGAGACTTCCGAGTCAGGTAACACAGGGAGAACACAGCCGCTGCTGCTTGTCTTCGTGTTGCTAGCGAGAGGAGTCCACGGGCTGGACTTCATCTCGAGTGCTCTTAGTTATTCGACTTGAGTTGTTATAGACTTCCGCTGTAGCTATTTGATGTAAATTATTTACAAAGAAAAATTTGTAAGCTTCCGCTATTGTTTTATGTAATACATTGTTCCTTGTATGTGCGCTGTTGGGTGCCGCACAACACGGCACCACCCAATGCGATTCCTGGGCGAGTGGCCTGTCTCAGTTGGGAGGCCCGTTTCACATCATGAGTGTCGGTACCCTCAATATGGGGTACCCCCGCGCACAGGGGAAATCGTCTAAGGACTTTGCCCCTCCCGCAGGGGCAAGCTCCGGAAGCCCCACGTGTCCTGTGGGGCCGGACCTCCCTCTCCTCAGAGGAAAGCTCCGGGCCCGCTACGTGGCCAGCAGAGCCAGACCTCCCTTCTCCGCGGGGAGAGCTCCAAAGGCTCCACGTGTCCAGCGGGGCCGGACCTCCATCTCCTAAGAGGAGAGCTCCGGGCCCGCCACGTGGCCAGCAGAGCCGGACCTCCCCCCTCCGCAGGGAGAGCTCCGAAGGCTCCACGTGTCCAGCGGGGCCGGACCTCCCTCTCCTCAGAGGAGAGCTCCGGGCCAGCCACGTGGCCAGCAAAACAGCACTACCTGCCCCCGCGCGGTAGGCAGCAAGAGTAAAGACACGCCATACCTTGTCCGTACAAGGTATTCAAGACCCTCACCTTCCCAAGGCACGGAGACATGGAGCACGCCACTGTCAGGAGCCGTTGTGCCTAGTCGCATCGCAGTGAAGACTGGCAGGCCGCGTCAGAGGCTCTACACCAATAAACACAGCGACAAGACATCCCCTACCGCCCCGCCGTCATCAACCACTACGCCTAGCTTGCGGCGTGGGCAGGGCGGCAAGACGAAGACTGAGAAGCCCTCGCCAGTGACAACTACCGGCAAAATGCAGGATACGGTAGATGGCAGGCAATCTCACCGGGACCACCTGTCGGGTCCGGGCCCACCTTGTAAGCCGCCTGAGCCTTGGACTATAAAAGGCTCGTGTAGGCAACGTTGCAAGGGGTTCGGTATTTTGGCTCAGCACCCTGATTTAGCATTCTAGCACTCAGCTCATCCTCAAGCTCAGAACTCCGGTTCTGAGCACCAAGCAATACAACGAGCACCTCTGCTCACCGTGGAGGTTTTACACTCCGGCAGCCTGAACCACGTAAAAAATCTCTGTGTCAACCTTTCTCCTTCCATCGTCCCTAACACATAAGCTCTCCGTGAGTGACTAGCCCCTCCGAAAAAGAACCTCCGCGGCCTTCCCAGTGCAGGCCCGGGGGAAGTGTCGACAGCACACTTCGACATTTGGCGCGCCAGGTAGGGGGCTTTTCCCTTGCGCGACGAGCTTATGCTGATGAAGATGACGAAGCCTCCTTCAGCGGCAACCTCCCCTCGCCCACGTTCCCGACGAACGGTGACCAGCGGGGACTACGTCACGACACACTCGGGACGGAGTGTGTCAGGGCAAGCTGGAAGCCAGCAGCCGACTCCGGCAGCGCAGACTCCAGCAAGCCCAAGATCTGCTGCAGCGCTGAGTGTCTCCCATGGGAGTGCACTAGCTGCAGCACGAGCGCTTCTACGCAATCCACCTGCTGGGGACACGCCTCAGACAGCGACCCAGCAGTGGATTCGCGACGTAGACTGTCTCGTCATCGCCGCTGCCAATCCTCAGCTTCGGCGGGGATGACGCCCCAATTAACCGGCCGAATCACTGTCGCGCACGCCAGCGGTTGACGGATAGACGGCAGACTCTTGCTCCACCAGGCTCCCATCGGCAGACCTGAGGTCGGAGCTAGAAAGACGTCACCTGGGCAAAGATCCCCGTGTGGTCATCGAGCGACGGTGAAAAAGGCGTCGCAACCAAGAGGCTGGCGACAGCATGTCAACCGCCTCGACCCAGCCTGGGCCGCAGACGTTTGCTACGCGATCTCTGCCCCAGGCATACGCCACGCAGCATATGCCTAAGCCATATGCCCTGCAAATGGTGCCCCCGGTTTATGGCGCACCTTTGCCCATGTCGGGGTACATGGTGCCAACAGCGGACCAAGCGTTCGCGGCACCAACACCTACAGCAACAGGAGCAGGATGTTCGGACCTGGCGCCACACCTTCGCTTCACGAAGTGGCCGCGCAAGTTCCGGCCGCACCTGCCCGAGAAATACGACGGCGGCGTCAACCCGGCGGAGTTGCTCCAGATCCACTCCACTGCCATCCTTGCTGCAGGAGGGGATGAGGCCGTTATGGCCAACTACTTTCACTGTCGCCTTGACCGGCCCGGCTTGGTCTTGGCTCATGAACCTCCCCCAGGGTTCCATAACCTCCTGGGGAGAGCTCTGCCGGCAGTTTACTGCAAACTTCGGCAGCTCTTACACCCGGCCTGGCACGGAGCTCGACCTCCACGCCATCCAACAACAACCTGGAGAGTCGCTGCGCTCCTTCATCCATAGGTTCTCCCAGGTACGGAACACCATCCCCCATATCCAAAATGCTTCAGTGGTGGTGGCGTTCCGACAGGGTGTAGGGAACAAGAAGATGCTCAAGAAGCTCGCGACCAGAGAAGTGCGCGGCGCCTCAGAGCTCTTCAGCCTGGCGGACAAGTGCGCCAGGGCAGCAGAAGGGCGGAACTGGCACTCACAGCCAGCCTCCGAAACCGGAGGCAGTCCGGATCTGGCGCTGTTTCCCATGGAAGCAGCAAGAAGATCAAGAACAGGGGTGGTGGCAAGATGAAGCCGCCGACCGCAGCTCCCGTTGCTGCAGCAGCAGCACCCACTGGAGCTCGGGGGCCATGCCCCGACAAGAGGCCACGACAGTCACCGGCCCCAGATGGTGACCAAGGCGAGCCGTGACCCGTGCACAACACCAGCAGCCATACTGCTGCTGAGTGCTGGGAGATTCAGAAGCTCGCGGAACGCTTCCGCAGGGGGAAGCAGCCTCGTGCGGACGCTCCTCCCTACCGTCAGAGCGAGGGCAAGCAGAAGGTCGATGCCCAGGACAACGTCGACCAGCATATGGAGTTCCAGGAGCCCCAGCGTGCCTAGAAGGCAGTGCGCAACCATGAGGACTCCAGCTCTGGCAACGACGATTCATGGCGGTAGCCCACTATGGCTACCTCGTCTTGAAAATGCCTACACCAACAGGCGTCCTCAAGATCTGTGGAGACTGCACTGATGCTGTGTCATCCTTGGAAAAGCTCCAAGCATCTGCAGCAGCCCGAGCACCAGCCCCCCGCGGTGCAGAACCGGACCAGCTCCACCCGAGCGCATGCCCTCGTGCCTCGGCCTCACCTCCCAGGGGCCGCCCTGGACCTGTCAACCTCCTGTCGGCCTGAGCCAATGGAGGAAGACATACTGGGTCCCCCAAGAAGGGTCTGGGCCTGTTTACCTCTTGTCAGCATGAGCCGATGGAGGAAGGTACCCCGGGGCTCCCAGGAGAAGCCACACGGGACCAGATCCGGCTTGAAGATATCGACCTCGTCGACGAGGCTCGATTACTTGCAACGCTCCACAACGCACGGTACCTACGGGCGCTCCGGCGCTACCACCAAAGGGCTGTGCGTGTCCGGGAGCTCCAAGAAGGTGACCTGGTGCTGCGGTGCATACTTTCTCGCGATGGGACCAACTAACTCTCCCCCAGCGGGGAAGGTCCCTTCCGAGTCACGAAAGTTTTCCACCCCGGGTACATGCGCCTCTCCACCAAGGATGGGATCCGCTCCCGAACCCTTGGAACATGGAACACCTCAGTAAGTTCTATCCTCGGATCATTGGTAGCACAGGCCTCTTCCTTTCTGTAATAGATCACATAGAGTCCAGGAACAGCGCTCGGAGCAACTAAGCCCCAGGGGACGGTCAAGGACTACATCCAGCTTGGCCTTGTTCCGACCCTAAGCGCGTAGGATCTTGCTTCCCCTCATAATGGGGTGGTCGTTGCCTCCATGTTAGCCTGCCTTCCTCCTATGAGCATTTATACAGAATCCTGTTCTACCACGCTCTTACTCTTGTGCTCATTTAAATTACTCATTAATTTTTATGACCGCACTTCCCATGTATGCTCACCGTACATTTAGCTCCCCTTTCCCACTCTCATCCCTAGTCGGCATTTGCTATCCTACCGAAGACGGTTGCACTTGAGGTACCTGCCGATGGCCAGGGGGCCTTTCAGGCCTTCCCCAGTCAGGCGCTGCGATGCCAGTGGGTCACCTCGAGGAAAGGCATGCGCTGTGCATGGGGGCTCCATGGTGCGTAGCCTGCTTTGCCTGGTTCCGACCCAAAGAGTGTGCGCCCTGCCCTTCGGAGGTCCAGGGGAGTACAGCCTGCTTTGCCTGGTTCTGTACCAAAAGCCTGCGCACTCTGCCCCCCCCCCCCCCCCCGGCGTTGCGATCTGGTACTAGGGGCCGGACGGTCGTACCCTGACCTCGGAGGGAGCCGGACCCCCGGCGCCGAGCGCACAGAATTGCCCAAGCCCCGTATACCGGACCAGGACCATAAGCCAAATAAGATTGGGAGACTGGGAAGGGAGAGCCCCCGAGGAGAGTTACGCTTCCTCTACTTGTGTGCAGGACCTCCAGGCTTTAGCTACGGGGACCACACAAGGAAGGACCGGAGCTCCCGACGACTCCAAAGCAAGACCAGAGAATCCAGACCCCGCCCCTTCCGCAGGGTGAGGTTCTGAAGGCCCCCACGTGTCCGGCGGGGGAGGTTCTGAAGGCCCCCACGTGGGCTCTCCTCTCCACAGAGGGTAGCTCCAGACCCGCCACGTGGCCGGCAGAGCCGGACCTCGCCCCCTCCGCAGGGGCAAGCTCCGAAGGCTCCACGTGTTCCGCGGGGCCGGACCACCCTCTCCTCAGAGGAGCGCCGGGCCCGCCGCGTGGTCAGCAGGTCCGGACCTCCCCCCGTCCTCACGGGGCAATCTCCAAAGACCCCTTAGGCCTTTAACACAACAAGGACCCGAGGAAGGTGTCTGTGCGAGACTTCGAGATCGGTAAAGACCTCTGAGTTCCTTGCGGAGCTAAGGACTCGGGCAGGCCAAGCCAAGAAGAAGATAAATGCAAGCACGATAAGAAAGAGTCTGTTCATTCATTCAGGGCTCCATGAGCTGGACTACAGACTCAAACAAAGAAAAAGAAAAGGTACAAGGCCTAGGAGTCCCCGGACTCACGCTGAAACCTAGAGGGTACAAGGGCGGCCACATCCTCGACTTCAGCCCTGGCGACTTCCTCCCGCTCCGCGACGGGGCCCTACCTCACCGGCTCCAGAGAGATGGGAGGGATCCCGGCTCCGGAAGCACGCCAGCACGTGCGTGGCAACCTCCTTCGCCAGGACCGGTAGTAAGACAGTAGGCATAGGAATTTGCAAAATGCAGCTTGACTAAACTTGATCCTTATATTCAGATTCTTTTAGCCTTCATTTTAGTGGTCCTCACACCTCACAACATCGGAATTCCACAATCAAACAAGAAACGCTTATCCCGATGTTGTTAGCCTAAGGTGGAAATGAAATTTAGTTGGCTCTATATCTACTTCAGTCAAGGTTCCAATACAGTGATTAATCCACAAACAGCAAGTTAAGAGACTTAGTTCCTCTTCTTACTAAGTCACGGCGCAGTGGGCAAGTATGCTCAATCCTCTTCCGCGAGCGACGGTGATTCGAATCAATAACAACCCGGAATACACGACACATACACCCACCTTGAAAGACTCTCTCAAGAGCTCTTTCTTACGTTGTATGCAGCAACCTTTCACACGACACCCCGACATAGAAAAACGCTTCGCGCCGAGCAGGATGGTCCTCTACGCGGACACGTCCAAGTTGCCCGCTAAAGGATTTACACCTCCCGCCTTCTCAACGTCATTCCCACGCGAAGGATGAGTTTCTATATCACGGTCCATCGAGTTACATCGGTTTCATGGGTCCCATACCCCACTATATATCCGGTATAGATCAATCTTGTCCAGCAGGGCCGCATACATACGGTCCTTAACCGACACGGACGGGGCTACAACCAACCTCCACATTTTCCTTACCATCCCGGTCCAGGCCAAATGTGGTCTCAAGCATTGTCACACCCATCGCAGGTCGAGACCAACCTTGAGCGCTCCATCCTACAGGAACATCCCCGTCCCCATCTCATATTCATGAGGGTGCTCTTATCATTTATCTCTCACGAGTAACTCCATTACTCGAACTTTCTCACGAGTAGCTTTTTACTACTCGACTTCTACCGAGCTAGCTACAACATTAGCCTAGCATCTACAATGAGGCAAAGCCTACACCAAACCTTCTACTCAGGGATGTAATAGTCATGCAAGTGGGTTTCAATCATCCTAGACATAATGCACAATATCAAGTCTAATAAACATGAGGTGAAGTAAAGCAAAATTTAAAACGGTAACGATATGCAAACCGGGGCTTGCCTTGCTCAACGGTTTTGTTAGAAGCTAGGAGTTAGTCTTCCTCCGGAGAATCCGCCAAACTCGTCACGAGATGGAGATCCTCGCTGCAGAGTCGAGTCCTCGTCGAACGTCGATGTCACGTGCTATTAAGATGATTTATGCACATGTATTCAAAAGCAATTTAGAAAATGATTCAAAACTGTTGTACCAGTTAACTCACACCTAAAAGAGATAAACAACAGCAAGGTTTCTGTTGTTGGATCTAAACCTTACAGAAGATGAAAGCTAGGGTGAAAAGAGATACTAGTAATCACCATGTGATTAAGTCCATTATATGAACACTTAAACCTAAAAGATGGTACCTCAAGTTCCAGAGGTCCAATGAATCTGAGAATTTAATCACAGCTCTATGGAAGGTATTTAGGCAGTGTACAAAAATTGAGCTCATGAAATGGCTTCATGTGAGCACTACAAATCCTTATGTTGTTTTCACTAATCTGCCTTTACCCCCTAGATATTAAGCTTTCCTATGCTGCAAAGTAGACTTTTTGTGAATTACAAAATGTTCTGAGTCCATAGGAATTGGTTTTACCATTTTTGGAGTTTCCTACATGGAGATATGGATTTTACAAAGAATGGGGAAAAGCTGAAATTGTCCCTGTTCATTTTCCCGTTTTTCAGAGAAATAAGGAATGAACACATCATTTGACCAAGCAAATGAGGTCCAATGCCTCTGAAATTTTTACTGGAGTTCAAGGAATTTCGGAAGAATGTCCTGTCCAAATTTGGGAATTTCCCAATAAACAGAACTCCTGTAAAAATTCATACAAAATTTTATTAAATGAATTAATGAGCCAAATCCAGGGATTTTCATAATTATTGGGCTGCACCCCTGGATAGTAATCTTTGAGAGGAATCCAACAAAATTTGTTTCACAATTTTTGGACACTCCTACACAAAGTTAAGGCTCTTCGAAGATCGAACTAGAAACTGAAAACCCCAAAAATGTTTAAACGCTGACGGTGGGTCCCACCCACCAGCCTTCTCCATCAACCTCGCGCCAGAGGTTCGAGCGGCGGCGTCCTCCGGCGAGGTTCGCCGGAACCCAGTTTCCAGTCACCTCCTGACCTCAAGTCCGCCGCCCCCCCACAACTTTCGGTGCTGAACTCAGTTAGAGGGTCGTCGGCGGCCGAGGTTCGCCGGAAACTAGCTCGCACCGATCACAGAGAAGATTAGAACTCCGGCGAGGTCGGTTTCCGTCGTTCCTTCACCAAATGACCATCTCTCAGGCTCTAGAGCATCAGGGGGACTAGTAGAGGCTGGACATGGACTCTAACACCGGTGAAACGGCCGGCAACCTAGGGTTCCACGGAGACCCGAGGCGTTCTTCCATGGCGGCCCGAAAAACCGCAAGAACTCGATCGTTTCTGGATCGTTTAGCCCGATTCATGGTCGAGAGGGAGCGCTAGGATGTGAGGAATATGTTTGCAAGCTCGCTAGGGCAGTAGTTAACCGAGCAACTCAAATTCCGGGGTAGACCGAGTTCTACCCGGATACACCACGGTTCGGGAGAACTGGAAATTCTCCTCACTCGGCTGATGGATCGTTGTACGGTTTGCAGCTACACGAGCTAGGGAAGATGACACACCTTTCTTGTGTAGAGGGGGAACGGTGAAATGGTCTGTAGCTCGGTGTCCACGGTGAGCTGGTCGGAGTTCCGCCGTGAGCTTCGGTTCTTGGCGCCAAATCTCAAAATCACGCCAAATCGCAGCTCCCAGCACCGAGGTGCGCCGGTGAACAACTTGTGCACACCCTTGCGCGCCTTTTCTGTGTTGGAAGCTTCAGCTGGGGAGGTGCGGTGGCGGCTGACGATCGGGAGATCGAGGGCGGCCGAGCTGTGGTGATCGTGGGCAAACTACCGAGGCGAGAGGGAAGAGGAGTAAGCGAACTCCTTCGGTGCACTCGTGGTGGAGTCGGTCAGGTCGTGCGAGAGCGGCAAGCAGGAGCTGGCGCTGGGGAATGGCGGTAACGCCGGGCGCCGGCGCGCTGTCGGGCGCGCGCTCACTCGAGGGAAAAACAGAGGCGGTGCGCTGTGTTGAGAGGCTGACAGGTGGGGTCCAAATCTTCCAAATTTTTCCCTCACTGTGCTTTAAGATTCCCACCTAAACATTGTCTAAATCTCCCCAAATTTGGAGGAGAGGCCAAACATGATGTGAACAATTTGAATATGAAACCTGATTTGAAAATTGAGCACATTTGGCTCAGTTTCCAAATTCAAATTTGAATGTGAATGCGCTCACAAATATTCCTCCAAATAAATGGTAGATGAGCTCCAAAATTCTCCAAACAAACTCCTGAAAACTTGAGGAATTCATTGGTGAATTCACTCGAATGCATTTAGACAATCTGATCATGAACCCCTTTTTAATGATTCAAATTTGTGTTTAAATCTCCCTCACCTTCTATTCACATAGGGTGTACACATGAATGAGATTGGTGGAGTGCATTTCTTTCCTCATGTCAACTTGTGTTAAGCATGGACTAAAGGAGATTCTCAACTCCCTCATATGACCATTTTTGGGGTTCATTATTTCATGTGACACAATTATAGTCTTTTACCGCCTTAACTTTGTTTCATGAGCTGACATCAAACTTTACAAAAGTTAGGGCTGTTACACCCATCAAGTTGACACAAAATAATGCAATTTTCACAAATAAAACAGTTCAAAAAATAGGTTCAACATGGTCAAGTGGCACTTGTGTTGCTCCCCCGGTTCGTGTTGCTCAAGCGTCTCGAAGTCTTGGTGCTGGAGGTCCTCGTAGACGGCCTCTTGAGCATGTTCTTCTATTCACGACCACGTACATACAAATAATACAGCAATCAATGTAATGCACAAGCTTTACTTAAGATGCAATGATGTGGATGCATGCAAATCCTATAGTGCAGCCTATAGCGATCAGTTTGCATGTGTTCTTGCAAGTTCTAGTAAGCTTTCATGAGGTTTTACGACGAATGGTGCTGCTGGAAATAAGTGCGGACGTGGCTATGATCCTAACTCAAGTAGTAGATCAATTCCACCGTCAAAACGTAGACCGGAGCGTGATATACATACGTGCAGTAGCTCCTGCTCGCAGGGTGTGGAGAAATGGGGTTCGTAGCAACAGCAGCGACGTGGTAAGAAGGGTGACGGGGACCTACCTCTCTTCTTCCTCCTCTACTCCTCTGCGGCTGGTCTTTTCCTTGCAATGGCAGCAGCCGGGGTTTTTCCTCGGGGCAGAACGGTGCTGCAGCTAGGGCAGGCTGCTTGGGTCTTCTTCTCCGGCGACGGCGAGGCGGGACAGAGATTCGACGGCGGCCAAGGCACCTAGCAGGGCGGCGACCAAGGCTTGGCAGCTAGGAGGGGGTGGCGGCTAGGAACTTTGTGGCAGGGTGGCGGCTTGGAGAGGGCAGGGGTTTTATTTATAAGGGGGAAAATAGCCAAGGGGGCTAGGATTTCGGAAAATCTTTTAATCAAGGGCTGGGATTTAATTTGAGAAAAGGTGGGAGCTAGGGGCTGAGATTTAATAAAATATTTTCCATCAAGGGCTGAGATTTATTGGGGAAAAGAAAATCCCTAGAGGGGGGGAATATTTGGTATGGGTAGGGTTTTTCTCTCCCTAAGGGGTTGCGGCCAGGGGACGGGGGGGGGATGAAAATCCCCAAAGTGGGGGAAAATCCCTAGGGATTTGGGTGCGGCTAAAGTTTGGGGAAAAATCCCCCAAATGTGGGGAATAGTTCTCTAGGGGGGGGGAATTTTAGGGGGAAATTAGGAAAAAATTGGGGGGGGGGGGAATTTGGGGCATCCAGGTTTATTGTTCTTTTTCTTTTTATTTCCTTTTATTTTTTATTTCTTTTTTATTTCCTATTTTTATTTTTCATTTATTTATTTATTATTTATTTGTTTCTATATTCGTTCATTCCTTTTCTTCCTCTTTTTTAATGCTTCTCTGTATGAAAATGGATGCAATGCATGGTGATGAATATGAGGGTGTTACAGAATGGATTCAATATTTTGTTAATATATGTATCTTGGCTTAATCCAATTAGCCTTTTTGATCTATCCCTGTAGATCTTTATGCCAAAAATGTACGATGCCTCTCCTAAATCCTTCATTGAGAAACTTTTTCTTAATGAGGATTTAACAACATCAAGCAATGGAATGTTATTTCCTATCAACAATATGTCATCTACGTATAGGACCAGAAATACAAGTGTGCTGCCACTAAACTTCTTATAAATACAAGGTTCTTCTATGTTCTTGATGAAATCAAACCCTTTGACAACTTCATCAAAGCGTAGATTCCAACTTTGAGATGCTTGCTTAAATCCATAGATGAACTTTTGAAGTTTGCATATTTTATTAGCATTTTTAGGATCGACAAAACCCTCAGGTTGTGTCATGTACACATTCCACTACAGGAAAAACGATCATTGACGACGGCCAAATTTATTGACGACGGGGCCGTCGTCTTTAATGTTATTGACGACGGCTTTATCTAGCCCTCGTCAATAACTTAGTTATTGACGACGGCTAGACGAGCACCGTCGTCAATAAATTATTGACGACGGTGGCCGTCGTCTTTAACTTAATTCGGGTCCACCTGAGTAGTTATTGACGACGGTGACCTAGCACCGTCGTCAACAAGGTCCTTATTGACGACAGTTTCTTAGCACCGTCGTCAATAATGAGACATATAACCCGTGCGCGAGCCGGGAGGCGGCCAGTGCCGCCTCCCGACTCGCGTCGGACGTCTCGTCGCCGCCGCCCTTCCCCCCGCCGCCGACGCCCGTCCCCGCTCGTCGCCGCCGCCCTTCCCCCCGCCGCCGCCAGCCGTCCCCGCCGCCGCCGCCGCCCGTCTCTGGCCCGAGGTAAATCTCCCTCCCCCTCCCCCTCCGGCCTCGCCGCCGCCCTTCCCCCCGCCGCCGCCGCCCGTCCCCGCCGCCGCCGTCGCCGCCCGTCTCTATATATTTGAATCCCCACAACAGTTGATTGTTAATTACCGGTGTAAGACTGAAGACAAGTCCTGTTTGGTGTTGTTTCCTGGCCTATAAAATTCCCGTCAAGGTTCTTCTTCAATCAGACGACATACTCTCAGTGGCAGTGCGTGGGTATGATACTGTTCACACGTCTCATGGCCTATTTAGTGAATCGTCTTTGTTTTGTTTATATATGTTATTAACTGAGGTTGACTCATGTTATGGACGTATAGCTAGTACTTTTCCTTAGCTAGCTAGTGTCGATGAGTGGTTATCTGAGGAGGTGCTGCAGAGTGAGGATGATGAGCAATGATTTTACTTTCCTGTCAAGTCAGTAGGCGATCTCGATGTAGATACAATCAAACATTTGGCATCTCTTTATTGGTTGTAGTGGTAGATTGTACTTTAGGTGAAAGCAGCTTTAGATGAAAGATGATCCGTGGTCTGCTGATTTGCATGTAGTTCCTTGCATGCTGCCTCTCCATCTTCTTTTTTTTTTTGTTTTATTTTTTGAGCAGAAGAATTAATGTTTGCTCTCTCTATTTCTTTAATTAAATTGTTGAGCAAAAGAACGGCTCACTGCTTTTCCATCAATATTCACGCGCGCACCCCTGTATGCATGGCACGCACATGCATCACGTTTTTACCTACATGCAACAGCTAGCTAGTTCATTGTGACATAGATTTCTCCATGATTATATAAGGTTTAATTAAGAATAATACACCGCAGATTCTACTAGTTAAAAACACATCCGCTGTTGAATTCGCGGTTTATTTTGAAAGGCATAAATGAAACATGACAGTACTCAGATCTGTAGTAAAGTACCCCCTCCGTTTTGAGTTATTTGACACTGGTTAGTTCAAATTTGAACTAGCGAGCGTCAAATAATTCGAAACGGAGTGAGTAATCATTAAAAAGACAGAGACAAAGGTAAGCTCACGTACGCCGTAGCTACTAGTATTATCTATCGGCTATTGCATGTAATTAACGTGGGCTCAATCATCCGTGGCAACCCTAGCTAGGCACTCCTCTCCTCCATCTCCGCTAGGGTGGCTGCGTACTCCAGGTTCGTCAAGGACGTCATCGACGTCGCGCCCAACCACACGCACAGCTTCGCAAAGTGCCGCGTCGACATCGACGTCAACGAATCAGATAAACTTGCCTGACTCGACGCCTCGGTGATGAACATGGGTAGCAAGTGCACTTCCACCCCCCAGAAAGAACGCCATGCTCATCAATGACAAGTGCCTTCTGCGGTGCACCCCAGCGTGAGCTTCTTCGACATCGCATCTGTAACCTTTGCGGGTTTACGCAGGTTTATGCGGCGCGGTGGCAACGTCCAGCGGGCAAAGCGACTAAGCCAACCTCATTCTGCTAACTAATTTACGGACCCTCGCTATTACCGCTAGCACATTTATAGTGGGGCGGGCTAAGTGGGCTAGCGGCAGATCCGCACCACTTTCACATTGACCTGGGTCCGAATTTTCGGGCACCCGAATTTTTGATTAACCGAAAATTTGGGTATGATTTCAGGTAGTGATTCTGAAAACCCGAACTTTTAGAAACCCGAATTTCCCAACCCGAAATTTTGGGTAGAAACCAAGTCTGATACCTCGCTTTTTCGTCTATCGCCAGGGTTCTGACATGGCCTACTTGTTGCTCTATGTAAATGGCATTGTACAGACTACCTCCTTCTCAGCCTTACTTCACATCATTGCAACTCTTCAACAGGAGTTCTCCATGAAGGACATGGGAGCCCTCCATCACCGCGCCCCGAGCCCCGCCCTGCTGTGCCGCCCGGCCCCGCCCCAAGCCCCGCCCTGCCGCGCCGTCCGACCTTAGTTGATTAATTATTTAATTAGTATTGTAATTGATTATTGTTTAATTAATACTTTGATTGATTGTGTGATTAGTTACTATATGTAAATAAATGGGTTTCGGCCCGGTCCGGCCTGACACGACCCATTTAGGGTCTGTCACGGCTCATTTAGTGGTAATGTATTAGTCGAGACAGGCACGGAGGACGGCAAGCTCCCGCGCGTGGACGGCGGGCCCCAACGGTGCGGTTTCATCTTTGAACCACTTACAACGGGGTATAACGTACGACGGCTAACCCTAAAGGCGTCGTAAGATAATGGCAGGCCCCAACGGGGCATAACTTAGGACGGCTGACCCACTTCTTTGTCTCTCCTTTTTTCCTTCTCTCTCGTTCTTTCCTCTCTCTCTTTTAAATGACTCAAAAACGAAAGATTGACGTAAACCTATACAACATGCGTCACCCGTTTCGAACGGGCCCGTCTCACATGTGTTGCGCATGTGAGGCGTGTACGTTCGGAATTGTCCCTTTTTGGACAGCCTGGGAGTGACCGAGGGGGTGTGGCATGTGATGAAACACGGGTTTAGATCTAGACGAGATTTCGACGGCATAACCCTGTTGTTCTCTGCTGCACCATTTTCGGGCGTGCAGTGGAGAACAGCGGGGTTATGCTGCCGAAATTTTGTTCGGATCCATACCACGTGTCTCGTCGTGAGCACGCTCCGCTCGATCACTCTTGGGTGGGTTTAGGACCTATCCTTTCCAATAGATGTAGGGCCGTGACATAAATAAATTATAAAGTAACTATAATTTCCTTGACATTAAACTGCAGATTCAAACATGGGTGAGGATCGTAGTTGGATGTATACCGGTTGGAAGAACAGTTCTGGTGGTCACTCGGATGAGTGGTTCGCAAAGACAGATGCTTTTGTAGATCGAGCGTTTTCATTGTCAAAGATCGATAAGGTGCGGTGCCCATGTACGAAATGTCAAGGTGCAAAGTGTTGGGACAAAGTGAATTTGGCGTTTCACTTATGTCGATACGGTTTCATGCAAGATTATGAGGTGTGGACCTTTCATGGTGAGACATCTTCTCAACCCTTACAAGTTTCAGATGAGGATGACAACACGGGGGTCGATAGGATGGACGAGATGCTTGATGCTATAAATACTGAATTGATGGAGGATCCTCCTCCAACGGAGGTTGAAGCGTTTTTCACGCTTCTCAAAGCTTCAGAAGAGCCGTTGCATGAACACACCGAAGTGACGCTCCTTACTTTCATGACTAGATTTATGGCCATTAAGTCTAAGTATTTCTTCTCCAATAACTGCTACAACGATCTTATCAAATTGATCAGCGATATCCTTCCACAACCACATAAAGTGCCTAAAGATATGTATCAGTCTAAGAAGTTGATTTCTGGTCTAGGTATGAAATATGAGAAGATTGATATGTGTCTAGACAATTGCATGCTTTTTTGGAGAGAGCATGCCAACGAGAACAAGTGCTTAAAATGTGGTAAAGCGAGATTTGTCGAAGTTGTTAATGACGACGGTTCAAAAGTAATGACTCAAGTCGCACAGAAGCAGCTTCGCTACTTGCCTGTCACACCTAGGTTCAAGCGTTTGTTTCTATCTAAAAAAACAGCTAGACACATGAGGTGGCATAAAGAAGGTGTACGTGAGAACAACAGCATGATGGTGCACCCGTCGGACGGTGAGGCATGGAAGGCGCTTGACCACTTCGATCTAGATTTCGCCAATGACGCGAGAAATATTCGCTTTGGGTTGGCGACAGATGGCTTCTCACCGTTTAGTACAAACGCCACACCATACTCATGTTGGCCCGTGTTCGCTATTCCGTACAACTTACCACCATCGCTTTGTATGAAGTATGAGTTCATGTTCCTATGCCTTATTGTACCTGGACCGGATCATCCTGGTTCACGACTGAACGTGATGATGCAGCCATTGATTGAAGAGTTCAAAATGTTATGGACAGGAGTCGAAGCGTACGACTGTTATAGAAAACAGAAATTCAACCTTCGAGCTGCGTACTTGTGGTCTGTTCATGATTTTCCAGCTTACGGCATGTTTTCTGGCTGGAGCACTCATGGTCTATTGACATGTCCAATATGTTCTTCGGACACGGATTGTTTTCGTCTAAGTCATGGTGGCAAGATATGCTACTTTGATTGTCATAGACGTTGGTTACCGCCAAATCACGTGTTTAGGCAACAGAGAAATGCCTTCAGGAAGGGTACCATTGTAAAAAAGGGACCACCACAACGTCTGAACGGGTCAGAAATTATTAAACAGCTCAATAATCTAGTGCCAGATGAAGGTCGTCCTGGATATTTTGTTGGTTACGGAGAGGATCACAATTGGACTCATATATGTGCACTATGGGAGTTACCGTATATGAAGTCTTTAATTCTAATGCATAACATTGATGTCATGCACCAGGAACGTAACATGGGCGAATGCATCATAAGCACGTGCTTGGATATGACGGGAAAAACAAAAGACAATATAAAAGCTCGGAAGGATTTGGCAGAGGTTTGTAACCGACCAAGTCTTGAGCTCTCCGAAGCTGGTGGCAAACCACGAGCTTCTTTCTGCCTTCGACCAAAAGAAAAGAAAGAAGTCTTCAAGTGGTTGAAACAGTTGAAGTTCCCAGACGGTTTTGCTGCTAGCTTGAGAAGAGCCGTTAATGTTAAGACTGGAAATCTTACTGGTTTGAAGAGCCATGATTATCACATAATCATGGAAAGACTTCTGCCGGTTATGTTTCGAGGCTATCTTGACGATGAGGTTTGGAAGGTGTTAGCCGAGCTTAGCTATTTTTATAGACAGCTTTGTGCTAAAGAAATCAAAAGGGAGATGATGGAGAAGTTGGAAAAAGAGATACCCGTGCTTTTATGTAAGATGGAAAAAGTATTTCCTCCAGGGTTCTTCAATCCAATGCAACACCTTCTAATCCATCTTCCATATGAAGCTAAAGTAGGTGGCCCTGTTCAATATAGGTGGATGTACCACATTGAAAGAGCACTCAGATGTCTAAAACCGATGGTTCGTAATAGGGCAAGGGTTGAAGGATGCATCGCCGAAGCATTTACACTTCAGGAGATAGGATACTTTTCAAGTGTCTACTTTGCAGAAGAACACAATGTTAATGCATCGGTGTTACGGTATAATATGGCTGAAGCAACCTCTTGTAGCGAACTCTCACTTTTTCAAACGAGAGGCACCACTGTTGGTAGTGGCACGAGCTATGATGCTTCAGCAGATGAAAAGACAACTGCTTTGTTATACATGTACGCTAACATAGATGGGATGGACAATTTTTTTCAGTAAGTGGTTGTTCAACATCTATACTAATTTGTGTGGTGTGTTATACATCTACACCAATAATTCTTTTTTGTCCTGATTTAGTGAGTTTGATCGACAAAATTGGAAGTCTAAGCAGCAACCTACTAGCAAGCAAATACAAACAATGCGACACTATGGAGTAAATGGAGGACCTAACTTCCAAACGTGGTTTCGAAATCATGTAACGTTTTCCTTGTCTTGTTCCTCTTAGTAATTATGTTCATAGCATAAAATAGTCTTCTTACTTCATATGTTGGACAGTGCAAGACACAAGTCGGTGTTCATGAAGATTTGCGACAACTGTCCAACGGATCCATTAAAGTTAAACTCTTCGGTCGATATGATGTCAATGGGTTCCGATTCTGTTCAACTCAATTTGAAGCTCAACGTCCTCTAAGGGCAACATCAAACACCGGAGTTGTGACAAGGGCCGCCGATGCCGAAGGACATGAAACTAATTTCTATGGGATCATAAACAAAATCCTAGAATTTAGTTTTGCCGGGAGTAAAGACCTTAAAGTAGTCTTCTTTGACTGTGATTGGTTTGATAATAACAATGGAACTCGACAAAACCAATTTGGCATGGTAGAAGTCAAACACAAGGACCGACTACGAGGCTACGACACCTTTGTCCTTGCACACCAAGTCGAACAAGTGTACTATCTACAATATCCATGCGAAAAACTTAGTGCATGGTGGGTTGTACAAAAGGTGAATCCTCGTGAGCGGTTATATACACCGGACAATACTGGTTACATTGATGAGGCAGATGTTGTTTACCAAGAAGAAGAGTTGCCGGATTCTTTTGTCGTTGAGCCTGGTCTACGACTCGATGAATTAGTTGGAGATGCACAAGATGTACAGACTCATAATGTGAAAAAACGAAAACGGCGAACAACCATGACAAAAGATCGATGGTCTGGTTTACGAAGTAGAGTACATGATCGTGATACTGATGAATTTTGAAATTAAGTACAAGTATCTTTTCTTTCATCTCTTCTTTCGTCTTCTATATTTTCCTTTAAATTCATTATCAAATTTCCTTTCATCAGGATGTCATCGAGCAGTAGACGACGGGGGACGCGGGGCTTTCTGCCCCCGAGAGCAGACTCCGTTTTCCAGGGCTGTCAGTCTAGCAATGGTAGACTGTCTCAGCTGTTGGGCCTCTACAGAGGCCAGGGGTCACGAGAGCTGTCACGACAGGTAAAGAATAATTAATTACATAAATTATATAAATAACTTTCTTAAATCTATATTACCAATCTTCAAATTTTTAGGACGACTCTACGTCTGAGGAGACAGAGGTCAGGGGTCCTCTTCAGACACCACAGGTTTCGGAGCCTGTTACAGATCCTGCTTCGGATCCTCTTCAGGTTCCGGCACCGCAGGATTCACACCCTGCTTCAGAGCCTTCCACAGAGCCTGATGTGGAGCCGGCTCCACAACGGCGTTACAGGAGGAGCCACTACGTGGCTCCTCCTCCGGTTCCTGCACGGCCAGAAGATCGGGTCGTTATTCGTCCGGTTGGCGATAGGTAAGTAAATCTATAACAAATAAATTTAGATATTTTAACACTTATATATGTACTAATTGAGAATCGTGTATTAGGTCTTGGGCCGATGACTCGTTCACGGGTCAAGGACGCCACCGCCAGGTCAACGCTGTCCTGGGCCAGCTCATCCGTTGTCACTACCCCGGTCTAGTGAACGGACGGGCTGCTACGTCTTGGGACGATTACGCTACGGCCCAGGACATTACCTACGGCAACCACCAGGAGCATGTGTGACATGAATTCATGGTAAGTAAATCGTCTATTTGTTAAATGCGAACCTATTATATGTTAAATATATTAACTTGTATATTTCTACTTGTAGAAATATTACCGTTTGGAGGACGAGGCCCAGCTGGATCACGCTCGCCTGGTCTTCAACAACAACGCTAGGAAGCTCCTGACACAGTCGATTTCAACGGCTCGCATTCAGGCTACGAAGGCGTACTATAAGTTGCATCCGGACGAGGGTGAGCCGGGGCAGTTTAGGGATGTGGCGGACAAGTACTTGACGGAGGCACAGTACGCAGAGGTAAATTCTTTATTTAACTTTGCTTCATTATCCAATTTTCATCAATGTTTTCATCCAACAACATAAATGTGTGCAGGTCAGCGTACCGTGGCTTGAGTCCTGTCCGGACGCCTACAGTTCCCTGTGTGCTCGTTGGGCGAGCCAGGGCTTCCAAGGCGTGTCGATGACCCGCCGACAGAGTCGAGGGACGGACGTGAAACACCGTCTTGGCGGGGACGGCTACGTACGCCTTGCTAAACGGATGGTAAGTGATACTCGAATTATATTCTAGTTAATTTCTATCGCTACCATTATGCTAACACGTATCGATAGGAGCGCAAGATCGGTCAGGAGCCGACCACTATCCAGGTGTGGAGGAGGGGTCACATGGGAAGTGACCCCTCGCAGCCTGATCAGCTGTCTTCTCAGACAGCGACAGAGACGTTGGTGAGTTCTTTAGTTGACTTAATTATATTATCTTTAAAACTTCTGATGACTTTAATTTTCTGTATTTTCAGGAAAAGTATGGGGAGGAGGTGCGGAGGCTTCGAGTCGACGATTACGATTGGCAGAACTCGCCGATCGTACCGGAAGCCGCCTATGCAAGCGGTGACGGTAAACCTCACGGCCGGTGAGTTCTGTTGTTTTCATTTACTTTCATTAACTTCGAGATACGAAACTTTAATACTCTTACTTCGTTGTGTAGGTTGGCCATCTTCGATGGAGTAGTAGACTCGAGGGAGGCGCGGTCTTACTCGAGGGCCTCTTCATCGCAGGGTGGATGCAGCAGGCGTGACAGCCGTGATCTGGAGCTCCAGAGTGTCCAGGAGGAGCTCCAGAGGACGCAGGAAGCGCTGAGGCTCGCGAACGAGAGGCAGGCAGCCGAGCTCCGGGCTAGGGACGAGTATCAACACTCGTACATGCTACAGCTGCAAGCTGCCATGCAGGTAAGTTCAGATCAATGTACACAACGTTTCTAATATATAAATGACATGTATAATAATTTACTTCATATTTGCAGGCTATGGCCACAGGACAACCCGTTGTCTTTCCTCAGTGGGCGCCGCCACCGATACAGCTACCACAGGGGCCGACGTCAGGAGCACAGGTACAAAATTTCTCATAATAGCTGCAACTAGTTAAATTTTCTCAAATTTAGTTGGATTTGATCAAACTTACTTAAACTTAGAGAAAACTAGTTAAACATCCTCAAACTGAGTAAAATATGGTACAACTTACTCAACTATAGTCAAATATGACCAAACTTACTCAAACATAGCCAAAACTTTTTGAACTAGCTCAAACACAAACACTACTAGTCCATACTTCTCAAACTTAGTAAAATATGAGCAAACTTACTCAAACATAGCCAAATCTAGCTAACTTGCTCAATTTTAACTTGTAATGAGTTTATTTAATCATATACACATTTGTGAACTTCTAATTTGTCTAACTATACATGTACATCATAGGGATCGGCAACACGGGCTCAGGAAACTCCATCCCCTCAGCAACCAGCGTTTGGACGAGCGCACGACGACTTCCTGGACTCCGGTGGCAGCGGTCGGGGTAGCGTAGGGTAGTGTGGCGTGCGTATAGTGTTTTTATGCAATTCTGTGATGTATATTTTGATTGCCTGTGATCTGGCCATCGAGCCAGGGCTGGCCTCGAAGCCAGGGCAGGATTTTCTGTTTTTTTTAAAAAAATTGAAAAGCTTATTGACGACGGTTTCTGGTACTTGGCCGTCGTCAATAAGCCATTAGTATTGACGACGGCCAGGTACCAGAAACCGTCGTTAATAAGCAATTGTTACTGACGACGGCCTAGTGCAAACCGTCGTCAATAAGCCACGGTTACTGACGACGGTTTTCTGGCCGTCGTCAATAAGCTTATTGACGACAGCCTGGTTTAGCTGTCGTCAATAAGTTTATTGACGACAGCTAGATTTAGTTGTTGTCAATAAATTTATTGACGACGGTTACCGTCGTCAATAAACTTATTGACGACTAATAATTGACGATAGCTGAAAACCGTCGTCTATAAACTTTTACCGTCGTCAATAACTTATTGACGACGGTAGTGTCCTTATTGACGAAGGTTTCCGGCCGTCGTCTATAGTCCCGATTCCTGTAGTGTTCTCAGTCAGACTTCCATTAAGAAAGGCTATTTTGACATCCATCTGCCATATTTCATAATCAAAATATGCAGCAATTGCTAGGAGAATCCGAACGGAATTTAGCATTGCGACGGGCGAGAAAGTTCCATCACAATCAACACCTTGAATTTGTTTGAAACCTTTCGTCACCAATCACACTTTATATATGTGAACATTTCCATCCATGTTAGTCTTTTTCTTGAAAATCCATTTACAATCGGTAGGTCTCACACCTTTGATTGCATCAACCAAATTCCAAACTTTATTCTCGTGCATGGATTCAATTTCAGATTCCATGGCTCCAAGCTATTTGTCAAAGTCGGTCCCTTCATTGCTTCGGTATAGGTCATGGGCTCATAATTGTACAACAATACCATGTCATGCTGTTCCGTGGTTAGAAGCATTAACTTTTCAGTCGCACTATGTGCCCTCATAGACCTACATTGGGCTGGTGTTTCATTAACTGGTTGTACAACATTTTGTACATCCTGTACAGGATCAGTGGGTGCCGAAACATTTTCAGGTATTTCTTGAATTTCTTCAAGATGCACCTTGCTCCCACTAACTCCTTTTGAGAGAAACTCTTTTTACAAGAAGACACCATTGCGAGCGGTAAACACTTTACATTCCGCTTTATAATAAAATAATATCCTTTAGTTTCCATAAGATATCACACAAAGAAGCATTTGTTTGATTTGGGAGTGAGTTTGTCTGACGTCAAATGTTTGATGTAAGCATCACATCCCCAAACTTTGAGGAAAGACAACTCGGGGCGTTTCTCGGTCCATATATCATATGGTGTCTTCTCAACAGACTTAGTTGGGACTCTGTTTAGTGTACGCAGCAGTTTCAAGAGAATAACCCCAGAAGGACAGTGGAAGATCAGTTTCATCGACCTAACCATGTCTAACAAGGTTAAGTTACTCCGCTCAGACACCCCATTTCATTGAGGCGTTCCAGATGGAGTCAAATATGGAACAATTCCATATTGTTTTAAATGATCATAAAATTCATGGCTCAGATATTCACCCCCATGATTAGATCGTATAAGTTTAATTGTCTTGCCTAATTGATTTTGTACTTCATTTTGGAATTCTTTGAACTTTTAAAACGGTTCATACTTTTGCCTCATTAGATAAACATATCCATGTCTACTAAAGTCATCGTTAAAAGTAATGAAATGCTGAAAACCACCTCTAGCTATTCAACTGATTGGTCCACATACATCAGTATGTATAAGTCCCAACAAGTCGCTTGCCCTCTCACTTTGACCAGTGAAGGGTGCTTTGGCCATCTTCCGAAGCAAATAAGACTCGCATATGTCAAGTGATTCAAAACCAAATGAGCTTAGTAAACCATCTTTATGGAGTTTCTCAATACATTTCTCATTTATATGACCTAATCGACAATGCTAAATAAAAGTGGGATTTATATTATTTCGTCGAGCCTTTTTGTTATCCTCAAGATCAAGAACATATTATCCATTTACCGATGGACACTGAGAATAGAAAACATTATTATAATATATAGTACAACATTTGTTCTTTATTACAATCTCATAACCATCAACTTCTTCCAAACATAAAGAAGAGATAATGTTCTTTCTCAAACTAGTAAAGCAATAACATTTATTCGATTCCAAAACTAATCCTGAGGGTAATGACAAGTTGTAGGTCCCGACAGCTACGACCGCAATCTTTGTTCCATTGCCGACACGAACATCCAACTCACCTTTTGCAAATCTTCTAGTCTCACTTAGACACTACAACGATTTGCAAGTGTGAATCATCGATTCAATATCAAATACCAATGATTCACTAGAAGATGTAGCAATATCAATTTCTATAATATTTATACCTGAAGTGGAAGTCTCACTTCCCTTCTTGTTCTTTAGACCCTCCAAGTACTTCTTACAGTTCCTAGATCAGTGCCACATAGCATGACAGTGAAAGCATTCATCATCGAGGGAAGGGCCAGATTTACCCTTTGGCTTAGGCTTTGAGCTTGAGAACTCACTGGGAACCTATCCCTTGCCTTTTCCATTCGGATGCGTCACACACCTACTCTTTTTGTTATCCTTTTTAACCATCACCACATGAGTGGCGTTTTCCTTAATGCTTTCCTCGGCTGTTTTAAGCATCCCATGCAATTCAACCAACATTTTCTACATGCCATTTATTTGAAAATTCAATATAAATGGCTCGGTGGGAGCGACTGGAGAATAACATCAATAGTCAGATCATCTTTGAGATCAGAACCTAGTTTGTGTAAAGTCCCAGTGTAACCAATCATTTTGATTACATAAGGGTTGACCAGGCTACCCCCCCGCCAGCTTGCATGAGAACGTGGAATTTGAGATATTGTATCTCTCAGCCCTAGCTTGTTCTCAAACATCCCACGTAGTCCCTCAATCATAAAATAAGCATTTGTATGCTCATACTGTTTTTGCAGATCAAGGGACACAGTGGCAAGCATGAGGCAACTTACATTAAGCGCATCATCACAGTGCTTCTGATAAGTTCTGCTTGCCGCAACATTTGCATCAGCTGGGGGTTCATCAGGGTATGGCTGTTGAAGAACATACTCACTTTTCTCTTGCCTAAGAATGATTTTAGGTTGCGGTACCAATCAATAAAGTTAACTACGTTGAGCTTTTCCTTTTCAAGTACAGATCTCAAATTGAAAGTGGAATTGTTACTAGCAGACATGATCTACAATAGAAAATAAATATGCAAGGTTTTAGCACTATGGTATGTATCAATCATCTATTAACGGTTTAATAAAAGACACCACCACTATATGAGTATCATCCTCCCTCTAACGACATATAGTGGTTCAAGATCCATATTCACAAATCTCTAGTGAGCTTTGGCTTCATTTCTAGAAAATTAGTGACATAGGTAAATAATAATTGTTAATTATTCCTCTATATGACTCTTGTTTGTTGGGTGACATCCAATGCCCCGGCTCCCAACGCTATGCATGTTGAGTAAACACATACTATGCATGTGAATGTCCAACATTCACCCTATTCATCATGATAGATTATGGTACCTTGCTTTGGCAAACCTACCACACAATGATCAAAACAACATAGGTGCAGCTATTGGTAAATGACACCAAATACTCAACTTTTACGAGGGAAGCTATTCTATCATGACAAAACATCCATCATATAAAAAGCATGAAAAGAATAGTAATACGAGAAATTAAACACCAATACATATGATCATATCACATTGTGAAGAGTATGGCCTTTTAGAATCATAGTGGTCTCCAGCGTCATGGTTCCATCATGATATATGCTGCCATGCCTTCCTTCTTGTGGTGATCATCATCGTCACCATGCTTGAATACATCTCCATGAACATAAAAGAAGCTAATACAACTAATAGCTACCAAATAAATTACATGAGAGATCAAGCATCACAGGTCGACATGCAGGTCGTTATACAATTGTGTGCCAACCTCCATCCGGTTGTGTTAAATTTGCAACACGCAGGCTGCACAAATGTTACACACAGATCATTACATCAATGCCACCATTCACATCATTCCCTGCAAAACGAGTTAAGCGTAGAACGATTTCTATCATGAAACGACTCTATGATATCGCAGTTACATAGATCGCATCTATGAAATCACTATAAAAATCTTATTGGATTGATCAAATCAACCGGAATTCGAGCCATTTAGAATGCCTCAATTTTCAACGTGACTGGTTTATTCAGGAGAAGATCACGGCACATGACCCTGGTCTGTTGGCTCAATCGGTTATCTATGTACACGATTAGTCCTGATGGTGATTCTAGCCGATAGGGACAGGTTGCTTACACAACAGAGAAGTAGCACGAACTAACCCTTTAGTCATACGATCGCAATTCCAAACTCCAAAAACCGCATAATAAAAATTCATCATATGAACCTGTCTGCAGTAGATCACAACCCATGACCGTGGTCTGTTGGCTCAATCTGTTAGCTATGTACACGATTATTCCCGATGGTGATTCCAGCCAGTAAGGACAGGTTGCGCACACAACAGAGAAGGAGCACGAACTAACCCTTTAGTCATACGATTACAATCTACTAACAAGGTCCAGATCAAAAACTACGCAAGGCGGCTCTGGTGCCGCTGTTGGTAATATGCGATATGCTACTCTAGCGTTTATTCTACCGCATCACCCTGGATTCATGCGAGTAAAGAGGTCATAGATCACTACCACTAGACGCACATCACAGCGGAAGATTGGAGCAGATAAACCTAGGAACAGCTTGGCTGGAACCGGTTCCTATAATTTGGTTTCTGCTTTATGTTTGATTTGGGTAGGTTAAAATTGGCCGGAATATAAAATAGACTGGTTTGGTTTGGTTACATCATTTAGTAGTTTTGTTTCAATTTGGATTGGGCCTTAATAATTCGGTTCTGAACAGTTTGAGCCCATGGGCTCGCACCGGTTGCATTTTTGGGTTTGTACCGTAGAAACGCAGCAACACCTACCGTTCAGCAGGCAGCAGCCGATCCTCCTCTGCTGCCGTTGAAACCTTTGCACATTGTTGTGTCCGGCAGCCGGTCACTCCTCCGCCCTCCACTCATCCATCGTCGCTCCTACGGATTGACCAAGAAAAGGTGTGGCCGCGTCCCTGCGGATCCATCCATCGCTCGCGTCCCTGCGCTCCGGCCTGGTAGGAATCCCCGCACCCGCGCGTTTTGGTTTAGCCTCCGGCGACCGAAGGGTGTAGTGTACTAGTGTAGGCCCGGGACTGAAAACAAATTTCCACTGAGTTTTTTCTGGCGCTTCCTGCCGTGAGCAGCCCAACGGTGAGTGGTGGCAGCACAGTTGTTTAGACCCAGCAGTACTGGTTTTCTACTGTTGCCGCCTTGCTCTGCACTGCAGTACTGCCCTAGCAGCAGCAGTGGTTTTTTGTTCATCCTCATTATTCTTGTTCTAGATCCGCCCTTGAGATCTTGATAAGAGCTTTGCCGGACAACTGCTTTGCAGAAGGCTATGAGCAAGGACAGTATACCACATCCTCAGCGTGGTGAGTCCTTGTGTTTCCTGAAGTAATGGAGGACCTGCACTCGGCCACTCCGGTAAGCATCTCGTTAGGGTGTGATTATCTGTCTGTATATTTGAGGATGTAGCAACCTGTCTCCTATTATTATTATTATTAAAAGTTGACATTTTATTATTGGCAACTGTTGTGCTCAGATCTTCTTTTCAGTAAGCAAGTAGGTAATGATCCTTGCTGCTTATACAAATGCTGTGCTATAAGCAAATAGGTGAGCAGCTTGATTTAGTTTAGATGGTGTATACTGAAAAAGAATCTTGTTTCCATCATGTAGTGTTAAGAGCCACTCAAAACACCGCCCTTACAAGTTTTAGATGGATTTATTAATACAATAGTATCATTGCTCTCCTATTAGTTCTGAAATAATACTTTGTTGGTCTTTGATAAGTTGGAGTGCTCGTCAGATCCATGTATGGTAGCTGAAGAATTAGTGCACACAGAGTGATGAGTGAATGTAATTTTCAGGGTGATATCTACTTCTTCCTCTGGTTTTTTTATTGTTGGCATTATGCAACTTGGTTAGCTCTACGAGTTCATGACTGCTTATGCCTATTGACTATGCAGGCATAATCTGGAAACAGAAGTTCCTGATTGCGAATGTTGGTTGCAGTTTTTCACATCTGGTGCTTTGCAAGAAGGTAATCTTTTTCAGTTTCTTGTTTGGCAGTGGCAAGTTGGGTGTTAGGTGGTGTCCAATCTTTTTTGTAGTTGGGAGTTTCTCGGCCAGTTGTTTGGCGGTTGGGATAGATATATGCCATCAAATCATTTTGCAATATCATATGTAGAATTTGTACTACATCTGTGATATTTAATTTGCCCATGGAGAATTTGCAGTACAATTGAGTTCTTTGTTTATTCGTTCTTTAGGACATCCTGAATATTGTATACAAACCATGACGTAAGAATGAAGGAACTCCAAACTCTAAAAAGAAACGAATAAAAGACCAGCCTATCAAGAACAAGGTAACAGACGAACTAAGCAGCCAGCCAGAGCAGCCAAAGGAGGTGGGCTGGAACCATTTTATGTTAATGGGTTCAATCCAGTTTTAAACTGTAGGTGTGAACAGTGGGCTGGTGTGAGTTGGTTTGTTTTCTTATACAGTTCGGTTTGGTTTGGTTTAGACATGTAAATTAGTGGGTTGGTTTGGGTTAGATTAAATTTATATAGTATATGGTTTGGTCTGGATTTTAGTTTGGTTTTTGGCCCACTGACACCTTTAATAGCAGATGCATGTCGGTGTAGAGGAAGTAGTAGATCACGATCGTCTGCTGCTCGTGGCCGTCCTAGCAGCAACCTTGCGTCACCACAGCCGATCAGCGCAGCAGTAGCAGCAGCGCCTCCACGGAATCCACGTACAGGGAAGGAACGCCGTGCGCAGGTGTCTTAGAACATTACAACCGGCAGGGATCTGTCGGGAAAAGGCAACTGAGAGGTGGCAGTTACGGTAGTCAAGTGGTGGGATCATCAAGCCCTAACCCTGCCTCCTCTCATATTTATAAGACGCACTAATGGGCTTTTGGGTCATAGGCCCATTAGTACTCTAATCCCTTGTGGACCAAATATCCATTGGTTCTTTAATCTAAGTTTATTATGATTGCCTCTTGAGCACATCACCAACACTTGGAACAATATGAAATCTTTAAAAACAATACAGCAGTAGTTCTTTTTAAATCACCAAAGGATGAGCTAACAAGGAAAAAATTAATCGGTGGTTTACGGGAAACTGCAAAAACTTTCATTGTGGATTTTCCATGGCACATCGAACTGCAAATACACCCTATAGTAAATATCCAACAATACTTTATGATAGAGACACTACAAAAAACACGAACAATTATGACAACCTAAACCATTGTAATTAAGGCACTAACCATTGTAATTAACTTTTGTACTATGGTTATTCCTTATTTACGACGGCGTTGAGCCTTCACAAGTGATTGGTGGTAAATAAGGTTATTTACGACGGCCATTTGATAGGTTATTTACGACGGTCAGGAACATGCCGTCGTAAATAACATTGGCTAATTTACAACGGCCACCTCCAAGCCGTCGTAAGTAAGGTATGTAATTAGGAAAACAGAAAAATGCTAACCTGGCACGTTGACCAGCTTACAGGCAGATACAAAAACAAATATATAACATCACAGATAGTTTATAATACAATAATATGAAATACAAGACATGGTGCTAGACACTCCCACGTCTGCTACCTCCGGAGCCCGGAATGTCATCGCGTCATGCTCTTGGTCCCGGTAGCATAGGCGATGGAGTCTGAGCCTCTGCCGCCGATCCCTGTGATAGTTAGAGAAATTATGGTTAATTTTGACTAAGTTTGGCTATGTTTGAGCAATTATAGCTAAGTGTGGCTATGTTTGAGCAATTATATCTAAATTTTGCTATGTTTGAGCAATTATGGCTATATTTGGCTACGTTTGGGTAATTATGGCTAAGTTTTGCTATGGTTGACTAATTTTGTCCCAGTTTGCTATAGTATCTAATTTATGCTGATTTGAAAAAATGTTGTTTACCTGTGCCATAGAAGAAGGCACCTCTGGCTCCGTCATCTATGGCTGCATCGGCGGCGGCAATGTAATCTGGTGTCCGTGCTGCTAGGCTAAGTCCTGTGATAGAAAAGCATTAGCACATGAATAGTAATGAAATGATATAATTGGTTTATATTTTAATCTATTACCTATATCGCCGCTTGTATCTATGTGTTGTAGGTGGTTTGATAGTCTTGAGTGACCTTCAATAAGGCTGTTTGCTCCTGGGGCTTTTCCTGTGTCAGACGTAACTCCTCTTGGACACTTTGAAGCTCCAGCTCACTCTAAGAGATCCGCCAGCTGGGTTCATCACACCAAGACTGTGAGGAGAAGCCCCTCGAAGGCCTTGCCTCCCTCGAGTCAACCATCCCATTAACAATGATAAAACTATAAAAAAAAGATTAAGAGTAAGATAATGTAGGTCGAATTGACATAAAGAAAAACAGGTAGCATCTCAACATCCATGCACTTTAACGCCACTGCTCGCATACACGGCGTTAGCATCAATTGGTACGTTCTACCAATCGTAATCTTGACCGTGAATCTTCACCGCCTCCTCCCCATACTTCTCCTACAAATACAAGCAATACATAAAAATGCGTCAGTAACAATGTTAGTTACATGTAAAGCAACATGTTAGTTCAAGGACTCACCAGTCGAGCTGTCGCCGCCGGAGTGCACAACTGGTCGGGCTGTGAAGGGTCACTTGTCCAATGACCTCTCTTCCACATCTGAACGTCGCTTGGTCGTTTACCAAGCTCATTTTCCTGTAAGTACTAGTTAGTAGCATAAATATACTTTAAATAAAGTTCTATAGGTATTTTCCTTACCATTCGTCTAGCTAGACGTAGATGGTCATCCGGACCATACGTATGGCCTCCAGTAGAGCCTCTGCATTGTCGGGCCCTCTTAGCTTGGCGACCAAGTACTCGCTGGACCACAGCCGACAGAGGACCCGGTAAGCCTCCAGACGGTCCTCCAACCAAGAAATCCCCACCTGCATGCATTTAGTAATTGATTGAAATAACGTTAACATTACAAATTTAGTGTCATAATTAAAACACGACTAGTCTACCTCCGGGTACCGCTCCTCCGTCAAGTACGTGTCGGAGTCGTCTCTGAATGCCGCAAGCTCCTGCCCTTGATGCCTCTTCAAGTAATCATTTGTTGCTTGAATATTGGAATAGGAGATTTCCTGCGTAACAAGCTTCCTGACGTTCTTGTTGAAGACGACTCTCACGTGCTCGGCATCCACTGGATCCGCCAAACGGTACTGTCTCTACAAGAATTCACAAACATAAGTGTTATTAAACATTCTAGTTATTGAAGAACTAAACTTAAAACATGTATTAAACATACTTCCCCGGATATCAGGCCACACTGCACCCTGAGCAGTCCCGTACGTCAGGTCAGTAGCACAAGCGTAATATCCCATGACTTGGGAGCGATATGCTTGTCACCACTGCTAGGGACCTCACCAGGGTAGTGCAAAAAAACGAGGTTCCCTAAGACATCGTTGACCTGTCTCTAACGTCCTCTATCCTCGAAGGTAGTGTCCTCCCATCCGCTGCAAGAACAATTGTGCATTAAAGAGTTTTAGCACTACGTAATTTTCTAAAGCTACAACGTAAGGACTTCTTACCTATCACCAACAGGGCGAATAGCCGGCAACATTGCTTCTTCTCTAGGAACTGGAGGAGGAGCCACATAATGGCTCCTCCTAGTCCGCCGCCTTCTCTAGGAACGAGTGGTCAGCCGACCGTGGCTCAGAAGGCGCTCAGCCTCGGCCTTTGACTCTAAATCTAGGTCATCTTGCAATATTATAATAGTTTTAAGAAATATAAATATATTAATGAATAATGTAATGGAATACGATTGTTGAGTAAAATTACCTTGGTCCGATGATAGCTCTGAGGGCACGTGTCTCAACAACTGAGACCGTCTGCTCTCTTTAGACCTGCTACCCTAAAAAAATGTGTCCATTACATCCCGTGTGTGAGCCAGCATGCTCGCACTATTAAGAAACCTCTTCATGGTCGTCTTCATCCTCTTACCCTTGTCCAAACGACATCATATTTTAACGATGCTTTGATAAGTATAATTATTATAAAAACATACAACATGAAACAATAAATGAAGAAAACATTACTTGTATTTGTTTCTATAAGTCATCAGAATCTTGGTCATCTACTCTACTCCTTAAAACAGACCATCAAACTATTTTAGTGACTGGTTTCGGTTTGCGCTTCTCGCCAGTCTGTACATCATCGGTGTCTCCAACTAAGTCATCGAGCTCATGACATGGCTCAATGACAAATGAGGCTGGCAAATCTTCTTCTTAGTAAACATTATCGAACTCACCAACGGACATCGGAGTATCATGGTACCCAACATCACTTGGGGTATATAACCGTTCACGAGGAATGACCTTGTGTATGACCCACCAAGCACTCATTCTCGCATGGATAAGGTAGATAATATACTTGTTTAACTTGGTCTGCATGGACAAAAGAGTCGTACCCTCGGAGCCTTTTGTTGTGTTTCACTTCAACCATACCAATTTGGTTTTCATGGGTACCATGACGGTTATCAAACCAGTCACAATCAAAGAAAACTACTTTAAGTTCCTTATTACTGGCAAAGTTGAATTCGAAGATTTTGTTAATGATCCCATAGTAATTTGTTTCCCGTCATTCAACATTGATTGCTCTTATCACAACTTCGGTATTAGTCGTTGCCGTAAGAGGACGAAGAACTTCAAATTGAGTCGAACGAAATTGGAACCCATTGAGGTCACACCGACCATAGATTCTAACTTTGAATATTCCGTGAGATAGTTGTCGCAAGTCTTGATGGACGTCAACATCCTTTACACACTATCCATAATGTGCACTTATAAGAATATTTTTTACATACTACTATATAATTTAGGATAGAGAAATGACAAGAAAATGTTACTTGATATTGAAACCAAGATAGAAAATTAGACCCTCCATTAATTCCATCTTGTCACATCGTTTCTCCCCGCTTGCTTGTCAGTTGATGTCTAAGTGTCCAATTTCTCTTATGAAATGCCTTGCCTGAAAAACAAGAATATTAGCTTTAAGTTATAGTAAAGAATGCTACGTAGCATAGATGTAGAACAAATACATACTCGAAATATTTGTCCATCCCATCTATATTAGCATACATGTACAATAAAGCAGCCTTCCTTTCTTCTGCGGTACAATTGTAGTTCGTGCTACTACCAACATGGGTTCCCCTCGACGCAAAAATGGATATGTCACTACAAGGAGGATCTTCATCCATATTGTACCGCATCGTAGAAGCATTGACATTGTTTTCCTCTACAAAATAAACACTTGAAAAGTATCCTACCTCTTAAGAGTAAATGATTCAGCGATGCACCCTTCAACACTAGCCCTATTGTCAATCATTGCTTTAAGATATCTTAGAGATCTTTCAATGTGATACATCCACCTATATTGCACATGGCCACCCACTTTAGCTTCATATGGTAGATGGATAAGAAGATGTTGCATTGGATTGAAAAACGCTAAAGGAAATATTTTTTCCATCTTATAAAAATAACTGGTATCTCCTCCAATTTCTCCATCATTTCTATCGTGATTTCTTTAGCATAGAGGTGCCTATAAAAGTAGCTAAGCTTGGCTAATATTTTGCACATTGCATCATCAAGGTAGCCCTGAAAAATAACGAACAGGAGTCTTTCCATGATTATGTGATAATCATGACTCTTTAACCCAGTTAGTTTTTCCGTCCTGACATTAACAGCTCGTCTCAAGCTAGCAGCGTAGTCATCATGGAATTTCAATCCTTTCAACTAATTCAAAACTTCTTTCTTCTGTTTAGAATTAAGACAAAAAGAAGCACGTGGATTACCACCACTTTCAGTGAGCTCAAGCGTTGGACGATTACAAAGCTTTGCTAAATCTTTTCGAGCCTTTATATTGTCTTTTGTTTTGCCAGACATATCCATGCACGTGCTTATGATGCATTCACCCATGTTACGCTCTTGGCGCATGATATTAGTGTTGTGCATTAAAATTAATGACTTGATGTATGGTAGGTCCCATATTCCACATATGTGAGTCCAATTATGTACCACTCCATAACCTATAAAAAGTCCCAGACGATCTTTATCTACCACAAGTTTCTCCAACATATCAGCAATTTTTGATCCACTTAAACGCTTTGGCAGTCTCTTCATCACAATAGTGTTCTTTTTGAAAGCATTCTTTTATTGCTTAAACACGTGATTCTAGGAAACTAACGTCTATGACAATAAAAATAGCATATCTTGCCACCATGAGTAAGACGAAAATAATTTGTGTTTGAATCACATATCGGACGTGTCAAACGTCCATGGACACTCCAGCCAGCAAACATGCCGTATGCTGGAAAATCATGGACGGACCACAAGTACGCAACTCAAAGGTTGAATTTCTGCTTTTTGTAACAGTTATACACTTCGACTCGTATCCACAACCATTTCAACTCTTCGATTAGGGGTTGCAACATCATGTTTAGGCATGGACCAGGATGATCCGGTCTAGGTAGAATGAGACAAAGGAACATGAACGCATATTTCATACAAAGAGCAAGTGGTATGTTGTACGGAATAGCAAAAACGGGCCAACATGAGTAAGGTGTGGTATTTGTACTAAAAGGTGAGAAGCCATGTGTCGCCAACCCGATGCGAACATTTCTCACATCACTAGCGAAAGCTGCATCGAAGCTGTCCATCGCCTTCCATGCATCACCATAGGACGGGTGCACCATTAGTCGATCATTGTCACACACACCTTCTTTGTGCCACCTCATGTGTTTGGCAGTTCTTTTAGAGAGGAATAATCGTTTCAACCGAAGTGTGACGGGAAGTAACAAAGTTGATTATGTGCTACTTCTGTCATCACCTTGTTACCATCGTCGTTAACAACTTCGACAAACCTCGATTTACCACACTTTAAGCACTTGTTCTCTTTGCCATGCTCTTTCTAAAAAAGCATGCAGTTGTCTAGGCATACATCAATCTTATCATATTTCATACCGAGACCGGAAAGCATTTTCTTTAACTAGTATATGTGTTTCGGCACTTTATGAAGCTTTGGGAGAATATCGCAGATCAATTTGACATGATCGTTGTAGTAGTTATTTGAGAAAAAATACTTAGACTTAATTTCCATAAGTCGTGTCCTGAAAGAAAGGAGTGTCACTTTTATGTGCTCATGTAGCGGTTCTTCTGATACTTTGAGAAGATTGAAGAATGCTTCAACCTCTGGTGTAGGAGAGTCTTGGTTAAATTCTGGTTGTATAGAGTTAAGCATCTCGTCCATCCTATCAACCCCCATGCTATAAACATCCTCTTCCTCTTCTTCTATGGGTTTAGATGCTGATTCGTCGTAAAAGACCCGCACCTCATAATGTGGCACAAAACCGTATCGGCACGAGTCTAGTGAAAGCTTCTCTTATCCAAACACTTCATATTCTGGTATCTACTACATAGACACCGCACCTTATTTATATTGGCTAACTAAAAAGCACGGTCTACAAAAGTCATAATCTTGGTCACCCACTCATCTGAGTGACTTCCATTCTTTTTCCAACCAGTATACATCCAACTATAGTCTTCACCCATATCGAGTCTAGAAACCAAATTTAGCAACGTCAGATATCACACGTCTACATCTCCATTAGGAATGATGTGTCCTAAACCCACCATAGAGTGACCGAGAGAGCTTCCTTACAACCAGACACGGGGTCCGGATCCTGTTGAAATTTCGGCAGCATAACCTCGTAGTTCTTCAACTACACGCCCGAAATGGTGCAGCAGAGAAGATCAGGGTTATACAACCTAAACTTCATAAGGATCCGAACCTCTCGCGTCTCGCCATAAGCAAGCTCTCTCAGTCACTCTGAGGCAGTCCAAATATGGGACAATTCTGAACCGACACGGCGTAGGGTAAGTGACACGTGCCGGTTTAAAACAGGAGACACATAGGTTATTCAGTTTTGATTTATTCAATACCATCGTAAAAAATATATTAACGACAGTTTTGATGTGTTCCAATGAGACAGAGGAAAGAAATAGAGAAAGAGAGGAAATGTTAGGAGATGGCCGTGTTTGTGTACACCCCCTTGTTCTGCCCCGTCCACACGCGAACTTGGCGTCCTCACCGGCACCGTTCGCCTTCGTGCCCGGCTCGATCTACTCATGGTCCTACTACTTGCAAATGCCCAATCCGGAGCCGTCGTAAATAATATATTATATATATGCTCCCACGACAGTGTATATACCTAACAATCATGAGAGTAACCAATTAATACAAATAAATTAACGAATGAAACAAATTAAATAATCAAATAATTCAACCAATATATCTATTTTCAAATAAAATTTATAGTTAACAATTTACCTAACTAAATATCAAACTAAGTACGTAAAATACAACTTAATGACATAAATTAATTATCAAATCAAGTTACTAAATTATAAACTGAACATACAACTGAATTATAAATTAACTAAGTAAACAACTAAACAAATTACTAAACAATAAACAGAATACTATACTAACTAAGCAGGCGGCAGCAGGAGGCGGCGCGTAGGTGCCCGCGCCGACCCCAGACCCACGGGTATATAGGCCGGGCCGTCGTAAATAAGCTTATTTACGACGGTCAGGGCCGGGCTGTCGTAAGTAAATAAGCTTATTTACGATGGCGGAGCCAATACCGTCGTAAGTAAGCTGGTATTTATGGCGGTCTAGATCAGGCCATCGTAAACAAGCATTTATTTACGATGGCTAGACCTAGAACCGTCTTAAATAATCATGACCATCGTAAACGGCCGAGTTTCCTGTAGTGAGAACACTATTTCTAATATAAAATTTTGTATGTGAATTACTTTTCTAGTCATGTTAATGTGCATTTGCATTATTCAATCAATGTTTTATGTAAAACATAAATGTGATATTCAAAATCAATGTTGTATGTAAAACATATATGTGATGTTGCATCAGAGCAAAGAAAGTCGATACAACAATCCCATTATTAGTCAATCAATTTCAAATCCTAGTTAATGCAAGCCTAAGTTCACTTATAGGATTTCAAACGAATTGGTTACATTAGTTACCGTGCACCTTATCTCTTTTTCATATCATACTAAGGTTCCAACACCTTCACATGACTGAATGAGTACTTCACCAACTTATGCATGCAAGCATGCGTGAGAAAGTGTCTAAATAGCCCAAACGAAACAAAAAGCAAGCTTGGGAAGCGTTTGCTAGTTGCTAGTTCATAGAAGCGCCAGAAAGAAAACACAGCATGCATAACAGTCTTAAAATCAAGAACATACAGATAAGTACAAATCTAATTTGAAAATCATTAACAAAAACCTCCTACCATATAACATATGAACTCTGTTATTCCGACTCTACCGAAGTTTGATTTGCGCTGGTCTGCATTCTCTTTAACTAGAACTGGGAGAAGAGGATCTGCAAATAGATAAGACAACTGGATATTTCACTCGCTATAATCTGAAGCTCCTACTAGTTGAGTTACAGTTATCTATAACCGTTCCCTCGCGTAAAATAAGGTTAACTAAAAGTGTTTGATCCAAAAGAACATGCGTAAAAGCAGTGAGATGTCTAAAGACAGAGCTTGCAAGTTTGGATGGCTCCACCGCTTCATCCATCGAAAGCAAAGCAAAGCAAAAAAAAATGTAAAGAGCGACATGTTCTTGCGTTGGGGCCGGCGAACCCTACACAGCACATTGGAAAGAGTGCATTTGTATCATACGACATACGGGCTCCATCGTAATCGTATACATATACCCTCTCTCTTCCATGCGCTTTCTCGATCTTTAGTTTTGCTGCCGGCCTTGTGCTTTTCTTGCAAAGCGACCTCTTTCTCTCTCTCTCTCTCTCTCTCTCTCCCATTGTACTGTAGCTAGTGTGGTGCCGCTTCTTCTCTTGTCGCTGGCTCTTTTCTAGGGGCATCACCACCGCCAGGGGAAGGGACGAAGGCGCCGGCGCCGCTTTGCAGAAGTTCCCTTTCAACCCATGGCCCCTCCGTCGTCGTGGGTTTACCTTTTGTATGTAGTGTGCAGGGCTCAGAGGTCAGAACACCACATGGACATTTCACTAGTCTTGCTTAGTTTTATGGTACCGGGTTCACGTCATCATATCTTTTCAAAACTTCTCAAGCTCTGAAAACTATGGATCGCATCCATCTTACAGAAACATTCAGTTAACTATTAGTATTAATGATTTGGTTGTTTAGCCTTAGTCTAACATGTACTAAAATGACACCATAACACCAGCTCCAGGAATCATCTGCGCCAGCTTAAACACACACTTAGACGCAAGGCCGCATGCATGTCACCAACCAAACGCATGAATGTATGATCGATCTGCATATGGCCAGATCTTCTTAAGTTTGTCAGAGCCAGACATGCACAGATCGAACGATAATGAATCCCCTGGTCTTAAAAACCAGTAATGTTATCTTGACATTTGCGAAAGCTGTTTGAGTTTGCATGCACGCACGACATCATGGTGCCTCACACGTGTACACGGGATTAATCGCCATGTTTAACTATTGCTCGCTGCCAGCATATGCTGCTTGCTTCAACATTATTACGGTCCCTACCATCTTTCATTTTTTACCTTTGGAGCCGATCGAGAGGGCTTTCTCTCGTGTCATGGGTCTGGTGAGCATGTGATGCCAACTCGCAAAGTTTTCAGCAATGTTCATTGATATTTTGGATCGATCTCTTTTTCTAACATGGGCCTACCAGCAGCTACCTCCTTGCAACATTATATGCTCATGGTTCGAACATTAAGGTGCAAAGCATCACTACAACGAGGAGTCTCATGCATGTGAGTCTTTGTGGTATAGTGCACATAGCATATCCAAGAACAATATTCGATTTTTATATTTTTTTAGCAACAGCTCTAGAGTTGTAGTACTCGGTATATTTCTTGTTGTTTCGTGAATTATTATCAAAAGGGTTCAACCTCACCACTTGCTGCTTACCATGTTCTCCATGGATGATCTTGCCATCTAGTTTGCAAACTCGAACCCTTTTTCTATGAACCAATCACTTGCTTGATTATTCCCTGACCTTATGACCAAATTCTGCGATTAACCTTCCAATAATTTTCACGCACACAGACATGCATTGTCATCACTGTTGCAGCATGCGGCACTATATCATAGTACTGTGAAACAATATTTCATTTCTCTATCTACTTTGGAGCTAGGGGAGTGGTAGAGAGAGGGGGACTGAGAGGGGGTAAAGAAATCAGTGAGTTAGAAGCTCAAACTCACTTTACCTGTTTATTTGCAGTGCAGGCATCGGTGACGGAGGCTCAAACTCCACCACCACATCTATTGACACCGGGAGGAGGGCGCGAAGACGGATTCTTGGGCTTCGGAGCGAGTGGAGGAGCCAGTGAAAGGGGTAATGTCACTACTACAACAAGCGTCATCTCAGGCGACTCTAAACGTATTATCACACACGGTTTTCAAAACCGCCTGAAACGAAGAGCCTGTGATAATCAGCAATTTTCACAAGCGGACACTTAAACCGCCTGTGAAAAAGTTTATCACGGGCGGTTCTATAACTACGACTAGCCGCCTGGGAAGACTCTTTATCGGAGGTGGTTTGTAACGTAAGAGTATACTGTGACGCCCGGTCTCGTGAAAACGGAACCCAGCTGATGCATATGTGTGTCCAGGATGTTCATCACACATATACATGTAATCCACAAACTGAATTCAGAATATAACCACGAATAAATGGGTTTAAGTACTTTGTTACAAAGACTCAAGGTCTCATTCACAAGTCTCTAATTTATTCTAGCAGCGGAAGTCTTCTAAACAATAGCGGAAGAAAAATAAACAACGGCAATGGCTCCATCTCCTACTCCATGGGCAAGTTGGTGGTAGATCACACGCCTAGTACTCCACATGGTCTTAGAAGTACTCCTCTCCTGTTGCTGATGTTGTATGATAATGCAAGGGTGAGTACATGTCTGTCGAAGTGTGTGGTCGATACTTCCCCCGGACCTGCTCTGGGCAGCCTGCGGAGGTTCTTTTTCGGTGGGGCTAGACACTTGTGGAGAGCTTCAGCGTTAGGGACGAGTGAGGGAAGCTTGACACGGCGAGTTTTACGTGGTTCAGGCCGCCGGAGCGTAAAACCCTACGCCCACGGTGAGCAGAGGTGCTCGCTGTATTGCTTGCTGCTCAGAACCGGAGTCCTGAGCTTGAGGGTGAGTGATGTCTAGAGTGCGAGTTCACAGGGTTCGAACCCTTGCTAACGTTGCCTACCTGAGCCTTTTATAGTCCAAGGCTCGAGTGGCTTACAAGGTGGGCCCGGGACCCGACAGGTGGTCCTGGGGAGATTGCCTGCCGACTACCGTACCTGTAGTTATGCCGGTAGTTGTCTCTAGCGAAGGCTTCCGAGTCTTCGTTCTGCCGCCCTGCCCATGCCGCAAGCTAGTCATAGTGGTTGATGATGGCAGGGGCGGCAGGGGATGTCTTGTTGCTGTGTTTATTGGCGGGCAGGCTCTGACACGGCGTGCCAGTCCACGATGTGACTGGGCGCAACGACACCTGACAGAGGCGTGCTCCGCGTCTCCGCGTCTTGGGAAGGCGCGGGCCTTGAATACCTTGTACGGGCAAGGTATGGCGCGTCATTACGCCAGCTGCCTACCGCGCGGGGGCAGGCAGCGTTGTTCTGCTGGCCACGTGGCAGGCCCGGAGCTCTCCTATGAGGAGAGGGAGGTCCGGCCCCGTGGGACACGTGGAGTCCTCGGAGCTCTGCCAGCGAAGGGGGGAGGTCCGACTTCTGCTGGCCATGTGGCGAGCCCGGAGCTCTCCTCTGAGGAGAGGGAGGTCCGGCCCGTTGGACACGTGGCGCCTTCGGAGCTCTCCCCGCGGAGGGGGAGGTCCGGCTCGGTTGGCTACGTGGCAAGTCTGGAGCTCTCCTCTGAGGAGAGGGAGGTCCGGCCCTGCTGGCCACGTGGCGAGTCCGGAGCTCTCCTCTGTGGAGAGGGAGGTCCAGCCCCGCTGGACACGTGGCGCCTTCGGAGCTCTCCCTGCAAAGAAGGGCGAGGTCCTTAGGCATTTCCCCCTGTGCGCGAGGGTACCCCGTATCGAGGGTACCGACAGTGGCCCCCGGGCCCATTGGGGGGGGGAGATAGCAAGCCCGAGGTGGGGCCTCCGTCTCTTCCGTTCCGTGCACTTTCTCTAAGTCCCGCATTGACCGTTTCCGGAGCACGAACAGTCGCGGGATCGTATGAGCGTGAGCCCACTTGATGGTTGCTTTTACTGCGGCGGTTCCCAAGGCTGCCACTTCTGCATGTTGCGGCGCTTTTTCTGGGAACCGCCGAAGCGCCTTGCCGGCGCGTCTCCTTGGGAGACTGACTTCTTGGCCTGCCGCTTCAGCTGGACGACTTGGGTCCACATGTCATCGGCGCTCGGTATTGGAGCCGAAGCGGTTGCCCATGCGGCGTATTTGAAGAGTCTCAAATCGCTTTGAATCGCACCTGGGAAGTTTTAAAAGGGGATCCTACCCGCATCGCAGCTTCTCTTCGCACTTCCCAGCGCTTGCACCTTCCTTGAACTCTTGCGCCTTTGTCTTCCTGTCCTCGAGCTATCCCCTTCCATGGCTTCCAACCTGCTCCCGTCGCGTCTCGTTCGTTCGGCCGAGCTTGGGCCAGTGCGCAGGCTGCTGGGCTGGCACACGGAGGAGCAGAAATGCCGGCTCCACCGGGGATCTCTCCCCCTGCTCCTGGAAAAGGGCGAGATGGTTTTCTTTACTGCCTACGCCATGGCGGGGTTCATCCCGCCAATTTCTTCCTTCTTCGCGGTGGTCTCCAGCTCCACCACCTTTCCCCCAACTCCTTCGCGATGGCCGCCGTCTTCGTCCATTTCTGCGAGATGTTTGTGGGGGTGCACGCTTCAGTGACGCTCTTCCGCTACTTCTTCGTGTTGCGGACGACCGGGCGCGGCTCGAAGACCCAGTTGGGAGCGTACTATTTCCAGCATCGCTGCAAGGACCCAAAGGTCTCTGGGTACCTTCTACCCTTCAGTGCGTCGAGGTGGGAAAACTGGAGGGAGAACTGGGTGATCGTGCAGACCGACGAGCATGATCCCCTGCAGCTCCCAACTGCCGGCCCAACCACCGAGCGTCGCTTCTGGGAGGAGGTCCCAGAGCTGGAGCAGGAGCAGGAGTACGCACCGGTCTTGGAGCGGTTCCGGTTCTTGGCCAACGAGGGGCTAACGTCCCTGATGGTGCTAATGGATTTCTTGTCACGCCGTATTGCGCCCTTGCAGCAGCGCAACCGCCCGGCATGGTACTACACTGGGGAGCAGGACTGCACCAGGTTGGAGAGGGGTCTCGGCTCTGATCCTTCCGATGAGGAGCTGTACGAGATGGTGGGCAACGTGAGCGGCGACAACATCCCCAGTGGCGACCCCGCCTTTCCGACCTCTGCCACTCCCCTCTTCTTAGAGCCGCAGAGGAGGTCAGAGCTACTGCGGAAGATGCCGAACCTCGACGACATCAGGATCACCGTCCGTCAGGTTGGGGATACCCTCCGGGGTATTGTAAGGGCCTCAGTTTTTGACACCTATTTGAAGTGTTCATCACCACACCACACACCTCATTTGAAGTAAGTTGATGAACACAAATGAAGAGCAAGTAACCACCATCAACATGCTCATTAGAGAACAAACTCACATATTGCAAAAGGGGTATTTCCCACATGTGATATAGAGGGCCTAGACATATGAAAACCCCTACACATTGCTAAGGATGTCCATGACAAGTTTCACCCAAATTCAAAACCTTTTTGAGGTCATTTTGGGTATAACTAGAAAGAGGGCAGTTTGAAACTATATTCAAATTCAAACTGTTTTTATCCCATGAATTCAAAAGTGGGAGGCATATTCTTACTCAGCACATTTTTGTGAGCCGACACACCAATTTTCACTCCATTTGGAGTTGATCTTGACATGAGCTAAGTGGGACAAATTCAAACTTTATTTGAATTCAAAACTGAACTTGTGCTGAAATTCATTCAAACCAAACCCAATTTGAATTCTATTCAATTCAAATAGCTCATGGGTGAATAATTTGAATCACTTGGGGTATTTTGGGGCTCACTGTTTACAACAGTGATTAGGAGTAAATTTCAGAGGTTAAAACTGGAAGTGGGACCCACATGTCAGACACTACTCCAACCCAAACCGACTGAAAACCCAGCTCGGGTTCTTGCGCCGGACTGAGCAGCCGCCACAGCGAAGAGGCGACCGGGACACCACCTGCTTGCCGCCCCGACGTGCTGAACCGCCTCACAGCCCCCTATCTACGCCACCGCCCTGATCGGAGCGATTACCGCCCACTCTGCTGCCTCCTCGCATCAGAACCGCGCCATCGCTGCCGATCACTCGGAGCTGATCAGATAAGCTTGATCACCGCCTCTCCGTCCTCTCCAGAGCCACGGCAAGGTACTAGAGACCTTCTTCCGTCGTCCCCGCTGCTAGAATTTAGTTGAAACCGATTGATATCGGCTATGCCGAAAGATCAAGTCGGTGACTTAGAACCGCCGCACCTCGGGCTCCCATGGACAGCCCAACCAGGGCGTTGTCACGCCTGATCCAAGGCACCCTTGGACGCGCTGGTGATCGGTGCTGCTCACCTCCGAGCCACAGCCCGAGTGATTGCTCACCGGCGGCGAATTTCCAGTTTTCCCATTTCTGTGTGCAGCACGACCTTCGGGTGCGATTCCGTCGAATTCGTGCTCTAGAAAGGATTAGAGGGCCGCAATCCGCTCTCACACAAACTAGACACGGTAACGCACAAGTTGCCTTCAAAACCCTTGGCCGGAGAACCTCTGTACCCGGCGTAATTCGAGGTTTACCAACGGCGAAACAAACGGGAGGCATCGGGCGCACGGTGAGGACCTACTTCAGGTCTTCCCCGAGCTGCCCCAAGCTCATGTCGACCTTCCCTGAGGTCCACTGATGCTTCCCGACCGGTTCCTCGAGTAGTTGGGGTGCTAGGGAAGTCAGCCGACATTGCCGAAGTCTTTCCCAGGTGGCGGCTCGTCGCCGACCATGCACCGGCAATTGTCATGAGTAGCTGACCCCAGAATCCTGTTCCCCGAGTGAAAGTAGGCAGGGGCGGCAATATCGTGAAGTTTGGAGCTATACAGAAGCCGGCGGCGAGCTCTCCGGCGAGGTCCCTCGGCGGCAGAGCGCGGGCGTCGCGAGGTTGAAGAAGGGGGTGAACCCCAGCTGTCAGCGGCCGATATTTTGAATCGGGATTGGACTGCGGCCGGGATCGGGTGTGCTGGCGCGCAAAATCCTTGTGGGCCGCGGTGTGCTGTTGCCTCGGCGTGCGACGCGTGTCCCCCGGGCCCACGCGCGAGTTTAAACTTTTCTCCGATTTTCAGATTTCCTTCAAACTTCAAATCCTCATAACTTTAGCTAGAAAGGTCCAAATCGAGTGAACCAAATTTTGTTGGATTCAGCTCTCTGAGCACTTTCCAGCAAATCAAGTTTCACTTCACGAAAACTCTTATTTCTCCAGAATTAATTCCTCAAAATTTAAACTGTTTGGAATTTTAACTGGAGAATCCTTTGGAGGAAAATTCCGAAATTTTGCTAGGATGTTCAAAAAAATATCCTTGAACTACCATAAAAGTTTCAGACCCGTTGGAGCTCATTTAATCCATCTAATGGTGTGATTAGTGAAACTGTTCCAGAGAAAATAGAAAATGTTTAGAAACATTTTCAGAATTTTCTCTGAAATTGTTTAGCTCCTATCTTTAGCTAGGAACCTTCAAATTAAGTGAGACCAACTCCATTAGAACCCTCTGAAAATCTAGTTTTCAGAAAGTCATAGTTTGTTTCATGAAAATTCTTAGAGCACCCTAAGAGTTCAAATTAAGGTCAAGAACATAATTAATTGTGGAGGGCTCAAATGAGCTTTGCTGCAACTAAAACTTGACCAAGTCTCTGTTTAGGTTGTAACCAAGCCACAGTAAAAGTTTCACAGTCATTGAGTCTGTCTAGTGGGACATAAGCTTCACAAGTTCAAACTTAATACAAATGCATTCAAATTAATACATGTACCTCTCTTATCATGTAGTCGCTAAGGTCGAGGAGGAACCCGAAGTCCTAGACTTTGTTACTCCAGAGGAAAAGCTAGCCTACGACCAAGAGCAGCAAGGCAAGCTCCGGTTTGCATTACTCTTTTTACAAATATTTATTGTTTTGAGCACATCTTTGAATAACTTTGATTCTTTGCATTAGAGTCTTGATTGGAAACCCAACTGCATAGCCAAGAAAACCATGGGTTGGGTTTAGGATTGCAAAACCCCGTTAGCTACTGCAATGCTAAGATAGTGTAGGATTCGGTACAAGTCGAGCAGTTGGAACTACTCGCGAGCATAGGCTAGAGGCACTCGACTCGGGTAGTGATAGCACATGAAACACATGGCAAGAAAATGAGACCAAGCGGAGGGTAAGGGCAGCAGGACTTTGGGGCCTGTGTGCTGTAGCTCCGCTTGTGTCGATTGATGACCGAGCCGTGTGCGGGCCTGTTGAACAAGCTAGAACAGTACCGAAGACCTACCGGCTATATGGGAACCGGGAAACTGATGTAACTCGGGTAGCTGGGTGTTGAGGCATAGCTGGTCGTTCAGAGGGTAGGTTGAGAGCTCGAGGTGTAAATAGGCTGGCGGCACTGAGATGCGCGTGCAGAGACCTCTTGCTCAGGACGATTGGACCGGTTCAACATTTGGCTAACGGGTGAAAGGTAATCGCGTACGGTGTCCGTGATGGTTGTTGTAGGCAACATCGAGTACGGGCGTACGTGACGGGTTGTTCGGGTAACCCTGCAGGTGTAAATCGATTATAATCGCCATCCCTCGCGGTCAGTGGGTACCACTTGTTCACTGTACCATGACGTAGAAAGAACAGGCTAGTTACATGTTAAAATGTTGCTGATTGAAAGATGGACTTTGCTTGTTAATGGTTTGTTGTAGTTTAGAGCTAACTAAAGTTCATTTCAACTTTGGGTAAAGTACATGAGAGAAATGCGCTTCTTGTTTGATTGCGGCTCTCTCATGTGCCATAGCGTAAGGTTCTCCACAACCTGCTGCTAAAACTTGAAAGTAAGGTTCCACTAATTAGGCGAGTCCTTTGCAAATGATTTTTACCTCATGTACCTATCACCCCTCATGTAGAAGTTCCATGTTTAGGTGAGACGGATCAGACTTGCTGAGCTTTTGTGCTCACTGCTTGTGTTTGAAGCTTTTGCAGGGTTCTATGAGGAAGGGACTCCCGAAGAGGAGACGGAACCCCAGGAGGGGAACCCCGTCGAGTGGGAGTCGTGCACGCCGCAGAGTTAGTGTGCGTGTGTGCTAGCAAGGACACGTTCAAGGGCTGAACGTGCACTTGATGCTTAGTCTACGCCCGTGAGTGTAGACTGAACTTATTTTGATGTAAACATGTTCATAACTTGTTTATGTAATAAAATTTCGCTTCCGCTTTGTACCTTTGACGTGTGTTATCCGGTGCTGTGCAACGCAGCACCCCTCAGCGTGATCCTGGCTTGACAAGACCATGGGGTCGTGTCAGCGTGGTATCAGAGCTCGCTTGAGGTTTAACACAGTACAAAGGTCATCTTTTTCAAAAATACCGTGAGGAACGAGTTAGTAGCCCGTATAAGGATGTTATTAGCATATAGAAAGTGGCATACTAACCTAATTGTCTATGTCGGAAAATCGTGCATCTCGGGACGTGTATGTCTTGGGGGGTGCACGTAAGCGCTGTCCACCAGTGCGCACAAGCTGAAGGGTGGAGCCCCACGGGTGGCAGGTAACCCGACCCGCTTTGATATCCTCTACGACTCTTCATGTTGTTTGGGGTATTCGAGCAACGTCTGTCCCTGGCGTGCGTGGTGCAACTTGGGAGACCCCGTCACGTGGTCTGAAACGTGAACACGTAACTCAAGGCGTGTTTGGCTTGAGAACATCCGGGCGAGTCATGACAGCCGGGTGTACGAACTGTATGGATTCCGGTCTCAGTGTGCAGCCGAGTCTGATGATTGTTTGAGTTTCTGCAGGTAGCCTGACCACGAAACGGTAGACGTGTAGCATCCGTGTGCGAGTGATGTTTAGAGCCACTGAAATAACGAAGCCGGCTAAGTCCGGTATAGGTTTTTCCTTTGTGAGGACATAGTACCGACATAATCTGGTGACGCATCGACGTCACACCCCATTAAATGAACAACTTCATTTAAAACTTGATGGTTTTGATCCAAAGTAGTGAAACTTGATGTAACTCCTTCCCTTGAACAGGATATTCAAAGTTAACAAGTTTTCAGCTTATAGGTTGTTAAGGACAGAGCACTCTGTTTTCAGCTGAACCAAGGCTGAAGTTAATCAGAGGTTAGAGGTTGAGTTATTTCGAGGTTGGGATCATACGATACATTTCTGGAAAGCTTTGGAAGAGCTTTACAACTCTTCTGTTGAGGTCCAGAGGTGTTTTATTCCTTAACCAATCGAAAAGTGCAGTAGAGTTGAAACTGTCCAGAAAACAGGGCAGAGTAAAGACTCTCGGTAAACTCTCTGTAAATTAAACATAAATTCCTGCATAAAAAATCCAAAAATAGAAAGTGAGGTAGTTCTGGAAAGCTTATGAGATCAGTTACAACTTTTTAACAGAAAGTTTTGTCAGATTAGGAACAGAATTAACTGGAATTCTTGGATGAAATCAGTACCTATAGCAGGGAGGTGCTGTCCAATTATTTCCAGAAATTCTGCTAACTTTGACGTCTCATACTTCTGAACAAGGACAGATATTAGGCCAAGCAAATAATTTCTGGAAAGCTATTGAAGTTAGCTTTAACATTGATGTTGAGCTCCAGAACTAGTTTTGTCTTTAACATAGCCTAAATCAGGTTGAAATGGAAACTGGTCAGGGCTGTCATGGGAACAGCAGATCAGCAGTCAAATTTGTTTAAAATTTGAACTATGTTTCCAAGTTTTATGGGTTCAATGACATGTCTTATGTTATAACTCAGTGGTTTACTGTTTAAATAAATATTTGAAATTTCTAAAATATATTTTTACAGATGACAGCAGATAAACAGTTGAAGAATGGGTGGGTGGTTTCCCACTGTTCTCACCGCAGTGGCTATCCGGAAACATTGAGACAGATGCTTCAATATTTCGGATATAACCAGATGCCGCAGTACTTCACCAAGGAGGAAGGCGAAGAGAGGAACAAGACGTGGACAATCCATGTTGAGGTCCCTGCAGGACCTATGCCACCCGGTTGGGTGCCGTTCACCGTCACGGTGGGAGGAAGACAACCGGAAGGGATGTGGCAAGTGGCAGCCCGTGACACCATGTCACGTTTCTGCCAACTACACGTACAGGCTATGGAGGGCACTCCATACGCGCTCGTTCCGGTGGAGGGACGGGCTCAGCATGTGTGGAAAGAGAGGTACCTGGAGGCAACGGACCCGAGTTGCCCAAAGTACAACCCGGCGGAGGCAAATCTCAGCCTCCAGATGAGGGCGGGAAACGCCGTGATGGACAGCCAAGCCGTTCATACGGAGCGTCTCGCCACAAAGATCAAGGAGAGCACAAGCCGTGGAGACCATTTCGAGAGTGCTCACAGCGCACTCCGCAATGTGCTCCTTCCGACGATCAAGCGACTGAATGAACAACACAATCAGTTGCATCGTCTGAAGAAGGCGAAGAGGAAAAGCCGTGTCGACATCGCGGCGTTGCAAGAACTGGTACAAAATCTGACCCAGCAGAACAAGGAACTTACTCAAGAGCGGGACGACGCTATTGAGGAAGGGCAAGGCTGGGAAGAAGATTACAACCAGGCTATGGACGAGGTGCATGCATTACAGGACCTCGTACCTCCGGTGTTAGGCGTACCGGTGGTCTTGGGTCTTCCAGCAATGGGAGAACCCGGAATGGGGAAAGAGGTGGTAGATCCAGAGCCACCAGCAGAGGTACCGGAGGAGGACGACCGACAGGAGGTCGAGTTCTACTCCGAGTAGGGGGTTACAGTTGCCATGTAGGGCAGCCAGGGTAGTGTAACCCAACTTTTGTAATCAGTGACATGTCGTGTAGACAGCAGCATGTGTATAGGTAGTGACGGCATGAGCACGACTTCTCGGAGACCCGAGAATAATGTATCTTGTATAAAGTTTATGCTTTATCAATATATGTGAATGTTGTGCAAATTAATCATGTGTCACTTTAATATCTACTGTTGCATATGGAAATTTTTAAGTAAGACATGTGCTAATTGCTGCTGTTTTGAATTTCAGAATGACGCGTACTCGTGCCAACCCTGACGTTGGGGGTACCAGTCAAGGGGGAGAGACCTCCCAACAGCCTCCCGAGGACTCCTCGGGACAACAGCAACAGCAGCAACAGCAACAGCAAACACCGCCGCTGCCACTACCGACAGTTACATTGGCCGACATCGTCGCGGCAATGACAGGTTCACACCAGCAGCACACATAGTTGCTGCAGACTCTCATCGCCAATACGTCTCGCCCAGAGAGACGTCAAGATCATGAGGAGCGCCAACAGAGCTCCTACTACGACTTCCTAGCTACTCATCCCCCGGTATTCTCAAGGGCGGATGAACCACTTGACGCGGACAACTGGCTCCGCGCCATAGAGATGAAGTTCGGGCTGCTCCAGATAAATGAGCAGCGCAAGACTCAGTTCGCGGTCCAGCAGCTCCAAGGATCCGCGAGCACGTGGTGGGCCAACTTCTGTGCTTCACAGCCCACCGACCGAGTGATGACCTGGACGGAGTTCCGGACGGCCTTCAGGGCCTATCATATACCGCCAAGTTTGATGAAGAGGAAGACGCAGGAGTTCCTGCACCTGCAGCAAGGGAGCCGGAACGCGCTGGAATATTCCAGGGCGTTCAATGATCTCGCGCTTTATGCGTCGTATCATGCCGATACCGAGGAGAAGCGGCGGGACCACTTTTACCAGGGGCTTAACCCGCTCCTGAAGGACAAGTTGGCGATGTTCAATCACGGCAGCCTCAACGACATCATTGATGCTGCGATTGTTCAGGAGGACTCCGGCAAAGAGTTAGCAGCGGCGGAGCGAAAGCGAAGCGCGCCGCAAAGCAGCGGAGAAGGAAGCGGTCCTTCTCAGAAGTTTCGGATGGTGAATCGCCCACCATCAGGTCCACGCTGGAAACCACCACAGCGGTCGATTCCATTCCGCAGTCGGCCGTACTCTTCACCGGCATTCAGGCCGGCACGGCCAGTACCACCTCCGCAACAACAGCAGCAGCTGGCGATGCTGCGTGCGTATGCACCTCAGCAGCGCACGCCGGGCTTTCGTCCGCCGAGCACTACACCAGCAGCGGCCACATGTTACAAGTGTGGTCGACCCGGACACTTCGCGAGCAGTTGCCCGGAGAGGCAAGGCGGTGGAGTGGCACCACAGTTTCTAGGGAGGAATCAACCCCGGAACCCTACTAATGCGCGGCGGGCAAACCCTAGGCCCGGCACCGTCCACCAGCTTGCCATTGAGGACGTGCCGGAGGGCGAGCCAATCCTTGCGGGTATGTTCCAACTCCACCAGCATCCCGCTATAGTACTATTTGATTCAGGCGCCACACATAGCTTCATTAGCCAAGCTTCATTGATAAATATAGCTTGCAAATACTACCCACCGATAATCCTTATGTGATCTGTTCACCGGGTGGGAAAATTTCAGCAAGCATGATGGTCCCAAAAGCGCCATTGTGCTTAGAGGGTAGAGTTTGCCCTACGTCTCTCATAATTTTAGAGGGACAAAAGGTCGATGTCATCTTAGGGATGTCGTGGTTAACCCGCCACGGCGCTGTTTTAGACACCATCCTCCGAGTTGTGCACTTAAACTCAGAAGTGCACGAGTCTCACTCATTATTTCTGGACAGTCCAGAAATAAAACTTCCAAGTGTCTATCAAGCCACAACCATCAGATTGGAAGATATTCCAGTGCTCCGAGAGTTCCCTGATGTATTCCCGGACAATTTGCTGGGGATGCCACCCGATAGAGAGGTGGAGTTCAAGATTGAACTGGCACCGGGAACCATGCCAATATCCCGAAGGCCGTACAAGATGGCGCCCAAGGAGTTGGCTGAACTGAAGACTCAGCTCACGGACCTTCTGGAGAACGGTTTTATGAGGCCGAGCTCCTCGCCATGGGGCTGTTCGACATTATTTGTCAAGAAGAAGGATGAGACTTTGCGGCTTTGCGTGGACTATCGTCCATTAAATGACGTAATCATTAAGAACAAGTACCCGTCGCCACGGATCGACATGTTGTTTGATCAGTTGGTCGAAGCAAAGATCTTTTCCAAGATGGACTTAAGATCCTGGTACCATCAGATTAAGATAAGGGCAGAGGACATTCCAAAGACAGCTTTCTCGACGAGGTACGGACTTTATGAGTACCTGGTCATGTCCTTCGGCCTCACCAATGCTCCAGATCATTTCATGTACTTGATGAACTCCGTATTCATGCCGGAGCTGGACAAGTTTGTCGTGGTCTTCATCGACGACATCCTGGTATATTCCAAGTCAGAGGAAGATCACAAGAAGCATCTGCGTATAGTCTTGCAACGGCTGCGGGATCACAAGTTATACGCAAAATTCAGCAAATGCGAGTTTTGGATATCGCAAGTGCCTTTCCTCGGGCATATCATCTCAGCGGAGGGTATCGCTGTGGACCCGAGCAAGATCACTCAAGTGCTGAATTGGAAACCCCCGAGAACTGTTCACGAGGTACGGAGTTTCTTCGGACTCGCGGGATATTATCGGAGGTTCATTCCGAACTTCTCGAAGATTGCCAAGCCAATGACAGAGCTGCTAAAGAAGGCTACCAAATATGTTTGGAGTCCGGCATGTGAAGCAGCATTCAAGGCTTTAGTCAAGCACCTGATATCAGCACCGGTTTTGGCGCAGCCAGACACAACAAAACCGTTCGATGTGTACTGCGATGCATCCAGCATTGGGCTCGGATGTGTGCTGTTGCAAGACCGAAGAGTGGTCGCGTATGGATCACGGCAGCTTAGAAACCATGAGCAGAATTATCCAACCCACGATTTGGAGCTCGCTGCCGTGGTACTTGCACTGAAAATGTGGAGGCACTACCTACTCGGTAACCTCGTACATTTATATACCGACCACAAAAGCCTCAAGTACATATTCACTCAGAAGGAGCTGAACATGAGGCAACAAAGATGGTTAGAACTGATAAAGGATTACGAAATAGAGATCCATTATCATCCGGGCAAGGCAAACGTAGTGGCAGATGCGCTGACCCGCAAGTCACACGTCAATAATTTGAACGTCACACCGTTGGAAGAGAGCGAACCACCACTACATGTGCTTCCACACGGAGCTCTCTACAACCTAGCTTTGATCCCCACCATCCGTGAAGAGATAGCGGCAGCCCAGAAAAATGACAAGGGCATGTCACATTTGCGGAGACGTGTAGACAGTGGGGAGCTGAAATGTTTCCGGAAAGACGGAGACGGCGTCCTATGGTTCAAGGACCGGATCGTCGTACCCCGTAATCCGGAATTACGGAAGAAGATCTTTGATGAGGCTCACTTGTCAAAGTTTTCTATTCACCCCGGCAGCAACAAGATGTATCAAGAACTCAGAAGCAAGTTTTGGTGGACACGGATGAAGCGAGAGACTGCAAAATACGTGTCCGAGTGTGATACATGTCGAAGGGTGAAGGCAGACCACGTGCGGAAACCGGGACTGCTGCAACCACTGGGCATTCCTTCCTGGAAGTGGGAGGATGTGAGCATGGTCTTCGTCATCGGTTTACCAACCACCTTGCAGAAACATGATTCTGTGTGGGTGATCGTCGATCGACTCACCAAAGTTGCCCATTTCATCCCGGTCAACACCAACTACAACGCCAAGAAGTACGCTGAACTGTACATCTCACGGATCCTATGCTTGTACGGCGTACCCCGTACCATCATATCGGATCGGGGCACTTTATTTGTGTCCCATTTTTGGGAGCAGCTACACGCTGCCTTGGGGACGAAGTTGATCCGTAGTTCAGCATACCACCCGCAGACGGATGGACAAACCGAACGGGTGAATCAGATCTTGGAAGACATGCTACGAGCTTGCGCTATCAACCACGGCAAGAATTGGGATGATCACTTGCCGTTAGCCGATTTCTCGTACAATAATGGGTACCAAGCCAGTATCAAGATCCCACCTTACGAGGCGCTATGCGGCAGGAAGTGTCCCACACCATTGAATTGGTGTGAGTCTGGCGAAAGGATTACCTTCGGGATTGACCTTGTCAACAACTCGGAAGAGAAGGTTCGACTGATTCAAGCGAACCTAAAAGCCGCCCAATCCCGTCAGAAACAGTATGCGGACCGGAGAAGGCGCCCATTACAATTCGAAGTTGGAGATCACGTATATCTACGGGTGTCTCCAATGAAGGGCGTAAACAGATTTGGGGTGAGTGGAAAGTTGGCACCCTGATTCATCGGTCCATTCCAGATTACCGAAAGATGTGGATCGGTGGCATACCGGCTGAAGTTACCAGAAGCACTTTCCGGTGTGCACGACGTCTTTCACATTGCCCAGCTGAGGAAGTGTCTTAAGCTATAAACTACCGTTCAGCTGGAAGATATTTAAGAACTGCAACCGGATCTCACCTATCGGGAGGAACCGGTGCAGATTATTGATGAAAAGGCCCGAACCACACGCAACCGTATGTTGTGGTTCTATAAGGTTCTATGGAGTAATCACTCCATGGACGAAGCGACATGGGAGAGCGAAGAATTTCTTCGCACTAACTACCCCGACTTTTTCACGTCGCATATCCGGTAATTTTCCACCGTCCTCTCTCTTATTTTTCACCTTATAATCTCGGGACGAGATTCTTTTAAGGGGGGAGGAATGTAAGGGCCTCAATTTTTGACACCTATTTGAAGTGTTCATCACCACACCACACACCTCATTTGAAGTAAGTTGATGAACACAAATGAAGAGCAAGTAACCACCATCAACATGCTCATTAGAGAACAAACTCACATATTGCAAAAGGGGTATTTCCCACATGTGATATAGAGGGGCTGGACATATGAAAACCCCTACACATTGCTAAGGATGTCCATGCCAAGTTTCACCCAAATTCAAAACCTTTTTAAGGTCATTTTGGGTATAACTAGAAAGAGGGCAGTTTGAAACCATATTCAAATTCAAACTGTTTTTATCCCATGAATTCAAAAGTGGGAGGCATATTCTTACTCAGCACATTTTTGTGAGCCCACACACCAATTTTCACTCCATTTGGAGTTGAGCCTTGACATGAGCTAAGTGGGACAAATTCAAACTTTATTTGAATTCAAAACTGAACTTGTGCTGAAATTCATTCAAACCAAACCCAATTTGAATTCTATTCAATTCAAATGGCTCATGGGTGAATAATTTGAATCACTTGGGGTATTTTGGGGCTCACTGTTTACAACAGCGATTAGGAGTAAATTTCAGAGGTTAAAACTGGAAGTGGGACCCACATGTCAGCCACTACTCCAACCCAAACCGACTGAAAACCCAGCTCGGGTTCTTGCGCCGGACTGAGCAGCCACCACGGCGAAGAGGCGACCGGGACACCACCTGCTTGCCGCCCCGACGTGCTGAACCGCCTCACAGCCCCCTTATCTACGCCACCGCCCTGATCGGAGCGATTACCGCCCACTCTGCTGCCTCCTCGCATCAGAACCGCGCCATCGCTGCCGATCACTCGGAGCTGATCAGAGAAGCTTGATCACCGCCTCTACGTCCTCTCCAGAGCCACGGCAAGGTAATAGAGACCTTCTTCCATCGTCCCCGCTGCTAGAATTCAGTTGAAACCGATTGATATCGGCTATGTCGAAAGATCAAGTCGGTGACTTAGAACCGCCGCACCTCGGGCTCCCGTGGACAGCCCAACCAGGGCCTTGTCACGCCTGAGCCAAGGCACCCTTGGACGCGCTGGTGATCGGTGCTGCTCACCTCCGAGCCACAGCCCGAGAGATTGCTCACCGGCGGCGAATTTTCAGTTTTCCCCTTTCTGTGTGGAGCACGACCTTCGGGTGCGATTCCGTCAAATTCATGCTCTAGAAAGGATTAGAGGGCCGCAATCCGCTCTCACACAAACTAGACACGGTGACGCACAAGTTGCCTTCACAACCCTTGGCCGCAGAACCTCTGTACCCGGCGTAATTCGAGGTTTACCAACGGCGGAACAAACGGGAGGCATCGTGCGCACGGTGAGGACCTACTTCGGGCCTTCCCCGAGCTGCCTCAATCTCATTTCGACCTTCCCTGAGGTCCACTGATGCTTCCCGACCGGTTCCTCGACTAGTTGGGGTGCTAGGGAAGTCAGCCGACATGGCCGAAGTCTTTCCGAGGTGGCGGCTCGTCGCCGACCATGCACCGGCCATTGTCATGAGTAGCTGACCCCAGAATCCTGTTCCCCGAGTGAAAGTAGGCAGGGGCGGCCAAAATCGTGAAGTTTGGAGCTGTACAGAAGCCGGCGGCGAGCTCTCCGGCGAGGTCCCTCGGCGGCAGAGCGCGGGCGTCGCGAGGTTGAAGAAGGGGGTGGACCCCAGCTGTCAGCGGCCGATATTTTGAATCGGGATCGTGCTGCGGCGGGGATCGGGTGTGCTGGCGCGCAAAATCCTTGTGGGCCGCGGTGTGCTGTTGCCTCGGCGTGCGACGCGTGTCCCCGGGCCCACGCGCGAGTTTAAACTTTTCCCCGATTTTCAGATTTCCTTCAAACTTCAAATCCTCATAACTTTGGCCAGAAAGCTCCAAATCGAGTGAACCAAATTTTGTTGGATTCAGCTCTCTGAGCACTTTCCAGCAAATCAAGTTTCACTTCATGAAAACTCTTATTTCTCCAGAATTAATTCCTCAAATTTAAACTGTTTGGAATTTTAACTGGAGAATCCTTTGGAGGAAAATTCCGAAATTTTGCTAGGATGTTCACCAAAATATCCTTGAACTACCATAAAAATTTCAGACCCATTGGAGCTCATTTAATCCACCTAATGGTGTGATTAGTGAAACTGTTCCAGAGAAAATAGAAAATGTTTAGAAACATTTTCAGAATTTTCTCTGAAATTGTTTAGCTCCTATCTTTAGCTAGGAACCTTCAAATTAAGTGAGACCAACTCCATTAGAACCCTCTTAAAATCTAGTTTTCAGAAAGTCATAGTTTGTTTCATGAAAATCCTTAGAGCACCCTAAGAGTTCCAATTAAGGTCGAGGACATAATTAATTGTGGAGGGCTCAAATGAGCTTTGCTGCAACTAAAACTTGACCAAGTCTCTGTTTAGGTTGTAACCAAGCCACAGTAAAAGTTTTACAGTCATTGAGTCTGTCTAGTGGGACTTATAAGCTTCACAAGTTCAAACTTAATACAGATGCATTCAAATTAATACATGTACCTATCTTATCATGTAGTTGCTAAGGTCGAGGAGGAACCCGAAGTCCTAGACTTTGTTACTCCGGAGGAACAGCTAGCCTATGACCAAGAGCAGCAAGGCAAGCTCCGGTTTGCATTACTCTTTTTACAAATATTTATTGTTTTGAGCACATCTTTGAATAACTTTGATTCTTTGCATTAGAGTCTTGATTGGAAACCCAACTGCATAGCCAAGAAAACCATGGGTTGGGTTTAGGATTGGAAAACCCCGTTAGCTACTGCAATGCTAAGATAGTGTAGGATTCGGTACAAGTCGAGCAGTTGGAACTACTCGCGAGCATAGGCTAGAGGCACTCGACTCGGGTAGTGATAGCACATGAAACACATGGCAAGAAAATGAGACCAAGCGGAGGGTAAGGGCAGCAGGACATTGGGGCCTGTGTGCTGTAGCTCCGCTTGTGTCGATTGAGGACCGAGCCGTGTGCGGGCCTGTTGAACAATCTAGAACAGTACCGAAGACCTACCGGCTATATGGCAACCGGGAAACTGATATAACTCGGGTAGCTGGGTGTTGAGGCATAGCTGGTCGTTCAGAGGGTAGGTTGAGAGCTCGAGGTGTAAATCGGCTGGCGGCACTGAGATGCGCGTGCAGAGACCTCTTGCTCGGGACAATTGGACCGGTTCAACATTTGGCTAACGGGTGAAAGGTAGTCGCGTACGGCGTCCATGATGGTTGTTGTAGGCAACATCGAGTACGGGCGTATGTGACGGGTTGTTTGGGTAACCCTGCAGGTGTAAATCGATTATAATCGCCGTCCCTCGCGGTCAGTGAGTACCACTTGTTCACTGTACCGTGATGTAGAAAGAACAGGCTAGTTACATGTTAAAATGTTGCTGATTGAAAGATGGACTTCGCTTGTTAATGGTTTGTTGTAGTTTAGAGCTAACTAAAGTTCCTTTAAACTTTGGGCAAAGTACATGAGAGAAATGCGTTTATTGTTTGATTGTGGCTGTCTCATGTGCCTTAGCGTAAGGTTCTCCATAACCTTCTGCTAAAACTTGAAAGTAAGGTTCCACTAATTAGGCGAGTCCTTTGCAAAAGATTTTTACCTCATGTACCTATCACCCCTCATGTAGAAGTTCCATGTTTAGGTGATACGGGTCAGACTTGCTGAGCCTTCGTGCTCACTGCTTGTGTTTGAAGCTTTTGCAGGGTTCTATGAGGAAGGGACTCCCGAAGAGGAGACAGAACCCCAGGAGGGGAATCCCGTCGAGTGGGAGTCATGCACGCCGCAGAGTTAGTGTGCGTGTGTGCTAGCAAGGACACGTTCAAGGGCTGAACGTGCACTTGATGCTTAGTCTACGCCGGTGAGTGTAGACTGAACTTATTTTGATGTAAACATGTTCATAACTTGTTTATGTAATAAATTTTCGCTTCCGCTTTGTACCTTTGACGCGTGTTATCCGGTTCTGTGCAACGCAGCACCCCTCAGCGTGATCCTGGCTCGTCAAGACCATGGGGTCGTGTCAGGTATCTCGATCCCGGGGACCGAGCGCTCTGGATTGGAGCGCGAGGTGTCTGTCGCTGCCCAACCCGCCCTGAGGGCCGGTGGAACTCAAGCCACCGACAAGGGGAAGGGAAAGGAGCCGGCCCCCGGGCAGCCAGAGAAGAAACGTGCCCGGTCCCCTCCGAGGGCGTTGGGTTTGATCAAAAGTAGCAATGAGTAAGGGGGCCGGTGCACCCTTGCACCCATCTCCCGAAGGCGCTGGACCATCGAGTGGCGACCCAAAGAGACCCCGGATGTCCCACTCCGGCGGGTCTCTTCCCGGACAGCGGTAGTCCGAAGAACCCCAAGCGTCCTGCCACCCTTCCTCAGGCAGAGGGGCTTCTAGGATGGACGCCGGTGGGGCGACGGCGGGGAGTGTGCCGGGGGTCCAGACGCCACAGCCCGCGAACGTCCCGGCCGCAGGTCCTGGTGGTTCTACTGCGGCCCAGAGGCCGGGGCTACAAGCCCGTTGGAGCGCTCCCGTCGCCAAGTAAGTGTTGCCCTTTCTGGCTTGTAGGAGTAGCGTTCCCTCCTCCTCTCTTAGCCTGAGAGATTTCATTTCCTGCAGGGACCCACCGGCTGCCGGGGGCGGGCCTATTACCTGGCCATCTCCAGTTGGCGGAGGATCCGCGCCGCAGCATCTGGGAACTGCGGTGGTTCCAACGGCCCCCAAGTCGGCGGGGGCTTCTTCTTGCCGGCGGGTTCGCCCACTGCAATGGCTGCGGCAGCACCTGTTCGTCCTCCTTCACCAGCCCGGAAGTCCGGTGCTGAGGCTGGAAGGGCTGCTGTAGGTGCAGTTGCTGGCTCCCTGGCTCCCCCGGGTCAGCGTCTTGCTTCAGTTGCTGAGGCACCAGCACCTTCGCCGGTCGTAGACGCGACAGGGGAGGTGAACGGCACGACTCCTGCCCCCGCCGTCCCGATGCCCATGTGGGATGCCTTGGGGCGTGTTCAGACTGGCGCCCGACAGTTCCAGGCCGCCTTTGAGTGGGAGCGGGGGGCGCTGGCTGGAGAGAGGGAGCGCCTTCTTAGTTGGGAGCACCTCCTGCAGCAGTAAACCCAGGAGGCTAACGCAGAGCTCGACTCGAGGCGGTCGAGGCTTCAGGCCATGGGTGCTCTGCTCGACGCTCAGAAGAAAGCCATCGGCCGCCTGGACTCAGAGACCCGGCGGCTCCGCGCTTCCTTCCGCGAAGCTCTGGCCCAGGCCGAAGCCAAGTCCGAGGCGCGTTCTGCTGCCGCGGAGGAGTTGTGGCTGCAGGTAGTTCATCGAGAGTGCGCCGTCGCCGATCGGGAACGTGCCGTGGCGGCCGAGGAGGAGAAGATTGCCGCACGGCTGAAGGCCAGAGAGGGCGAGCTGAAGGCTCGGGCCGAGGAGCTGGAGCTCCGCGAGTCGGCTGCTGCTGCGAGGGAGGAGCAATCCTCCCGGGAGCGCCAGGCTGTGCTGGATCGCGAGCTGGCGGCCCATCAAGAGGTAGAGAAGCTCCAGGCTTCGCGGTTCGTCAAGGCCCAGGCGGTCTGGAGCTTTGTTACCGAGGCGGGGTCCGCTTTGGTTCCTCTTGGTTTCAGCCCGGTGCGGACGGAGGCTTCAGCGCAGGAGGTGTCTGAGGCAATCCCGGCGCTTGAGTCCATCGGCGGCATGCTGGGCCGGCTAGAAGCGGTGATCGCCGACGAGCTTGAGGTGGAGGGACGAGGCCTGGTGAAGGAGGTCGCTACGCATGTGTTGGCATGCTTCCGGAGCCAAGACCCTTCCTTCTCTCTGGAGCCAGTCCGTCTAGGGCCCGCTGCCGAGCGGGAGGAAGCTGACAGGGCCGAGGTCGAGGACGTGGCCGCCCTTGTGGCCTCTAGGTTCCAACGGGAGTCCGGGGACTCTTAGGCATCCGCCCCCGTGGCCAAAAGGCCCTGTACCTTCTCCCTTTTTTTGTTGAGTCTGTATCCCAGCTCAAGGAGCCTTGAATGAATAGACTCTTGTTATCTTCTGTGTCTTGTGTGCTTTAGTCTTCTTCTTGGTTTTGCCTGGCCGAGCCCTTAGCTCCGCAAGGTACTCAGAGGCCTTCACCAATCTCGAAGCTCTGCACAGACACCTTCCCCGGGTCCTTACTGTATTAAGGGTCCCCGAGGTCTCCGGAACTCGCCCCATGAGAATGGGGAGGTCCGGATCTGCTGGCCACGTGGCGGGCCCGGAGCTCCTTTCTGAGGAGAGGGAGGCCCGGCCCCGTGGGACACGTGGAGGCTCCGGAGCTCTCCCCTCGGAGGGGGAGGTCCGGTTCTGCCGGCCACGTGGCGAGCCCGGAGCCCCCCTTGAGGGGAGGGGAGCTCCGGCCCCGCTGGACACGTGGGGCCTTCGGGGCTCGCCCCTGCGGAGGGGGCGAGGTCCGGATCCTTCGGTCTTGCCTTGGAGCTCCGGTCTTGCGCGATCCCATAGCGGCCCCTGGTAGGTGTGGCCCATTGGTTGGGTGCTCCTACCATACTCCTGCGGGGAGCTAGGGCCAAGAGGTCCTGCACACAAATAAAGGAAACGTAATTCTCCTTGGGGCCCCCCTTTCCCTATCTCATAGTCTTATTTGGCTTACGGTCCCTATCCATTTGCACGGTGCGTGGGAACTACCATGCACGAAGTGCCGGGAGCTCGGGGCCCCCTGGCCATCGGCAGGTACCTCAAACGCAACCGCCTTTGGTAGGGCTGCAAATGCCGACTAGAGGTGAGAATGAGAAAAAGGAGCTGAGTGCATGGTGAGCATACACCAGAAGTGCGGTCATAAAAATTGATACGTAATTTAAATGAGCACAAGGGAAGAGCAAAGTAGGACAGGTTTCTTTTCATATAAATTTCCATAGGAGGAAGGCAGGCTAAACATGGAGGCAACGACCCGCCCCATTAAGAAGGGAAGCAAGACTCTACGCGCTTAGGGTCGGAACCAGGCCAAGCTGAACGTAGTCCTGGACCGTCCCCTGAGACTTAGCTGCTCCAAGCGCTGTTCCTGGACTCTATGGAATCTATTACAAAAGGAAGAGGCTGTCCTACTATTGCTCTAGGGGTAGAACTTACGGAGGTGTTCTATGTTCCAAGGGTGCGGGAGCGGATCCCCATCCTTGGTGGTAAGGCGTACGCACCCGGGACGGCACACTTTTCTGACTCGGAAAAGACCTTCCCAGCTAGGGGAGAGTTTGTCGGTCCCTTCGCGAGAAAGTATGCGCCGCAACAACAGGTCGCCTTCCTGCAGCTCCCGGGCACGCACAGACCTTTGGTGGTAGCGTCGGAGCGCCTGTCGGTACCGTGCGTTGCGGAGTGCCGCATGTAATCGAGCCTCATCGACAAGGTCGATGTCTTCATGCCGGAAGTTGTCCTGCGCGGCTTCGTCGTAAGCTCGAACATGGAGGGACTTCATGGTGATCTCTGGGGGAAGCACGGCCTCGGCCCCGTACACCATGAAGAAGGGTGTCTCTCCGGTGGCCCGGCTCTGGGATGTCCGGTTAGCCCATAGTGTGCTCGAATGCTCGTCCACCCACATGGCGCCATGTTTCTTCAAGCCGGCATAGGTGCGGGTCTTGAGGCCTCGAAGGATCTCGGCATTGGCCCTCTCAACCTGTCCATTGCTCTTTGGATGAGCCACGGAGGCATAGCACACCTGGATGCCGAGGTCTTCGCAGTATTCTTGGAACGCTGCGCTAGTGAACTGGGTCCCATTGTCAGTAATGATTCTGTTTGGGACCCCGAACCGGCAGACGATCGACTTGATGAACTTTACTGCGGATTGCTTGTTAATGGTGAAGACGGGTGTGGCTTCTGGCCACTTGGTGAACTTGTCGATGGCGACGTAGAGGTACCGGAATCCCTCGACGGCTCTGGGAATGGTCCCAGGATGTCCAACCCCCATGCGGCGAACGGCCATGAGGACGGGATCATCTGTACCGCCTGAGCCGGTGTATGGATCTGCTTGGCGTGGAACTGGCACGCCTTGCAGCTCTCAACCAGCTTGACGGCATCCTGGAGTGCTGTCGGCCAGTAGAAGCCATGCCGGAAGGCTTTACCGACAAGCGTGCGTGAGGAAGAGTGACTCCCATATTCGCCTCCATGGATCTCAGCGAGCAAGTCGCAGCCTTCCCCCTGGGTTATGCACCGCAATAGGACGTGGTTGGTGCCACGACGGTAGAGATCCCCTTCTACCAGCGCGTACCTCTTAGCCATGCGCACGATCCGTTCAGTAGATACACGTTCATAAGGGAGGATGTTATCTTTCAAGTAGTCCCGGATCTCCGTGATCCATGCATCGGGTCTGACTTGAGCTTCTGGATCTTGAGCGCTGGGCTGCACGGAGTCCCCAGTGACGCTTACGATCCTTGGCGGCGTCCATGGCTGCAGGGCCGCCGGGACCGCCAGCTTCAAGGTGCTGGTCCAGCCCCCTTCGCCCGGCTCGGCAGGTCGGGCTGTGGGCCGCAGCAACGTCCTCTCGAAGACTCCTTCGGGCACAGGGGCTCCGGTGGAGGCCTTCGTTGAGAGGTCGTCAGCTGCGGCATTGCCAGCGCGCGGTACATGGCGCAGGTCCAAAGCGAGGAAGTCTTTATCCAACATCTGCACGTGGAGCAGATAAGCAGCTAGCTGTGGGTCATTGCATGAGCATTCATCCTTAACTTGTTTGATAACTAGCTGGGAGTCGCCCTGTGCCATCAACTGGCAAGCGCCAAGAGACAGGGCTGTATTTAGGCCAAAGATGAGTGCTTCATACTCTGCCATGTTGTTGGTTGCCTTGAAATTGAGACGCACCATGTACCCAAACTGCTCCCCCGATGGCATGAGAAGCAGTACGCTGGCACCGCCCCCCTGCTTTCTTTAGGAGCCGTCGAAGAAGAGCGTCCAGTGAGGCCCGGTGAAGACCGGAGCTCGGTGCTTTGGTTCACCGTTTTTGTGGCCCCCTGCGTCAGCCTTCGTTGGCGTCCACTCAGCCACGAAGTCAGCCAGTGTTTGGCTCTTGACTGCATGGCGAGGAAGGAAGTCCAGCTAAAACTCCGCCAGCTCCGCTGCCCATTTAGCGACATTGCCAGTCGCGTGGGGACTGTGAAGGATCGCCTTCAGCGGATAGGAAGTGACCACCGAGACCCGGTGGGCTTGGAAGTAGTGGCGGAGCTTCCTTGACGCCATGAGCACTGCATACAGCAGCTTGTGGACCTCCAGGTACCTTGTCTTGGCGTCATGGAGGACTTCGCTGATGTAGTAGACATGCCTCTGGATGTTCCGGACCCTCCCTCCCAGGCCAGAGATGTCTTCATCCATTGGCTTAGGCCTACCGGAGGTGGGTGGGTCCAGGGGGGCTTCCGGGAGCTGGGACTCAAAGGCTCCTAAGCCGCCTTGGACCTCCGGGAGGTCCCGCTGGTTTTCCGGGAGCTCCCGTTGGGCCTCTGGGAGGTCCCTTTGGACCTCCGGGAGGTTGTCGTGGAGGTCCGGGGGTCCATCTTGGACCTCCGGGAGATTGTCTTGGTGGTCCGAGAGGCCGTCTTGGACCTCAAGGGTTTCCTGGTGCCTGTCTCCTGCTACCGGAGCAGGCTGTGGTGACGAGAGGTCTGGCCGCTCTGCGACGAGGACCATACTCACCACTTCAGCTGTCGCCGCGATGTAGAGCAACAGATGCTCTTCGGGCTCGGGGGCTACCATGATGGGTAGGGTCGTCAAGAGTTGCTTCAACTCCTAAAAAGCTTCTTCTGCTTCGTCAGTCCAAGCAAATGGACCGGATTTGCGCAGGAGCTTAAAGAAGGGGAGCACTCGCTCTGCTAACCTCGGTATAAACCGACTCAGCGCGGCTAGGCATCCCGTGAGTTTCTGGACTTCTTTGATGCGGGCGGGAGGCCGCATCAAGTCGATGGCCTTGATCTTCTCTGTGTTGGCCTCAATTCCTAGGTGTCAGACCATGAATCCTAAGAGTTTTCCAGAGGATACGCCGAACACACACTTGTCGGCGTTCAGCTTGGTGCGTGTGGAGCGCAGTTTGTCAAAGACTAAGGCCAGGTTATCTAGCAAGGATGAACTCTGCCTGACCTTGACAACGATGTCATCAACATACACCTCAACTAAGTCTCTTATTAACTCTCCAAAGGTTTTGTGCATTGCACGTACAAAGGTGGGAAGAGCATTCTTTAGGCCATAAGGCATAGAGACATAACAGTACAGGCCATCTACTGTGATGAAGGAGGTGTGCTCCTCATCTTCTCTAGACATAGGGATCTGATGGAAACCCGAGTAAGCGTCTAGGAAGCACAGCATGTCGCAGCCTGATGTCGAGTCTACTATTTGATCTATTCTTGGGAGAGGGAATGGATCTTTGGGACATGCCTTATTGAGACTAGTGTAGTCGATGCACATCCGGAGCTTCCCGCCGGCCTTCGGGACAACAACGAGGTTCGCCAACCACCGGGGGTGTTGGACTTCCCGTATGAAGCCAGCGTCCAGCAGCTTCTTGATTTCTTCCCGGATGAAGTTTTGCCGCTCGATGTACTGCTTGCGAGGCTTCTGTTGGACTGGCCGGGCGTCGGGGAAGACCTTCAAGTGGTACTCGATCACCTCCCTAGGGATCCCCCACATCTGCGACGGCTGCCATGCAAACACGTCAACGTTGTGCCGGAGGAAGGTGACGAGCGCGCCTTCCTATTTGCTATCCAGGCCCCCAGCTACCCGGGTGGTCTGGGTAGCATCGGCGCCTACTTGGACAACCTTCAGGGAGACGTCGCCCTTGTCAAGGGGTTGCACACGGGGTGCTGCGGTAGAGGCACGGTGGCGTGCACTCGGGTGGAGCCGGTCCGGTTCTGCACTGCCAGAGGCTGGTGCTCTAGCTGTTGCAAGTGCCTGGAGCTTTTCCAAGGCTGACACTGCAGCAGTGCGGTCTCCATGAATCCTGAGGACGCCTGTTGGTGTAGGCATCTTCAAGACAAGGTAGGCGTAGTGGGCTACTGCCATGAATCGGTACAGGGCTGGCCTGCCAATTATGGTATTGAAGGGGAGGTCGATCTCCGCTACATCGAACCGAATGTACTCTGTCCGATAGCTGTCCGGTGCCCCAAAGGTCACCGGAAGGCTGATGTTGCCATAGGGAACGACCTTTCCCGGCCCTACCCCTGAGAACGGGCTCGATGGGGTGAGCTTGGCCATCGGGATCTGCAGCTTCTGGAAAGCTGCACAACTGATGAGGTTCAGCCCAGCCCCGCCATCTACCAGAACGTGGTACATCCTCACGTTGGCGATGGTGGGCGCTACCAAGAGCAGTAGTTGGCCGGCCCCAGCCATGTTCCTGGGGCAGTCGGTGGCATCGAAGCTGATGGGGGTTCCCATCCACTTGAGGTGTGGCGCGACACTTGGGAGGGGGGCCACTGACGCTACCGCTCGGCACAGGGTCTTAACCGCGCTTCGGGACGAGGGGTCAGCGGATCCACCGTAGATGACGTAGAGCATCTTCCGGCGCTCGTCATCACTGGAGCTGGAGTCCTCATGGTTGTGCACCGCCTTCACGGCGCACTGAGGCTCCTGGAACTCCACTTGGTGGTCGACGTTGTCTGGGGTGTCGACCATCTGCTTGCCCTCCCTTTGACGGAAGGGTGGGGCGTCAGTTCGAAGCTGCTTCCCTTTCCGGAAGCGCTCCGTGAGCTTCTGGATCTCCTGGCACTCGGCAGCAGTATGGTAACTGGTGCCGTGCACAGGGCATAGCTCGCCTTGGTCACCATCTGGAGCTGGTGACAGTCGCTGCCTTTTGTCGGGGCGTGGCCCCCGAGCTCCACTGGTTGCCGCTGCTGCGGCAACGGGAGCCGTGGCCGGTGGCTTCATCTTTCCACCACCCCGGTTCTTGATCTTCTTGCCGCTTCCATAGGAAGCAGCGCCAGATCCGGGCTGTCCTCCTGACTCGGAGGCTGACAGGGAGTGCCAGTTCCGCCCTTCTGCTGCTCTGGCACACTTGTCCGCCAGGCTGAAGAGCCCTGAGACGTCACGGACCTCTCTGGTCACGATCTTCTCAAGCATCTTCTTGTCCCGGACGCCCTGCTGAACGCCACCACCACAGAAGCATTTTGGATATGTGGAATGGTGTTCTGTACCTGGGAGAGCCGCTGGATGAAGGAGCGCAGCGTCTCTCCAGGCTGTTGCTGGATGGCATGGAGGTCGAGCTCCGTGCCAGGACGGGTGTAGGAGCTGCCGAAGTTGGCGGTGAACTGCCGGAAGAGCTCTCCCCAGGAGGTTATGGAACCCTGGGGGAGGTTCATGAGCCAAGACCGGGCTGGGCCGGTCAAGGCAACGGTGAAGTAATTGGCCATGACGGCCTCATCCCCTCCTGCAGCAAGGACGGCGGTGGAGTAGATCTGGAGGAACTCCGCTGGGTTGACGCTGCCGTCGTACTTCTTGGGCAGGTGCGGCGGAAACTTGCGCGGCCACCTCGCGAAGCGAAGGTGGGGCGCCAGGGCCGCACATCCTGCTCCTGTTGCCGCAGGCGTTGGTGCCGCGAATGCTTGGTTCGCTGCTGGCACAGTGTACCGCGATATGGGCAAGGCTGTGCCATAGACCGGGGCCGCCGTTTGCAGGGCATATGGCTGTGGCATATGCTGCGTGGCGTATGCGTGGGGCAGAGATCGCGTGGCGAAAGTCTGCGCCTCAGGCAGGGTTTAGGCAGATGTCATGCTGTCGCCGGCCTCTTGGTTGCGACGCCTTTCTCGCCGTCGCTCGAGGAACACTCGGGCATCTTGGCCCAAGTGGCATCGTTCCAGCTCTGTCCTCAGGTCCGTCGATGGGAGCCTGGTGGAGCTGGAATCTGCCGTCTGCCCGTCAACCGTTGGCGTGTGCGTCAGCGACATAGGCTGTTGGCCGGAACGTCGTCCTCGCCGAAGTCGAGGGTTTGCAGCGGCGATGTTGAGACGGTCTACCTCACGAATCCACTGCTGGGTGGCTGACCGAGGTGCGTCCCCAGCAGGTGGATTGTGCAGTAGCACCCTTGCTGCAGCTAGCGTGCCCCCGTGGGGGACGCTCAGCACTGCAGAGGATCTCACGCTCGCTGGAGCCTGTGTTGCCGGAGTCGGCGCTGCCGGAGTCGGCTGCTGGCTCCCAGCTTGCGCCGACACACTCCGTCCTGAGTGTGTCGAGACGTAGTCCCCACTAGTCACGGTCCGCCGTGAATGCGGGGGCGGAGAGCTTGCCACTGAAGGAAGCTTGGTCATCTTCGCGGCAAAAGCTCGTCGCGCAAGGGAAAAGCCCCCTACCTGGCGCACCAAATGTCGAAGTGTGTGGTCGACACTTCCCCCGGACCTGCTCTTGGCAGCCCGCGGAGGTTCTTTTTCGGTGGGGCTATACACTTGCGGAGAGCTTCAGCGTTAGGGACGAGTGAGGGAGAAGCTTGACACGGCGAGTTTTACGTGGTTCAGGCAGCCGGAGCATAAAACCCTACGTCCATGTTGAGCAGAGGTGCTCGCTGTATTGCTTGCTGCTCAGAACCGGAGTCCTGAGCTTGAGGGTGAGTGATGTCTAGAGTGCGAGTTCACAGGGTTCGAACCCTTGCTAACGTTGCCTACTCGAGCCTTTTATAGTCCAAGGCTCGAGTGGCTTACAAGGTGGGCCCGGGACCCAACAGGTGGTCCCGGGGAGATTGCCTGCCGACTACCGTACCTGCAGTTATGCCGGTAGTTGTCTCTGGCGAAGGCTTCCGAGTCTTCGTTCTGCCGCCCTGCCCATGCAGCAAGCTAGTCGTAGAGGTTGATGATGGCATGGGCGGCAGGGGATGTCTTGTTTCTGTGTTTATTGGCGGGCAGGCTCTGACACGGCGCGCCAGTCCGCGATGTGACTGGGCGCAACGGCACCTGACAGAGGCGTGCTCCGCGTCTCCGCGTCTTGGGAAGGCGCGGGCCTTGAATACCTTGTACGGGCAAGGTATGGCGCGTCTTTACGCCCGCTGCCTACAGCGCGGGGGCATGCAGCGTTGTTCTGCTGGCCACGTGGCGGGCCCAGAGCTCTCCTCTGAGGAGAGGGAGGTCCGGCCCCGCGGGACACGTGGAGTCCTCGGAGCTCTCCGGGGGGAGGTCCGGCTTCTGCTGGCCACATGGCGGGCCCGGAGCTCTCCTCTGAGGAGAGGGAGGTCAGGCCTGCTGGACAAGTGGCACCTTCGGAGCTCTCCCCGCGGAGGGGGAGGTCCGGCTCAGTTGGCTACTTGGTAAGTCCAGAGCTCTCCTCTGAGGAGAGCGATGTCCGGCCCTGCTGGTCACGTGGCGGGTCCGGAGCTCTCCTCTGTGGAGAGGGAGGTCCGGCCCCGCTGGACACGTGGCGCCTTCGGAGCTCTCCCTGCAGAGAAGGGCGAGGTCCTTAGGCATTTCCCCCTGTGCGTGAGGGTACCCCGTATCGAGGGTACCGACAATGTCATACTCAGCAAGTGCAGGAGATGTATGCCATGTATCTTCCAACAAGGTAGAAACAAAAAGGCTCATTGCAGAAAGCAAATTTTATTTCTCAAACATGATAAAAACAACAACTAACTTTAAGTGAATTTAATCCCAACATATATCCAATTAAAACATCAACATACCTCCATCATATTTCACCACCTCTCATGTCTCATCCAGCCATTTATCTTTCCCAACATTTTCTCATGCTCATGAATACCATCTCATATTCATGACCATCTCATCTCATATTCGATTCCATCTCATAACAGAGACCAAATCTCATTATCACGACTCAACAGTCCCAATCTCATTACCAAGACTCAACAGTCCCGAAACCAAACCTCAATGACCAAACCATAACCAAACAATTAACCAAACAATGACCATCCCAATAACCATCCCATCTAATCGTGTGAGTTGTCCAGGCGCTTGTGACCGTAAGCTCGGCTATCATGATAGTTTTACACTCTGAAGAGGTTGCACCACTTTACCCACAAGTTTGTGATTTTGTCACCCGTCGGCGACTGCAGAACCTCCACTATACCAGTACACAACCATCGGTGTATGGCCAAGAGATCACAAAATAGCCTTTACAAAGGGGCTACTAGATGTATGGATTCACTAAGGTTTCACCAGCAGGCTCGAATCACCATTCTCCCACCTACGGGCGCCCTCTTGTGCCATGCGGTTCACAAGGCAGTCCTCTCTCGACTCCCATTCCCCGCGCCTTCCACGGTCCATAACAATCTAGAAACTTACCTAATTAGTCAGCTAAGCCGCACCCATATTTGGCCTTATGGTGGCACCGTCATCCTGGCATGTGCTGGCATGAACCGGTCCTTAGATCTACGGCAAGTAAACCACCATCTCATTCTACCACATCCACGAACCAAGCTTGCCTAGATCTCCCCCGATTCATGTTCATTATCAACGTCAAGTTCTTTATTATCATTGTTCATATGAGTGCAGTAGCTAGACACATTCTATCACGCTTCCCATAACCCGTAGATTAGCGAAGCAAAAAGAAAAAGATGACCATACCCGACTCATCAACTTTCCCGGCGACAAGGGTGGTTAACAAAACTAGTAAACTCCTATAAAAGGGTTCCCACCAAGTTGACTCAAGCATACACAATTTTCGCAAACAAAACAGTTTTAAATCATGGGATCAATATGGTCAAGGGGCACTTGCCTTGTTCCTGTGGCTCTGGTTGCTCACGTGTCTCGATTTTCTGGTGCTGTAGTCTTTCATAGGTAGCTCCCAGAGCTTGTCCTTCTACTCACAATCACGCACATACAATATTCACAGCAATCAATCATCATGCACAATTTTTACTTAAGATGCAATGGTGTAGGTGCATGCTAATCCTATGGTGTTATCAGTTTGTACGTGTTCTTGCATGTTTTAACGGCTTTGCATGGGGTTTTACGATGAACAAAGTTGTAAGGATCAAGTGTGGACGTGGTGATGATCTTGACTCAAGATCTAGATCAATTCCACCATCAGAACTGTTCAACACGTGATCTGTCCACATGAAAAAGCTTCTGTTCAAAGGGATCAAAGAAACAGATGCAAAGAAACCGCGATGACGTCGTAAGGTGGTAATGGAGACCTACCTTACTTCCTTCGGGGCCTTCCTCCTAGCAATGGCAGCAGGACGACTCGTCGGCTCTCTTCCAGCGATGGCGATCGTGACGGGGCTCGTCGGCGGTCACCTGTGGGGCTCACCATCGTCTGAACTCTGGCGAGGGGGTGGAAAGTCTAACGTGTTCAGCGGGGGCCGGGCTTCCCTTCTCCGCAGAGGCGGGCTCCGGTTGTGCCGCGTGTCAGGCGGGCGGGACCTCCCTCTCTTCGAAGGTGAGCTCTAAGTGTGCCATGTGTCCAGCAGCGCGGGATTCCTTTCTCCTCAGAGACGAGCTCCAAGGTCGACACGTGTCCATTGGTGTCGGACCTCCCTTCCCTCCGGAGGTGTGCTCCGAGGATGACAAGTGTCCTGTGGTGTCGGACCTCCCTTCTCCTCGGAGTTGAGCTCCAAGGATGACACGTGTCCAACAGTGTCGGACCTCTCGGATACGAGCTCCGAGGGTGACACGTGTCTCATGGGGCGGACCCCTCAGAGGTGAGCTTCTAGAGCGACACGTGTCCGTGGGGCGGACATCTCGGAGGTGAGCTCCGAGAGCGACACGTGTCCCACGGGTTTGGGCCTTGCTTTCCCGCATCGACTAGCTCCGGTGGGGACACATGTCATGCGGGGCTGGACCCCGCTTCTCCGCAGAGACAAGCCCCGGAGGCAACACGTGTTCAGCGGGTCGGACATCGCCCCTTCCACAGAGGCTAGCTCCGAGCCTTCCACGTGTCTGGCGATGTCGGACCTCACCCCTTTGGCAGGGATGAGCTCCGAAAACGCCACGTGGCCAGCAGGCCGCGGAAAGTGTCGACAGTGCTCCTCGGCGAACTGGAATTGGCTCTTTTCGGCTGTATTTCTGATTCTTTCTCCGTTTCTACTTCTTTTAAAATGTTTCTTTGTATGAAATATGCATGCATGCGTGAATATGAAGTTGAGGGTGTTACAAACCTACCCCCCTTAAACTTAATCTCGCCCTCGAGATTTGATAGAGTGGAGAATAGATGAGGGAATTCTGTCTTGAGGTATTTCTCACGTTCCCATGTAGCTTCGGCTTCTGTGTGATGGCTCCATTGTACCTTGCACTAACGGATCACTTTGTTCCTCGTGACCCTTTCCTTCACGTCCAAAATTTGAACTGGGTGCTCCTCTCAGCACATTGGATCACTCCGTTGTGCTTGCTTAACCAATCCATTCCGAGTATTATGTAAAGTCCTTGAGAATCCAAGACAATAAGATTGGTAAGGAAGTCTACCCCAATATTTTAAGGTTTACTTTCGGACATAATATATTAGTCCTCATCTCTCCACCAGAAGAATTAACTGACATAGTATATTTCATGTGTGATATGGGCAGATTATACTTGGCAACATATTTGGATGATATGAATGAATGCGATGCTCTAGAGTCAAATAAAACAGTGGCTGGGTTGGAGTTGGCAAGGAACATACCAATCACGACGTCCTCAGCCTGTTGTGCTTCCTCAGCGGAGACATGATTCACGTTGCCTCGAGCGTAGTTCTGCTTCCCACGGTTACCTTGCGTAGCTCCTCCGTTCGGTCGTGGGTTCTGCTTGGGCGCGCTGCTTGGCTGTTGTAACACCCCAAAACCTGATAGAGGGGAATTTAAAATTTTTGGACGTATTGCATGTGGTGAAACAATTCAGATTTGAAATGGAATTCAAATTTGAATCAGAACAGAAAAGAAAAAGGAAAAAGAAAAAGAAAAATGGCCAGTGGGCCGAAACCCACCTCAGCCGGCGCAAAGCCCGCGACCGCTCCCCCCGCTCCCCCTCTCTCTGACGCGCGGGGCCCGCGTGTCATCTTCTTCCCCGCGCGCGCCCCCAACCGCCAACGCTACTCCCACGCCCGATCGCACCCGCCGCTCCCGAAACCCGCGCTCGCACACCCCGATCTTCGGTCCCGGGCACTCCAGCGTGATCTCAACCGACCCCGCCGCCCTCCCTCGCCATTTAAACGCCGAAAATCCACCCCTTCCTCCCCGATCGGCCACAATCGACGCAAGGTGAGAACCACCGCCGCTGCTACCCTTTATCCGGCTTTCTCTTCCGTTCTTCCCCACGCTAACGTGGTTGCAGTGCTTGACCGCCTCCAGTGAAGCTCATCGCCGAAGAAAATCCGAGGAGGATCGACCCCATTGCTCTCCCACCGAAGATCAACTTTGGTCGCCGCTCCTCGCCGCTGTTGAGCCCTCCCGACCCCTTCGGATCCAAGAAAACCACACTGGTGAGCTCTCCTGTCTTCCCTCTACCGGTTGCTACCAAAAAGGGCGGGTGTTAGCGTCTGTAGATGAAGATCCGCAACCTCGCCGGCGAGATCGCGCCTCTGCCGCCGTGCGCATGGGCGAGGTCCGGCCAGGAGCGACGTGGCCTCTTGTAAGCCGTCTATTTTAAACCGTATGGCGCATAATAGGAACCCGGCGTACCCCTTCGCGTTATAATCTCAGCCGTCTGTTTTAAATCCAACGGCCCACGTCAGCCCTGCGTTATAAAGGCCAGGAATCTTACACGCTACCCCCTGGGGATCTCAGAAAACACGAGCTAGCCCCGGAAACTTCTGATCTAGCCCCTGGACCTTTAGAAATTCATGTAAATTCATTTAAAAATCAGTTTTAGCCCCTGGACTTAATAAAAATTAGGAAAACCTATCTGTTTTGTGTAATAAGGCCCCTGAAAATCTAGTAAAAAGTAAAGTAGGCCCTGCAGTAGGGTGGATTTGCCCTTTCGACCCTATAGGGTATTAAATTTAGAAATTTGAACATATGAGTAGAAATTGAATTCAAAGGGTGATGTAAACACATGTGCAAATACAAATGTAAATTTTCCTAGCACTTGGAAAACATTTAGAATGAGTTTAGAACTGATTTTAGGCTGAAATGAAATCTGACTAAGTGCTGTTTACTTTTGTAATTTCTGGAAATTCATTTTTAGGCTAGAAAATAATTCTGAAAATGAGTAAAATAAATTTAATTTGATTCCCATCAGAGAGGAAGTTCAAAGATATTTTATTGAACATTTTAGGTCAGAACCTATTCTGTTTAGGTGATATGTCTTACTATTTTAATCTTAAAGTTGACTTTTAGGCAAAGAAAATAAATCTAAAAATATAGGAAAATAGGTAGGCATAATTAGAAAATGATAAATGAGGTCTCCAATTCCAAAAACTTCAAATTAAGGTTTTGTAGAAGATCTGAAAACCTATTTGGAGTAAGAAATTTTCTTTCATGCAAATTTTGTGGCTAAGAAGTGTATTAATTAAATAGAGAGAATTTGTTCAAATTGGAAATTCATATATTGTGCAATTAGAAATCTGAATACAAAAGTTAGAATTAATATGTACGTTTAAAAGTGCATGTAGGCCTAAAATCAACACATCTAGGGTAACCACAACACTTAAAAATGTGAATGACTTTCATATGTATGTATGTGTGGTTTGCATGTGTGGAAGTGTGGACTATGGCTTATGGAATGTTGTTTTATTTTGCTATGTGTGTATTGGCATGAGTAGAACCAGCCCCAGAGCAGGTTCTCACCTTTCAAGATCAAGACTTTCCATTCCCAGAGCAGCAGGAAGAAGGCAAGTGTCCTTGACCACTTTGATCCTATACTAGGATGTGTAGTTAGAATTTAATTGCATTGTCAAATTGGAATATGATGCCCAAGCTTGGAAGTTTCCCTAGATTTTCATTATCTTACTTCCTTGTAGCCTGGGTTGGGATTTATTTTATTATGTCATTCATTTATATTACTTATGCTTAGCCATGCTTAGAATGGGATAAATAGGATATGAGATCATCAACTTGTTCACCTTACCCTTGAATGAGATATTATGAATTATGTAGAGGTAGGGGCCAAGGCAAGTTGGATGCTTTGGTTGGTGTTGTGTGCACGAGACTCGGGTTTGTGTTTAGTGCTTGCCTGGATCCTAAGGACCGGTTCATGGAGCATGTAACCTGGCTTTACCGTGCCAACCACATGCTGAGATGGTGCAGCTTGGACAATTAATTAGGTGTATCTCCGGCATAGTATGGGTGTTTGGATGGTGCGGGGAATAGGTGTCAGCTGGACTACCATATGAACCGCAAGGCTCAAGAGGGGGCCCCAGCAGCGGGGTTGGAGCCTCTTGTATGCTGTTATGGATGAAACCTCAGTGGGCCCACGCTCGTCGGAAATCCCTTTGTAAAGGTCTCGTAGTGATCTCCTGGCTACACACCTCGGAAGTGTGAACGTGGTTCACGGCCACTGGCATAATGGAGGTTCTTTTAGTCCACCCGGCAACGGGGGATGAAATCACTACATGTGGGTAGTGGTGCAAACTCTGCAGAGTCAAAACTGACATGACAGCTGTGCTCACGGTCAAGAGCGGCTTGGACTTATTCATGATTAGAGGATGATGAATTTGGAAGTTGAGGATGTTATGTGGGGAGCTTAACATTGAAAATGCTGTTATGGTTACTTAATTTTGATGATGGGTTGGGAGATTGGGACCTTTTCACCTGTGTAGTAATGTAGGTGCTTAATAAGCTAAGGTGATAGGTATTAATTGCGTAGTGCTTTAACCATGAGTTCAACCTCTCCTTGCTCTAGCCATGCATGACATAACTTTCCCACACTTGTTGAGTACCAACGGTATTGAAACTTGCTTTTCTGTTGGTTTAAATTGCTGCTCAGGTCAGGGGGATGACGTGGTGTTCAATGAGGTCTACTCTTCGGATCTGAAGAAGGATTTTAGGTTCACGGAGTCCCCCGAGCAATGCCTGGGGACGGAGCCCACAAGACTTATATTCCGCTGCTGTTTTATTTACATGTTATGAATATATTATTGTCCATCGATACATTATGCTATGTAAGACTTATTTTATACTCGAACACTTTGCTTGTAATAAATGATGCTTCTCTATTTATCATCACATGTATGAGAGAATGATCCTCGCATACATGTGATATTCACTCGGTTGTTCTTTGGACAAACCGGATGTGACAGAAGTGGTATCAGAGGCAAGGTTGCCCGTAGGAACGTGGACCTAGGTAGAAATGGACGTATTTAAGGACCCTATTTTCCTAAAAACTATTTTACAAAAGGTGTGGGTTCAAAGTGCTATTTAATGGGGTCACTTTATTTGTTCATCTTGCCCCAACTTTATTCAAAATACAATCTTTATTTTTATCTAACTTGATTTTAAATACTTTATGTTTTAGATGGTTCGCATGGTCCGCACCGCTCGCAAGTCCACTAGAGGGAGAGTTCCTGTAGCTGCCCTTGCCTTGAGAGAGGAGAACCGTCCGGTGACGTACCACTCCTACGGGTTGGCAGTAGGAGGCTTGTTGCGCCGTCTTCGGCGTATGCTCCACGCCGCCGGAAACGTTGGCAAGCTGATCATACACTACAGCTCCACCAGGACCCTCCGTGAGAAGCGTGAAGAATGGAGCTCAGAGATGAGGATTATCCATGAAAACCAGCTGCTCAAGATCCACCTCTCTCCAGCTTGTTGGGCGACTCAGGCCGATGCTGAGAAGGATGTCACCTGGGAGGCCATCACCTGCCAGAGGTACATCAACCGTCGCCACCTGGACAGGACTGAGTACATGTATGTCCTCCAGCGTGAGAGTGGCACCGCGGAGTACAAGTACCCGCCAGTGCAGCAGGGGACTTCCCACGAGCACATGGACCTGTGCCTGGAGGATGCAGCTATGCTCAGCACTCGACTGCAGGAGTGCCAGCAGGAGCTTCAGGATGTTCGTGACACCCTGAAGGAGACTGAGGCGTTGCTTCGCGCCAGCTTGAGGGCGAGAGAAAGAGGAGATGGGAATGAACTGTGTGTCAACGTGAATGACACGTGGACTCCTGACTCCCCAGACCGCCGGGCGAGCAAGCGTCACCGCACTCCTACACCAGCAGCTTCCCCACCTAACGCAGAATCAGAGGGCAGCCGCAATGATGAGGAAGACCCCGATGAGCCAGCTCAGTGATACGAGTTGTTAGAGTCATTTCCCTTATTTCAGCAGGTTATCGAGTAGTCGAAACAATACCCTATTTATTTGTGTGTTAATGTTTGGTGTGTGACGTGAGTTGTGGAAGCCATGGGCATTTGTCCACAACCTCGTCTTTGGGTTGTTTTGCTTTGGTGTGTGAACCCCTATGAATCAATAATGCATTTATTTCCGCGTGATATGTGACGCCCAAAGATCTATGTGAAATCTTCAGAAATTGTCTAAATACTAAGGCCTCAAAAGTTGAAGTTTAAACAAACAATTCCGGAAGTTAACACGTAATGCTTTAAGTTAAAATTTGGTTGATCATGATAGATGGCTGGAAGAGGAAAAGGTCGTGGTGCCAACCCCAACAACAACAACAACGATGAGGCCGCCAATCCTCACCTTCCTGGAGTGCGAGATAGGGGTGATCACCGTGAAGGAGCTGATTCTATCCACCAAATGCTCGAAAATCAGAATCAGCTCACCCAGAGTCTAACTCAAGTGGTGGCCAACTTGCACCAAGCTCCACCCCCACAAGCTGCACCACGTCAACCAAGGTTGAGTGAGTTTCTGAGAACTCAACCCCCAAAGTTTGCAAGTGCCGCTGAACCTCTGGAGGCAGATGACTGGCTAAAGACCATAGAGAGCAAGATGAGGATCATACAATGCCAAGGGTATGAGAGGTTGATGTTTGCCTCTCACCAATTGCATGGACCTGCTGCTGATTGGTGGATCGCTTACGTGGCAGTCCATCACGACCCCGAGAACACCACTTGGGAATAGTTCAAGCGCAGTTTCCTCAACCACTACATACCCAGGGGTGAACTCAAGAACAAGAGAAAGGAGTTCTTGGGACTGCAGTAAGGCAACATGACTGTGAGGGAATACCTCACCAAGTTCACCCAATTATCCCGTTATGCACCACGGGACATCGAAACCGATGAGCAGAAACAGGACTGTTTTGTGGAAGGACTTACCATGGAGATGCAATGTGCAATGTCCTCCAACGAGTATGAAAGCTTCCAAAAGATGGTATACAGAGCGTTTGTCGTGGAGAGGAAGCTGAAGGCCTTGGAGAATGAAAACAAGAGGAAGATGGGATGGTCACACCAAGCATCAAGCAGCAACACACGTCCACGTCTGATGCAGCAACCGGCAGGGAAGACGAGCCGTGCTGTGGTACCCTACCCGACACTAAGAGGGTACAACCCGAACTTCAGATCTCCATCAGCACTAGTACAGCCGCAGCGTCAGTTTGTGCAGCAGCCACGCCCCACTTATCAACCTCGACCAGCAGGACAAGGGCCACAGAACCAACCCCAAGATAACAAAGGCCAGGCACCTAAAATTGGGGTGCAATGCTTCAACTGTGGTGAAGTGGGGCACTACGGTCATAAGTGCCCAAAGAAGAAGCTCATGCAACCACAGCAGCAGAATGTGACGCGAGGACGGGTGAACCACGTGACCATGGAGGAAGCGCAAGAGGCACCTGACGTGGTAATTGGTAAGTTTCCTGCAATTTACACATTGCAACCCTAATGTTCGATTCTGGTGCTACCCACTCGTTCATTGCTCAAGGGTTTGTTAAGAAGCACGATCTAGCAACAACACAAATGAACCATATGTTAGCAGTGAACTCTACAAAGGGAGAAATAAGGACAAGACAAGTGTGCCCCAAGGTGAATCTAGACATTAATGGGGTAGTATTTACTGCAAACCTCATAGTGATAGACTCACAAGGGATAGATACTATTTTGGGTATGGATTGGTTGACCAAACATAAAGGCATCATCCATTGTTCGACAAGAACGGTGGAACTAACTCACACTAGCGGCACAAAAGTGAAATTCATAGCCGTGCAAGAACCTAGGAGGGACATTAAACTCAATCAATTTGAGGTGGAAGTGGAAGAGATAAGGATTATCAGGGAATATCCAGACGTTTTTCCGGAGGAGTTGCCAGGTATGCCTCCCGATCGTGAAGTGGAATTCGTGATTGAATTAGTACCTGGAACAGCCCCAATATACAAGAGGCCTTATCGGATGGACTCCAAACAGCTGGAGGAGCTCAAAGAACATATAAGAGAATTGACAGAGAAGGGGTATATTCGTCCTAGTTCCTCACCATGGGGAGCTCCATTGATATTCGTACCCAAGAAGGACAGAACCCAAAGGATATGCGTAGACTATAGTGCGTTGAATGAAATAACCATCAAGAACAAGTACCCATTGCCCCGCATTGAAGACTTATTTGATCAGTTGAGGGGAGCTTGTGTGTTCTCAAAAATTGATCTTAGGTCGGGATACCACCAACCGAAGATAAGGCAAACTGACATTCCGAAGACAACTTTCGTAACTCGGTACGGGCTGTATGAATACACCGTCATGCCGTTCGGGCTAACTAATGCCCCAGCGTATTTCATGTATCTCATGAACAAGGTATTCATGGAATATCTGGACAAATTCATGGTGTTGATGACATTCTCATCTTCTCCAAAGATGAAGAAGAACATGAGGGACATTTAAGATTGGTGTTGCAAAAGCTGAGAGAACACCAACTATATGCCAAGTTCAGCAAGTGTGAGTTTTGGCTGAAGAGAGTTCCCTTCTTAGGGCATATAATCTCAGAGGGTGGAATCTCCGTAGATCCTGCCAAGATCGAGGATGTGCAGAAGTGGAAGACCTGTGGCGGACCGGTGTCCGCTCATCCAGGATCGCAGAGGGTGGTGCCGCACGATGCGACACCCAACAGCACACACCATAAGAACACAATATATTACATGGGAAAACAACTGAACTGTACAAACTAGTACAATACTCAGTTACAAACTATTGTCTTTATTACACAGCGGAAGTCTACTATTCTACAACTCACGCCCCCCTATCTAGCAAAAGTTGGTTGCCCAGCCCTAGGGCAACCCACACTAGCTGCACGTCTCAGCTCAGCGTGGCGTGTACGGCTCCCACTCAGCCGTAGTCCCCGACGGAGGGTAACCCACGCCGGTGGACTCGTACTCCGAGTCCGTGGGTGGCTCCTCACCTGAAAAACACTTAAGCAACAACCGTGAGCACGATGGCTCAACAAGACTTAACCGACTCACCTAGGCATGGAACTCTACATGAGGTGTACAATGACATAGGATAGTAATGTTGCAGCAAATGGACACGCCTACAAGTTCATCCTTAGTTCATCTTTTAGCAACAAGTTAAGAGTTCAGGAAGCTAAATTTAGTAAGCAATATTTGGTGGCACACAGGTAGCAATACAATTATATCATAACAGCAAGATTGAATCATCACATTTCATACATTAGTCTACGTTACGACGCAGTGAACAAGCGGTACTCGTCACCGCGAGGGACAACGAATCGACTCGATATACACCTGAAGGAAAAACCCAAAGAGCACGTCACGTACACCCACCCGTGGAGATGCACAGCACGCTCACTCGATGTTGTACGGGACAACCTTTCACCCAACAGCCCAAACATCGAACCGGTTGCACCGAAACGAGCAGGAGGTTCCCCACACGGAGCATCTCTCTATGCCCGTTGGCAGATTTCCACCTTGCTGCCCTCAGCCTACACCTATAAATCGGTGCGTTATGCCTCGACGCCCGGAGGTTTAGGCTACATCGATTTATCGGGGCCCATATATCCGATATGCCTTCGGTACGTTCAATACTTGTTCAGCAGGGCCGCACACGGATCGGTCCTCAATCAACACGGGCAGGGCTGCGCACACAAGACTTCCTCTTGCTGCGCCCTAGCCCCTGCCTAGTCTCCTTTTCATTACTAAAGTGATCTCACATCACTCAACCGAACCCGTGTGTCCCAAGCCTATCTCGCGAGTAGATTCCAACTACTCGACTTGTACCAAAGTCCTATGACTCATTAAGCATAGCCTGTCTACTCGAGGTCCTAGACACTACCCTCACTCTTTTAGGAACGTTTGGTTATGCAAGTGGGGTTCCATTCATCCTACACCTAATGCACATTCATACATCACCCTAATTATGTGAACAAAGTAAAACTTGATAAAAGAGTTAATGCAAACCGGGGCTTGCCTTGTTGCTGCTGGTCAGGGGTTAGTTCTTCATCCGGAAGAAGGAAGTCCAGCACTTCCAGAGTCTCTTCGCCTTCAGCGACTACACGTTAATGAAATACTACATGTAAATTTAAATGCAATGTGTAAACTTGAATACTTAACTACTAATAACTCTAGCTAGCCCTCCCCTTTGGTTCTAAAATTTTTATGGTGGCTTGGTAGTGTCATAACCAGAGTCTTGACCAAGTTTCATTTGAAACAAAGTTCATCTGAACCTTGTACAAATAAAAGCCCATTTGGTCAATATTTGACCCTCTAAATAATTCTAGCAGTTTTCATGGCTCCAACCATTACTTTGTGGAAACTAGACTTTAAGATGGTTCTACTGGAATTGGTTTCATGTCATTTGAAGAATTCTACTGAATGTTATGTCCTAATTAAGATTGGAGAAAATCTGAAAAATGTTTCTGTACATTTTTCTATTTTCTCAGGGCAGTTCTATTAATCACCCCATTAGGGTAACTAAATTAACTTGGATGAGTCTGAAAATTGTACTGGGATTCAGGGATTTTCTAATGAACCTCTCAGCCAAATTTCAGAATTTTTCATAAAGTAGTTCTCCAGATAAAATTCCCAACAGTTTAAAATTTAGGGATTTAATTCTGGAAAAATATTCACTTTCATGAGCTGAATTTGGTATTTCTGGAAAGTACTCAGAATTCTGAGTTCAGCAATATTTGATTCATCGAATTTGGAGTTTCCTAGCCAAAGTTCTATGCATTTGAAATTTGAACTAAAACTGGAAATTCCAAAAATGTTTAAATGTCTGCCAGTGGGTCCCACCCGACAGGTCTTCTCCTTCCTCGTGCCAAACAGGGGTCCGCGGCGGCGCACTCTGGCAAGCGTCACCGGAACCGCTTTCCCGGACGTCTCCCGACCCCAAACTCGCCGCCCCGCCCTAACTCATGACGCTGAACTCAGCTCGGGGTTCGCCGGCGGCCGTAGCTCACCGGAACAGGGCTCCCGACGGTGACAGCGGCGGTTAGGGTTCCGGCGTGGTCGGGAATGCGTTACAACGCATTAAAACAATCGGAAAAGGGTCGGAGAGCACCGTGGAAGCTCGAGGCTGAAGAAAATGGCCGCCAAACCCCATGAAAAGGTCGGCAACCTAGAGCTCCACGGTGACCCGAGCTATTATCCTATGGCGGCCCGAAAAACAACCAGAACCCGGCCATTTCTGGGTCATATCCCTTGATTGTTGGTCAAGGAGGGCCTCTAGGGAGTGAGTAAGGTGTGTGTAGGCTCACCCGAGCTGGGTTGGACGGTGCAGCTAGAATTTCGGGTTAGACCGACCCCTACCCGGGTGCACTAGCTCTGGGGATTCTTAGGAATTCTCCACGCTCGGTCTATCAATGGCTATGAGGGTTGCAGCTACACGATCTGGAGACTAAGGCGCACCTTTATCATGTAGAAGTCCGGCGGTGAAACTGGCCGTGGTGTGCGGTCCACGGGGAGCAATCCTCGGCTTTCCACCGGGGGCCTCGGACCTCTGCTGCGATTATCGATTGGTGGCTGAATGAAGTGCTAACACCGCAAGGTGGTCAGGTGGTTAGCTAGAGCACACACAGGCGCTCCCTTTTTGTGTTGGGAGCTCGGGCAAAGGCCGAGCAGACGTCGCCGTGCAGGGGAGAATCGGAGGAGCGGCGCCGGTGACCGAACAGAGCCGGGGCTGTGCTGTTTTAAAGAGAAGCACGCGTACGGCTCGGTGGCGTGGGGAGGGGGTCACGTAGAGGAGAGGGCGAGCTGTTTCCAGGCTGCCAGCGTGACCGAAGGGAACCAGGAGGTGGCCGGCCGAGGTGATCGGGCGCCGGTGCCTCCGTGCGCTGGCGCGCGGCTTCGACCGAAAAAGAAAAAATCAGGGTAAACTTCTCTGTTAAGTCTGCTGATACGTGGGACCTCCCCTCAAATTCTTTTTCCAAATATTCTCAATTCTGTTGTGCTAAAATATCCTCAGCTACTCACAATTCAATGTGAGACTTAGTCACCAAGTCTTAGTTTAAATTTGAATTCTCAAATTTGAACCGTGTTTGGCTAAATTTGCTGCATGTTTAATCTGAAATTCAAATTCAGTTTTCAATTCTTGGACATTTAGCTCTTGACAAGATGAACTCCAATGAGGATGAAAATTGTTGGGCTTACTCAGAAAAATGTGCTGAGTTTGAATATAAAGCTAACTTTTGAATTTGAGTGATGAAAGTTGCTGCAATTTGAATTTACATTCAAATTGGCCTCTTTTTCAAATACCTCCAAAAGTGCCTCAAAAAGTGTTGGATTTACATGAAACTTGGACTGAACCTTCCCAAGACTTTTTAAGTTCTAGGGGTGAGCTCAACCTCTCATGTTCATGTGTAAAAATCCTACTTTGTGAAAGTGAAGGCTTTCCCCTCTAATTACTCTTTTGATGGAGGTTACTTGCTCTTCACCATTTTTCACAAAATATCAACAATAAAAGTGTGGTGTTTTGAAGTGAGGAAAAAATTTAGCAAGTCCCTTTTCTTGGGCTTTTACATCCCTCCCCCCTTAAAAGAATCTCGTCCTGAGATTATAAAAGGAAAGATAGCGATGTAGTAGGGATTTACCCGTGTTGAGAAGCCACGAACTCCGGATAATTTGAGCGAAGGTATTCCTCGCTCTCCCACATCGCTTCTTCCGCGGTGTGGTTGCTCCAGAGTATCTTGTAGAACCAAAACGTTCTGCTACGCGTGGTCCTGGCTTTTTCATCAAGAATTGCCACCGGATACTCATCATATGTTAAATCCGGTTTCAGCTCGCCAATGTCTTCGGTAGGAACAGCAGCCGTATGCTTCAAACATTTTCGCAGTTGCGAAACATGGAAAACATCATGGACACCATCAAGGGATGCCGGTAACTCCAATCGATACGCCGCTGGTCCACACTTCTCGGTGATGGCATAGGGTCCAATAAAACGGGGAGCGAGCTTCCCCTTCACACCGAACCGGTGCACGCCCTTCATCGGAGACACGCGGAGGTACACGTGTTCACTGACGTCAAAGTGCAACGGTCTACGCCTCTTATCAGTGTAGCTCTTCTGCCGGGATTGAGCGGCCTTCAAATTAGCTTGGATCGTCCGAACGCGCTCTTCGGCGTCGTTCACCACATCAACCCCAAATGTGACCCTTTCACCGGACTCGCACCAGTTTAATGGGGTACGGCACTTTCGACCGTAGAGATCTTCGTAGGGTGCCATCTTGATACTCGCCTGATAGCCGTTGTTGTACGAGAATTCCGCCAATGGTAGATGATCATCCCAGTTCCTACCATGGTGGATGGCACATGCTCTCAACATGTCCTCTAATACTTGGTTCACCCTCTCTGTTTGCCCATCTGTTTGAGGGTGATAGGCGGAGCTCCTGATCCACTTAGTACCCAATGCAGCGTGTAGCTGCTCCCAAAAGCGAGATACAAATAATGCACCTCGATCCGAGACGATGGTCTTGGGTACCCCGTATAAGCACAAAATCCTTGCTATGTATAGCTCCGCATATTTGCCGGCATGGTAATGTGTATTTACCGGGATGAAGTGAGCCGTCTTGGTTAACCGATCGACGATTACCCAGATGGAATCATGTTTGTTGGAAGTCAGGGGTAATCCCACAATGAAATCCATGCTCACATCTTCCCATTTCCATGCCGGGATCTTCAGGGGTTGCAACAGCCCTGATTTCTTCATGTGATCAGCTTTCACTCGGCGGCACGTATCGCACTCGGATATGTACTTCGCTACCTCCCGCTTCATCCGTGTCCACCAAAATTACTTTTTCAAATCTTGGTACATCTTGTTGCTGCCCGGATGAATGGAGTACTTAGACAAGTGGGCTTCATCGAGGATCTTCCTCCTCAGTTCCATATCTCGGTGTACGACTATTCGGTCATTGAACAACAGCGTCCCCTCATCATCTTTACAGAAACACATGATCTCTCCATTGTCTATCCGTCTCCGGAGATGTGCCATGCCTTTATCCGTCTTCTGAGCTGCAATGATGTCTTCCCTAATGGTAGGGATGAGGGTAAGGTTGTACAGCGATCCATAAGGAACCAAGTATAAACTCGGCTCTTCCTCTTCCACCGGTGTAATGGTGAGGTGATGGACATGTGATCTCCGACTCAGCGCGTCGGCAACCACATTCGCCTTGCCGGGGTGGTAATGGATCTCAATCTCATAATCTTTGATCAATTCTAACCACCTCCGTTGCCTCATGTTCAGCTTCTTCTGGGTGAAAATATATTTCAAGCTCTTGTGGTCGGTGTAGAGATGCACCAGATTCCCCAGGAGATAGTGCCTCCACATTTTTAGTGCCAACACCACGGCGGCAAGCTCACGATCATGAGTAGGATAATGCTGCTCATGGTTTCGAAGTTGGCGTGAGCCATATGCGACCACACGTCCTTCTTGCATCAACACGCAGCCGAGCCCAATACCGGACGTGTCACAATACACGTCGAAGGGCTTTGTTGTATCCGACTGAGCTAAGACCGGGGCTGTTGTGAGATGCTTCACCAATGCTTGGAACGCTCCTTCACACGCCGTGTTCCAAACATATTTTGTTCCCTTCTTCAGCAATTCCGTCATTGGCTTAGCGAGTTTGGAGAAACTTGGAATAAATCTCCGATAGTATCCCGCTAACCCAAGGAAGCTTCTGACTTCATGAACTGAAGTGGGAGCTTTCCATTTCAGTACTTGCTCTATTTTGCTTGGGTCATCCGCAATGCCTTCTGCTGAGATGATATGTCCCAAGAATGGCACTTGGCTGATCCAAAACTCGCATTTACTGAACTTGGCGTAGAGCTTGTGGTCTCGTAATCGTTGAAGAACGATCCTCAAGTGTTCGGCATGTTCGGCTTCTGTCTTAGAGTAAACCAAGATATCATCGATGAACACTACCACGAACTTGTCCAGCTCCGGCATGAACACCGAGTTCATTAGATACATGAAATGAGCTGGAGCGTTTGTGAGACCAAAGGACATGACGAGATATTCATATAGTCCATATCTCGTCGAGAAGGCCGTCTTCGTAATATCCTCCACCCGGATCTTGATCTGGTGATATCCAGAGCGAAGGTCCATCTTTGAGAACACACTTGCCCCCACAAGTTGATCAAACAGAATGTCAATACGGGGCAGTGGATACTTATTCTTGATGGCAACGGCGTTGAGCAGCCGGTAATCCACACACAGCCTCAGGGTTTCATCCTTCTTCTTTACGAACAGCGCCGAGCATCCCCAAGGCGAGGAACTCGGCCTAATGAAACCCTTGCTCAACAGATCACTGAGCTGTTCTTTCAGTTCAGCCAGCTCATTGGGAGCCATTTTATATGGTCTCCGTGATATGGGCGTAGTCCCGGGTGCCAGCTCGATCTTGAACTCGACATCCCGCTCCGGTGGCATGCCCGGAAGGTCATCCGGGAACACGTCAGGCTACTCCCGGACTACGGGGATGTCTTCTAACTTGAGGGCTTCAGTATTGTTGATCGCTGAAACCTCTCGGACTGGATTATCTAATAGGAGGGACTGCCTACGGTGTAATGGGGAGTTGAGGTGAACCGTCCGTGATAGGGTTTCCAGGACAGCGCCATGGTAGCTTAGCCATGACATTCCCAAGATTGCATCAATCTTCTGCCCCTCAAGGATAATCATAGTGGTGGGATGTATCTTCCCACCTAAACACAGTGGTGCTTTTGGAACCATCATAGTTGCTGAAATCTTTCCTCCCGGTGAGCAGATCATATAAGAACACTCGGTTGGAAAGGCTTCCAGCTGATGCTTAACCACATATGATGCACTTATAAAGTTGTGGGTTGCACCAGAATCAAAAAGTATGATGATGGCTTGATTGTTGAGAGTAAACGTACCCGCCAGCACGTTCTCTGCCTCTGGGGCGTCCTCATTGTGGAGGTTGCGGACGCCCCCAGTCCGCTGACCAACCTTCTTCACCGGAGGTCGGCCTCGAGCACCGCCCTGGAACTGGGCTTGCCCGCTGTTCTGCTGCCCCTGGGGACAGTCCTTCGCGAAGTGGCCCGCCTGGCCACACGTGAAGCAGGTGAAACGGGGCGGTCCCCCGCTGATCGGTGGATGGAAACCCGGGGCGCGTTGTGGCGGTGGAAACGCCCGGGGTGCCGTCTTCTGCTGCTGCTGTTGCTGTCTTGGTGGTACCATCGGCGGTCGGAACGGAGGTGACTGAAAAAGACGTCCCCCGAACCGTTGAGGTCGCGCCGGTGGGTGCCACTGCTGCCCGGATGGTGTCCGATACAACATGCGGTACTTCTGGGGAGCGCCCCCACCACTGCTGGGCGGAGCGCTGCGCTTCCTCTGCTCAGCTGCCAACTCCCGCTGAGCGTCTTCTTGCATAATCGCGGCATTGACTAAGTCGTTGAAGGTGCCACGATTCCACTGGACGAGGTGTGTCTTCATCTCGTGGTGTAACCCCCGATAGAAGTGCTCCCGCTTTTTCTCCTCAGTGGAGATGTAGTCTGACACATATTGCGCCAGATGGTTGAAGGCACGGGAGTAGTCGTGGGCACTTCTCCCTCCCTGCTTCAGTTCCAAGAATTCTTGGAACTTCCTCTTCATGATCCCGGTAGGGATATGATAGGCGTGGAACGCCTCATGGAATTCCTCCCATTCCACGGTATGACCAGCCAGACGTGAGGCGACATAGTTCGCCCACCACGCGCCAGCGGCACCGTGAAGCTGCTGCGGTGCGAACAGAGTCTTCTGCCGCTCCGTACATTGGAGCAGCCCGAAACTGAACTCGATGGTCCGCAGCCAATTGCCAGCCTCCAGTGGTTCTTCAGCTTCGGTGAACACTGGAGGGTGCGTACTCATGATGTCTGAGTACGACACTTCACGGGGCTCACGAGGCCCTCTGTCTTGACGCCCCCCCCCCCTGCCTGGGACGTATTCTGCACGATCGTGCGGAGCAGGTCGGTCTGCTCCTCACGACCACCCACCAGTGCCGCAATCACATCCACTAGAGTAAGCGGAGGCGGCGGTGGTGGTTGCTGCTGCGGGGTGCTGTCGTAGGCCGGTGGCTGGGAGTCATCACCTCCCTGTTGGCTAGAGCCACCAACCTCGTGCGTGGTCCTAGTACGAACCATCTGCAACCATACGACAACAAACATCAGTCCCGCAACATATTGCGTGCAGTCCAATTAAAATAGGCGTAAAAACATAATGACAATAAAACATGTGATACATCTCGTAAGTAGATAATGTAGTAACTTTGCACAAGCTACACCATTACCAGACCAAACACAAGCTAGTTTAATCCAACTTGATTAACCTCCTCTTTGGAAGCTCACCATAACAAGGTGTGGTCACTACGAGACATTACTATCGCGTTGTGATCACGTATACCACCCTTAGGGTACAACACCCTCTCCAATGAGTTCAACTGTCATTCTTCTGTCAGAATGACCAGTTTCTACCTATTCCAAGTTTTGATCTGGTTCTGTGCATTTTCCTGACTCAAGTTGAATACCAAAGTTAAAGTTAACTTCAGTATCTTTCCAACGAGTATTCATTTGCCCCCAGATCAGCTTTGGCTAAAAAGTTATCCTAATTCAAAGTCAGCAGAATTTCTGGATGAATTTTAACAGCACCTCCCTTGGAAGTTGCTGTTTTCAACTTCGGTTTCCACTGAAATCTGTGCTGAAATTTCAGAAACTTTGAATTGCAAAGCTGTAACACATATTATACCCTTTCTAAGGATGTATCATATGAAAATTTTTGGTTTTTATACTGGGAGTTATCATTGAAAAACAGAACAGTCCAGAAAATGTTTCACTCTGTCCTGGTTCTGGACAGTTTACATTTCTCTGGGAATTAAACCATCTTAAGGTGTGTTTCAGCTCTGTAAGTCTACAACAAAGTTGTAGAGTACTCAAGTACCTTCCCAGAACTATATTCCACACCTCCCTCGGCTAAAAGACCTGTGAGTTGTGCTCTGTTGAAGTTCAGCAACCTTGCTGCCCAAAACAGAGCACTCTGCTTTTCATCCCTTTGGCTATCCTGCTCCACTATCCCATTCTTATACCCAACCAGGGTCCTAAATGTTGAACCTATAGATTTTAATTCCTTGTTATCATTATTTTCCATGCATATGCCTACAATATCTCGGTACTACGTTCCTCACAAAAGAAAATCCTAACAGGATTATACCGGCATATACGTCTCAAGTGTGGCACTAAACAGTCTCTCGCACACGTTTACTACACGGATACATACGTGGTTAGTACCTGCAGAAGACCACACAATAATGGTGCACTCAATGGTTGTTTTCATTTCAGGCAGAACCATATTTTAAATTAAATACAAATGCCCGTATCATTGTCATACGGCCGTCCTTGAGTTAGGTCACGTCTCAAGGTACGTGATCGTGTTTCAACACCACACGATGGGGAACCCGAGTATGTCATGAACGGGTCGTCACGGTTAGGAATGTTATCAACCCAACAGATAACACCTACTGCCCTGCAGGGAACGCTGATGGCAAGCGCTGCGTATGTCCTCCTGGGCTACTTCCAGACGAACACACTCTCGCGTTAATGACCACGCGATGGGGTCTCCACTTACTTGCCTAATGCATGCTAGGGATCAGCGTTTCATATGAACTCAGGAACATGAAGAGTCCAAGAGTTTCATATTGACGTCCCACACCAAGCTGTGAGATCAATCCCTAAACCACGTTCCTCGTCAGGGGAGCTAATCGAAATTGAACCGCTTTCGGTGGCGTTCCTTACCATCCTTACCAAAGCGTACATGCGATAATTAAAATTCAGAATTATAACACATAGGTTAGTCTTTGCCACTTTAAGTAACTATGCTAATATAGTCCTTACTTGGGCCACTACCGAATCCTCACCGTAAACCTAAGTTTTCCCGTAATACAGTCCTTAAGTACTGTGCTGTCCCCAATGCAGCTATGATACCAGGCTGTGGCGGACCGGTGTCCGCTCATCCAGGATCGCAGAGGGTGGTGCCGCACGATGCGACACCCGACAGCACACGTAATAAGAATACAATATATTACATGGGAAAACAACTGAACTGTACAAACTAGTACAATACTCAGTTACAAACTATTGTCTTTATTACACAGCGGAAGTCTACTATTCTATAACTCACGCCCGCCTATCTAGCAAAAGTTGGTTGCCCAGCCCTAGGGCAACCCACACTAGCTGCACGTCTCAGCTCAGCGCGGCGTGTATGGCTCCCACTCAGCCGTAGTCCCCGACGGAGGGTAACTCTCGCCGGTGGACTCGTACTCCGAGTCCGTGGGTGGCTCCTCACCTGAAAAACACTTAAGCAGCAACCGTGAGCACGATGGCTCAACAAGACTTAACCCACTCACCTAGGCATGGAACTCTACATGAGGTGTACAATGACATAGGATAGTAATGTTGCAGCAAATGGACACGCCTACAAGTCATCCTTAGTTCATCTTTTAGCAACAAGTTAACAGTTTAGGAAGCTAAAATTTAGTAAGCAATATTTGGTGGCACACATGTAGCAATACAATTATATCATAAGAGCAAGATTGAATCATCACATTTCATATATTAGTCTACGTTACGACACAGTGAACAAGCGGTACTCGTCACCGCGAGGGATGGCGAATCGACTAGATATACACCTGCAGGGAAAACCCAAAGAGCACGTCACGTACGCCCACCCGTGGAGCTGCACAGCACGCTGACTCGATGTCGTACGGGACAACCTTTCACCCAACAGCCCAAACGTCGAACCGGTCGCACTGAAACGAGCAGGAGGTTCCCCACACGGAGCATCTCTTTATGCCCGTTGGCAGATTTCCACCTTGCTGCCCTCAGCCTACACCTATAAATAGGTGCATTATGCCTCGACGCCCGGAGGTTTAGGCTACATCTGTTTATCGGGGCCCATATATCTGATATGTCTTCGGTACGTTTAATACTTGTTCAGCAGGGCCGCACACGGATCAGTCCTCAATCGACACGGGCAGGGCTGCGCACACAAGACTTCCTCTTGCTGCGCCGTAGCCCCTGCCTAGTCTCCTTTTCATTACTAAAGTGATCTCACATAACTCAACTGAACCCGTGTGTCCCAAGCCTATCTCGCGAGTAGATTCCATCTACTCGACTTGTACCGAAGTCCTATGACTCATTAAGCATAGCCTGTCTACTCGAGGTCCTAGACACTACCCTCACTCTTTTAGGAACCTTTGGTTATGCAAGTGGGGTTCCATTCATCCTACACCTAACGCACATTCATACATCACCCTAGTTATGTGAACAAAGTAAAACTTGATAAAAGAGTTAATGCAAACCGGGGCATGCCTTTTTGCTGCTTGTCAGGGGTTAGTTCTTCATCCGGAAGAAGGAAGTCCAGCACTTCCGGAGTCTCTTCGCCTTCAGCGACTACACGTTATTGAAATACTACATGTAAATTTAAATGCAATGTGTAAACTTGAATACTTAACTACTAATAACTCTAGCTTGCCCTCCCCTTTGGTTCTGAAATTTTTATGGTGGCTTGGTAGGGTCCTAACCACAGTCTTGACAAATTTTCATTTGAAACAAAGTTCATCTGAACCTTGTACAAATAAAAGCCCATTTGGTCAATATTTGAGCCTCTAAATAATTCTAGGGGTTTTCATGGCTCCGACCATTACTTTATGGAAACTAGACTTTAAGATGGTTCTACTGGAATTGGTTTCATGTCATTTGAAGAATTCTACTGAAAGTTATGTCCTAATTAAGATTGGAGAAAATCTGAAAAATGTTTCTGTACATTTTTCTATTTTCTCAGGGCAGTTCTCTTCATCATCACATTAGGGTAACTAAATTAACTTGGATGAGTCTGAAAATTTTACTGGGATTCAGGGATTTTCTAATGAACCTCTCAGCCAAATAGTAGAATTTTTCATAAAGTAGTTCTCCAGATAAAATTCCCAACAGTTTAAAATTTAGGGATTTAATTCGGGAAAACTATTCACTTTCATGAGCTGAATTTGGTATTGCGGGAAAGTACTCAGAATTCTGAGTTCAGCAAAATTTGGTTCATCGAATTTGGAGTTTCCTAGCCAAAGTTCTATGCATTTGAAGTTTGAACTAAAACTGGAAATTCCAAAAATGTTTAAATGTCTGCCAGTGGGTCCCACCCGGCAGGTCTTCTCCTTCCTCGCGCCAACAGGGGTCCGCGGCGGCGCACTCAAGCGAGCATCGCTGGAACCGCTTTCCCGGCCGTCTCCCGACCCCAAACTCGCCGCCCCGCCCTAACTCATGACGCTGAACTCAGCTCGGGGTTCGCTGGCGGCCGTAGCTCACCGGAACAGGGTTCCCGACGGTGACAGCGGCGGTTAGGGTTCCAGCGTGGTTGGGAATGTGTTACAACGCATCAAAACGATCGGAAAAGGGTCGGAGAGCACCGTGAAAGCTCGAGGGTTATGAAAATGGCCGCCAAACCCCATGAAAAGGTCGGCAACCTAGAGCTCCACGGTGACCCGAGCTATTATCCTATGGCGGCCCGAAAAACAACAAGAACCCGGCCATTTCTGGGTCATATCCCTTGATTATTGGTCGAGGAGGGCCGCTAGGGAGTGAGGAAGGTGTGTGTAGGCTCACCCGAGCTGGGTTGGACGGTGCAGCTAGAATTTCGGGTTAGACCGACCCCTACCCGGGTGCACTAGCTCTCAGGATTCTTAGGAATTCTCCACGTTCGGTCTATCAATGGCTATGAGAGTTGCAGCTACACGATCTGGAGTCTAAGGCGCAGCTTTATCATGTTAAAGTCCGGCGGTGAAACTGGCCGTGGTGTGCGGTCCACGGGGAGCAATCCTCGGCTTCCCGCCGGGGGCCTCGGTCCTCAGCTGCGATCGTCGATTGGTGGCCGAATGAAGTGCTAACGCCGCAACGTGGTGAGGTGGTTAGCTAGAGCACACACAGGCACTCCCTTTTTGTGTTGGGATCCCGGGCAAAGGCCGAGCAGACGTCGGTGTGCAGGGGAGAATCGGAGGAGCGGCGCCGGTGACCGAACAGAGCCGGGGCTGTGCTGTTTTGCAGAGAAGCACGCGTACGGCTCGGTAGCGTGGGGAGGGGGTCACGTAGAGGAGAGGGCGAGCTGTTTCCCGGCTGCCAGCGCGAGCGAAGGGAACCAGGAGGTGGCCGGCCGAGGTGATCGGGCGCCGGTGCCTCCGTGCGCTGGTGCACGGCTTCGACCGAAAAAGAAAAGATCAGGGTAAACTTCTCTGTTAAGTCTGCTGACATGTGGGACCTCCCCTCAAATTCTTTTTCCAAATATTCTCAATTCTGTTGTGCTAAAATATCCTCAACAACAACAACAACAACCAAGCCTTTATCCCAAGCCTGTTGGGGTCGGCTAGACATGAAACCCAATATCAATGAAGTAAAACAGAGGAAGAGATATGAGAACAAGGGGAAAAAGGAAAAAAAGAAAAAAAAAAGGAAAAAAGAAAAGGAAAAAGAGAAAAGAGAAAAGAAATAAGAAAAAAGGAAAAGAAAAAGAGAAAAGAAAAAAAGAAAAAAACAAGACTACGATTCTGGCACATTAATTGCTACTTTCCATGCGGTCCTATCATGAGCTAAGTCTCTGGATACATTCCAATCTCTCAAATCTCGTTTTACCGCCTCCTCCCAGGTCAACCTTGGTCGTCCTCTACCCCTCCTAATATTTTCTCTACCTCTTAAAATCCCACTGTTAACCGGTGCTTCTGGAGGTCTCCGTTGGATATGTCCAAACCACCTAAGCCGATGTTGGACTAACTTCTCTTCAATCGGCGCCACCCCTACCTTATCATGAATCGCCTCATTCCTTATTCGGTCTCTTCTCGTGTGCCCACACATCCACCGTAGCATGCGCATCTCTGCGACACTCATTTGTTGGACATGTTGCCGTTTAGTTGGCCAACATTCCGCCCCATAGAGCATCGCGGGTCTGATCACCGTCCTATAGAACTTCCCTTTTAGCTTTTGTGGGACTTTCCTATCACATAGGATTCCAGAGGCTTGTCGCCATTTCATCCACCCTACCTTGATCCTGTGGCAAACATCCTCATCAATATCGCCATTGCTTTGTAACATTGATACTAAGTATCGGAAAGAGTCCCTTCTAGGTACTATTTGTCCTTGTAGACTAACATTTCCCTCTTCACGACAAACACCACTAAAGTTGCACCTCATATACTCGGTTTTGGTCCTACTAAGTCTAAACCCCTTGGACTCTATGGTTTGTCTCCATAACTCTAATTTCTTATCAACACCATCTCTAGTTTCATCTACCAGCACTACATCATCAGCAAAGAGCATGCACCAAGGGATATCCCCTTGTATATCCTTCGACACCTCATCCATGACCAAGGAAAAGATGTATGGGCTCAAAGCTGATCCTTGATGTAATCCTACCGTGATAGGAAATGCATCAGTCTCACTATCACTTACGCGCACACTTGTCCTAACATTATTGTACATATCCTTGATAAGGGTAATGTACTTTGTTGGCACTTTATGTTTCTCTAGTGCCCACCACATGACTGACCTTGGTATCTTGTCGTACGCCTTCTCCAAGTCGATGAACACCATATGCAAGTCCTTCTTCTGCTCCCTATATCTCTCCATAAGCTGACGAAGCAAGAAAATCGCCTCCATTGTAGACCTCCCAGGCATAAAACCAAACTGGTTTTTAGTGACATTGGTCACTTTCCTCAGGCGGTGTTCAATCACTCTCTCCCAAAGCTTCATAGTATGACTCATAAGCTTAATACCTCGATAATTAGTACAACTTTGAATATCTCCTTTATTTTTGAAGATAGGTACTAATATACTTTTCCTCCATTCTTCAGGCATCTTGTTTGACCGAAAAATGTGGTTGAATAGCTTTGTGAGCCATACTATTGCGACGTCCCCAAGACATCTTGACACGACCCCACTGGTCCTGTCGAGCCAGGATCACGCTGAGGGGTGCTGCGTTGCACAGCACCGTATAACACACGTCAAAGGTACACAGCGGAAGCGGAAGCTTTATTACATAAACAAGTTTATTAACATGTTTACATCAAAATAAGTTTAGTCCACACTCGCGGGCGTAGACTAAGCATCAAGTGCACGTTCAGCCCTCGAACGTGTCCTTGCTAGCACACACGCACACTAACTCTGCGGCGTGCACGACTCCCACTCGACGGGGTTCCCCTCCTGGGGTTCCGTCTCCTCTTCGGGAGTCCCTTCCTCATAGAACCCTGCAAAAGCTTCAAACACAAGCAGTGAGCACGAAGGCTCAGCAAGTCTGACCCGTCTCACCTAAACATGGAACTTCTACATGAGGGTGATGGGTTGCATGAGGTAAAAATCATTTGCAAGGACTCGCCTAATTAGTAGAACCTTACTTTCAAGTTTTAGCAGCAGGTTGTGGAGAACTTTATGCTAAGGCACATGAGAGAGCCGCAATCAAACAAGAAACGCATTTCTCTCATGTACTTTGCCCAAAGTTGAAAAGAACTTTAGTTAGCACTAAGCTACAGCATATCATTAACAATCAATGTCCAGCTTTCAATCAGCAACATTTTAACATGTAACTAGCCTATTCTTTCTACGTCACGGTACAGTGAACAAGTGGTACTCACTGACCGCGAGGGACGGCGATTATAATCGATTTACACCTGCAGGGTTACCCGAACAACCCGTCACGTACGCCCGTACTCGATGTTGCCTACAACAACCATCACGGACGCCGTACGCGACTACCTTTCACCCGTTAGCCAAATATTGAACCGGTCCCATCGTCCCGAGCAAGAGGTCCCTGCACGCGCATCTCCGTGCCGCCAGCTGATTTACACCTCGAGCTCTCAACCTACCCTCTGAACGACGGGCAATGCCTCAACACCCAGCTACCCGAGTTACATCAGTTTCCCGGTTCCCATATAGCCGGTAGGTCTTCGGTACTGTTCTAGCTTGTTCAACAGGCCCGCACACGGCTCGGTCCTCAATCGACACAAGCGGAGCTACAGCACACAGGCCCCAAAGTCCTGCCGCTCTTACTCTCCGCTTGGTCTCATTTTCTTGCCATGTGTTTCATGTGCTATCTCTACCCGAGCAATGTGCCTCTAGCCTATTCTCGCGAGTAGTTCCAACTACTCGACTTGTACCGAATCCTACTCTATTCTAGCGATGCAGTGGCTAACGAGGTTTTCAATCCTAAACCCAACCCATGGTTTTCTTGGCTGTGCAGTTGGGTTTCCAATCAAGACTCTAATGCAACGAACAAAGGGAAACAAGTATGTGCTCAAAACAATAAAAATTTGTAAAAAAAGGTTAATGCAAACCGGGGCTTGCCTTGCTGCTCTTGGTCGTAGGCTAGCTGTTCCTCCGGAGTAACGAAGTCTAGGACTTCGGGTTCCTCCTCGACCTTAGCGACTACATGATAAGAACAATGTATGTATTAATTTAGAGGCCTTTGTATTAACTTTGAAGTTGTGAAGCCTATAACCCTTACTAGACAGACCTAATGACTGTGAAACTTTTACTGTGGCTTGGTTACAACCTAAACAAAGACTTGGTCAAGTTTTAGTTGCAGCAAAGCTCATTTGAGCCCTCCACAAATAATTATGTCCTTGACCTTAATTGGAACCCTTAGGGTGTTCTAGGGATTTTCATGAGACAAACTATGACTTTCTGAAAACTAGATTTTCAGAGGGTCCTAATGGAGTTGGTCTCACTTAATTTGGAAGTCTCTAACTAAAGATATGAGCTAAACAATTTCAGAGAAAATCCTGAAAATGTTTCTGAACATTTTCTATTTTCTCTGGAACAGTTTTACTAATCACACCATTAGGTGGACTAAATGAGCTCAAATGGATCTGAAATTTTTATGGTAGTTCAAGGATATTTTGGTGAACATCTCAGCAAAATTTCAGGATTTTCCTCCAAAGGATTCTCCAGTTAAAAGTCCTAACAGTTTAAACTTTGAGGAATTAATTCTGGAGAATTAAGGAATTTCATGAAGTGACACTTGATTTTCTGGAAAGTACTCAGAGAGCTGAATCCAGCAAAATTTGGTTCACTCAATTTGGAGCTTTCTAGCCAAAGTTATAAGGATTTGAAGTTTGAAGGAAATCTGAAAATCGGGGAAAAGTTTAAACTCGCGCGTGGGCCCAGGGGACACGCGTCGCACGCCGAAGCGATAGCACACCGCGGCCCACAAGGCTTTTGCGCGCCAGCACACCCGATCCCGGCCGCAGCCGGATCCCGATTCAAAATATCGGCCGCTGACAGCTGGGGTCCACCCCCTTCTTCAACCTCGCGACACCCGCGCCCCGCCGCCGAGGGACCTCGCCGGAGAGCTCGTCGCTGGCTGCTGTACCGCTCCAAACTTCTTGATTCTGGCCGCCCCTGCCTACTTTTACTTGGGGAACATGATCCGAGGGTCAGCTGCTCATGACAACGGCCGGAGCATGGTCGGCGACGAGCCGCCATATCGGAACGACTTCGGCCATGTCGGCTGATGCTCCTAGTGCCTCAGCTACTTGGGAAACCGGTCGGGGAGCATCAGTGGACCTCAGGGAAGGTCGACATGAACTCGGGGCAGCTCGGGGAAGGCCCGAAATAGGTCCTCACCGTGCGCCCGATACCCCCCGTTCGTTCCGCCATTAGTAGACCTTGAATTACGCCGGGCACAGAGGTTCTCCGGCCCAGAGTTGTGAAGGCAACTTGTGCGTCACCGTGTCTAGTTCGTGTGGGAGTGGCCTGAGGCCCTCTAATCCTTTCTAGAGCACGAATTAAACAGAATCGTACCCGAAGGTCGTTCTGCACACAGAAAGGGGAAAAGTGGAAATTCGCCGCCGGTGAGCAACCACTCGAGCTGTGGCTCGGGGGTGAGCAGCACCGATCACTTGCGCGTCCAAGGGTGCCTTGGCTCGGGCGTGACAACGCCCAGGTTGGGCTGTCCACGAGAGCCCGAGGTGCGGCGGTTTCCAGTTCCGAGTTTGATCTTTCGGCACAGCCGATATCACTCGGTTTCAATCGATTTCTATCAATGGGAAGGATGGAGGATGGTAGCTAGTACCTTGCTGGGACCTTGGAACGGAAAGAAGGAGCTGCGATCGGCTTGATCAAGCAGGAACTCGAGCGCTAGTGATGGCAGTGGGAAAAGCAGTCGCGCACGCCGGTAGCTCGGGAAAATGGTGACTGAAGCACGCCGGGGAGGGAATAAATAGCCCGGCCGGCTGGTCTCCGGCTTGGGGCACGCAGCAGGAGCTGGCGCCGGCTGCCCCCTTCGGTGGCGCGCGCGCACAGCTGCCGGGAACCGACTGAACTGTGGTTCAGTCGGTTTGCTTTGAGGCAGAGGCTGACATGTGGGTCCCACTTCTCTTTTAACCTCTGAAATTTATTCCTAACAGCTGTGGTAAACAGTGAACCCTATTCTACCCTTGGCAATTCAAATTATTCACCCAAAAGCCATTTGAATTGATCAAAGTTCAAATGAGGTTTGGTTTGAATGAATTTCAGCACAAGTGCAGTTTGAAATTCAAATAAAGTTTGAATTTCTCCCCCCTTAGCTCATGTCAAGATCAACTCCAAATGGAGTGAAAATTGGTGTGTGAGCTCACAAAAATGTGCTGAGCAAGAATATGCCTTCCACTTTTTAAATTCAGGGGGTGAAAACAGTTTGAATTTGAATATGGTTTCAAACTGCCCTCTTCCTAACTATACCCAAAATGACCTCAAAAAGGTTTTGAATTTGGGTGGGACTTGGCATGGACATCCTTAGCAAAGTGTACGAGTTTTCATATGTCCAGCCCATCTATATCACATGTGGGAAGTACCACTTTTGCAATGTGTGAGTTTGTTCCTTAATGAGCATGTTGATAATTGTTACTTGCTCTTTATTTGTGTTCATCATTCTTCCTCAAATGAGGTGTGTGGTGTGGTGATGAACACTGCAAATGAGTGTCAAAAACTGAGGCCCTTACATTCCTCCCCCCTTAAAAGAATCTCGTCCCGAGATTATAAGGTGAAATGAGAGAGAGGACGGTGGAAAATTACCGAATATGCGACGTGAAAAAGTCGGGGTAATTAGTGCGAAGGAATTCTTCGCTTTCCCATGTCGCTTCGTCCATGGAGTGATTACTCCATAGAACCTTGTAGAACCACAACGTACGGTTGCGTGTGGTTCGGGCCTTTTCATCAATAATCTGCACCGGTTCCTCCCGATAGGTGAGATCCGGTTGCAGTTCTTCAATGTCTTCCAGCTGAACGGTAGTTGATAGCTTGAGACACTTCCTCAGCTGGGAAATGTGAAAGACGTCGTGCACACCGAAAAGTGCTTCTGGTAATCTTAGCCGGTATGCCACCGATCCACATCTTTCGGTAATCTGGAATGGACCGATGAACCGGGGTGCCAACTTTCCCCTCACCCCAAATCTGTTTACGCCCTTCATTGGAGACACTCGTAGGTATACGTGATCTCCAACCTCGAATTGTAATGGGCGCCTTCTCCGGTCCGCATACTGTTTCTGACGGGATTGAGCGGCTTTTAGGTTCGCTTGAATTAGTCGAACCTTTTCTTCCGCGTTGTTGACAAGGTCAATCCCGAAGGTAACCCTCTCGCCAGACTCACACCAGTTCAATGGTGTGCGGCATCTTCTTCCGTATAGCGCCTCGTAGGGCGCCATCTTGATGCTGGCTTGGTACCCATTGTTGTACAAGAACTCGGCTAACGGCAAGTGATCATCCCAATTCTTGCCGTGGTCGATAGCGCAAGCTCGTAGCATGTCTTCTAGGATTTGATTTACCCGCTCAGTTTGCCCATCCGTCTGCGGGTGGTAGGCTGAACTACGGATCAGCTTCGTCCCCAAGGCAGCGTGTAGCTGCTCCCAAAAACGGGACACAAATAAAGTGCCCCGGTCCGATACGATGGTACGGGGTACGCCGTATAAGCATAGGATCCGTGAGATGTACAGTTCAGCGTACTTCTTGGCGTTGTAGTTGGTGTTGACCGGGATGAAATGGGCAACTTTGGTGAGCCGATCGACGATCACCCACACAGAATCATGTTTCTGTAAGGTGGTGGGTAAACCGACGATGAAATCCATGCTCACGTCCTCCCACTTCCAGGCAGGAATGCCCAGTGGTTGTAGCAGTCCCGGTTTCCGCATGTGGTCTGCCTTCACCCTTCGACATGTATCACACTCGGACACGTATTTTGCAGTCTCTCGCTTCATCCGTGTCCACCAAAACTTTCTCCTGAGTTCTTGATACATTTTGTTGCTGCCGGGGTGAATAGAAAACTTTGATAAGTGAGCCTCATCAAAGATTTTCTTCCGTAACCCTGGGTTTCGGGGTACGACGATCCGGTCCTTGAACCATAGGACGCTGTCTTCGTCCTTCCGGAAACATTTCAACTCCCCACTGTCTACTCGTCTCCGTAAATGTGACATGCCCTTATCATTCTTCTGGGCTGCCGCTATCTCTTCACGGATGGTGGGGATCAAAGCTAGGTTGTAGAGAGCTCCGTGTGGAATCACATGGAGTGGTGGTTCGCTCTCTTCCAACGGTGTGATGGTCAGATTATTGACGTGTGACTTGCGGCTTAGCGCGTCTGCCACAACGTTTGCCTTGCCCGGATGATAATGGATCTCTATCTCGTAATCCTTTATCAGTTCCAACCATCTTCGTTGCCTCATGTTCAGCTCCTTCTGAGTGAAGATGTACTTGAGGCTTTTGTGGTCGGTATATAAATGTACGAGGTTACCGAGTAGGTAGTGCCTCCACATTTTCAGTGCAAGTACCACGGCAGCGAGCTCCAAATCGTGAGTTGGATAATTTTGCTCATGGTTCCTAAGCTGTCGTGATCCATACGCGACCACTCTTCGGTCTTGCATCAGCACACATCCGAGCCCAATGCCGGATGCATCGCAGTACACATCGAATGGTTTTGTTGTGTCTGGCTGCGCCAAAACCGGTGCTGATGTCAGGTGCTTGACTAAAGCCTTGAATGCTGCTTCACATGCTGGACTCCAAACATATTTGGTAGCCTTCTTCAGCAGCTCTGTCATTGGCTTGGCAATCTTCGAGAAGTTCGGAATGAACCTCCGATAATATCCCGCGAGTCCGAGGAAACTCCGTACCTCATGAACAGTTCTCGGGGATTTCCAATTCAGCACTTGCGTGATTTTGCTCGGGTCCACAGCGATACCCTCCGCTGAGATGATATGCCCGAGGAAAGGCACTTGCGATATCCAAAACTCGCATTTGCTGAACTTTGCGTATAACTTGTGATCCCGCAGCCGTTGCAAGACTATACGCAGATGTTTCTTGTGATCTTCCTCCGACTTGGAGTATACCAGGATGTCGTCGATGAAGACCACGACAAACTTGTCCAGCTCCGGCATGAACACCGAGTTCATTAAATACATGAAGTGAGCTGGAGCATTGGTGAGGCCAAAGGACATGACCAGGTACTCATAAAGTCCGTACCTTGTCGAGAAAGCTGTCTTGGGAATGTCCTCAGCCCTGATCTTAATCTGATGGTACCCGGATCTTAAATCCATCTTGGAAAAGACCTTTGCTTCGACCAACTGATCAAACAACATGTCGATCCGTGGTAACGGGTACTTGTTCTTGATGGTTACGGCATTTAATGGACGGTAGTCCACGCAAAGCCGCAACGTTTCATCCTTCTTTTTGACAAATAATGCCGAACAACCCCATGGCGAGGAGCTCGGCCTAATAAAACCCTTCTCCAGAAGGTCCGTGAGCTGAATCTTCAGTTCCGCCAACTCCTTGGGCGCCATCTTGTACGGCCTTCGGGATATTGGCATGGTTCCCGGTGCAAGTTCAATCTTGAACTCCACCTCTCTATCGGGTGGCATCCCCGGCAAATCATCCGGGAATACATCAGGGAACTCTCGGACCACTGGAATGTCTTCTAATCTGATGGTTGTGGCTTGATAGACACTTGGAAGTTTTATTTCTGGACTGTCCAGAAATAATGAGTGAGAACCGTGCACTTCTGAGTTTAAGTGCACGACTCGGAGGACGGTGTCTAAAACAGCGCCGTGGCGGGTTAACCACGACATCCCTAGGATGACATCGACCTTCTGTCCCTCTAAGATAATGAGAGACGTGGGGTACACTTTACCCGCTAAGCATAATGGTGCTTTGGAGACCATTACGCTTGCTGAAATCTTCCCACCCGGTGAACAAATTAAATATGGACTATCGGTGGGTAGTATTGGCAAGCTGTGTTTAGCAATGAAAGCTTGGCTAATAAAATTATGCGTGGCGCCTGAATCAAATAGTATTATAGCGGGATGCTGGTGGAGTTGGAACATACCCGCAAGGATGGGCTCGCCCTCCGGCACGTCCTCAATGGCAAGCTGGTGGACAGTGCCGGGCCTAGGGTTTGCCCGCCGCGCATTAGTAGGGTTCCGGGGTTGATTCCTCCCCGGAAACTGTGGTGCCACTCCGCCGCCTTGCCCCTCCGGGCAACTGCTCGCGAAGTGTCCTGGACGACCACACTTGTAACATGTGGCCGCTGCTGGTGGAGTACTCGGGGGACGAAAGCCCGGCATGCGTTGCGGAGGTGCAAACGCACGCGGCATCGCCCGCTGCTGCTGTTGTTGTTGCGGTGGTGCTGGCAGTACCGGCCGGAATGCCGGTGAAGAATACGGTCGACCGCGGAACGGCATCGACCGCTGTGGTGGTTGCCAGCGTGGACCTGATGGTGGGCGATTCACCATCCGAAACTTCTGAGAAGGACCGCCTCCTTCTCCGCTGCTCTGCGGCGCGCTTCGCTTTCGCTCTGCCGCCGCCAACTCCTTGCCGGAGTCCTCCTGAACAATCGCAGCATCAATTATGTCGTTGAGGCTGCCGCGATTGAACATCGCCAGCTTGTCCTTCAGGAGCGGGTTAAGCCCCTGGTAAAAGTGGTCCCGCCGCTTCTCGTCCGTATCTGCGTGATACGACGCGTAGAGTGCGAGATCGTTGAACGCTCTGGAGTACTCCAGCGCGTTCCGGCTCCCTTGTTGCAGGTGTAGGAATTCCTGCGTCTTCCTCTTCATCAGACCTGGCGGTATATGATAGGCCCTGAAGGCCGTCCGGAACTCCGCCCAGGTCATCACTCGGTCGGTGGGCTGTGAAGCACAGAAGTTGGCCCACCACGCGCTCGCGGATCCTTGGAGCTGCTGGACCGCGAACTGAGTCTTGCGCTGCTCGCTGATTTGGAGCAGCCCGAACTTCATCTCTATGGCGCGGAGCCAGTTGTCCGCGTCAAGTGGTTCATCCGCCCTTGAGAATACAGGGGGATGAGTCGCCAGGAAGTCAGAGTAGGAGCTTTGTTGGCGCTCCTCACGATCTTGACGTCTCTCTGGGCGAGACGTATTCGCAATCAACGTTTGCAGCAGCTCTGTGTGCTGCTGATGTGAACCCGTCATTGCCGCGACAATGTCGGCCAATGTAACCGTCGGCAGTGGCGGTGTTTGCTGTTGCTGTTGCTGCTGCTGTCCCGAGGAGTCCTCGGGAGGTGGTTGGGAGGTCTCTCCCCCTTGGCTAGTACCTCCAACATCAGGGTTGGCACGAGTACGCGTCATTCTGAAATTCAACCCCACAGCAATTAGCACATGTCTTACTCAAAATTCCATAAACAGCAGTAGGTATCGAAGCGACGCATGATTAACTTGCACAACATTCACATATATTGATAAAGCATAAACTTTATACAAGATACATCATTCTCGGATCTCCGAGAAGTCGTGCTCATGTCGTCACTACCTATACATACGCTACTGTCTACACGACATGTCACCGATTACAAAAGTTGGGTTACGCTACCCTAGCTGCCCTACTTGGCAACCGTAACCCCCTAGTCGGAGTAGAACTCGACCTCCTGTGGGTCGTCCTCCTCCGGTACTTCTGCTGGTGGCTCTGGATCTACCACCTCTCCTCCCATTCCGGGTTCTCCCATGGCTGGAAGACCCAAGACTACCGGTACACCCAATACCGGGGGCACGAGGTCCTGCAATGCATGCACCTCGTCCATAGCCTGGTTGTAGTCCTCTTCCCAGCCTTGTCCTTCCTCAATAGCGTCGTCCCGCTCTTGAGCAAGGTCCTCATTCTGCTGGGTTAGGGTCTGCACCAGCTCTTGCAACGCCGCGATGTCAACACGGCCCTTCTTCTTTACTTTCTTCAGACGACGCAACTGATTGTGTTGTTCATTCAGTCGCTTGATCGTCGGAAGGAGCACATTGCGGAGTGCACTGTGAGCACTCTCAAAATGATCTCCACGGCTTGTGCTCTCCTTGAGCTTGGTGGCGAGATGCTCCGTATGAACAGCTTGGCTGTCCATCACAGCGTTTCCCGCCCTCATTTGGAGGCTGAGATTTGCCTCCGCGGGGTTGTACCTTGGGCAACTCGGGTTTGTTGCCTCTAGGTACCTCTCTTCCCACACTTGCTGAGCTCGTCCCTCCACCGGAACGAGTGCGTATGGAGTTCCCTCCATAGCCTGCACGTGTAGTTGGCAGAAACGTGACATAGTGTCACGGGCTGCCACTTGCCACATCCCTTCCGGTTGTCTTCCTCTCACCGTGACGGTGAATGGCACCCAACCGGGTGGCGTAGGCCCTGCAGGAACCTCGACATGGATCGTCCACGTCTTGTTCCCCTCTTCGCCTTCTTCCTTGGCGAAGTATTGCGGCATCTGGTTGTACCCGAAATATTGGAGCATTAGCCACAATGCTCCCGGGTAGCCGCTACGGTCAGAGCAGTGGGAAACTACCCACCCGTTCTCCAACCGTTTATCTGCTGCCATCTGTAAAAATATATTTGAGAAATGTCAAATATTTATTTAAACAGTAAACCATTGAGTTATAACATAAGATATGTCATTGAACCCTTAACACTTGGAAACATAGTTCAAATTTTTAAACAAATTTGACTGCTGATCTGCTGTTCCCATGACAGCCCTGACCAGTTTCCATATCAATCTGATTTAGGCCAGGTTAAAAGCAAAACCAGTCCTGGAGCTCAACATCAAAGTTAAAGTTAACTTCAATAGCTTTCCAGAAAGTATTTGGTTGGCCTAAGATCTGCTCTGGTTCAAAAGTTATGAGATGTCAAAGTTAACAGAATTTCTGGAAACAATTGGACAGCACCTCCCTGCCTTAGGTACTGATTTGATCCAAGAATTCCAGTTAATTCTGTTCCTAATCTGACAAAACTTTCTGTTACAAAGTTGTAACCCATCTCATAAGCTTCCCAGAACCACCTTATTTTCTATTTTTGGATTTTTATGCAGGAAGTTATGCTTAATTTACAGAGAGTCTACAGAGAGTCTTTGCTCTGTCCTGTTTTCTGGACAGTTTCAACTCCGTTGCATTTTTCGAGTGGTTAAGGGATGAAACACCTCTGGAACTCAACAGAAAAGTTGTAAAGCTCCTCCAAAGCTTCCCAGAAATGTATCATACGACCCCAACCTCGAAAGAACTCAACCTCTAACCTCTGATTAACTTCAGCCTTGATGTAGCTGAAAACAGAGTGCTCTGTCCTTAACATCCTATAAGTTGAAAACTTGTTAACTTTGAATATCTTATTCAAGGGAAGAAGTTACATCAAGTTTTACTACTTTGGATCAAAACCTTCAAATTTTAAATGAAGTTGTTCATTTTGTTGGGTGTGACGTCGAGGCGTCACCAGATTATGTCGGTACTACGTCCTCACAAAGGAAAAACCTATACCGGACTTAGCCGGCGTCGTTAGTTCAGTGGCACTACTCGTCACTCGCACACGGATACTATACGTCTACCGTTTCGTGGTAAGGCTACCTGCAGAAATTCAACCAATCATCAGACTCGGCTGCACACCGAGCCCGGAATCCATACAGTTTGTACACCCGGCCGTCATCACTCGCCCGGATGTTCTCAAGCCAAACACGCCTTGAGTTACGTGTTCACGTTTCAGACCACGTGACGGGGTCTCCCATGTTGCACCACGCACGCCAGGGACAGACGTTGCTCGAATACCCCAAACGACATAAAGAGTCGTAGAGGATACTAAAGCGGATCGGGTTACCTGCCACCCGTGGGGCTCCACCCTTCAGCTTGTGCGCACTGGTGGACAGCGCTTACGTGCACCCCCCAAGACATGAACGTCCCGAGATGCACGATTTTCCGACATAACAAATAGGTTACTAATCCACTTTCTATATACTAATAACATCCTTATACGGGCTACTAACTCGTTCCTCACTGGATTTTTGAAAAGGGAGACCTTTGTACTGTGTTAAACCTCAAGCGAGCTCTGATACCACGCTGACACGACCCCACTGGTCCTGTCGAGCCAGGATCACGCTGAGGGGTGCTGCGTTGCACAGCACCGTATAACACACGTCAAAGGTACACAGCGGAAGCGGAAGCTTTATTACATAAACAAGTTTATTAACATGTTTACATCAAAATAAGTTTAGTCCACACTCGCGGGCGTAGACTAAGCATCAAGTGCACGTTCAGCCCTCGAACGTGTCCTTGCTAGCACACACGCACACTAACTCTGCGGCGTGCACGACTCCCACTCGACGGGGTTCCCCTCCTGGGGTTCCGTCTCCTCTTCGGGTGTCCCTTCCTCATAGAACCCTGCAAAAGCTTCAAACACAAGCAGTGAGCACGAAGGCTCAGCAAGTCTGACCCGTCTCACCTAAACATGGAACTTCTACATGAGGGTGATGGGTTGCATGAGGTAAAAATCATTTGCAAGGACTCGCCTAATTAGTAGAACCTTACTTTCAAGTTTTAGCAGCAGGTTGTGGAGAACTTTATGCTAAGGCACATGAGAGAGCCGCAATCAAACAAGAAACGCATTTCTCTCATGTACTTTGCCCAAAGTTGAAAAGAACTTTAGTTAGCACTAAGCTACAGCATATCATTAACAATCAATGTCCAGCTTTCTATCAGCAACATTTTAACATGTAACTAGCCTATTCTTTCTACGTCACGGTACAGTGAACAAGTGGTACTCACTGACCGCGAGGGACGGCGATTATAATCGATTTACACCTGCAGGGTTACCCGAACAACCCGTCACGTACGCCCGTACTCGATGTTGCCTACAACAACCATCACGGACGCCGTACGCGACTACCTTTCACCCGTTAGCCAAATATTGAACCGGTCCCATCGTCCCGAGCAAGAGGTCCCTGCACGCGCATCTCCGTGCCGCCAGCTGATTTACACCTCGAGCTCTCAACCTACCCTCTGAACGACGGGCAATGCCTCAACACCCAGCTACCCGAGTTACATCAGTTTCCCGGTTCCCATATAGCCGGTAGGTCTTCGGTACTGTTCTAGCTTGTTCAACAGGCCCGCACACGGCTCGGTCCTCAATCGACACAAGCGGAGCTACAGCACACAGGCCCCAAAGTCCTGCCGCTCTTACTCTCCGCTTGGTCTCATTTTCTTGCCATGTGTTTCATGTGCTATCTCTACCCGAGCAATGTGCCTCTAGCCTATTCTCGCGAGTAGTTCCAACTACTCGACTTGTACCGAATCCTACTCTATTCTAGCGATGCAGTGGCTAACGAGGTTTTCAATCCTAAACCCAACCCATGGTTTTCTTGGCTGTGCAGTTGGGTTTCCAATCAAGACTCTAATGCAACGAACAAAGGGAAACAAGTATGTGCTCAAAACAATAAAAATTTGTAAAAAAAGGTTAATGCAAACCGGGGCTTGCCTTGCTGCTCTTGGTCGTAGGCTAGCTGTTCCTCCGGAGTAACGAAGTCTAGGACTTCGGGTTCCTCCTCGACCTTAGCGACTACATGATAAGAACAATGTATGTATTAATTTAGAGGCCTTTGTATTAACTTTGAAGTTGTGAAGCCTATAACCCTTACTAGACAGACCTAATGACTGTGAAACTTTTACTGTGGCTTGGTTACAACCTAAACAAAGACTTGGTCAAGTTTTAGTTGCAGCAAAGCTCATTTGAGCCCTCCACAAATAATTATGTCCTTGACCTTAATTGGAACCCTTAGGGTGTTCTAGGGATTTTCATGAGACAAACTATGACTTTCTGAAAACTAGATTTTCAGAGGGTCCTAATGGAGTTGGTCTCACTTAATTTGGAAGTCTCTAACTAAAGATATGAGCTAAACAATTTCAGAGAAAATCCTGAAAATGTTTCTGAACATTTTCTATTTTCTCTGGAACAGTTTTACTAATCACACCATTAGGTGGACTAAATGAGCTCAAATGGATCTGAAATTTTTATGGTAGTTCAAGGATATTTTGGTGAACATCTCAGCAAAATTTCAGGATTTTCCTCCAAAGGATTCTCCAGTTAAAATTCCTAACAGTTTAAACTTTGAGGAATTAATTCTGGAGAATTAAGGAATTTCATGAAGTGACACTTGATTTTCTGGAAAGTACTCAGAGAGCTGAATCCAGCAAAATTTGGTTCACTCAATTTGGAGCTTTCTAGCCAAAGTTATAAGGATTTGAAGTTTGAAGGAAATCTGAAAATCGGGGAAAAGTTTAAACTCGCGCGTGGGCCCAGGGGACACGCGTCGCACGCCGAAGCGATAGCACACCGCGGCCCACAAGGCTTTTGCGCGCCAGCACACCCGATCCCGGCCGCAGCCGGATCCCGATTCAAAATATCGGCCGCTGACAGCTGGGGTCCACCCCCTTCTTCAACCTCGCGACACCCGCGCCCCGCCGCCGAGGGACCTCGCCGGAGAGCTCGTCGCTGGCTGCTGTACCGCTCCAAACTTCTTGATTCTGGCCGCCCCTGCCTACTTTTACTTGGGGAACATGATCCGAGGGTCAGCTGCTCATGACAACGGCCGGAGCATGGTCGGCGACGAGCCGCCATATCGGAACGACTTTGGCCATGTCGGCTGATGCTCCTAGTGCCTCAGCTACTTGGGAAACCGGTCGGGGAGCATCAGTGGACCTCAGAGAAGGTCGACATGAACTCGGGGCAGCTCGGGGAAGGCCCGAAATAGGTCCTCACCGTGCGCCCGATACCCCCCGTTCGTTCCGCCATTAGTAGACCTTGAATTACGCCGGGCACAGAGGTTCTCCGGCCCAGAGTTGTGAAGGCAACTTGTGCGTCACCGTGTCTAGTTCGTGTGGGAGTGGCCTGAGGCCCTCTAATCCTTTCTAGAGCACGAATTAAACAGAATCGTACCCGAAGGTCGTTCTGCACACAGAAAGGGGAAAAGTGGAAATTCGCCGCCGGTGAGCAACCACTCGAGCTGTGGCTCGGGGGTGAGCAGCACCGATCACTTGCGCGTCCAAGGGTGCCTTGGCTCGGGCGTGACAACGCCCAGGTTGGGCTGTCCACGAGAGCCCGAGGTGCGGCGGTTTCCAGTTCCGAGTTTGATCTTTCGGCACAGCCGATATCACTCGGTTTCAATCGATTTCTATCAATGGGAAGGATGGAGGATGGTAGCTAGTACCTTGCTGGGACCTTGGAACGGAAAGAAGGAGCTGCGATCGGCTTGATCAAGCAGGAACTCGAGCGCTAGTGATGGCAGTGGGAAAAGCAGTCGCGCACGCCGGTAGCTCGGGAAAATGGTGACTGAAGCACGCCGGGGAGGGAATAAATAGCCCGGCCGGCTGGTCTCCGGCTTGGGGCACGCAGCAGGAGCTGGCGCCGGCTGCCCCCTTCGGTGGCGCGCGCGCACAGCTGCCGGGAACCGACTGAACTGTGGTTCAGTCGGTTTGCTTTGAGGCAGAGGCTGACATGTGGGTCCCACTTCTCTTTTAACCTCTGAAATTTATTCCTAACAGCTGTGGTAAACAGTGAACCCTATTCTACCCTTGGCAATTCAAATTATTCACCCAAAAGCCATTTGAATTGATCAAAGTTCAAATGAGGTTTGGTTTGAATGAATTTCAGCACAAGTGCAGTTTGAAATTCAAATAAAGTTTGAATTTCTCCCCCCTTAGCTCATGTCAAGATCAACTCCAAATGGAGTGAAAATTGGTGTGTGAGCTCACAAAAATGTGCTGAGCAAGAATATGCCTTCCACTTTTTAAATTCAGGGGGTGAAAACAGTTTGAATTTGAATATGGTTTCAAACTGCCCTCTTCCTAACTATACCCAAAATGACCTCAAAAAGGTTTTGAATTTGGGTGGGACTTGGCATGGACATCCTTAGCAAAGTGTAGGAGTTTTCATATGTCCAGCCCATCTATATCACATGTGGGAAGTACCACTTTTGCAATGTGTGAGTTTGTTCCTTAATGAGCATGTTGATAATTGTTACTTGCTCTTTATTTGTGTTCATCATTCTTCCTCAAATGAGGTGTGTGGTGTGGTGATGAACACTGCAAATGAGTGTCAAAAACTGAGGCCCTTACACATCTCCACACCTCAATAGGGACATCGTCAGGGCCGAGGGCCTTTCCTCCTTTCATCCTTTTTAAGGCCTCCTTAACCTCAAACTCTTGTATCCTCCGCACGAACCGCCTGTTGGAGTCATCAAAGGAGTCATCCAACTCAACCATAGTGCTCTCATTCCCATCATTGAATAGCCCATTAAAGTAATCACGCCATCTATTCTTAATCTCTTCATCCTTCACTAGAATGCGGTCAGTCTCATCTTTGATGCATTTAACTTGATTGAGATCCCTCATCTTTCTCTCGCGGATTTTTGCTACCTTGTATATGTCTTTTTCACCTTCTTTTGTCCCTAGTCTCTCATATAACTTATCATAGGTTTGTCCTCTTGCCTTACTTACAACCCGCCTTGCATTCTTCTTAGCCTCTTTGTACTTAAGCATGTTGCTTGCGTTTCTATCATTATGCCAACTCTTATAACACTCCTTCTTCTCCTTAATGGCCTTTTGTACATCCTCATTCCACCACCAAGTGTCTTTATCTATAAGTTTCTTTCCCTTTGTCACACCGAACACCTCACTAGCTACCTTCCTAATGCAAGTTGCCATCTTCATCCACATACTATCTGCATCTCCATTTTCTGCCCAGGGTCCTTCTGTGATCACCCTATTTTTAAAGGATTCTTGTGATTCTCCCTTCAACTTCCACCACTTTGTTCTTGTGATTTTGACACCTTTGTCCCGCAAAGAACATGTATGGAAGCGAAATTCAGCTACCACAAGCTTATGTTGTGTCACAACACACTCCCCCGGGATCACCTTACAATCTAGACACTCCCGTCTATCCTTTCTCCTAGTGAGGACAAAGTCAATCTGGCTAGAGTGTTGGGCACTACTAAAGGTCACTAGGTGAGATTGCCTCTTTCTAAAGAGGGTGTTAGCTATCAACAGATCATAGGCTACGGCAAAGTCTAGGATGTCCTTACCCTCTTGATTTCTATCGCCGCATCCAAAACCTCCATGTACTCCTTCAAATCCTAGGTTAGTTGCACCCACATGACCATTGAGATCTCCCCCTATGAGGAGTTTCTCGGTTATCGGTACACTACTAACCATATCCTCCAAGTCCTCCCAAAATTGCCTCTTAGCACTCATGTTGAGCCCAACTTGTGGGGCATAAGCACTAATGACGTTCAAGACAATGTCCCCAATTACTATCTTGATTAAGATGATCCTATCCCCTCGTCTTCGAACATCCACTACTCCATCCTTAAGACTCTTATCTATTAGAACACCTACGCCATTCCTAGTCCCAGCCGAACCAGAATACCAAAGCTTGAAACCGGTATTCTCGACTTCTCTCGCCTTTTGACCCGCCCATCTAGTCTCTTGTACACAAAGGATATTTACTCGTCTCCTAATGGCAACATCTACTAACTCACGTAGCTTCCCCGTCAAGGATCCTACATTTCAACTACCCACCCGAAATCTATGTTCCTCGGCTAGCTTCCTTACGCTTTGCACCCGTCGAGTAAGATGCAAAGACCCTTGCTCACTTATCACTACATCCGGGCGATGATGTAGCGCGCCACTAAGGTGATGGTGATCCGGCCCTTGCTCATTTAACACCATATCCGGGTTCCGATATGGCGCGCCACTAAGGCGGTGGCGACCCGGCCCTTGCCCACTTAACACCATACCCGGGTTCCGATATGGCGCGTCGCTAAGAGGGTTACGCCCCAACGAATTTCTATTGGGTTTCATTTCCATGAGAGTGGCTAAGTGTAGTTGTTGGCTCGCCAAGCCTATCACAACCCCCTCCTCCTTTACCCGGGCTTGGGACCGGCTATGTCATTACAACATAGGCGGAGTTGTGCTAAAATATCCTCAGCTACTCAAAATTCAATGTGAGACTTAGTCACCAAGTCTTAGTTTAAATTTGAATTCTCAAATTTGAACTGTGTTTGGCTAAATTTGCTGCATGTTTAAACTGAAATTCAAATTCAGTTTTGAATTCTTGCACATTTAGCTCTTGACAAGATGAACTCCAATGAGGATGAAAATTGGTGGGCTTACTCAGAAAAATGTTCTGAGTTTGAATATAAAGCTAACTTTTGAATTTGAGTGATGAAAGTCGCTGCAATTTGAATTTACATTCAAATTGGCCTCTTTTTCAAATACCTCCAAAAGTGCCTCAAAAAGTGTTGGATTTACATGAAACTTGGACTGAACCTTCCCAAGACTTTTTAAGTTCTAGGGGTGAGCTCAACCTCTCATGTTCATGTGTAAAAATCCTACTTTGTGAAAGTGAAGGCTTTCCCCTCTAATTACTCTTTTGATGGAGGTTACTTGCTCTTCACCATTTTTCACAAAATATCCACAACAAAAGTGTGGTGTTTTGAAGTGAGGAAAATTTTTAGCAAGTCCCTTTTCTTGGGCTTTTACAAGACCCCTGAAAATGTCGGGGAAATTCGAAACTTCTTAGGACTGGCTGGGTATTATCGACGGTTCATTGAGGGTTTCTCCAAGATCTCGAGACCCATGCCAAAATTGTTAGATAAGGGAATCACATTCACATGGACACCGGAGTGTGAGACGAGTTTTCAAGAACTGAAGAAAAGATTGACAACAGCCCCAGTGCTAGTTATGCCAGATATGCAGAAGAATTTTTCGGTGTACAGCGATGCATCTGGACACGGGTTGGGATGTGTTCTCATGCAAGAGGGGCATGTCGTTGCCTATGTGTCTCGGCATCTCCGAAAACAAGAGAAGAACTATTCTACGCATGACCTGGAGCTAGCCGCAGTGGTCCATGATTGAAGATTTGGCGGCATTAATTGATGGGAAAGAGGACAGAGATATATACATATCATAAGAGCTTAAAGTATATTTTCACACAGCCCGATCTCAACCTCAGACAAAGGAGATGGTTAGAGCTAATCAATGACTTTGATGTGGGCATCAACTATCATCCTTGGAAAGCGAACGTCGTGGCAGATGCTTTAAGCCAGAAGGTGCACGTCAACATGTTGAGCTTAAGTGACATGCCTACGAAATTGAAGGAAGAGATTGCAAAACTCAATCTATGCCTGGTGAATAGTGGTGAGGCCATCGCCATGGAAGTGGACTCCACATTGGAGCAAGACATACGCAACGGTCAGATGAACGATGAGAAGATACAAGAAATCCGAGAACTCATCAAAGAGAATAAAGCTTCTGTGTTCAGAGAGGATAAACAAGGTACGTTGTGGCATGGGAAAAGGATTGTGTGCCTGAGGTGAAGGAGATCCGTGAACTGATTTTGAAGGAGGCTCATGATTCCGACTATTCCATTCATCCTGGGAGTACGAAGATGTATCATGACCTCAAGAGCAGATATTGGTGGTATGGCATGAAGCAAGATGTCGCGGAACATGTCGCCCTATGTGACACATGTCAGCTAGTAAAAGAAGAACATCAAAGACCCACGGTACTGTTGCAACCACTCAAAGTGCCCGAATGGAAATGGGAAGAAATAGGTATGGACTTCATAGTGGGACTGCCTAGGACCCAATCAGGATATGATTCGATATGGGTCATCATAGACAGACTGACTAAAATAGCTCATTTCATCCCCGTGAAAGAAAGCTACAGCGGATCCAAGTTGGCAGAATTGTACATGTCAAGAATCGTTTGTTTTCATGGAGTGCCAAAGAAGATAGTGTAGGATCGAGGGACACAGTTCACCTCAAGGTTCTGGCAGAAGTTACATGAAACCATGGGAACTCATCTGAATTTTAGTTCTGCCTATCACCCCCCCAGACTGACGGGCAGACCGAAAGGACCAATCAGATCCTTGAGGATATGCTGAGAGCTTGTGCACTCAAGAACAATTGGAGCTGGGATAAGAACTTACCGTATGCAGAGTTCTCCTACAACAACAGTTATCAGGCTAGTATGAAGATGTCACCGTTTGAGGCGTTGTACGGGAGGAAGTGCCGAACTCCACTATTTTGGAACCAAACTGGGGAAAGTAAAGTGTTTGAGCCCGAGGTACTACAAGAAGCCGAAGCGAAAGTGAGGGAAATCCGCAACAATTTGAGGATAGGCCAGACCCAACAAAAGAGCTATGCCGATGTACGGAGAAGAGAGCTCATTTTCAAAGTGGGGGACTATGTTTATCTCAAAGTGTTCCCTATCCGAGGACTTCGTTGGTTCAAGGTGAAAGGGAAATTATCACCATGATACATCGGACCCTTTCAGATTCTGGAGAGGAAAGGTGAAGTGGCATATCAGCTAGAGCTACCGGCTCGCCTATCAGATGTGCACGATGTATTCCATGTGTCACAACTCAAGAAATGTTTAAGAACACCCGAAGAGATGTTACCCACGAATGAGGTGGACGTACGAGAGGATCATTATTATGCCGAGCAACCGGTCAAGATTTTGGAGACAATGGAACGCCTCACAAGAAATAAAAGAATCTGAATGTGCAAAGTGCAGTGGAAGCATAACTCGGAAGCAGAAGCCACATGGGAGCGAGAAGACGAGCTCAAGGCGCAGTTTTCGGATTTGTTTTCCTAGAGTCACCAATCTCGAGGACAAGATTTCTTTTAAGGGGGGTAGAGTTGTAACACCCCAAAACCTGTTAAAGAGGGGAATTTAAAATTTTTGGACGTATTGCATGTGGTGAAACAATTCAGATTTAAAATGGAATTCAAATTTGAATCAGAACAGAAAAGAAAAAGGAAAAAGAAAAAGAAAAATGACCAGTGGGCCGAAACCCACCTCAGCCGGCCCAAAGCCTGCGACCGCTCCCCCCTCCCCCTCTCTCGGACGCGAGGGGCCCGCGTGTCATCTTCTTCCCAGCGCGCCCCCCCAACCGCCATCGGTACTCCCGCGCCCGATCGCACCCGCCGCTCCCGAAACCCGCGCTGACACACCCCAATCTTCGGTCCCAGACACTCCAGCGTGATCTCAACCGACCCCGCCGCCCTCCCTCGCCATTTAAACGCCAAAAATCCGCCCCTTCTTCCCCCATCGGCCACAACCGACGCAAGGTGAGAACCACCGCCGCTGCTGCCCTTTTTCGGCTTTCTCTTCCGTTCTTCCCCACGCTAACGTGCTTGCAGTGCTTGACCGCCTCCATAGAAGCTCATCGCCGAAGAAAATCCCAGGAGGATCGACCCCATTGCTCTCCCACCGAAGATCACCTTCGGTCGCCGCTCCTCGCCGCTGTTGAGCCGTCCCGACCCCTTCGGATCCAAGAAAACTGCGCTGGTGAGCTCTCCTGTCTTCCCTCTGCCGGTTGCTACCAAAAAGGGCAGGTGTTAGCATCTGTAGATGAAGATCTGCGACCTTGCAGGCAAGATCGCGCCTCTGCCGCCGTGCGCCGCCGCGCGCATGGGCGAGCTCCGGCCAGGAGCGACGTGGCCTCTTGTGAGCCGTCTATTTTAAATCGTGTGGCTCATAATAGGAACCCGGCGTATCCCTTCGCGTTATAATCTCAGCCGTCTGTTTTAAATCCAATAGCCCACGTCAGCCCCGCGTTATAAAGGCCGGGAATCTTACGCGCTACCCCCTGGGGATCTCGGAAAACACGAGCTAGCCCCAGAAACTTCTGGTCTAGCCCCTGGACTTTCAGAAGTTCATGTAAATTCATTTAAAAATCAGTTTTAGCCCCTGGACTTAATAAAAATTAGGAAAACCTCTCTGTTTTGTGTAATAAGGCCCTTGAAAATCTTGAAAATAGTGAAGTAGGCCCTGCAGTAGGGTGGATTTGCCCTTTTGACCCTATAGGGTATTAAATTCAGAAATTTGAACATATGAGTAGAAATTGAATTCAAAGGGTGATGTAAACACATGTGCAAATACAAATGTAAATTTTCCTAGCACTTGGAAAACATTTAGAATGAGTTGAGAACTGATTTTAGGCTGAAATGAAATCTGACTAAGTGCTGTTTACTTTTATAATTTCTGGAAATTCATTTTTAGGCTAGAAAATAATTCTGGAAATGAGTAAAATAAATTTAATTTGATCCCCATCAGAGAGGAAGTTCAAAGATATTTTATTGAACATTTTAGGTCATAACCTATTCTGTTTAGGTGATATGTCTTACTATTTTAATCTTAAAGTTCACTTTTGGGCATAGAAAATAAATCTAAAAATATAGGAAAATAGGTAGGCATAATTAGAAAATGATAAATGAGGTCTCCAATTCTAAAAACTTCAAATTAAGGTTTTGTAGAAGATCTGAAAACCTATTTGGAGTAGGAAATTTTCTTTCATGCAAATTTTGTGGCTAAGAAGTGTATTAATTAAATAGAGAGAATTTGTTCAAATTGGAAATTCATATATTGTGCAATTAGAAATCTGAATACAAAAGTTAGAAGTAATATGTATGTTTAAAATAGCATGTAGGCCTAAAATCAACACATCTGGAGTAATCACAACACTTAAAAATGTGAATGACTTTCATATGTATGTATGTGTGGTTTGCATGAGTGGAAGTGTGGACTATGGCTTATGGAATGTTGTTTTCTTTTGCTATGTGTGTATTGGCATGAGTAGAACCAGCCCCAGAGCAGGTTCTCACCTTTCAAGATCAAGACATTCCTTTCCCAGAGCAGCAGCAAGAAGGCAAGTGTCCTTGACCACTTTGATCCTATACTATGATGTGTAGTTAGAATTTAATAGCATTTTCAAATTGGAATATGATGCCCAAGTTAGGAAGTTTCCCTAGGTTTTCATTATCTTACTTCCTTGTAGCCTGGGTTGGGATTTATTTTATTATGTCATTCATTTATATTACTTATTCTTAGCCATGCTTAGAATGGGATAAATGGGATATGAGATCATCAACTTGTTCACCTTACCCTTGAATGAGATATTATGAATTATGTAGAGGTAGGGATCAAGGCAAGTTGGATGCTTTGGCTGGTGCTTGCCTGGATCCTAAGGACCGGTTCATGGAGCATGTAACCTAGCTTTACCGTGCCAACCAAATGCTGAGATGGGGCAGCTTGGCCAATTAATTAGGTGTATCTCCGGCGTAGTATGGGTGTTTGGATGGTGCGGGGAATAGGTGTCAGCTGGACTACCATATGAACCTCAAGGCTCAAGAGGGGGCCCCTGCAGCGGGGTTGGAGCCTCTTGTATGCTGTTATGGGTGAAACCTCAGTGGGCCCATGCTCGTCGGAAATCCCTTTGTAAAGGCCTCGTAGTGATCTCCTGGCTACACACCTCGGAAGTGTGAACGTGGTTCACGGCCACTGGCATAATGGAGGTTCTTTTGGTCCACCCGGCAACGGGGGATGAAATCACTACATGTGGGTACAGTGGTGCAAACTCTGCAGAGTCAAAACTGTCATGACAGCCGTGCTCGCGGTCAACAGCAGCTTGGACTTATTCATGATTAGAGGATGATGAATTTGGAAGTTGAGGATGTTAAACGGGGAGCTTAACATTGGAAATGCTGTTATGGTTACTTAATTTTGATGATGGGTTGGGAGATTGGTACCATTTCACCTGTGTAGTAATGTAGGTGCTTAATAAGCTAAGGTGATAGGTATTAATTGCGTAGTGCTTTAACCATGAGTTCAACCTCTCCTTGCTCTAGCCATGCATGACATAACTTTCCCACACTTGCTGAGTACCAACGGTACTCAAACTTGCTTTTCTGTTGGTTTAAATTGCTGCTCAGGTCAAGGGGATGATGTGGTGTTCAATGACCAAGACTTCGGACCCAAAGAAGGATTTTAGGTTCACGGAGTCCCCGGGCAACGCCTGTGACGGAGCCCACAAGACTTATATTCTGCTGCTGTTTTATTTACATGTTATGAACATATTATCGTCCATCGAGACATTATGCTATGTAAGACTTATTTTATATTCGAACACTTGGCTTGTAATAAATGATGCTTCTCTATTTGTCATCACATGTATGAGAGAATGATCCTGGCATACATGTGATATTCACTCGGTTGTTCTTTGGACAAACCGGGTGTGACAGCTGTCCAAGGCCTTTCCTCGGGCGCTGGCTTGCAAAGTGTCCCGCCTCTCCGCATGCAAAGCATGCCTTGTTGCCCAAGACAGCAGGTACGTTATGGCGAGGGTAGTTTTGAGCATATGCGCCCATGTTGGGTCGGGGCGCAGGAGGCATAGGCACACGAGGTGCTTGCATAACGGGACGTTGCTGTGGTGGTTGATTAGGGCGAAAAGTAGAAGCGGACGAGCCATACTGCAGTGCGGCTGGGGGCATGAAACGGGGACGTACATTGCTCCCTTATGGCTGGTATGGCATCTTCCTCTTGCCCTCTTGCTCGATCTCTCGGATCTTGCTCTCAACCACTATATCTTTGTCAACTAGCTTCTGGAAGTTTGCATAGTCATTATTGAGCAGTTGAACTTGGATCTCATTGTTCAACCCTCTCATGAACAAGTATTGCTTCCTTTGGTCCGAGTTGACATCCTCGGGGGCATACCTTGACAGCTGCGTGAACTTGTTGAGGTACTCATTCACGCTCTTCTTTCCTTGGCGGATGCCTTCGAACTCTTGCCTTTCTAGCATCATGACTCTAGTAGGGACGTAATGAGAGTGGAAACTCTCCTTGAACTCAGCCCAAGTGTGAGACCTATGTGTGCTGAATACATTGGCTTTGATGATAAAAGTTTTGAATACTACCAAAACACCTTTTTAACAAGTTCCGACTCTAGGTCTGAGCTCCTGCAAGGTCCGACGATAGGTCCGACTTGTTTCGGGAAGCTCTGGCAAGGTACGACGTAAGGTCCGACTTGCTTTGTATAGGTCTGACTTATTTTAGCTAGGTCCGACTTGTTTTTGCTAGCTCCGGTGCTAGGTCCGACTAGCTTTGGTAAGTTCCGTGCTAGGTCCGACTAAGCTTTAGTAAGCTCCGGCGCTGGGTCCGACTAGCTTTGGTAAGCTTCGGTTCAAGGTCCGGTTAGCTTTGGTAAGGTTCAGAGCTTGATTGCAATGGTTCTGCTGTTAACTTGCAATGTTTCAAACTTGCTTTACTCTTATGGAAAGTTTGCTTAGTATTATTTTACTAAGTTTTTGGTGTGTTTTTGTGGTTATGGCTGATATCATTTTTCTATGGTTTACAACATGCTTATGTGAGGTGCTCACGTAAGATGTTGTAGTTACGGAACTAACGAGAGTCAAGTCGAGGACTTGTGCTCGGAAGTATTGGTTGTTTATTCATGTGCAGGTGTTGCTTGAGTTCAAGACATGGCTGGTGACGGGATCCATTGAACTAGTCTTAGGGAGAAGATGATTTCAACAACCAAGTTCGGGAGGAATTGTTGTTGAGTTGATCGGGAGGTCGCTCAGCATGTTTGGATCAAGAACAATGCATATGAAGGTATCGTGGACGTTGTTGGAAGGTGTTTGCACGTGTTCAAGGAGTGCATGGACGTGGAAACATGGTTCCAAGGCGTGGTGAAGAGATATGGAAGTGGGGATATGGTTGAAAAGGTTCAACCGGCTGGATTTTGCGCTCAGGCTGCGGCTGAGGCGGTTATGGTTTGTTTATGGAAAGTTTCGAGTTGGTTATAACAGGATTCCGTGTTAGGCATGAAGTAGAGTTGTTTTAGGAATGTTTGGGACATTCCTAAGGTGTTTGGAAGTCTTTAGATTGCTTCTATCTGCGTATAGAAGAGTCTTGAGCAGTATTGGAAAGTTACAATTTGAATCCAAGTAGGAGTAGGAGTCCTAGTTTGAATTGGATTGGCCATAGAGCTGGCTATATAAGCAAGGGAGGCCAAGGCTCGTGGAGAGCACGACTTTGGGGCTGTTCCTCTTGTGTTTTGATAAATAAAATTCGTATTATAAAGGAAGTTTTGTGCCTTGTTCGTCCGACTTGTTTCACACAAGTTTTTCTCGTCGAGTTTCTGTTCAGCACTACCTTGCTTCGGTCGTTTTATCATAACTCGAGTTTTACAGATCTAATTGATGTGATTCTTTTTGGGTTATCTTCAAAACTTGATTATCTATCATCTGTGAAAATTTCACGGTCATTTAATTTTGTGGCTTCTGATCTACACGAGTTTCTTTGCAGTACTTCAGAACTGTTTTTCTCGCGTAGGACAGATTGACCTCTCAACGGATTTTCATGATTACTGTTGTGACGTCTTTGTCACTTGATTCTATACAATATATAGTAGTTTTGTCACAGTTGAACACGTTTAGATTAGTCGCACACACGGTTTCTTTAACAGATCGATTTTCTGCTGAGGGGTGTTTTGTTGCTTCCGCTGAAAAGTTTTTATCTACCATTCACCCCCCCTCTAGTAGCTTTACACATGTACTTCGATCCTACAATTTGTATCAGAGCCATGTTGCTCTAATCTTTGTGATTTGCACGTGTTTTGACTAATCATCATGGAGAAATACTCCGCCAAACCTTGTGTGTTTAGTGGTATTGATTTTCAGGTTTGGAAGGCACGCATGGAAGCTTTCATCCAGTCGCAAGGCTTTGCAATATGGGAAAAGGTGTACAAGCCTTACGATGTGCCTTCAAACGATCAAGTCACAGCTACAAACATGAGAGATGTCGACAACAACAACAAGGCTCGGAACTTGATCATACAAGGACTAACTCAGAGCGACTTCGACCGTGTTGCACACCTCCGATCGGCGTACGATGTGTGGAGAGCACTTTGTGACTACCACGAAGGATCTAACACGATCAAGGCGGTAAGACAGGATATGTTCAAGAAAGAATACATGCGCTTTGAGATGCAACCCAGTGAGTCCATTGATGACCTCTTTGCTCGCTTTAATAAAATTCTCAGCAACTTGCGTAGCGTCAATGTTAATTTTTTAGATGCTGAAAATGCTAGGCAATTAGACATGTCAATTTGGGAGATGAAAGTAACATCCATACGCGAATCCACTGTCATGAGTACTCTTACATTAGATGTGCTTTATTCTAAGCTAAAAACTCATGAAATTGACATTATATCACGTAAGAACCCAAATAAGACCATTGCATTTGTCTCACAACGTGATATGCCCAGCTCCGGCCAATCATCTAGCAATACACTTGCTTTGCTGTCTTCACTAACCCTGGAGAAGATTGAGGAGTTTCCGGAGGAGGAGCTAGTACTTCTTTCTACTAGGTTCTCAAAAGCATTGCAAAATGTGAGAACTAGAAGGAGAGGAAGCTCCAGACCTCAACGATGCTTTGAATGTGGTAAATAGGAAACTTTCATACAGATTTCCCTAACGTTTCAGGTCCTTCTAACCGTGATGAAAAGAAGAATAAAGTCAAGTCCTCTTATGGCAACACCAACAAGAAAAAGAAGGGTTTTACAGGACGCAAACTGATAAACAGTTTCATCACCGCACTTCAAGAACTTGGCTCTAGTGATGTTGACATTGGAAGTGATGAAGATGAAGATGATCTGGAAAACTTGTGCTTCATGGCGGGCAAATCAAAATCAAGTATGGAGGATGCAGAACACAACAGTGACAACGAAGAGGTATGTCCTACTTGCGAAGAAATGTGTGATGCTATTTCTCGTGCCACTATTATTTTTAAGAAAAAGGACAAAAAGCTTAGGGACAATGCTGTTAAAATTGAGTCACTAGAATCTGAAATTAATCGTTTAAAATCCTTGATTCCTAGTGATGATTCTTGTTCCTCATGTGATTTAATATATGAACAATTGTCCTCTCTAAGAAGTGCACACACCTCCACACTTGATAAACTTGAACTTGTAATCGAAAAGAACAAAAAGCTTGCTGCACTTAATGATAAAAACTTGAAAGATGCTTGTTGTTCTACAATTGATTTGCATTGTTCTACTTGCGATGATCTTGATATGAAACTACAAGATGCTATGAAAGAAATTTCTATATTGAACAATGCTTTACGTTCTCATGAAGTTAAGTATTGTTCCAATTGCAAATTAAAAGGAAAAACTTCATGTGAAAATTGCCTTGATCTATCAAATAAACTTGATAACATGCATAAGACATTAGATCGGTTTTATAATGGAAATAAGAACCTAAACTTGCTGCTGAATTCTTCCAAGTCTTGCAATGATAAAACTGGTTTAGGTTTTGATTCACATGCTCATGCTAAGGAACATCCACCTAAAATTTTAAAATCATTAGGAAGTGGTTTGATTCAAACAGTTCCTAAACAAAAATAAGTGGTTTTTAAATCTGCAAGAGTGTTTTCACATTCGGGTTCAAATAAGTATACTGCATGCTCATCTAGACATGAACACAAAGTTAAATTTCATTGTACCTATTGTGGTAGAGATGGTCATGTCATAGATTTTTGTTATAGACTAGCTAAACAACATATAAAGGAAAGAATGCAAGCTAGATATTATAACTCTCATGCAAAATTTGCTGCACATATTAAACCAAATGTCAGGAGCATGCAACCTGCTGTTATGAGTCAGAAATATTCAAAGTTTACCTCCGGAGCTTCAGTTTTTGCCTCCGGACCTTCTGTTTTTGCCTCCGGAACTACTGATTTTCGTGCTACACAAGTAACACCTCATAGGTCAGTAGTTAAGAACAAAAAATCTAAAACTTTGACTCATAAACCTGCTGTTTTATCTCAGCTTTCGCATGTTATTCCTGCTGGACATCGTGTGACTCAGTACTGGATTCCTAAATAACTTTTAACTAACCCCAGTATTGAGTCATCGACGTATTGTGCTTCTATGTAGGTTACACGCTTGAGGAAGGAGAACATTTGGATTGTGTATTCAGGTTGCTCACACCACATGACTGGTAACAAAGAATGGTTCTCCTCTCTCTCTTTTGTGTCACGTGTAGAGAATGTTACTTTTGCCGATAATTCTTCAACTCCTATAATTGCTAAGGGTTTGGTTAGAGTAAATGATCACTACACTTTGAAGGATGTGGCACTTGTCAAAAATTTGAAATACAACTTGCTTTCTTTTTCACAATTGCTAGATGAAAATCTGGAAATTATTTTCAATAAAAACTGCTGCAAAGTTGTAGGTTCAAATAGTGAGCTTATTTTTAACATGTCTCGATTTGGAAGAGTTTTTAAAGCTGATTTTGATATGTCTTCCTCTAAGCATAGATGTCTAGTTGCAAATGATTCCAAAGATTTATATTTTTGGCATCGTAGACTTGGTCACGTAAGCTTTTATCATCTCACGCGTGTTAGTGCTCTTGATCGCATACGTGGGCTGCCTAAGCTTTAAGGGGACAAAGAAATTGTGTGCTCTTCTTGTAGACATGCTAAGATGGTTGCAGGTTCACATGCTCCTTTCACAATGACCATGACAACTGAACCGGGTCAACTTTTACACCTTGACACCGTAGGACCTTCACGTGTTCAATCCTTCGGAGGTAAATGGTATGTTCTTGTGATTGTTGATGACTATTCTAGATACTCTTGGGTTTACTTTATGGCATCTAAGAATGAAGCTTTTAGTCACTTTAGAACTTTATTTCTTAGATTATCAATTGATCATCCAGGATCTTTAAGAGCAATTAGAAGTGATAATGGAACTGAATTTAAAAGTCAATCGTTTGATCACTTTTGTGCTGAAAATGCAATAGATCATTAATTTTCTTCACCATATGTACCTCAACAAAATGGTGTTGTAGAGAGAAAGAACAGAACCTTAGTTGAGATGGCTAGGACTATGCTTGATGAATATCAAACTCCTAGGAAATTTTGGGCTGATGCAATTGCAACCGCTTGTTATGTCTCAAATCATGTTTTCTTGCGTGCTAAGCTAGATAAAACACCATATGAGCAAGGTTTGGACATAGGCCTAGTGTCACACACTTTAGGGTCTTTGGTTGCAAATGCTTTGTTAAGAAACATGGTAATCTTGATAAATTTGAAGCTAGATCTGTTGATGACATGTTTCTTGGTTATCCATCTCATACTAGAGGCTACCGTGTGCTTTTACTTGATACTAACAAAATTGTGGAGACTTGTGAGGTTTCTTTTGATGAAGCTAGCCTAGGTACTAGTTCAAATATTGCAGGTCCGGATCGATATCCGCAGGGGGTGAGTATTTTTGTTAAAGAAGAGGAAGAAGTGGTGCTGCTGCCTGAAAATTCAGCAGCTAATGACATTGTTCCAGCTCCTGATCTTGATTTACAGCCAGCACCGACGACCACTATTGCTGGTCCAGATCCTCCTCACGTCACAAGCTCATCTATTTGTGATGAACATGAAGAAGAAGAAGCTTGTGAAGTGTCCACTCCCCTCCGGATTCTCAAAAGTCATCCTCCACAACAAATTATTAGAAGCATGCATAAACGAGTTAAAAGATCCAGGTTTTTCGAACCCAATTCTCATGCTCATTCTGCTTTTGTTGCTTCTTTTGACCCCAAAGATATATCACACGCACTCACTAATGAATCTTGGATTATTTCCATGCAAGAAGAGTTAGAAAATTTTGAAACAAATAATGTTTGGAAACTTGTACCTCCACCTCAAGGTCACACTTTAATTGGAACTAAATGGGTGTTTAAAAATAAACAAAGTGAGGATGGGGTTGTGGTTAGGAATAAGGCTAGGTTGGTTGCTCAAGGTTTCACACAAGTTGAAGGTATAAATTTTGATGAAACTTTTGCTCCTGTTGCTAGATTAGAAGCCATAAGAATTTTGTTAGCTTTTGCTGGATCTAAAGGTTTTAAGGTATATCGAATGGATGTTAAAAATGCTTTTCTTAATGGCCACATAGATGAGGAGGTTTATGTCAAACAACCACCTGGTTTTGAAAATCCAAATTTTCCTAATCATGTTTACAAATTGTCCAAAGCCTTGTACGGTCTCAAACAAGCCCCTAGAGCATGGTATGATATGTTAAAAACATTCTTACTTGAAAAGGGGTTTACCATGGGCAAGGTTGATAAAACTCTTTTTGTGCTTAAGCATGGCAATGACTTATTATTTGTTCAAGTGTATGTGGATGATATTATCTTTGGTTGTGCTTCTCATGATCTTGTGTCCAAGTTTTCAGCTATGATAAGTTCAGAATTTGAGATGAGTATGATGGGAGAACTCACGTACTTTTTGGGGCTGCACATCAAGCAAACCAAGGAGGGTACCTTTGTGCATCAAACAAAGTATCCAAAAGATCTCCTAAGGCGCTTCAACATGGACAAAAGCAAGCCTCTTCGGACACCAATGGGAACAGCAACAACACTTGAACTTGATGAAGATTGTGATCCCGTTGATCAAAAATAATATAGAAGCATCACCGGATCACTTTTGTATCTCACGGCATCAAGACCGGACATACAATTCAGCGTATGTCTTTGTGCACGGTTTCAAGCCTCCCCACGTGCTTCACATCGTCAAGCCGTCAAAAGGATTCTCAGGTACTTACATGGAACTCAAGAATTTGGCATTTTCCTTCCTTCTTCCTCAACCGTTACTTTGAAAGCTTTTTCCGATGCTGATTTTGGGGGTTAGGATTGATAGGAAAAGTACTTCTGTTGCTTGTAATTTTCTTGGTAATTCACTTGTTACCTGGTCCTCTAGAAAACAAAGTTCAGTTGCACAATCCACAACCGAATCTGAATATGTAGCTGGTGCTAGTGCTTGCTCACAAATTCTTTGGATTGTTCAAACACTTAAGGACTATAGGGTTGATCTAGATAGTGTTCCACTGTTTTGTGATAACACTAGTGCCATTTGCATTGCTAAAAACCCCGTGCAACATTCGAGAACTAAGCACATTGACATTAGGTATCACTTTCTCCGTGATAATATCGAAAAAGGGAACATTGTGCTTCACCATGTAGATACCGAACAACAATTGGCTGACATTTTTACAAAACCTTTGGATTTCACTCGTTTTTGTTACATTCGAATTGAAATAGGGGCTATGCATCCTCATGGCTTAAATTGAGGGAGAATTTTGAAACTTGGGAAGTCTATGTGTGAATATGAAATTAAAATAATATGAGCATAGTATTTCATGCATATATGACTTTGTGATTCCTTTTTCATGCTGAAAGTTCCTACTACATTACCCGTGTTATACATTTTGTAGTTTTTACCATGTCTAGCAATTGGAATAATTACATACACTAAATCTGGTCATGGTCGAACTTTCTTGCTGTTTTGAACTTGTTGCATGCTCACAAGTGCTTTTAATTATAAAGAATTAATCAAGTAATCAACTCACATGTTGAGTTTTTATGTTCAAATAAAAAAATGAGAAAAGATCAAGAGATATGCATCCATCGCACTTCTTCTTTTGAGATGGTTATCATTGCACTTAGATATGAACTTGAAAGGATTTGTGTATGACTAAAACCATGTCCTTAAGCTTCTGACTGTCAAATGACATAGGCTTGGCTTGGTTGGTTAGAATAAGACTGATGCTGCATATAATCTCTTGCAAATGTCATAAGATCAAAATTTGTTCTTTAAATGTTAAATAAAATGCAGCAACAAGTGTCATGCTTTCAGGTCTTGAAATAGTTAATTTTGTGGGATCATGACTTGCTTAAATTGAAAATTACACTTGATCTCTAGCATGGCTTACACTAATTTATGTATCTCATTGATGTGTTAGTGTAAGTTACTTGATAGTATGCTTTGGATGAGCTTTGTTTTATATGTATATGTTATAATGTGCTTGTGACGCCCTCAATTCTGTGGAAAACCACGGAACTGAGAACTGATGCATATGTGTGCCCACGATGTTCATCACACATACACATACATTCCACAAACTGAATTCAGATTATATATGACCACGAATAACAGAGTTTATTACAATGTCTCATGAGTCTTGGGCTCATGCTTACAGAGGAAGTCTTTTATTCTAGCAGCGGAAATTTTCTAACTAATGGGGAAGCAATCTAAGCAGCAGCGGCTCCATCTCTACTCCATCCCCACACGCAAGGTTGAGGACAGATTACACGCCTAATGCTCCACCTGATCTTCATAGTAATCTTCTCCTGTTTCTGATGATGAAGTAATGATGCAAGTTTGAGTATAATGATGTACTCAGCAAGTGCGGGAAAAATATGATATGTAGCTCACAACAAGGTAGGTATAAAAAGGCTCATTGTAGAAAGCAATGTTATTTATCAAAACTACGATAAAACAGCAACTTATCTTTAAGTGAATGTAATCCCAACATGTATAAAAATACCAATCGTACCTCCATTATGTTCATTACCTTCCATGTCCCAACAAGACATTTATCAACCTCATTCCTGCTCACGAATACCTTCTCGTATTCGCTACCATCTCATCTCATAAACAATTCCGTCTGACATCGAGACCGATCTCGTTGCCATGACTCAACAGTCATGCAACCAATCTTATCACCCGGACTCAACAGTCCCGAAAACAAAACCAAAGCCAAACCTTCCAAAACCATACCCAATAACCATAGCCAATAACCATCCCAACTAATCATGGAAGTTGGCCAGGCGCTCGTGACCGTAAGCTCGGCTATCATGATAGTTTTAGACTCTGCAGAGTTTGCACCTCTTTACCCACAAGTTTGTGATTTCGTCACACGTCGGCGACTGCAGAACCTCCATTATACCAGTACACAACCGTCGGTGTATGGCCAAGAAATCACAAAATAACCTTTACAAAGGGGCTACTAGATGTATGCACTCACTAAGGTTTCACCGGCAGGCTAGAATCTCCAATTCTCCCACCCACGGGCCCCCTCTTGTGCCATACAGTTCGTAGGGCAGTCCTCACTCGACTCCCGTTCCCCGCGCCTTCCACGGTCCATAACAATCTAGTAACTTACTTAATTAGTCAGCTAAGCCGCACCGATACTTGGCCTTGTGGTGGCACTGTTATCCTGGCATGTGCTCGCATGAACCGGTCCTTAGATCTATGGCAAGTAACCACCATCTCATGCTACCTCATTCACAAACCCAGGCTTGCCTAGATCTCTCTCCGATCCATGTTCATTAACAACATCAGTTTCTCATTATCATTACGAGTGCAGTTAGCTAGATACATCTATCTCGCTTCTCCATCACATGGACTCAGCGAAGCATAAAAGCAAAAGTCATACCCGACTCATAAACTTCCTTGGCGACAAGGGTGGTTTAACCAAAACTAGTAAACTCCTATAAAAGGGTTTCCCATCATGTTTGACTCAGCATACACACCTTTTCGCAAAACAAAACAGTTTCCCAAAACATAGGATCAATATGGTAAAGGGGCACTTGCCTTGTTCTGGCTGTTCCGGTTGCTCAAAATCTTGTTGTTGTAGTCCGTCGTAGGTAGCTCCCTGAGCTTGTCCTTCTATACATAATCACACACATACAAGATTTACAACAATCAATATCATGCACAAACTTTAACTAGATGCGATGATGCTTATGCATGTTAATCCTATATGCAGTTTTTTATTAGGTCGGTTTCTTCGTGTTCTACCATGGATTGCATGGTTTTATGATGAACTGTGGTGTTCGGGTCAAATGTGGACATGGTGATGATCTTGTCCTTAGATCTAGATCAACAGGTGATCTGTCCACAAAAAAGCTTCTGTTCGAAAGGAATCGAAGAAAAGATGCAAAGAAAACACGATGATATTGTAAGGCATTACACCTTGCTACCCTCAACCCACTCCTATTTACGGTTGGGTAAGCCTCGACACCCAGGTTAACCAATTACATCGGTTTCCTGGTTCCCATATGCCAGTATGCATCCGGTACTGTTCGATACTTGTCCAGTAGGGCCGCACACGGACGGTCCTCAACCGACACCAACAGGGCTAAGCACGTGAGACCTCTGCTCACTGCATCCTATCCCCCCTGCTGGGTCTCATTTTCACAGCTCAAGCCATTTTCTACCTCTTCTCATTCCTTGTTATAAGCACTATCTCGCGAGTAGCTTCCAACCACTCGACTTCTACCGGAATCCTAAACATTAGCATGGCATTCTCTACTCGTCGAGTTTGTAAACTACCCAACTCTTTATTTGATTTAAAAGGCTATGCAAGTGGGGTTTCAATCACCCTAACTCTAATGCAAGCATTCACCCTAGACATAAGTGATACAAATAAAAAGCTTTATAAAAGGTACTTAAGTACAAACCGGGGCTTTCCTGGTTGCGAGTTAAAGGGGAAGTCAGCTTCTGGTGGGAGGACGTCCAAAGGCTCCGGTGCGTCCTCAACTTGGGTCACTATTATGAAATGTAACATAATAAATGTATAAGTATTAAGGATTTATAAGAATTGAACTTCTGTCCATAGCTACTGCTATTTAGAATCCTTAATTGGATTTCGGAATTTTACAGTGGATACTAGACTCTCTAAGGATGATTTGAGCCAAATTTGGAGACATGTCATTGCACAATGTAGTCTTTAAAATTCCTACAAGTACAATGCTTCTCTGAATTATGAGCCCATTTCAGGAGCTTTGACATAGCTAGTAATGGAAGATCTGATTAGGGTAAGTCTCCATGGTTCTAACAAAATTTGTTTCACCATTTTTGGAGCTACCATCAGAGAGATATGAATTTTTGAAATTGGACTGGAGTGCTGAAATAGTTTCTGTTTAAATTGGAATATCCAAATAAAGGCTGAACTTGGGAAGGCAGTTTATCCTAGCAAATGAACTTCAATGAAGCCAAAATTTTTACTGAAGATCAGTAAATATGGAAAGGATTTGCTTTCCAAATTTGGGAATATTTCATAAAGAATTGCTCCTGTAATAAATCCCCAAAGGATTTACTAAAAAATTCTACAGAAATTCCTGGACATTTTCATAGCCTAAAATTGGTTTCTATGTGAAGTACTCCTTATGAGGATTCCAACAAAATTGGTCTCATTCTTTTTGGAGTTTTCTACACAAAGTTATGGGCTTGTAAAGATCAGTTAATTCCTAGAATTATTTCTCTAATAGAAACTTCAAATAATTGGAACTGGGCCCACTGTTTTAAATCGGACCAGTGAGATTTCGGCAACACCGGGGCCACGGGGTTATTCCCGCGCAGCCGCACCGGATCCGGCGCCACAGGCCGATCCCCGCGCATATACGGAGGCTGACCGGTGGGACCCGGCCCTCCTTCGTCTTCCTCATGCTGCCCGCGCCTCCTGCGGCGGCGCACGCCGGCGAGGCTCGCCGGGACGGGGTTCCCGTGGTCTAAACATCATCAAACTCGCCGCCTGTAAGTTCTACACCGTGCTGAACACGATGGTGGGGTCGGGAGTCGATGACAACGGCCGGAAAGGTGCTTGCACCGGCGACCATGTCGGACCTTACTTCGGTGACCTCGCTCTCCCTCAACAGTGGGTCTTTCGGGCTAGGGTTTGCTCCAAAAGCACCAGTGTCACATGGACAACATCGACCCATAGCCCGTTCTTCATGAAAACCACCGGAGAGGGGACCTCACCGTCGACCCGAGCCAGCAAAACTCCGGCGGCGACAAAAACTCGGTACCTGGCATCTCTACTTGATCATTTTAGCTGCTAGGACTTCGGGGAGATGCGCAAGCATGTACTGGAGCTGCTCTAAGCTCATCTAGCACGGAGCTACCCCGAGCACAACGAATTTCTCCGAAGAGTCCTCGGGTTTCTAAAGAACCGCCGGCGCCAAAATTCAAAATTCTAAGTACCAAAGTTAAGAAGGCAGGAACCGGTGGGCGAGAAAGTAGAAGGGTTCCTCACGCACCTCAGGGACCTTTTGTCTGATCAGAAGAGGCCGTAACTCCGTCGGGCGACGGTGTGGCGTAGAGACAATCAATTCCGGAGCTCCGAAGGGAATTCCAGCTCGTAGGCGCCAACTGCCGGTGCTGGTGTTCACTTGAGGCTTCGAGGAGCAGGTGAGAGACCTGGCGCAACGTTCCCGTGGCTCAGCCGCGTGAGAGGCACGCCGAGCTCACCGGGTGTCGATGAGCCGAATGGTTCTTCCGCCGGGCAGGGGTTTGAGTTCGTGAGGCTCGAGCAGGGCGTGGAGAGGCTACGGCGTAATGGGGATAGGGCAGATACTGCACTCGGCTGCCGCTATAAATGGCCATGCGCGTGAACCGACGTCGGGGGAAGCAGCTCGGTGGACAACATCGGGCGACGGTCTGCCCGGGAGCTGGCGCGCGGTGATCGCCCGGGGAGGAAAATAGTCGGTTGAGTTGCTTTATGGGGCTGACAATTGGGCCCCATCTCCCCCTTTTGTTTAGTCAAACTTTTCTGATATTTTTCCATCCAGCAACTCAACATTAAAATCTTTACTTCACACCAAAGTTAAGTTTGAACTTTCTGAATTCAAATGGTTTGAATTCTGGTGTGAAATTTAGATGTGGTTTGATCATTTGAATTTGAAAAGGAGTTTGAATTCTCCACTTTGTATTATCCCAAAAATATAGCAAACCAGCTTCAAAATTTCCAATTTTTGGCATGGCTGCTCATTCAAAGGTGGAGAACACAGTTGTGAAACTCAATTCTCAAATTGAGGGGATTGCAATTTTAAACTGAATTTGAAATTCAGATTAGAGGGCTTTCCTTTTTAATCCCAAACAAATATGAAAACTCCTCCAAATGAGCTGAATTTTGGAAGGTTGAACATTTGGGATATGAAGATCCAAGCTGAGCATTTAGATCCCCATGTTTGGAAGTTTTTGGAAGTCTAAGCCCTCACTTTGATCTTACACCCTTATGATTCAAAGTTATAATTCCCCTCATTTTTCATAAGTGTACATGAGCTGAATTTTCTTGCTACCACTTTTGGGGATTTTACATCCCTCCCCCCTTAAAAAGAATCTCGTCCTGAGATTCCAAAGGAAAAGCAAAGTGGGGAAAAACTTTACCGGTTATAGGATGATAGCAAGTCCGGATAATACGTTCGTAGATAGTCCTCGCTTTCCCATGTTGCCTCATCAGCGGTATGGTTGCTCCACAAGACCTTGTAGAACCATAAGGTCCGGTTTCTTGTGGCACGAGTCTTTTCATCGATGATCCGGATGGGATACTCTGTGTACGTAAGGTCCGGTTGAAGAACTTCTATGTCTTCTGTGCGGATTTCAACCGAGGGTTTGAGGCACTTCCTCAGTTGAGAGATGTGGAAGACGTTGTGAATGCCTGCGAGCGACGCCGGTAAATCCAAGCGATAGGCCACGGGTCTGCATCTTTCAATGACGGTGAACGGACCAATGAACCGCGGCGCAAGTTTACCCTTCGCTCCAAAACGGTGAACTCCCTTCATCGGAGACACACGGACATACACATGGTCCCCGATGTCGAAGAGGAGAGGATGGCGTCTTTTATCCGCATAGCTTTTATGACGAGATTGAGCAGCCTTGAGGTTGGATTGTATCACTCGCACTCGTTCTTCAGCTTCATTCACAGGTTTAATGCTGTAGATGACTCGCTCGCCGGACTCGCACCAGTTGAGGGGTGTGCGACATTTCCGGCCGTAGAGAGCTTCATACAGCGCCATCTTAATGCTAGCTTGATAGCCATTGTTGTAAGAAAACTCCGCCAACGGAAAATGATCGTCCCAATTCTTGCCATGGTGGATGGCACAAGCGCTTAGCATGTCTTCAAGCACTTGATTCACCCGTTCAGTTTGACCATCTGTCTGCGGGTGATACGCGGAGCTTCGGATCAGTTTGGTCCCCAATGATGCGTGCAGCTGTTCCCAGAACCGAGAGACGAATAGCGCACCGCGATCCTAAACGATGGAGCGGCGAACACCGTGCAAACACAAGATCTTGGCAATGTACAGCTCCGCATATTGCTTGGCCACGTACTTTGTATGTACGGGGACAAAATGAGCCGACTTGGTTAGTCGATCGACTATCACCCAAATCGAGTCATGTTTGTGAGATGTGAGAGGTAAACCAACAATGAAGTCCATGCTCATATCCTCCCACTTCCACGCCGGATGGTTGCAGCTGTCCAGCTTTACGCATATGGTCGGCTTTCACACGCCGACACGTATCACATTCAGATACGTACTTTGCGATTCCTCTTTTCATCCGTGTCCACCAAAACCTGGTTTTCAGATCTTGGTACATCTTGTTGCTGCCCGTATGAGTAGAATACTTGGACAAATGAGCTTCATCCAAGATCTTTTTCCGAAGTTTCATGTCACGGGGTACCACTATACGGTCTTTAAACCATAGAGTGTCATGTTCATCTCTTCGGAAGCACTTCATTTCTCCATTCTCCATCCTTCTCCGAATGTGTGACATTCCCATGTCCTTCCTCTGAGCTTCCATAATCTCCTCTCTTATGGTTGGGATGAGAGCAAGATTATATAACGCCACATATGGAACCAAGTACAGACTTGGCTCCTCCTCTTCAGGTGGGGTTATGGACAGATTGTTGACATGAGATTTGCGGCTTAAAGCATCGGCAACCACGTTTTCCTTCCCGGGATGGTAGTGAATCTCGATCTCATAGTCTTTGATCAACTCTAACCATCTCCGTTGCCGCATATTCAACTCCTTTTGAGTGAATATATATTTCAGCTTTTGTGGTCGGTGTAGAGGTGCACTAAGTTCCCAAGCAAATAGTGCCTCCACATCTTCAAGGCCAATACCACAGCAGCAAGCTCGAGATCATGAGTCGGATAGTGTTGCTCGTGGTTACGAAGTTGACGTGAGCCATAGGCGACCACTCTTCCTCCTTGCATCAATACACAGCCAAGCCCAATACCAGATGCATCACAATATAAGTCGAAGGGCTTGGTTGTATTCGGTTGAGCTAACACCGGGGCTGTTGTAAGATGCTTCACTAATGCTTGGAAAGCTTCTTCGCAAGCTGAGCTCCAAACATATTTGATCCCCTTCTTTAACAATTCAGTCATCGGTTTAGCAAGCTTGGAGAAATTTGGTATGAATCTCCGATAATATCCTGCTAACTCGAGGAAACTCCTGACTTCGTGGACTGATGTGGGGGACTTCCATTTCAGCTCTTATTCGATCTTGCTTGGATCAACTGCAATGCCTTCTGCAGAAATAATGTGACCAAGGAACGGCACTTGGCTGATCCAAAACTCGCACTTGCTGAACTTGGCATAAAGCTTATGGTCTCTTAATCATTGAAGTACGATATGCAAGGGTTTGGCGTGTTCTTCTTCAGACTTGGAGTAAACCAAGATGTCGTCTATGTGTGAGACCTATGTGTGCTGAATACATTGGCAATTAGGATAAAAGTTAGCATTGACATTCAAAGTTTTGAATATTGCCAAAACATTCTTCTGTGGCAAGGTCTGACAAGTTCTTTGTTAGGTCCGCCAAGTGTTGGCAAGGTCCGACGCAAGGTCCGGAGAGCTCCTGCAAGGTCCGGAGAGCTTCTGTGAGGTCCGGAGCTTGTTTTTAGGGAGCTCCCGTGAAGTTCAACTCGTAGAACTGCAGTGTCTTGTTTTTGCTTTTAACTCGCAATGTTTAAACATGCTTTATGGGAAGGTTTGCTTAGTATTAATTTGCTAAGTTTTTGGTGTGTTTTGGTGGTTATGGCTGTTATCATTTGATATGGTTTGAAACATGCTTATGTGACGTGCTCATCTAAGGTGTTGTGGTTTTCGAACTAACGTGAGTCAAGTCGAGGACTTGTGCTCGGAAGAATTGGTTGTTTATTCATGTGCAGGTGTTGCTTGAGTTCAAGACATGGCTGGTGACGGGATCCTTGGACTAGTCTCAGGGAGGAGATGAGGTTCCAACAATCAAGTTCAGGAGGAGCTGTGGTTGAGTTGATCGGGAGGTCGCGCAGCATGTTTGGATCAAGGGCAGTGCATATGAAGGTTGCGTGTACGTCGTTGGAAGGTGTTTGCACGTGTGCAAGGAGTGCATGGACGTGGCAACATTGTTCCAAGGCGTGATGAAGAGAAGTGGACATAAAGAATTGGTCGGAAAGGTCCAACCGGCTGGATTGCGTACTCAGGCTGAGGCTGAGTCGGATATGGCTCAAATATGGAAGATTTGAGTTGGTTATGCTAGGATTTCGTGCTAGGCACGAAGTTGAGTTGTTTTAGGAATGTTTAGGATGTTCCTAAGGTGTTTGTAAGTGTCACGATTGCTTCTATCTCCGAATAGGAGAGTCCTGAGCAGTTATGGTAAGTTAGGATACGAGTCTAATTAGGAGTAGGAGTACTAGATTGGATTGTTTAGCCTGAGGGCTGGCTATAAAAGCAAGGGAGGCCAGAGCTCTCGTGGGTAGAGAACTTTGGGCTGTTCCTCTTGTGTTTCTATTGAATAAAGTTCATAGTTTCGAGGAGCTTTTGTGCCTTGTTCGTCCGATTTGTTTTTCCTCAAGTCTTTCTCGCCGAGTTTCTGGACAGACCGATGTTGTTTCGGTGTTTCGTTCATAACTCGAGTTTTACAGATCCGATTGACGTGATTCATTTTGGGTGTCTTCACAACTCAATTATCTATCATCTGTGACATTTTCACAGGCTTCGGATCTGTAGTTTTTGAGATACACGAGTTTCTTTGCAGCGTTGCAGATCTGTTTTATATCGGGTAGAACAGATTGATCTTCGTTTAATGTTTTGATCGTATCTCAAGTTTTACTTCGTGTTTTCAAGTGATTCTTGTTGCATTAGATCTGTGACTTGATTCTCTACCTCTCTACTTGATTTGTCACGGTTGAACACGTTTGAAAACACTTGCACACACGGTTTCTTTAACCGATTTGATTTTTGCTGAGGGGTTTTTGTTGTTTCCGGTGCGAAAAGTTTTAATCTACCATTCACCCCCCTCTCGTAGCTTTTCACGTGCTCTTCGATCCTACACTATGAACACCACCACAAACTTGTCCAACTCCGGCATGAATACTGTGTTCATGAGATACATGAAGTGTGCCGGGGCGTTGGTGAGACCAAAGGACATGACGAGGTATTCATACAACACATATCTCGTCGAGAAGGCCGTCTTTGGGAAATCCTCCACTCGGATCTTGATTTGATGATATCCGGAGCGAATATCCATCTTTGAAAATACACTTGCACCCACAAGTTGATCGAATAATATGTCAATGTGGGGCAGTGGATATTTATTCTTGATGGTAACGGCGTTGAGAGGTTGGTAGTACACACACAACCTCAAGGTTTCATCCTTTTTCTTCACAAACAGCGCCGAGCATCCCCATGGCGAGGAACTCGGTCGAATGAAACCCTTCTTCATCAAATCATTGAGCTGCTCCTTTAGTTCAGCTAGCTCATTTGGAGCCATCTTGTATGGTCTCCGTGAGATTGGTGTCGTCCCAGGTACATGTTCAATCTTGAACTCGACATCTCTTTCGGGTGGCAGAACCGGAAGATCATCCGGAAAAACATCCGGGTATTCACGGAACACACGAATGTCCTCAAGTTTCGTGGCTTCCGTGTTATAGGTGGCTGGAGCTTCTTGAACCGAACGGTCAAGAATAAGAACATGTGGTTCATGAAGTGGAGAGTTTAAACGAACCACACGTGGAATGATGTCAAGAACAGCACCATGGCGATGTAGCCATGACATTCCTAAAATGACATCAAGTTTTTGACTCTCTAACATGACCAGAGAAGTCGGATATAGATTCCCACCCAACTGTAATGGTGCTCTATAGACCATTCTATCAGCTGTTATTTTCCCACCCGGAGAACATATCAAGTATGAATTATTTGTTGGAATAATAGGCCGTTGATATTTAACAACATAAGACTGACTTATGAAATTATGGGTGGCACCGGAGTCAAAAAGTATGACTACGGGATGATCTAGGTAAGAGAACGTACCCACGAGGACGGGTTCGCCTTCCGGCACGTCTTCGATGGCTAAGTGGTGGATGTTGCTGGGTTTTGGTGCTGGTTTCTTGGGCTGGTTGCGGGGCTGATTAGCACCCTGATATGGTGCTGCACCCCTGCCCTGTCGCGGCTCGGGGCAGTCTCTTGAAATGTGCCCGACACGGCCACACGTGTAGCACGTGTAAGGTGTCGGGGTCCCGCCGACTTGAGGACGGAATCCCGGTGCACGCTGTTGAAACTGAGGCGCACGTGGGACCATCCTTTGCTGCTGCTTTTGCTGTGGTGGATACGTCGGTTGAAAGCCCGGCGCATTATATTGCCGCCCGCAAAACTGAGGCGGTCGCGCCGGTGGCTGCCATCTCTGACCGGATGGTGAGCGATATACCACGCGGTATTTCTGTGGCATCCCACTACTGCGGCTCGTCAGCGCGCTGCGTTTCCTCTTATCAGAACCGCGCTCGCACTGAGCATTCTCTTGTAGAATCGCGGCATTAACGAGGTCGCTGAATGTGCCACGATTGCTTTGGGCGAGATGGACCTTCATCTTTGAATTCAGGCCCCGGAAGAAAGCGTTGCGCTTATTGTCTTCCGTCCCCACAAATCCTGGCGCATACTGCGCTAGCCGGTTGAATAACCTGGAGTACTCATGAGCACTCCTCTCGCCTTGCCGTAACACCAGGAACTCCTGGAGCTTCATTTCCATCACACCGGGAGGTATGTGATAGGCGCGGAACGCCTCCCGGAACTCCGTCCATGTGACGGCATGGCCAGCCGGTAAGGAGGCGGTGTAATTCGCCAACCAGGTACCGGCTTCTCCTTGAAGCTGTTGCGCTGCATACAGCGCCTTCTGGTGTTCGGTGCATCGCAGCAGCCCGAACTTTGCCTCTAGAGTGCGGATAAAGCTGTCCGCCTCCAAAGGTTCTTCGGCCTCCGTGAAGACCAGTGGATGGGTCACCATGAATTCTGAATATGAACTTTGTTGGGGCTGGCGTTGCCCATTGTCTTGGCGTCCTCCCTGATGGGACGCATTTTGCTGGACTAGCATCCGCAGCAACTCGGTTTGCTCGTCGCACGAGCCGAGCACTGCGGCGAGAACCTCCGCAAGATTCCTTGGAAGTTCTGGCGGTGGAGGAGGTGGTTGCTGCTGTGTCGTGGTTTGCTCCGGAGGTGGAGACTCATCACCACGAACCTGACTCGGACCTCCCTCCTCTTGCGTTGAACGTGTCCGCACCATTCTGCATTCATATCATTCAAACGATCAGCACATGTAGGTTTAGCCCATCCAGTCTATACAATAGTAATGCCAGAATGGGATAAACAATGCGCATAACAATCACACATATGGATAAAGTACAAACTTTATTCAACATATACATCACTGGACCGTGTCACACGATCGAGTTCCAAATTATTGACCTTTATGGGTTAAAAGTTCATTTCGACCATCGGGGTCACCACGGGATGTTAAGTGTGTTAGCATGCGTAATTCCTCGCTATTGTACTGGACCCAAACATGTACTCGCTCAAAATGATACTTGGAATGCAAAAACTTTTTAACTCCAACTCGCTGTTTTACAACAGCCACTGGATGTCGAACAGTGAAACTAAGTGTTTTGGTTGAAATACAGAAATTTCTAGAGAGCATTCGGTCTGCCCTGTTTTTGGACAGTACCTACTCATCTGAGATTTTCATCCCTTTGGAGGGAGATTTTGTTCTGGAACTCTACAGAAAAATTGTATAGGACTTCAAAACCTTTCCAGAATGGTATCCCATACCTCCATTGGTTCAACCAATCTTAAATTATTCCCTGTTCAAGATCAGCAAAATTTCTGCCGAAAACAGGGGAGATTTTTCCTAAGTTTTTGAGACTGAATCTATACTCCCAATTGACTCTTAGTTCAATATAGGAGTTTACTAACCCCTAAATGGATTCCTAAACTTCATTTTGACTCTTTTCTTTGAAAATAAACTTTTATGCAGTCGGTACTACGTTTCCTCACCAAAGAAAAATCCTAAACCGGTATTCCAGCTTATACGTGTCAAATGGTGGAACTAAAGACGTCACTCACAAACGGTTTGTACACGTCATGCACTAACGTGGTTAGTGTACCTGCAGAAGAACACACAATAATTGTGCACACAAGGGTTTTTTGACATTTCAGGCAGTTCCATATCATAATAAAAACATACGGTCCGTATCATTGCCATACGGATCGTCCTTGAGTCAAGCCACGTCTCAAGGTACATGGTCGTGTTTTCACACCACACGACGGGGAACCCGAGTAGAGCGCGAATGGGTTGTTACGGTTGGGAATTTTATCAACCCAATGGATACCACCTACTGCCTCATGACCGTTGAGGCACGCCGATGGCGAGCGCTGCATATGGCCCTTTGAACATTGAACGTTCAAGAGTTGCATACTATCATGTTGCTTACCACACGATGGGGTATTCTCACTTCTGCCTAAAGCACACTGGAGAACAGCGTTTTCATATGCTCTCAGAACCATTAAGAGGTTCAGAGACTCATATTCACTACCGTGCCAAGCCACGGTATACCATTCCATACTATTGCTCGTATGGCGAGTTACCGCAATTGATCAGCCTGCGGTGGCGTACCTTACCTCTTACCTGACGTCGGAGCGTCGTTACATAATGTATAACACATAAGTTAGCTTTTCCACCCTAGTCACTACTACTATCATAGACCTTATGTGGGCATAGTGACTAATCCTCACTCGACTACTTTTAAGTTTTTAAAATAGGCTCTTTTCGAGCGTGCTATTCCCAATGCGGCTCTGATACCACGACTATGGGGACCACCCCGTGGTTCACCCACTCCAGGATCGCATAGGGTGGTGCCGTACGATGTGGCACCCAACAGCACACATGAAAAGAATAAAGAACAATATACAACTTTTTATTTGATATATAACAGCGGAAGTCTTTTACAAAATATAACTATACAGCAGAAGTATTCTTTGTTAACACTCTTTCATTCTAACTATGCAAAAGTGTAGCTGTCCAGCCCGGGGACGCTACACACTAGCAGCATGGAACCGGAGATCACGGCGGCGTGCAGGGCTCCAGCTCGGCCGTGTACCCCGACGGGGGCATCGCCTCGTCCTCGGAACCTTCCTCATAACTCTCACCTGCACACAGCTCAAAATATTGCAACCGTGAGCACGATGGCTCAGCAAGTCTTAACCGTCAACCCTAGGCATGGAACTCTACGTGCAAGGATGTGTGAGGTAGGAATGGACTTTGCAATAAAGACACGCCTATAAGTTGATCCTTACTTTCAGTTTTATAGCAGTAGATTCATGTTCCTTAGGCAGCCCTCACATTGGAAGTCCACAATCAAACAAGAAACGCTTTCCTCCGATGTGGTGATGTCCAAAGTGGAATATAAACTTAATTAGCTCTATAACTACAGCATACAAGGTTTCAAGACATTAATAATTCAATGCAGCATTTTTAGTTGGCTTATTTCACTTCTTACTACGTCACAGTGCAGTGAACAAGCGGGTACTCAAATAACCGCGAGGGACCGTGATTGCAATCAAGACACACCCGGTTAACACGTTGCATACACCCACTTTCAGAAGCGTGATTCTACACCCCTTCCTACTCTGTTGTATGCAACAACCTTTCAAAGGCAACACAAATGCCGAACCGGTCCATCCGTAACGGGCAGGAGGTCCCCGCGTGGAGCGTGACTGTGCCCACCGGCCGATTTACACCTTGCTACCCTCTACCCACTCCTATTTACGGTTGGGTAAGCCTCGACACCCAGGTTAACCAATTACATCGGTTTCCTGGTTCCCATATGCCAGTATGCATCCGGTACTGTTCGATACTTGTCCATCAGGGCCGCACACGAACGGTCCTCAACCGACACCAACAGGGCTAAGCACGTGAGACCTCTGCTTACTGCATCCTATCCCCCCTGCTGGGTCTCATTTTCACAGCTCAAGCCATTTTCTACCTCTTCTCATTCCTTGTTATAAGCACTATCTCGCGAGTAGCTTCCAACCACTCGACTTCTACCTGAATCCTAAACATTAGCATGGCATTCTCTACTCGTCGACTTTGTAAACTACCCAACCCTTTATTGGATTTAAAAGGCTATGCAAGTGGGGTTTCAATCACCCTAACTCTAATGCAATTATTCACCCTAGATATAAGTGATACAAATAAAAAGCTTTATAAAAGGTACTTACGTGCAAACCGGGGCTTGCCTGGTTGCGAGTTAAAGGGGAAGTCAGCTTATGGTGGGAGGACATCCAAAGGCTCCGGTGCGTCCTCAACTTCGGTCACTATTATGAAATGTAATAAAATACATGTGTAAGTATTAAGGATTTATAAGAATTGAACTTCTGTCCATAGCTACTGCTATTTAGAGTCCTTAATTGGATTTGGGAATTTTACAGTGGGTACTAGACTCTCTAAGGATGATTTGAGCCAAATTTGGAGACATGTCATTGCACAATGTAGTCTCTAAAATTCCTACAAGTACAATGCTTCTCTGAATTTTAAGCCCGCTTCAGGAGCTTTGACATAGCTAGAAATGGAAGATCTGATTAGGGTAAGTCTCCATGGTTCTAACTGAGAGGGACCCGACCTCGATCACGGGGCTGCGCTGCCTCACCCGAGGATTCGCATTGGGTGGTGCCGTGTTATGCGGCACCCAACAGCACACATATAAGGAACACAGTATTACATAAATCAAAAGCGGAAGCTTACAATTATTCTTTGTAAATAATTTACACAAAATAGCTACAGCGGAAGTCTATAAACAGCTCACGATGAATATCTAAGAAGCACTCGAGGAGGGGTCCAGCCCGCGGACTCCTCTCGCTAGCAACACGAAGACATGGCAGCGGCTAGGTTCTCCAAGGGTGACATAACTCGGAAATTCCCGAGTCTCACCGGACAACCTTCTTTATATCGTCGACGTTTACCTGCAAAACCACTTATATAGCAAGAGTGAGCACAAAGGCTCAGCAAGACTTAACCGTCTCTCCTAAGGCAGGAAACTCTACATGAAAGTAACCTAAGACTTAACCCTGTCATTTGCGAAAAGACTCGCCTACGAGTTCGTCCTTAACATTCAGGTTTCAGCCATAATAGTAGTGACCTTGCGCTTAGCAACATTGGAACTCCACAATCAAACAAGAAACGCTTCGTTCCAATGTTACTTGTCCCAAGGTGGAAAAATAACTTTAGTTTGCTCTATCTCTACTTCAATCATGGTTTTCATGCAATTTACAATTATCATAACAGCATTTAAAACTTTGCAAACTATTTCCACACAACTTGATTACTACGTCACAACACAGGGAGCAAGCGGTAATCAATAACCACGATGGACGGTTATTCGAATGAAACACTACCCGGATAACTCGACACATACACCCGCCTCTGAAGACCCAACTCTGGCGTCCTTCATTACGTCGTATGTGGCAACCTTTCTCAGGACACTAGACTGTAGAACCGGTCGCGCCGTCTCGGGCTCATAGGTCTAACGATACGATGTGGTATGCCTCTACAATCCAGTGAACCTGGTACATCGGTTTCCTGGTTCCCATATGTCAGTAAGCATCCGGTACACAACTCAATACCTGCTCCTGGGTGCCGCACACGCATCGGTCCTTAACCGACACAGGCAGAACTACTCGACCAAGACCTCGTCTTGTCGCTGCCTAACCATCCTGCCCGGTCTCATCTTTGGAAATGTAAACTTTAGTTTGCCCTCTTTTTCCATCTACACCCAGATAGTTCCGTCTATAGCTCGCGAGTAGATTCCAACTACTCGACTTCTACCGGATGTCCTACGCTATTTAGCATGGCCTTATTCTACAGCGATGACCCAACTCTACCCTTGACCTCAGGGTTCATGTTTGGTTATGCAAGTGGAGTATAAAACATCCTTGACCTAATGCACACACAAACTTTGACCAGTAGTAGTGAACAAAGGGAAAACTTTAAAAACAACTTAAGTGCAAACCGGGGCTTGCCTTGGTTTTGCAGGTGACTAAAGTCAGATAAAATGAAGTTAGTTGCTGATGATGACTTGGATATCAAACACTGGCCTTCTTGCTCCTTGATTCAAACTTCACCTTTCATTCCCTCTTCCACGTTTAAACACTACACGTTATGAACATGCATACATGTTTAATTGTAAAACTTTTTGCTAAGAAATGCTAAAGCCAAGTTTAAAAATGGAACTCTGTTCAAGAATTTAAAATGACACTGGGGTTGGTGGTTTGGGTGTGTGTCTAAGCACTATCATCAAGTGAGAAGTGAAATTCGTCACTTGGGTGGTGATCACCTGATTTGCTGAACAGAACACTACTGATCAAGGGCTCCAATGGAGCTGGAAATTTTCTTGTGAGTTCCTTGTCACAAGAAAGTCCTCTGGACCAAAATTCACAATATTTCACTAAGTGGATCACCCAGAATAATTCCCTAAGCATTTAGGCAAAAAGGAATTAATTCTGAATAAATTTGCACTTTCATGCAAATTCAAGCGAACTAAAATTTCAAGCATAGTTCAGAGAGTATGCCTGAATTTTTCTAGGATTTTTGGAGCTAAGGAATGCCCAGAACTGAATTTCCAAGTTTTGGAAATTCTCTGAAAATGTTTCTGTATTCATTTGAATACAGAAAATTGAAATCAGAATTACCCTCACTAAATCAACTCAAAATGAGCTGAAACTTTTATAGGAGTCTCCTAATATCCTAAAGAATATCCCGGCAAAATTTAGGGAATTTTTGATGAACCAAACTCCCTCTAAAATTCTTTTGCTGAAAAGATTTAAAGAATTCTCCAGAATTTTCTATTGGTTTTCATGCAAATTGGGTTGCATCTATGGATAGAGCTTTTCATCCGGAATCCAACCCAATTTGAATCACTAAATTTGGAGCTTCCTAGCAAAAGTTATGAGGTTCTAAAGTTTGAACTAAATCTGGAATTCAAACGCTGACGGTGGGTCTACCCTACACGTGTCAGTTGCTGAAGCTAAGCCACACGGGGCCACGGACCTTTTCCCGCGCCACCACACTGGATCACACGCCACAGCCGATCCGGATTTTTAATCTTCAGCTGCTGACACATGGGCCCAATGGGGTCTTCTTCTTCCTCCCGCTTCCGCTCCTCCCCCTCGCCGGCGCTCCTCTGGAGCTCGCCGTACCCGGCTTCCCGGCCGCCTCTCGGCCGGAGACTCGCCGCCTGTGAGTTTGGGAGGTCAGGAAACATGTCTACGGGGTTGGCTCGGGCTGTCGGTGGCCGGAAGTAGGCCGGCGACGAGCCGCGGCCTTCGGTGACCATCGGCGCCGTCGCCCGGCACTTGTAGCCCGCTAACAGCTCAACCGAACTGCCCAAAAGCACCAGCAGAGGATGGGCTAGCTCGGCATAGCCTCAACGTGGCTCAGAAACGGCGGCAAGTGGGGGTTCACCGTGCGCCCGAGACTTCTTTCGCGGTGGAGCTCAGAAAATCTAGGATTTGTGCAGTCTACGTGCGTTTTTCCAGCTAGGGTTGTGAAGGGTTAATGGTCGCCGACTAGTGGCGGTCCTGTGTGCAAGAATTGACGAGCTAAGAATCAGGGTAGCGGGTGAATTTGAAGTTACCGTGCCGGGAGGGCAGTTCGTGCCCGCCGGGGAACTTTCTTCAAATTCGCGCTCGGTAGATCATGTCACGGCTTGAGCTTCGGGGACGAGCATCAGGGGGTCCTAGCGCGTCTCAGGGTGCTCTCGTTCGGGCTTGACAAGTTCCCTGCAGCGCTGTCCACATGCGACCTCTTCGTCGGTCCTTGTCGGCCGCCGCGCCAACACGGCTGTCCCGGGGTAGGGAGGCCAGACAACGGCCAATGACACGTCGAGGATGGAGAGGGAGATGCCCTGGTGCCATTTTAGCGCGCTGCCGAGGCTCGCACGCGATGGAACGACGGCAGCACGGTGGATCGGTGGTGGCGGCAGCGAGCGGCTCTGTTCTTGGGCGTGGGCGCGAAGCAAAGATCACGGGATTTCATCTGGTGCACGAGAGGATCAGGCCGGGGCTCAAGAAGCGCCTAAGCGACTCGCCAACACGATGAAACATCCGGGGGGTGTCTGCTGCGTGGAGAGCTCGGTGGCGCCCGGTGCTGCTGCTGTCACGCGCTCGGGAGAGAAAAAACAGAGCCCGTGCCTCATCTCACAGATAGTTGGGCCCCAGTGCACAGGCAGAGAAGACTTAGGGAGCAAGTCTATTTGGCTCAATGACAAGTGGGGTCCACCCCTGCTCCTCCCAAAAGATCTTCTAAACTTCGGCACCAAGCAAATTTAAATCCTGAAGAGCTCAGATTCAAAAGTTGTTTGGAACTTTAACTTGGTGTCCTTCAGTTCAAATTTGAATTCAAATTTGAAGGAAATTCATAAGCCCTTTGATACTAATATCAAAGCACCTCCAACTTTTCTCAAAATTTGCCTTCTTCATAATTTGGACCTGGAGAGTTTGAATATGCCCTCTGATCTTTTAGTTGGCCACTGCAAATACAAATTTTCAAACAACAGTTTGAATTTACTCTTTGAAAATGGTCTTCTTCTCTTTGAAGTAAATCCTTTGATTCAAACTGAATTTTTAAGTCCTCTTTTGTGATGACCCATCTGAATTTGGGTGAAACACTTTGGTTTGCTCCTAGCCCATGCTTGATCAACCTTGGTCCCAAGCTGAACCTCACAGGTTCAGTTTGGCTATGCCCCTCAAATTAGAATCCGAGGTGATCTCAAACAAGGCTTTGAACAATTGGTATATGAGCTCAAACACTCTCCAATTTTGGAACTTAAGCTCTTTAATACCTGAGGACTGCAATGGTCATCTCATATATATGCTTTTGGACCAGCTGACCATGAATGCTTTGCAAGGGTTCAAAAAAGGGGTTTAAACTTCTCTCCCCTCTACTCATAGGGAATGTGCATATGAGTTAGATTTTTGGGAGTGAAATCCTTTCCCAGGTTAACATGTGTTCAACAGGAGTTAAAGAAGATTTTAGCTCTTCCCACATGTCCATGTTTGAGTTTATCATTTTATGTGACATAACTCAAGTCATTCCCTTGTCTAACATGTTTGAATTCAGCATGAACTCAACATGATCATAGTCCATTCCCTTTTTGGCTCACCCTCAAATCAGAAAGTTGCCACCACATTCTCCTCAATTCAAAGGTATGAGGCTCCATGTGTATTCAAAAGTTTGGCAGCAATTTGAGTTGAGCCTTTGAGACTAAAGACCTTACTGTTGTTCTTTCTCATGTACATGTATGATTAAACATGAGTTTAACTCCACCCTGGTCCACACATTCAAAGGCATGCTTGAACCCATTTGGTTGCACCTCATGTACACCATTCTATGTAAGAAAATTTTTGTAAGTCCCATTTTTCATGAACTAGAAACACAATGATGTTCAATCATCCGTTTCTTTGCATTCACGTTTTTGGGACTTTTACATTCCTCTCCACTTAAAAAGAATCTCGTCCCGAGATTCCTACAGGAGAACGAGACGGGAGAGGTACTGCCAAGCGGTATGACGATAAAAATTCCGGATAGTTCATGCGGAGGTAATATTTGCTCTCCACGTTGTTCCTTTCAGGGTACGATTACCCCACAGCACCTGGTAAAATCTTAATATCCGATTCCAGGTGTTCCGGATCTTCTCATCGATAGTCTGAACCGGTCGCACGGTGTAGGTACGATCCGGCTTCAACTAGTCAAGTTCTTCGGTGTGGACGGCAATGGTAGCTTTATGCCACATCCATAGCTGTGACATATGAAATATGTCGTGAACACCAGCAAGGCTTGCCGGTAGTTCCAGCCGGTAAGCTACGGGTCCACACATCTTGGTGATAACAAGTGGATCTAAGGATCGGGAAGCAAAATCTCCCCTTTATATTGGACCGGTGAATTCCTTTCCATCAGAGACACGCGAAGACAACGTGTTCTCCACCGTCGAAATGTAACGGTCTATGCCTTTGACCCTCGTGACTTTTCTTTCGGAATTGAACAGCCTCCAAGTTCGCTTCTATCGTTCAAACTCGGTCATCAGCTTTGTTGACTAACCAACCCTGAACAGTACTCTTTCACCGTACTCACACCACTTCCATGGTGTGCGACATTTCCGGCAGTCAAGAGCTTCATATTACGAGGTATCACTATATGATCTTTAAACCATAGAGTACACTCATTGTCCTTTATAGTGACGACATTGAGTGAACGACAATCAACACTTAATCTTAGTGTCTCATCGTTCTTCTTAACGAACAGCGCAGAGCAATCCCAAGGTGATAAACTTGGTTGTGTAAAACCGTTGCGCATAAGTGCACTTAGTTGCTCCTTCAACTCCGCCAGTTCGTTAGGTGCCATCTTATACGGCCTTCGTGAAATCGGTGTTGTTTCCGGTGCTAGTTCAATCTTGAACTTGACGTCCCGTTAGCCGGCATTGCCCGGTAACTCATCGGAAACACATTGGATATTCACGTCCCACCAGAAAATCCTCATGCTTAATCACTTCCGTGGGATAGGCCTAGCCCGTTCTCTTTGCTGTACCGAACGGACTCTTCTGTCCTCATCCAGATTTTGATCCGTTTAATCAGCATTTTCATAACTCAAGTTGAATACAAAAGTTATAGTTAACTTCAATATCTTGTCAACGAGTATTCATATGCCTTCAGATCATCTCTGGATCCAAAGTTATGATTGTTCAAAGTTGACAGAATTCTTGGATAAAATTTGCCAGCATCCCCTTTGTATGTGGCTATTTTTATCCTAGTTGTATATGAAAATACAATAAGAATCTGAGCAAACTTTGAATTTCAACAATGTTGCAAACTTCATAACCTTTCCAACGGTGTATTGTAGGCTCCTTAAGGATTTTTCTACAGGAAGTTATGTCTTAAAAACAGAAAGGTCCAGAGAGGTTTTTGCTACTGTCCTGGGTTTGAACAGTTTGCCTTCAACTGGGCTTTTCACCAACTTAAAGTGTGATTCTGCTCTGGAGGCCTACAAGGAAGTTGTATAGCACTGGAAACTCTTTCCAGAACTGTATCATACACCTTATTTGGGTCAAGTTACTCAGAGTTATGCTCTGTTAAAGTCCAACAAGAATTTCTGCCAGAAACAGAGCACTCTGTTTTTGAAAACTTTGACACCTAGTTATACTCTCATTTGAGTCTTAGTTCAAAATAAGAGTTCAGTAACTGATATTTGTTTCAAACTTCCATTTTTAGTTGAAAGTTAGTTCATGAGTCATTTCTTAATAGGGAAGAGGTTATTAAGTGTAGTACGATGTCGATGCACCGTAAGAACATGTTGGTACTACGTTGCCTCACCAAAGAAAATCCTACACCGGATTATACCGGCATATACGTATTATCAGTGGCACTAAGACTGTCTCTCGCACACGTGTACTACACGGGATACGTACGTGGTTAATACCCGCAGAAGAACACTCAATAGTGGTGCACTCAAAGGTTGTTTCATTTCAGGCAGTTCCACATTTGAAAATAAATACAAACGCCCGTATCATTGCCATACGGCCGTCCTTGAGTTAAGCCATGTCTCAAGGCACGTGATCGCGTTTCAACACCACACGACGGGGAACCTGAGTATGTCATGAACGGGTCGTCACGGTTGGGAATGTTATCAACCCAACGGATACCACCTACTTCCCTGCAGGGCACGCCGATGGCAAGTGCTGCGTATGTCCTACTGGGCTACTTCCAGACGAACACACTATCGCGTTACTGACCACACGATGGGGTCTCCACTTACTTGCCTAATGCACGCTAGGGATCAGCGTTTCATATGAACTCAGGAACGTGGAGAGTCCAAGAGTTCATATTGACGTCTCACACCAAGCTGTCAGACCTATCCCTGAACCACTTTCCTCGTCAGGGGAGCTAACCGAAATTGAACCGCTTTCGGTGGCGTTCCTTACCATTCTTACCTGAGCGTAGGTGCGTCGTTGCATAATCAAAATTTCAGAATTATAACAAGTAAGTTAGCAATGCCACTTTAAGTAACTATACTACTATAGTCCTTATGTGGGCCTAATATCGTTTACTCACCGTATCCTAAGTTTTTGTCGTAATACGATACATATTCTGTGCGCTATTACCAATGCGGCTCTGATACCACGCTGAGAGGGACCCGACCTCGATCACGGGGCCACGCCGCCTCGCCCGAGGATTCACATTGGGTGTGCCGTGTTATGTGGCACCCAACAGCACACATATAAGGAACACAGTATTACATAAATCAAAAGCGGAAGCTTACAATTATTCTTTGTAAATAATTTACACAAAATAGCTACAGCGGAAGTCTATAAACATCTCATGATGAATATCTAAGAAGCACTCGAGGAGGGGTCCAGCCCGCGGACTCCTCTCGCTAGCAACACGAAGACATGGCAGCGGCTAGGTTCTCCAAGGGTGACATAACTCGGAAATTCCCGAGTCTCACCGGACAACCTTCTTTATAGCGTCGACGTTTACCTGCGAAACCACTTATATAGCAAGAGTGAGCACAAAGGCTCAGCAAGACTTAACCGTCTCTCCTAAGGCAGGAAACTCTACATGAAAGTAACCTAAGACTTAGCCCTGTCATTTGCGAAAAGACTCGCCTACGAGTTCATCCTTAACTTTCAGGTTTTAGCCATAATAGTAGTGACCTTGCGCTTAAAAACATTGGAACTCCACAATCAAACAAGAAACGCTTCGTTCCAATGTTACTTGTCCCAAGGTGGAAAAATAACTTTAGTTTGCTCTATCTCTACTTCAATCATGGTTTTCATGCAATTTACAATTATCGTAACAGCATTTAAAACTTTGCAAACTATTTCCACACAACTTGATTACTACGTCACAACACAGGGAGCAAGCGGTAATCAATAACTGCGATGGACGGTGATTCGAATCAAACACTACCCGGATAACTCGACACATACGCCCGCCTCTGAAGACCCAACTCTGGCGTCCTTCATTACGTCGTATGTGGCAACCTTTCTCAGGACACTAGACTGTAGAACCGGCCGCGCCGTCTCGGGCTCATAGGTCTAACGAGACGATGTGGTATGCCTCTACAATCCAGTGAACCTGGTACATCGGTTTCCTGGTTCCCATATGTCAGTAATCATCCGGTACACAACTCAATACCTGCTCCTAGGTGCCGCACACGCATCGGTCCTTAACCGACACAGGCAGAACTACTCGACCAAGACCTCGTCTTGTCGCTGCCTAACCATCCTGCCCGGTCTCATCTTTGGAAATGTAAACTTTAGTTTGCCCTCTTTTTCCATCTACACCCAGATAGTTCCGTCTATAGCTCGCGAGTAGATTCCAACTACTCGACTTCTACCAGATGTCCTACGCTATTTAGCATGGCCTTATTCTACAGCGATGACCCAATTCTACCCTTGACCTCAGGGTTCATGTTTGGTTATGTAAGTGGAGTATAAAACATCCTTGACCTAATGCACACACAAACTTTGACCAATAGTAGTGAACAAAGGGAAAACTTTAAAAACAACTTAAGTGCAATCCGGGGCTTGCCTTGGTTTTGCAGGTGACTAAAGTCAGATAAAATGAAGTTAGGTGCTGATGATGACTTGGATATCAAACACTGGCCTTCTTGCTCCTTGATTCAAACTTCACCTTTCCTTCCCTCTTCCACGTTTAGACACTACACGTTATGAACATGCATACATGTTTAATTGTGAAATTTTTTGCTAACAAATGCTAAAGCCAAGTTTAAAACTGGAACTCTGTTCAAGAATTTAAAATGACACTGGGGTTGGTGGTTTGGGTGTGTGTCTAAGCACTATCATCAAGTGAGAAGTGAAATTCATCACTTGGGTGGTGATCACATGATTGGTTGAACAGAACACTACTGATCCAGGGCTCCAATGGAGCTGGAAATTTTCTTGTGCGTTCCTTGTCAGAAGAAAGTCCTCTGGACCAAAATTCAGAATATTCCACTAAGTGGATCACCCAGAATAATTCCCTGAGCATTTAGGCAAAAAGGAATTAATTCTGAATAAATTTGCACTTTCATGCAAATTCAAGAGAACTACATTTTCAAGCATAGTTCAGAGAGTATGCCTAAATTTTCCTAGGATTTGTGGAGCTAAGGAATGCCCAGAACTGAATTTCCAAGTTTTGGAAATTCTCTGAAAATGTTTCTGTATTCATTTGAATACGGAAACTTGAAATCAGAATTACCCTCACTAAATCAACTCCAAATGAGCTGAAACTTTTACAGGAGTATCCTAATATCCTGAAGAATATCCTGGCAAAATTTAGGGAATTTTGGATGAACCAAACTCCCTCTAAAATTCTTTTGCTGAAAAGTTTTAAAGAATTCTCCAGAATTTTCTATTGGTTTTCATGCAAATTGGGTTGCGTCTTTGGATAGAGCTTTTGATCCTGAATCCAACCCAATTTGAATCACTAAATTTGGAGCTTCCTAGCAAAAGTTAAGAGGTTCTAAAGTTTGAACTAAATCTGGAATTCAAATTAATTCGGGAAATGTTCAAACGCTGACGGTGGGTCCACCCTACACGTGTCAGTTGCTGAAGCTAAGCCACACAGGGCCACGGACATTTCCCGTGCCACCACACTGGAACACACGCCACAGCTGATCCGGATTTTTAATCTTCAGCTGCTGACACGTGGGCCTGATGGGGGTCTTCTTCTTCCTCCCGCTCCCGCGCCTCCTCCTCGCCGGCGCTCCCCTGGAGCTTGCCGGACCCGGCTTCCCGGCCGCCTCTCGGCTGGAGAGTCGCCGCCTGTGAGTTTGGGAGGTCGGGAAACATGCCTACGAGGTTGGCTCGGGCTGCCGGTAGCCGGAAGTAGGCCGGCGACGAGCCGCGGCCTTCGGTGACGATCGGCGCCGTTGCCCGGCCCTTGTAGCCCGCTAACAGCTCAACCGAACCACCCAAAAGCACGAGCAGAGGATGGGCTAGCTCGGCATAGCCTCAACGTGGCTCGGAAACGGCGGTAAGTGGGGGTTCACCGTGCGCCCGAGACTTCTTTCGCGGTGGAGCTCGGAAAATCTAGGATTTGTGCAGTCTACGTGCATTTTTCCAGCTAGGGTTGTGAAGGGTTAAAGATCGCCGACTAGTGGTGGTCCTGTGTGCAAGAATTGACGAGGTAAGAATCAGGGTAGCGGGTGAATTTGAAGTTACCGTGCCGGGAGGTCAGTTCGTGCCCGCCGGGGAACTTTCTTCAAATTCGCGCTCGGTGGATCCTGTCACGGCTTGAGCTTCGGGGACGAGCATCAGGGGGTCCTAGCGTGTCCGAGGGTGCTCTCGTTCGGGCTTGACAAGTTCCCTGCAGCGCTGTCCACGTGCGACCTCTTCGTCGGTCCTCGTCGGCCGCCGCGCCAACACGGCTTTCTAGGGGTAGGGAGGCCAGACAACGGCCGATGACACGTCGAGGATGGAGAGGGAGATGCCCTGGTGCCATTTTGGCGCGCTGTCGAGGCTCGCACGCGATGGAACGACGGCAGCACGGTGGATCGGTGGTGGCGGCACCGAGCGGCTCTGTTCTCGGGCGTGGGCGCGAAGCAAAGACCACGGGGTTTCATCTGGTGCACGAGAGGATCAGGCCGGGGCTCAAGAAGCGCCTAAGCAACTCGCCAACACGATGAAACATCCGGGGGTGGCTGCTGCGTGGAGAGCTCGGTGGCGCCCGGTGCTGCTGCTGTCACGCGCTCGGGAGAGGAAAAACAGAGCCCGTGGCTCATCTCACAGACAGTTGGGCCTCAGTGCACAGGCAGAGAAGACTTAGGGAGCAAGTCTATTTGGCTCAGTGACAAGTGGGGTCCACCACTGCTCCTCCCAAAAGATCTTCTAAACTTCGGCACCAAGCAAATTTAAATCCTGAAGAGCTCAGATTCAAATGTTGTTTGGAACTTTAACTTGGTGTCCTTCAGTTCAAATTTGAATTCAAATTTGAAGGAAATTCATAAGCCCTTTGATACTAATATCAAAGCACCTCCAACTTTTCTCAAAATTTGCCTTCTCAATAATTTGGACCTGGAGAGTTTGAATATGCCCTCTGATCTTTGAGTTGGCCACTGCAAATACAAATTTTCAAACAACAGTTTGAATTTACTCTTTGGAAATGGTCTTCTTCTCTTTGAAGTAAATCCTTTGATTCAAACTGAATTTTTAAGTTCTCTTTTGTGATGACCCATCTGAATTTGGGTGAAACACTTCGGTTTGCTCCTAGCCCATGCTTGATCAACCTTAGTCCCAAGCTGAACCTCACAAGTTCAGTTTGGCTATGCCCCTCAAATTTGAATTCGAGGTGATCTCAAACAAGGCTTTGAACAATTGGTATATGAGCTCAAACACTCTCCAATTTTGGAACTTAAGCTCTTTAATACCTGAGGACTGCAATGGTCATCTCATATATATGCTTTTGGACCAGCTGACCATGAATGCTTTGCAAGGGTTCAAAAATGGAGTTTAAACTTCCCTCCCCTCTACTCATAGGGAATGTGCATATGAGTTAGATTATTGGGAGTGAAATCCTTTCCCAGGTTAACATGTGTTCAACAGGAGTTAAAGAAGATTTTAGCTCTTCCCACATGTCCATGTTTGAGTTTATCATTTTATGTGACATAACTCAAGTCATTCCCTTGTCTAACATGTTTGAATTCAGCATGAACTCAACATGATCATAGTCCATTCCCTTTTTGGCTCACCCTCAAATCAGAAAGTTGCCACCACATTCTCCTCAATTCAAAGGTATGATGCTCCATGTGTATCCAAAAGTTTGGCAGCAATTTGAGTTGAGCCTTTGAGACTAAAGACCTTACTGTTGTTCTTTCTCATGTACATGTATGATTAAACATGAGTTTAACTCCACCGTGGTCGACACATTCAAAGGCATGCTTGAACCCACGTGGTTGCACCTCATGTACACCATTCTATGTAAGAAAATTTTTGTAAGTCCCATTTTTCATGAACTAGAAACACAATGATGTTCAATCATCCGTTTCTTTGCATTCACTTTTTTGGGACTTTGGCACTAACAAAATTTGTTTCACCATTTTTGGAGCTACCATCAGAGAGATATGAATTTTTGATGTTGGACAGGAGTGCTGAAATAGTTTCTGTTTAAATTGGAATTTCCAAATAAAGGCTGAACTTGGGAAGGTAGTTTAGCCTAGCAAATGAACTTCATGAAGCCCAAATTTTTACTGAAGATCAGTAAATATGGAAAGGATTTTCTGTCCAAATTTGGGAATATTTCATAAGGAATTGCTCCTGTAATAAATCCCCAAAGGATTTACTAAAAACACTTCTACAGAAATTCCTGGGATTTTCATAGCCTAAAATTGGTTTCTCTGTGAAGTACTCCTCATGAGGATTCCAACAAAATTGGTCTCACTCTTTTTAGAGTTTTCTACACAAAGTTATGGGCTTGTAAAGATCAGCTAATTCCTAGAATTATTTCTCTAATAGAAACTTCAAATAATTGGAACTGGGCCCACTGTTTTAAATCGGACCAGTGAGATTTCGGCAACACCGGGGCCACAGGGTTATTCCCGTGCAGCCGCACCGGATCCGGCGCCACGGGCCGATCCCCGCGCGTATACGGAGGCTGACTGGTGGGACCCGGCCCTCCTTCGTCTTCCTCGCGCTGCCCTGGACGGGGTTCCCGTGGTCCAAACTTCATCAAACTCGCTGCCTGTAAGTTCTACACCGTGCTGAACACGATGGTGGGGTCAGGAGTCGATGACAACGGTCGGAAAGGTGCTTGCACCGGCGACCAAGTCGGACCTTACTTCGGCGACCTCGCTCTCTCTCAACATTGGGTCTTTCGGGCTAGGGTTTGATCCAAAAGCACCAGTGTAACATGGACAACATCGACCCATAGCCCATTCTCCATGGAAACCACCGGAGAGGGGACCTCACCGTCGACCCGAGCCTGCAAAACTCCGGCGGCGACAATAACTCGGTACATGGCATCTCTACTAGATCATTTGAGCTGCTAGGACTTCGGGGAGATGCGCAAGCATGTACTGGAGCTACTCTAAGCTCATCTAGCGCGGAGCTACCCCGAGCACAACGAATTTCTCCGAAGAGTCCTCGGGTTTCTAAAGAACCCCCGGCGCCAAACTTCAAAATACTCGGTACCGAAGCTAAGAAGGCAGGAACCGGTGGGAGGGAAATAAGAAGGGTTCCTCACGCACCTCAGGGAGCTTTTGTCTGATCGGAAGAGGCCGTAACTCCGTCGGGCGACGGTGTGGCGTAGAGGCGATCAATTCCGGAGCTCCAAAGGGAATTCCAGCTTGTAGGCGCCAACCGCCGGTGCTGGTGTTCACTTGAGGCTTCGAGGAGCAGGAGAGAGACCTGGCGCAACGTTCCCGTGGCTCAGCCGCGTGAGAGGCACGCCGAGCTCGCCGGGCGTCGATGAGTCGAATGGTTCTTCCGCTGGGCGGGGGTTTGAGTTCGCGAGGCTCGAGCAGGGCGTGGGAAGGCTACGGGGTAATGGGGATAGGTCAGATACTGCATTCGGCTGCCGCTATAAATGGCCACGCGTGTGAACTGACGTTGGGGGAAGCAGCTCGGTGGACAACGTCGGGCGACGGGCTGCCCGGGAGCTGGCGCACGGTGATCGCCCGGGGAGGAAAATAGTCGGTTGAGTTGCTTTGTGGGGCTGACAATTGGGCCCCACCTCCCCCTTTTGTTTAGTCAAACTTTTCGGATATTTTTCCATCCATCAACTCAACATTAAAATCTTTACTTCACATCAAAGTTAAGTTTGAACTTACTGAATTCAAATGGTTTGAATTCTGGTGTGAAATTTAGATGTGGTTTGATCATTTGAATTTGAAAAGGAGTTTGCATTCTCCACTTTGTATTATCCCAAAAATATAGCAAACCAGCTTCAAAATTTCCAATTTTTGGCATGGCTGCTCATTCAAAGGTGGAGAACACAGTTGTGAAACCCAATTCTCAAATTGAGGGGATTGGAATTTGAAACTGAATTTGAAATTCAGATTAGAGGGCTTTCCTTTTTAATTCCAAACAAATATGAAAAGTCCTCCAAATGAGCTGAATTTTGGAACGTTGAATTTTTGGGATACGAAGATCCAAGCTGAGCATTTAGATCCACATGTTTGGAAGTTTTGGGAAGTCTAAACCCTCACTTTGATCTTACACCCTTATGATTCAATGTTTTAATTCCCCTCATTTTTCATAAGTGTACATGAGCTGAATTTTCTTGCTACCACTTTTGGGGATTTTACAGCAGTATTGAAGACCTACCTTACGTTCTTCTAGGTCTCGAGTTCCTTCTCCTATCAGACAGATCGTAGGGGCTCTCTTCCGGCGATCTCTCTCTCGACCAAACTCCGGTGATGGGTTTACTCGGTGAGTTGGGGCTAGGGCTTTAAGTTGTCGTCTTAGAGAAGATGTTATGACCAAGGGGTTTGTTCCGGGTTCTATTTATAATCGGGAAGAGAAGAGTCCTAATCTGATTGGATCTCGAATATGAGTACTATTCAAATTGTTTCCTAGATTTTCAACAACTTTATCTTAGATTGATTCGGTGCGGTAATCTTGTGGAAATCGTGTCAGTTTCCTCCCATATGGGTTTTTCCAGGCATACAGAGGAAAAACCACTTCGGAATCATGTTACCTTCACGGTAGTGAGCTTCGGAAGCTCCACGTGTCCTATCGGGCCCTAGGCTCCCTCTTTCCGTAGAGACGAGCTCCGGTTGTGCCGCGTGTCAAGCGAGCGAGACCTCCCTCTCCTTTGGAGGTGAGCTCCGCGCACACCACATGTCAGTGCCGGACCTTCCCTCTCTTCGGAGGTGGCTCCCGGTGTGCCACGTGTCCTATCAGCGCCAGACTTTCTTTCTTCTCAGAGATGAGCTCTGAGGTTGTGTCACAGCCGGTTTTTCCAAAGAACAACCAAGTGAATATCACATGTATGCCAGGATCATTTTCTCATACATGTGATGACAAATAGTGAAGCATCATTTATTACAAGCCAGGTGTCGGATATAAATAAGTCTTACATCGCAAATGTCTCGATGGACAATAATAAGTTCATCACAAGTAATAAACTAGCAGCGGAATATTATTCTTGAGGGCTCCGTCACAGGCGTTGCCCGGGGGTCTCCATGAACCTAGAAACCTTCTTCGGGTCTAAAGTCTTGATCATTATACACCACCTCATTATCTTGACCTGAGCAGCAATATAAACCAACAAATATGCAAGGTTGAGTACCAATGGTACTCAGCAAGTGTGGGAAAATTATGCCATGCATGGCTAGAACAAGGAGAGGTTGAACTCATGGTTAAAGCACTATGCAATTAATACCTATCACCTTAGTTTATTAAGCACCTACATTACTACACAGGTGAAATGGTCCCAATCTCCCTTCCCATGATCATAACCAAATAACCATAACATCATTTTCAAATGTTAAGCTCCCCGCTTAACATCCTCAACTTCCAAAACCATCAATCCTCTAATCATGAATAAGTCCAAGCCGCTCTTGACCGTGAGCACGGCTGTCATGACAGTTTTGACTCTGCAGAGTTTGTACCACTGTACCCACATGTAGTGATTTCATCCCCCGTTGCCGGGTGGACTAAAAGAACCTCCATTATGCAAGTGGCTACGAACCACATTCACACTTCCCAGGTGTGTAGCCAGGAGATCACTACGAAGCCTTTACAAAGGGATTCCCGACGAGCGTGGGCCCACTGAGGTTTCACCCCTAACAGCATACAAGAGGCTCCAACCCCGCTGCAGTGGCCCCCTCTTGAGCCTTGCGGTTCATATGGTAGTCCAGCTGACACCTACTCCCCGCACCATCCAACACACCCATACTACGCCGGGGATACACCTAATTAATTGGCCAAGCTACCCCATCTCAGCATGTGGTTGGCACTGTAAAGCTAGGTTACATGCTCCATGAACCGGTCCTTAGGATCCAGGCAAGTACTAAACACAAACCCAAGTCTCGTGCACCCAGCACACAACCAAAACTTCCAACTTGCCTTGATCCCTACCTCTACATATCTCACAATATCTCATTCAAGAGTATGGCAAAATAAACTGATGATCTCATATCCCAAATATCCCATTCTAAGCATGGCTAAGCATATGCATAATAATAAATGACATGATAAAATAAATCGCAACCCAAGCTACAAGGAAACAAGGTAATGCAATTCTAGGGAAACTTCCTAACATGGGTTTCATATTTCATTTGACAATGCAAATAATTCTATATACACATCCTAGCATAGGATCAAAGTGGTCAAGGACACTTGCCTCCTTCCCGCTGCTCTTGAAATGGGTAGTCCTGATCTTGGAAAGGAATAACTTGCTCTTGAGCAGGTTCTACATCATACCATCACACATAGCAAAAGAAAAACAACAATCCATAAGACATAGTTCACACTTCTACTTCATACAAACCACACATTCACATTTATGAAAGTCCTTCACCATTATATGTGTTGTGTTTACTTTATGTGTGTTGATTTGTGGCTTGCATACACTTTTAATCATGTGTATATGATTCCTACTTTTGTGTTCACATTTATACTTACCTACTATATATATATGAGTTTCCAATTTAAATAAATTCCTTATATTCAACTACTACACCTTTTCACTACCAAGTATGTATGAAAAGTATTTTTCTTTTCCATATGTGCCTTTAGAATTTCTACCAACCTTAAACTGAATTCTTTGGATTTTAGAAACTCCATTTATCATTTACTAGTTGCTATATTTTCAGATTTATTTTCCTATACATAAATGTGTTCTTTATTATGAAATTAGTAATACACATCATCTAAACAGAATAAGTTCTGGTCCTAAATAATTTCATAACATATTTTGACCTTTGCCTCTGATGTAAACTATTTCACAATTATTTTCCCTATTTTCTAAAACTATTCATTACTTAAAAATGTGTCCCTAAATGTGAATAATAAATTAGACAGATTCAATTCAGTCCAAAATATGTTTTTATCTCACTCCAAAGTTTTCTAAATACTGAGAAAGTTTTTAATTTAATTATGACAATATGTTGGTCCCACTTTTTAATTTTTAAACACTAGCCACATATTCAATTTCCTAATTTAAATACTAAACAGGGCTAAAAAGGTAAACTCACCCCATTACAGGGTCTATAATATTATTTTCAGAATTTCTAGGGGTCTAGCTACACTTATCAGAGGTGTTTTCCTAATTTTTATTAAATCCAGGGGCTAAAACTGATTTTTAAATGAATTTACATGATTTTCTGGAGTTCCAGGGGCTAGATCAGAAGTTTCCGGGGCTAGCTCTTATTTCCCGAGAACCCCAAGGGGTAGCACGTAAGATTTCCAGTCTTTATAACGCGGGGCTGACGTGGACCGTCCGATTTAAAACCGACGGCTGAGATTATAACGTCGAACCGGTACGCGGGGTTTTAAACTCTACCGTGCGATTTAAAATAAACGGCGCACAGGCGGCCACGTCGCTCTGATCGAGCGCGGGCGGCGCTGCCGGCGGCGCACGGCGGCGGAAAGTGGCGATCTCGCCGGAGACTTTCGGATCTTCGAGAATTCTTCCTAGAACTGTGATTTTATGGCATAGATCGGTGGAGGGGAGGTCGGGGATCTCACCTCGGGGGTTTTCTTGAGCTCGGAGGTCCTGTAAGGTGATCGGCGACGAGGTCCGAGGCGAAACCACGGCGAAGCTCGTCGGCGCTGTGTTTACACCGCAAGTCACCGAATTTTCTGCACCTGCAAGATTCCCCGGAGGCGGTGGATCAAGACCAGCGAGTTAGATCGGAATTTCCGAGCTTAGATCGGCCAGAATTCGCCGGAAAAGTCTCGGTTCTCACCGGAGGAAAATCGGCGGATCGCGTGGGAATAACAGAACGAGGCCGGGGTTTTTATAGACGGGGGAGGGCGGCGGGGTGGTTTAGATCAAGTCCGCGTCGCCTACGAACAGAATTCAGCGGGGATACGCAGAAATCCCGATCGGTTTTGATTCGGGTGAGAGGGAGTCCGGCGCGGGCGCGAGGTAGAAGATGAGCTGGTGGGTCCCACCTGTCAGTGGAAGGAAACAGCGCGCGCGGCTGCGGGCTGGCGCGGCGCTGGTTGGGCCGGCTGGTGGGTTGCGGCCCACTGGTCTGTTTTTTTCTGTTTTCTCTTTTTCTTTTTCTATTTCTTTTCTGATTTGAGTTTCATTTGAATTCCAGTTTGAATTTGAATTTTTGCAAAACATGCAACACGTCCAAAAATTTTTAAATTCCCCTCTTAACATGATTTAGGGTTTTAAATCAAAATTTTGGGGTGTTACAGCTCTACCCCCCTTAAAAGAAATCTCGTCCTCGAGATTGGTGTTTCTAAGAAAACAATTCCGGAAATTGTGCCTTGAGCTCATCTTCCCGCTCCCAGGTGGCTTCCTCTTCTGAGTGATGCTTCCACTGCACTTTGCACATCCGGATTCTTTTATTTCTAGTGAGGCGTTCCATTGTCTCCAAAATCTTGTATGGTTGCTCGGCATAAGACAAATCCTCAGCTACGTCCACTTCATTCATGGGTAACACCTCTTCAGGCGTCCTCAGGCATTTCTTGAGTTGTGACACATGGAATACATCGTGCACATCCGATAGACGAGCCGGTAATTCTAGTTGATACGCCACTTTGCCTTTCCTCTCCAAAACTTGAAAGGGTCCGATGTATCGAGGTGACAACTTCCCTTTCACCTTGAACCGACGAAGTCCTCTGATAGGGGACACTTTGAGATAGACGTAGTCTCCCACGTTGAAAACGATTTCTCTTCTTCGTACATCGGCATAGCTCTTTTGGCGTGTTTGTGCTATCCTCAAGTTGTTGCGAATTTCCCTCACCTTCGTCTCGGCTTCTTGTAGTACTTCTGGACCAAACACTTTACTTTCCCCCGTTTGGTTCCAAAATAGGGGAGTTCTGCACTTCCTCCCGTACAAAGCTTCAAACGGTGACATCTTCATACTAGCTTGATAGCTGTTGTTATAGGAAAACTCCGCATACGGTAAGTTTTTATCCCAACTCCGATTGTTTTTGAGTGCACATGCCCTCAACATATCTTCAAGGATCTGATTGGTTCTTTCCGTCTGCCCATCAGTTTGGGGATGATAGGCAGAGCTGAAATTCAGATGGGTTCCCATGGTTTCATGCAACTTCTGCCAGAACCTTGAGGTGAACTGTGTCCCTTGATCCGACACAATCTTCTTTGGCACTCCATGGTAACACACGATCCTTGACATGTACAACTCTGCCAATTTGGATCAGCTGTAGCTTTCCTTCACGGGGATGAAGTGAGCTACCTTGGTTAGCCTATCAATGATGACCCATATCGAATCATATCCTAATTGGGTCCTAGGCAATCCCACGATAAAATCCATGCTGATTTCTTCCCATTTCCATTCAGGCACTTTGAGTGATTGCAATAATCCCGCGGGTCGTTGATGTTCTGCTTTCACCAACTGACATGTGTCACATAGGGCAACATGTTCCGCGACATCTCGCTTCATGCCATACCACCAATACCTGCTCTTGAGGTCCTGGTACATCTTCGTACTCCCAAGATGAATGGAATAGTCAGAATCGTGAGCTTCCCTCAAAATCAATTCACGGATCTTCTTTATTTCAGGCACACAGATTCTTTTCCCGTGCCACACCGTTCCTTGTTCATCCTCTCTAAAACCAGGAGCTTTATTTTCCTTGATGAGCTGCCTGATTTCTTGTATCTTCTCGTCTTTCTTTTGACCATCGCATATGTCTCCACTTCCATGGCGATGGCTTCACCACTATTCACAAGGCATAGATTGAGCCTTATAGCCTCGTCCTTCAATTCTGCAGGCAGGTCTTTTAAGCTCAACTTATTGACTTGCACTTTCCGACTTAAGGCATCGGCCACGACATTTGCTTTCCCAGGATGATAGTTGATGCCTACATCAAAGTCATTGATTAGCTCTAACCATCTCCTTTGTCTGAGGTTGAGGTCTGGCTGTGTGAATATGTACTTCAAACTCTTATGGTCCGTATATATCTCGGTCCTCTTCCCCATCAAATAGTGCCGCCAAATTTTCTATGCGTGTACCACTGCGGCTAGTTCTAAGTCATGTGTAGGATAGTTTTTCTCGTGCTTCCGAAGCTGCCGGGATGCATATGCCACGACATTCCCTTCTTGCATGAGAACACATCCCAACCCGTTTCTAGAGGCATCGCAGTACACCGTAAAGTTCTTTTGCATATCTGGCATAACGAGCACTGGGGCTGCTGTCAATCTTTTCTTTAGCTCCTGAAAGCTCGTCTCGCACTGTGGCGTCCAGGTGAATGTGATTCCCTTCTCCAACAGTTTGGTGAGAGGTCTCGAGATCTTTGAGAATCCCTCAATAAACCGTCGATAGTATCCAGCCAATCCCAAGAAGCTTCGAACTTCCCCGACATTTTTAGGGGTCTTCCACTCCTGTATATCCTCGATTTTGGCAGGATCCACGGAGATTCCTCCCTCCGAGATTATATGTCCTAAGAAGGGAACTCTCTTCAGCCAAAACTCACACTTGCTTAACTTGGCATATAGTTGGTGTTCTCTTAGCCTCTGCAACACCAACCTTAGATGTTTCTCATGTTCTTCTTCATCTTTGGAGAAGACGAGAATGTCATCTATGAAAACCACCACAAATTTGTCCAGATATTCCATGAATACCTTGTTCATGAGGTACATGAAGTATGCCGTGGCATTAGTTAGCCCGAAAGGCATGACGGTGTATTCATACAGTCCGTACCGAGATACGAAAGCTGTCTTGGGAATATCAGATTGCCTTATCTTGAGTTGGTGGTATCCCGACCTGAGATCAATTTTCGAGAACACACAAGCGCCTCTCAACTGATCAAACAAGTCTTCAATGCGGGGTAATGGGTACTTGTTCTTGATGGTTACCTCATTCAAAGTACGGTAATCCACGCATAACCTTTGGGTTCCGTCCTTCTTGGGCACAAATATCACCGGAGCTCCCCATGGTGAGGAACTAGGACGAATATACCCCTTCTCCGACAATTCTCTCAAATGATCCTTGAGTTCTTCCAGCTGCTTGGAGTCCATCCGATAAGGTCTTTTGTAAATCGGGGCTGTTCCAGGTACTAGCTCAATTGCAAATTCCACTTCATGATCGGGAGGCATACCTGGCAACTCCTCCGGAAAAACATCTGGATATTTCCTGATAATTCGGATCTCCTCCACTTTCACCTCAACTTGATTTAATTGAACATCCCTCCTAGGCTCTTATATTGTTATAAACTTTACTCTTGTGCCACTAGGGTGCGTTAGTTCTACCGTTCTGGTCGAACAATGGATGATTTCGTTATGTTTTGTCAACCAATCCATACCCAAGATAATATCTATCCCTTGTGAATCTATCACTATGAGGTTAGCAGTAAATACCACCCCATTAATGTCTAGGTTCACTTTGGGACACACTTGTCTTGTCCTTATTTCTCCCCCCGGAGAGTTTACGGCTAGCATATGGTTCATTTGTGTTGTTGCTAGGTCATGCTTCTTAACAAACCCTTGAGCAATGAATGAGTGGGTAGCACCAGAATCAAACAGCAGGGTTGCAATGTGTAAATTGGCAGGAAACTTACCAACTACCACATCGGGTGCCTCTTGTGCTTCCTCCATAGTGACGTGGTTCACCCGTCCTCTCATTACATTCGGCTGTTGTGGCTGCGTGGGCTTCTTCTTTGGGCACTTATGGGCGTAGTGCCCCACTTCTCCGCAGCTAAAACATTGCACCCCAACCTCAGGTGCCTGGCCTTTGCTGTCTTGGGGTTGGTTTGGGGGTCCTTGTACTGCTGGTCGAGGTGGAAATGCAGGGCGAGGCTGCTGTACAAACTGACGTTGCGGCTGTGCTGGTGCTGCCGGAGGCCTGTAGTTCGGGTTGTACCATCTTGGTGCTGAGTAGGGTACCGCAGCACGGTTCGTCTGCCCTGCTGGTTGCTGCATCAGACGGGGGCGGGTGTTGCTCCCTGAGGCTTGGTGTGACCACCCGGCCTTCCTCTTGTTCTCATTTTCCAAGGCCTTCAGCTTCCTTTCTACCACAAACGCTCTGTCCACCATCTTTTGAAAGCTTTCATACTCATTTGAGGACATTGCACACTGCATCTCCGCGGTAAGTCCTTCCACGAAACAATCTTGTTTCTGCTCATCAGTCTCTATGTCCCGTGGGGCATAACGGGATAGTTGAGTAAATTTAGTGAGGTATTCCCTCACCGTCATGTTTCCCTGCTGCAGTCCCAAAAACTCCTTCCTCTTGTTTTTGAGTTCACCTCTTGTGATGTAATGGTTGCGGAAGCTACGCTTGAACTCTTCCCATGTGATGTTCTCAGGGTCATGATGGGCGGCCACATAGGCGGTCCACCAATCAGCAGCAGGTCCATGCAATTGATGAGAGGCAAACAGCACCCTCTCATACCCTTGGCACTGTATGATCCTCATCTTACTTTCAATTGTCTTCAGCCAATCATCTGCCTCCAGAGGTTCAGCAGCACTTGCAAACTTTGGAGGTTGAGTTCCTAGAAACTCACTCAACCTTGGTTGGCGTGGTGCAGCTTGTGGAGGTGGAACTTGATGCAAGTTGGCCACCACTTGAGTCAAGTTCTGGATGAGCTGATTTTGATTCTCCAGCATTTGGTGGAGGGGATCAACTCCTTCACGGCGACCACCCCGGTCCTGGCCTCCAGAAAGATGAGGGTTGCATGCCTCATCGTTGTTGTTGGCAGGGTTGGCAGCATGTCCTTTTCCTCTTCCGGCCATCTGGCAGAATCAACCAATGTTAATTTGAAAGCATTTAGTATCATCTTACTACTTTCATTTGTTTGTACTTTGAAGTGTTGAGGCTTTGTTATACTTCTCTAAGGGTTCACTTCTCACACAACATAAATGCAATATTATTTCACGTGGATTCTCACACCAAAGCAAAACAATCTAAAGACGAGGCTGTGGACAATTGCTCATGGCTTCCACAACTCACGTCACACACCAAGCATTATCACACCATTAACTTAACTTAACGACTCGACTATTCGACATCTTGCTAACTAGGGGAGGGACTCTACACTACTCGTTTTCTTGAGCTGGCTCCTCAGGATCTTCCTCATCATTTCGGCTGCCTTCTGATTCTGCTTTGGGTGGGGAGGCTGCTGGTGGAGAAGTGCGACGACGCCTGATCGCTCGGCGATCCGGGGAGTCAGGAGTCCATGTATCATTCACGGTGACACACAGTTCATTCCCATCTCCTCTTTCTCTCGCCCACAAGCAGGCTCGCAGCAACGCCTCCGTTTCCTTCAGGGTGTCCCGAACATCCTGAAGCTCTTGCTGACATTCCTGCAGTCGAGTGCTGAGCATAGCAGCATCCTCCAAGCACAAGTCCATGTGCTCATGAGAAGTCCTTTGCTGCACTGGCGGGTACTTGTATTCCGTGGTACCACTCTCACGCTGGAGGACATACATAAACTCAGTCTTGTCTAGGTGGCGACGATAGATGTGACTCTGGCAGGTGATGGCCTCCCAGGTGACATCTTTCTCCGCATCGACCTGTGTGGCTCTACAAGCTGGAGAGTGGTGGATCTTAAGCAGCTGATTTTCATGTATAATCCTCATCTCTGAACTCTATTCTTCCCTCTTCTCACGGATGGTCCTGGTGGAGTTATAGTGGATGACTAGCTTGCCCGTATTGCCGGCGGCTTCGAGCATACGTCGAAGACGGTGCAATAAGCCTCCTACTGCCAATCCGTAGGAAAGGTACGTCACCGGACGGCTCTCCTCCCTCTCGGCAAGGGCAACTACGGGAACTCTCCCTCCTGTGGACTTGCGAGCGGTGCGAATCATGCAAACCATCTAAAACAAAAAGAATTTTAAACTTAGGTTAGATAAACTCTTAAACAAAAATCCTATTTTGAATGAAAATTGGGGTAAGATGAAGAAACTGACTCATTAAATAACACTTTTCAACACACACCTTGTAAAAATAGTTTTTAAGAAAATAAGATCCTTAAATACGTCCATTTCTAGCTAGGTCCACGTTCCTACGGGCAACCTCGGCTCTGATGCCACTTCTGTCACACCCGGTTTTTCCGAAGAACAACCAAGTGAATATCACATGTATGCAAGGATCATTTTCTCATACATGTGATGACAAATAGTGAAGCATCATTTATTACAAGCCAGGTGTCGAATATAAATAAGTCTTACATCACAAATATCTCGATGGACAATAATAAGTTCATCACAAGTAAATAAACTAGCAGCGGAATATTATTCTTGAGTGCTCCGTCACAGGCGTTGTTCGGGGGTCTCCATGAACCTAGAAACCTTCTTCGGGTCCAAAGTCTTGGTCATTATACACCACCTCATTATCTTGACCTGAGCAGCAATATAAACCAACAAATATGCAAGGTTGAGTACCAATGGTACTCAGCAAGTGTGGGAAAATTATGTCATGGATGGCTAGAACAAGGAGAGGTTGAACTCATGGTTAAAGCACTATGCAATTAATACCTATCACCTTAGCTTATTGAGCACCTACATTACTACACAGGTGAAATGGTCCCAATCTCCCTTCCCATCATCATAACCAAATAACCATAACATCATTTTCAAATGTTAAGCTCCCCGCTTAACATCCTCAACTTCCAAAACCATCAATCCTCTAATCATGAATAAGTCCAAGCCGCTCTTGACCGTGAGCACGGCTGTCATGACAGTTTTGACTCTGCAGAGTTTGTACCACTGTACCCACATGTAGTGATTTCATCCCCCGTTGCCGGGTGGACTAAAAGAACCTCCATTATGCCAGTGGCTACGAACCACATTCACACTTCCCAGGTGTGTAGCCAGGAGATCACTACGAAGCCTTTACAAAGGGATTCCCGACGAGCGTGGGCCCACTGAGGTTTCACCCCTAACAGCATACAAGAGGCTCCAACCCCGCTGCAGTGGCCCCCTATTGAGCCTTGCGGTTCATACAGCTGACACCTACTCCCCGCACCATCCAACACACCCATACTACGCCGGGGATACACATAATTAATTGGCCAAGCTGCCCCATCTCAGCATGTGGTTGGCACTGTAAAGCCAGGTTACATGCTCCATGAACCGGTCCTTAGGATCCAGGCAAGTACTAAACACAAACCCAAGTCTTGTGCACCCAGCACACAACCAAAACTTCCAACTTGCCTTGATCCCTACCTCTACATATCTCACAATATCTCATTCAAGAGTATGGCAAAATAAACTGATGATCTCATATCCCAAATATCCCATTCTAAGCATGGCTAAGCATATGCATAATAATAAATGACATGATAAAATAAATCCCAACCCAAGCTACAAGGAAACAAGGTAATGCAATTCTAGGGAAACTTCCTAACATGGGTTTCATATTTCATTTGACAATGCAAATAATTCTATCTACACATCCTAGCATAGGATCAAAGTGGTCAAGGACACTTGCCTCCTTCCTGCTGCTCTTGAAATGGGTAGTCCTGATCTTGGAAAGGAATAACATGCTCTTGAGCAGGTTCTACATCATACCATCACACATAGCAAAAGAAAAACAACAATCCATAAGACATAGTTCACACTTCTACTTCATACAAACCACACATCCACATTTATGAAAGTCCTACACCATTATATGTGTCGTGTTTACTTTATGTGTGTTGATTTGTGACTTGCATACACTTTTAATCATGTGTATATGATTCCTACTTTTGTGTTCACATTTATACGTACCTACTATATATATATGAGTTTCCAATTTAAATAAATTCCTTATATTCAACTACTACACCTTTTCACTACCAAGTATGTATGAAAAGTATTTTTCTTTTCCATATGTGCCTTTAGAATTTCTACCAACCTTAAACTGAATCCTTTGGATTTTAGAAACTCCATTTATCATTTACTAGTTGCTATATTTTCAGATTTATTTTCCTATACATAAATGTGTTCTTTATTATGAAATTAGTAATACACATCATCTAAACAGAATAGGTTCTGGTCCTAAATAATTTAATAACATATTTTGACCTTTGCCTCTGATGTAAACTATTTCACAATTATTTTCCCTATTTTCTAAAACTATTCATTACTTAAAAATGTGTCCCTAAATGTGAATAATAAATTAGACAGATTCAATTCAGTCCAAAATATGTTTTTATCTCACTCCAAAGTTTTCTAAATACTGAGAAAGTTTTTAATTTAATTATGACAATATGTTGGTACCACTTTTTAATTTTTAAACACTAGCCACATATTCAATTTCCTAATTTAAATACTAAACAGGGCTAAAAAGGTAAACTCACCCCATTACAGGGTCTATAATATTATTTTCAGAATTTCCAGGGGTCTAGCTACACTTATCAGAGGTGTTTTTCCTAATTTTTATTAAATCCAGGGGGCTAAAACTGATTTTTAAATGAATTTACATGATTTTTTGGAGTTCCAGGGGCTAGATCAGAAGTTTCTGGGGCTAGCTCTTATTTCCCGAGAACCCCAGGGGGTAGCACGTAAGATTTCCAGTCTTTATAACGCGGGGCTGACGTGGACCGTCCGATTTAAACCGACGGCTGAGATTATAACGTCGAACCGGTACGCGGGGTTTTAAACTCTACCGTGCGATTTAAAATAAACGGCGCACAGGCGGCCACGTCGCTCTGATCGAGCGTGGGCGGCGCTGCCGGCGGCGCACGGCGGCGGAAAGCGGCGATCTCGCCGGAGACTTTGGATCTTCAAGAATTCTTCCTAGAATTGTGATTTTATGGCATAGATCGGTGGAGGGGAGGTCGGGGATCTCACCTCGGGGGTTTTCTTGAGCTCGGAGGTCCTGGAAGGTGATCGTCGACGAGGTCCGAGGCGAAACCATGGCGAAGCTCGTCGGCGCTGTGTTTACACCGCAAGTCACCGAGTTTTCTGCACCTTCAAGGTTCCCCGGATGCGGTGGATCAAGACCAGCGAGTTAGATCGGAATTTCCGAGCTTAGATCGGTCAGAATTCGCCGGAGAAGTCTCGGTTCTCACCGGAGGAAAATCGGCGGATCGCGTGGGAATAACAGAATGAGGCCGGGGTTTTTATAGACGGGGGAGGGCGGCGGGGTGGTTTATATCAAGTCTGCGTCGCCTACGAACAGAATTCAGCGGGGATACACTGAAATCCCGATCGGTTTTGATTCGGGTGAGAGGGAGTCCGGCGCGGGCGCGAGGTAGAAGACGAGCTGGTGGGTCCCACCTGTCAGCGGAAGGAAACAGCTCGCGCGGCTGCGGGCTGGTGCGGCGCTGGTTGGGCCGGCTGGTGGGTTGCGGCCCACTGGCCTGTTTTTTTTCTGTTTTCTCTTTTTCTTTTTCTATTTCTTTTCTGATTTGAGTTTAATTTGAATTCCAGTTTGAATTTGAATTTTTGCAAAACATGCAACACGTCCAAAAATTTTTAAATTCCCCTCTTAACATGATTTAGGGTTTTAAATCAAAATTTTGGGGTGTTACAGGTTGACACGTGTCCAACAGTGACGGACCTCCCGGAGGTAAGCTCCGGCGGCGACACGTGTCCCATAGAACCGGACCTCTCGGAGGTGAGCTCCGAGATTGACACGTATCCCGCGCGACTGGTCCTCTGATTTCCGCGGTGACAAGCTCCGAAGGTGACACGTGTCCTGTGGCTGGCCTTGCTTCTCCGCAGAGGCTAGCTCCGGGGGCAACACGTGTCCCATGGGGTCGGACCTCTCCCCCTTTGCGGGGATGAGACCCGAGCCTGCCACGTAGCCAGTTGAGCAATGGACCTCTCCCCATTTGTGGAGATGAGCTCCGAAGGCGCCACGTGGCCAGCGGCTCGCGGGAGTTGTCTTCCTCGCTCTTGGTAAACTGGATTTTGCTCTTTTTGGCTATCTTTTTTATTCTTTCTCTGTTCCCACTTCTTTTAAAATGTTTTCTCTACATGAAACATGAATACATGCAGAAACCAAAAATGAGGGTGTCACAGTGCTCATAAGAAATTAAAATTTCTCTGTTGTACCTTGCTGAATACATTGTCAAAGGGGGGGGGGGGGGGGAATTGTTCACACATTGCACACATTCACATGTGTTTTGGCACGATTCTTCTCAGGGGGAGAATTTTTGTTATTTTTGTTTTTCTTCTCATTTTATTTCTGATTTACAAAGGGGGAGAAATTGTTTTCAAAACTTTTCATGTGAATAAGCCAATGTTCGGATTTTAAGTGGTGTTGCCAATGCATTCATCAAGGGGCAGATTGTGAGACCTATGTTTGCTGAATACATTGGCTTTGACGACAAAAGTTTTGAATACTACCAAAACACCTTTTTAACAAGGTCCGACTCTAGGTCCTAGCCCTGCAAGGTCCGACGATAGGTCCGACTTGTTTTGGGAAGCTCCGGCAAGGTCCGACGTAAGGTCCAATTTGATTTGTCTACGTCTGACTTATTTTGGCTAGGTCCGACTTGTTTTTGCTAGCTCCGGTGCTAGGTCCGACTAGCTTTGATAAGTTCCGTGCTAGGTCCGACTAAGCTTTAGTAAGCTCCAGCGCTGGGTCCGACTAGCTTTGGTAAGCTCCGGTTCAAGGTCCGGTTAGCTTTGGTAAGGTTCGGAGCTTGATTACAATGGTTCTGATTTTAACTTGCAATGTTTCGAACTTGCTTTACTCTTATGGAAAGTTTGCTTAGTATTATTTTACTAAGTTTTTGGTGTGTTTTGGTGGTTATGGCTGATATCATTTTGCTATGGTTTACAACATGCTTATGTGAGGTGCTCACGTAAGATGTTGTAGTTTCGGAACTAACGAGAGTCAAGTCGAGGACTTGTGCTCGGAAGTATTGGTTGTTTATTCATGTGCTGGTGTTGCTTGAGTTCAAGACTTGGCTGATGACGGGATACATTGAACTAGTCTTAGGGAGAAGATGAGGTTCAACAACCAAGTTCGGGAGGAATTGTGCTTGAGTTGATCGGGAGGTCGCGCATCATGTTTGGATCAGGAACAATGCATATGAAGGTATCGTGGACATTGTTGGAAGGTGTTTGCACGTGTGCAAGGAGTGCATGGATGTGGCAACATGGTTCTAAGGCATGGTAAAGAGATATGGAAGTGGAGATATGGTTAAAAAAGTTCAACCGGCTGGATTTTGCGCTCAGGCTGCGGCTGAGGCGGTTATGGTTTGGTTATCATAGGATTTCGTGTTAGGCATGAAGTAGAGTTGTTTTAGGAATGTTTGGGACGTTCCGAAGGTGTTTGGAAGTCTTAAGATTGCTTCTATCTGTGTATAGAAGAGTCTTGAGCAGTATTGGAAAGTTACAGTTTGAATCCAAGTAGGAGTAGGAGTCCTAGTTTGAATTGGATTGGCCATAGAGCTGGTTATATAAGCAAGGGAGGCCAAGGCTCGTGGAGAGCACGACTTTGGAGATGTTCCTCTTGTGTTTTGATAAATAAAATTCGTATTCTAAAGGAACTTTTGTGCCTTGTTCGTCCGACTTGTTTCAGACAAGTTTTTCTCGTCGAGTTTCTGTTCAGCACTACCTTGCTTTGGTGGTTTTATCATAACTAGAGTTTTACAGATCCAATTGATGTGATTCTTTTTGGGTTATCTTCACAACTTGATTATCTATCATCTGTGAAAATTTTACGGTCACTAAATTTGTGGTTTATGATCTACACGAGTTTCTTTGCAGTATTCAAGAACTGTTTTCTCACGTAGGATAGATTGACCTTTGTTCGATCTTTCGATCGTAACTTGAGTTTCTCTCAACGGATTTTCATGATTCTTGTTGTGACGTATTTGTTACTTGATTCTCTACAATATATACCAGTTTTGTCACAGTTGAACACGTTTAGAGTAGTCGCACACACGGTTTCTTTAACAGATCGGTTTTCTGCTGAGGGGTGTTTTGTTGCTTCCGCTGAAAAGTTTTTTATCTACCATTCACCCCCCTCAGGTAGATTTACACGTGTACTTCGATCCTACACCAAGTGATAGTCTCCTGGTCAACATGAGCATTGCAAAGAGCATCCCACCAGTCAGCGGCTGCTCCCGTAAGTTGGTGCGATGCGAAGAGAACTTTCTCCGGATCATTGCACTGAACAATAGCAAGCTTCTTCTCCATGGACTTCAACCAATCGTCGGTCTCCATGGGATCATTAGCTTGTGCAAAAGTAGGCGGTCGAGTCCTCATGAACTCTCCCAGTCGGTTGTGAGCCGGCGGTGGTGGTGGTGGTGGCAGTGGTGGTGCAGGAACAGGGTTAGGATTGTTGTTGTTGTTGGCTTGCAGCTGACCCAAAGTTTGGATCATAGTTTGCATGAGCTGGTTCTGCATAGCCATCAACCGTTCAAGTTTGTTTTCACCAGCCGTGGGGTTAACATTCTCAGGAACTTCAACGTGGTCACCCTCTTGTGGTTCATGGTTGCCACGGACGTTCCTCCTTTGTCGGCTGGCGTTTTCCCTCACCATCTGTGAGAGAGAGTTGGGTGGAATAGAAGTTAGAAGTTTAGATGGATCCCCCAACTATATGCATCAAGGAGGATGGACTAAATATATTTACTTTTATATGAGGATGTGAACAAGTGACGAAACACCTCACATCCCTGTACTATGTGTGGATGTGGACCTTCGCTGAAGCGCGCCACAACTCACACTAAGCACACAAACTCAAGCAATCATCACAAAAGTTCACACCACTCCTATTCAAGCTTCTATGGTTTAAACATTCCTATGGGTTTTAGGGTATCCGTTCTACCTAGGCTTGCATCCTACGGTCAAGGTGGTTCTGATGCCAATCTATGCATTCTACCTAGGCTTGCGTCCTATGGTCAACGTGGCTCTAATGCAAATCTGTGAATTCTATCTAGGCTTGCGTCCTACGGTCAACGTGGCTTCTAATGCCAATTTGTGACTAGGCTTGAGTCCTACAGTCAATGTGGCTCTGATGCCAATCTGTGACTAGTCTTGTGTCCTACAGTCAACATGTCTCTGATACCAATCTGTGACTAGGCTTGCGTCCTATAGTCAACGTGGCTTTCATACCAATCTGTGACGTCTGGTCCCGTGAAAACGGAACCCAACTGATGCATATGTGTGCCCAGGATGTTCATCACACATATACATGTAATTCACAAACTGAATTCAGAATATAACCATGAATAAATGGGTTTAAGTACTTTGTTACAAAGACTCGAGGTCTCATTCACAAGTCTCTAATTTATTCTAGCAGCGGAAGTCTTCTAAACGATAGTGGAAGCAAACTAAACAGCGACAGCGGCTCCATCTCCTACTCCACAGGCAAGTTGACGGTATATCACACGGCTAGTACTCCACATGGTCTTCGAAGTACTCCTCTCCTGTTGCTGATGTTGTATGATAATGCAAGGGTGAGTACTTGTCGTACTCAGCAAGTGCAGGAAATGTATGCCATGTAGCTTCTAACAAGGTAGGAACAAAAAGGCTCATTGCAGAAAGCAAAGTTTATTTCTCAAACATGATAAAAACAGAAACTAACTTTAAGTGAATTTAATCCCAACATATATCCAATTAAAACATCAACATACCTCCATCATATTTCACCACCTCTCATGTCTCATCCAGCCATTTATCGTTCTCAACTTTTTCTCATGCTCATGAATACCATCTCATATTCATGATCATCTCATCTCGTATTTGATTCCATCTCATAACCGAGACCAAAGCTCATTATCATGACTCAATAGTCCCGATCTCATTACCAAGGCTCAACAGTCCAAAAACCAAACCTCAATGACCAAACCATAACCAAACCAATAACCAAACCAATGACTATCCCAATAACCATCCCATCTAATCATGTGAGTTGTCCAGGCGCTTGTGACCGTAAGCTCGGCTATCATGATAGTTTTACACTTTTAAGAGGTTGCACCACTTTACCCACAAGTTTATGATTTTGTCACCCGTCGGTGACTGCAGAACCTCCATTATACCAGTACACAACCGTCGGTGTATGGCCAAGAGATCACAAAATAGCCTTTACAAAGGGGCTACTAGATGTATGGACTCACTAAGGTTTTGCCGGTAGGCTCGAATCACCATTCTCCCACCTACGGGCCCCCTCATGTGCCATGTGGTTCCCAGGACAGTCCTCTCTCGACTCCCATTCCCCGCGCCTTTCACGGTCCATAACAATCTAGCAACTTCCCTAATTAGTCAGCTAAGTCGCACCCATATTTGGCCTTGTGGTGGCACTGTCATCCTGGCATGTGCTGGCATGAACCGGTCCTTAGATCTACGGCAAGTAAACCACCATCTCATTCTACAACATCCACGAACCAAGCTTGCCTAGATCTCCCCGATTCATGTTCATTATCAACGTCAAGTTCTTTATTATCATTGTTCATATGAGTGGAGTAGCTAGACACATTCTATCTCGCTTCCCATAACCCGTAGATTAGCGAAGCAAAAACAACAATACCCGACTCATCAACTTTCTGGGAGACAAGGGTGGTTAACAAAACTAGTAAACTCCTATAAAAGGGTTCCCATCAAGTTGACTCAAGCATACACAGCTTTCGCAAACAAAACAGTTTTAAATCATGCGATCAATATGGTCAAGGGGCACTTGCCTTGTTCCTGTGGCTCTGATTGCTCATGTGTCTCGATGTTCTGGTGCTGTAGTCCTTCGTACGTAGCTCCCTGAGCTTGTTTTTCTACTCACGATCACGCACATACAAGATTCACAGCAATCAATCATCATGCACAATTTTTACTTAAGATGCAATGGTGTAGGTGCATGCTAATCTTATGGTGTTATCAGTTTGTACGTGTTCTTGCATGTTTTAACGGCTTTGCATGGGGTTTTACGATGAACAAAGGTGTAAGGATCAAGTGTGGACGTGGTGATGATCTTGACTCAAGATCTAGATCAATTCCACCATCAGAACTGATCAACACATGATCTGTCGACACGAAAAAGCTTCTGTTCAAAGGGATCGAAGAAACAGATGCAAAGAAACCGCGATGACATCGTAAGGTGGTAATGGAGACCTACCTTACTTCCTTCGGGGCCTTCCTCCTAGCAATGGCAGCAGGATAACTCGTCGGCTCTCTTCCAGCGATGGCGATCATGACGGGGCTTGTCGGCGGTCACCAGTGGGGCTCACCGTCATCTGAACTCTAGCGAGGGGGTGGAAAGTCTAACTCGGCGAGCTGGGGCTAGGGCTTTCAAGTCGTCGACTTGAGAAGGTGTTATGGCCAAGGGGGTGTTTTGGATTCTATTTATAAGGGGATAAAGAAGAGTCCTACTCCGATTGGATTTCAAATAAGAGTCCTATTCAATTTGTTTTTGGATCATAACAACTTATCTTCAATTGATTTGGTTGCAGTATTCAACATGGAAGAATTTGTGTCAGTTTCCTCAGTACCAGGTACTCGCGTACAGGGGAAAACCACTTACGGATCTCGTCCTTCAGCAGGGATAAGCTCCGGTGGCTCCATGTGTCCAGCGGGGGCCGGGCTTCCCTTCTCCGCAGAGGCGGGCTCCGGTTGTGCTGCGTGTCAGGCGGGTGGGACCTCCCTCTCCTTAGAGGTGAGCTCCTGGTGCGCCACGTGTCTTGGCGGGCGGGACCTCCCCTCTCCCTCAGAGGAGAGCTCCGCGTACGCCACATGTCAGTGCCGGACCTCCCCTCTTTTCGGACGTGAGCTCCGAGTGTGCCACGTGTCCAGCAGCGCCGGACTTTCTTTCTACTCAGAGATGAGCTTCGAGGTCGAGACGTGTCCATTGGTTTTGGACCTCCCTTCCCTTCGGAGGTGTGCTTCAAGGATGACACATGTCCCGTAGTGTCGGACCTCCCTTCTCTAGGGAGGTGAGCTCCGAGGATGACACGTGTCCAACAGTGTCGGACCTCTCGGAGACGAGCTCCAAGGGTGACATGTGTCTCATGGGGCGGACCCCTCGGAGGTGAGCTCCGAGAGCAACACATGTCCCGTGGGGCGGACCTCTCAGAGGTGAGCTCCGAAAGCGACACGTGTCCCGCGGGGTTGGGCCTTGCTTTCCCGCAGCGACTAGCTCCGGTGGGGACACGTGTCCTGCGGGGCTGGACCACGCTTCTCCGCAGAGACAAGCCCCGGAGGCAACACGTGTTTAGCGGGTCGGACCTCGCCCCTTCCACAGAGGCTAGCTCCGAGCCTGCCACGTGTCTGACGATGTCGGACCTCACCCCTTCCACAGGGATGAGCTCCAAAAACCCCACGTGGCCAGCAGGCCACGGGAAGTGTCGACAGTGCTCCTCGGCGAACTGGAATTGGCTCTTTTCGGCTGTATTTCTGATTCTTTCTCCATTTCTACTTCTTTTAAAATGTTTCTTTATATGAAATATGCATGCATGCGTGAATATCAAATTGAGGGTGCTACATATACGCCTGTGATAACTCCATTATTGCAGGCGGTTCAATACCTACTACTAGCCGCCTGTGAAGAATCTTAATCACAGGCAGTTTGAAACATAAAGAGTATCCACCTGTGTAACTCTATTATCACAAGCGGTTCTATACCTAGGAATAGCCTCTTGTGAAGACTTTTTACCACAGGCGGTTTGTAACGTAAGAGTATCCGCCTGTGATAACTCTATTATCGTAGGTGGTTCAATACTTACTACTAGCCGCCTGTAAAGAATCTTTATCACAGGCGGTTTGTAACATAAACAGTATCCACCTGTGTAACTCTATTATCGCAGGCGGTTCTTTACCTACGACTAGTAGCCTGTGAAGAATCTTTATCACAAGCGGTTTGTAACGTAAGAGTATCCGCCTATGTAACTCTATTAACGCAGATGGTTCTTTACCTGTGACTAGCCGCTTGTGAAGAATCCTTATCACATGCGGGTTGTAACATAAGATTATCCTCATGTGTAACTCTATTATCGTAGGCGGTTCTTTACCTACGACTAGCCCCCTGTGAAACTATATTATCACAAGCGGTTCGTTACCTACGATAAGCCATCTGTGAAATTATATTATCACACACGGTTTGTTAGGTATTACATGCTGTTATTCCAGGTCAATATCATATGCACATTCACACACAGTAGAAACAATATATTCTGACAAGCATTATCGACACAATGTCACCAAAAAGTCATATCATATACATATATGTAAGTACAATACATCTCAATTCATATACCATATTGATGATTAGTATACTGGCAAAGTTCTGGCACATCAGCTATTACACCTGTGTCATCGAAGAACTACCCTTTTCGGTGCAAATTTTCACGACGCATGAAGGTACACAGTTTGTTTGCAATCTTCTATGCTCCTCCACTAGGCATATCTCTAGAAACCAGCCATTCTTCATCCACATTCTTCATGTGCTGCAATGAAACACATAACAAGGTTTAGAATATGTTGTGCGACAACGATAACATAATAGTATTAAAATACGCTAGTTACAATGAAAACAAAACTCAAAAGTAAGGAAAATACAATATTGATGTTAAGGATAACTTACATCCTGACGATTCACTCTATATTCGCAACCGGTCCGAAGATGCTCACATACATAATACTCGCATAAGACGCTCCTAGAAGGCTGCTTGGGACAAGGATAATATGTTGATATATGTAATGTGTCCTTATTAGCAGGTCTCTGACCGCCAAGTTTTTTTGCATAAATCCGCCAAGCGCTGTAATACAAGGAATGTCATATAAGAGTTGCCAACCTATATATATGTGTGTATATTAAAAGTATCGAATAACCGTACTTTCTCAAAATGTCAAGGAAATCTTTGTAAGTATCTTGTGAGTATCGGCTGAGTCCAAGACCGTTACCAAACCCTATGTTGGCTTGATGAAGATCATTATGTAGTGTTTACTGCACACGTACAAACACACGTTTTAAGTTAAAAATTAGCAATAATTGTTATTTCCATGCCATGTGTCAAACTTACTCGAAGTGGTACGGAGCCTTTACGAGGTCCTTGCCTTCTCTGACAAAGTTAAACATGGCATGTCCTATGTAGGCTGCAACCTTTGTCTTTTTATCCCTCTTTTGGCTTGCGATTGATTTTTCAAATTGTTTTTTTGTCATGCGCTTGTACTGTTCTGAGTCCCATTGCACCTGAAAATTGAAATTCGACTTTGCAATCACTATAGGGTCAAGAATCACTGTCTTGGACTTCATCTTTTCATTATCCATGTATTGCATCCTATTGAATAAGTACGGAATTGTTCTAATCTCATGACATGTGTATGCGTGTAGTAAGAAAAAAAGCAAATACGAAATATTAGAGGCACTTACAAGCACCAGACGAGTAGCAGGTTAATTTCGAGCATGTCTCGATAGAAAAGGCTCCACAGATCTTCAAAGAGAAGGGCTCATTTATCTTCTCTAACTCTCCAGAATTCTTCTTTTGGCACACGAAATGTGATATAACAAATATATTTTGTGCTGGCAGTGATGTACCAAAAATCAAAATTCGACTTTGCAATCACTATAGGGTCAAGAATACCTGTCTTGGACTTCATCTTTTCATTATCCATGTATTGCATCCTATCGAATAAGTACGGAATTTTTCTAATCTCATGACATGTGTATGCGGTAGTAAGAAAAAAGCAAATACGTAATATTAGAGGCACTTACAAGCACCAGACGAGTAGCAGGTTGATTTTGAGCATACCTCGATAGAAAAGGCTCCGCAGATCTTCAAAGAGAAGGGCTCATTTATCTTCTCTAATGCTCCAAAATTCTTCTTTTGGCACACGAAATGTGACATAACAAATATATTTTGTGCTGGCAGTGATGTATCACTCGTGCATTCTGCCGATGTCATGAACGACTTCCCATTCTCATATTCAGGAGGAACATCCTGAATATTGTATACCGGAACTCCTGATTTAACTAAAGCTGTCTCCCGAGTATATTTCACACCGTCTTATTCCCACTCAATATTTTTTAATGCTGGCTCGTGTGGAGCACGAGATGCATTATATTTTGGAATATTTTTCTTCATTTTTTTCCAAATATTCTGACACTTCTTTAGAAGGTTCCTTATTTTTGTATGAGTTAACTTTCACAGGCACTGACCGATGAGTAGTCGTCAGAAGTTGGACATTGGCATGTTGTTGAACCTGTTGTTCAACTTATTGCTCTTTACTACCAGCATCTTGCTCTTGTACTGCTTCAATCTGTTTTTCAACTGGTTGCTCTTGGTTATCTTTACTAGCAAGGTTACTATCATCCTTACTGGGACATAGCGGGAGTGGATCTTCCTGGACTTTCGGCGAACAAGACGGGGCTGCATTCTTTCGAGATGCGATGGGGCTAGACCTTTGCTCATCATCCAACAACACAATATTGCATCAGTGCCAAAGGATTAACTGGTTTATGGCCTGCCCCAGAGTCGTGATCCCCTCATATGTGATGTGGTCTATTTCATAATCTTCATAATCATTATCAATGATCTGAATAACTTGCACCACGGCATAATACAACAGAAGTGGATTGCCGTTGAAGGCAAGGTTCGGCTTTGCCATAGCAGCGACAACCTGTTTTTTTTTTCTCCCTGCTCTGCCGATTGGGACAAGAAGACGACAATATTTGTCCTTAAGAATATCATCGATAGGGAACTTATGGGTTGACCCTGAGCCTGGCACAGAACCTACGCTGCTACGGTAGGAAGTTGGAGATATCAAATGCTCCATTGCCACGGGAACCATCGCTCTATTCTATGGCGTTAATTGTCCCAATTTTATAAGTTCATCTATTCTTTCTTTCACAGATGCCTTGACCTTTTGATCAATCGTATCTTTATTTGTCTTCTTGAACTTGTCACGTCTTCTGAATAACTCTTTATCATTCGGGAAAATATTTCTCCAGGACATTAGAGAAGAGATTGCTCAAACCCGTACACCGTGTTCAGGGTTGCCTAGGATAGCGGTAAGTTGGTCATTCTCCCTCTTTGGCTTGATGAGACCCTTCTGTTGCTTTTCAATTACTTCTTTCATTTTTTGCTCTATTTGGTTCATAGAGTTGGGATTTTAAAGTTTGCCCTCGCTGGTTAAATCTGACCGAGCTAAGACCCACCACTTAGTTCTCTCATCGCAGCCTTGTAGCGGGTCAGGATTGCCCTTACATCTGCGGAAGTCCACATCCACACATAGTAGAGAGACGTGAGATGCTTCAGCACTTGTTCACATCCTCATATAGGCTGATATTAATGAAAGAAGTTGCTTCGTTCATACACCTTGATGCATATAGTTGGGAAATCACATCTGTCAATTCTAAATTCTATTCCGAGAGTAAGCCTTATAATAAGGGGGTAGACTTTCTCGCCAATCTTATTGTCTTGGATTCCCAAGGGATTGACATAATACTTGGAATGGATTGGTTAAGCAAGCACAATAGAGTGATTCAATGTGCTGAGAGGATCGTGTAGTTGACAAGTGAGAACAGTACTCGTATTGAGTTCGAGGCAGCCCAATCGGAAACTGAGAAGGCAGCGCTGAACCACATTGAAGAAGCAACATTGGAAATTATTCCGGTGGTTCAAGAATATTCAGATGTGTTCCCGGAAGAACTTCCAGTTATATCACCTGACCAGGACATTGAATTTGCTATTGATTTAGTACCCGTAACTGAACCTATAGCGAAGAGGCCGTATAGGATGCCCGCTAATGAACTAGTGCAGCTCAAGAAGCAAATTCAGGAACAGCTAGAAAAGGGTTTTATACTCCCAAGCTCGTCACCATGGGGAGCCCTCTGCTCTTCATAGACAAGAAGGATGGGACCCAAAGGATGTGTGTGTATTATAGGTCTCTCAATGAGGTGACGATCAAGAATAAGTACCCGCTTCCCCGTATAGAGGACCTGTTCGACCAAATGAAAGGTGCCCGAATATTCTCCAAGATTGATCTTCGGTCGGGATACTTCCAGCTAAAGATTAAGCCCTCCTACATACCCAAGACTGCATTTCGAACACGGTATGGTTCGTATGAATATACCGTTATGTCTTTTAGGTTAACAAATGCACCCACATACTTTATGTACCTCATGAATAAGGTCTTCATGGAGTACATGGACAAGTTCGTCATGGTTTTCATCGACGATGTCATGGTGTATTCGAAAAGCGAGGAAGAACATGAAGAACACTTGAGATTGACGTTGCAGAAACTGCGAGCGCATCAATTGTATGCCATGTTCAGCAAGTGTCAATTTTGGCTAAAGGAGATATCGTTCCTAGGCCACATCATCTCCGAGGGAGGAGTATCGGTTGATCCCGGAAAAGTGAGAGATATTCGGAGTTTCCTTGGGATGGCTGGATACTACCGCCGGTTCGTCAAGGATTTCTCCAAAATAGCGAATCCTATGACTGAATTGCTAATGAAGGGAAAAGCATCTCAGTGGACACCAGTGTGCCAAGAAAGCTTTGAGGAGATCAAGAAAAGACTAACCACAGCGCTGGTTTTGGTATTGCCGGACGTGAGCAAGAGCTTCGACATATATTGTGACGCATCAAGACAAGGGCTTGGATGTGTGCTCATGCAAGAAGGACAAGTGGTAGCCTATGCATCGAGTCAACTAAAGAAACACGAGCTGAATTACCCCACACATGACTTGGAACTTGCAGCCGTGGTACATGCATTGAAGATTTGGAGACATTATATCCTTGGCCACCGATGTGAAATCTATACGGACCACAAAAGCCTCAAGTATATATTTGAGAGAGGCCCGGCCTTGATCACGGGGCCGTGCGGCCTCGCACAGGGATCGCATTGGGTGGTGCCGTGTTATGCGGCACCCAACAACACACAAATAAGGAATACGGCATTACATAAATCAAAAGTGGAAGCTTACAATTATTCTTTGTAAATAATTTACAAAATATAGCTACAGCGGAAGTCTATAAACATCTCACGTTGAATATCTAAGAAGCACTCGAAAAGAGGTCCAGCCCGCGGACTCCTTTCACTAGCAACACGAAGACATGGCAGCGGCTAGGTCTTCCATGTGATACATGACTCGGAAGTTCCTGAGTCTCACCGGACAACCCTCTTTATAGCGTCGAGGTTTACCTGCAAAACCACTTATATAGCAAGAGTGAGCACAAAGGCTCAGAAAGACTGAACCGTCTCTCCTAAAGCATGCAACTCTACATGAGAGTAACTTAAGACCTAATCCTGTAGTTTTGCGAAAAGACTCGCCTACGAGTTCATCCTTATCTTTCAGATTTTTAGACATAATAGTAGTGACCTTGCGCCTAGCAACATTGGAACTCCACAATCAAACAAGAAACGCTTCATTCCAATGTTACTTGTCCCAAGGTGGAAAAAATTAACTTTAGTGTGCTCTATCTCTACTTCAAACATGGTTTTCATGCAATTTATAATTAGCATAACAGCATTTAAAACTTTGCAAACTATTCCCACATAACTTGATTACTACGTCACAACACAGGGAGCAGGCGGTAATCAATAACCGCGATGGACGGTGATTCGAATCAAACACTACCTGGATAACTTGACACATACACCTGCCTCTGAAGACCCATCTCAGGCGTCCTTCATTACGTCATATGTGGCCACCTTTCGCAGGACACTAGACTGTAGAACCGGTCGCGCCGTCACGGGCTCATAGGTCTAACGAGACGATGTGGTATGCCTCTACAACCCAGTGAACCTGGTACATCGGTTTCCTGATTCCCATATGTCAGTAAGCATCCGGTACACAACTCAATACCTGCTCCTTGGTGCCGCACACGCATCGGTCCTTAACCGACACAGGCAGAGCTACTTGACCAAGACCTCGTCTTGTCGCTGCCTAACCATCCTTCCCGGTCTCATCTTTGGAAATGTAAACTTTAGTTTGCCCTCTTTTTCCATCTACACCCAGGTAGTCCCGTCTATAGCTCACGAGTAGATTCCAACTACTCGACTTCTACCGGATGTCCTAAGCTATTTAGCACGGCATTATTCTACAGCGATGACCCACTTCTACCCTTGACCACAGGGTTCATGTTTGGTTATGCAAGTGGAGTATAAAACATCCTTAACCTAATGCACATACAAACTTTGACCAATAGTAGTGAACAAAGGAAAACTTTAAAAACAACTTAAGTGCAAACTGGGGCTTGCCTTGGTTTTGCAGGTGGCTAAGTCAGATAATATGAAGTTATTTGCTGATGATGACTTGAAGCTTAATCCCTGCCTTCTTGCTCCTCGATCAAATCTTCACTTATCCACGTTTAACCACTACACAATATGAATATGTATACATGTTTAATTATACAACTTTTTGCTAACAAATGCTAAAGCCAAGTTTAAAAATGGAACTCTGTTCAAGTATTTAAAATGACACTGGGGGTGGTGGTTTGGGTGTGTGTCTAAGCACTATCATCAAGTGAGAAGTGAGGTTCATCACTTGGGTGGTGATCACCTAATTGGTTGAAAAGAACACTACTGATCCAGGGCTCCAATGGAGCTGGAAATTTTCTTGTGAGTTCCTTGTCACAAGAAGGTCCTCTGGACCAAACTTCAGAATGTTTCACTAAGTAGATCACCCAGAATAATTCCCTAAGAATTTAAGCAAAAAATAATTAATTCTTAATAAATTTTCACTGTCATGCAAATTCAGGTGAACTACAATTTCAAGAATAGTTCAGAGATTATGCCTGAATTTTCATAGGATTTTTGGAGCTAAGGAATGCCCAGAACTGAATTTCCAAGTTTTGGAAATTCACTGAAAATGTTTCTGTATTCATTTGAATACAGAAACTTGAAATCAGAATTACCCTCACTAATTCAACTCCAAATGAGCTGAAACTTTTACAGGCGTCTCCTAATATCCTAAATAATATTCTGGAATAATTTGGGGATTTTTGGATGAACCAAAATCCCTCAAAAATTCTTTTTCTGAAAAGTTTTAAAGAATTATCCAGAATTTCCTATTCGTTTTCATGCAAATTGGGTTGCATATTTGGATAGAGTTTTTCATCCTGAATCCAACCCAATTTGAATCACTAAATTTGGAGCTTCCTAGCAAAAGTTATGAGGTTCTAAAGTTTGAACTAAATCTAGAATTCAATTAAACCGGGGAAATGTTTAAACTCTGACAGTGGCCCCATCCCCACGTGTCAGCTGCTGAATTCAAGCCACACGGGGCCACAGACCCGTTTCTGCGTTGTCACAGACTGATCCGAGGCCACAGAAAATCCCACTCCCTTGCAACAGAGACTGACACGTGGGCCAGACCCCATCTTCGTCTTCCTCCAGCCGCCCGCGCTCCCGCGCCGCCGAGCTCACCGGAGCTCTCGCCGGGAGTGGGTTCCGGTGCTCGGAGCTTGCTGGTTCTCGCCGCCCCACGTATTTTCGTGCGAGGAACACTTTGCCGGGCGTATCTCAGATTGACAACGGCCGGAAACCTAGGTGCGACGGCGACAGCGTCTGTGGCAACTGCCACGATATCGCTAGGGCGTTATACCGCATCAAACACGTCACCTTTTGCTCGTACAGCACCACTGCATCGAGGAGAACACGGACCCAACCGCCAATCTTGCTGGAACTCGCTGGAAGTATGACCTCACCATCGGGTTAGGTCAAAATCCGGCGAAAATCGAAAAACTCGATGAACAGCGGCTTTGCTCGATGGTTCTTGGTGGTTCTTGATCCTATGAACGCGCACGGGGGTATAGAAGGTGTATGTATAAAGGTCCCAAAAATGTGAATACAAAGAAACTCTTGTTTGCAAAAGTTTTGTTTCATATGAGTGAAATTTGGGACTTGTTAAAACTTTTCCCCACATGTGATAACACACATGAGGGTTTTCTTCACACAAGTCAAATGTTTATTTGAGAACTTGGAACCCTGGAGGGGTCTAAAACAAAGATGGAAAGTTCCCATATGTGTGAGGAAACAAAAATCAGATTTGGAACAATTTGTTCAAATAAAAATTCAAATGAGAACAATACAATAGAATTCAAAACTGTTGTGCTGAAAATCTCATTTGTAGCGGCCAAACTAAAAATCAGGTTTCATATTTGAATTCCGTGGGTCCAAATTAGGGGGTGTGCAAAGTTTCATGATTTATGGAAATGATTTGCAACCCATTTTTCAAATGGACTTTAAATGACAAAGAATTCAAATGCATATTTGAATTTGGATAAAACTTGCCCAATTATCCAAATGCCTCTCAGATTTAAACTTCCACAATTGAATTCCATCAATATTCAAATTGGGGAGATATTTTAGAGGGGATAAGGAGGACTGACATGTGGGACCCACATGTCATTGGGAGCACTGAAATTGCAAAAGATCTTCAGTCCTCAGTCTTCATTTGCTCTCCTCTCACGCGAAGCAACGGCCGAGACCGATTTTCCTCCGCTCGACACCGAGGTCGGCCGCAGCCACCTCCTACTGGCTCCCCGTCGCGCTGGAGAGCTGCTGGACGTCGGCAGCTACCGCCTCACGCCTTCTCCCGCCTCTTAACCGAAGCCACGGCGCTGTTTCCTCTCTTCCTCGCGCCGAGAGACAGAAATGCGGCCGCTCTTCTTCGATCGATCGGGTACTCGGGCAGAGCAAGTGAGCAGCGCCTCTGAGCAGCAAAACAACACCACCATCGTCCCCACGACCTCCTCGAGCCATCGCCAGGTGCGTTCGTGCAACCTACGCCGAGAACCTTGAGTTTCCGCGGCGGCCGCCATACCACGGCAGCGACGTGCTCCCATGGACAGCCTCCTCCAGAGCGTTTCACGACCAAGCAAGGCCACTCTGGGTCGCGTAGGAGCTCCGTGCAGCTTCCACCCGAAGCACAGAGCCTGCCTCGGCCTCTCGACAGCGAATTTTGAAGATCCTCTCCGGCCGGTGAAAACCAACCTTCCGGTATGATTTTGCAAAATTTCCGATCGATTGTTGTTTAGACACCACGAAACTTCGCACACACGGGCTACACTTGAGGGCGCACCAGTTTTCTTTCGAAACCTCACATGAAACACACTGTGCACGGTGCAATTTCAAGCTTTCCGAAGGCGGCTATGGCGGGAAGGTGCGGGTGCACGATGAACCCTAAGTTAGAGCCATCTCCGAGCTATTTCCTTTCCACGTCGATGATCCCTAGCGTCCGCCGGTGCTCTAGAGCTTGGAAACCGAAGCCTAGATGGCTTAGGGCGTCGAGGCGACGTCGCCGGACTTCATCCGAGCGGGAGCAACGTCGCGGGCCACTTTGGGGCCCTGCCAGCTCGAGCAAACCCCACCAGTGTGTTCCTCACGCTGAATTAGGGGCTAGCGGCAAGTTTCAGCAGCTTCGATGGCCGGACGACCGATTCCGGAGCTTCTCCGGCGAGCCCGCCGGCGGGATGGCGCGGGGGCGGGAGGAAGACGAAGGTGCTACCGGCCCCACGCGTCAGTCGCCCGGCAACAGTGGGCTGGATATTCTGTGGCGCGGGATCGGCTGTGACAGCACGGGAAACAACCCTGTGACCCCGTGCGGCACGCTCCCGACAGCAGACACGTGTCCCTGGTCCCACAGTCAGGTTTAAACATTTCTCGGATTTATTCAAATCCCAGATTTTCCCCCAAACTTTAGAAGAGCATAACTTTGGCTAGGAACCTCCAAATTTAGTGATTCAAATTGGGTTAGATTCAGATTGACAAACTATATCCAATTATGCAACCCAATTTGTATGAAAGTCTTTATTTAATTCTGGAAAATTCTTTAAATCTTTTCAGAAAAAGAATTGTAGAGGGAGTTTGGTTTATCCAAAAATTCTCAAATTTTGCGAGAATATTCTTTAGGGTGTTATTAAACTCCTATAAAAGTTTCAGCTCATTTGGAGTTGAATTGATCAGGGTAATTCAGATTGTAAGTTCCTGTATTCAAATGAATACAGAAACATTTTCAGAGAATTTCCAAAACTTGTAAGTTCAGTTCTGGGAAATTATGAGCTCCAAAAATCCTAGGAAAAATTCATGTAGACTCTATGAACTATAATTGAAATTGTGGTTCACTGAGTTTGACATGAACATGGGTGTTACCTCAGAATTAATTCATCTTTGACTAAACACTTAGAGAATTATTCTGAATAACCCACTCCATGAAAAGTGCTAAATTTTGGTCCAGAGGACTTTCTTGTGACAAGGAACTTACATGAAAATTCCCAGCTCCATTGGATCTATGGATCACCACTGTCTTAGGTAACCTATTAAGGTGATCAACACTTAAGTGGGAAAGGCACTCAACACTTGATCATAGTGTTTAAACCCAACCCAAACCACTAGCACCAGTGTCATTTTAAATTCTTAAACAGAGTTCCAGTTTTAAAACTGTCATTAGATCTTACTAGCAAAAGCTTTTCAATTAAATACATATGCATGATCATATCATGTAGCATATACGTGAAGAAGGTGAGAAGGACTTGAAGTGAAGATCAAGGAGGAAGGAAAACAAGTGACCAAGCTCCAAGTGATCGTCACTAACTGATTGTAACCTTAGTCACCTGCAAAACAGGCAAGCCCCGGTTTGCATTTGAACAGTTTTATAAAGCATTTTCATTTGTATAGATCATAGCTTTGCATCGTTGATTGCATTACGTCTAGATGATATTGAAAACCCCACTTGCATGACCAGAAGTACCTAAGAGAGAAAGGGTAGAATAGCAACTCCTCGAGTGGATTCGGCTACGCTAAATGTTAGTAGGAAAGGTCCGGTAGAAGTCGAGTAGTTGGAAGCTACTCGCGAGTTTAGGGCTGGTTTACTCGGAACGGGTTCGAATTAGAAAGGATGAGGAAAGTTCACACATAAGAAATGGAGACCGGGCAGGAAGGTTTAGATGCAGAAGGTTGCAGGCCGAGCGTGCATAGCCCTGCCTGTGTCGGTTAAGGCCCGTCCGTGCTTGGCCCTGTTGGACAAGTTTGAGTTGTGTACCGGGCGCATACTGGCCATATGGGACCCAGGAAACCGATGTACCTTGGGAGATCCATAGTGGAACTTTTCCAACTGCCTTAGGCTTTCGGCGTCAGGGTAGCAGGAGGTATCTCGCTTAAGAACATACCACTGCGGGTATGTACCTTGAGGGAGCTTGCATACTCGGGGCAGTTGGACTGCGTCCAATGTGGAAGATCTTGGGAAAGGTGGTCGCGTACAACGTCAGTCGAGGTTGCTGCCGACAACTCGGAGTACGGGTGTACGTGTCGTGTAGTCCGGGCGTGTACTGATTCGAATCACCGTCGCTCGCGGTTATATGAGCATCCTTGCCCACTGCGTCTTGACGTAGTAAGAACTGAAACTGGTTATCTTTTGAACTTGATAAGACTGTGATGTAATTTGTATTTCAACCATGATTGATTTAGAGATAGGCTCATTAAACATTACTTTCACTTTGTGCAAGGAGCATCGCAACAAAGCGTTTCTTGTTTGATTGTGGAGTTGCGATGCTTTTCGGCTCAAGGTTTGTACAATGAGGCTTAAAAATCTGAAAGTTAAGGATCAACTTTAGGCGAGTCCTTTATGCAAACCTAACCAACCCAATTGCAACCGTCGTGGATGTAGAGTTTCTTGTTTAGGAGAGACGGGTCAGACTTGCTGAGCCTATGTGCTCACGCTTGCTATATAAGTGGTTTTGCAGGTTAACATCGACGCTAAGATCAAGGTTTTCTGGTGAGACTCATAGACTTCCGAGTCGTTTAACACAGGGAGAACCCAGCCGCTGCTGTTCTCTTCGTGTTGCTAGCGAGAGGAGTCCGCGGGCTGGACTTCTTCTCGAGTGCTCTTAGTTATTCGACGTGAGTTGATATAGACTTCCGCTGTAGTTCCTTGATGTAAAGTATTTACAAAGAAAAATTTATAAGCTTCCGCTATTGTTTTATGTAATACATTGTTCCTCATATGTGTGCTGTTGGGTGCCGCACAACACGGCACCACCCAATGCGATTCCCGGGCGAGTGGCCTGCCTCGGCTGACGGGGCCGCGTCAGCGTGGTATCAGAGCTGAACCCTGTCTCAGTCGGTACCGCGCCCGCCTCAGTTGGTATCAGAGCTGAGCCCTGTCTCAGTCGGTACCGCGCCCGCCTCAGTATGCTACGTCGTGTGGGGAGTGGTTTGACGTGTGAGACGAATTCGGCGAGTTTCTCACTTCGGTCATTATCGTATGTCGTTGGCAAAACTAAAATTCCGGCAAGCACGGTCCATGACACTCTGCCGGCATAGACATATTTTAGTTAATGGTCGTATAGTTGACGTTGTTGTGAAGCAAGAAGGTTTACAGGCACACCTTTTTGCTTTTGCAGCTCGGTGGGAGAAGCTCTGGGGTGGCCGGGCGACGTGATCTCGTCGCGGCGACTTCTTTCGGTGCTGTGGAGGAGAACCGAGCTCGACGCCGACGTTCCGACAGGGCTAGCGCCTGGTTCTTGCTTATGCCATGCTGAGGGAGGTCCGGCGGTGCTGTGGGGCAGCTTAGCTTGTCGTGCAACGGGGTGGAGCAGCCGGGCAGCGGTGAACCGATGGCTCTCCTCTGTGCGGCCGAGTTTCTCGCCGAGGCGCGCGGCAGTCGGTGAGCAGCGGCTGTGAGGCGGTCGGACGAAACGTTGCGCTCTCGGTGGGGCGATAAGAGCAACGAAAAATCGACCCCTGAGCAGCTCGGGAGGTGGCGGTGGCTGCTGTCTCGGTGGAGCGCCATGGCTATTCGCTTCGGGCTTGGTCTGAACAGAGCAAGAGGCTTGCTTCGGTTGCAAGTCTACTCCATCTTCAGTCCATGACATGTGGAGCCCACAGCTCCTCTCTGCCCCCAAAAGATCTCCAAATTTTGGCACATGCAAATTCAGCCATGAGGTACTCAAATCCAAAAGTCATTTGGCAATTTGACCAGTTGTGCCTCGGTTTCAAATTTAAATTCAAATTTGGATGAAATTTCCAAGTCCCTTTGATATAATATATATATATATATGTATATATATCAAAGCACCTCCAAATTTGCCCAAAATTTGCCTTCCTCATAATTTGGACCTGATGAATTCGAATATGACCTCTGATCTTTGAGTTGGCCATTGCAAATACAATTTTTCAAACGACAGTTTGAATTTCCTTTTTGGAAAGGGGCCTTCTTATCTTTGGAGTAACTCCTTGATTCAAACTGATTATTTAAGTCCTCTTTTGTGATGACCCATTTGAATTTGGGTGAAACACTTTGGTTTGCTCCTAGCCCATGCTTGAACAATCTTGGTCCCAAGCTGAACCTCACAAGTTCAGTTTGACCATGCCCCTCCAATTTGAATTTGAAGGTGATCTCAAACAATGCTTTGAACAAATGGTATATGAGCTTAACATCCCTCCCATTTTGGAACTTAAGCTCTTCAATACCTGAGGACTGCAATGATCATCTCATATATATGCTTTTGGACCATCTGAACATGAATGCTTTGCAAGGGTTCAAAAAATGGGGTTTAAACTTCCCTCCCCTCTGCTCATAGAGAATGTGCCTATGAGTTAGGTTTTTGGGAGTGAAATTCTTCTCTAGGTTAACATGTGTTCAGTATGAGCTAAAGAACATTTTAGCTCTCCCCCCACATGTCCATGTTTGAGTTTATCATTTCATGTGACATAACTCAAGTCATTCCCTTGCCTTAAGATGTTTGAATTCAGCATGAACTCAACATGACCATAGTCCATTCCCTTTTCGGCTCACACTCAAATCAGAAAGTTGCTACCATAATTCTCCTCACCTTCAACTGTGTGAGGTTCCATGTGTGTTCAAAAATTTGGCAGCACTTTGAGGTGAGCATTTGAGACTAAAGACCTTATTTTTGTTCTTTCTCATGTACATGTATGATTACACATGAGTTTAGCTTCACCTTGGTCCAACACCTTCGAAGGCATGCTTGAACCCGTGTGGTTGCACCTCATGAATACCATCCCATGTAAGAAAGTTTTTGTAAGTCCCATTTTTCATGAACCAGAAACACGATGACGTTCAATCATCCGTTCCTTCGCATTCACGTTTTTGGGACTTTTACAATATTCACGCAAACGGATCTGAAATTGAGGCAACGTCGATGGTTGGAACTCATCAAGGATTATGATGTTGGAATCAATTATCACCCTGGAAAGGCCAATGTAGTAGCTGATGTGTTGAGCCGAAAAGGAGCATGTCACCAACTCACGGTTCGGGAGCTGCCGCCCGAGCTGCGTAAGGAGTTCGAACGGTTACATCTCGGATTCTTGAACGAGATGGAAGTGATAGAACTCAACTCCTAGCTGGAATAAGAGATACGAGATGGCCATGCAGCGGATGAGGAAATCAATGAAATAAAGGAAAGAATCCGACAAGGCATAGAAAAGAATTTCAAGGAAGACGAGAAAAGCACCTTGGTTAGGGATAAGGATTTTTGTGCCTAACGTAAAGCACATCCGCGACACGATATTAAAGGAGGCACATGACTCAACTTATTCCATATATCCCGGCTGTACAAAGATGTACAAGGACCTGAAAACTTGCTATTGGTGGAATGGTATGAAAAGGGACATAGCTGAATATGTTGCCATCTGCGATACGTGCCAACGGGTGAAGGCCGAACATCAAAGACCCGCTGGACTGTTGCAGCCATTAAAAGTACCCGAGTGGATGTGGGAAGACATCAGCATGGATTTCATAGTCGGATTGCCACGTACTCAATCGGGTTATGACTCTATTTGGGTTATCGAGGACTGATTGACAAAAGCAGCCCATTCCCTTCCTGTTAAAACCAAGTACAACGTTGCACAACTAGCCGAGCTGTATATGGAGCAAATCGTGTGTCTCCATGTAGTTCCGAAAAGGATAGTTTCAGATCGGGGTTCTCAATTTACCTCTAGGTTCTGGAAGAAGCTGCATGAAGCCATGGGTACATGACTGAATTTCAGCTCCGCTTATCACCCGCAAACCGACGGGCAAACTGAGAGGACAAATCAAATTTTGGAAGACATATTAAGAGCTTGCGCCTTGAAACATGGGCGTAGTTGGGATAGGAGCTTGCCGTATGGTGAATTCTCATACAACAACAGCTACCAAGTCAGCTTGAAGATGTTACCTTTCGAAGCATTGTATGGTAGACGGTGTAGAACGCCGCTGTTCTGGAATGAGATCGGAGAAGGCCAAGTGTTTGGACCCGAAGTGCTGCAAGACGCCGAGAAGCAAGTCCAAACGATACGAGAAAACTTGAAGGCTGCTCAGTCATGACAAAAAGGTTATGCGGACAATAGGCGAACAAAATTGACTTTCAAAGTAGGAGACTTCGTGTATCTTAAGGTATCGCCTATACGAGGCCAACGACGGTTCAACGTCAAGGGCAAATTAGCACCTCGCTACATCGGGCCATTCAAGATTTTGGGCAAACGAGGAGAAGTAGCCTATCAACTAGAGCTGTCAATGCACCTCTCCGACGTACACAACGTGTTTCACGAGTCCCAACTAAAGAAGTGCTTAAGAGTACCGGAGGAAGTACTGATGGATGAGCTCGAGCGTCAAGAGGATCTGATCTACGCGGAGCACCCCGTCAAAATTTTGGATGTGAAGGAAAGGGTCACAAGGAACAAAGTGATCCGTTGGTGCAAGGTACAATGGAGCCATCACACGGAAGCCGAAACTACATGGGAGCGTGAGGAAGACCTCAAGGCAGAATTCCACCATCTATTCTCTACTCTATCGAATCTCGAGGGCAAGATTCAGTTAAAGGGGGGGTAAGTTTGTAACACCCTCAAATTCATTTCCATGCACAACATACATTTTTCATGTAGAGAAGCATCATAAAAGAAGTAGAAATGGAGAAAGAACTATAGAAATGGAGAAAGAACTATAGAAATGGAGAAAGAACCATAGAAATGGAGAAAAGAACCAAAGAAATGGAGAAAGAACCATAGAAATGGAGGAAGGAACCATAGAAATGGAGGAAAGACCACAGAAATGGAGAAGGGAGTATAGAAATGGAGAATGGGGCATACAAATGGAGAAGGGCAATGTAGAAATGGAGAATGGGACATAGAAATTGAGAGGGGAATGTAGAAATGGAGCGAGTGACATAGAAATGGTGAGGAATGGAAAAAAGATAGCTGAAATAAGCCATTCCCAAATTTGCCCAAATTTCCCTCAAAATTTCCAAATTCCCCAATTCCACAAAAGGGGAATTTTCCCCACATTTGGGGGGACAAAATCCCCAAGGCTGCTGCACCTAACTGAAAAGATAAGTTTGTTGAGATCCAAAATTTAGTAGGACTCTTATTTGAGCTCCAATTGGAGTAGGACTCCTCTTTTTCCCCTTATAAATATAACCCCCACCGCCTTGGTGACACGACCCCACGGTCTTGTCAAGCCAGGATCACGCTGAGGGGTGCTGCGTTGCACAACACTGGATAACACACATCAAAGGTACAAAGCGGAAGCAAAGTTTATATTACATAAAGAGGTTTATGAACATGTTTACATCAAAATAGGTCCAGTCTACATTTACCGGCGTAGACTACGCATCAAGTTCACGTTCAGCCCTTGAACGTGTCCTTGCTAGCACACACGCACACTAACTCTGCGGCGTGCACGACTCCTACTCGACGGGGTTCCCCTCCTGGGGTTCCGTCTCCTCCTCGGGAGTCCCTTCCTCATAGAACCCTACAAAAGCTTCAAACACAAGCAGTGAGCACGAAGGATCATCAAGTCTGACCCGTCTCACCTAAACATGGAACTTCTACATGAGGGATAATGGGTTACATGAGGTAAAAATCATTTGCAAGGACTCGCCTAATTAGTAGAACCTTACTTTCAAGTTTTAGCAGCAGGTGGTGGAGAACTTTACGCTAAGGCACATGAGAGAGCCGCAATCGAACAAGAAACACATTTCTCTCATGTACTTTGCCCAAAGTTGAAAAGAACTTTAGTTAGCTCTAAACTACAGCAAATCATTAGCAATTAGAGTCCATCTTTCAATCAGCAACATTTTAACATGTAACTAGCCTGTTCTTTCTACGTCACGGTACAGTGAACAAGTGATACTCACTGACCGCGAGGGACGGCGATTATAATCGATTTACACCTGCAGGGTTACCCGAATAACCCGTCACGTACCCCTGTACTCGATTTTGCCTACAACAACCATCACGGACGCCGTACGCAACTACCTTTCACCTGTTAGCCAAATGTTGAACCGGTCCAATCGTCCCGAGCAAGAGGTCTCTGCACGCGCATCTCAGTGCCGCCAGCCGATTTACACCTCGAGCTCTAAACCTACCCTCTGAACGACCAGCTATGCCTCAACACCCAGCTACCCGAGTTACATCAGTTTCCCGGTTCCCATATAGCCGGTAGGTCTTCGGTACTGTTCTAGCTTGTTCAACAGGCCCACACACGGCTCGGTCCTCAATCGACACAAGCGGAGCTACAGCACACAGGCCCCAAAGTCCTTCTGCCCTTACTCTCCGCTCAGTCTCATCTTTCTTGCCATGTGTATCATGAGTTAACTCTACCCGAGTCGAGTGCCTCTAGCCTATGCTCGCGAGTAGTTCCAACTACTCGACTTGTACCGAATCCTACACTATCTTAGCATTGCAGTAGCTAGCAGGGTTTGCAATCCTAAACCAAACCCATGGTTTTCTTGGCTATGCATTTGGGTTTCCAAACAAGACTCTAATGCAAAGAATAATAGTATTCAAAGAGGTGCTCAAAACAATAAAAATGTGCAACAAGGTTAATGCAAACCGGAGCTTGCCTTGCTGCTCTTGGTCGTAGGCTAGCTGCTCCTCCGGAGTCACGAAGTCTAGGAATTTGGGTTCCTCCTCGACCTTAGCGACTACATGATATAAGACATACATGTATTAATTTGAATGTATTTATATTAAGTTTGAACTTGTGAAGACTATAAGTCCCACTAGACAGACTCAATGACTGTGAAACTTTTACTGTGGCTTGGTTACAACCTAAGTACAGACTTGGTCAAGTTTTAGTTGCAGCAAAGCTCATTTGAGCCCTCCACAATTAATTATGTACTTGACCTTAATTGAAGGCTTTTAGGGTGTTCTAAGGATTTTCATGAAACAAACTATGAATTTCTGAAAACTAGATTTCCAGAGGGTTCTAATGGAGTTGGTCTCACTTAATTTGAAGGTTCCTAACTAAAGATATGAGCTAAACAATTTCAGAGAAAATTCTGAAAATGTTTCTGAACATTTTCTATTTTCTCTGGAACAGTTTTACTAATCACACCATTAGGTGGAACAAATGAGCTCACATGGATCCGAAATTTGTATGGTAGTTCAGAGATATTTTGGTGAACATCCCAGCAAAATTTCAGAATTTTCCCCCAAAGGATTCTCCAGTTAAAATTCCAAACAGTTTAAATTTTGAGGAATTAATTCTGGAGAAACACGGATTTTCATGAAGTGAAACTTGATTTTCTGAAAGTACTCCGAGAGCTGAATCCAACAAAATTTGGTTCACTCGATTTGGAGCTTTCTAGCCAAAGTTATGAGGATTTGAAGTTTGAAGGAAATCTGAAAATCGGGGAAAAAGTTTAAATCTGCCGGGGCCCGCGGGGACACGTGCTAAGCGCGGAGGCGACCGCACACTGCGGCCCACAGGGTCTTTGCGCACCAGCACACGAGATCCCGGCCACACCGGATCCTGATTTAAAATTTTGAGCCACTGACGCATGGGCCAGCCGGCTTCGTCTTCCTCCCGACGCACCCGCGCGCCCGCGCCGCCTCCCCTCGCCGGAGAAGACTCGGAGCTCGCCGGACTGTCGCTGCCGGCCATCGCACGGTCTGAAACTCGCCGGCAGGGGGTTGTCGACATCGAGGAACACGTCTGTGGTGTCAGTTCGGGCTGGCGGTGACCGGAAATAGCCCTGCGATGTGCCGCGGCCTCGGTTGAGGTTCGGCGCCGTCGACCGTGGGTTCTAACCCGCCAACACCTCGAACAATCGGTTCTACAGCATCAGTATACATCTAGGAAGCTCCACAAGTTTTCAAAAGGGTTCAAAGATGGCGGCAAGCCGGTCGGCACCGTGTGACCGATTGTGCCCGCCATGAACGCCCTTGATCGAGCTCGAAATTCATCACTCCTAGTCGGTTTCATACCACGGATGCAGAAAGGAACTTGATCGCCGGCTAGTCCAGCGTCTATGTGCAAGATTTGATAGCTAGAGAAGAATCTTAGAGCGAGAATTTGAAGGATCCTTACCGGAAGCTCAGTTTAAGGTCGCCGGCGCAAAAACTGGAAATTCGCCGTTGACTCTTCACGGTTTGCTTCCAAACTTGGAGGAGAGCAGCACGGCTGTTGCGCGCTCCTGCTGCTACCCTTGCTGGCCCATGAAAACGCCTGTGGAATGCTGTCCACGAGCGCCTGACCTTCGGCTGAGGCTAGGTCGCCGCTGTTGCGATCGTTCTCGGGGAAGGGAGGTCGTAGCTCGGGGTTTTTGGCGTCAGGGAGGTGGAGTGCGATCTCAGGTTGCTGTCTAGCAGCTCAGGAACGAAGGAGGAGATCGTTTGCTGGTTTTCCCGATTGAGAAGAGAGCTGCGGGGGAAAATTCTGCCGCTGCTCCGGGTTGCACGCGAGGGGATAAAGCCAGCCGATCCCTGCTCGGGCTGAGGCGAAGCTGGTCGCGTGGAGGCACGAGCAAGCCGCCCTGGGCGCCAGCGCACGCGGGAAGGAAGCATCTGGTGGCGCCGGTGGCTTGGCACAGCCGACAGCTGCTCGGTGGAATTTCCCACCGAGGCTGTGACTTTGTTTGCAAGACTTCCCTACTTCTCTCTATGACATGTGGGTCCCACCCGGGGTTTTAACCTCTGAAATTTACTCCTAATCACTGTTGTAAACAGTGAGCCCCAAAATACCTCTGGTGATTCAAATTATTCACCCATGAGCCATTTGAATTGATTAGAATTCAAATTGGGTTTGGTTTGAATGAATTTCAGCATAATGTTCAGTTTGGAATTCAAATAAAGTTTGAATTTGTCCCACTTAGCTCATGTCAAGATCAACTCCAAATGGAGTGAAAATTGGAGTGTGAGCTCACAAAATTGTGCTGAATAAGAATATGCCTCCCACTTTTGAACTCATGGGATAAAAACAGTTTGAATTTGAATATGGTTTCAAACTGCCCTCTTTCTATCTATACCCAAAATGACCTCAAAAAGGTTTTGAATTTGGGCAAAACTTGGCTTGGACATCCTTAGCAATGTGTAGGAGTTTTCATATGCCCAGCCCCTCTATATCACATGTGGGAAATACCCCTTTTGCAATATGTGAGTTTGTTCTCTAATGAGCATGTTGATGGTGGTTACTTGCTCTTCATTTGTGTTCATCAATTTGCTTCAAATGAGGTGTGTGGTGTGGTGATGAACACTTCAAATATGTGTCAAAAACTGAGGCCCTTACACTTGGCAGATCCCTCTCTATTTTGGACGTCCCCCCCCTGCTGCCAAGCCCGCTTCCTTGCTGCCAAGTCGCCAAGTTCCCCCCCTCCCCTTGCCAGAATTGTGCCGCCGTCGAGCCCCGTCGAGCCCTGCCGTCGCCGGAGAAGAAGCCCGATGATCTGTCATACCAAAACCTTCCATAGAAAAACTCCCCGCTGCTGCCATTGCAAGAAGGAAGGCCCTGCCACCAAGAAGGAAGTGAGGTAGGTCTCCATTACCCGTCTTACGACGTCGCCGCTGTTTCTACGCATCTGTTTTCTTCGCCCCCTTCGAACAGAAACTTTTACGTGTGGACAGATCGTGTTTTGATCGATTTTGACGGTGGAGCTGATCTAGATCTTGAGTCAAGATCATCACCACGTCCACACTTCATCCCAGCACCCTTGTTCATCATAAAATCCCATAAAAGCCCGTTAAAACATGCAAAAACAAGTACAAACTGGGTTAATGAAACTGCACTATAGGATTTGCATTCATTTACCCCATCGCATCTTGAGTAAAGTTTGTGCATGATGATCGATTGCTGAAAATTTTGTATGTGTGTGGTCGTGAGTAGAAGGACAAGCTCAAGAGGCCATCTACGAGGATCTACAGCAGCAAGACATCGAGACGATTGAACAACAAGAACCACGGGAGCAAGGCAAGTGCCCCTTGACCATATTGATTCCATGTTTTGAAATTATTTTGTTTGCGAAAACGTGTATGCTTGAGTCAACTTGATGGGACACCCTTTCATAGGAGTTTACTAGTTTTGTTAACCATCCTTGTCGCTGGGAAAGTTAATGAGTGGGGTATGGTCGTTTTTCCTTTTGCTTCGCTTAATTCGCGGGATACGGGAAGCTGAAATAAAACATGTCTAGCTACTGCACTCATATGAATAATGATGATTAGATCTTGATGATGTTAATGAGCATGGAAACGGGGAGATCTAGGCAAGCTTGGTTCATGAATGTTGCTGGATGAGATGGTGGTACTTGCCGTAGATCTGAGGACCGGATCATGCGAGAATATGCCTGGAAATCAATGCCACCACAAGGCCAAGTATTGGTGCGGCTTAGCTGATTAATTAGGTGTATTGCTAGCTTGTTATGGACCGTCGATGGGGGAATGGGAGTCGAGGAAGACTGCCCTGGGAACTGCAAGGCACAAGAAGGGGCCCGTGGGTGGGAGAATGGTGATTCAAGCCTGCCGGTGAAACCTCAGTGAGTCCATACATCTAGTAGCCCTATTGTAAAGGCTATTTTGTGATCTCTTGGCCATACACCGACGGTTGTGTACTGGTATAATGGAGGTTCTGAAGTTGCCGACGGGTGATGAAATCACGAACTTGTGGGTAAAGTGGTGCCACCTCTACAGAGTGTAAAACTATCATGATAGCCGTTCTTCCGGTCATAAGCACCTGACAAACTTCCATGATTAGAGGGAAAACTTGGGATGGTTATTTGGTATGGTTATGGTATGGTCATTGGGAATGGTTTTGGGACTGTTTTAAGTCATGACAATGAGTTTGGCTTTGGTTATATGAATATGTGATGGTTATGAATATTATGAGCATGAGATGAAGTTGAGAAAGATTAATGGCTGGTTGAGACATGATAAGTGGTGAATTATGATGAAGAAATGTTACTGTTATAACATGGTTATTATGAGATTAAACTCACTTAGAAATAGTTGCTTATTTTATCATGTTTGTGAAATAAAATTTGCTTGCAGCAATGAGCCTTTTTATTCCTACCTTGTTGTATGCTACATGTCATACTTTTCCTGCACTTGCTGAGTAAACATCAGCAACAGAAGAAGAGTACTTTGAGTACCATGTGGAGTACTAGGCGTGCGAACTACCGTCAACATGCCTGTGGAGTTGAAGATGGAGCTTGCTGCTTTTTAGTTATTTCCGCTGTCGTTTAGAGTCTTCCTCTGCAAGAATAAGTTAGAGATTCATGAGTGAGAATGAGTCGATGTAACAAAGTACATAAACACTATTTGTTCGTGGCTATATTCTGAATTCAGTTTGTGGATTACATGTGTATGTGTGATAAACATCCTGGGCACACATATGCATTCACTTGGTTCTGTTTTCGGAACCGGGTGTCACATTAACAAAGTCCCCAGCCATGAACGATGACGACGATGTAGAATAGGAGGGAGTAGTGAAGGCGGCGACGATGACGGCGATGGCGAAACATGGACGGCAGGTGGCGGTCGCACTGGAGTTGGTCGATCGCTAAAGGGTTCAAAGAGAGAGCGGTTGGAGTTGGACGGAAGGGAAACGCGTGGCCTGAGGAGGAGTGCGGAGAACCGGTGGTGAAGGGACGGGCGAGATAAAAGCGTGTCTTCCATTGTTAACAATGGGAGACGAGCGGCCTGAGGATGAAGAGCTGCAAAGAACTTAATTTCGGCCGGTACGGTGGTTCAGAGAAGTGCGACCGGTGTGCGAGACCCTCCTCGAAGATGAATTAAACACCGCTTGTGAAGATGTATTATCACAGGCGTTTTTAATCGCCTGTGACAAAAGAGAGAGCGTCTGGAGTTGGATAGAAGGGAAACACGCGGCCTGAGGAGGAGGAGGTGTGGAGAACTTAATTGCGTTCGGTGGTGAAGAGACGGGCGAGATAAAACCGCGTATTTCCATTGTTGACATAGGAAGACGAGCGGCCTGCAGAGGAAGAGCTGCAGAGAACTTAATTTCCTCCCTCCTCGAAGGCGAATTAAACACCTCCTGCGAATATGTATTATCGCAGGTGGTTTTTAATATAGAACCGACTATGAAAAAAGTTTACTAAGTTTAGGATTAATGAGAACAGTAACATCTGGTTAGAAGAGTAACAGTGAACAAACATATGGTAACATTGTGACCAGAGTAACACGGGACACATCAAGGATAACATACGTACAATTGTTTTTACTTTTTCTTTAATCTTGGATAGAGCATACCAATAATTGTACCAACAAAAAAACGACAGGGAAATGTTGCATCAGGACCATAGTTAAGTAAGAGGAAAACAAAGTAGGATTACCATGGGCACATCCATTCGAGAAAGTGTTTCAGAAGAGGCTATTAAGGGTGATGTGGACGTCACTCCTGCAGATATACACAACACTCACATGGTAGACATGCAAGGTCCAATTACTAGAGCTCGAGCACGACAATTGAATTTAGAGGTGAGCTCGTTCCTGAACAATTCTTTATATGTGAATTTTGAGAGTATGTTGCTACCTAATGGATTAATTATGATTAGAAACCATGGAGAGGACATGGAGATACATGGAGAGGGGTTTGGAGGCGTGGAGGACCAGAAAATACGCCAACAAGAAGTTAGAGACCGAGCCCAACTGAAACTCGAGTCCATCTCGGGCCCAGGAGCAGTCCACCTTAAAATAGATGCACAGGAGACATACGGACTCCGTTTTGACGTTCTACATATGCATGGGAAGCTGAGAGGATAAACTTTCCAATGGAAATGGCCACATGTCAAAATTCCCTCGGAGTCAACGGTAAACCTCGAAACATTATAAAGTTTAGAGTCTGTCAGGGTGTTCCATCACCTAGTTGGGCCATTGGCCCTTTTATCGAGTCCAAGTCCATTATGTACGTGTCCTAGGGTTAGGTCACGACCCCAGCACCCCTCTGATCGTCCTCCACCTCCTTTATACCCCCTAGCCGCCGTCACAAACAGCGGGTTTTGCTTAGATTATTCTGTCAAGAACAGTTTAGCCGTTCATCGGTTTGTGAGACCCCAACTTGAGTGCTTCATATCTTTCAGCAATTTGGTTGCATTCTTTCTTGTTCTTGCTTGTGTTCTTCGATTTGCAGGCAAGGATTAGCCTTCTTGGTTAGGTCAACTGCGCAATATCGGTTGATAACCTGAGGATACGTGGTGCTGCGATTGCAGGGTTCAGAACGTGTTGTTCGGAAGCCGGATCGATTTGTGTCAAGTCTCCCCCAAATCGAGAGTTATCAGAACGTTTCGGAATATCAGGAACCCTGGACACTTCAAGTGGTAATCAGAGCTTTAGGTGCACCATCAGGTTCGGCTTCCCCTAGTTTTGTTTATCTTGAACTCGTCCTATCATCCACGAAAAAGTCAAAAAAATTTATAGTCATAGGTTTCCCCATCCCAGACCAGGTTTAGCCTTTTGCACAATTCTGTTTTGGAGTCCGTAGTGTTCAATTTGTGTCCTAGTTCGTGTTTTGTTGCTGGTTTAATCGTGTTTTGTTCCTACTTTGTTATTCCATCCGCTGCATTCCATCGAAACCCTTGTAACAGCCCTAACTTTTGTAAAGCTTGATTTCAACTTATGAAACAAAGTTAAGGCGATAAAAGACTACAGTTGTGTCACATGAAATGATGAACACAAATATGGACATGTGAGGGAGTTAAAAATTTTCTCTGGCCCATGCTCAACACATGTTAACCGAGGGGAAAGAATTAGACTCCCAAAAACTCTAACTCATGTGCACCTCCTCTATGAGGAGAGTGGAGGAAATTTAAACACCACTTTGAATCTTTTGAAAGGATTCCTATTCAGATTGTCCAAAGGCCTATATGTGAGATCATAGATGCATTTATCATGTATTCAAGAGCCAAAGTTTCAAATTTGGAGAATTTTAGGTTTCATATACTATGTATTCCAAGGATTAAATGAGGGCACGTTCAAATTCAAACTTGAATTTGAACTTTGAACCAAATAAACTCAAATTCAAAATCTGATTTCAGATTTGAGTTCCTCATAATTATTTTGACCTATCCTCCAAGTTTGATCAAATTCAAAGCTCGTTTTCTATTTTAAAATCGAAATGGGGGAAAAGAGGGAGAATTGTAGCTGTGGACCCCACCGGTCAGTCTCACAAATCGCAGCACCGACTCTATCCACGGGAGCATGCCACCTCCTGCTCACCAGCGTCAACCGACGTACCACAGAGGCCAGCTCCTGCTTGTGCTCGTCCTCATCACCTCCCTCGAGTGCAGCAAGCCGTTTTGCTTTCTCCCAGCCTGAGCTCTAGCTCGTTGTTTCTTCCCGAGTAGCACCCACCTCTCTGTGTTCTCCCGATAACCACAGCAGCTGAGCTCGGATGATCGAGCTTCCTTCAGCAATAAGCAGCGCATCAGCATGCTTTAATCAGCTAGCACCTTCCCTCCACCATCCCGAGCCCACCAGCGCCAACAAACAGAAAAGTTCTGCTGCTCCCGTGTTGAACGTCGGAGGAACCGAAACTAGACGCCGTGGACAGCCCAAACCAGGAGGGATCACGCCCAAGCAAGCCACCCCATCTGTGCACCTACAAGCCTAGTTTCTCGCCCCCAAAGCTCAGCCCTAGCCATTGATCACAGAGGGAGAATTTCAAGTTTTTCTCCCGGGCGGCAGAAACGGACCTTGAGGTAAGGAATTGTAAAATTCGTCCTCAAATCCTGTTTGTTGGGTCTCAAACTTCACACACAGGATGTCAACTGCCTAGCACACCTCCTCCATCGATTTTAGACCAAGAAATTGAGTGCAGAGTGAGCAATCCGAGCTCTTTTAGAGGGTATACCGCTGGACCCTATCGGGCGCACGGTGCCGATAGGTTTAGAGCCCTCTCCAGATTGTTTAGACCTCATGCCGGTCTTCTACATGATCCACTGTTTCTGTAGAGCCCATGAACCAACCATTTGGTGGAGAATTCATCGTGCAAGACCTCGCCGGAGCCCTAGGGTTTGCTGTGGGCGGTGCACCCTGTTTTCCGGCGAGTTTCAGCCGCCGGCGACCTTACCAACGTGTTCAGCGTGGGGAAATATGGGGGGGGGGGGCGGCCAGCAGGGGGTCTGGAGGCGGCTGGGAAGTGCTTTTCCGATGACGTCGCCAGAGTGGGCCGCCACTGCCCTGTTTGGCGCGAGTCTGGAGGTTAGGGATGACAGGTGGGACCCACTGTCGGCATTTAAACATTTTCCAGATTTTCCCACTTTAGTTCAAACTTTGGAGAGCCATAACTTTGTGTAGGAGTGTCCAAAAATTGTGAAACAAATTTTTTTGGATTCCCCTCGAAGAGTACTAGCCAGGGGCGCAGACCAATGTTTATGAAAATCCCTGAATTTGGCTCATCAATTCATTTTAAAAAAATTGTCTGAATTTTTCAGGAGTTCTGTTTATTGGAAAATTCCCAAATTTGGACAGGACATTGTTCCGAAATTCCTTGAAATCCAGTAAAAATTTCAGAGGCATTGGAACTCATTTGCTTGTTCAAATGATGTGTTCATTCCTTATGTCTCTGAAAAATGGGAAAATAAACAGAGACATTTTAAGCTTTTCCCAAATCCTTGTAAAATCCATATCTCCATGTAGGAAACTCTAAAAATGGTAAAACCAATTCCTATGGACTCAGGACATTTTGTACTTCACAAAAAGTCTACTTTGCAGCATAGGAAAGCTTAATATCTAGGGGGTAAAGGCAGGTTAGTGAAAACCACATAAGGATTTGTTGTGCTCACATGAAGCTATTTCTTGAGCTCAATTTTTTCACACTTCCTAAATACAATCTATAGAGGCTGTGGCTAAATTCTCAGCTTCATTGGACCTCTGGAACTTGAGCTACCATCTTTTAGGTTTAAGTGTTCATATAATGGACTTAATCACATGGTGATTACTAGTATCTCTGTCCACCCTAGCTTTCATCTTCTCTAAGTTTTAGATCCAACAACAGAAACCTTGCTGTTGTTTATCTCTCTTATGTGTGAGTTAACTGATACAGCAGTTTTGAATCATTTTCTAAATTCTTTTTGAATACATGTGCATAAATCATCTTAATAGCACGTGACGTCGACGTTCGACGAGGACTCGACTCTACAGCGAGGATCTCCATCTCGTGACGAGTTTGGCGGATTCTCCGGAGGAAGACTAACTCCTAGCTTCTAACAAAACCGTTGAGCAAGGCAAGCCCCGGTTTGCATATCGTTACCGTTTTAAATTTTGCTTTACTTCACATCATGGTTATTAGACTTCATATTATGCATTATGTCTAGGATGATTGAAACCCACATGCATGGCTATTACATCCCTGAGTAGAAGGTGTAGGGTAGGCTTTGCCTCGTCATAGATGCTAGGCTAATGATGTAGCTAGCTTGGTAGAAGTCGAGTAGTAAAAAGCTACTTGCGAGAAAGTTCAAGTAATGGAGTTACTCGCGAGAGATAAATGATAAGAGCACCCTCATGAATATGAGATGGGGACGGGGATGTTCCTGTAGGATGGAGCGCTCAAGGTTGGTCTCGACCTGCGATGGGTGTGACAATGCTTGAGACCACGTTTGGCCTGGACCGGGATGGTAAGGCAAATGTGGAGGTTGGTTGTAGCCCCGTCCGTGTCGGTTAAGGACCGTATGTATGCGGCCCTGCTGGACAAGATTGAGCTGTACCGGATATATAGTGGGGTATGGGACCCATGAAACCGATGTAACTCGATGGACCATGATATAGAAACTCATCTTTCACGTGGGAATGGCGTTGAGAAGGCGGGAGGTGTAAATCCTTTAGCGGGCAACTTCGACGTGTCCGTGTAGAGGACCATCCTGCTCGGCGCGAAACGTTTTTCTATGTCGGGGTGTCGTGTGAAAGGTTGCTGCATACAACGTAAGAAAGAGCTCTTGAGAGAGTCTTTCCAGGCGGGTGTATGTGTCGTGTATTCCGGGTTTTTATTGATTCGAATCACCGTCGCTCGCGGAAGAGGATTGAGCATACTTGCCCACTTCGACGTGACTTAGTAAGAAGAGGAACTAAGTCTCTTAACTTGCTGTTTGTGGATTAATCACTGTATTGGAACCTTGACTGAAGTAGATATAGAGCCAACTAAATTTCATCTCCACCTTAGGCTAGCAACATCGGGATAAGCGTTTCTTGTTTGATTGTGGACTTCCGATGTTGTGAGGCATGAGGACCACTAAAATGAAGGCTATAAGAATCTGAATATAAGGATCAAGTTTAGTCAAGCTGCATTTTGCAAATTCCTGTTCCTACTATCTTACTACCCTGCATTTAGAGTTGCATGTTTAGGAGTGACGGTTAAGTCTTGCTGAGCCTTAGTGCTCACGGTTGCTTCTAAGTTGTTTTGCAGGTAGCAGGATGCCTGCTATGAAGAGGTTTGTTCGGTGAGGTGATGAACCTCACGGTTCGTTCCACTCATCGGAAACCTAGCCGCTGCCTTTCTTTGGTGAACCTAGTAGAAAGCGTTCACGGGCTGAACGACTTCTCTTCGGCGTAGTTAGGGTCAAGAGTGAGTAGATTGTCCAGCTAGCTTTAATTTCCATTGCGTGTGTACATTATGTTGTAAAGGAAATTATGTTGAGTAACAAAATGGTTCCGTTATGTTCTTATCATCTCTTTTCGTGCATGCTGTTGGGTGCCGCATCGCACGGCACCACCCACTGCGATTCCCGGGCGTCACAGCATGGTATCAGAGCCGCATTGGGAATAGCACGCATGAAAAGGGTCTATTTTTGAAAACTTAGGAGTATACGAATGAGGAACGTATAGTATGCCCACATAAGGAGTATTATTAGCATAGTTACTTAAGGTGGTAAGCTAACAGTGTGTTACTCTTCAGTATTTAAATTCAGTAACGACGCACCTACGTGGAGGTAAGAATGGTAAGGAACGCCACCGAAAGCAGATCAATTTTGGTTAGCTCACCCATACGAGGAAAGTAGTGTGGGATGTTCCGTTCAGCAATGGATGGGAAGTGAATATGTTTTCTAAGACTCTTCATGTCTTAGAGACATATGTAATGGCACTAGTCTCCAGTGCGCAAACCCAGGGGCAAGAGGAGGAGACCCCATCGTGTGGTTTGTAACACGAAGTGTGTTCTCTAGGACTCTTCCTGTCCTATGAGGCATACGAAAGCGCTGTTCCACCGGTGTGCTTTATTGCAAAGGTGTGGAGCCCCTGTCGGGTGGTGAATAACCCGATCATGTACCTTGAGACGTGGCTTGACTCAAGGACGGCCCGTATGGCAATGATACGGGGCGTATGTTTTTACTATGATATGGACCTGCCTGAAATGACAAACCAATGTGTACATCATTATTGAGTAGTTTTCTGCAGGTACCTTAACCACGTTAGAACATGTCGTGTAGAAAACGTTTGTCAGTGATCGTTTTAGTGCCACCACTTGAGACGTATAAGCCGATATAAAGCCGGATAGGATTTTAATTTGGTGAGGAGACGTAGTACCGTGATGTGTTTTGAACTGCATGAAAAGGAAGGTTTGAAAAGAAAAAGAGTAAATTGGGAGTCTAGGATTCTATTAGGGGGTAATGAACTCCTATATTGAACTAAGAGTCAATTGGGAGTATAGATTCATTCACCAAGACTTAGGAATAACCTCCCCTATTTTCGGCTGAATATTTGCTGAAGTTGAACAGGACATAACTTTTGTTTGGTTGAACTAATGGAGGTTAGTGATACATTTCTGGAAATTTATTGAAGTCTTCTACAACTCTTCAGTAGAACTCCAGATCAGAATCACCCTCCAAATGGATTAAATTCTCAGAGGAGCGTGAACTACCCAAAAACAGGGCAGTCACAAATTGCTCTCTAGAAATATCTGTATTTCGACCATAACTTTCTATAGAAAAATTTCTAAGGGTCAAGTAATACACCGTTGGAAAGATTGTGATATATGCTATGACTTTTTCAAAGTTTCTCCAGATTTGGAGTTTAAAGTGATGAAATCTTGCGGACAAAACAGCTACTTTCAAAGGAGGTGCTGTCAAAATTGTTCCAGATTTCTGTTAATTTTGAAATATCACAACTTTTGATCCAGAACTGATATGGAGGCAAATGAATACTCGTTGGAAAGATATTGAAGTTAACTATAACTTTGATATTCAACTTGAGACATGAAATTGCCATTGTCATATTCAAATTCTGGGATAAAACCTATTGTTCATTCTGAACAGAGTTGTGCTTATTGGCTATGTAACTTAAGACTTGTTGTGGACAGGGATGTTTCAGACTTCTCTAAGCTCCATAACATGTTATTGAGTTATTTTTCAGTTTGTCCTACTGTTGGAATTAAGGGTTTGGACAAACTTGCTCACGTTTGATAGATTTCAGAATTGTCGAAACCCTGGTTAGATTATGTGTGCTGCATTATTGAAGTGATGCTTTGACGGTTAATGTTTTTGAATTCAAGTTGAGTTTGAACTTTGAATTTTAACCGTAACTTGCTCATTCTTGCAGCATGGATCATGCTCATTCCAGGAGTGAGGTTGGTGAGTCGAGTCACAGCGAAAGTAATTCGCCATGACAAGAAGTGCCGATATCATCAACCGGATTGGCGGAAATCTTGGCAAAGATATCTGAGTCTCTGGATCTGTTGGTGCGACAAAGCATACGACAGGAAACATTACAGCAAAATCCCCCGCCAAGCACTTATCTGGATTTTCTAGCAAGACAACCACCGGTTTTCTCGAAGCAAAAGAACCGTTGGATTCGGCTCATTGGCTCCAATGTATTGAAGCCAAATTTTATATGCTTGAGTGCGATGAATATCAGAAGACTTTATTTGCCGCTCAACAACTCCACGGAGCCGCTGGAGCTTGGTGGGCAGAGTACCTCGCTACTCTTCCTGAAGGTCATCGTGTGATGTGGGATGAATTCCGCGATGTTTTCCGGTTACGTCACATTTGTTCGGGAATTCTTCGAACAAAGTATCAAGACTTTCTGGAATTAAGGCAAGGAGAAAGGAGTGTGTACGAGTACTTCAAAGAGTTTGAATACTTGATGCAATACGCCACTCATATGGTAGACTCGGAAGCGTTGAAATGCGAGTATTTTTTCCGAGGTTTGAATGTCGATCTTAAGGAACAAGTGGCCTTGTTCAATAACGGTATTTACAATAAGTTGGTAAATGCCGCTATCATTAAAGAAGACATGCATCTCCGTTGTGAAGCGGAGTTGAAAAAAAGTATACCGCCAGACAGTGATATCGAGGTTCGTCCAAACTATCGAGTGTGGTATTACTCGCCAGTTAGGCAACAAATTCAGCCTGTGGTGCAACTCTCACAACCACGGCTGAAGATGATCACTTATGAGCCTCCACCTCAATAGCAGTGGTCAGAAATTACTCGTGCAACCCTACCACAACCATGTAACACCCCAAAAATCTTGTTAAGACCCTAAATCATGTTAAGATGGGAATTTAAAAATTTTTGGACGTGTTGCATGTTTTGCAACAATTTAAATTCAAACTGGAATTCAATTTAAATTCAAAACAGAAAAGAAATAGAAAAAGAAAAAAAAAGAAAACAGAAAAAAACCGGCCAGTGGGCCGAAACACACCAGCCGGCCCAACCAGCACCCGCGCCAGCCCGCAGCCGCGCGCGTCTCTTCCTCCCACTGACAGGCAGGGCCCGCCATCCTTCTTCTTCCTCGCGCCCGCGCCGGGACTCTCTCACCCGAATCGAAACCGATCGGGAATTCTCGCTATCCCAGCCGAATTTCGATCGGGGGCGACGCAAACTCGATCTAAACCACCCCGCCGCCCTTCCCCGTCTATAAAAACCCCGGCCTCGTTCTGTTTTTCCCACGCGATCCGCCGATTTTACTCCGGTGAGAAACCGAGCCCCTCCGGCCTGTAGAGCAACACAGGTCGATGCGGAGAAGGATGTCACCTGGTAGGCCATCACCTGCCAGAGTCACATCTATCGTCGCCACCTGGACAGGACTGAGTACATGTATGTCCTCCAGCGTGAGAGTGGTACCACGGAGTACAAGTACCCACCAGTGCAGCAAGGGACTTCCCATGAGCACATGGACTTGTGCTTAGAGGATGCTGCTATGCTCAGCACTCGACTGCAAGAGTGTTAGCAAGAGCTTCAGGATGTTCGGGACACCCTGAAGGAAACGGAGGCATTGCTGCGAGCCTGCTTGAGGGCGAGAGAAAGAGGAGATGGAAATGAACTGTGTGTCACCGTGAATGATACATGGACTCCTGACTCCCCAGATCGCCGAGCGATCAGGCGTCGTCGCACTTCTCCACCAGCAGCCTCCCCACCCAAAGCAGAGTCAGAAGGCAGCCGAAATGATGAGGAAGATCCCGAGGAGCCAGCTCAAGAAAACGAGTAGTGTAGAGTCCTTCCCTTAGTTAGCAAGATGTCGAATAGTCGAGTCGTTACGTTAAGTTAATGGTGTGTTAATGCTTGGTGTGTGACGTGAGTTGTGGAAGCCATGAGCAATTGTCCACAGCCTCGTCTTTAGATTGTTTTGCTTTGGTGTTGGAACCCACATGAAATAATATTGCATTTATTTTTGTGTGAGAAATGAACCCTTAGAAAAGTATAACAAAGCCTCAACACTTCAAAGTACAAACAAATGAAAATAGTAAGATGATACTAAATGCTTTCAAGTTAACATTGGTTGATTCTACCAGATGGCCGAAAGAGGAAAAGGACGTGCTGCCAACCCCGCTAACAACAACGATGAGGCATGCAACCCTCATCTTTCTGGAGGCCAGGACCGGGGTGGTCGCCGTGAAGGAGTTGATCCCCTCCACCAAATGCTGGAGAATTAAAATCAGCTCATCCAGAACATGACTCAAGTGGTGACCAACTTGCATCAAGTTCCACCTCCACAAGCTGCACCACGCCATCCAAGGTTGAGTGAGTTTCTAGGAACTCAACCTCCAAAGTTTGCAAGTGCTGCTGAACCTCTGGAGGCAGATGATTGGCTTAAGACCATTGAGAGCAAGATGAGGATCATACAGTGCCAATGGTATGAGAGGGTGTTGTTTGCCTCTCATCAATTGCATGGACCTGCTGCTGATTGGTGGACCGCCTACGTGACTGCCCATCATGACCCTGAGAACATCACTTGGGAAGAGTTCAAGCGTAGCTTCCGCAACCATTACATCCCAAGAGGTGAACTCAAAAACAAGAGGAAGGAGTTTTTGGGACTGCAGCAGGGAAACATGACGGTGAGGGAATACCTCACTAAATTTACTCAACTATCCCGTTATGCCCCACGGGACATAGAGACTGATGAGCAGAAACAAGATTGTTTCGTGGAGGGACTTACCGCAGAGATGCAGTGTGCAATGTCCTCAAATGAGTATGAAAGCTTCCAAAGGATGGTGGACAGAGCATTTGTGGTAGAAAGGAAGCTAAAGGCCTTGGAAAATGAGAATAAGAGGAAGGCCTGGTGGTCACATCAAGCCTCAGGGAGCAACACCCGCCCACGTCTGATGCAGCAACCTACAGGGCAGACGAACCGTGCTGCGGTACCCTACTCAGCACCAAGAGGGTACAACCCGAACTACAGGCCTCCCGCAGAACCAGCACAGCCACAACGTCAGGTTGTACAGCAGCCTCGCCCCGCATATCCACCTCGACCAGCAGTACAGGGACCTCCAAACCAACCCCAAGACAGCAAAGGCCAGGCACCTAAGGTTGGGGTGCAATGTTTTAGCTGCGTTGAAGTGGGGCACTACGCCCATAAATGCCCAAAGAAGAAGCCCACACAGCCACAACAGCAGAATGTGATGCGAGGACGGGTGAACCACGTCACTATGGAGGAAGCGCAAGAGGCACCCGACGTGGTAGTTGGTAAGTTTCCTGCCAATTTACACCTTGCAACCCTGCTGTTTGATTCTGGTGCTACCCACTCGTTCATTTCTCAAGGGTTTGTTAAGAAGCATGACCTAGCAACAACACAGATGAACCATATGCTAGCCGTAAACTCTCCAGGTGGAGAAATAAGGACAAGACAAGTGTGTCCCAAAGTGAACCTAGACATTAATGGGGTAGTATTTACTGCTAACCTCATAGTGATAGATTCACAAGGGATAGATATTATTTTGGGTATGGATTGGTTGACCAAACATAAAGGAATCATCCATTGTTCGACCAGAACGGTGGAGCTACTCACCCTAGTGGCACAAGAGTAAAGTTCATAACAATACACGAGCCTAGGAGGGACATTAAATTAGATCAAGTTGAGGTGAAAGTTGAGGAGATCAGGACCATCAGGGAATATCCAGATGTTTTTCCGGAGGATTTGCCAGGTATGCCTCCCGATCATGAAGTGGAATTCGCAATTGAGCTAGTGCCTGGAACAACTCCGATATACAAGAGACCTTATCGGATGGACTCCAAGCAGCTGGGAGAACTCAAGGATCATTTGAGAGAATTGACGAAGAAGGGGTATATTCGTCCTAGTTCCTCACCTTGGGGAGCCCCGGTTATATTTGTGCCCAAGAAGGACGGAACCCAAAGGTTATGCATGGATTACCGTACCTTGAATGAGGTAACCATCAAGAACAAGTACCCATTTCCCCGCATTGAAGACTTGTTTGATCAATTGAGGGGCGCTTGTGTGTTCTCAAAAATTGATCTCAGGTCGGGATACCACCAACTTAAGATAAGGCAATCTGATATTCCCAAGACAGCTTTCGTATCTCGGTACGGACTGTATGAATACACTGTTATGTCTTTCGGGCTAACTAATGCCCCGGCATACTTCATGTATGTCATGAACAAGGTATTCATGGAATATCTAGACAAATTTGTGGTGGTTTTCATAGATGACATTCTCGTCTTCTCCAAAGATAAAGAAGAACATGAGAAACATCTAAGGTTGGTTGCAGAGGCTAAGAGAACACCAGCTATATGCCAAGTTGAGCAAGTGTGAGTTTTGGCTGAAGAGAGTTCCCTTCTTAGGACATATAATCTCGGAGGGAGGAATCTCCGTGGATCCTGCCAAAATCGAGGATATACAGAAGTGGAAGACCCCTGAAAATGTCAGGGAAGTTCGAAGCTTCTTGGGATTGGCTGGATACTATCGACGGTTTATTGAGGGATTCTCTAAAATCTCGAGACCCCTCACCAAACTGTTGGAGAAGGGAATCACATTCACATGGACGCCACACTAGAGCGAGACATCCGCGAGGGTCAAAAGAAAGACGAGAAGATACAAGAGATCAGACAACTCATCAAGGAAAATAAAGCTCCTGGTTCTAGAGAGGATGAACAAGGAACGGTGTGGCACGGGAGAAGAATCTGTGTGCCAGAAGTAAAGGAGATCCGTGAATTGATTTTGAAGGAGGCTCATGATTCTGACTATTCCATTCATCCTGGGAGTACGAAGATGTACCAGGACCTCAAGAGAAGGTATTGGTGGTATGGCATGAAACGAGATGTCGCGGAACATGTGAGTTGGTGGAAGCAGAACATCAACGACCCGCGAGATTATTGCAACCACTCAAAGTGCCTGAATGGAAATGGGAAGAGATCGGCATGAATTTCATCATGGGATTGCCTAGGACTCAATCAGGATATGATTCGATATGGGTCATCATTGACAGGCTAACCAAGGTAGCTCATTTCATCTCCGTGAAAGAAAGCTACAGCGGATCCAAATTGGCAGAGTTGTACATGTCAAGGATCGTGTGTTACCATGGAGTGCCAAAAAAGATTGTGTCGGATCGAGGGACACAGTTCACCTCAAAGGTTCTGGCAGAAGTTGCACGAAACCATGGGAAACCATCTGAACATTAGTTCTGCCTATCATCCCCAAACTGACGGGCAGACGGAAAGAACCAATCAGATTCTTGAAGATATGCTGAGGGCATGTGCACTCAAAAACAATCGGAGTTGGGATAAGAACTTACCGTATGCGGAGTTTTCCTATAATAACAGCTATCAAGCTAGTATGAAGATGTCACCGTTTGAAGCCTTGTACGGGAGGAAGTGCAGCACTCCCATATTTTGGAACCAAACGGGGGAAAGTAAAGTGTTTGGTCCAGAAGTACTACAAGATGCCGAGGCGAGGGTGAGGGAAATTCGCAACAATTTGAGGATAGCACAGACACGCCAAAAGAGCTATGCCGATGTACGAAGAAGAGAGCTCGTTTTCAACGTGGGAGACTATGTCTATCTCAAGGTGTCCCCTATCAGAGGACTTCGTAGGTTCAAGGTGAAAGGGAAGTTGTCACCTCGATACATCGGACCCTTTCAAGTTCTGGAAAGGAAAGGCGAAGTGGCGTATCAACTAGAGTTACCGGCTTGCCTATCGGATGTGCACGATGTATTCCATGTGTCACAACTCAAGAAATGCCTGAGGACGCCTGAAGAGGTGTTACCCATGAATGAAGTGGACGTAGCTGAGGATTTGTCTTATGCCGAGCAACCATACAAGATTTTGGAGACAATGGAACGCCTCACCAGAAATAAAAGAATCCGGATGTGCAAGGTGCAGTGGAAGCATCACTAAGAAGAGGAAGCCACCTGGGAGCGGGAAGATGAGCTCAAGGCACAATTTCCGGAATTGTTTTCTTAAAACCACCAATCTCGAGGACGAGATTTCTTTTAAGGGGGGTAGAGCCGTAACACCCCAAAAATCTTGTTAAGACTCTAAATCATGTTAAGAGGGGAATTAAAAAATTTTTGGGCGTGTTGCATGTTTTGCAACAATTTAAATTCAAACTGGAATTCAATTTAAATTCAAAACAGAAAAGAAATAGAAAAAGAAAAAAAGAAAACAGAAAAAAACCGGCCAGTGGGCCGAAACCCACCAGCCGGCCCAACCAGCACCCGCGACAGCCCGCAGCCGCGCGCGCCTCTTCCTCCCACCGACAGGCGGGGCCCGCCATCCTTCTTCTTCCTCGCGCCCGCGCCGGGACTCTCTCACCCGAATCGAAACCGATCGGGAATTCTCGCTATCCCAGCCGAATTTCGATCGGGGGCGACACATACTCGATCTAAACCACCCCGCCGCCCTTCCCCGTCTATAAAACCCCCGGCCTCGTTCTGTTTTTCCCACGCGATCCGCCGATTTTACTCCGGTGAGAAACCGAGCCCCTCCGGCGAATTCTGGCCGATCTACGCTCGGAAATTCTGATCTATCTCGCTGGTCTTGATGCACCGCCTCAGGGGAACCCTGCAGGTGCAGAAAACTCGGTGACTTGCGGTTCAAACACAGCGCCGACGAGCCTCACCGTGGCTAGTGTTTAAAATTTAAAAAGTGGGACAAACATATTGTCAAAATTAAATTAAAAACTTTCTCAGTATTTAGAAGGGGGGCCTTGGCGCAGCGGTAAAGCTGTTGCCTTGTGACCATGAGGTCACGGGTTCGAGTCCTGGAAACAGCCTCTTGCAGAAATCCAGGGAAAGGCTGCGTACAAAAGACCCAAGTGGGTCGGACCCTTCCCCGGACCCTGCGCAAGCGGGAGCTACATGCACCGGGCTGCCCTTTCTTTTTTTTTGGAGTGAGATAAAAATATATTTTGGGCTGAAATGAGTCTGTTTAATTTATTATTCACATTTAGGGACATATTTTTAAGTAAAGAATAGTTCTGGAAAATAGGGAAAATAATTGTAAAATAGTTTACATCAGAGGAAAAGGTCAAAAATATATTAGTAAATATTTTAGATCAGAACCTATTCTGTTTAGATGATGTGTATTATTATTTTCATAATAAAGTTCACATTTAGGCATAGGAAATAAATCTGAAAATATAGCAACTAGTAAATGATAAATGAAGTTTCTAAAATCCAAAGAATTCAGTTTAGAGTTGGTAGAAATTCTGAAGACACATATGGAGTAGGAAAACACCTTTCATGCATACTTGGTAGCTAAAAGGTATTGTAATTAAATATAAGGAATTTATTTAAATTGGAAACTCATATATAAAGTATGCAAGCATAAATTTGAATACAAAAGTAGGAATCATATACACATGATTAAAAGTGCATGTAAGCCAAAGGTCAACACACATAGAGTAAACACAACACATAGATGTTGTGAATGGCTTTGTTACATGTGAACGTGTGATTTGTTTGAAGTGGAAGTGTGAACTATGTCTTATGGATTGTTGTTTTTCTTTTGCTATGTGTGATGGTATGATGTAGAACCAGCTCAAGAGCAAGTTCTTCCTTTCCAAGATCAGGACTACCCATTCCAAGAGTAGCAGGAAGGAGGCAAGTGTCCTTGACCACTTTGATCCTATAATAGGATGTGAAGCTAGAATTATTTGCATTATCAATTGAAAATATGAAACCCATGCTAGGATGTTTCCCTAGAATTGCATTACCTTATTTCCTTGTAGCTTGGGTTAGGATTTATTTTATCATGTCATTTATTATTATGCATATGCTTAGCCATGCTTAGATTGGAATATTTGGGATATGAGATCATCAGCTTATTTTACCATACTCTTGAATGAGATATTGTGAGTTATGTAGAGGTAGAGATCAAGGCAAGTTGGATGTTTTGGTTTGTGCTGGGTGCACGAGACTCGGGTTTGTGTTTAGTACTTCCCTGGATCCTAAGGACCGGTTCATGGAGTATGTAACCTGGCTTTACCGTGCCAACCACATGCTGAGATGGGGCAGCTTGGCCAATTAATTAGGTGTATCCCCGACGTAGTATGGGTGTGTTGGATGGTGCGGGGAATAGGTGTCAGCTGGACTACCATATGAACCGCAAGGCTCAAGAGGGGGCCACTGCAGCGGGGTTGGAGCCTCTTGTATGCTGTTAGGGGTGAAACCTCAGTGGGCCCACGGTCGTCGGGAATCCCTTTGTAAAGGCTTCGTAGTGATCTCCTGGCTACACACCTGGGAAGTGTGAATGTGGTTCGTAGTCACTGGCGTAATGGAGGTTCTTTTAGTCCACCTGGCAACGGGGAATGAAATCACTACATGTGGGTACAGTGGTGCAAACTCTGCAGAGTCAAAACTGTCAACACAGTCGTGCTCACGGTCAAGAGCGGCTTGGACTTATTCATGATTAGAGGATTTATGGTTTTTGGAAGTTGTGGATGTTAAGCGGTGAGCTTAACATTGGAAATGATGTTATGGTTATTGGATTATGATGATGGGATGGGAGATTGTGACCATTTCACCTGTGTAGTAATGTAGGTACTTAATAAGATAAGGTGATAGGTATTAATTGCGTAGTGCTTTAACCATGAGTTCAACCTCTCCTTGTTCTAGCCATGCATGATATAATTTTCCCACACTTGCTGAGTACCATTGGTACTCAACCTTGCATATTTTGTTGGTTTATATTGCTGCTCAGGTCAAGATAATGAGGTGGTGTATAATGACCAAGACTTTGGACCCGAAGAAGGTTTCTAGGTTCATGGATACTCCCGGGCAATGCCTATGACGGAGCCCTTAAGAATAATATTCCGCTGCTAGTTTATTTACTTGTGATGAACTTTTTATTGTCCAACGAGACATTTGCTATGTAAGACTTATTTATATTCGACACCTGGCTTGTAATAAATGATTCTTCACTATTTGTCATCACATGTATGAGAAAATGATCCTGGCATACATGTGATATTCACTTGGTTGTTCTTCGGAAAAACCGGGTGTGACAAACCAGCTATACACGAATTATCTCCACCTCGTGTTAGTAGAGAGCTGAGGATTTCTGCAGCACGAAACCGTCGTGGAGCTTTGCAGAGCCACACTTGTGTGTCGTCTCCTCAATGCTCAGATCGGCATCATGAACCTTCAAAGAAGAATCTTTCAAAAGCTGGCAGGGTTAATTATACTGCTATTGAGGACATTGCTGAAGGCGAACCAGTTTTAGCGGGCACGTTCACGCTACATGAACAGCTCACTTTCATTTTATTTGATTCCGATGGCACCCACAATTCTATTACTATGTGCTGAAGAATAATCTTCCATTTAACACCGTTAAGCACCCGTTTCATATCAGCTCACCTGGAGGCAAGATATCAACAGATGAGATGGTCTCACGAGCACCTTTATGTTTGGGTGGAAACATCTATCCTGCGATCCTTATCATACTCAAAGGCCAAATGATTGATATTATCTTGGGGATGTCATGGTTGACACATTATGGAGCTATCTTTGACATCAGCTCTCGGACTGTCCAACTGAATTCCCCAATACATGGTTGCAACATATTGATTCTTGTGGATCCATCACAACGTGTTGCAGCAGTGCATCAGATTGAAGCTCCTAAGCTTGAGGATATCCCAGTGGTATGTGAATATCTAGATGTGTTTCCCGAAAACTTGCCGGGCATTCCGCCCGAACGTGATGTTGAGTTCAAGATTGAACTAGCACCGGGAACAACACCTATTTCTCGGCGACCATACAAAATGGCACCGAAGGAGCTAGCAGAATTGAAGGAGAAGCTGAATGACCTCATGGACAAAGGTTTTATATGCCCAAGTTCATCACCTTGGGGCTGTTCTGCACTCTTCGTGAAGAAGAGGGACGAGACTTTAAGACTATGCGTAGATTATCGTCCACTGAATGCTGTCACTATCAAGAATAAGTATCCACTACCGCGCATCGATATTTTGTTTGATCAACTAGTGGGTGCTAAGGTATTCTCCAAGATGGATCCTCGGTCCAGGTATCATCAGATAAAAATCCGGGCTGAAGATGTACCTAAGACGGCATTCTCAACAAGATATGGTCTTTATGAATATCTTGTCATGTCCTTTGGGTTGACCAATGCTCCAGCTCATTTTATGTATCTCATGAACCCTGTGTTCATGCCGGAGTTAGATAAGTTCGTCGTGGTTTTCATCGACGACATTTTGGTCTATTCAAAGTCAGAAGAAGAACATGCTGAACATTTGCGTATTGTACTCCAACGCTTGAGGGATCACAAGCTATATGCAAAGTTCAGTAAATGTGAGTTTTGGATCAGCAAAGTGCCGTTTCTTGGGCATATTATTTCAGCGGAAGGCATCGCTGTGGACCCAAGTAAAATCGAGCAAGTGCTGAATTGGAAATCTCCAACATCTGTTCATGAAGTGAGGAGTTTCCTAGGTTTAGCGGGTTATTATCGGAGATTCATTCCCAACTTCTCCAAAGTCGCTAAACCTATGACGGAGCTGTTGAGGAAAAGCACCAAATATAATTGGAGTAATTTATGTGAACAAGCTTTTCAAACTTTAGTGAAGCATCTCACTACAGCTCCAGTTTTGGGCAAGCCAGACACAACGAAGTTGTTTGATGTTTATTGTGACGCATCCGGCATTGGTTTGGGTTGTGTGTTGATACCAGAAGGACGTGTGGTCGCGTATGGATCCCGAAAACTCAGGGGTCATGAGCAGAATTACCCGACGCACGACCTTGAACTAGCTGCGGTGGTCTTAGCTTTGAAAATGTGGAGACATTATCTACTAGGCAATCTAGTACATCTCTACACTGACTACAAAAGCTTGAAGTACATCTTCACACAGAAGGAACTGAATATGAGGCAGCGAAGATGGCTCGAATTGATCAAGGATTACGAACTTGAAATTCTTTACCACCCGGGTAAAGTGAATGTGGTTGCCGATGCACTTAGTCGGAAAGCCCACATTCACCATTTAGCCATGGCTGCAGATGAAGAAATAGAACCAAGCCTGCGCTTAGTTCCCTATGGATCGCTGTTCAACCTCGCTCTTATTCCTACAATTCGAGATGAGATTGTAGAGGCTCAGAAGAGAGACAGAGGTATGTCTCACATCCGAAGGAGAGTGGACAGCGGTGAGTTGAAGATGTTCCGCAAAGATGAAGAGGGTACTATATGGTTTAACAACCGCATAGTGGTACCCCGAAACATGAAATTGCGGAGCAAGATATTGGATGAAGCACATTTATCCAAGTACTCCATTCATCCGGGAAGCAATAAGATGTACCAGGACTTGAAATCTAAGTTCTGGTGGACACGGATGAAAAGAGAGATTGCGAAGTACGTATCCGAGTGTGATACGTGTCAGCGGGTTAAAGCCGACCATATGAGGAAAGTCGGACCACTTCAACCGCTGAAGATTCCAGCATGGAAGTGGGAAGACATAAGTATGGACTTCATCGTCGGTTTACCCATGACCAGCAACAAGCATGATTCTATTTGGGTAATCGTCGATCGTTTGACCAAGACAGCTCATTTTATTCCAGTCCATACCAAATATGTGGCAAAGAAGTATGCGGAGCTGTTCATCTCGAGAATCGTGTGTTTACACGGGGTTCCCCGCACCATCGTTTCTGATCGAGGTGCGTTATTCGTATCCAGATTTTGGGAGCAACTACATGCTTCACTGGGAACCAAGTTAATTCGGAGTTCAGCGTATCATCCGCAAACTGATGGTCAAACGGAGAGAGTCAATCAGATTCTGGAGGATATGCTACGAGCATGTGTCATCAGTCATGGGAAAAATTGGGATGACCATCTACCGTTAGCAGAATTCTCATATAATAACGGTTACCAATCCAGCATCAAGATGGCCCCATATGAAGCTCTTTATGGCCGGAAGTGCCGCACACCACTGAATTGGTGTGAGTCCAGCGATAGAGTGGTCTATGGGATTGATCTGGTAAATGAAGCCGAGGAACGAGTGCGAGTGATTCAAGCCAATTTAAAGGCTGCTCAATCTCGGTAGAAGAGTTATGCAGACAAAAGACGTCGACCTCTTCACTTCGACATCAGGGACCATGTTTATCTTCGTGTCTCTCTGATGAAAGGGGTTCATCGGTTCGGAGTGAAGGGAAAGCTCGCTCTGCGATTTATCGGGCCGTTTGCTGTCACTGAGATATGCGGACCCGTAGCCTATAGTCTGGAGTTACCGACGTCACTTTCGGGTATTCACAATGTTTTCCACGTCTCTCAACTGCGGAAATGTCTTAAGTACCCAACCGCGGTTCATATGGAGAACATTGAGGATCTTCAACCGGATCTCACCTATTCTGAGTATCCGATACAGATTATTGACGAGAAGACTCGCGCCACAAGAAATCGGACATTGCGATGTTACAAAGTTTTGTGGAGCAACCACACCGCTGATGAAGCCACGTGGGAAAGCGAGGATTTTCTCCGTTTAAATTTTCCTGACTTGTTTGTACCATATGTCCAGTAGCCATTCTCCCTTCTTCTTTCTTTTTGTAATCTCCGGACGAGATTCTTTTAAGGGGGAGGAATGTAACAGCCCTAACTTTTGTAAAGCTTGATTTCAACTTATGAAACAAAGTTAAGGCGATAATAGACTACAGTTGTGTCACATGAAATGATGAACACAAATATGGACATGTGAGGGAGTTAAAAATTTTCTCTGGCCCATGCTGAACACATGTTAACCGAGGGCAAAGAATTAGACTCCCAAAAACTCTAACTCATGTGCACCTCCTCTATGAGGAGAGTGGAGGAAATTTAAACACCATTTTGAATCTTTTGAAAGGATTCCTATTCAGATTGTCCAAAGGCCTATATGTGAGATCATAGATGCATTTATCATGTATTCAAGAGCCTAAGTTTCAAATTTGGAGAATTTTAGGTTTCATATACTATGTACTCCGAGGATTAAATGAGGGCACGTTCAAATTCAAACTTGAATTTGAACATTGAACCAAATAAACTCAATTTCAAAATCTGATTTCAGATTTGAGTTCCTCATAATTATTTTGACCTATCCTCCAAGTTTGATAAAATCCGAAGCTCGTTTGCTATTTTAAAATCGAAATGGGGGAAAAGAGGGAGAATTGTAGCTGTGGACCCCACCGGTCAGTCTCACAAATCGCAGCACCGACTCTATCCACGGGAGCACGCCACCTCCTGCTCACCGGCGTCAACCGACGTACCACAGAGGCCAGCTCCTGCTTGTGCTCGTCCTCATCACCTCCCTCGAATGCAGCAAGCCGTTTTGCTTTCTCCCAGCCCGAGCTCTCGCTCGTTGTTTCTTCCCGAGCAGCACCCACCTCTCTGTGTTCTCCCGATAACCACAGCAGCTGAGCTCGGATGATCGAGCTTCCTTCAGCAATAAGCAGCGCACCAGCATGCTTTAACCGGCTAGCACCTTCCCTCCACCATCCCGAGCTCACCAGCGCCAACAAACAGAAAAGTTCTGCTGCTCCCGTGTTGAACGTCGGAGGAACCGAAACTAGACGCCGTGGACAGCCCAAACCAGGAAGGATCACGCCCAAGCAAGCTACCCCATCTGTGCACCTACAAGCCTAGTTTCTCACATCCAAAGCTCAGCCGTAGCCATTGAACACAGAGGGAGAATTTCAAGTTTTTCTCCCGGGCGGCAGAAACGGACCTTGAGGTAAGGAATTGTAAAATTCGTCCTCAAATCGTGTTTGTTGGGTCTCAAACTTCACACACAGGATGTTAACTGCCTAGCGCACCTCCTCCATCGATTTTAGACCAGGAAATTGAGTGTAGAGTGAGCAATCCGAGCTCTTTTAGAGGGCATACAGCTGGACCCTATCAGGCGCACGGTGCCGATAGGTTTAGAGCCCTCTCCAGCTTGTTTAGACCTCATGCCGGTATTCTACATGATCCACTGGTGCTGTGGAGCCCATGAACCGACCATTTGGTGGAGAATTCACCGTGCAAGACCTCGCCGGAGCCCTAGGGTTTGCTGTGGCCGGTGCGCCCTGTTTTCCGGCGAGTTTCAGCCGCCGGCGACCTCACCAACGTGTTCAGCGTGGGGAAATATGGGGGTCGGCCAGCAGGGGGTCTGGAGGCGTCTGGGAAGTGCTTTTCCGGCGACCTCGCCGGAGTGGGCCGCCACTGCCCTGTTTGGCGCGAGTCTGGAGGTTAGGGATGACAGGTGGGACCCACTGTCGGCATTTTAACATTTTCCAGATTTTCCCACTTTAGTTCAAACTTTGGAGAGCCATAACTTTGTGTAGGAGTGTCCAAAAATTGTAAAACAAATTTTTTTGGATTCCCCTCGAAGAGTACTATCCAGGGGTGCAGACCAATGTTTATGAAAATCCCTGAATTTGGCTCATTAATTCATTTAAGAAAAAATTTTCTGAATTTTTACAGGAGTTCTGTTTATTGGAAAATTCCCAAGTTTGGATAGGACATTGTTCCAAAATTCCTTGAAGTCCAGTAAAAATTTCAGAGGCATTGGAACTCATTTGCTTTGTCAAATGATGTGTTCATTCCTTATGTCTCTGAAAAATGGGAAAATAAACAGAGACATTTTCAGCTTTTCCCAAATCCTTGTAAAATCCATATCTCCATGTAGGAAACTCTAAAAATGGTAAAACCAATTCCTATGGACTCAGGACATTTTGTACTTCACAAAAAATCTACTTTGCAGCATAGGAAAGCTTAATATCTAGGGGGTAAAGGCAGGTTAGTGAAAACCACATAAGGATTTGTTGTGCTCACATGAAGCTATTTCTTGAGCTCAATTTTTGCACACTGCGTAAATACAATCTATAGAGGCTGTGGTTAAATTCTCAGCTTCATTGGACCTCTGGAACTTGATCTATCATCTTTTAGGTTTAAGTGTTCATATAATGGACTTAATCACATGGTGATTACTAGTATCTCTTTCCACCCTAGCTTTCATCTTCTCTAAGTTTTAGATCCAACAACAGAAACCTTGCTGTTGTTTATCTCTCTTATGTGTGGGTTAACTGATACAACAGTTTTGAATCATTTTCTAAATTTCTTTTGAATACATGTGCATAAATCATCTTAATAGCACGTGACGTCGACGTTCGACGAGGACTCGACTCTACAGCGAGGATATCCATCTCGTGAAGAGTTTGGCGGATTCTCCGGAGGAAGACTAACTACTAGCTTCTAACAAAACCGTTGAGCAAGGCAAGCCCCAGTTTGCATATCGTAACCGTTTTAAATTTTGCTTTACTTCACATAATGGTTATTAGACTTGATATTGTGCATTATGTCTAGGATGATTGAAATCCACATGCATGGCTATTACATCCCTGAGTAGAAGGTGTAGGGTAGGCTTTGCCTCGTCATAGATGCTAGGCTAATGTTGTAGCTAGCTTAGTAGAAGTCGAGTAGTAAAAAGCTACTCGCGAGAAAGTTCAAGTAATGGAGTTACTCGCGAGAGATAAATGATAAGACCACCCTCATGAATATGAGATGGGGACGGGGATGTTCCTGTAGGATGGAGCGCTCAAGGTTGGTCTCGACCTGCGATGGGTGTGACAATGCTTGAGACCACGTTTGGCCTGGACCGGGATGGTAAGGCAAATGTGGAGGTTGGTTGTAGCCCCGTCCGTGTCGGTTAAGGACCGTATGTATGCGGCCCTGCTGGACAAGATTGATCTGTACCGGATATATAGTGGGGTATGGGACCCATGAAACCGATGTAACTCGATGGACCATGATATAGAAACTCATCTTTCGCGTGGGAATGGCGTTGAGAAGGCGGGAGGTGTAAATCCTTTAGCGGGCAACTTCAACGTGTCCGCGTAGAGGACCATCCTGCTCGGCGCGAAACGTTTTTCTATGTCGGGGTGTCGTGTGAAAGGTTGCTGCATACAACGTAAGAAAGAGCTCTTGAGAGAGTCTTTCGAGGCGGGTGTATGTGTCGTGTAGTCCGGGTTGTTATTGATTCGAATCACCGTCGCTCGCGGAAGAGGATTGAGCATACTTGCCCACTGCGTCGTGACTTAGTAAGAAGAGGAACTAAGTCTCTTAAATTGCTGTTTGTGGATTAATCACTGTATTGGAACCTTGACTGAAGTAGATATAGAGCCAACTAAATTTCATCTCCACCTTAGGCTAGCAACATCGGGATAAGCGTTTCTTGTTTGATTGTGGACTTCCGATGTTGTGAGGCGTGAGGACCACTAAAATGAGGTCTATAAGAATCTGAATATAAGGATCAAGTTTAGTCAAGCTGCATTTTGCAAATTCCTGTTCCTACTATCTTACTACCCTGCATTTAGAATTGCATGTTTAGGAGTGACGGTTAAATCTTGCTGAGCCTTAGTGCTCACGGTTGCTTCTAAGTTGTTTTGCAGGTAGCAGGATGCCTGCTATGAAGAGGGTTGTTCGGTGAGGTGATGAACCTCATGGTTCGTTCCACTCATCGGAAACCTAGCCGCTTCCTTTCTTTGGTGAAGCTAGTAGAAAGCGTTCACGGGCTGAACGACTTCTCTTCGGCGTAGTTAGGGTCGAGAGTGAGTAGATTGTCCAGCTAGCTTTAATTTCCGTTGCGTGTGTACATTATGTTGTAAAAGAAATTATGTTAAGTAACAAAATGGTTCCGTTATATTCTTATCGTCTCTTTTCGTGCATGCTGTTGGGTGCCGCATCGCACGGCACCACCCACTGCGATTCCCGGGCGTCACAACCCTTGCTGCCACAATCGTTATCAAATCGATCACCATAACTATTCATTGTGATAGGGTTATCCTTTTCTTCAGTTTTCATCACATATTACGTGAGTTTATCCTCCTTGATATACGCACACCATCCCACACGCTGTCACCATCATATCCAATTTTTTTCTCACCACCGTTTCCAATTCAGCTCCACCAAAAACATAATCTTGTGGTGCTGTCTTAAAACAGCCATAACCTATGTATTGGGTTAAATTACATTGCCCAAGTTCACTTTGTAAGATTGATTATTTGGCATCTAAAGGCTCAACAATAATAATAAAGAAACATATTGAATTTCTGTTGTCCACATCTTCTTTTTTCAAGTGAGCTGAAAATTTGTGCGACGTGTATATTAGTGCTCCTGATTTCACGGCAGATATAAAAAATCACAGAAAAATAATATAGAAAAGAAAATTTGTGAAGAGGAGCACAAATATCAAAACTTGGGTGTGTTATTTTGCCTTGTGGCGCAATTGTTCCTGCTCAATTATTGTCCTTATCATTCATACTTCTTGCTGTCTTGTTCATAACATCCGGGATAAGACACGAGTAGGCCAGCAACTAGGACAAGTGTTTGGACATCTATTCAGCATTACTATCTGTTATTGAATTGTGTGCTACTCACATATATTTGGCCATCCAAACTCCACATTCATCCTTTTGAACAGCACAAGTTTTTGACCCTTGCAATCGCTGAATCACGTCGTCCAGGTATCTTTTGCCTTGTTGTGGTAAGAAACTTGTAAGAGCTTGGTAAGACTCGACCCATTGCTTTGTGAGTTCCACCATCATTGCGTAGTAGTTGATAGGGATAATCTTGTTGTTTTCCATATTATTCTTGCTAACAATGTCAGATCATGTTGATCCTACGGAGTGTATTTTGAAAAGTGAGATGAAGGGTTACATAGAACAAATGATGAAGTCTGTCAAGGAAGCAATCGCACAAGCGGTAAAAAATTATCTTGCTGAACAGAGAATACCCCACACCCTTGAGAGGTTGGACAAACGCTTAAGCTCGCTAGTTGGAAGGATTGATGATATGGAGACCCACCTACCATTCAGCCATGATGCTACCCACCACAACAACTTTGAAGAAGAAGAAGATGTGTTGTGGTATGTCAATGGAGAGGTGGATACACGTGTTGCGCAGAATGTACATCTACGTCAATGCCTTCGTCAAAACACTCATGGTATGGTAGGAAACAACATGCATGGTAACAATAACCGCCCTCTTGATGACCCTTTTTCTAAAGTTACATTTTCCATACCTTCATTTTCTGGTGCTTATGATGCTGAGGCATATCTTGATTGAGAAATGATGGTTGAGCAGAAATTTAATTCCCACCTTGTTCCTGAACAACATAGAGTTCGAAAAGTCACTAGTAAGTTTAAGGATTTTGCTATAATATGGTGGAATGAACTAGGTACCACACGGTTACAACCTGATACATGGGAACGTTTAAAAGAATCTATGCGTAATCGTTTTGTTCCTCCATCCTGCCAATGTGATTTACGAAAGAAATTGCAGTGCTTAGAGCAGGGAAATGATTCTGTCCAAGATTATTATGCGGAGCTTCAAAAGGGTATGATACGATGTGGGGTAGTAGAGGACACTGAAGATAAAATATGTCATTTCTATGGGGGGTTGAGACGTGAGATACAGGATATTGTTGATTATAAGGAATTTAATACTGTCAACCAGTTGTTCCAGCTTGCTATGCTTGCAGAAAAGGAGTTACAGGGTCGTCAACAAAAGAACAAGAGCAGCAGTGGTGCCTCCTACACTCCACGCACGACAACATCTTTGGGGGTGTCCAAGTCATTCCGTTTTGATGCCCTTTCACCAAAACCAGCAGCCAAGCTTCCTTCTGGAAGCAACAACGTTTCAGCAGCACCGAAACCACCACCTGCACGACCTGCGGATTCAGGTAAAAATTCCATGCAGGTACCCGCCAAAAGTGCTTCATCCGTTGCTTCAACAGGATGCACTTCTGGCATTCAGTGCCACCGCTGCCATGGTCTTGGTCATGTGCAAAAAGATTGTCCTAGTCGGCGGGCATACGTGGCTACAGAAGAGGGAGGATACATCAGCACCTCCGATGTCGAAGACAACAATGATGATGAAGCTGCCACGGACAATGATGAGGGACATGTTTTTGGGAGTGAAGACACATCAGCCTACATGAACATCATTGTGCAGCTGGTGCTGAACACACAGGTACAACAACTTGATAGATTACACCGCCATAATTTGTTTCAGATTTTCTTTGTCATCAAGAACCGGTGAGCACGTGTCATCATTGATGGAGGAAGCTGCAACAACTTGGTGAGTTCTGAATTGGTCAAGAAGCTTAGCTTGAATACACGACCACACCCACATCCACACTATATTCAATGGTTGAATGATTCTGGAAGAGCTAAGGTAACACAAACTTGCAGAATTCCGTTTTCCATTGGTACATATGTTGATTCCGTTGATTGTGATGTGGTACCCATTCAAGCGTGTTCACTTTTATTGGGTCGACCTTGGGAACATGATAAGGATGCTTTGCACCATGGTAGAAGTAATAAATACACTTTTATGCATAAAGGAAAGAAAATTACTTTGCTACCTTTGACTCCTGCTGAAATTGTACAAGCTGATAGGGAGAGGGCTGGAATTTCTAGTAGTTCTAAATCAGAAAATCAACAAGTCATTAATTCTGTGTTACCACCAAATAATGAGTGATCTACACCTAGTTCTAAGACTGACGGAATTAAATTGAAGGGTCGTGTAATGCTTGCTACAAAATCAGACCTTGTTGAAATTTCTGATCATGATATTTGTTGTGCATTGGTGTGCAAACAAGTTTTGTTCTCCATTGATGATATTGCTAGGTCTTTGCCTCCAGCAGTTACTAACGTGTTGCAAGAATATGAGGATATTTTTCCAGCTGAGATACCCCTGGTACTTCCACCTTTGAGAGGGATTGAACATCAAATTGATTTGATTCCAGGTGCAATTTTGCAAAACCGTGCTGCATATAGGACCAACCCCGAGGAGACTAAGGAAATTCAGAGGCAAGTCCAAGACCTTTTGGACCGTGGGTATGTACGTGAAAGCCTTAGTCCTTGTGCTGTTCCTGTACTTTTGGTTCCTAAGAAAGATGGTACTTGGCGTATGTGTGTTGATTGTAGAGCCATTAACAATAGTACTATAAGGTATCGTCATCCTATTCCTAGGCTAGACGACATGCTTGATGAGTTGTGTGGTTCTATAATTTTCACTAAGATTGACTTGCGTAGTGGTTACCACCAAATAAGAATGAAATTGGGAGATGAATGGAAAACAGCTTTCAAAACAAAATTTGGGTTGTATGAGTGGTTAGTAATGCCTTTTTGGTTTAACTAATGAACCAAGTACATTCATGCGCTTGATGAATGAGGTCTTGAGAGCTTTTATTGGAAAATTTGTGGTGGTTTACTTTGATGATATCTTGATTTATAGCAAGTCATTGGACGAACATATGGATCATTTACGTGCTGTTTTTAATTCTTTGAGAGATGCACGTTTATTTGGTAACCTTGAGAAGTGCATCTTTTGTACGAATCGAGTTTCCTTTCTTGGCTATGTTGTGACTCCACAGGGAATTGAGGTGGATGAGATGAAAATTCAAGCGATCAAGAGCTGGCCAATACCTCAAACCATCACACAGGTAAGGAGTTTTCTTGGTCTTGCGGGTTTCTACCGACGTTTCAGCAAGGATTTTAGCACTATTGCTGCCCCATTGCATGAGTTGACTAAGAAAGGTGTGGTGTTCCATTGGGGGAAAGCACAAGAGGAGTCCTTTGACACCTTGAAGGACAAGCTTACACACGCACCATTGTTTTAACTTCCTGATTTTAGTAAGACTTTTGAACTTGAATGTGATGCTAGTGGAGTTGGCATTGGTGGTGTCTTACTGCAAGGTGGTAAACCGGTTGCATACTTTAGTGAAAAACTTAATGGTCCTTGCCTGAATTACTCCACATATGATAAAGAATTTTATGCTCTCGTATGATGCTTAGAGACATGGCGTCATTATTTATGGCCTAAAGAATTTGTTATTCATTCTAATCATGAATTGCTAAAGCATATTCATTCTCAAAATAATCTGAATCGTAGACATGCAAAATGGATTAAGTTTATTGAGTCTTTTCCTTATGTCATTAAACATAAGAAAGGAAAGGATAATTTGATCGCTGATGCATTGTCTATATGATATAATATGCTGTCCCAACTTGATTGTCGAATTTTTGGACTGGAATCAATTAAAGAACAATATGCTCTTGATGCTGATTTTAAAGATGTGTTGCTGCATTGTAGAAAAGGTCATACCTGGAATAAATTTGTACTGGATGATGGATTCTTGTTTAGAGCTAACCGCCTATGCATTCCAGTTGGTTCTGTAGGATCGAAGAGCACATGAAAAGCTACCAGAGGGGGGGTGAATGGTAGATTAAAACTTTTCGAAGCGGAAACAACAAAAACCCCTCAGCAAAAAATCAATCGGTTAAAGAAACCATGTGTGCAAGTGTTTTCAAACGTGTTCAACCATGACAAATCAAGTAGAGAGGTAGAGAATCAAGTCACGGATCTAATTCAACAAGAATCACTTGAAAACACGAAGTAAAACTTGAGATACAATCAAAACATTAAACGAAGATCAATCTGGTCTACCCGATATAAAACAGATCTGCAACGCTGCAAAGAAACTCGTGTATCTCAAAAACTACAGATCCGAAGCTCGTGAAAACTTCACAGATGATAGATAATTGAGTTGTGAATACAACCCAAAAAGAATCACGTCAATCGGATCTATAAAACTCGAGTTATGAACGAAACACCAAAGCAACGTCGGTCTGTCCAGAAACTCGGCGAGAAAGACTTGACGAACAACAAGTCGGACGAACAAGGCACAAAAGCTCCTCGAAACTATGAACTTTATTCAATAGAAACACAAGAGGAACAGCCCAAAGTTCTCTACCCACGAGAGCTCTGGCCTCCCTTGCTTTTATAGCCAGCCCTCAGGCTAAACAATCCAATCTAGGACTCCTACTTCTAATTGGACTCGTATCCTAACTTACCATAACTGCTCAGGACTCTCCTATTCGCAGATAGAAGCAATCGTGAGGCTTCCAAACACATTAGGAACGTCCTAAACATTACTAAAACAACTCAACTTCGTGCCTAGCACGGAATCCTATCATAACCAACTCAAATCTTCCATATTTGAGCCATATTTGACTCAGCCTCAGCCTGAGTACGCAATCCAGCCGGTTGGACCTTTCCGACAAATTCTTTACGTCCACTTTTCTTCATCGCGCCTTGGAACAATGTTGCCACGTCCATGCACTCCTTGCACACGTGCAAACACCTTCCAACGACGTACACGCAACCTTCATATGCACTACCCTTGATCCAAATATGTTGCGCGACCTCCCGATCAACTCAACCACAGCTCCTCCCGAACTTGGTTGTTGGAACCTCATCTCCTCCCTGAGACTAGTCCAAGGATCCCGTCACCAGCCATGTCTTGAACTCAAGCAACACCTGCACATGAATAAACAACCAATTCTTCCGAGCACAAGTCCTCGACTTGACTCACGTTAGTTCAAAAACCACAACACCTTACATGAGCACGTCGCATAAGCATGTTGCAAACCATATCAAATGATAACAGCCATAACCACCAAAACACACCAAAAACTTAGCAAATTAATACTAAGCAAACCTTCCCATAAAGCAAGTTTGAAACATTGCGAGTTAAAAGCAAAATCAAGACGCTGCAGTTCTACGAGTTGAACTTCACGGGAGCTCCCTAAAAACAAGCTCCGGACCTCACAGAAGCTCTCCGGACCTTGCGTCGGACCTTGCCAACACATGGCGGACCTAACAAAGAACTTGTCGGACCTTGCCACAGAAGAATGTTTTGGCAATATTCAAAACTTTGAATGTTAATGCTAACTTTTATCCTAATTGCCAATGTATTCAGCACACATAGGTCTCACAATCTCCCCCTTGATGAATGCATTGGCAACACCAATTAAAATCCGAACATTGGCTTATGAAAAGTTTTGAAAAGCTTTGAAAACTCATTTCTCCCCCTTTATTAATTTCTCCCCATTTTTTAAAATCAGAGAAGGAAGAAAGTGTATAACATATGCAAAGTGTAAAAAAAATCTCTCCTTATACATATTTCTCCTCCTTTGACAATGTATTCAGCAAGGTTCAAAAGAGAAATTTTTAAATGTTATGAGCATATTATAACATATACATACAAAACAAAGCTCATCCAAGTCATACTATCAGGTTACTTACACTATCACATCAATGAGATACATAAAGTAGTGTAAGCCATGCTAGAGATCAAATGTATTTTTCAGTTTAAGCAAGTCATGATCTCCCTTACTCAACTATTTCAAAACCTGAAAACATGACACTTGTTGCTGCATTTTTATTATTCATAATCATTTAAGGCACAAAGTTGATCATATGATATTTGCAAGAGATTATATGCCGCATCAGCCTTATTCTAACCAACCAAGCCAAGCCTATGTCATTTGACAATCAGAAGCTTAAGGACATGGTTTTAGTCATACACAATTCCTTCCAAGTTCATATCTTAGTGCAATGATAAGCAATCTCAAAAGAAGAAGTGCGATGCATGCATATTCTCTTGATCTTTTCTCAATTTTTTATTTGAAAACTCAACATGTGAGCTGATCACTTGATTAATTTTTTTTATGATTAAAAGCACTTGTGAGCACACAACAAGTTCAAACAGCAAGAAAGTTCGATCATGACCAGATTTAGTGTAAGTAATTATTCCAATTACTAGTCATGGCAAAAACTACAAAATGTATAACATGAGTAATGTAGTAAGAACTTTCAGCCTGTAAAAGGAATCACAAAGTCATATATGTATGAAATACTATGCTAATATTATTTTAGTTTCAGATTCACACATAGACTTTCAAAGTCTCAAAAACTCCCCATCAATTTAAGCCATGAGGATGCATAACCCCTGTTTCACTACGAATGAAACAAAAACGAGTGAAATCCAAAGGTTTTGTAAAAATATCAGCCAATTGTTGTTCGGTATCGACATGGTGAAGCACAATGTTTCCTTTTTCAACATTATCACGAAGAAAGTGATACCTAATGTCAATGTGCTTTGTTCTAGAGTGTTTCACGGGGTTTTTAGCAATACAAATTGCACTAGTGTTATCACAAAACAGTGGAACACTATCTAAATCAACCCCATAGTCCTTAAGTGTTTGAACAATCCAAAGAATTTGTGAGCAAGCGCTAGCCGCAGCTACATATTTAGATTCGGTCGTGGATTGTGCAACTGAACTTTGTTTTCTAGAGGACCAAGCAACAAGTGAATTACCAAGAAAATGACAAGCACCCGAAGTACTTTTCCTATCAATCCTACAACTCCCAAAATCAGCATCCAAAAAAGCTTTCAAAGAAACGGTTGAGGAAGAAGGAAGAAAAATGCCAAATTCTTGAGTTCCATGTAGGTACCTGAGAATCCTTTTGAGCTGAATTGTATGTCCGGTCTTGACGCCGTGAGATACAAAAGTGATCCAATCATACTTCTGTATTCTTTTTTATCGACAGGGTCACCATCTTCGTCAAGTTCAAGTGTTGTTGCTGTTCCCATTGGTGTCCGAAGAGGCTTGCATTTGTCCATGTTGAAGCGCTTAAGAAGGTCCTTTGTATACTTAGTTTGATGCACAAAAGTTCCTTCTTTTGTTTGCTTGATTTGCAGCCCCAAAAAGTATGTGAGTTCTCCCATCATACTCATCTCAAATTCTGAACTCACCATAGCTGAAAACTTGGACACGGGATCATGAGAAGCACAACCAAAGTTAATATCATCCACATACACTTGAACGAATAATGAGTCATTGCCATGCTTAAGTACAAAAAGTGTTTTATCAACCTTGTCCATGGTAAACCCCTTTTCAAGTAAAAATGTTTTTAACCTATCATACCATGCTCTAGGGGCTTGTTTTAGACCGTACAAGGCTTTGGACAGTTTGTAAACATGCTTAGGAAATTTTGGATTTTCAAAACCCGGTGGCTGCTTAACATAAACCTCCTCCTCTATGTAGCCATTAAGAAAAGCACTTTTAACATCCATTTGATATAACTTGAAACCTTTAGATGCAGCAAATGCTAATAAAATTCTTATAGCTTCTAATCTAGCAACAGGAGCAAATGTTTCATCAAAATCTAGACCTTCAATTTGAGTGAAACCTTGAGCAACCAACCTAGCTTTATTCCTAACCACAACCCCATCCTCACTTTGCTTATTTTTAAATACCCATTTAGTTCCAATTAATGTGTGACCTTGAGGTGGAGGTACAAGTTTCCAAACATTATTTCTTTCAAAATTTTCTAACTCTTCTTGCATGGCATTAATCAAAGATTCATTAGTGAGTGCGTGTGATATATCCTTGGGTTCAAAAGAAGCAACAAAAGCAGAATGAGCATGAGAGTTTGGATCGCAAAACCTGGACCGAGTGACTCGTTCATGCAAGCTTCCAATGATTTGTTGTGGAGGATGACTTTTGAGTACTCGGAGGGGAGTAGACACTTCACAAGCACCTTCTTCTTCATGTTCGGACCTTTGATTAGGAGAGCTTGTTGATGGAGGAAGGTCCGAACCAGCAGTAGTGACTGTTGGTGCTGGTTGTGGTGCAAAATCAGCAGCTTGATCGTTATTTACTTCAGAGTTTTTGGGCAGCAGCACCACTTCTTCATCTTCTTCAATAAAAATACTCTCCCCCTGTGGATATGGATCCGGACCTGCAATATCGGAGCTAGTACTTGGGCTAGCTTCATCAAAAGAAACCTCGCAAGTCTCCACAATTTTGTTAGTGTCAAGTAAAAGCACACGGTAGCCTCTAGTATGAGATGGATAACCAAGAAACATGCCATCAACAGATCTAGCTTCAAATTTATCAAGATTACCAAGTTTCTTAACAAAGCATTTGCAACCAAAAACCCTAAAGTGTGTAACACTAGGCCTATGTCCAAAACGGAGCTCATATGGGGTTTTTCCAAGCTTAGCACGCAAGAAAACACGATTTGAGACATAACAAGCAGTTGCAATTGCATCAGCCCAAAATTTCCTAGGAGTTTGATATTCATCAAGCATAGTCCTAGCCATCTCAACTAAGGTCCTGTTCTTTCTTTCTACGAAACCATTTTGTTGTGCTACATAGGGTGAAGAGTATTGATGATCTATTCCATTTTCAGCACAAAAGTGATCAAAGGATTGCTTTTTAAATTCAGTTCCGTTATCACTTCTAATTGCTTTTAATGATCCTGGGTGATCAATAGATAATCTAAGAAATAAAGTTCTAAAATGACTAAAAGCTTCATTCTTAGATGCCATAAAATAAACCCAAGAATATCTGGAATAATCATCAACAATCACAAGCACATACCATTTACCTCCGAAGGATTGAACACGTGCGGGACCTACTGTGTCAAGATGTAAAAGTTGTCCCGGTTCAGCTGTAATGGTCATTGTTAGAGGAGCATGTGAACCTGCAACAAACTTACCATGTCTACAAGAAGAGCACACAATATCATTGTCCTTTTTAAGCTTCAGCAGCCCACGTATGCGATCGAGAGCACTAACACGAGTGAGATGATCAAAGCCTATGTGACCAAGTCTACGATGCCAAAAATATAGATCCTTTGTATCATTAGCAACTAGACACCGATGCTTAGAAGTTGACAAATCAAAATCAGCTTTAAAAACTCTTCCAAACCTAGACATGTTAAACAAAAGGTCACCTTTTGAATCTACAACCTTGCAGCAATTTTTAGCAAAGCTAACCTCTAGATTTTCATCTAGCAATTGTGAAACCGAAAGCAAGTTGTATTTCAAATTTTTAACAAGTGCCACATCTTTCAAAGTGTAGAGATTGTTTACTCTAACCGAACCTTTAGCAATTATGGGAGTAGAAGAGTTATCGGCGAAAGTAACATTTTCTACACGTGACACAAAAGAGAGAGAGGAGAACCATTCTTTGTTACCGGTCATGTGGTGTGAGCAACCTGAATCCACAATCCAAATGTTCTCCTTCCTCAAACGTGAAACCTACACAGCAGAACAATACGTCGATGACTCAATACTGGGGTTAGTTAAAAGACTTTTAGGAATCCAGTACTGAGTCACACGACGTCCAGCAGGAATAACACGCGAAAGCTGAGAAGGTACAGCAGGTTTATGAGCCAAACATCGAAATTTTTTGTTCCCAACTACTGACTTAGAAGATGTGTTATATGTAGCACAAAAAACAGTAGGTCCGGGAGCAAGTTTTTGACTCATTACAGCAGGTTGCAAGCTCCGAACATTCGGTCTAGCATATTTTGCTTGGTTGTTATGTGATCTAGCAAGTATTCTTTGTTTCTTATCGTGTTTAGCTAGTCTATAACAAAAATCCATGACATGACCATCTCTACCACAGTAGGTACAATGAAAGATAACATTATTATCATGTCTAGATGAGCAAGCAACACGTTTATTAGAACCTGAATGGGACAGTACTCCTGCAGATTTGAAAATCACCTCTTTTTGTCTAGGAGCTGTTTGAATCAAACCGCTTCCTATTGACTTTACAACTTTAGGTGGGTGTGCCTTAGCATGAGCATGAGAATTAAAACCTAAACCAGTTTTATCATTACAAGACTTGGAAGAATTCAGCAGCAAGTTTAGGTTCTTATTTGCATTAGAAAACCGATCTAGTGTCCTATGCATGTCATCAAGTTTATTGGACAGATCAAAGCAGTTTTCACATGAAGTTTTTCCTTTTAGTTTGCAATTTGAACAATATTTAACTTCATGCACACGTAAAGCATTGTTCAAAATAGAAATCTCATTCATAGCATCATTTAGTTTCTTATTCAGATCATCACATGAAGAACAATGCAAATCAATTGTAGAACAACAAGCATCTTCCAAATTTTTATCATTAAGTGCAGCAAGCTCTTTGTTCTTTTCAATTTCAAGTTCAAGTTTATCAAGTGCAGATGCGTGTGCACTTCTTAAAGAGGATAATTGTTCATAAATTAAATCACATGAGGAACAAGAATCATCACTAGGAATCAAAGTTTTTAAATGATTAATTTCAGATTCTAGTGATTCAATTTTAACAGCATTGTTCCTAAGTTTTTTATCCTTTTTCTTTAATATAACAGTGGCACGAGAAATAGCATCACACATTTCTTCGCAAGTGGGACATATCTCTTCATCGTCGCTGTTGTGTTCTGCCTCCTCAGAGCTTGAACTTGACTTGCTCACCATGCAGCACATATTTGCCATAGCTTCTTCATCTTCATCACTACCGGTGTCCACATCACTTGAGCCAAAATCTTGAAGTGCAGAGATCATACTATGCACTATGTTGCGCATTGATAAATCTTTCTTCTTATTATTCTTTGCAAACGATTTCTTCGGCCTTGTTTGCTTTTCTTCACGTGAAGTCGGACCTGAAAGGTTAGGGCACTCCGTACAAAAATGTCCTGTCTTTCCACATTCAAAACATTGTTGAGGTCCGGAGCTTCCTCTCCGTCTAGTTCTCACATTTTGCAATGCTTTTGAGAACCGAGTAAAGATGAGTGCAAGCTCCTTCTATGGAAACTCTTCAATCTGTTCAAGGGTTAGAGAGGACAGCAAAAAGAGCGCACCACTAGATGATGATTGACTAGAACTAGACATGTCACGTTGCGAAACAAATGCAATAGACTTGTTGGGGTTTTTACGTGAGATGATGTCAATTTCATGAGTTTTTAATTTAGAATAAAGCACGTCTAAAGTAAGAGAACTCATGACAGTAGATTCACGAATAGATGTAACTTTCATCTCCCAAATTGACATATCTAATGCTCCTAACAATTGTTTAGCATTTTCAGCATCTGAAAAGTTAACATTGACACTACGCAAGTTGCTGAGATTTTTATTAAAGAGGGAAAAAAGGTCGTCAATTGACTCACCGGGTTGCATCTCAAAACGCATGTATTCTTTCTTGAACATATCTTGCCTTACCTCCTTTATCATATTGGATCCTTCATGGTAGTCACAAAGAGCTTTCCAAACATCATATGCAGATCGGAGGTGTGCAACACGGTCGAAGTCGCTTTGAGTCAATCCTTGGATGATCAACTTGCGAGCCTTGTTGTTGTTGTCAACATCTCTCATGTTCGCAGCCGTAACTTGATTGTTGGGTGGTACATCGAAGTTCCGGTAGACCTTTTCCCATATGGCGAAGCCTTGCGCCTGTATGTAGGCCTCCATCCGTGCCTTCCAAACATGAAAATCGATGTCATTGAACACATAAGGTTTTGCGGAGTACTTCTCCATGATGGTTAGTCAAAACACGTGCAAATCACAAAGATTAGAGCACCTTGGCTCTGATACCAATTGTAGGATCGAAGATCACGTGACAAGCTACCAGAGGGGGGGTGAATGGTAGATTAAAACTTTTCGCAGCGGAAACAACAAAAACCCCTCAGCAAAAAATCAATCGGTTAAAGGAACCGTGTGTGCAAGTGTTTTCAAACGTGTTCAACCGTGACAAATCAAGTAGAGAGGTAGAGAATCAAGTCACGGATCTAATTCAACAAGAATCACTTGAAAACACGAAGTAAAACTTGAGATACGATCAAAACATTAAACGAAGATCAATCTGTTCTACCCGATATAAAACACATCTGCAACGCTGCAAAGAAACTCGTGTATCTCAAAAAATACAGATCCGAAGCTCGTGAAAATTTTACAGATGATACATAATTGAGTTTTGAAGACAACCCAAAAAGAATCATGTCAATCGGATCTGTAAAACTCGAGTTATGAACGAAACACCGAAGCAACGTCGGTCTGTCCAGAAACTCGGCGAGAAAGACTTGACGAACAACAAGTCGGACGAACAAGGCACAAAAGCTCCTCGAAACTATGAACTTTATTCAATAGAAACACAAGAGGAACATCCCAAAGTTCTCTACCCACGAGAGCTCTGGCCTCCCTTGCTTTTATAGCCAGCCCTCAGGCTAAACAATCCAATCTAGGACTCCTACTCCTAATTGGACTCGTATCCTAACTTACCATAACTGCTCAGGACTCTCCTATTCGCAGATAGAAGCAATCGTGAGACTTTCAAACACCTTAGAAACGTCCTAAACATTCCTAAAACAACTCAACTTCGTGCCTAGCACGAAATCCTATCATAACCAACTCAAATCTTCCATATTTGAGCCATATCCGACTCAGCCTCAGCCTGAGTACACAATCCAGCCGGTTGGACCTTTCCGACCAATTCTTTACGTCCACTTCTCTTCATCACGCCTTGGAACAATGTTGTCACGTCCATGCACTCCTTGCACACATGCAAACACCATCCAACGACGTACACGCAACCTTCATATGCACTTCCCTTGATCCAAACATGCTGCGCGACCCCCCGATCAACTCAACCACAGCTCCTCCCGAACTTGGTTGTTGGAACCTCATCTCCTCCCTGAGACTAGTTCAAGGATCCCGTCACCAGCCATGTCTTGAACTCAAGCAACACCTGCACATGAATAAACAACCAATTCTTCTGAGCACAAGTCCTCGACTTGACTCACGTTAGTTCGAAAACCACAACACCTTACATGAGCACGTCACATAAGCATGTTGCAAACCATATCAAATGATAACAGCCATAACCACCAAAACACACCAAAAACTTAGCAAAATAATACTAAGCAAACCTTCCCATAAAGCAAGTTTGAAACATTGCGAGTTAAAAGCAAAAACAAGACGCTGCAGTTCTACGAGTTGAACTTCACGGGAGCTTCCTAAAAACAAGCTCCGGACCTCATAGAAGCTCTCCGGACCTTGCAGGAGCTCTCCGGACCTTGCATCGGACCTTGCCAACACTTAGCGGACCTAACAAATAACTTGTCGGACCTTGCCACAGAAGAATGTTTTTGCAATATTCAAAACTTTGAATGTTAATGCTAACTTTTATCCTAATTGCCAATGTATTCAGCACACATAGGTCTCACAGGTTCCATTCATCTTTTGTTATTACAGGAGGCACATGGTGGAGGTTTGATGTGCCATTTTGGCGCAAAGAAGATGTTGGATGTTCTGGCCACACATTTCTTTTGGCCAAAGATGAGGAGAGATGTAGAGCGGTTTGTGGCTCGCTGCACCACATGTTAGAAAGCTAAGTCCCATTCGAATCCACATGGTTGATACATGCCTCTTCCCACTCCTTCCATTCCTTAGGCGGATATCTCTATGGACTTTGTTTTGGGATTGCCTAGGACTAAGAGAGGGAGGGACACAATTTTTGTTGTGGTGGATCGATTTTCTAAGATGGCACATTTTATACCGTGTCATAAAAGTGATGATGTTGTACATATTGCCGACCTTTTTTTCAAAGAGATTGTTCGCTTGCATGGTATGCCTTCTACTATTGTTTCAGATCGTGATGCTAAATTTTTGAGTCACTTTTTGCGCACCCTATGGAACAAGTTGGGTACGAAACTGTTGTTCTCTACAACATGTCACTCACAAACTGATGGGCAAACAGAAGTAGTGAACCGCACTTTCGGCACCATGTTGAGAGCTGTTTTGAAGAAAAATTTAAAGATGTGAGATGAATGTTTGCCACATGTGGAGTTTGCATATAATTGGGCAACACATTCTACCACCAAGATTTGAGGCCATATTTGGGAGAAGAAGATGAGCTTGAGTCGAGGACGACTCCAATGCAAGAGGGGGAGGATGATGTGGACATCACTCCTGCAGATATACACAACACTCACATGGTAGGCATGCAGGGCCAAATTACTAGAGCTCGAGCACGACAATTGAATTTAGAGGTGAGCTCGTTGCTGAACAATTCTTTATATGTGAATTCTGAGAGTATGTTGCTACCTAATGGATTAATTATGATTAGGAACCATGGAGAGGACATGGAGATACATGGAGAGGGGTTTGGAGGCGTGAAGAACCAGAAAATACGCCAACAAGAAGTTAGAGACCGAGCCCAACTCAAACTCGAGTCCAACTCGGTCCCAGGAGCAGTCCACCTTAAAATGGATGCACAGGAGGCATACAGACTCCATTTTTTGACGTTCTACATATGCACGGAAAGCTGAGAGGATAAACTTCCCAATGGAACTGGCCCCATGTCAAAATTCCCTCAGAGTCGACGGGAAACCTCGAAACAATATAAAGTTTAGAGTCTGTCAGGGTGTTGCATCACCTAGTTGGGCCATTGGGCCTTGTATCGAGTCCAAGTCCATTATGTACGTGTCTTAGGGTTAGGTCATGACCCCAGCACCCCTCTGGTCATCCTCCACCTCCTTTATACCCCCTAGCCGCCGTCACAAACAGCGGGTTTTGCTTAGATTATTCTGTCAAGAACAGTTTCAGCGTTCATCGGTTTGTGAGACCCCAACTTGAGTGCTTCATATCTTTCAGCAATTTGGTTGCATTCTCTCTTGTTCTTGCTTGTGTTCTTCGATTCACAGGCAAGGATTAGCCTTCTTGGCGAGGTCAACCGCGCAATATCGGTTGATAACCTGATGAGACGTGGTGCTGCGATTGCAGGGTTCAGAACGTCTTGTTCAGATGCCGGATCGATTTGTGTCAAGTCTCCACCAAATCGAGAGTTATCAGAACCTTTCGGAAGATCGGGACCCCTGTACACTTCAAAAGGTACTGCACAAACATCCAGTCCACATACATTGTCAACATACATTGTTCAGAACAGAATAACTAATATGAAAGCACGTCAAGGAGTTATCACATCCATCAATGGTTCCTCGCCATTCGACGGTGCCGTCCCTTCTTCTTATCACTATGTCTTTTGGAATTGGAGAGCCCAACATCCACAATATGAAGTTGGATGGAGTTGATGTCTTCCCATTTCCATTTGCGCTTCAAGTTGGGACAGACTGGGTATATCAGGTAGCCACTGGGTGCTCGATGACGTGCAGATCGTCGCCATATGGGACTTGCAATTTGTAGCCATGATACCTATCATCATCGGAGTCTGTGCTGACGTATCCTGGCAGGGGCACTGCTCCCTGACTGGAGATGGCAAGGAAGCCTGACAGGAGAGCAGAAGCATGCATATCTCGTAAGAGGTAAACGCATTGATGAAGGCATACTCCACCTGCTGTGGCAACAAGATCACCTTATCCCACTTATCACACTTGACGTCCTTCGCCTTGTCGATGTGCACATTCATCACCTCGAGCGCCAAGGTCTTGAGCAACGCCGACATGAGTTCCGACCGGTGCAGCACCTTCACGGCGAGGTCCCGGAGCTCAACCACATTTGCTACCTCGAAGCCGTAGTCCTCGCGCAGCCGCTTTACGTCGCTACTGATATTGACGCCAGAAAATCTGTTGTGCAGGTAGGCGAAGAAGTTTTTCAGAGCACTCTCCGGGACATATTCCGCGTGAATGATCTGGAAGAAGAGGTTGTGGCAGCCCACGCAGAGCTGTAGGACGGTTGTCTTGTATGACTTGCGCCCGTCCGTGTTCTTGACGTCGTACCACTCTGTGTCCAGGCCGACGATGAGGGGCTCCGGGTTGTTCCCGCGAACCTGCAAAAGGAAGCGCTCGACATTGGTGCCGGAGGACGTGAAAGTGGTCTCGATCACGGTGCCGTTCAACATGACCTCGGCGGTATAGGTAGCCAATTGTGTTGGCGGAGCCGCCGGGACCAGAGAGGATGACCATCAGGAGCAGTTCACCGGCGGGCCACCAGAATGTTGCAGCTTGGCTCCCTGGTTGTTGGCCGGCGGGCCAGCAGAAGGTTGCCGCTTGGCTCCAGCGTTTGACTTCGGGAGCGCCAGCGACGACTTCTTGCATTTTCCGCCTTGATCATGATCACCAGCGGGGAGGCGAGACGAGGAAACTTGAAAGTGCATCTAGGCATACCTTGTGTGTTTTGGTTGATTTATGACAAACAAATGAGACCCTAACAAAATTGTTGAGATGAGCGCATGTTCTTAAAGAAATTAGGAATAAAGCGCTAAAAGAAAGGAGAAGGAGGATCCAAATTGATAAGAGCTCAGGAGCTGAAAAGATTAGATTACATAGAGTAGAGTGTGTTGGAGAAACACACCCCAAGAGCTCAAGTGAAAGAAATCAGACTAACTGCACAAAATCAGCATGTGCGGACTAGTCCGATATCAACCGGACTAGTCCGATTTTCATTCTGACCAGGAAATGGACTAGTACGATATGGACCGGACTAGTCTGATTTTGTCTCTGGATAGACAACGGACTAGTCCGCACTCCTAAGGACTAGTCCGGTATCACACAACACTTAGGGTTTGCCACACATCGCACACCGGACTAGTCCGGAGCCAACCACGGACTAGTCCGGACATCGCAAACCCATACGTAACCATTGGAAACCCTATTATAAATAGAGGTGTACGGCCATACGAACACAAATCTTCAACCCCATGCGCCGTCACACCTCCCAAGAGCCCAAAATTCACATCTCTCCACACATTCTAACCCAAAAAGGATCAATTCTATGGGAATTAGCAATTGATCAAAGGTGAGACTTGTTCTACACATCTTGAGCCCTTGGGTTTGATCTCTCGCACACTCTTGTTCATTAATTGTTCATCTTTTGAGTATGTTTGGTTGTGTTCATTCATTGTAACTCTTGGGGAGCCCTCAACTTGTGAGAAGGCCCCCTTGAACGATCTATTCCCCTTTGTGATTAGTGGAAAAGAATCAGCCTCCGTTGCGATTCCACGAGGGTAGGGTTGGAGAAGACCCAGTCCTTAGTGGACTCCTCAACAGGGACGTAGATTTCCTTCGTGGAATCAAATCTAAGGATAAACACTTGTCTCTTACTCTTGTTTATTTATTGTTCATCATATTCTAGTGTTTAATTAATCTTGTGAAATTCACGTTGAAGCATTGAAATCAAAGTTGATTTCTGTCATTGATTGTATCACTGTTGCAATACATCTAAGCCATCAATTAATTTCCTCTGCATAGAGTACTAGAAGTGAACATATTGATCAATCTTAATTTTCTAGTCCACAAATACCGGACTAGTCCGCACAGTACCGGACTAGTCCGATTTTTCTATGAGTAGAAAATGGACTAGTCCACACCCTACCGGACTAGTCCGATTTCCCTGTATTTGATAAATCTAGTAAGTGTTTTCAGGGATTAACAGAGCATCGAAAAGCCTATTCACCCCCCTCTAGGCTACATTCAATTGGTATCAGTGCCAAACTCTTCAAAAGAGACTCACCGCTCGAAGAGACGATGTCGGACGTCAAGGATGTACACAAGAAGATCGACGATCAAAAGAGTAATGATGAAAGGACTCAAAAGCTAAAGAAGCTACTCGACGCCATTCAAGACAGTGAGGACGATGTTGAGGAGGTGCTCCAACTCAAGGCTCTTCTACGGAAGAAGGCAATCTCCCCAAAAGGAAAGAAGAACACCGATGATGAAAATAAGAAGAAAGGGGGTAGTCACACCGACTACTCCTGATATCCTTTTGATTATGAGCGTTTGAATTCTAATAATAGTCATTACTTATCAATTCCTCTAGGAAAAGCACCCTACTTTGATTTCAATGATTATTCAATGTGGAAACAAAACATGAAAATGCATCTTATATCTCTTAACCCAAGTTTGTGGCATATAGTGTGTACAGGGATTGATATCCCGGATGATGATAAAGAGCTGACCTCAAGCCAAGAACAAGCCATTCATCGGAATGCTCAAGCTGCAGCTGTGATCACGTCATCACTAAGCCGAGATGAGTTCACCAAGGTGGATGGACTCAAAATTGCCAAGGAGATATGGGACACACTACAAACCGCACATGAAGGTGACCGTCATGTACGTGAAGCCAAGATAGAAATGATTGAAGGTGAATTGGGAAGATTCACGATAGAAGAAGATGAATCACCACAAGATATGTAAAATTGACTGGAGAATCTTATCAACAAAGTCCGAGCTTATGGCAGCAAAAAGTGGTATGATCATGAGGTCGTGAAGCTGATTCTCAGAGCATTCATGCCTCGCAACGTGACTCTTTGCTCTATGATTAGAGAAAGCCCCGGGTACCGGAAAATGACCCCAGACGAACTTCTTGGCAAGATCATCAACTTTGAAATGATGGAGAAGCAAGCCAAACATGTCAAGGAAATTGCCGATCTCACCTCGGCAAAGAAGAAAGGAGTTGCTCTGAAGTCAACTTTTAAACCCGTATGAAAGGAAGCCCGAGAAGCTCACAGAGAAGACGAAAGTGATGATGAAGGTAGTGATATAGATGAAGAATACATGATCTTGTTCATGGAGAAGTTCAAGAAAATGATGAGAAGAAGAAAGAGTGGCAGCTCAAATGAAGTAAGACAAAGGGACAAACAAAGACCCAAGATGAGACGGGCGTTCTATAACTACGGAGAATACGATCACTTCATAGTAGATTGTCCATATGATGAAAACAAGAAGAAGACAAAAGCCAACAAGCCTCAACCAAAGAAAATGTTCAAGAAGAAGAAGCAATATGGCCAAGCGCATCTAGGGAAGGAGTGGGACTCCAATGATGAATCCTCATCCGAAGAAGAAGAGGAGATGGCCACCATAGCCATAAAGAAGACTACCAAGAAATCCTCTCTCTTCCCAACCATGGGCGCATGGAAGGACATCGACGACACTTGTCTAATGGCTAAGGAAGGTAAACGAAAGGTACCAACTAAATCTTCCTTCTCGCATTCTTTTACTAGTGATAGTGATAATTCTAGTGAGGATGATAGCAGTGATGAAGATGAATATATGCTTAGGGGTTTAGACAAAAAGACAGCTACTAAGATGAAATTTCTAATTGATAAGCTTGTTGATATGGAGAAGTTAGTCAGTCGTCAGGAAGATATGATCATCTTCCAAAAGGAGGAATATCTTGAGATTGAAAAGCTTCTTAAACTTGAAAAGGAACAAAAGAAATCACTAGAACTTGAGTTAGCTTCAAGCAAGGAAGCTTGCTTGAAGTTAAAAGACTCAAACACCACCATCAAGGATGAACTTGCTAACTTAACCAAAGTCAACAAGATCCTTGAGGTACAAGTTGAGTCACTCAAGCAAAATGGTTCTTCATCAACTTCTAGCTCACCTTCTCAACACATAAAGTCTGAAACTAGTATTACTTATAATTATGCCAAAAGTGACACTAACATGAAGAAAATGCCAAACTTGACAAAGGACAAGCAATCTTCTCAAAGTGGCATATTTTACAAGGAGAAGATCAAGTATGCACGCAGTGCATACTCGGTCACAAGACCTCCCAATGTCAAATATGGCATTGGATATTCTAATGGTGAAAAGCAAAATGCTAGAAGCCACCAGAATAACAATGGTTGCATTGCCTTTGTCAAGGGAAACTCTTCTCAAGTTAGGAAACTTAATAGTGTTTATAAATCTAACACTGTGAACACATATGAACAATAACTTCTATTTAGAACTTTTGATGATTCATATGTACTTATGAAAAGTAATCTTGGAAGAGTTTATGCTAAATATGTTGGGCCACGCCATGGGAACATCAAGTCTCATGTGTGGGTGCCCAAATCACTTGTGACTAACCTGAAAGGACCCAAGCAAGCTTGGGTGCCTAAGACCAAGGCATAAATTGTTATTGCAGACTTATTCATCCGGTGGAGCAAAATGGGTGCTAGATAGTGGATGCACCAATCACAAGACCGGAGAAAGAAGAATGTTCATGGAATATAAAGAAAATGACGATCCAAACAAAGGCATTTACTTTGATGATAATAGCCAAGGAAGAGTGCTTGGTACCGGTAAAATTGCAATTTCATCACAACATACTCTCTCTCATGTTTTACACGTTGACTCCTTGATTATAACCTTTTGTCCATATCTCAATTATGTGACAAGGGTTATAATTGCTTATTCACTAATGAGGGTGTGACTGTCTTTAGAAGGAGTGATAAGTCAATTGCATTCAAGGGTGTGTTCAAGGGAAAACTTTATCTAGTTGACTTCAACAAAGATAAAGCCGAACTTGACACATGCTTGATTGCAAAGACCAACATGGGTTGGCTGTGGCATAGACGGATAACACATGTTTGTATGAGGAATCTTCAAAAACTCCTTAAAGGCGATCACATCCTAGGTTTAAAGGATGTTGTTTTTCAGAAAGACAGGCCGTGTAGAGCATGCCAAGCAGGGAAGCAAGTAGGAGCACCCCATCCCGTGAAGAATGTCATGACTACAACAAGACCGCTTGAGCTCCTCCACATGGACCTATTTGGTCCAATTGCTTACATAATCATCGGCGGTTATAAATACGGTCTAGTCATTGTTGATGATTTTTCATGCTTCACGTGGGTTTTATTTTTGCATGATAAGACAGAAACTCAAGGAACCCTCAAGAAGTTCATCAAGCATGCCCAAAATGAATTCTAATTGAAGATCAAGAACATACAAAGTGACAATGTGACAGAATTCAAGAACACCCAAGTTGAGGAGTATCTGGACAAAGAAGGGATAAATCATGAATTTTCAGCACCATATACTCCTCAACAAAACGGAGTAGCCGAAAGGAAGAACAGAACTCTCATTGAGATGACAAGGACAATGCTCGATGAATACAAGACTTCAGACAGGTTTTGGGCTGAAGCGGTTAACACCGCTTGTCACGCCATAAACCGACTATATCTTCATCGGTTACTCAAGAAAACTTCATATAAACTACTCACGGAAGAGCAAGTTGATCAGTGTGTGCTAGATCAAGAAGAAGCTCCATGTCAAGCATTGAGAAGAATGGCATTGGGAGATGTTTGACCACAAGTGCCAACTTCTAATGCGAATGAAGAAAATGAACCACAAATGGAGGAAAATGATCAAGGGGGAGCTTCCATACAAGATCAACCTCAAGAAAATCAACAAGACCAAAACATCAATGAGGGCAACTATCCAGGGGGGAGAATAAAATGATAATGAAGATTCAAGACCACAAGTGCCACATCCAAAAGTACACCAAAGCATCCAAAGAGATCACCCTGTCGAAAACATAATCGGTGACATCCGAAAGGGAGTAATAACTCGATCTCGCATAGCTAATTTTTGTGAACACTATTCCTTTGTATCTTCTTTGGAACCATACAGGGTTGAGGATGCATTAAAAGATCCGGATTGGGTGATGGCGATGCAAGAAGAATTGAACAATTTCAAAAGGAATGAAGTGTGGGAGCTTGTTGAAAGACCAAAGTCCAACGTTGTCGGCACTAAATGGGTCTTCCGCAATAAGCAAGACGAACATGGAGCGGTAACAAGGAACAAGGCACGACTTGTGGCAAAAGGGTACTCACAAGTCAAAGGTTTGGATTTCGATGAGACTTTTGCTCCCGTAGCTAGGCTTGAATCGATTCGTATATTACATGCATATGCTACTCACCATGATTTCAAGCTTTATCAAATGGACGTGAAAAGAGACTTTCTTAATGGACCGATCAAGGAGGAGGTGTACGTGGAGCAACCACCCGGTTTTGAAGATCAAGAGCAACCCGACTCTGTGTTCAAACTTCGTAAGGCTCTCTATGGCCTCAAACAAGCTCCTAGAGCTTGGTATGAGTGCCTTAGAGATTTTTTGGTTGAAAATGACTTCAAGATTGGAAAAGCTGATTACACCTTGTTCACTAAACACTTTGATGATGATCTCTTCATTTACCAAATCTATGTTGACAATATTATATTTGGTTTAACTAACAAATCCTTTTGTCAAGAATTTATCAAGATTATGACAGATAGATTCGAGATGTCCATGATGGGAGAGTTGAGGTACTTTTTGGGATTCCAAGTGAAGCAACAAAAGGACGGGACGTTCATAAGCCAAACAAAGTACACTCAAGACATTCCAAGAAGTTTGGAATGGACAAAGCAAAGCCCATAAAGACTCCCATGGCGACTAATGGACACTTGGATCTCAATGAAGATGGACCAAATGTGGATGAAAAGGTATATCGTTCCATGATTGGCTCCTTACTCTATTTATGTGCATCTAGGCCTTATATCATATTGAGTGTATGCTTGTGTGCAAGGTTTCAAGCCAATCCTAACGAATGTCATTTGATAGCCGTTAAAAGGATCTTGAGATATTTAGTTCATACACCCAACCTAGGCCTTTGGTATCCAAAAGGTTCAAAATTCAATCTCATTGGATACTCTAGTGCAGATTATGCCGGATGCAAGGTAGATAGAAAAAGTACTTCCGCTACTTGCCAATTCCGAGGTAGATCCTTAGTTTCTTGGTCCTCCAAGAGACAAAATTCAATTGCCTTATCTACGGCCAAAGCGGAGTATGTTGCAGCCGGTAGTCGTTGTGCACAACTCCTTTGGATGCGACAAACTCTAAGTGATTACGGTTACAATATGAGCCCTATTCCACTCCTTTGTGACAATGAGAGTGCGATTAAAATTGCCCATAACCATGTTGAGCACTCTAGAACCAAACACGTAGATATTCGGCATCATTTTTTGAGAGATCACTCAATGAAAGGAGGCATAGCGATTTCCCATGTCAACACTGAAAAACAACTAGCCGATATCTTTACCAAGCCACTTGAAGAAAAACGCTATTGTGAGCTCCGAAATGAACTAAATATCCTTTATGCTCGAAACGTGGCTTGAAAACTTGCACACCTGTATGCCATCCTCAAAATCATGTTAATTGTGTTGAAAAATCATCTCTCTCTATTTTTCTCCTAAAATTTTGTTAGATACTTAATCTTGATGAATTATGGTCATAGCTTGATTGTAGTATGTTAACTCATCATATTCATCAAGAATATCTGTGTGTATTTGTCCCCTATTCCTTATTAGGAACCATTGAATACATATATATAAGTGTTTTGTACTTTTCTTTACAAGGGACCACAGACTAGTCTGTGGTCACCCCGGACTAGTCCGCACTTGAAGACTAGTCTGTGGTCACCCCGGACTAGTCCGTGGTCACCCCGGACTAGTCCGCACTTGAAGACAAGTCCGCACTAGGTCCATTAGTCCGGACTAGTCCGGACAACCACAGACTAGTCCGATTTTCTCTCTGACCAGAAAACGGACTAGTCCTATATGGTCGGGACTAGTCCGATATTTCGAATCCATAACCCTAGGGCCGACTCAAACCTAAGCTTCATCATCCTCACAACCCTTCCCACTCTCTCTCTCCTCACTCAAGTGCTCCCAAGGTGGATTTTCAAGTTCTCCATCAAAACCACCCAAATTTCCGTGGGAATCGATCCCCAGTGCAAAGGGATCAACAACCCCGGACTAGTCCAGATCAAGAACTCCTTCAACGCCTCGAATCCAAGGATTTGGTAAACTTCACTCCAAACCCTAGAACCATTGATTTTCCTTGTTTTTGCTCAATTAGCTCAGCTCCTCTAGTCAATACATGCTCTATTGATGTATTCCATGTACTCTAGATCATATTTGCATTGAATAACCTCAAATTTTGACAAGTTAGGGTTTGAGCAGTCTTATAATGGACTAGTCCATTTTTAGGGTGGACAAGTCCGGTACTCCATACTAGTCCGACCCTGAACACCGGACTAGTCCGGTATACCCTGATCAAAATCCTATCTTACATCAATTCAATGCAATCCCTTGTCATTCTTAATTATTCATATCCTTTATATCTTCCTTGTCAAAAATCATGTCGGGATCGAGTGAGAATCTCTCTGACTTTGAAGACGAGATGGATCAAGATGTGATGTCTCATATTCCGGAGTCTCGCTCCAAAAGGAGACAAGATCATGCTGTCGAGCCCTCGCTCACCCCACCTAGGGTTGCCGAAAGGTTACAATTAAGAGACCAGCTTAAAGAGCAAATGCGGCTGATTCTAGCTCGACGCCTCAACGCCAAACCAAAGGCAAGGGAAAGAGGCTTGCTTCTGGACCAATAGGTCCCCTTAAGATGACAACTCCAAGGCAGGGAAATAGGGATCCCTCGAAGGAAAAGTTCAATGGCAAGGGAAGTGATGTGGTATGGAACCTGAGGAAGGTTGATGCCTACAGCACTGCCAAAAGGGCAGCCGACAAGAGATTTTGGAGCAACTTTCACTCGGACTACTACAGTTCGGTGTACCTCCAAATGAAGACTTCGGTGGTCCGCAGCCAATGGATCGACTGGACATATTTTGAAAGGAAGAGTTGTGAAGCATTTGAGGAGGTCATAGAAGCTGCAGAGAGACACGGACTCAAGGACCTGCTCGCCTTCAGATACAACTGGAATGATGAGATCATTGCCAAGTTCTATTCAACTTGCCACTTTGCCCACGATGGAGAAGACAAAGTGACTTGGATGACACATGGATCCAAGTACACAATTTCTTATACTGAGTTTGCCAGACTGCTGCACCTTGAGGACACCGGCAGCGATGAGTTTGTGATTCACAATCTTGGAGTTGTATATAAGGACAAGATGGAGTTTCTCTATGATACTCGACTCCCATACAATCCTCCCTCAACCAAGAACATGAAGCCCTTCTTCATTGTTCTCGATAGAGTGCTCCGGAAGACCATTGCTCCAAAGGATGGAGATGCCGGGAGCGTCCAAGGTTATTTGAGAACCTTGATGAAAGTAATCAGCAGGAGGAGAAGATTTAATATCTTCGATTATATTTGGAATGACATGGTGAACATATCCTGCACACCAAACCGTTCATGTGGCTATGCACCATATTTGATGTTCATGATTGAAAAAGTCAGAGGAATTGAGTTTGTGAAGGATGTGGAGCACACTGCTCTAAGGCCTCAGAAGCCTCCTCAAGCCTCTATCCCAGCTTCTCCCTCATCTGGATCACCCGAAGAACATCCAGAGAGAGCTCGAGAAGATGCAAGGCCTTCATCCAAGACTAGGGCCTCTCCTCACAAAAGGTCGCCTAGTGGGATTAAAAAAAAATTTACTGCTATTTTTTGTTCTTGACGAAAAACTGAGGTGAAGCTTCATAATATGAACAAGGCAAGAAAAGAAGAAATGAGATATATGAAGGCAAATGTCAAAGCTATATGCCAAAAACTGGAGATTGAGCCCATTGGATCTCCAGTCATCTCAGAGGACTCTGCATCTGATTTCACAGAGCTTTCTCCTCTCTCTCCATCAGAGCGTGCCTACTTTGGCACGATGAGTGGTTCCTCTCCTCCTCTTCCTCAGCCTGATGATGAAGACGAAGAAAGGACCGACAGCGAGGAGTGAGACGACGACGATAAGTAGATCCCTCCTCTCCTTCTTTTTGGTGCCGTGATGCCAAAGGGGGAGAGATTAGATTGAGGGGGAGTCTTAGGTCGTAGGCTCTTCTTTTCATGTCCTAGTTTGAGAAATGAGTTTTTGTAAGACAGGTGCTGTCATTATGCTTTTGTAAGACATGTGCTGTCATTATGTTATGATTATGCTTTTGGACATGTGATGTGAAATGATAACTATGTTATGCTTTTGATTATTGATGTATGTTTAAAACTGCTATGTAGGATTGAGACTCTTGATGATGTTATGATTATGCTCATTATGATATTCACATCAAAATTATTGCTCACACACATAGTTCTGCACCCCACCATAAAGAGTGCACATATGTCTTATGTCTACTTTGCCTATTTTTTCCAAAGTTCATATGTGCACACTTTATGAAAATCTGAATTTTTAATGTCATATTTGTGTGATCTCAATTGGTTGTCATCAATCACCAAAAAGGGGGAGATTGAAAATGCATCTAGGCATCCCTTGTGGGTTTTGGTCGATTTATGACAAACAAATGAGACACTAACAAAATTGTTGAGATGAGCGCAGGTTCTTAAAAAATTAGGAATAAAGCAAAAAGAAAGGAGAAGGAGGATCCAAATTGATAAGAGCTCAAAAGATTAAAAGATTAGATTACATAGAGTAGAGTGTGTTGGAGAAACACACCCCAAGAGCTCAAGTGAAAGAAATCACACTAACTGCACAAAATCAGCATGTGCGGACTAGTCCGATTTTCTTTTTGACCAGGAAACGGACTAGTCCGATATGGAACGGACTAGTCCAATTTTGTCTCTGGATAGACAAAGGACTAGTGCGCACTCCTACGTACTAGTCCGGTATCACACAACACTTAGGATTTTCCACACACCGCACACCGGACTAGTCCGGAGTTAACCACGGACTAGTCTGGACATCGCAAACCCTAACTTAACCATTGGAAACCCTATTATAGAAAAAGGTGTACGACCATACCAACACAACTCTTCGACCCCCTGCACCGTCACACCTCCCAAGAGCTCAAAATTCACATCTCTCCACACATTTAACCCAAAAAGGATCAATTCTTTGGGGATTAGCAATTGATCAAAGGAGAGACTTGTTCTACACATCTTGAGCTCTTGGGTTTGATCTCTCGCACACTCTTGTTTATTAATTGTTCATCTTTTGAGTGTGTTTGGTTGTGTTCATTCATTGTAACTCTTGGGGAGCCCTCAACTTGTGATAAGGCCCCCTTGAACGATTTACTGTCACACCCGGTTTCTCCAAATAGCAACCGAGTGAATATCACATGTATGCCAGGATCATTCTCTCATACATGTGATGACAAATAGTGAAGCATCATTATATTACAAGCCAAGTGTTCGGATATAAATAAGTCTTACGTAGCATAATGTCTCGATGGACGATAATATGTTCATAACATGTAAATAAAATAGTAGCGGAATATAAATCTTGTGGGCTCCGTCACAGGTGTTGCCCGGGGGACTCCGTGAACCTAGAATCCTTCTTCGGGTCCGAAGTCTTAGTCATTGAACACCACGTCATCCCCTTGACCTGAGCAGCAATTTAAACCAACAGAAAAGCAAGCTTGAGTACCGTTGGTACTCAGCGAGTGTGGGAAAGTTATGTCATGCATGGCTAGAGCAAGGAGAGGTTGAACTCATTGTTAAAGCACTACACAATTAATACCTATCACCTTAGCTTATTAAGCACCTACATCACTACACAGGTGAAATGGTCCAATCCCTCAACCCATCATCAATATCAAGTAACCATAATCTCATCTCCAATGTTAAGCTTCCTGCTTAACATCCTCAACTTCCCAATTCATCATCCTCTAATCATGAATAAGTTCAAGCCGCTCTTGACCGTGAGCACGGCTGTCATGACAGTTTAGACTCTGCAGAGTTTGCACCACTGTACCCACATGTAGTGATTTCATCCCCCGTTACCGGGTGGACTAAAAGAACCTCCATTATGCCAGTGGCCGCGAACCACGTTCACACTTCCGATGTGTGTAGCCAGAAGATCACTACGAGGCCTTTACAAAGGGATTCCCGATAAGCGTGGGCCCACTGAGGTTTCACCCCTAACAGCATACAAGAGGCTCCAACCCCGCTGCAGTCTTGAGCCTTGCGGTTCATATGGTAGTCCAGCTGACACCTATTCGCCGCACCATCCAAACACCCATACTACGCCGGAGATACACCTAATTAATTGGCCAAGCTGCCCCATCTCAGCATGTGGTTGGCACGGTAAAGCCAGGTTACATGCTCCATGAACCGGTCCTTAGGATCCAGGCAAGCACCAAACACAAACCCGAGTCTCGTGCAAACAGCACCAACCAAATCATCCAACTTGCCTCGATCCCTACCTCTACATAACTCATAATATCTCATTCAAGAGTAAGGTAAACAAGTTGATGATCTCGTATCCCACTTATCCCATTCTAAGCATGGCTAAGCATAAGTAATATGAATGAATGACATAATAAAATAAATCCCAACCCAGGCTAAAAGGGAGTAAGATAATGAAAATCTGGGGAAACTTCCTAGCTTGGGTACCATATTCCAAATTGACAATGCAATTAATTAAATTCTAACTACACATCCTAGTATAGAATCAAAGTGGTCAAGGACACTTGCCTTCTTCCTGCTGCTTAGGGAATGGAAAGTCTTGATCTTGAAAGGTGACAACCTGCTCTGGGGCTGGTTCTACTCATTCCAATACACATAGCAAAAGAAAACAACATTCCATAAGCCATAGTCCACATTTCCACTCATACAAACCACACATGCATACACATGAAAGTCATACACCTATTTAAGTGGTGTGTTTACCCTAGATATGTTGATTCTAAGAATACATGCACTTTTAAACATACATATTATTTCAAGCTTTAATATTCAGATTTCTAAGTGCACACTATATATGAATTTCCAATTTGAACAAATTTTCTATATGGGATAATACACTTCTTAGACACAAAATTTGTATAAGAGATAACTTCCTACTCCAAATAGGTTTTCAGATCTTCTACAAAACCTTAATTTGAAGTTTTGGATTTGGGGACCTCACTTGACATTTTCTAACTAGGTATACCTATTTTCTTATATTTTCATATTTATTTTCCATACCTAAAAGTGAACTTTAATACTAAGATAGTACAAGATATCTCCTAAACAGAATGTGTTCTGATCTAAAATGTCCAATAAAATATCTTTTGACTTCCTCTCTGATGAGGATCAATTTAAATTTATTTTTACCCATTTTCAGAATTATTTTATAGTCTAAAAATGAATTTCTACCAATAAAACAGCAACCTAAATTCATACAAAAATTTCTCCTGTTCCACTTACCCAAACAAAACCTTCGTAAATTTTTCCTACCCCTTTTTGGTTACTTAGATTCATTTTCCCACATTTTAAACTTCTTTTATGCCTAAAGGGTATATTTCAGAGATAAATTACAAAACAGCAAATCTCATTTAGTTTAAAAGTTTATTTCCCCTCGAAACTCAGACCTCAGATTGTTCTACCAATTTTCACAGGGTTAGAATAATTCAACTGAACTTACACCTATGTTTAAATTTAAATCCTATTCACATATTCAATTTCCTGAAATTAATACTTCCCAGGGACTGATGTGCAATTTCACACTGTAGTGGGGCCCCATTTCTCATTTTCTAAATTTTCAGGTGTCTAAGTGTGCAAAACAGGGAGGTCTTCCTAATTCTTATTAAGTCCAGGGGCTAAAACTGATTTTTAAATGAATTTACATAAATTTCTAAGGGTCCAGGGGCTAGATCAGAAGTTTCCGGGGCTAGCTCATGTTTTCCAAGATTCCCAGGGGGTAGCGCGTAAGATTCCCGGCCTTTATAACGCGGGGCTGACGTGGGCCGTTGGATTTAAAACGGAGGGCTGAGATTAGATCGCGAAGTGGTATGGGTTAGATCTATTCGGGACCGTACAATTTAAAATGGACGGGCCTCAAGGGGCCACGTCGCCCTGGCCGGAGCCAGCCTGCACGTGCGGCGGCGCGCGGCGGCGGGGGTGGTGATCTCGCCGGCGCAGCTTCGGTTCCTTGCCGCTACACACTAAAACTTGCATCTTTTCACACGGATCGACTGCGGAGGGGTAGGGGAAGCTCACCTAGGGGTTTCTCGGGCTTGGAGAGGTCGGAATTCGGCTCTACGACGACAGTGGTTGGAGCTGCTCCTCGGTGCTCGTCGAAGCCGATGCTAGGGCGCAAGACTATCACACCCGGTTTTTCCGAAGAACAACCAAGTGAATATCACATGTATGCCAGGATCATTTTCTCATACATGTGATGACAAAATAGTGAAGCATCATTTATTACAAGCCAGGTGTCAAATATAAATAAGTCTTACATAGCAAATGTCTCGTTGGACAATAAAAAGTTCATCACAAGTAAATAAACTAGCAGCGGAATATTATTCTTGAGGGCTCCATCACAGGCGTTGCCCGGGGGTCTCCATGAACCTAGAAACCTTCTTCGGGTCCAAAGTCTTGGTCATTATACACCACCTCATTATCTTGACCTGAGCAGCAATATAAACCAACAAAACATGCAAGGTTGAGTACCAATGGTACTTAGCAAGTGTGGAAAAATTATATCATGCATGGCTAGAACAAGGGGAGGTTGAACTCATGGTTAAAGCACTACGCAATTAATACCTATCACCTTAGCTTATTAAGCACATACATTACTACACAGGTGAAATGGTCCCAATATCCCATCCCATCATCATAATCAAATAACCATAACATCATTTCTAATGTTAAGCTCCCCGCTTAACATCCACGACTTCCAAAACCATCAATCCTCTAATCATGAATAAGTCCAAGCCGCTCTTAACCGTGAGAACGGCTGTCATGACAGTTTTGACTCTGCAGAGTTTGTACCACTGTACCCACATGTAGTGATTTCATCCCCCGTTGCCGGGTGGACTAAAAGAACCTCCATTATGCCAGTGGCTACGAACCACATTCACACTTCCCAGGTGTGTAGCCAGGAGATCACTACGAAGCCTTTACAAAGGGATTCCCGACGAGCGTGGGCCCACTGAGGTTTCACCCCTAACAGCATACAAGAGGCTCCAACCCCGCTGCAGTGGCCCCCTCTTGAGCCTTGCGGTTCATATGGTAGTCCAGCTGACACCTATTCCCCGCACCATCCAACACACCCATACTACGCCGGGGATACACCTAATTAATTGGCCAAGCTGCCCCATCTCAGCATGTGGTTGGCACTATAAAGCCAGGTTACATGCTCCATGAACCGGTCCTTAGGATCCAGGCAAGTACTAAACACAAACCCGAGTCTCGTGCACCTAGCACACAATAAAAACATCCAATTTGCCTTGATCCCTACCTCTACATAACTCACAATTTCTCATTCAAGAGTATGGTAAAGTAAACTGATGATCTCATATCCCAAATATCCCATTCTAAGCATGGCTAAGCATATGCATAATAATAAATGACATGATAAAATAAATCCCAACCCAAGATACAAGGAAACAAGGTAATACAATTCTAGGGAAACTTCCTAGCATGGGTTTCATATTTAACTTGACAATGCAATAATTCTATCTAAACATCCTAGTATAGGATCAAAGTGGTCAAGGACACTTGCCTCCTTCCTGCTGCTCTTGAAATGGGTAGTCCTGATCTTGGAAAGGAATAACTTGCTCTTGAGCAGGTTCTACATCATACCATCACACATAGCAAAAGAAAAACAACAATCCATAAGACATAGTTCACACTTCCACTTCATACAAACCACACATTCATATTTATGAAAGTCATTCACAATTATATGTGTCGTGGTTACTCTATGTGTGTTGATTTGTGGCTTGCATGCACATTTAATCATGTGTATATGAATCCTACTTTTGTGTTCACATTTATGCTTACATACTATATATATGAGTTTCCAATTTAAATAAATTCCTTACATTCAATTACTACACCTTTTAGCTACCAAGTATGCATGAAAGTTATTTTCCTTCTCCATATGTGTCTTCAGAATTTCTACCAACCCTAAACTGAATTCTTTGGATTTTAGAACTCCATTTATCATTTACTAGTTGCTATATTTTCAGATTTATTTCATATGCCTAAATGTGAACTTTATTATGAAAATAACAAGACACATCATCTAAACAGAATAGGTTCTGATCTAAAATATTTACTAATATATTTTTGACCTTTTCCTCTGATGTAAACTATTTTACAATTATCTTCCCTATTTTCCAGAACTATTCTTTACTTAAAAATGTGTCCCTAAATGTGAATAATAAATTAATCAGATTCATTTCAGCCCAAAATATATTTTTATCTCACTCCAAAGTTTTCTAAATACTGAGAAAGTTTTTATTTTAATTTTGACAATTATGTTTGTCCCACTTTTTAAATTTTAAACACTAGCCACATATTCAATTTCCTAAATTAAATATTAAACAGGGCTAAAAAGGTAAACTCACCCCACTACAGGGTCTATAATATTATTTTAATAATTTTCAGGGGTCTAGCTATACATAACAGAGGAGTTTTTCCTAATTTTTATTAAGTCCAGGGGCTAAAACTGATTTTTAAATGAATTTACATGATTTTCTGAAGTTCCAGGGGCTAGATCAGAAGTTTCCCGGGCTAGCTCTTATTTCCCGAGAACCCTAGGGGGTAGCACGTAAGATTTCCAGTCTTTATAATGCGGGGCTGACGTGGAACGTCCGATTTTAAACCGACGGCTGAGATTATAACGTCGAACCGGTACGTGGGGATTTAAACTCTACCGTGTGATTTAAAATAGACGGCGCACAAGCGGCCACGTCGCTCTGATCGAGTGCGGGCGGTGCTGCCCGGCGGCGGGAGGCGGCGATCTCGCTGGAGAGTTTCGGATCTTCGGGAATTCTTCCTAGAACTGTGATTTTATGGCATAGATCAGTGGAGGGGAGGTCGGGGATCTCACCTCGGGGGTTTTCTTGAGCTCGGAGGTCCTGGAAGGCGGTGGCGACGAGGTCTGAGTTGAAACCACGGCGAGGCTCGTCGGCGCTGTGTTTGAACCGCAAGTCACCGAGTTTTCTGCACCTGCAGGGTTCCCTGGAGGCGGTGGATCAAGAACAGCGAGTTAGATCGGAATTTCCGAGCGTAGATCACCCAGAATTCGCCGGAGGGGCTCGGTTTCTCACCGGAGTAAAATCGGCGGATCGCGTGGGAAAAACAGAACGAGGCCGGGGTTTTTATAGACGGGGAAGGGCGGCGGGGTGGTTTAGATCGAGTTTGCATCACCTACGAACGGAATTCGGCGGGGATGCGCAGGAATACGGGTCGGTTTTGATTCGGGGTGAGAGAATCCCGGCGCGGGCGCGAGGTAGAAGAAGAGCTGGCGGGCCCCGCCTGTCAGTGGGAGGAAGGGGCGCGCGCGGCCGCGGGCTGGCGCGGGTGCTGGGTGGGCCGGCTGGTGGGTTTCGGCCCACTGGCCGGTTTTTTTTCTGTTTTCCTTTTTCTTTTTCTATTTCTTTTCTGTTTTGAATTTAAATTGAATTCCAGTTTGAATTTGAATTTTTGCAAAACATGCAATACGTCCAAAAATTTTTAAATTCCCCTCTTAACATGATTTAGGGTCTTAACAAGATTTTTGGGGTGTTACAGCTCTACCCCCCTTAAAAAAAATCTCGTCCTCGAGATTGGTGGTTCTAAGAAAACAATTCCGGAAATTTGTCCTTGAGCTCATCTTCTCGCTCCCAGGTGGCTTCCTCTTCTGAGTGATGCTTCGACTGCACCTTGCACATCCGGATTCTTTTATTTCTGGTGAGGCGTTCCATTGTCTCCAAAATCTTGTATGGTTGCTCGGCATAAGACAAATCCTCAGCTACGTCCACTTCATTCATGGGTAACACCTCTTCAGGCGTCCTCAGGCATTTCTTGAGTTGTGACACATGGAATACATCGTGCACATCCGATAGACGAGCCGGTAACTCTAGTTGATACGCCACTTCGCCTTTCCTTTCCGGAACTTGAAAGGGTCCGATGTATCGAGGTGACAACTTCCCTTTCACCTTGAACCGACGAAGTCCTCTGATAGGGGACACCTTGAGATAGACATAGTCTCCCACGTTGAAAACGAGCTCTCTTCTTCGTACATCGGCATAGCTCTTTTGGCGTGTCTGTGCTATCCTCAAATTGTTGCGAATTTCCCTCACCTTCGCCTAGGCTTCTTGTAGTACTTCTGGACCAAACACTTTACTTTCCCCCGTTTGGTTCCAAAATAGGGGAGTTCTGCACTTCCTCCCGTACAAGGCTTCAAACGGTGACATCTTCATACTAGCTTGATAGCTGTTGTTATAGGAAAACTCCGCATAGGGTAAGTTCTTGTCCCAACTCCTATTGTTTTTGAGTGCACCTGCCCACAGCATATCTTCAAGGATCTGATTGGTTCTCTCCGTCTGCCCGTCAGTTTGGGGATGATAGGCAGAGCTGAAATTCAGATGGGTTCCCATGGTTTCATGCAACTTCTGCCAGAACCTTGAGGTGAACTGTGTCCCTCGATCCGACACAATCTTCTCTGGCACTCCATGGTAACACACGATCCTTGACATGTACAACTTTGCCAATTTGGATCCGCTGTAGCTTTCCTTCACGGGGATGAAGTGAGCTACCTTGGTTAGCCTATCAATGATGACCCACATTGAATCATGTACTGATTGGGTCCTAGGCAATCCCACTATGAAATCCATACCGATTTCTTCCCATTTCCATTCAGGAGTGGTTGCAATAATCCCGCGGGTCGTTGATGTTCTGCTTTCACCAATTGACATGTGTCACATAGGGCAACATGTTTTGCGACATCTCATTTCATGCCATACCACCAATACCTGCGCTTGAGGTCCTGGTACATTTTCGTACTCCCAGGATGAATGGAATAATCAGAATCATGAGCCTCCTTCAAAATCAATTCACGGATCTCCTTTACTTCTGGCACACAGATCCTTTTCCCGTGCCACACCGTACCTTGTTCATCCTCTCTGGAACCAGGAGCTTTATTTTCCTTGATGAGTTGCCTGATTTCTTGTATCTTCTCGTCGTTCTTTTGACCATCGCGTATGTCTTGCTTTAGTGTGGAGTCCACTTCCATGGCGATGGCTTCACCACTATTCACAAGGCATAGATTGAGCCTTATAACCTCGTCCTTCAATTCTGCAGGCATGTCCTTCAAGCTCAACTTATTGACCTGCACTTTCCGACTTAAAGCATCGGCCACGACGTTTGCTTTCCCAGGATGATAGTTGATGCCCACATCAAAGTCATTGATTAGATCTAACCATCTCCTTTGTCTGAGGTTGAGATCTGGCTGTGTGAAAATGTACTTCAAACTCTTATGATGCGTATATATCTCTGTCCTCTTCCCCATCAAATAGTGTCGCTAAATTTTCAACGCGTGTACCACTGCGGCTAGTTCTAAGTCATTTGTAGGATAGTTTTTCTCGTGCTTCCTAAGCTGCCGGGATGCATATGCCACGACATGCCCTTCTTGCATGAGAACACATCCCAACCCGTTTCCAGAGGCATCGCAGTACACCGTGAAATTCTTCTGCATATCTGGCATAACCAACACTGGGGCTGTTGTCAATCTTTTCTTTAGCTCCTGAAAACTCGTCTCGCACTGTGGCGTCCATGTGAATGTGATTCCCTTCTCCAACAGTTTGGTGAGGGGTCTCAAGATCTTAGAGAATCCCTCAATAAACCGTCGATAGTATCCAGCCAATCCCAAGAAGCTTCGAACTTCCCCGACATTTTCAGGCGTCTTCCACTTCTGTACATCCTCGATTTGGCAGGATCCACGGAGATTCCTCCCTCCGAGATTATATGTCCTAAGAAGGGAACTCTCTTCAGCCAAAACTCACACTTGCTCAACTTGGCATATAGTTGGTGTTCTCTTAGCCTCTGCAACACCAACCTTAGATGTTTCTCATGTTCTTCTTCATCTTTGGAGAAGACGAGAATGTCATCTATGAAAACCACCACAAATTTGTCCAGATATTCCATGAATACCTTGTTCATGAGATACATGAAGTATGCCGGGGCATTAGTTAGCGCGAAAGGCATGACAGTGTATTCATACAGTCCGTACCGGGATACGAAAGCTGTCTTGGGAATATCAGATTGCCTTATCTTGAGTTGGTGGTATCCCGACCTGAGATCAATTTTCGAGAACACACAAGCTCCCCTCAACTGATCAAACAAGTCTTCAATGCGGGGTAATGGGTACTTGTTCTTGATGGTTACCTCATTCAGGGCACGGTAATCCACGCATAACCTTTGGGTTCCGTCCTTTTTGGGCACAAATATCACCGGAGCTCCCCATGGTGAGGAACTAGGGCGAATATACCCCTTCTCCGTCAATTCTCTCAAATGATCCTTGAGTTCTTCTAGCTGCTTGGAGTCCATCCGATAAGGTCTCTTGTATATCGAGGCTGTTCCAGGCACTAGCTCAATTGCGAATTCCACTTCACGATCGGGAGGCATACCTGGCAAATCCTCCGGAAAAACATCCGGATATTCCCTGATGGTACTGATCTCCTCAACTTTCACCTCAACTTGATTTAATTTAATGTCCCTCCTAGGCTCGTGTATTGTTATGAACTTTACTCTTGTGCCACTAGGGTGAGTTAGTTCCACCGTTCTGGTCGAACAATGGATGATTCCTTTATGTTTGGTCAATCAATCCATACCCAGAATAATTTCTATCCCTTGTGAATCTATCACTATGAGGTTAGCAGTAAATACTACCCCATTAATGTCTAGGTTCACTTTGGGACACACTTGTCTTGTCCCTATTTCTCCACCTGGAGAGTTTACGGCTAGCATATGGTTCATTTGTGTTGTTGCTAGGTCATGCTTCTTAACAAACCCTTGAGCAATGAACGAGTGTGTAGCACCAGAATCAAACAGCAGGGATGCAAGGTGTAAATTGGCAGGAAACTTACCAACTACCACGTCGGGTGCCTCTTGCTCTTCCTCCATAGTGACGTGGTTCACCCGTCCTCGCATCACATTCTGCTGTTGTGGCTGTGCGGGCTTCTTCTTTGGGCATTTATGGGCGTAGTGCCCCACTTCACCGCAGCTAAAACATTGCACCCCAACCTTAGGTGCCTGGCCTTTGCTGTCTTGGGGTTGGTTTGGGGGTCCTTGCACTGCTGATCGAGGTTGATATGTAGGGCGAGGCTGCTGTACGAACTGACGTTGTGGCTGTATTGGTGCTGCGGGAGGCCTGTAGTTCGGGTTGTACCCTCTTGGTGCTGAGTAGGGTACCACAGCACGGTTCGTCTGCCCTGTAGGTTGCTGCATCAGACGTGGGCGGGTGTTGCTCCCTGAGGCTTGGTGTGACCACCCGGCCTTCCTCTTGTTCTCATTTTCCAAGGCCTTCAGCTTCCTTTCCACCAAAAATGCTCTGTCCACCATCTTTTGGAAGCTTTCATACTCATTTGAGGACATTGCACACTGCATTTCTGCGGTAAGTCCTTCCACGAAACAATCTTGTTTCTGATCATCAGTCTCTATGTCCCGTGGGGCATAACGGGATAGTTGAGTAAATTTAGTGAGGTATTCCCTCACCGTCATGTTTCCCTGCTGCAGTCCCAAAAACTCCTTCCTCTTGTTTTTGAGTTCACCTCTTGGGATGTAATGGTTGCGGAAGCTACGCTTGAACTCTTCCCAAGTGATGTTCTCAGGGTCATGATGGGCAGCCACGTAGGCGGTCCACCAATCAGCAGCAGGTACATGCAATTGATGAGAGGCAAACAGCACCCTCTCATACCCTTGGCACTGTATGATCCTCATCTTGCTTTCTATGGTCTTCAGCCAATCATCTGCCTCTAGAGGTTCAGCAGCACTTGTAAACTTTGGAGGTTGAGTTCCTAGAAACTCACTCAACCTTGGTTGGCGTGGTGCATCTTGTGGAGGTGGAACTTGATGCAAGTTGGCCACCACTTGAGTCAAGTTCTGGATGAGCTGATTCTGATTCTCCAGAATTTGGTGGAGGGGATCAACTCCTTCACAGCGACCACCCCGGTCCTGGCCTCCAGAAAGATGAGGGTTGCATGCCTCATCGTTGTTGTTGGCGGGGTTGGCAGCACGTCCTTTTCCTCTTCCGGCCATCTGGCAGAATCAACCAATGTTAATTTGAAAGCATTTAGTATCATCTTACTACTTTCATTTGTTTGTACTTTGAAGTGTTGAGGCTTTGTTATACTTTTCTGAGGGTTCATTTCTCACACAAAAATAGATGCAATATTATATCATGTGGGTTCACACACCAAAGCAAAACAATCGGAAGACGAGGCTGTGGACAATTGCTCATGGCTTCCACAACTCACATCACACACCAAGCATTAACACACCATTAACTTAACGTAACGACTCGACTATTCGACATCTTGCTAACTAAGGGAAGGACTCTACACTACTCGTTTTCTTGAGCTGGCTCCTCAGGATCTTCCTCATCATTTCGGCTGCCTTCTGACTCTGCTTTGGGTGGGGAGGCTGCTGGTGGAGAAGTGCGATGACACCTGATCGCTCGGCGATCTGGGGAGTCAGGGGTCCATGTATCATTCACGGTGACACACAGTTCATTCCCATCTCCTCTTTCTCTCGCCCTTAAGCAGGCTCGCAGCAATGCCTCCGTTTCCTTCAGGGTGTCCCGAACATCCTGAAGCTCTTGCTGACACTCCTGCAGTCGAGTGCTGAGCATGGCAGCATCCTCCAAGCATAAGTCCATGTGCTTATGGGAAGTCCCTTGCTGCACTGGCGGGTACTTGTACTCCGTGGTACCACTCTCACGCTGGAGGACATACATGTACTCCGTCCTATCCAGGTGGCGACGATAGATGTGACTCTGGCAGGTGATGGCCTCCTAGGTGACATCCTTCTCCGCATCGACCTGTGTCGCTCTACAAGCTGGAGAGCGGTGGATCTTAAGCAGCTGATTTTCGTGTATAATCCTCATCTCTGAACTCCATTCTTCCCTCTTCTCACGGATGGTCCTGGTGGAGTTATAGTGGATGATTAGCTTGCCCGTATTGCCGGCGGCTTCGAGCATACGTCAAAGACGGCGCAACAAGCCCCCTACTGCCAATCCGTAGGAAAGGTATGTCACCGGACGGTTCTCCTCTCTTTGGGCAAGGGCAACTACGGGAACTCTCCCTCCTGTGGACTTACGAGCGGTGCGAATCATGCGAACCATCTAAAACAAAAAGCATTTAAACTTAGGTTAGATAAACTTTTAAACAAAAATCCTATTTTGAATGAAAGTTGGGGTAAGATGAAGAAAGTGACTCATTAAATAACACTTTTCAACACACACCTTGTAAAAATAGTTTTTAAGAAAATAAGGCCCTTAAATAGTCCATTTCTACCTAGGTCCACGTTCCTACGGGCAACCTTGGCTCTGATACCACTTCTGTCACACCCGGTTTTTCCGAAGAACAACCAAGTGAATATCACATGTATGCCAGGATCATTTTCTCATACATGTGATGACAAATAGTGAAGCATCATTTATTACAAGCCAGGTGTCGAATATAAATAAGTCTTACATAGCAAATGTCTCGTTGGACAATAAAAAGTTCATCACAAGTAAATAAAATAGCAGCGGAATATTATTCTTGAGGGCTCCGTCACAGGCGTTGCCCGGGGGTCTCCATGAACCTAGAAACCTTCTTCGGGTCCAAAGTCTTGGTCATTATATACCACCTCATTATCTTGACCTGAGCAGCAATATAAACCAACAAAACATGCAAGGTTGAGTACCAATGGTACTCAGCAAGTGTGGGAAAATTATATCATGCATGGCTAGAACAAGGGGAGGTTGAACTCATGGTTAAAGCACTACGCAATTAATACCTATCACCTTAGCTTATTAAGCACCTACATTACTACACAGGTGAAATGGTCCCAATATCCCATCCCATCATCATAATCAAATAACCATAACATCATTTCTAATGTTAAGCTCCCTGCTTAACATCCACGACTTCCAAAACCATCAATCCTCTAATCATGAATAAGTCCAAGCCGCTCTTAACCGTGAGCATGGCTGTCATGACAGTTTTGACTCTGCAGAGTTTGTACCACTGTACCCACATGTAGTGATTTCATCCCCCATTACCGGGTGGACTAAAAGAACCTCCATTATGCCAGTGGCTATGAACCACATTCACACTTCCCAGGTGTGTAGCCAGGAGATCACTATGAAGCCTTTACAAAGGGATTCCCGATGAGCGTGGGCCCACTAAGGTTTCACCCCTAACAGCATACAAGAGGCTCCAACCCCGCTGCAGTGGCCCCCTCTTGAGCCTTCCGGTTCATATGGTAGTCCAGCTGACACCTATTCCCCGCACCATCCAACATACCCATACTACACCGGGGATACACCTAATTAATTGCCCAAGCTGCCCCATCTCAGCATGTGGTTGGCACTGTAAAGCCAGGTTACATGCTCCAAGAACCGGTCCTTAGGATCCAGGCAAGTACTAAACACAAACCCGAGTCTCGTGCACCCAGCACACAACCAAAACATCCAACTTGCCTTGATCCCTACCTCTACATAACTCACAATTTCTCATTCAAGAGTATGGTAAAGTAAACTGATGATCTCATATCCCAAATATCCCATTCTAAGCATGGCTAAGCATATGCATAATAATAAATGACATGATAAAATAAATCCTAACCCAAGCTACAAGGAAACAAGGTAATACAATTCTAGGGAAACTTCCTAGCATGGGTTTCATATTTAACTTGACAATGCAATAATTCTATCTAAACATCCTAGTATAGGATCAAAGTGGTCAAGGACACTTGCCTCCTTCCTGCTGCTCTTGAAATGGGTAGTCCTGATCTTGGAAAGGAATAACTTGCTCTTGAGCAGGTTCTACATCATACCATCACACATAGCAAAAGAAAAACAACAATCCATAAGACATAGTTCACACTTCCACTTCATACAAACCACACATTCATATTTATGAAAGTCATTCACAATTATATGTGTTGTGGTTACTCTATGTGTGTTGATTTGTGGCTTGCATGCACTTTTAATCATGTGTATATGATTCATACTTTTGTGTTCACATTTATACTTACATACTATATATATGAGTTTCCAATTTAAATAAATTCCTTACATTCAATTACTACACCTTTTAGCTACCAAGTATGCATGAAAGTTATTTTCCTTCTCCATATGTGTCTTCAGAATTTCTACCAACCCTAAACTGAATTCTTTGGATTTTAGAACTCCATTTATCATTTACTAGTTGCTATATTTTCAGATTTATTTCCTATGCCTAAATGTGAACTTTATTATGAAAATAACAAGACACATCATCTAAACAGAATAGGTTCTGATCTAAAATATTTACTAATATTTTTTGACCTTTTCCTCTGATGTAAACTATTTTACAATTATTTTCCCTATTTTCCAGAACTATTCTTTACTTAAAAATGTGTTCCTAAATGTGAATAATAAATTAAACAGATTCATTTCAGCCCAAAATATATTTTTATCTCACTCCAAAGTTTTCTAAATACTGAGAAAGTTTTTAATTTAATTTTGACAATTATGTTTGTCCCACTTTTTAAATTTTAAACACTAGCCACATATTCAATTTCCTAAATTAAATATTTAACAGGGCTAAAAAGGTAAACTCACCCCACTACATGGTCTATAATATTATTTTAAAAAATTTCAGGGGTCTAGCTATACATAACAGAGGAGTTTTTCCTAATTTTTATTAAGTCCAGGGGCTAAAACTGATTTTTAAATGAATTTACATGATTTTCTGAAGTTCCAGGGGCTAGATCAGAAGTTTCCGAGGCTAGCTCTTATTTCCCGAGAACCCCAGGGGGTAGCACGTAAGATTTCCAGTCTTTATAATGCGGGGCTGACGTGGACCGTCCGATTTTAAACCGACGGCTGAGATTATAACGTCGAACCGGTAGCGGGGATTTAAACTCTACCGTGCGATTTAAAATAAACGGCGCACAAGCGGCCACGTCGCTCTGATCGAGCGCGGGCGGCGCTACCCGGCGGCGCACGGCGGCGGGAGGCGGCGATCTCGCCGGAGAGTTTCGGATCTTCGGGAATTCTTCCTAGAACTGTGATTTTATGGCATAGATCGGTGGAGGGGAGGTCGGGGATCTCACCTCGGGGGTTTTCTTGAGCTCGGAGGTCCTGGAAGGCGGTCGGCGACGAGGTCCGAGTTGAAACCACGGCGAGGCTCGTCGGCGCTGTGTTTGAACCGCAAGTCACCGTGTTTTCTGCACCTGCAGGGTTCCCCGGAGGCGGTGGATCAAGACCAGCGAGTTAGATCGGAATTTACGAGCGTAGATCGCCCAGAATTCGCCGGAGGGGCTCGGTTTCTCACCGGAGTAAAATCGGCGGATCGCGTGCGAAAAACAGATCGAGGCCGGGGTTTTTATAGACGGGGAAGGGCGGCGGGGTGGTTTAGATCAAGTTTGTGTCTCCTACGAACGGAATTCGGCGGGGATGCGCAGGAATCCGGGTCGGTTTTGATTCGGGGTGAGAGAATCCCGGCGGGCGCGGGCGCGAGGTAGAAGAAGAACTGGCGGGCCCCGCCTGTCAGTGGGAGGAAGGGGCGCGCGCAGCCGCGGGCTGGCGCGGGTGCTGGGTGGGCCGGCTGGTGGGTTTCGGCCCACTGGCCGGGTTTTTTTTCTGTTTTCCTTTTTCTTTTTCTATTTCTTTTCTGTTTTGAATTTAAATTGAATTCCAGTTTGAATTTGAATTTTTGCAAACACATGCAATACGTCCAAAAATTTTTAAATTCCCCTCTTAACATGATTTAGGGTCTTAACAAGATTTTTGGGGTGTTACAAAGACTCGTCGCTTCCTTCACCTGCAGGGCTTCCCGGCGGTGGTGGAACACGACAAGCCCGTTAGATTAGAGAAACCGAACGAGGATCGAAAGAAAACGGCCGAGGATGCCTCAGTTCTCACCAGAGAGAAATTTGGAGCGGGTAAGGGCAAAGCTGCAAGTTTTCTTGCGTTTAAATTCACGAGGAGGGGCGGCGGGGGTCGGTTTAGATGTGCAGCAGCGCTTTGCCGAAGATCGGGCGTGGAAATCGGGTGAAGCAGCAGCGATCGGCACGGTAAGATTCGGGCAGTTGGGGGCACGCGGGGGGGGGGGGGGGGGGTAGAAGATGACATGCGGGCCCCGTGCGTCAGAGAGAGAGGGAGGGGGAAACAGCCGCGGGCTGTTGGGCCGGCTGAGGTGGGTTTCGGCCCACCGGCCATTTTTCTTTTTCTTTTCTGTTTTGATTCAAATTTGAATTCCAGTTTGAGTTTGAATTGTTTAACCACATGCATTACGTCCAAAAATTTTAAATTCCCCTCTTTAACAGGATTTGGGGTGTTACAACTCTACCCCCCTTAAAAGAAATCTCGTCCTCGAGATTGATGACCTTAGGAAAATAAATCCGAAAACTTTGCCTTGAGCTCGTCTTCTCGCTCCCATGTGGCTTCTGCTTCCGAGTGATGCTTCCATTGCACTTTGCACATTCGGATCCTTTTATTTCTTGTGAGGCGTTCCATTGTCTCCAGGATCTTGACCGGTTGCTCGACATATGAAAGATCCTCTTATACGTCCACCTCATTCATGGGTAACATCTCTTCGGGTGTTCTTAAACATTTCTTCAGTTGGGACACATGGAATACGTCGTGCACATCTGATAGGATGGTCGGGAGTTCTAGCTGATATGCCACTTCACCTTTCCGCTCCAGAATCTGGAAGGGTCCGATGTATCGAGGTGATAATTTCCCTTTCACCTTGAACCGACGAAGCCCTCGGATAGGGGACACCTTGAGATAAACATAGTCCCCTACGTTGAAAATGAGCTCTCTTCTCCGTACATCAGCATAGCTCTTTTGTCGGGTCTGGGCCATCCTCAAATTGTTGCGGATTTCCCTCACTTTCGCCTCGACTTCTTGTAGTACCTTGGGCCCAAACACTTTACTTTCCCCAGTTTGGTTCCAGAATAGTGGAGTTCGACACTTCCTCCCATACAACGCCTAAAATGGTGACATCTTCATACTAGCCTGATAACTGTTGTTGTAGGAGAACTCCGCATACGGTAAGTTCTTATCCTAACTCCTATTGTTCTTGAGTGCACAAGCTCTCAGCATATCCTCAAGGATTTAGTTGGTTCTTTCCGTCTGCCCGTCAGTCTGGGGGTGATAGGCAGAACTAAAATTCAGCTGAGTTCCCATGGTTTCATGTAACTTCTGCCAGAACCTTGAGGTGAACTTTGTCCCTCGATATGACACTATCTTCTTTGGCACTCCATGAAAACACACAATTTTTTACATGTACAATTCTGCCAACTTGGATCCGCTGTAGCTTTCTTTCACGGGGATGAAATGAGCTACTTTAGTCAGCCTGTGGATGATGACCCATATCGAATCATATCCCGATTGGGTCCTAGGAAGTCGCACTATGAAGTCCATACCTGTCGGTACCCGCGATATGGGGTACCCCCGCGCACAGGGGAAAATGCCTAAGGAACTCGCCCTTCTCCGCAGGGAGAGCTCCGAAGGCGCCACGCGTCCGGCGGGGCCTGACCTCCCTCTCCTCAGAGGAAAGCTCCGGGCCCGCCACATGGCATACAGAAGCCGGACCTCCCCCTCCACGGGAGAGAGGTCCGAAGGCGCCACGTGTCCTTCAAGGCCGAACCTCCCTCTCCTCAGAGGAGAGCTCCGGGCTTGCAACGTGGCCGACAAAATCCGGACCTCCCCCTCCGCGGGGAGAGGTCCGAAGGCTCCATGTGTCCTGCGGGGCCGGATCCCCTCTTCTCTGAGGAGGGCCCCGGACCCACCACGTGTCCAGCAGAAGAGCGCTGTCTGCCCCCGAGCGGTAGGCGGCGGGCGTAAAGACGCCCCATACCTTGCCCATACAAGGTATTCAAGGCCCGCGTATTCCCAAGGCGCGGAGACGCGGAGCACGCCTCTGTCAGGTGCCGTTGCGCCTAGTCGCATCACAGACTAGCGCGTGGTGTCAGAGCCTACCAGCCAATAAACGCAGCAACAAGACATCCCATGCCACCCCCGCCGTCATCAACCACTACGACTAGCATGCGGGATGGGCAGGGCGGCAAGACGAAGACTCAGAAGCCTTCGCCAGAGACAACTACCGGCATAACTGCAGATACGGTAGATAACAGTCAATCTCCCCGGGACCACCTGTCGGGTCCCGGGCGCCGCTTGTAAGCCACCCGAGTCTTGGACTATAAAAGGCTCGGGTAGGAGACGTTAGCAATGGTTCGCACTCCCGCAACTCATACGCTAGACTTCAGTCATCCCCAAGCTCAGGACTCCGGTTCTGAGCAACAAGCAATACAGCGAGCTCCATAGCTCGCCGTGGACGTAGGGTTTTACGCTCCGGCGGCCTGAACCACGTAAAACTCGCCGTGTCAAGCTCTTCCTAACTCGTCCATACGCTCAAGCTCTCCGCAAGCGACTAGCCCCACCGAAAAAAGAACCTCCGCGGGCTGCCCAGTGCAGGCCCGGGGAAGTGTCGACCGAACACTTTGACATTTGGCGCGCCAGGTAGGGGCTTTTCCCTTGCGCGACGAGTTTCCGCCGACGGAGATGACCAAGCTTCCTTCAGTGACAAATTCTCCTCCTCCGCGTTCACGACGGACCGTGACCAGCTGGGAGTACATGTCGACGAACTGAGGACAGAGTGTGTCGGCACAAGCTGGTAGCCAGCAGCCGACTCCGGCAACGCCGACTCCGGCAATGCAGGCTCCGACCAGCGTGAGATCTTCTGCAGCGCTGAGCGTACACCACGGGGGTGCACTAGCTGCAGCGAGAGCGCTACTGCGCAACCCACCTGCTAGGGACGCGCCCCATTCAACGACCCAACAGTGGGTTCGCGAGGTGGACCGCCTTGTCGTCACCGCCACAAACCCTCGGTTTCGGCGAGGGTGACGCCCCGGCCAACCAGCTGTGTCGCTGACGCGCACGCCAACGGTTGACGGGCAGACGGCGGATTCCAGCTCCTCCAGGCTCCTGTCGATGGACCTGAGGACAGAGCTGGAACGGTGCCACTTGGGCCAGGATGCCCAGGTGTACCTCGAGCGACATCGAGAAAGGCGTCACAACATAGAGGCTGGCGACAGCATGACGTCGGCCTCGACCCAGCTTGGAGGGCAGGTCTTCGCCACGCGAGCCTTGCCCCAGGCATACGCCGCGCAGCATATGCCACAACCATATGCCCAACAAACGGCGTCCCCGGTCTATGGCGCAGCCTTGCCCATACCGGGGTACACTGTGCCAGGTGCGAACCAAGCGTTCGCGGCACCGATACCTGCGGCAACAGGAGCAGGATGTGCGGCCCTTGAACTCCACCTTCGCTTCGCAAGGTGGCCGTGCAAGTTTTGGCCGCACCTGCCCGAAAAGTACGACGGCAGCGTTAACCCGGCGGAGTTCCTCCAGATCTACTCCACCGCCGTGCTTGCCGCAGGAGGGGACGAGGCTGTCATGGCCAACTACTTCCCCGTCGCCTTGACCGGGCCAGCCCGGTCTTGGCTCATGAACCTCCCTCAGGGTTCCGTAACTTCCTGGGGAGAGCTCTGCTGGCAGTTCATCGCCAACTTCGGCAGCTCCTACACCCGTCCCAGCACGGAGCTTGACCTCCACGCCATCAAGCAACAACCTGGGGAGTCGCTGCGCTCTTTCATCCAGTGATTCTCCCAGGTACGCAACACCATCCCGCATATTCAAAGTGCTTCTGTGGTGGTGGCGTTCCGGCAGGGTGTCCGGGACGAGAAAATGTTTGAAAAGCTCGCGACCAGAGAGGTCCGCGACGTCTCTGAGCTCTTCAGCCTGGCGGACAAGTGCGCCAGAGCCACAGAAGGGCGGAACTGGCACTCTCTGCCGACCTCCGAGTCAGAAGGACAGCCCGGGTCCGGCGCTGCTTCCTATGGAAGTGGCAAGAAGGCCAAGAACCGGGGGAGTGGCAAGATGAAGTCATCGTCCGCGGCTCCCGTCGCCGCAGCAGCGACGGCTAGTGGAGCTCGGGGGCCACGCCCCGACAAAAGGCAGCGGCAGTCGCCAGCCCCAGATGGTGACCAGGGCAGGCTATGCCCCGTGCATGGCGCCGGGAACCATACTGCTGCCAAGTGCTGGGATATCCAGAGGCTCGCAGAGCGCTTCCGCAAAGGAAGGCAGCAGAGAGCTGAGGCGCCGCTCCATCCTCAGAGGGATGGCAAGCAGAAAGTCGACGCTTCAGTCAGCCGGCCACCATGTGGGGTTTCAGGAGCCTCAGCGTGTCATGAAGATAGTGCATAACGGTGAGGACTCCAGCTCCGATGGTGACGGGCCGGGGCGGTAGCCGACTGTGGCTGCCGTCCCAGGTCAGTGGAGGCTGCACTGCTGCGGTGGCAACCTTGGAGAAGCTCCAAGTAGTCGCAGCAGCCCAAGCACCAATCACAATGGTGCAAGATCGGGCCAGCCCCACCCGAGAGCACGCCTCCGTGCCTCGGACAAACCTCCTGAGGGCCGCCCAAGGTCTGTCAACCCCTTGAAGGCCTTGCCAGAAGGGGAAGACGCCTTGGGTCCCCCAAGACGAGCCCGGGTCCACCTACCCCTTGAAAACCTTAGCCAGAAGGGGAGAACTCCCCGGGGGCGCCCAGGAGAAGTCGCGCAGGACCTGATCCAGCGTGAAGATAACAACCTCGTCGACGAGGCTCGGCTGCAGGTAACACCCCACAACGCACGGTCTTGGCTTCTGCTCTAGCACTACCGCCAAAGAACCAAATGCGTCAGGGACCTGCAGAAAGGTGACCTGGTGCCGTGGCACGTACTTTCTCGAGATGGACCTATAAACTCTCCCCCAGCTGGGAAGGTCCCTTCCGATTCACGAAAGTTGCCGTCCCAGGTACACATGCCTTTCAACCAAGTGTGGGATCCGTTCCAAAAACCCTTTGGCATGGAACAACACTGTAAGTCCTATCCCCCGAGCATTAGTAGAACAGGGTCATTCCCTTCTATAATAAATCCCATAGAGTTTAGGAACAGCGCTTGGGGCAGCTAAGTCTCAAGGGACGGTCAAGGACTACGTCCAGCTTAGCCTGGTTCCGACCCTAAGCGCGTAGAGTCTTGCTTCCCTTGTAGACGAGGCGGGTCATTGCCTCCATGTACAGCCAGACTTCCACCTATGGGCATTAACACAGAAACTTGTTCTACTTCGCTCTATCTCATGTGCTCATTTAAATTACGTATTAATTTTTCTGATTGCACTATCTATGTATGTTCATCGTACATCTAGCTCCCCCTCTCCCGCGCTCATCCATAGTCAGCATTCGCTATCCTACCAAGGGCGGTTGCACTTGAGGCTCCTGCCGATGGCCAAGTGAGTCTCTCGGGCCTCCCCCAGTCAGGTGTTGCGGTGCCAGTTGGTCACCTCCAGGAAAGGCCTGCGTTGTGCATGGGGGGTCCAGGGTGCGTATCCCGCTTAGCCAGCTCTGTGCCTAAAGCGTGCGCATCTTGCCCTCCGGAGGTACAGGGGAGTACAATCGCTTTGCCTGGTCATGAACCCAAAGCACGTGCACTCTGCTTCCCCAGCGCACGGCCCGGTACTAGGGATCGGACGGCCGTACCTGGACCTCGGAGGGAGCCGGAGCTCCGGTGCCTCGCGCACAGAATTGCCCAAGCCCCGTATAACGGATCAGGATCGTAAGCCGAATAAGACTAGGAGACGGGAGGGGAGGACCCCCCGAGGAGAATTACATTTCCTCTGCCTGTGTGCAGGACCTCCAGGTTACAACAACGGGGACTGCGCGAAGCGGGGGGAAAGGAGCTACCAACTACTCCGGCATAGGACTGGAAGGATAGGGTCCCGCCCCTTCAGCAGGGGCGTGGCCCGAAGGCCCCACGTGTACAGCGGGCCCGGAGCTCCCGCCTCCCCTGAGGGGGGCTCCGGACTCGCCACGTGGCAGGCGGAAACCGGACCTCCCCCTTGGCGGGGCGGGGGGGGGGGCTCCGAAAGCCCCACGTGTCCAGTGGGGCCAGAGCTCCCGCCTCCTCAGGAGGGGCTCCAGACCCGCCGCGTGGCCGGCAGATCTGGACCTCCCCATAGGGCGAGATCAGGAGACCCCCGGGGGCCCCTAATACAGTTAGGACCCGGGGAAGGTGTCTGTGCAGAGCTCCGAGATTGGCGAAGGCCTCTGAGTACCTTGCGGAGCTAAGGACTCAGTCAGGCAAAGCCAAGAAGGAGAGAAAAGGCATCACAAACACAAACATTCAAGAGAGTCTATTTATGCGAGGCTCCATGAGCTGGACTACAGACTCGATAAAAAGGGAGAAACAAGTCCTAGGGTCCTCCCGGCTCACGCCGCAACCTAGCGGCTACAAGGGCGGCCACGTCCTCGACTTCAGCCCTGGCAGCTTCCTCCCGCTCCGCGGCTGGGCTCACTCTCGCTGGCTCCAGGGAGAAAGAAGGGTCGCGGCTCTTGAAGCATGCCAGCACATGTGAGGCGACCTCTAAGGCCAGGCCGCGTCCCTCGGCCTCAAGCTCGCTGGCGACCACCGAGTCTAGCCTGTCCAGGTTGGCGCCGATCGACTCCAGCGCGGGGATCACCTCCGCCACCTTCAACGCAGGAGCCGCTGCCCTCACCGGACTAAAGCCAAGAGGGATCAGGGCGGACCCTGCTCAATTAATGAAGCTTGAGACCGCATGCGCCTCGGAGGACCGCAAGGCCGAGAGCTCCTCCACCTCGCGGCGGGCTGCCTGCAGGGCCTCTTGGTTTCTCTCGGAGAATTCCTTCTCCTTGGCCGCCAGGGAGCTTTCCCGAAGGCGGAGAGCCTCGGCGAGCCGCTCCAACTCAGAAGCCTTGAAGTCGGCGGTCAACTCCCGATCCAGGACCGCCTTACGTTCGCGGGAGACCTGTTCCTCCCTCAAGTCGAGGTATGCTTTCTGAACCTCTAGCTCCTCGATTCGAGCTCGCAGGTCATCCTCTCCCGCCACTAGCTGCGCAGCAACCCTCTCTGCCTCGGCTGCCGTGGAACGCTCCCGTTCCTCAACGACGAGTTTACGGCGCTCCAACAGCTGCCGTATCTCCTCCGCGGCAGAGAGGCTCTCCTCGGCCCGAGCGTGTGCCTCCAGGGCCTCCCTGTTGATCCGCCGCGATTCGGCGTCCATGCGGTCGACAGACCGCTTCAGCCGGTCGAGGAGCACTTCCCTGAAGTCAAGCAACTCCTGCCTGGAGTCGAGCTCGCTCTTGACCTTCGCGGTCCGCTCCCGCAAAAGGTTCCCCCAGGTGAGGAGGCGATCCCGTTCAACCGTGTGCTCCTCCCGCTCGCGACCAAGTGCGGCCAAGACCTGCCGAACGCTTGTTTTGGCAAGCGTGAAGGCATCCGCCAGGGGCAATGGAGCAGCAGAGGCCGGGGCAGCTCCCCCGACCTCCTCCATCACCTCATCCTCAAAAGGAGTCGATGCACCAGCAACCGAGACGAGACGCCGGTCAGGAGAAGCTGGCTCCGGCAGCTGGGCCTGCTGGACTCTCTCTAGCTTCTGGCTTCTTTACCTGTGGAGAGGGACAAGCCGGGGAAGGCGGCGCTGGAATAGAGGCCGGGCCGCCTGGTGCAGGGTTGACCTGCGCTGGCCTGGGGGCCAAGGCGGCTGTCTTGGCAGGAAGAGATGACGCCGCCACGGAGTCCGGGCACACCGGAACAGGAGAAGCTCGCGCTGACTTGGGGGCCGCGGCAGCTGTCCCGGTTTCCGAGCGCAACGCTGCAGACTCCCCGCCAGTCGGGGATGGCCGGGAAGCATGAACACTCCAGCGGGCTCTGAACCCCGACTTCTGAGCCGGGGTAGGACTCCAAGAACCCGCCGCCGTCACTGATGGCCGCTCCGCAGTCGCTTGAACTGGCGGAACAGGGGGCGCCCCAGAAGCTCCCCTCAACACATCAGCCCGGGGCCTCTTTGAGTCGCCACGAGAAGGAGTGCCATCTCCAGAAGCAGGAGATGCAGGCACCCCAGGTCCCCGACTTGGCACAGACGCCGCCACTGGAGGAGATCGAGCGCGCTTCTTCTCTGGTGGCGGGTTGGAGGCCATGGCAAGGGAGGACTCAAAGGCAAGAAGACAAAGGCACAAGAGTCCAAGAAAAAGCGCTGGGAAGTGCGAAGGGAAGCCGCAATGTGGGTAAGATCCCCTCTTAAAACTTCCCAGGTGCAATTCCAAGCGATTCGGAACTCTTCGAATACGCCGCATCGGCAACCGCTTCGGCTCCAAGACCGAGCGCCAATGACAGGTGGACCCAAGCCGCCCAACTGAAGCGGTGGGTCAGGGAGTCAGTCTCCTAAGAAGACAAGCCGGCAAGGCACTCCAGCGGTTCCCGAAGAAAGCGCCGCAACGTGCAGAAGTGGCAGTCTTGGGAACCGCCGCAGTAAAAGCAACCATCAAGTGGGCGCACGCTCCCACGATCCTGCGGCTGTTCGTACTCCGGCAGCGGCCAATGCGGGACTTAGAGAAAGTGCGCAGATCAGAAGAGACGGAGGTCCCACCTCGGGCTCGTATCTCCCCCAAGATGGGCCCGGGGGCCACTGTCAGTACCCGTGATATGGGGTACCCCCGCGCACAGGGGAAAATGCCTAAGGAACTTGCCCTTCTCCGCAGGGAGACCTCCGAAGGCGCCACGCGTCCGGCGGGGCCTGACCTCCCTCTCCTCAGAGGAAAGCTCCGGGCCCGCCACGTGGCATACAGAAGCCGGACCTCCCCCTCCGCGGGAGACAGGTCCGAAGGCGCCACGTGTCCTTCATGGCCGAACCTCCCTCTCCTCAGAGGAGAGCTCCGAGCTTGCCACGTGGCCGACAGAAGCCGGACCTCCCCCTCCGTGGGGAGAGGTCCGAAGGCTCCACGTGTCCTGCGGGGCCGGATCCCCTCTTCTCGGAGGAGGGCCCCGGGCCCGGCACGTGTCCAGCAGAAGAGCGCTGCCTGCCCCCGAGCGGTAGGCGGCGGGCGTAAAGATGCCCCATACCTTGCCCGTACAAGGTATTCAAGGCCTGCGTATTACCAAGGTGCAGAGACGCGGAGCACGTCTCTGTCAGGTGCCGTTGCGCCCAGTCGCATCACAGACTGACGCGCAGTGTTAGAGCCTGCCAGCCAATAAACGCAGCGACAAGACATCCCATGCCGCCCCCGCCGTCATCAACCACTACGACTAGCATGCGGCATGGGCAGGGCGGCAAGACGAAGACTCAGAAGCCTTCACCAGAGACAACTACCGGCATAACTGCAGATACGGTAGATAACAGTCAATCTCCCCGGGACCACCTGTTGGGTCCCGGGCCCCCCTTGTAAGCCACCCGAGTCTTGGACTATAAAAGGCTCGGGTAGGCGACGTTAGCAAGGGTTCGATCTCCCGCAACTCATACGCTAGACTTCAGTCATCCCCAAGCTCAGGACTCCGGTTCTGAGCAACAAGCAATACAGCGAGCTCCATAGCTCGCCGTGGACGTAGGGTTTTACGCTCCGGCGGCCTGAACCACGTAAAACTCGCCGTGTCAAGCTCTTCCTAACTCGTCCATACGCTCAAGCTCTCCGCAAGCGACTAGCCCCACCAAAAAAAGAACCTCCACGGGCTGCCCAGTGCAGGCCCGGGGGAAGTGTCGACCGAACATTTCGACAATACCTATTTCTTCCAATTTCCGTTCAGGCACTTTGAGTGGTTGCAACAGTCCCGCGGTTCTTTGATGTTCTGCTTTTACTAGCTGACATGTGTCACATAGGGCGACATGTTCCACGACATCTCGCTTCATGCCATACCACCAATATCTGCTCTTGAGGTCATGATACATCTTCGTACTTCCAAGATGGATGGAATAGTCGGAATCATGAGCCTCCATCAAAATCAGTTCACGGATCTCCTTCACCTCAGGCACACAGATTCTTTTCCCATGCCACACCGTACCTTGTTCATCCTCTCTGAACCCATGGGCTTTATTCTCTTTGATCAAATCTCTAATTTCTTGTATCTTCTCGTCATTCTTCTGACTGTTGCGTATGTCTTGCTGTAATGTGGAGTCCACTTCCATGGCGATGGCCTCACCACTATTCACCAGACATAGATTGAGTTTTGCAATCTCTTCCTTCAATTCCGTAGGCGTGTCCTTTAAGCTCAACATGTTGACATGCACCTTCGGGCTTAAAGCATCAGCCACGACGTTCGCTTTCCTAGGATGATAGTTGATGCCCACATCAAAGTCGTTGATTAGCTCTAATCATCTCCTTTTTCTGAGGTTGAGATCTGGCTGTGTGAAAATGCACTTTAAGCTCTTATGATCTGTATATATCTCTGTCCTCTTTCCCATCAAGTAATGCCGCCAAATCTTCAATGCGTGGACCACTGCGGCTAGTTCTAGGTCATGCATAAGATAGTTCTTCTCGTGTTTTCGGAGCTTCCGGGACGCATAGGCAACGACATGCCCCTCTTGCATGAGAACACATCCCAACCCGTGTCCAGATGCATCGCAATACACCGAAAAATTCTTCTGCATATCTGGCATAACTAGCACTAAGGCTGTTGTCAATCTTTTCTTCAGCTCTTGGAAACTCGTCTCACACTCCGGTGTCCATGTGAATGTGATTCCCTTCTCTAACAATTTGGTGAGGGGTCTCGAGATCTTGGAGAAACCCTCAATGAACCGTCGATAATACCCAGCCAATCCTAAAAAGATTCGAATTTCCACGATATTTTCAGGGGTCTTCCACTTCTGCACATCCTCGATCTTGGCGGGATAACGGAGATTCCTCCCTCCTAGATTATGTGTTCTAAGAAAGGAACTCTCTTCAGCCAAAACTCACACTTGCTCAACTTGGCATATAGTTGGTGTTCTCTCAACTTTTGCAACACAAGTCTTAAATGTCCCTCATGTTCTTCTTCATCTTTGGAGAAGACGAGAATGTCATCAATGAAAACCACTACAAATTTGTCCAGATATTCCATGAACACCTTGTTCATGAGATACATGAAATACGCCGGGGCATTAGTTAGCCCGAACGGCATGACGGTGTATTCATACAGCCCGTACCGAGATACGAAAGCTGTCTTTGGAATGTCAGTTTGCCTTATCTTCAGTTGGTGATATCCCGACCTGAGATCAATTTTTGAGAATACACAAGCTCCCCTAAACTGATCAAATAAGTCTTCAATGCAGGGTAATAGGTACCTGTTCTTGATGGTTACTTCATTCAACGCACGATAGTCTACGCATAACCTTTGGGTTCCGTCCTTCTTGGGCAAAAATATCACTGGAGAGCTCCCCGTGGTGAGGAACTAGGACGAATATACCCCTTCTATGTCAATTCTCTTATATGTTCTTTGAGGTCTTCCAGCTGTTTGGAGTCCATCCGATAAGGCCTCTTGTATATTGGGGCTGTTCCAGGTACTAGTTCAATCACGAATTGCACTTCACGATCTGGAGGCATACCTGGCAACTCCTCCGGAAAAACGTCGGGATATTCCCTGATAATCCTTATCTCTTCCACTTCCACCTCAACTTCATTGAGTTTAATATCCCTCCTAGGTTCTTGCACGGCTATGAACTTCACTTTTGTGCCACTAGTGTGAGTTAGTTCCACCGTTCCTATCGAACAATAGATGATACCTTTATGTTTGGTCAACCAATCCATAGCCAAAATAATATCTATCCCTTGTGAGTCTATCACTATGAGGTTTGCAGTAAATACTACCCCATTAATGTCTAGACTCACCTTGGGACACACTTGTCTTGTTCTTATTTCTCCCCCTAGAGAGTTCACTGCAAACATATGGTTCATTTGTGTTGTTGCTAGATCATGCTTCTTAACAAACCCTTGAGCAATGAACGAGTGGGTAGCACCAGAATCGAACAATAGGGTTGCGATGTGTAAATTTGCAGGAAACTTACCAATTACCACGTCAGGTGCCTCTTGCGCTTCCTCCATGGTCACGTGGTTCACCGTCCTCGCATCACATTCTGTTGCTGTGGCTGCATAGACTTCTTCTTTGGGCACTTATGAGCGTAGTGCCCCACTTCACCACAGTTGAAGCATTGCACCCCAACTTTAGGTGCGTGGCCTTTGTTATCTTGGGGTTGGTTCTGTGGCCCTTGTCCTGCTTGTCGAGGTTGATAAGTGGGGCATGGCTTCTGCACAAACTGACGCTGCGGCTGTACTGGTGCTGATGGAGGCCTGAAGTTCGGGTTGTACCCTCTCGGTCTCGGGTAGGGTACCACAGCACGGCTCGTCTGCCCTGCAGGTTGCTGCATCAGACGCTGACGTGTGTTGCTGCTTGATGCTTGGTGTGACCATCCCATCTTCCTCTTGTTTTCATTCTCCAAGGCCTTCAGCTTCCTCTCCACGACAAACGCTCTGTCTACCATCCTTTGGAAACTTTCATATTCGTTGGAGGACATTGCACATTGCATTTCCATGGTAAGTCCTTCCACAAAACAGTCCTGTTTCTGCTCATCAGTTTCGATGTCCCGTAGTGCATAACGGGATAGTTGGGTGAACTTGGTGAGGTATTCCCTCACAGTCATGTTGCCTTGCTGCAGTCCCAAGAACTCCTTTCTCTTGTTCTTGAGTTCAACCCTTGGTATGTAGTGGTTGCGGAAACTGCGTTTGAACTCTTCCCAAGTGATGTTCTTGGGGTCGTGATGGGCTGCCACGTAAGCGGTCCACCAATCAGCAGCGGGTCCATGCAATTGGTGAGAGGCAAACAAAACCCTCTCATACCCTTGGCATTGTATGATCCTCATCTTGCTCTCAATTGTCTTTAGCCAATCATCTGCCTCCAGGGGTTCAACAGCACTTGCAAACATTGGGGGTTGAGTTCCCAGAAACTCACTCAACCTTGGTTGACGTGGTGAAGCTTGTGGGGGTGGAGCTTGGTGTAAGTTGGCCACCACTTGAGTTAAACTCTGGATGAGCTGATTCTGATTTTTGATCATTTGGTAGATAGGATCAGCTCCTTCACGGCGACCACCCCTGTCTTGTCCTCCAGAAAGGTGAGGATTGCCGGCCTCATCGTTGTTGTTGTTGGGGTTGGCACCATGACCTCTTCCTCTTCCAGCCATCTATCATGATCAACCAAATGTTAACTGTAATCATTAGGCATTAACTTCCCAAATTGCTTGTTTAAACTTAAACTTTTGAGGCCTTAATATTTAGACAATTTCTGAAGATTTCACATAGATCTTTGGGCATCATGTCTCACGCGAAAATAAATGCACTATTGATTCATAGGGGTTCTGACACGACCCCATTGGTCTTGTCGAGCCAGGATCACGCTGAGGGGTGCTGTGTTGCACAGCACCGTATAACACACGTCAAAGGTACAAAGCGGAAGCAAAATTTTATTACATAAACAAGTTATGAACATGTTTACATCAAAATAAGTTCAGTCTACACTCGCGGGCGTAGACTAAGCATCAAGTGCACGTTCAGCCCTTGAACGTGCCCTTGCTAGCACACACGCACACTAACTCTGCGGCGTGCACGACTCCCACTCGACGGGGTTCCCCGAGCCTGGGATTCCGTCTCCTCTTCGGGAGTCCCTTCCTCATAGAACCCTGCAAAAGCTTCAAACACAAGCAGTGAGCACGAAGGCTCAGCATGTCTGACCCGTCTCACCTAAACATGGAACTTCTACATGAGGGTAATGGGTTACAGGAGGTAAAAAACATTTGCAAGGACTCGCCTAATTAGTAGAACCTTACTTTCAAGTTTTAGCAGCAGGTTGTGGAGAACCTTACGCTAAGGTACATGAGAGAGCCGCAATCAAACAAGAAACGCATTTCTCTCATGTACTTTGCCCAAAGTTGAAATGAACTTTAGTTAGCTCTAAACTACAGCAAGTCATTAGCAATCAAGTCCATCTTTCAATCAGCAACATTTTAACATGTAACTAGCCTGTTCTTTCTACGTCACGGTACAGTGAACAAGTGGTACTCACTGACCGCGAGGGACGGCGATTATAATCGATTTACACCTGCAGGGTTACCCGAACAACCCGTCGCGTACGCCCGTACTTGATGTTGCCTACAACAACCATCACGGACGCCGTACGCGACTACCTTTCACCCGTTAGCCAAATATTGAACCGGTCCCATCGTCCCGAGCAAGAGGTCTCTGCACGCGCATCTCCGTGCCGCCAGCCGATTTACACCTCAAGCTCTCAACCTACCCTCTGAACGACGGGCAATGCCTCAATAACCAGCTACCCGAGTTACATCAGTTTCCCGGTTCCCATATAGCCGGTAGGTCTTCGGTACTGTTCTAGCTTGTTCAACAGGCCCGCACATGGCTCGGTCCTCAATCGACACAAGCGGAGCTACAGCACACAGGCCCCAAAGTCCTGCTGCCCTTACTCTCCGCTCGGTCTCATTTTCTTGCCATGTGTATCATGTGCTATCTCTATCCGAGCAATGTGCCTCTAGCCTATTCTCGCGAGTAGTTCCAACTACTCGACTTGTACCGAATCCTACTATATCATAGCAATGCAGTAGCTAACAGGGTTTGCAATCCTAAACCCAACCCGTGGTTTTCTTGGCTATGCAGTTGGATTTCCAAACAAGACTCTAATGCACAGAACAAAGGAAACAAGTATGTGCTCAAAACAATAAAAATTGGTAAAAAGGTTAATGCAAACCGGAGCTTGCCTTGCTGCTCTTGGTCGTAGGCTAGCTGCTCCTCCGGTGTAACGAAGTCTAGGACTTCGGGTTCCTCCTCGACCTTAGTGACTACATGATAGAAACAATACATGTATTAATTTAATGCATTTGTATTAGGTTTGAAGTTGTGAAGTCTATAACTTTTGCTAGACAGACCTAATAACTGTGAAACTTTTATTGTGGCTTGGTTACAACCTAAACAAAGAATTGGTCAAGTTTAATTTGCAGCAAAGCTCATTTGAGCCCTCCACAATTAATTATGTCCTTGACCTTAATTGGAACTCTTAGGGTGTTCTAGGAATTTTCATGAAGCCAACTATGACTTTCTGAAAACTAGATTTTCAGAGGGTTCTAATGGAGTTGGTCTCACTCAATTTGAAGGTTCCTAGCTAAAGTTATGAGCTAAACAATTTTGGCAAAAATTCTGAAAATGTTTCTGAACATTTTCTATTTTCCCTGGAACAGTTTCACTAATCACACAATTAGGTGGATCAGATGAGCTCAAATGGATCTGAAATTTTTATGGTAGTTCAGGGGTATTTTGATGAACATCGCAGCAAAATTTCAGGATTTTCCTCCAAAGGATTCTCCAGTTAAAATTCCTAACAGTTTAAAATTTGAGGAATTAATTCTGGAGAATTAAGGGTTTTCGTGAAGTGAAACTTGATTTGCTGGAAAGTACTCGGAGATCTGAATCCAGCAAAATTTGGTTCACTCAATTTGGAGCTTTCTAGCCAAAGTTATGAGGATTTGAAGTTTGATGAAAATCTGAAAATCGGGTAAAAGTTTAAACTCGCGCGTGGGCCCAGGGGACACGCGTCGCACGCCTAGGCGATGGCACACCGCGGCCCACAAGGATTTTGCACGCCAGCACACCTGATCCCGGCCGCAGTCGGATCCCGATTCAAAATATCGGCCGCTGACAGCTGGGGTCCACCCCCTTCTTCAACCTCGCGACGCCCGCGCTCCGCCGCCGAGGGGCCTCGCCGGAGAGCTCGCCGCCGGCTTTTGTACAGCTCCAAACTTCTCGATTCTGGGCACCCCTGCCTACTTTTACTCGGGGAACAGGATTCTATGGTCAGCTGCTCATGACAATGGCCGGAGCATGGTCGGCGACGAGCCGCCACCTCGGAATGACTTCGGCCATGTCGGCTGACTTCTCTAGCACCTCAGCTACCTGGGAAATCGGTCGGGGAGCATCAGTGGACCTCAGAGAAGGTCGACATGAGCTCGAGGCAGCTCAGGGAAGGCCCAAAATAGGTCCTCACCGTGCGCCCGATGCCGCCCGTTCATTCCGCCATTGGTAGACCTCAAATTACGCCGGGTACAAGGGTTCTCCGGCCCAGAGTTGTGAAGGCAACTTGTGCGCTACCGTGTCTAGCTTGTGTGAGAGCGGTTTGAGGCCCTCTAATCCTTTCTAGAGCACGAATTAAACAGAATCGTACCCGAAGGTCGTTCTGCACACAGAAAGGGGAAAAGTGGAAATTCGCCGCCGGTGAGCAACCACTCGAGCTGTGGCTCGGGGATGAGCAGCACCGGTCACCCACGCGTCCAAGGGTGCCTTGGCTCGGGCGTGACAACGCCCTGGTTGGGCTGTCTACGGGAGCCAGAGGTGCGGCGGTTCTAAGTCGCCGAATTGATCTTGCGGCACAGCCGATATCAATCGGTTTCAATCGAATTCTAGCAACGGGGAGGGCGGAGGAGAGTCTCTAGTACCTTACTGGGGCTCTGGAGTGGACGGAGGGAGCTGCGATCGGCGTTCTCCGATCGATTCCGAGCTGCGGAAAACTGTCGGCCGGCGCTGAGTTCTTGCGGGGAAGAACGGCGGTGCCTCGGCCGGGGAGGGGGCCAGGCGCCTTAAGAAGGCTCTGCACCGCCTTGCGCACGCGCGTGGGCAAGCAGCTGCTGGCGCGGCGGCTGCCCTCGGTGGCAATCACCGCTGCGGCTCGGCGACCCGAGTGAAAAAGTCTCAGTCGGTTTGATCTGAGCAGTGGCTGACATGTGGGTCCCACTTCCAGTTTTAACCTCTGAAATTTACTCCTAATCACTGTTGTAAACAGTGAACCCCATACTACCCTTGGCAATTCAAATTATTCACCCATGAGCCATTTGAATTGATCAAAGTTCAAATGAGGTTCGGTTTGAATGAATTTCAGCACAAGTTCAGTTTGAAATTCAAATAAAGTTTGAATTTCTCCCATTTAGCTCATGTCAAGATCAACTCCAAATGGAGTGAAAATTGGTGTGTGAGCTCACAAAAATGTGCTGAGTAAGAATATGCCTCCCACCTTTAAATTCATGGGATAAAAACAGTTTTAATTTGAATATGGTTTCAAACTGCCCTCTTCCTAACTATACCCAAAATGACCTCAAAAAGGGTTTTGAATTTGGGTGAAACTTGGCATGGACATCCTTAGTAAAGTGTAGGAGTTTTCATATGTCCAGCCCATCTATATCACATGTGGAAAATACCACTTTTGCCATGTGTGAGTTTGTTCTCTAATGAGCATGTTGATAATTGTTACTTGCTCTTCATTTGTGTTCATCATCCTTCCTCAAATGAGGTGTGTGGTGTGGTGATGAACACTGCAAATGTGTGTCAAAAACTGAGGCCCTTACATTCCTCCCCCCTTAAAAGAATCTCGTCCCGAGATTATAAGGTGAAAATGAGAGAGAGGACGGTGGAAAATTACCGGATATGCGACGTGAAAAATTCAGGGTAGTTAGTGCGAAGGAATTCTTCGCTCTCCCATGTCACTTCGTCCATGGAGTGATTACTCCATAGAACCTTGTAGAACCACAACGTACGGTTGCGTGTGGTTCAGGCCTTTTCATCAATAATCTGCACCGGTTCCTCCCGATAGGTGAGATCCGGTTGCAGTTCTTCAATGTCTTCCAGCTGAACGGTAGTTGATAGTTTGAGACACTTCCTCAGCTGGGAAATATGAAAGACGTCGTGCACACCGGAAAGTGCTTCTGGTAATTTCAACCGGTATGCCACTGATCCACATCTTTCGGTAATCTGGAATGGACCGATGAATCGGGGTGCCAACTTTCCTCTCACCCCAAATCTGTTTACGCCCTTCATTGGGGATACCCGTAGATATACGTGCTCTCCAACTTCGAATTGTAATGGGCGCCTTCTCCGGTCCGCATACTGTTTCTGTCGGGATTGAGCGGCTTTTAGGTTCGCTTGAATTAGTCGAACCTTTTCTTCCGCGTTGTTGACAAGGTCAATCCCGAAGGTAACCCTTTCGCCAGACTCACACCAGTTCAATGGTGTGCGGCATTTTCTTCCGTATAGCGCCTCGTAGGGCGCCATCTTGATGCTGGCTTGGTACCCATTGTTGTACGAGAACTCGGCTAACGGCAAGTGATCATCCCAATTCTCGCCGTGGTTGATAGCGCAAGGTCGTAGCATGTCTTCTAAGATTTGATTTACCCGCTCCGTTTGCCCATCCGTCTGCGGGTGGTAGGCTGAACTACGGATCAGCTTCGTCCCCAAGGCAGCGTGTAGCTGCTCCCAAAAACGGGACACAAATAAAGTGCCCCGATCCGATATGATAGTACGGGGTACGCCGTATAAGCATAGGATCCGTGAGATGTACAGTTAAGCGTACTTCTTGGCGTTGTAGTTGGTGTTGACCGGGATGAAATGGGCAACTTTGGTGAGCCGATCGACGATCACCCACACAGAATCATGTTTCTGCAAGGTGGTGGGTAAACCGACGATGAAATCCATGCTCACGTCCTCCCACTTCCAGGCAGGAACGCCCAGTGGTTGTAGCAGTCCCGGTTTCCGCATGTGGTCTGCCTTCACCCTTCGACATGTATCACACTCGGACACGTATTTTGCAGTCTCTCGCTTCATCCGTGTCCACCAAAACTTGCTTCTGAGTTCTTGATACATCTTGTTGCTGCCGGGGTGAATAGAGAGCTTTGATAAGTGAGCCTCATCAAAGATCTTCTTCCGTAGTTCCGGGTTACGGGGTACGACGATCCGGTCCTTGAACCATAGGACGCCGTCTCCGTCTTTCCGGAAACATTTCAGCTCCCTACTATCTACACGTCTCCGCAAATGTGACATGCCCTTGTCATTCTTCTGGGCTGCCGCTATCTCTTCACGGATGGTGGGGATCAAAGCTAGGTTGTAGAGAGCTCCGTATGGAATCACACGTAGTGGTGGTTCGCTCTCTTCCAACGGTGTGATGGTCAGATTGTTGACGTGTGACTTGCGGCTCAGCGCATCTGCCACAACGTTTGCCTTGCCCGGATGATAATGGATCTCTATCTCGTAATCCTTTATCAGTTCTAACCATCTTCGTAGCCTCATGTTCAGCTCCTTCTGAGTGAATATGTACTTGAGGCTTTTGTGGTCGGTATATAAATGTACGAGGTTACCGAGTAGGTAGTGCCTCCACATTTTTAGTGCAAGTACCACGGCAGCGAGCTCCAAGTCGTGAGTTGGATAATTCTGCTCATGGTTCCTAAGCTGCCGTGATCCATACGCGACCACTCTTCGGTCTTGCATCAGCACACATCCGAGCCCAATGTCGGATGCATCGCAGTACACATCGAACGGTTTTGTTGTGTCTGGCTGCGCCAAAACCGGTGCTGATGTCAGGTGCTTGACTAAAGCCTTGAATGCTGCTTCACATGCTGGACTCCAAACATATTTGGTAGCCTTCTTCAGCAGCTCTGTCATTGGCTTGGCAATCTTCGAGAAGTTCGGAATGAACCTCCGATAATATCCCGCGAGTCCGAGGAAACTCCGTACCTCGTGAACAGTTCTGGGGGATTTCCAATTCAGCACTTGAGTGATCTTGCTCGGGTCCACAGCGATACCCTCCGCTGAGATGATATGCCCGAGGAAAGGCACTTGCGATATCCAAAACTCGCATTTGCTGAATTTTGCGTATAACTTATGGTCCCGCAGCCGTTGCAAGACTATACGCAAATGTTTCTTGTGATCTTCCTCCGACTTGGAATATACCAGGATGTCGTCGATGAAGACCACGACAAACTTGTCCAGCTCCGGCATGAATACCGAGTTCATTAGGTACATGAAGTGAGCTGGAGCATTGGTGAGGCCGAAGGACATGACCAGGTACTCATAAAGTCCGTACCTTATCGAGAAAGCTGTCTTTGGAATGTCCTCCGCCCTTATCTTAATCTGATGGTACCCGGATCTTAAATCCATCTTGGAAAAGATCTTTGCTTCGACCAACTGATCAAACAACATGTCGATCCGTGGCAACGGGTACTTGTTCTTGATGGTTACAGCATTTAATGGACGGTAGTCCACGCAAAGCCGTAACGTCTCATCCTTCTTCTTGACAAATAACGCCGAACAGCCCCATGGCGAGGAGCTCGGCCTAATAAAACCCTTCTCCAGAAGGTCCGTGAGCTGAGTCTTCAGTTCAGCCAACTCCTTGGGCGCCATTTTGTACGGCCTTCGGGATATTGGCATGGTTCCCGGTGCAAGTTCAATCTTGAACTCCACCTCTCTATCGGGTGGCATTCCCGGTAAATCATCAGGGAATACATCAGGGAACTCTCGGACCACTGGAATGTCTTCCAATCTGATAGTTGTGGACTGATAGACACTTGAAAGTTTTATTTCTGGACTGTCCAGAAATAAAGAGTGAGAACCGTGCACCTCTTAGTTTAAGTGCACGACTCGAAGGACGGTGTCTAAAACAGCGCCGTGGCGGGTTAACCACGACATCCCTAGGATGACATCGACCTTCTGTCTCTCTAAGATAATGAGAGACGTGGGGTACACTCTACCCGCTAAGCATAATGGTGCTTTCGAGACCATTACGCTTGCTGAAATCTTCCCCCCCCCCCGGTGAACAAATTAATTATGGACTATCGGTGGGTAGTATTGGCAAACTGTGTTTAGCAATGAAAGCTTGGCTAATAAAATTATGCGTGGCGCCTGAATCAAACAGTACTATAGCGGGATGCTGGTGGAGTTGGAACATACCCGCAAGGATTGGCTCGCCCTTCGGCACGTCCTCAATGGCAAGTTGGTGGACAGTGCCGGGCCTATGGTTTGCCCGCCATGCATTAGTAGGGTTCCGGGGTTGATTCCTCCCCGGAAACTGTGGTGCCACTCCGCCGCCTTGCCTCTCCGGGCAACTGCTCGCGAAGTGTCCTGGACGACCACACTTGTAACATGTGGCCGCTGCTGGTGGAGTACTCGGTGGACGAAAGCCCGGCATGCGTTGCTGAGGTGCAAACGCACGCGGCATCGCCCGTTGCTGCTGTTGTGGTTGCGGTGGTGCTGGCAGTGCCGGCCGGAATGCCGGTGAAGAGTACGACCGACTGCGGAACGGCATCGACCGCTGTGGTGGTTGCCAGCGTGGACCTGATGGTGGGCGATTCACCATCCGAAACTTCTGGGAAGGACCGCCTCCTTCTCCACTGCTCTGCGGCACGCTTCGCTTTCTCTCCGCCGCCGCTAACTCCTTGCCGGAGTCCTCCCGAACAATCGCAGCATCAATGATGTTGTTGAGGCTGCCGCGATTGAACATCGCCAATTTGTCCTTCAGGAGCGGGTTAAGCCCCTGGTAAAAGTGGTCTCGCCGCTTCTCGTCGGTATCAGCATGATACGACGCATATAGCGCGAGATCGTTAAACGCCCTGGAGTATTCCAGCGCGTTCCGGGTCCCTTGTTGCAGGTGTAAGAATTCCTGCGTCTTCCTCTTCATCAGACCTGGCGGTATATGATAGGCCCTGAAGGCCGTCCGGAACTCCGTCCAGGTCATCACTCGGTCGGTGGGTTGTGAAGCACAGATGTTGGCCCACCACGCGCTCGCGGATCCTTGGAGCTGCTGGACCACGAACTGAGTCTTGCGCTGCTCGCTGATTTGGAGCAGCCCGAACTTCATCTCTATGGCGCGGAGCCAGTTGTCCGCGTCAAGTGGTTCATCCGCCCTTGAGAATACAGGGGGATGAGTCGCCAGGAAGTCGGAGTAGGAGCTCTTTTGGCGCTCCTCACGATCTTGACGTCTCTCTGGGCGAGACGTATTGGCGATGAGAGTCTGCAGCAACTCTGTGTGCTGCTGATGCGAGCCCGCCATTGCCACGACAATGTCGGCCAATGTAACCGTTGGCAGTGGCGGTGGCGGTGTTTGCTGTTGCTGTTGCTGCTGCTGTCCCGAGGAGTCCTCGGGAGGTGGTTGGGAGGTCTCTCCCCCTTGACTGGTACCCCCAACGTCAGGGTTGGCACGAGTACGCGTCATTCTGAAATTCAAAACAGCAGCAATTAGCACATGTCTTACTTAAAATTTCATACGCAACAGTAGGTATTGAAGTGACACAGGATTAATTTGCACAACATTCACATATATTGATAAAGCAGAAACTTTATACAAGATACATTATTCTCGGATCTCCGAGAAGTCGTGCTCATGTCGTCACTACCTATACATACGCTACTGTCTACACGACATGCCACCGATTACAAAAGTTGGGTTACGCTACCCTAGCTGCCCTACTTGGCAACCGTAACCCCCTACTCGGAGTAGAACTCGACCTCCTGTGGGTCGTCCTCCTCCGGTACCTCTGCTGGTGGCTCTGGGTCTACCACCTCTTCTCCCATCCCGGGTTCTCCCATTGCTGGAAGACCCAAGACTACCGGCACGCCTAACACCGGGGGCACGAGGTCCTGCTAAGCATGCACCTCGTCCATAGCTTGGTTGTAGTCCTCTTCCCAGCCTTGGCCTTCCTCGATAGCGTCGTCCCGCTCTTGAGCAAGGTCCTCATTCTGCTGGGTTAGGGTCTGCACCAGCTCTTGCAACGCCGCGATGTCAACACGGCTCTTCTTCTTTGCCTTCTTCAGACGACACAACTGATTGTGTTGTTCATTCAGTCGCTTGATCGTCGGAAGGAGCACATTGCGGAGTGCGCTGTGAGCACTCTCGAAATGATCTCCACGGCTTGTGCTATCCTTGAGCTTGGTGGCGAGATGCTCCGTATGAACAACTTGGCTGTCCATCACAGCATTTCCCGCCCTGATTTGGAGGCTGAGATTTGCTTCCGCGGGGTTGTACCTTGGGCAACTCGGGTCTGTTGCCTCTAGGTACCTCTCTTCCCACACATGCTGAGCTCGTCCCTCCACCGGAACGAGTGCGTATGGAGTGCCCTCCATAGCCTGCACGTGTAGTTGGCAGAAACGTGACATAGTGTCACGGGCTGCCACTTGCTACATCCCTTCCGGTTCTCTTCCTCTCACCGTGACGGTGAATGGCACCCAACCGGGTGGCGTAGGTCCTGCAGGAACCTCGACATGGATCATCCACGTCTTGTTCCCCCCTTCGCCATCTTCTTTGGCAAAGTACTGCGGCATCTGATTGTACCCGAAATATTGGAGCATTTGCCACAATGCTTCCGGGTAGCCGCTACGGTCAGAACAGTGGGAAACTACCCACCCGTTCTCCAGCTGTTTATCTGCTGCCATATGTAAAAATATATTTGAGAAATGTCAAATATTTATTTAAACAGTAAACCATTGAGTTATAACATAATACATGTCATTGAACCCATAAAACTTGGAAACATAGTTCAAATTTTAAACAAATTTGACTGCTGATCTGCTGTTCCCATGACAGCCCTGACCAGTTTCCATTTCAACCTGATTTAGGCCATGTTAAAGGCAAAACTAATTCTGGAGCTCAACATCAAAGTTGAAGCTAACTTCAATAGCTTTCCAGCCAGTATTTGCTTGGCCTAAGATCTGTCCTGGTTCAAAGGTTATGAGATGTCAAAGTTAACAGAATTTCTGGAAACAATTGGACAGCACCTCCCTGCCTTAGGTACTGATTTGATCCAAGAATCCCAGTTACTTCTGTTCCTAATATGACAAAACTTTCTGTTACAAAGTTTTAACCCATCTCATAAGCTTTCCAGAACTACCTCATTTTCTATTTTTGGATTTTTATGCAGGAAGTTATGCTTAATTTACAGAGAGTCTACAGAGAGTCTTTACTCTGTCCTGTTTTCTAGACAGTTTCAACTCTACTGCATTTTTCGAGTGGTTAAGGGATGAAACACCTCTGGACCTCAACAGAAAAGTTGTAAAGTTCTTCCAAAGATTTCCAGAAATGTATCATACGACCCCAACCTCGAAAGAACTCAACCTCTAATCTCTGATTAACTTCAGCCTTGATTCAGCTAAAAACAGAGTGCTCTGTCCTTAACATCCTCTAAGTTGAAAACTTGTTAACTTTGAATATCCTGTTCAAGGGAAGGAGTTACATAAGGTTTTACTACTTTGGATCAAAACCTTCCAGTTTTTGCAATGAAGTTGTTTATTTAGTTGGGTGTGACGTCGATGCGTCACCAGATTATGTCGGTACTACGTCCTCACAAAGAAAAACCTATACTGGACTTAGCCGGCTTCGTTAATTCAGTGGCACTAAGCGTCACTCGCACACGGATGCTACACGTCTACCGTTTTGTGGTCAGGCTACCTGCAAAAACTCAAACAATCATCAGACTCGGCTGCACACCGAGCCCGGGATCCATACAGTTAGTACACCCGGCCGTCATCACTCGCCCGGATGTTCTCAAGCCAAACACGCCTTGAGTTACGTATTCACGTTTCAGACCACGTGACAGGGTCTCCCAAATTGCACCACGCACGCCAGGGACAGACGTTGCTCGAATACCCCAAACGACATGAAGTGTCGTAGAGGATATCAAAGCGGGTCGAGTTACCTGCCACCCGTGGGGCTCCACCCTTCAGCTTGTGCGCACTGGTGGACAGCGCTCACGTGTACCCCGCAAGACATAAACGTCCCGAAATACACGATTTTCTGACATAACAAATAGGTTAATATGCCACTTTCTATATGCTAATAACATCCTTATACGGGCTACTAACTCGTTCCTCACTGGATTTTTGAAAAAGATGACCTTTGTGCTGTGTTAAATCTCAAGCGAGCTCTGATACCACGCTGACACGACCCCATTGGTCTTGTCGAGCCAGGATCACGCTGAGGGGTGCTGCGTTGCACAGCACCGTATAACACATGTCAAAGGTACAAAGCGGAAGCAAAATTTTATTACATAAACAAGTTATGAACATGTTTACATCAAAATAAGTTCAGTCTACACTCGCGGGCGTAGACTAAGCATCAATTGCACGTTCAGCCCTTGAACGTGCCCTTGCTAGCACACACGCACACTAACTCTGCGGCGTGCACGACTCCCACTCGACGGGGTTCCCCGCCTGGGGTTCCGTCTCCTCTTTGGGAGTCCCTTGCTCATAGAACCCTGCAAAAGCTTCAAACACAAGCAGTCAGCACGAAGGCTCAGCAAGTCTGACCCATCTCACCTAAACATGGAACTTCTACATGAGGGTAATGGGTTACAGGAGGTAAAAATCATTTGCAAGGACTCGCCTAATTAGTAGAACCTTACTTTCAAGTTTTAGCAGCAGGTTGTGGAGAACCTTACGCTAAGGTACATGAGAGAGCCACAATCAAACAAGAAACGCATTTCTCTCATGTACTTTGCCCAAAGTTGAAATGAACTTTAGTTAGCTCTAAACTACAGCAAGTCATTAGCAATCAAGTCCATCTTTCAATCAGCAACATTTTAACATGTAACTAGCCTGTTCTTTCTACGTCACGGTACAGTGAACAAGTGGTACTCACTGACCGCGAGGGACGGCGATTATAATCGATTTACACATGCAGGGTTACCCGAACAACCCGTCACGTATGCCCGTACTCGATGTTGCCTACAACAACCATCACGGACGCCGTATGCGACTACCTTTCACCCGTTAGCCAAATATTGAACCGGTCCCATCGTCCCGAGCAAGAGGTCTCTGCACGCGCATCTCCGTGCCGCCAGCCGATTTACACCTCAAGCTCTCAACCTACCCTCTGAACGACGGGCAATGCCTCAATAACCAGCTACCCGAGTTACATCAGTTTCCCGGTTCCCATATAGCCGGTAGGTCTTCGGTACTGTTCTAGCTTGTTCAACAGGCCCGCACACGGCTCGGTCCTCAATCGACACAAGCGGAGCTACAGCACACAGGCCCCAAAGTCCTGCTGCCCTTACTCTCCGCTCGGTCTCATTTTCTTGCCATGTGTATCATGTGCTATCTCTACCCGAGCAATGTGCCTCTAGCCTATTCTCGCGAGTAGTTCCAACTACTCGACTTGTACCGAATCCTACTCTATCATAGCAATGCAGTAGCTAACGGGGTTTGCAATCCTAAACCCAACCCGTGGTTTTCTTGGCTATGCAGTTGGATTTCCAAACAAGACTCTAATGCACAGAACAAAGGAAACAAGTATGTGCTCAAAACAATAAAAATTGGTAAAAAGGTTAATGCAAACCGGAGCTTGCCTTGCTGCTCTTGGTCGTAGGCTAGCTGCTCCTCCGGAGTAACGAAGTCTAGGACTTCGGGTTCCTCCTCGACCTTAGCGACTACATGATAGAAACAATACATGTATTAATTTAATGCATTTGTATTAGGTTTGAAGTTGTGAAGTCTATAACTTTTGCTAGACAGACCTAATGACTGTGAAAATTTTATTGTGGCTTGGTTACAACCTAAACAAAGAATTGGTCAAGTTTAATTTGCAGCAAAGCTCATTTGAGCCCTCCACAATTAATTATGTCCTTGACCTTAATTGGAACTCTTAGGGTGTTCTAGGAATTTTCATGAAGCCAACTATGACTTTCTGAAAACTAGATTTCCAGAGGGTTCTAATGGAGTTGGTCTCACTCAATTTGAAGGTTCCTAGCTAAAGTTATGAGCTAAACAATTTCGGCGAAAATTCTGAAAATGTTTCTGAACATTTTCTATTTTCCCTGGAACAGTTTCACTAATCACACCATTATGTGGATCATATGAGCTCAAATGGATCTGAAATTTTTATGGTAGTTCAGGGTTATTTTTATGAACATCACAGCAAAATTTCAGGATTTTCCTCCAAAGGATTCTCCAGTTAAAATTCCTAACACTTTAAAATTTGAGGAATTAATTCTGGAGAATTAAGGGTTTTCGTGAAGTGAAACTTGATTTGCTGGAATGTACTCGGAGAGCTGAATCCAGCAAAATTTGGTTCACTCAATTTGGAGCTTTCTAGCCAAAGTTATGAGGATTTGAAGTTTGATGAAAATCTGAAAATCGGGGAAAAGTTTAAACTCGCGCGTGGGCCCAGGGGACACGCGTCGCACGCCTAGGCGATGGCACACCGCGGCCCACAAGGATTTTGCGCGCCAGCACACCCGATCCCAGCCGCAGTCGGATCCCGATTCAAAATATCGGCCGCTGACAGCTGGGGTCCACCCCCTTCTTCAACCTCGCGACGCCCGCGCTCCGCCGCCGAGGGGCCTCGCCGGAGAGCTCGCCGCCGGCTTTTGTACAGCTCCAAACTTCTCGATTCTGGCCGCCCCTGCCTACTTTTACTCGGGGAACAGGATTCTATGGTCAGCTTCTCATGACAATGGCCAGAGCATGGTCGGCGACGAGCCGCTACCTCGGAATGACTTCGGCCATGTCGGCTGACTTCTCTAGCACCTCAGCTACCTGGGAAATCGGTCAGGGAGCATCAGTGGACCTCAGAGAAGGTCGACATGAGCTCGAGGCAGCTCGGGGAAGGCCCAAAATAGGTCCTCACCGTGCGCCCGATGCCGCCCGTTCATTCCGCCATTGGTAGACCTCAAATTACGCCGGGTACAGGGGTTCTCCGGCCCAGAGTTGTGAAGGCAACTTGTGCGTTACCGTGTCTAGCTTGTGTGAGAGCGGTTTGAGGCCCTCTAATCCTTTCTAGAGCACGAATTAAACAGAATCATACCCGAAGGTCGTTCTGCACACAGAAAGGGGAAAAGTGGAAATTCGCCGCCGGTGAGCAACCACTCGAGCTGTGGCTCGGGGATGAGCAGCACCGGTCACCCGCGCGTCCAAGGGTGCCTTGGCTCGGGCGTGACAACGCCCTGGTTGGGCTGTCTACGGGAGCCCGAGGTGCGGCGGTTCTAAGTCGCCGAATTGTTCTTGCGGCACAGCCGATATCAATCGGTTTCAATCGAATTCTAGCAACGGGGAGGGCGGAGGAAGGTCTCTAGTACCTTACTGGGGCCCTGGAGTGGACGGAGGGAGCTGCGATCGGCGTTCTCCGATCGATTCCGAGCTGCGGAAAACTGTCGGCCGGCGCTGAGTTCTTGCGGGGAAGAACGGCGGTGCCTCGTCCGGGGAGGGGGGCAGGCGCCTTAAGAAGGCTCTGCACCGCCTTGCACACGCGCGTGGGCAAGCATCTGCTGGCGCGGTGGCTGCCCTCGGTGGCAATCACCGCTGCGGCTCGGCGACCCGAGTGAAAAAGTCTCAGTCGGTTTGATCTGAGCAGTGGCTGACATGTGGGTCCCACTTCCAGTTTTAACCTCTGAAATTTACTCCTAATCACTGTTGTAAACAGTGAACCCCATACTACCCTTGGCAATTCAAATTATTCACCCATGAGCCATTTGAATTGATCAAAGTTCAAATGAGGTTCGGTTTGAATGAATTTCAGCACAAGTTCAGTTTGAAATTCAAATAAAGTTTGAATTTCTCCCACTTAGCTCATGTCAAGATCAACTCCAAATGGAGTGAAAATTGGTGTGTGAGCTCACAAAAATGTGCTGAGTAAGAATATGCCTCCCACCTTTAAATTAATGGGATAAAAACTGTTTGAATTTGAATATGGTTTCAAACTGCCCTCTTCCTAACTATACCCAAAATGACCTCAAAAAGGGTTTTGAATTTGGGTGAAACTTGGCATGGACATCCTTAGTAAAGTGTAGGAGTTTTCATATGTCCAGCCCATCTATATCACATGTGGAAAATACCACTTTTGCCATTTGTGAGTTTGTTCTCTAATGAGCATGTTGATAATTGTTACTTGCTCTTCATTTGTGTTCATCATCCTTCCTCAAATGAGGTGTGTGGTGTGGTGATGAACACTGCAAATGTGTGTCAAAAACTGAGGCCCTTACAGGTTCACACACCAAAACAAAGCAAACTTAAAGACGAGGTTGTGGACAAGTGCCTATGGCTTCCACAACTCACGTCACACACCAAACACTAACAAGCAAATAGATGGGTTCTTGACTCGACTACTCGATAATCATGCGGAAATAAGGGAAAGGACTCTAAGAACTCGTATCACTGAGCTGCTCGTCGGGGTCTTCCTCATCATTGCGGCTGCCTTTGATTCCGCTTTAGGTGGGGAAGCTGCTGGTGTAGAAGTGCGGCGACGCTTGCTAGCCCGGTGGTCTGGGGAGTCAGGAGTCCACGTGTCATTCACGGTGACACACAGTTCATTTCCATCTCCTCTTTTTCTCGCCCTCAAGCTGGCGCAAAGCAACGCCTCAGTCTCCTTCAGGGTGTCACGAACATCCTGAAGCTCCTGCTGGCACTCCTGCAGTCGAGTGCTGAGCATAGCTGCATCCTCCAGGCACAGGTCCATGTGCTCATGGGAAGTCCCCTGCTGCACTGGCGGGTACTTGTACTCCGCGGTGCCACTCTCACGCTGGAGGACATACATGTACTCAGTCCTGTCCAAGTGGCGACAGTTGATGTAACTCTGGCCGGTTATGGCCTCCTAGGTGACATCCTTCTCAGCATCGGCCTGAGTCGCCCGACAAGCTGGAGAGCGGTGGATCTTGAGCAGCTGGTTTTCATGGATAATCCTCATCTCTGAGCTCCATTCTTCACGCTTCTCTCGGATGGTCCTGGTGGAGCTGTAGTGTATGATCAGCTTGCCAACATTGCCGGTGGCGTGGAGCATACGCCGAAGACGGCGCAACAAGACTCCTACTGCCAACCGGTAGGAGTGGTACATCACCAGGCGGTTCTCCTCTCTCAAGGCAAGGGCAGCTACAGGAACTCTCCCTCCGGTGGACTTGCGGGCGGTGCGGACCATGCGAACCATCTAAAACATAAAGCATTTAAAATCAAGTTAGATAAGAATTAAATAAAGATTGTATTTTGAATAAAAGTTGGGGCAAGAGGAACAAATAAAGTGACCCCATTAAATAACACTTTCAACCCACACCTTTTATAAAATAGTTTTTAAGAAAATAGTGTCCTTAAATACATCCATTTCTACCTAGGTTCACGTTCCTACGGGCAACCTTGGCTGTGATACCACTTCTGTCACACCCGGTTTCTCCAAAGAGAAACCGAGTGAATATCACATGTATGCCAGGATCATTCTCTCATACATGTGATGACAAATAGTGAAGCATCATTATATTACAAGGCAAGTGTTCGGATATAAATAAGTCTTACATAGCATAATGTCTCGATGGACGATAATATGTTCATAACATGTAAATAAAACAGCAGCGAAATATAAATCTTGTGGGCTCCGTCACAGATGTTGCCCAGGGGACTCTGTGAACCTAGAATCCTTCTTCGGGTCCGAAGTCTTGTTCATTGAACACCACGTCATCCCCTTGACCTGAGCAACAATTTAAACCAACAGAAAAGCAAGCTTGAGTACTGTTGGTACTCAGCAAGTGTGGGAATGTTATGTCATGCATGGCTAGAGCAAGGAGATGTTGAACTCATGGTTAAAGCACTACGCAATTAATACCTATCACCTTAGCTTATTAAGCACCTACATTACTACACAGGTGCAATGGTCCCAATCCCTCAACCCATCATCAATATCAAGTATCCATAATCTCATCTCCAATGTTAAGCTTCCCGCTTAGAATCCTCAACTTCCCAATTCATCATCCTATAATCATGAATAAGTCCAAGCCGCTCTAGACCGTGAGCACGGCTGTCATGACAGTTTTGACTCTGCAGAGTTTGCACCACTGTACCCACATGTAGTGATTTCATCCCCCGTTGCCGGGTGGACTAAAAGAATCTCCATTATGCCAGTGGCCGCGAACCACGTTCAAACTTCCGAGGTGTGTAGCTAGAAGATCACTACAAGGCCTTTACAAAGAGATTCCCGACGAGCATGGGCCCACTGAGGTTTCACCCCTAACAGCATACAAGAGGCTCCAACCCAGCTGCAGTGGCCCCCTCTTGAGCCTTGCGGTTCATATGGTAGTCCAGGTGACACCTATTCCCCGCACCATCCAAACACCCATACTACGCCGGAGATACACCTAATTAATTGGCCAAGCTGCTCCATCTCAGCATGTGGTTGGCACAGTAAAGCCAGGTTACATGCTCCATGAACCGGTCCTTAGGATCCAGGCAAGCACTAAACACAAACCCGAGTCTCGTGCACACAGCACCAACCAAATCATCCAACTTGCCTCGATTCCTACCTCTACATAACTCATAATATCTCATTCAAGAGTAAGGTAAACAAGTTGATGATCTCGTATCCCACTTATCCCATTCTAAGCATGGCTAAGCATAAGTAATATGAATGAATGACATAATAAAATAAATCCCAACCCAGGCTACAAGGAAGTAAGGTAATGAAAATCTGGGGAAACTTCCTAGCTTGGGTACCATATTCCAAATTGACAATGCAATTAATTAAATTCTAACTACACATCCTAGTATAGGATCAAAGTGGTCAAGGACACTTGCCTTCTTCCTGCTGCTCTGGGAATGGAAAGTCTTGATCTTGAAAGGTGAGAACCTGCTCTAGGGCTGGTTCTACTCATGCCAATACACATACCAAAAGAAAACAATATTCCATAATCCATAGTCCACATTTTCACTCATACAAACCACACATGCATACACATGAAAGTCATACACCTATTTAACTGTTGTGTTTACCCTAGATATGTTGATTCTAAGAATACATGCACTTTTAAACATATATATTATTTCTAGCTTTAATATTCAGATTTCTAAGTGCACACTATATATGAATTTCCAATTTGAACAAATTTTCTATATGGGATAATACACTTCTTAGACACAAAATTTGTATAAGAGATAACTTCCTACTCCAAATAGGTTTTCAGATCTTCTACAAAACCTTAATTTGAAGTTTTGGATTTGGGGACCTCACTTGACATTTTCTAACTAGGTATACCTATTTTATTATATTTTCATATTTATTTTCCATACCTAAAAGTGAACTTTAATACTAAGATAGTACAAGATATCTCCTAAACAGAATGTGTTCTGATCTATAATGTCCAATAAAATATCTTTTGACTTCCTCTCTGATGAGGATCAATTTAAATTTATTTTTACCCATTTTCAGAATTATTTTCTAGTCTAAAAATGAATTTCTACCAATAAAACAGCAATCTAAATTCATACAAAAATTTCTACTGTTCCACTTACCCAAACAGAACCTTCATAAATTTTTGCTACCCCTTTTTGGTTACTTAGATTCATTTTCCCACATTTTAAATTTGTTTTATGCCTCAATGGTATATTTCAGAGATAAATTACAAAACAGCAAATCTTATTTAGTTTAAGAGTTTATTTCCCCTCTAAACTCAGACCTCAGATTATTCTACCAATTTTCACAGGGTTAGAATAATTCAACTGAACTTACACCTATGTTTAAATTTAAATCCTATTCACATATTAAATTTCCTGAAATTAATACTTCCCAGGGACCGATGTGCAATTTCACACTGCAGTGGGGCCCCATTTCTCATTTTCTAAAATTTCAGGGGTCTAAGTGTGCAAAACAGGGAGGTCTTCCTAATTCTTATTATGTTCAGGGGCTAAAACCGATTTTTAAATGAATTTACATGAATTTCTGATGGTCCAGGGGCTAGATTAGAAGATTCTAGGGCTAGCTCATGTTTTCCGAGATCCCCAGGGGGTAGCGCGTAAGATTCCCGGCCTTTATAACGCAGGGCTGACGTGGGCCGTTGGATTTAAAGCGGAGGGCTGAGATTAGATCGCAAAGCGGTACGGGTTAGATCTATTCGGGACCACACGATTTAAAATGGACGGGCCTCAGGGGGCCACGTCGCCCTGCCGGAGCCAGCCCGCGCGCGCGGCGGCGCGCGGCGGAGGGGTCGGTGATCTCGCCGGCGCATCTTCGGTTCCTTGCCGCTACACGCTAAAACTTGCAGCTTTTAACACGGATCGACTGCGGAGGGGTAGGGGAAGCTAACCTAGGGGTTTCTCGGGCTTGGAGAGGTCGGAATTCGGCTCTGCGACAACGGTGGTTGGAGCTGCTCCTCGGTGCTCGTCGAAGCCGATGCTAGAGCGCAAGACTCGTCGCTTCCTTCACCTGCAGGGCTTCCCGGCGGTGGTGAAACACGACAAGCCCGTTAGATCAGAGAAACCGGACGAGGATCGAAAGAAAACGGCTGAGGATGCCTCGGTTCTCACCGGAGAGAAAGATGGAGCGGGTAAGGGGAAACATGCGAGTTTTCTTGCGTTTAAATGCACGAGGAGGGGCGGTGGGGGTCGGTTTAGATGTGCAGCAGCGCTTTGCCGAAGATCGGCCGTGGAAATTGGGTGAAGCAGCAGCGATAGGCGCGGGAAGATCGGGGCAGTTGGGGGCGGGCGCGGGGGGGGGGGGGGGGGGGAGAAGATGACATGTGGGCCCCACGTGTCAGAGAGAGAGGGAGGGGGAAACAGCCGCGGGCTGTTGGGCCGGCTGAGGTGGGTTTCAGCCGACTGGCTGTTTTTCTTTCTCTTTTTCCTTTTTCTTTTCTGTTTTGATTCAAATTTGAATTGTTTCACCACATGCATGACGTCCAAAAATTTTAAATTCCCCTCTTTAACAGGTTTTGGGGTGTTACATTTATTCCCCTTTGTGATTAGTGGAAGAGAATCGGCCTCCGTGGCGATTCAACGAGGGTAGGGTTGGAGAAGACCCGGTCCTTAGTGGACTCCTTAACGGTAACGTAGATTTCCTTCGTGGAATCGAACCTCGGGATAAATACTTGTCTCTTACTCTTGTTTATTTATTGTTCATCATATTGTAGTGTTTAATTAATCTTGTGAAATTCACATTGAAGCATTGAAATCAAAGTTGATTTCTGTCATTGATTGTATCACTGCTGCAATACACCTAAGCCATCAATTAATTTCCGCTGCATAGAGTACTAGAAGTGAACATATTGATCAATCCTAATTTTCTAGTCCACGAATACCGGACTAGTCCGCACAGTACCCGACTAGTCCGATTTTTCTCTGAGTAGAAAACGCACTAGTCCACACTCTACCGGACTAGTCCGATTTCCCTTTATTTCATAAATCTACTAAGTGTTTTCAGGGATTAAAAAAGCATTGAAAAGCCTATTCACCCCCCTCTAGGCTACATTCAATACTGTAGACACCATGGTTGTGAAGAGTGAGAAAGATGGAAGGGCGCTGCGAGGAAGATGAGGAAGGGTGCGACAACTGCTTATTTGTGGGTGTATTTTTCTATGGGATTTTTTAGTCATCATACCAACTTCTATGATTTTTTCAGTTTTTTACAAAATTGTTTGAATCAATGTGTGTTCAAAATTTGATGAATGCTTCATATGTATATGAGCATTTCATTAGAATGAGGGATAATTTGAATTTTGTCGTGTTGGATTGTTTTAAAAAAATAACAAAATTCATACATGTATAAATAAAACAATATGTTCATAAAAACCGACTTTCAGTGGAAGATCCATTTTTTAGGAGATATGACAATCTGAATTATATGTGCATATAAATTAATCCTATATTTACTAAAACATAACAATGTTACCTATATAAGTTTTAAACTTTTTGTTCCATCTGGTATATATTCATTTTTGAAGAATATAGAAAAAGAATCATCGAGTTTTGACATAATTTGTAGTATCTATACATGTTTGAGTATTTACATTGGAATCTAATTAAAAAATGAAGCAAAGGAAGAAGAAACTGAAGAGTAGATCTATGAAGAGGCAATTATCGCAGGCGGTTTTTAATATAGAACTTTCTTAATACCCGACTGTGATAATGGATAACTATATAAAGCACCGCTCGGGGACCGCAAAAACCTAACTCGAGAGATTTTACATCGACGCCGTCAGGCTGCCAAAAAAATACATTTGCCCCTTGCCACCGCCGCCATCCTGGCCGTTGCCGCCGCCGCCTTCCTTGTAACACCCTCAAACTCATTTCCATGCATTGCATACATTTTTTTGTAGAAAAGCATTGTAAAAGAACTAGAAATGGAGAAAGAACATTAGAAATGGAGAAGGAACCATAGAAATGGAGGAAAAACAACAGAAATGGAGAAGGGAATATAGAAATAGAGAATGGGGCATAGAAATGGAGAAGGGAAATGTAGAAATGGAGAATGAGACATAGAAATGGAGAGGGGAATGTAGAAATGGATAATGGGACATTGAAATGGAGAGGGGAATGTAGAAATGGAACAAGTGACATAGAAATAGTGAGGAAAGGGAAAAAGATAGCTGAAATAAGCCATTCCCAAATTTCCCCCAAAATTTCCAAATTCCCCAATTTCCAAAAAGGGGAATTTTCCCCACATTTGGAGGATTAAATCCCCAAGGCTGCCGCACCCAACAATAGATAAGTTTGTTAAGATCCAAAATTGAATAGGACTCTTATTTGGGTTCAAATTGGAGTAGGAATCCTCCCTCCCCCCCCCCCTTATAAATACAACCCCAGCCCCCCCCCCCCTCTTTGGCGGCAGCTTCCCCCTCCCAAGTCGGCGAGTTGGAAACCCTACCCCTCCAAGTCGCCGAGTTGGCACCCCCCCTTGCCGGAGTTGGGTCGCCGGTGAGCCCCGCCATTGAGCCCCGCCGTCAAGACCCGCCGACGAGCCCCGTAACGCCTCGCCGTCGCCGGAAAAGAAGCCGACAATCTGTCCTGCCCTAATGTTCCATAGAAAAATTCCTCGCTGCTGCCATTGCTAGGAGGAAGGCCCTGCCACTAAAAGGAAGTGAGGTAGGTCTTCATTACCCATCTTACAACATCGCCACTGTTTCTACGCATCCGTTTTCTTTGCCCCCTTCGAGCAGAAACTTTTGCGTGTGGATAGATCGTGTTTTGATCGGTTTTTTATGGTGGAAATGATCTAGATCTTGAGTCAAGATCATCACCACATCCACACTTTATCCCAGCACCCTCGTTCATCATAAAACCCCAAGAAAGCCCATTAAAACATGCAAGAACACGTACAAACTGGTTTAATAGAACAGCACCATAGGATTTGCATTCATCTACCTCATTGCATCTTGAGTAAAGTTTGTGCATGATGATTGATTGCCGTAAATTTTGTATGTGCATGGTCGTGAGTAGAAGGAAAAGCTAAGAGGCCATCTACGAGGATCTACAGTACCAAGACTTTGAGACGCTCGAGCAACAAGAGCCACGGGAGCAAGGCAAGTGCCCCTTGACCATATTGATCCCATGTTTTCAAACTGTTTTGTTTGCGAAAACTCGTATGCTTGAGTCAACTTGATAGGACACCCTTTTATAGGAGTTTACTAGTTTTTTCAACCATCCTTGCTGCCAGGAGATTTGATGAGTCGGGTATGTTCGTTTTTCCTTTTTGCTTCCCTTAATTTACGGGATACGGGAAGCTGAAATAAAACATGTCTAGCTACTGCACTCATATGAATAATGATGATGAGATCTTGATGATGTTAATGGGCATGGAATCGCGGAGATCTAGGCAAGCTTGGTTCGTGAATGTTGCTGGATGAGATGGTGGTGCTTGCCGTAGATCTAAGACCGGTTCATGCGAGAATATGCTAGGAAAATAGTGCCACCACAAGGCCAAGTATGGGTGCGGCTTAGCTGATTAATTAGGTGTGTTGCTAGCTTGTTATGGACCGTGGATGGCGCGGGGAATGGGAGTCGAGGAGGACTTCACTGGGAACTGCATGGCACAAGAGGGGGCTCGTGGGTGGGAGAATGGTGATTCGAGCCTGTCGGTGTAACCCCAGTGGGTCCATACATCTAGTAGCCCCTTTGTAAAGGCTATTTTGTGATCTCTTGGCCATACACCGACGGTTGTGTACTGGTATAATGGAGGTTCTGCAGTTGCCGACGGGTGACGAAATCACGAACTTGTGGGTAAAGTGGTGCCACCTCTGCAGATTGTAAAACTATCATGATAGCCGTGCTTCCGGTCACAAGCACCTGGCCAACTTCCATGATTAGAGGGAAAACTTGGGATGATTATTCAGTATGGTTGTGGTATGGTCATTGGGATTGGTTTTGGGAATGTTTTAAGTCATGATAATGAGTTTGGTTTCGGTTATATGCATATGAGATGGTTATGAATGTTTATGAGTATGAGATGAACTTGAGAAAGATTAATGGCTGAATTAGACTTGATAAGTGGTGAATTATGATGAGAAAATGTTGCTGAATTACTTGGTCATGTTGGGATAAATTTCACTTAGAAATAGTTGTTGTTTTTATCATGTTTGTGAAGTAACCAAAAGGGGTAGGAAAAATTTATGAAGGTTCTGTTTAGGTAATTGGAACAGTAGAAATTTTTGTATGAATTTAGGTTGCTGTTTTATTGGTGGAAATTCATTTTTAGACTAGAAAATAATTCTGAGAATAAATATTGTGCCATTTTAGATCTAAACACATTCTGGTTAGGAGACATATTATGCCATTTTAGTATTAAGGTTCACTTTTAGGTATGGAAAATAAATATGAAAATATAGGAAAATAGGTATACCTAATTAGAAAATGTCAAGTGAGGTCCCCAAATCCACAACTTCAAATTAAGATTTTGCAGAAGATCTGAAAACCTATTTGAAGTGGGAAGTTACCTTTTATACAAATTTTGTAGCTAAGAAGTGTATTATCCAACATAGAAAAATTGTTCAAATTGGAAAAATTCATATATAGTGTGCACTTAGAAATCTGAATATTAAAGCTAGAAATAATATATATGTTTAAAGTGCATGTATGCTTAGAATCAACATATCTAGGGTAAACACAACACTTAAATATGTGCAGGACTTTCATATGTATGCATGTGTGGTTTGCATGCGTGGAAGTGTGGACTATGGCTTATGGAATGTTGTTTTCTTTTGCTACGTGTATTGGCATGAGTAGAACCAGCTCCAGAGCAGGTTCTCACCTTTCAAGATCAAGACATTCCATTCCCAGAGTAGCAGGAAGAAGGCAAGTGTCCATGACCACTTTTATCCTATACTAGGATGTGTAGCTAGAATTTAATTGCATTGTCAACTTGGAATATGATGCCCAAACTAGGAAGTTTCCCTAGATTTTCATTATCTTACTTCCTTGTAGCCTGGGTTGGGATTTATTTTATTATGTCATTCATTTATATTACTTATGCTTAGCCATGCTTAGAATGGGATAAATGGGATATGAGATCAACAACTTGTTCACCTTACCCTTCAATGAGATATTGTGAATTATGTAGAGGTAGGGATCGAGGCAAGTTGGATGCTTTGGTTGGTGATGTCCGCATGAGACTCGGGTTTGTGTTTAGTGCTTGCCTGGATCCTATGGACTGGTTCATGGAGCATGTAACCTGGATTTACCGTGCCAACTACATGCTGAGATGTGGCAGCTTGGCCAATTAATTAGGTGCATCCCCGGCGTAGTATGGGTGTTTGGATGGTGCGGGGAATAGGTGTCAGCTGGACTACCATATGAACCGCAAGGCTCAAGAGGGGGCCACTGCAGCGGGGTTGGAGCCTCTTGTATGCTGTTAGGGGTGAAACCTCAGTGGGCCCACACTCGTCGGGAATCCCTTTTTTAAGGCCTCGTAGTGATCTCCTGGCTACACACATCAAAAGTGTGAACGTGGTTCGCGACCACTGGCATAATGGAGGTTCTTCTAGTCCACCCGACAATGGGGGATGAAATCACTACATGTGGGTACAGTGGTGCAAACTGTGCAGAGTCAAAACTGTCATGACAGCCGTGCTCACGGTCAAGAGCGGCTTGGACTTATTCATGATTAGATGATGACGAATTGGGAAGTTGAGGATGTTAAGCGGGGAGCTTAACATTGGAAATACTGTTATCGTTAATTGATATTGATGATGTTATGGTTACCTCTCCTTACTCTAGCCATGCATGACATAATTTTCCTAAACTTGCTGAGTACCAACGGTACTCAAGCTTGCTTTTCTGTTGGTTTAAATTGCTGTTCAGGCCAAGGGAATGGCGTACCGTTCAATGACCAAGACTTTGGACCCGAAAAAGGATTCTAGGTTCACGGAGTACCCCGGGCAACGCCTGTGATGAAGCTCACAAGACTTATCTTCCGCTGCTGTTTTATTTACATGTTATGAACATATTATCGTCCATCGAGACGTTATGCTATGTAAGACTTATTTATATTCGAACACTTGGCTTGTAATATAATGATGCTTCACTATTTGTCGTCACATGTATGAGAAAATGATCCTGGCATACATGTGATATTCACTCGGTTGCTCTTTAGAGAAACTGGGTGTGACAGAAGTGGTATCAGAGCCAAGGTTGCCCGTAGGAACATGGACCTAGGTATAAATGGATGTATTTAAGGACCCTATGTTCTTAAAAACTATTTTACAAAAGGTGTGGGTTGAAAGTGTTATTTAATGTGGTCACTTTAACTGTTCATCTTGCCTCGACTTTTATTCAAAATATAGTCTTTATTTAATTCTTATCTAACTTTATTTTAGATGCTTTATGTTTTAGATTGTTCGCATGGTCCGCACCACTCGCAAGTCCACCGGAGGGAGAGTTCCTGTAGCTGCCCTTGCCTTGAGAGAGGAGAACCGCCCGGTGACGTACCACTCCTACGGGTTTGCAGTAGGAGGCTTGTTGCGCCGTCTTCGGCGTATGCTCCACGCCGCCGACAATGTTGGCAAGCTGATCATACAATACAACTCCATCAGGACCATCCGTGAGAAGCGTGAAGAATGGAGCCTAGAGATGAGGATTATCCATGAAAACCAGCTGCTCAGGATCCACCGCTCTCCAGCTTGTCGGGCAACTCAGGCCGATGCTGAGAAGGATGTCACCTGGGAGGCCATAATCTGCCAGAGTTACATCAACCGTCGCCACCTGGACAGCACTGAGTACATGTATGTCCTCCAGCGTGAGAGTGGCACCGGGAGTACAAGTACCCGCCAGTGCAGCAGGGGACTTCCCACGAGCACATGGACCTGTGCCTGGAGGATGCAGCTATGCTCAGCACTCGACTGCAGGAGTGCCAGCAGGAGCTTCAGGATGTTCGTGACACCCTGAAGGAGACTGAGGCGTTGCTTCGCGCCAGCTTGAGGGCGAGAGAAAGAGGAGATGGGAATGAACTGTGTGTCACCGTGAATGAAACGTGGACTCCTGACTCCCCAGACCGCCGGGCGAGCAAGCATCTCCGCACTTCTACACCAGCAGCTTCCCCACCTAAAGCGGAATCAGAGGGCAGCCGCAATGATGAGGAAGACCCCGACGAGCCAGCTTAGTGATACGAGATGTTAGAGTCATTTCCCTTATTTCCGCATGTTATCGAGTAGTCGAGTCAAGAACCCATCTATTTGCTTGTTAGTGTTTGGTGTGTGACGTGAGTTGTGGAAGCCATGGGCACTTGTCCACAACCTCGTCTTTAAGTTTGCTTTGCTTTGTTGTGCGAACCCCTATGAATCAATAGTGCATTTATTTTCGCGTGAGACATGACGCCCAAAGATCTATGCGAAATCTTCAGAAATTGTCCAAATATTAAGGCCTCAAAAGTTTAAGTTTAAACAAGCAATTTGGGAAGTTAATATGTAATGATTAAAGTTAACATTTGGTTGATCATGAAAGATGGCTGGAAGAGGAAGAGGTCGTGGTGCCAACCCCAACAACAACAACGATGAGGCCGCCAATCCTCACCTTCCTGGAGGGCAAGACAGGGGTGGTCGCCGTGAAGGAGCTGATCCTATCTACCAAATGATCGACAATCAGAATCAGCTCATCAAGAGTTTAACTCAAGTGGTGGCCAACTTACACCAAGCTCCACCCCCACAAGCTGCACCACGTGAACCGAGGTTGAGTGAGTTTCTGGGAACTCAACCCCCAAAGTTTGCAAGTGCTGCTGAACATCTGGAGGCAGATGATTGGCTAAAGACCATTGAGAACAATATGAGGATCATACAATGCCAAGGGTATGAGATGGTGCTGTTTGCCTCTCACCAATTGCATGGACCCGCTGCTGATTGGTAGACCGTTTATGTGGCAGCCCATCACGACCCCGAGAACATCACATGGGAAGAGTTCAAGCGCAGTTTCCGCAACCACTACATACCAAGGGGAGAACTCAAGAACAAGAGAAAGGAGTTCTTCGGACTGCAGCAAGGCAACATGACTGTGAGGGAATACCTCACCAAGTTCACCCAAATATCCCGTTATGCACCACGGGACATCGAAACTGATGAGCAGAAACAGGACTGTTTTGTGGAAGGACTTACCATGGAAATGCAATGTGCAATGTCCTCCAATAATATGAAAGTTTCCAAAAGATGGTAGACAGAGCGTTTGTCATGGAGAGGAAGCTGAAGGCCTTGGAGAATGAAAACAAGAGGAAGATGGGATGGTCACACCAAGCATCAAGCAGCAACACACGTCCACGTCTGATGCAGCAACCTGCAGGGCAGACGAGCCGTGCTGTGGTACCCTACCCGACACCGAGAGGGTACAACCTGAACTTCAGGCCTCCATCAACACCAGTATAGCCGCAGCGTCAGTTTGTGCAGGAGCCACGCCCCACTTATCAACCTCGACCAGCAGGACAAGGGCCACAGAACGAACCCCAAGATAACAAAGGCCAGGCACCTAAAGTTGGGGTGCAATACTTCAACTGTGGTGAAGTGGGGCACTACGCTCATAAGTGCCCAAAGAAGAAGCCTATGCAGCCACAGCAGCAGAATATGATGCGAGGACGAGTGAACCATATGACCATGGAAGAAGCACAGGAGGCACCTGATGTGGTAATTGGTAAGTTCCCTGCAAATTTACGCATTGCAACCATTTTGTTCGATTCTGGTGCTACCCACTCGTTCATTGCTCAAGAATTTGTTAAGAAGCATGATCTAGCAACAACACAAATGGATCATATGTTAGCAGTGAACTCTCCAGGGGGAGAAATAAGAACAAGACAAGTGTGTCCCAAGGTGAATCTAGACCTTAATGGGGTAGTATTTACTGCAAACCTCATAGTGATAAACTCACAAGGGATAGATATTATTTTGGGTATGGATTGGTTGACCAAACATAAAGGTATCATCCATTGTTCGACTAGAACGGTGGAGCTAACTCAGGCTAGTGGCACAAAAGTGAAGTTCATAGCCGTACAAGATCCTAATAGGGACATTAAACTCAATCAAGTGGAAGTGGAGGTGAAAGAGATAAGGGTTATCAAGGAATATCCCGACATTTTTCCTGAGGAATTGCCAGGTATGCCTCCAGATCGTGAAGTGGAATTCGCGATTGAACTAGTACCTGGAACAGCCCCGATATACAAGAGGCCTTATCGGATGCACTCCAAACAGCTGGAAGAGCTCAAAGAACATATAAGAGAATTGACAGAGAAGGGGTATATTCGTCCTAGTTCCTCGCCGTGGGGAGCTCCCGTGATATTTGTGCCTAAGAAGGACGGAACCCAAAGGCTATGCATAGACTACCATGCGTTGAATGAGATAACCATCAAGAATAAGTATCCGTTACCTCGCATTGAAGACCTATTTGATCAGTTGAGAGGGGCTTGTGTATTCTCAAAAATTGATCTCCGGTCGGGATATCACCAACTGAAGATAAGGCCAACCGACATTCCCAAGACAGCTTTCGTATCTCGGTACGGGCTGTATGAATACACCGTCATGCCATTCGGGCTAACTAATGCCCCGGCATATTTCATGTATCTCATGAACAAGGTATTCATGGAATATCTGGAAAAATTTGTGGTGGTTTTCATTGATGACATTCTCGTTTTCTCCAAAGATGAAGAAGAACATGAGGGACATTTAAGGCTGGTGTTGCAAAAGTTGAGAGAACACCAACTATATGCCAAGTTGAGCAAGTGTGAGTTTTGGCTGAAGAGAGTTCCCTTCTTAGGACATATAATCTCGGAGGGAGGAAACTCCGTGGATCCCGCCAAGATCGTGGATGTGCAGAAGTGGAAGACCCCTGAAAATGTCAGGGAAATTCGAAGCTTTTTAGGATTGGCCGGGTATTATCGACGGTTCATTGAGGGCTTCTCCAAGATCTCGAGACCTCTCACCAAACTGTTAGAGAAGGGAATCACATTCACATGGACACCGGAGTGTGAGACAAGTTTCCAAGAGCTGGAGAAAATATTGACAACAACCCCAGTGCTAGTTATGCCAGACATGCAGAAGAATTTTTCGGTATATTGTGACGCTTCGGGACACGGATTGGGATGTGTTCTCATGCAAGAGGGGCATGTCATTGCCTATGCGTACGGACAGCTCCGAAAACACGAGAGGAACTATCCTACACATGACCTAGAGCTAGCCGCAGTGGTCCATGCATTGAAGATTTGGTGGCATTACTTGATGGGAAAGAGGACAGAGATATATACAGATCATAAGAGCTTAAAGTACATTTTCACACAGCCAGATCTCAGCCTCAGACAAAGGAGATTGTTAGAGCTAATCAATGACTTTGATGTGGGCATCAACTATCATCCTGGGAAAGCGAACGTCGTGGCAGATGCTTTAAGCCGGAAGGTGCATGTCAACATGTTGAGCTTAAATGACACGCCTACGGAATTGAAGGAAGAGATTGCAAAACTCAATCTATGCCTGGTGAATAGTGGTGAGGCCATCGCCATGGAAGTGGACTCCACATTAGAGCAAGACATACGCAACGGTCAGAAGAATGACGAGAAGATACAAGAAATTAGAGAACTCATCAAAGAGAATAAAGCTCTTGGATTCAGAGAGGATGAACAAGGTACGGTGTGGCATGGGAAAAGAATCTGTTTGTCTGAGGTAAAGGAGATCCCTGAACTGATTTTGAGGGAGGCTCATGATTCCGACTACTCCATTCATCCTGGGAGTACGAAGATGTATCATGACCTCAAGATCAGATATTGGTGGTATGGCATGAAGCGAGATGTCACGGAACATGTTTCCCTATGTGACACATGTCAGTTGGTGAAAGCAGAACATCAACGACCCGCGGGACTGTTGCAACCACTCAAAGTGCCCGAATGGAAATGGGAAGAAATAAGTATGGACTTCATAGTGGGACTGCCTAGGACCCAATCGGGATATGATTTGATATGGGTCATCATCGACAGGCTGACTAAGATAGCTCATTTCATCCCCGTGAAAGAAAGCTACAGCTGATCCCAATTGGCAGAATTGTACATGTCAAGAATCGTGTGCTTTCATGGAGTGCCAAAGAAGATAGTGTCAGATCGAGGGACACAATTCACCTCAAGGTTCTGGCAGAAGTTACATGAAACCATGGAGACTCATTTGAATTTCAGTTCTACGTACCATCCACAGACCGACGGGCAGACTGAAAGAACCAATCAGATTCTTCAGGATATGCTGAGAGCTTGTGCACTCAAGAACAATAGGAGTTGGGATAAGAACTTACCGTATGCGGAGTTCTCCTACAACAACAGTTATCAGGCTAGTATGAAGATGCCACCATTTGAGGCATTGTATAGGAGAAAGTGCAGAACTCCACTATTTTGGAACCAAACTGGGGAAAGAAGTGTTTGGACCCGATGTACTACAAGAAGCCAAGGCAAAAGTGAGGGAAATCCGCAACAACTTGAGGATAGCCCAGACCCGACAAAAGAGCTATGTGTCACACCCGGTATTTCCAAAGAACAACCAAGTGAATATAACATGTATGCCAGGATCATTTTCTCATACATGTGATGACAAATAGTGAAGCATCATTTATTACAAGCCAGGTGTCGAATATAAATAAGTATTACATAGCAAATGTCTCGATGGACAATAATAAGTTCATCACAAGTAAATAAACTAGCAGCGGAATATTTGTCAAACCCGGTTTTTCCGAAGAACAACCAAGTGAATATCACATGTATGCCAGGATCATTTTCTCATACATGTGATGACAAATAGTGAAGCATCATTTATTACAAGCCAGGTGTCGAATATAAATAAGTCTTACATCACAAATGTCTCAATGGATACTAATGCTTCATCACAAGTAAATAAACTAGCAGCGGAATATTATTCTTTAGGGCTCCATCACAGGCGTTGTCCGGGGGTCTTCATGAACCTAAAAGCCTTCCTCGGGTCCAAAATCTTGGTCATTATACACCACCTCATTTTCTTGACCTGAGCAGCAATATAAACCAACAAATATGCAAGGTTGAGTGCCAATGGTACTCAGCAAGTGTGGGAAAATTATATCATGCATGGCTAGAACAAGGATAGATTGAACTCATGGTTAAAGCACTACGCAATTAATACCTATCACCTTAGCTTATTAAGCACCTACATTACTACACAGGTGAAATGGTCCCAATCTCCCATCCCATCATCATAACCAAATAACCATAACATCATTTCCAATGTTAAGCTCCCCGCTTAACATTCACAACTTCCAAAAACCTTCACTCCTCTAATCATGAATAAGTCCAGGCCGCTCTTAACCGTGAGCACGGCTGTCAAGACAGTTTTAACTCTGCAGAGTTTGTACCACTGTACCCACAAGTAGTGATTTCATCCCCCGTTGCCGGGTGGACTAAAAGAACCTCCATTATGCCAGTGGCTACGATCCACATTCACACTTCCCAGGTGTGCGGCCAAGAGATCACTATGAAGCCTTTACAAAGGGATTCCCGACGAGCGTGGGCCCACTGAGGTTTCACCCCTAACAGCGTACAAGAGGCTCCAACCCCGCTGCAGTGGCCCCCTCTTGAGCCTTGCGGTTCATATGGTAGTCCAGCTGACACCTACTCCCCGCACCATCCAACACACTCATACTACGCCGGGGATACACCTAATTAATTGGCCAAGCTGCCCCATCTCAGCATGTGGTTGGCACTGTAAAGCCGGGTTACATGCTCCATGAACCGGTCCTTAGGATCCAGGCAAGTACTAAACACAAACCCAAGTCTCGTGCACCCAGCACACAACCAAAACATCCAACTTGCCTTGATCCCTACCTCTACATAACTCACAATGTCTCATTCAAGAGTATGGTAATATAAACTGATGATCTCATTTCCCAAATATCCCATTCTAAGCATGGCTAAGAAAATGCATGTAAATAAATGACATGGTAAAATAAATCCCAACCCAAGCTTCAAGGAAACAAGGTAATGCAATTCTAGGGAAACTTCCTAGCATGGGTTTCATATTTCATTTGACAATGCAAATAATTCTATCTACACATCCTAGCATAGGATCAAAGTGGTCAAGGACACTTGCCTCCTTCTTGCTGCTCTTGAAATTGGTAGTCCTGATCTTGGAAAGGGTTAACTTGCTCTTGAGCAGGTTCTACTTCATATGATAACACATAGCAAAAGAAAAACAACAATCATAAGACATAGTTCACACCTCTACTTCATACAAACCACATATTCATATTTATAAAAGTTCTTTACCATTATATGTGTTGTGGTTACTTTATGTGTGTTAAGTTGTGGCTTGCATGCACTTTTAACCATGTATATATATGATTCCTACTTTTAGTGTCCACATTTATACTTGCATACAATATGCCTTCACAATTTCTATCAACCCTAAACTGAATTCTTTGTATTTTAGAAACTCCAGTTATCATTTACTAATTGCTATATTTTCAGATTTATATTCCTATGCATAATTGTGTATTTTATTATTAAATTAGTAATACACATCACCTAAACAGATTAGGTTCTGGTCCTAAATAATTTAGAATCATATTTTGACCATGGCTTATAATGTATACTATTTCATAATTATTTTCCCTATTTCTCTTTAACTATTCTTCACTTAAAAATGTGTCCCTATACTATTAAATGTGAATAATAGATAAAACAGATTTATTTCTGCCCAAAAATATATTTTTATCTCACTCCAAAGTTTTCTAAGTACTGAGAAAGTTTTTAATAAATTGACAATTATGTTTGTCTCCTTTTTACTTTTTAAACACTAGTTACATATTCAATTTTGTAAATTAAATACTAAACAGGGTTTAAAAAAAATAAACTCACCCATCACAGGGTCTATAATATTATTTTCATAATTTCCAGGGGTCTAGCTACACTTAACAGAGGTGTTTTTCCTAATTTCTATTAAGTCCAGGGGCTAAAACTGATTTTTAAATGAATTTACATGATTTTCTGAAGTTCCAGGGGCTAGATCTGAAGTTTCCGGGGCTAGCTCTCAATTCCAGAGAACCCCAGGGGGTAGCACGTAAGAACTCCAGTCTTTATAACGCGGGGTCGACGTGGTCCGTACGATTTTAAACCGACGGCTGAGATTATAACATCGAACCGGTACGCGGGGTTTTAAAGTCTACCGTGCGATTTAAAATAAACGGCGCACATGCGGCCACGTCGTTCTGATCGAACGCGGGCAGCGCTGCCGGCGGCGCACGGCGGCGGGAAGCGGCGATCTCGCCGGAAAGTTTCGGTTCTGCGAGAATTCTACCTAGAACTGTGATCTTATGGCCTAGATCGGTAGAGGGGAGGTCAGGGATCTCACCTCGGAGGTTTTCTCGAGCTCGGGGGTCCTGGAATGTGCTCGGCGGCGAGGTCCGAGGCAAAACCACGGCGAAGCTCGTCGGCGCTGTGTTTACACCGTAAGTCTTCGGGTTTTCTGCACCTGCAAAGTTCCCCAGAGGCGGTGGATCAAGACCAGCGAGTTAGATCAGAATTTCCGAGCTTAGATCGGCCAGAATTCGCCGGCGAAGTCTCGGTGCTCACCGGTGTGAAAATCGGCGATCGCGTGCGGAAAACTGATCGGAGCTGGGGTTTTTATAGCCGGGGGAGGGCGGTGGGTCTGTTGTGATCGAGTTGGAGTCCGCTGGGACCAGAATTCGGCTGCGGGGACGGGTTTCCCGATCGGTTGCGATCGCGCGCGCTCGGGGGGAAAAGTCCGGGGTCGCGGGGGCTCGGGTTAGGGATGACAGGTGGGTCCCACCCGTCAGCGAGGGGCAGCGCGGCGCGCGCGGGGGCGGGCTGGCGCGGGGGTTTGCTGGGCCGGCTGGCGGTTTCGGCCCATTGGCCAGTTTTTTTCCCGATTTCCTTTTTCTTTTTCCATTTCTTTTCTGTTTTGGGTATAATTTGAATTCCAGTTTGAATTTGAATTTTTGCAAAACATGCAACACGTTCAAAAATTTCTAAATTCCCCTCTGAACATGGTTTAGGGCTTTAAATCAGAATTTGGGTTTTGACTAAAAATTTTGGGGTGTTACAGCTCTACCCCCCTTAAAAGAAATCTCGTCCTCGAGATTGGTGTTTCTAAGAAAACAATTCCGGAAATTGTGCCTTGAGCTCATCTTCCCGTTCCCAGGTAGCTTCCTCTTCTGAGTGATGCTTCCACTGCACCTTGCACATCCGGATTCTCTTGTTTCTGGTGAGGCGTTCCATCGTCTCCAAAATCTTGTATGGTTGCTCGGCATAAGACAAATCTTCAGCTACATCCACTTCATTCATGGGTAACACCTCTTCAGGCGTCCTCAGGCATTTCTTGAGTTGTGACACATGGAATACATCGTGCACGTCCGATAGATGAGCCGGTAACTCTAGTTGGTACGCCACTTCGCCTTTTCTTTCCAAAATTTGAAAGGGTCCGATGTATCGAGGTGACAACTTCCCTTTCACCTTGAACCGACGAAGTCCTCTGATAGGGGACACCTTGAGATAAACATAGTCTCCCACGTTGAAAACGAGTTCTCTTCTTCGTACATCAGCATAACTCTTCTGGCGTGTTTGTGCTATCCTCAAGTTGTTGCGAATCTCCCTCACCTTCGCCTCAGCTTCTTGTAACACTTCTGGACCAAACACTTTACTTTCTCCTGTTTGGTTCCAAAATAGGGGAGTTCTGCACTTCCTTCCATACAAAGCTTCAAACGGTGACATCTTCATACTAGCTTGATAACTGTTGTTATAGGAAAACTCCGCATACGGTAAGTTCTTGTCCCAACTCCTATTGTTTTTGAGTGCACATGCCCTTAACATATCTTCAAGGATCTGATTGGTTCTCTCCGTCTGCCCGTCAGTTTGGGGATGATAGGCAGAGCTGAAATTCAGATGGGTTCCCATGGTTTCATGCAACTTTTGCCAAAACCTCGAGGTGAACTGTGTCCCTCGGTCCGACACTATCTTCTTTGGCACTCCATGGTAACACACAATCCTTGACATGTACAATTCTGCTAACTTGGATCCGCTGTAGCTTTCTTTCACAGGGATGAAATGAGCTACCTTGGTTAGCCTATCAATAATGACCCATATTGAATCATACCCGGATTGGGTCCTAGGCAATCCCACGACAAAATCCATGCTGATTTCTTCCCACTTCCATTCAGGCACTTTGAGTGGTTGCAGTAATCCCGCGGGTCGTTGATGTTCAGCTTTCACCAACTGACATGTGTCACATAGGGCAACATGTTCCGCGACATCTCGCTTCATGCCATACCACCAATACCTGCTCTTGAGGTCCTGGTACATCTTCGTACTCCCAGGATGAATGGAATAGTCACAATCGTGAGCCTCCTTCAAAATTAATTCACGGATCTCCTTTACTTCTGGCACACAGATCCTTTTCCCGTGCCACACCGTTCCTTGTTCATCCTCTCTAAAACCAGGAGCTTTATTTTCCTTAATGAGCTGTCTGATCTCTTGTATCTTCTCATCATTCTTTTGGCCCTCGCGTATGTCTTGCTCGAGTGTGGAGTCCACTTCCATGGCGATGGCTTCACCACTATTTACCAGACATAGATTGAGCCTTATAACTTCGTCCTTCAATTCTGCGGGCATGTCCTTCAAACTCAACTTATTGACCTGCACTTTCCGACTCAAAGCATCGGCCACGACGTTTGCTTTCCCGGGATGATAGTTGATGCCCACATCAAAGTCATTGATTAGCTCTAACCATCTCCTTTGTCGGAGATTGAGATCTGGCTGTGTGAATATGTACTTCAAACTCTTATGATCCGTATATATCTCTGTCCTCTTCCCCATCAAATAGTGACGCCATATTTTCAACGCGTGTACCACTGCAGCTAGTTCTAGGTCATGTGTAGGATAGTTCTTCTCGTGCTTCCGAAGCTGCCGGGATGCATAAGCCACGACATGTCCTTCTTGCATGAGAACACATCCCAACCCATTCGCAGAGGCATCGCAGTACACTGTGAAATTCTTCTGCATATCTGGCATAACCAACACTGGGGCTGTTGTCAATCTCTTTTTTAGTTCCTGAAAGCTCGTCTCGCACTGTGGCGTCCAGGTGAATGTGATTCCCTTTTCCAACAGTTTAGTGAGAGGTCTCGAGATCTTGGAGAATCCCTCAATAAACCGTCGATAGTATCCAGCCAATCCCAAAAAGCTTCGAACTTCCCCGACATTTTCAGGGGTCTTCCACTTCTGGATGTCCTCGATTTTGGCAGGATCTACGGAGATTCCTCCCTCCGAGATTATATGTCCTAAAAAGGGAACTCTCTTCAGCCAAAACTCACACTTGCTCAACTTGGCATATAGTTGGTGTTCTCTCAGCTTCTGTAACACCAACCTTAGATGTTTCTCATGTTCTTCTTCATTTTTGGAGAAGACGAGAATATCATCTATGAAACCCACCACAAATTTGTCCAGATATTCCATGAATACCTTGTTCATGAGGTACATGAAATATGCCGGGGCATTGGTTAGCCCGAAAGGCATGACAGTGTATTCATACAGTCCGTACCGAGATACGAAAGCTGTCTTGGGAATATCAGATTGCCTTATCTTGAGTTGGTGGTATCCCGACCTGAGATCAATTTTCGAGAACACACAAGCTCCCCTCAACTGATCAAACAAGTCTTCAATGCGGGGCAATGGGTACTTGTTCTTGATGGTTACCTCATTCAAGGCACGGTAATCCACGCATAACCTTTGGGTTCCGTCTTTCTTAGGCACAAATATCACCGGAGCTCCCCATGGTGAGGAACTAGGGCGAATATACCCCTTCTCCGTCAATTCTCTCAAATGATCCTTGAGCTCTTCTAGCTGCTTGGAGTCCATTCGATAAGGTCTCTTGTATATCGGAGCTGTTCCCGGTACTAGCTCAATTGCGAATTCCACGTCACGGTCGGGAGGCATACCTGGCAATTCCTCCGGAAAAACATCTGGATATTCTCTGATAGTCCTGATTTCCTCAACTTTCACCTCCACTTGATTTAATTTAATGTCCCTCCTAGGCTCGTGTATCGTTATGAACTTTACTCTTGTGCCATTGGGGTGAGTTAGTTCCACCGTTCTGGTCGAACAATGGATGATTCCTTTATGTTTGGTCAACCAATCCATACCCAAAATAATATCTATCCCTTGTGAATCTATCACTATGAGGTTAGCAGTAAATACTACCCCATTAATGTCTAGGCTCACTTTGGGACACACTTGTCTTGTCCTTATTTCTCCACCTGGAGAATTTACGGCTAGCATATGGTTCATTTGTGTGGTTGCTAGGTCATGCTTCTTAACAAACCCTTGAGCAATGAACGAGTGGGTAGCACCAGAATCAAACAGCAGAGTTGCAAGATGTAAATTGGCAGGAAACTTACCAACTACCACGTCGGGTGCCTCTTGTGCTTCCTCCATAGTGACGTGGTTCACCCGTCCTCTCACTACATTCTGCTGTTGTGGCGGCGCAGGCTTCTTCTTCGGGCACTTATGGGCATAGTGCCCCACTTCACCACAGCTGAAACATTGCACCCCAACCTTAGGTGCTTGGCCTTTGTTGTCTTGGGGTTGGTTCGGGGGTCCTTGCACTGCTGGTCGAGGTGGATATGCGGGACGAGGCTGCTGCACAAACTGACGTTGCGGCTGTGCTGGTGCTGCGGGAGGCCTGTAGTTTGGGTTGTACCCTCTTGGTGCTGAATAGGGTACCGCAGCACGGCTCGTTTGCCCCGTAGGTTGCTGCATCATACGTGGGCGGGTGTTGCTCCCTGAGGCCTGATGTGACAATCCCGCCTTCCTCTTATTCTCATTTTCCAGGGCCTTTAGCTTCCTTTCCACCACAAACGCTCTGTCCACCATCTTTTGAAAACTTTCATACTCATTGGAGGACATTGCACACTGCATCTCTGCGGTAAGTCCTTCCACGAAACAATCTTGTTTCTGCTCATCAGTCTCTATGTCTCGTGGAGCATAACGGGATAGTTGAGTAAATTTAGTGAGGTATTCCCTCACCGTCATGTTTCCCTGCTGCAGTCCCAAAAACTCCTTTCTCTTGTTTTTGAGTTCACCTCTTGGGATATAGTGGTTGCGGAAGCTACGCTTGAACTCTTCCCAAGTGATGTTCTCAGGGTCATGATGGGCGGCCACGTAGGCGGTCCACGAATCAACAGCAGGTCCCTGCAATTGATGAGAGGCAAACAGCACCCTCTCATACCCTTGGCATTGTATTATCCTCATCTTACTTTCAATGGTCTTCAGCCAATCATCTGCCTCCAGAGGTTCAGCCGCACTTGCAAACTTTGGAGGTTGAGTTCCTAGAAACTCACTCAACCTTGGTTGGCGTGGTGCAGCTTGTGGAGGTGGAACTTGATGCAAGTTGGCCACCACTTGAGTCAAGTTCTGGATAAGCTGATTTTGATTCTCCAGCATTTGGTGGAGAGGATCAACTTCTTCACGGCGACCACCCCTGTCCTGGCCTCCCGAAAGATGAGGGTTGCATGCCTCATCATTGTTGTTGGCGGGGTTGGCAGCACGTCCTTTTCCTCTTCCGGCCATCTGGCAGAATCAACAAATGTTAATTTGATACCATTTAGTATCATCTTACTACTTTCATTTGTTGGTACTTTGAGGTGTTGAGGCTTTGTTAAAATTTTACGAGGGTTTATATCTCACACCAAATAAATGCACTATTATTTCCTGTGGGTTCACACACCAAAGCAAAACAATCTGAAGACTAGGCTGTGGACAATTGCTCATGGCTTCCACAACTCACGTCACACACCAAGCATTATCACACCATTAACTACGTAACGACTCGACTACTCGACTTCTTGCTAGCTAGGGGAAAGACGCTACACTACTCGTCCTCTTGAGCTGGCTCCTCAGGATCTTCCTCCTCATTTCGGCTACCTTCTGACTCTGCTTTGGGTGGGGAGGCTGCTGGTGGAGAAGTGCGACGACGCCTGATCGCTCGGCGATCCGGGGAGTCAGGTGTCCATGGATCACTCACGGTGACACACAGTTCATTCCCATCTCCTCTTTCTCTCGCCTTTAAACAAGCTCGCAGCAACACCTCCGTTTCCTTCAGGGTGTCTCGAACATCCTGAAGCTCCTGTTGACACTCCTGCAGTCGAGTGCTGAGCATAGCAGCATCCTCCAAGCACAAGTCCATGTGCTCATGGGAAGTCCCTTGCTGCACCGGTGGGTACTTGTACTCCGTAGTACCACTCTCACGTTGGAGGACATACATGTACTCAGTTTTGTCCAAGTGGCGACGATAGATGTGACTCTGGCAGGTGATGGCCTCCCAGGTGACATCTTTCTCCGCGTCAACTTGTGTTGCTCGACAAGCTGGAGAGTGGTGAATCTTAAGTAGCTGATTCTCGTGTATAATCCTCATCTCCGAACTCCATTCTTCCCTCTTCTCCCGGATGGTCCTGGTGGAGTTATAGTGGATGATGAGCTTGCCCGTATTGCCGGCGGCTTTGAGCATACGTCGAAGACGGCGCAACAAATCTCCTACTGCCAATCCGTAGGAAAGGTACGTCACTGGACGACTCTCCTCTCTTTCAGCAAGGGCAACTACGGGAACTCTCCCTCCCGTGGACTTACGAGCGGTGCGAATCATGCGAACCATCTAAAACAAAAGAATTTAAAATTAGGTTAGATAAATTCTCAAACAAAAATCCTATTTTGAATGAAAGTTGGGGTAAGATGAAGAAAATGACTCCTTTAATAACACTTTTCCACCCACACCTTGGAAAATAGTTTTTAAGAAAAATAGGGCCCTTAAATACGTCCATTTCTACCTAGGTCCACGTTCCTACGGGCAACCTTGGCTCTGATACCACCTCTGTCACACCCGGTTTTTCCGAAGAACAACCAAGTGAATATCACATGTATGCCAGGATCATTTTCTCATACATGTGATGACAAATAGTGAAGCATCATTTATTACATGCCAGGTGTCGAATATAAATAAGTCTTACATCACAAATGTCTCAATGGATACTAATGCTTCATCACAAGTAAATAAACTAGCAGCAGAATATTATTCTTTAGGGCTCCATCACAGGCGTTGCCCGGGGGTCTTCATGAACCTAAAAGCCTTCCTCGGGTCCAAAATCTTTGTCATTATACACCACCTCATTTTCTTGACCTGAGCAGCAATATAAACCAACAAATATGCAAGGTTGAGTACCAATGGTACTCAGCAAGTGTGGGAAAATTATATCATGCATGGCTAGAACAAGGATAGATTGAACTCATGGTTAAAGCACTACGCAATTAATACCTATCACCTTAGCTTATTAAGCACCTACATTACTACAAAGGTGAAATGGTCCCAATCTCCCATCCCATCATCATAACCAAATAACCATAACATCATTTCCAATGTTAAGCTCCCCGCTTAACATTCACAACTTCCAAAAACCTTCACTCCTCTAATCATGAATAAGTCCAGGCCGCTCTTAACCGTGAGCACGGCTGTCAAGACAGTTTTAACTCTGCAGAGTTTGTACCACTGTACCCACAAGTAGTGATTTCATCCCCCGTTGCCGGGTGGACTAAAAGAACCTCCATTATGCCAGTGGCTACGATCCACATTCACACTTCCCAGGTGTGCGGCCAAGAGATCACTACGAAGCCTTTACAAAGGGATTCCTGACGAGCGTGGGCCCACTGAGGTTTCACCCCTAACAGCATACAAGAGGCTCCAACCCCGCTGCAGTGGCCCCCTCTTGAGCCTTGCGGTTCATATGGTAGTCCAGCTGACACCTACTCCCCGCACCATCCAACACACCCATACTACGCCGGGGATACACCTAATTAATTGGCCAAGCTGCCCCATCTCAGCATGTGGTTGGCACTGTAAAGCCGGGTTACATGCTCCATGAACCGGTCCTTAGGATCCAGGCAAGTACTAAACACAAACCCAAGTCTCGTGCACCCAGCACACAACCAAAACATCCAACTTGCCTTGATCCCTACCTCTACATAACTCACAATGTCTCATTCAAGAGTATGGTAATATAAACTGATGATCTCATTTCCCAAATATCCCATTCTAAGCATGGCTAAGAAAATGCATGTAAATAAATGACATGGTAAAATAAATCCCAACCCAAGCTTCAAGGAAACAAGGTAATGCAATTCTAGGGAAACTTCCTAGCATGGGTTTCATATTTCATTTGACAATGCAAATAATTCTATCTACACATCCTAGCATAGGATCAAAGTGGTCAAGGACACTTGCCTCCTTCTTGCTGCTCTTGAAATTGGTAGTCCTGATCTTGGAAAGGGTTAACTTGCTCTTGAGCAGGTTCTACTTCATATCATAACACATAGCAAAAGAAAAATAACAATCATAAGACATAGTTCACACCTCTACTTAATACAAACCACATATTCATATTTATAAAAGTTCTTTACCATTATATGTGTTGTGGTTACTTTATGTGTGTTAAGTTGTGGCTTGCATGCACTTTTAACCATGTATATATATGATTCCTACTTTTAGTGTCCACATTTATACTTGCATACAATGTGCCTTCACAATTTCTATCAACCCTAAACTGAATTCTTTGTATTTTAGAAACTCCAGTTATCATTTACTAATTGCTATATTTTCAGATTTATATTCCTATGCATAATTGTGTATTTTATTATTAAATTAGTAATACACATCACCTAAACAGATTAGGTTCTGGTCCTAAATAATTTAGAATCATATTTTGACCATGGCTTATAATGTATACTATTTCATAATTATTTTCCCTATTTCTCTTTAACTATTCTTTACTTAAAAATGTGTCCCTATACTATTAAATGTGAATAATAGATAAAACAGATTTATTTCTGCCCAAAAATATATTTTTATCTCACTCCAAAGTTTTCTAAGTACTGAGAAAGTTTTTAATAAATTTTGACAATTATGTTTGTCTCCTTTTTACTTTTTAAACACTAGTTACATATTCAATTTTGTAAATTAAATACTAAACAGGGTTTAAAAAAAATAAACTCACCCATCACAGGGTCTATAATATTATTTTCATAATTTCCAGGGGTCTAGCTACACTTAACAGAGGTGTTTTTCCTAATTTCTATTAAGTCCAGGGGCTAAAACTGATTTTTAAATGAATTTACATGATTTTCTGAAGTTCCAGGGGCTAGATCTGAAGTTTCCGGGGCTAGCTCTCAATTCCAGAGAACCCCAGGGGGTAGCACGTAAGAACTCCAGTCTTTATAACGCGGGGTCGACGTGGTCCGTCTGATTTTAAACCGACGGCTGAGATTATAACATCGAACCGGTACGCGGGGTTTTAAAGTCTACCGTGCGATTTAAAATAAACGGCGCACATGCGGCCACGTCGTTCTGATCGAACGCGGGCGGCGCTGCCGGCGGCGCACGGCGGCGGGAAGCGGTGATCTCGCCGGAAAGTTTCGGTTCTGCGAGAATTCTACCTAGAACTGTGATCTTATGGCCTAGATCGGTAGAGGGGAGGTCAGGGATCTCACCTCGGAGGTTTTCTCGAGCTCGGGGGTCCTGGAATGTGCTCGGCGGCGAGGTCCGAGGCAAAACCACGGCGAAGCTCGTCGGCGCTGTGTTTACACCGTAAGTCTTCGGGTTTTCTGCACCTGCAAAGTTCCCCGGAGGCGGTGGATCAAGACCAGCGAGTTAGATCAGAATTTCCGAGCTTAGATCGGCCAGAATTCGCCGGCGAAGTCTCGGTGCTCACCGGTGTGAAAATCGGCGATCGCGTGCGGAAAACTGATCGGAGCTGGGGTTTTTATAGCCGGGGGAGGGCGGTGGGTCTGTTGTGATCGAGTTGGAGTCCGCTGGGACCAGAATTCGGCTGCGGGGACGGGTTTCCCGATCGGTTGCGATCGCGCGCGCTCGGGGGGAAAAGTCCGGGGTCGCGGGGGCTCGGGTTAGGGATGACAGGTGGGTCCCACCCGTCAGCGAGGGGCAGCGCGGCGCGCGCGGGGGCGGGCTGGCGCGGGGGTTTGCTGGGCCGGCTGGCGGTTTCGGCCCACTGGCCAGTTTTTTTCCCGATTTCCTTTTTCTTTTTCCATTTCTTTTCTGTTTTGGGTATAATTTGAATTCCAGTTTGAATTTGAATTTTTGCAAAACATGCAACACGTTCAAAAATTTCTAAATTCCCCTCTGAACATGGTTTAGGGCTTTAAATCAGAATTTGGGTTTTGACTAAAAATTTTGGGGTGTTACAATATTATTCTTGAGGGCTCCGTCACAGGCGTTGCCCGGGGGTCTCCATGAACCTAGAAACCTTCGTCGGGTCCAAAGTCTTGGTCATTATACACCACCTCATTATCTTGACCTGAGCAGCAATATAAACCAACAAATATGCAAGGTTGAGTACCAATGGTACTCAGCAAGTGTGGGAAAGTTATGTCATGCATGGATAGAACAAGGAAAGGTTGAACTCATGGTTAAGGCACTACGCAATTAATACCTATCACCTTAGCTTATTAAGCACCTACCATCACTACACAGATGAAATGGTCCCAATCTCCCATCCCATCATCATAATCAAATAACCATAACATCATTTCCAATGTTAAGCTCCCCGCTTAACATCCAGAACATCCAGAGTCATCATCCTCTAATCATGAATAAGTCCAAGCCGCTCTTGACCGTGAGCACGGCTGTCATGACAATTTTTGACTCTGCAGAGTTTGTACCACTGTACCCACATGTAGTGATTTCATCCCCCGTTGCCGGGTGGACTAAAAGAACCTCCATTATGCCAGTGGCTACAGACCACGTTCACACTTCCCAGGTGTGTAGCCAGGAGATCACTACGAAGCCTTTACAAAGGGATTCCCGACGAGCGTGGGCCCACTGAGGTTTCACCTCTAACAGCATACAAGAGGCTCCAACCCCGCTGCAGTGGCCCCCTCTTGAGCCTTGCGGTTCATATGGTAGTCCAGCTGACACCTATTCCCCGCACCATCCAACACACCCATACTACGCCGGGGATACACCTAATTAATTGGCCAAGCTGCCCCATCTCAGCATGTGGTTGGCACGGTAAAGCCAGGTTACATGCTCCATGAACCGGTCCTTAGGATCCAGGCAAGTACTAAACACAAACCCGAGTCTCGTGCACCCAGCACACAACCAAAACATCCAACTTGCCTTGATCCCTACCTCTACATAACTCACAATATCTCATTCAAGAGTATGGTAAAATAAACTGATGATCTCATATCCCAAACATCCCATTGTAAGCATGGCTAAGCATATGCATAATAAATGACATGATAAAATAAATCCCAACCAAGCTACAAGGAAACAAGGTAATGCAATTCTAGGGAAACTTCCTAACATGGGTTTCATATTTCAATTGACAATGCAAACAGTTCTAACTACACATCCTAGTATAGGATCAAAGTGGTCAAGGACACTTGCCTCCTTCTTGCTGCTCTTGAAATGGGTAGTCCTGATCTTGGAAAGGAATAACTTGCTCTTGAGCAGGTTCTACATCATACCATCACACATAGCAAAAGAAAAACAACAATCCATAAGACATAGTTCACACTTGCACTTCATACAAACCACACATTCATATTTATGAAAGTCATTCACCATTATATGTGTTGTGGTTACTCTATGTGTGTCAATTTGTGGCTTGCATACACTTTTAATCATGTGTATAAGATTCCTACTTTGGTGTTCACATTTATACTTACCTACTATATATATATGAGTTTCCAATTTAAATAAATTTCTTATATTCAACTACTACACCCTTTTTACTACCAAGTATGTATGAAAGGTATTTTCCTTCTCCATATGTGTCTTCATAATTTCCTATGCCTAAATGTGAACTTTATTATAAAAATAACAAGATACATCATCTACACAGAATAGGTTCTGATCTAAAATATTTGCTAATATATTTTTGACCTTTTCCTCTGATGTAAACTATTTTACAATTATTTTCCCTATTTTCCAGAACTATTCTTTACTTAAAAATGTGTCCCTAAATGTGAATAATAAATTAAACAGATTCACTTCAGCCCAAAATATGTTTTTATCTCACTCCAAAGTTTTCTAAATACTGAGGAAGTTTTTAATTTAATTATGACAATATGTTTGTCCCACTTTTTATTTTTTAAACACTAGCCACATATTCAATTTCCTAATTTAAATACTAAACAGGGCTAAAAAGTTAAACTTACCCCACTACAGGGTCTATAATATTATTTTCAGAATTCCCAGGGGTCTAGCTACACTTATCAGAGGTGTTTTTCCTAATTTTTATTAAGTCCTGGGGTTAAAACTGATTTTTAAATGAATTTACATGATTTTCTGGAGTTCCGGGGGTTAGATCAGAAGTTTCCGGGGCTAGCTCTTATTTTCCGAGAACACCAGGGGGAGCACGTAAGATTTCCAGTCTTTATAACGCGGGGATGACGTGGACCGTCCGATTTTAAACCGACGGCCGAGATTATAACATCGAACCGGTACGCGGGGGTTTAAACCCTACCGTGCGATTTAAAATAAACGGCGCACAAGCGGCCACGTCGCTCTGCCCGCGCTGCCGGCGGCGCACGGCGGCGGGAAGCGGCGATCTCGCCGGAAACTTTCGGATCTTCGGTAATTCTTCCTAGAACTGTGATTTTATGGCATAGATCGGTGGAGGGGAGGTCGGGGATCTCACCTCGGGGGTTTTCTTGAGCTCGGAGGTCCTGGAAGGTGATCGGCGACGAGGTCCGAGGCGAAACTACGGCGAAGCTCGTCGGCGCCGTGTTTACACCGCAAGTCACCGAGTTTTCTGCACCTGCAAGGTTCCCAGGAGGCAGTGGATCAAGACCAGCGAGTTAGATCGGAATTTCCGAGCATAGATCAGCCAGAATTCGCCGGAGAAGTCTCGGTTCTCACCGGAGGAAAAATCGGCGATCGCATGGGAAAAACAGAACGAGGCCGGGGTTTTTATAGACGGGGGAGGGCGGCGGGGTGGTTTAGATCATGTCCGCGTCGCCTACGAACAGAATTCAGCGGGGATACGCCGAAATCCCGATCGATTTTGATTCGCCTTTGCCGCCGCTTTGTCGCTTTGTAGAACAACCTCATGGTATCCCATCTTAAAGAGATAAGTTGAACAAGTAAGGTGGTCGTCCGGATGTACTATTCAACCCGGCGCGAGGGAGTCCGGCGCTGGCGCGAGGTAGACGACGATCGGGTGGGTCCCGCCTGTCAGCGTGAGGCAGCAGCACGCGCGGCTGCAGGCTGGCGCGGGCGCTGGCTGGGCCGGCTGGTGGGTTTCGGCCCACTGGCCGGTTTTTTTCTGTTTTCTCTTATTCTTTTTTCTATTTCTTTTCTGATTTGAGTTTAATTTGAATTCCAGTTTGAATTTGAATTTTTGCAAAACATGCAACACGTCCAAAAATTTTTAAATCCCCCTCTTAACATGATTTAGGGTTTTGAATCAAAATTTTGGGGTGTTACAGCTCTACCCCCCTTAAAAGAAATCTCGTCCTCGAGATTGGTGGTTCTAAGAAAACAATTCCGGAAATTGTGCCTTGAGCTCATCTTCCCGCTCCCAGGTGGCTTCCTCTTCTGAGTGATGCTTCCACTGCACCTTGCACATCCGGATTCTTTTATTTCTGGTGAGGCGTTCCATTGTCTCCAAAATCTTGTATGGTTGCTCGGCATAAGACAAATCCTCAGCTACGTTCACTTCATTCATGGGTAACACCTCCTCAGGCGTCCTCAGGCATTTCTTGAGTTGTGACACATGGAATACATCGTGCACATCTGATAGACGAGCCGGTAATTCTAGTTGATACGCCACTTCGCCTTTCCTCTCCAAAACTTGAAAGGGTCCGATTTATCGAGGTGACAACTTCCCTTTCACCTTGAACCGACGAAGTCCTCGGATAGGGGACACCTTGAGATAAACATAGTCTCCCACGTTGAAAACAAGCTCTCTTCTTCGTACATCAGCATAACTCTTTTGGCGTGTCTGTGCTATCCTCAAATGGTTGCGAATTTCCCTTACCTTCGCCTCGGCTTCTTGTAGTACTTCTGGACCAAACACTTTACTTTCCCCCGTTTGGTTTCAAAATAGGGGAGTTCTGCACTTCCTCCCGTACAAAGCTTCAAACGGTGACATCTTCATACTAGCTTGACAGCTGTTGTTATAAGAAAACTCCGCATACGGTAAGTTCTTGTCCCAACTCCTATTGTTTTTGAGTGCACATGCCCTCAGCATATCTTCAAGGATCTGATTGGTTCTCTCCGTCTGCCCGTCAGTTTGGGGATGATAGGCAGAACTAAAGTTCAGATGGGTTCCCATGGTTTCGTGCAACTTCTGCCAGAACCTTGAGGTGAACTGTGTCCCTCGATCCGACACAATCTTCTTTGGCACTCCATGGTAACACACGATCCTTGACATGTACAGCTCTGCCAATTTGGGTCCGCTGTAGCTTTCTTTCACGGGGATGAAATGAGCTACCTTGGTTAGCCTATCAATGATGACCCATATCGAATCATAACCTGATTGGGTCCTAGGCAATCCCACGATGAAATCCATGCTGATTTCTTCCCATTTCCATTCAGGCACTTTGAGTGGTTGCAATAATCCCGCGGGTCGTTGATGTTCTGCTTTCACCAACTGACATGTGTCACATAGGGCAACATGTTCCTCGACATCTCGCTTCATGCCATACCACCAATACCTGCCCTTGAGGTCCTGGTACATCTTCGTACTCCCAGGATGAATGTAATAGTCAGAATCGTGAGCCTCCTTCAAAATCAATTCACGGATCTCCTTTACTTCAGGCACACAGATCCTTTTCCCGTGCCACACCGTACCTTGTTCATCCTCTCTGAAACCTGGAGCTTTATTTTCCTTGATGAGTTGTCTAATCTCTTGTATCTTCTCATCATTCTTTTGGCCCTCGCGTATGTCTCGCTCGAGTGTGGAGTCCACTTCCATGGCGATGGCTTCACCACTATTTACTAGACACAGATTGAGCCTTATAACCTCGTCCTTCAATTCTGCAGGCATGTCCTTCAAGCTCAACTTATTGACCTGCACTTTCCGACTCAAAGCATCGGCCACGACGTTTGCCTTCCCGGGATGATAGTTGATGCCCACATCAAAGTCATTGATTAACTCTAGCCATCTCCTTTGTCTGAGCTTGAGGTCTGGCTGTGTGAATATGTACTTCAAACTCTTATGATCCGTATATATCTCGGTCCTCTTCCCCATCAAATAGTGCCGCAAAATTTTCAATGCGTGTACCACTGCGGCTAGTTCTAGGTCATGTGTAGGATAGTTCTTCTCGTGCTTCCGAAGCTGCCGGGATGCATAAGCCACGACATGCCCTTCTTGCATGAGAACACACCCCAACCCGTTTCCAGAGGCATCGCAGTACACCGTGAAATTCTTCTGCATATCTAGCATAACCAACACTGGGGCTGTTGTCAATCTTTTCTTTAGCTCCTGAAAACTCGTCTCGCACTGTGGCGTCCATGTGAATGTGATTCCCTTCTCCAACAGTTTGGTGAGGGGTCTTGAGATCTTAGAGAATCCCTCAATAAACCGTCGATAGTATCCAGCCAATCCCAAGAAGCTTCGAACTTCCCCGACACTTTCAGGGGTCTTCCAGTTCTGTATATCCTTGATTTTGGCGGGATCTACGGAGATTCCTCCTTCTGAGATTATATGTCCTAAGAAGGGAACTCTCTTCAGCCAAAACTCACATTTGCTCAACTTGGCATATAGTTGGTGTTCTCTCAGCCTTTGCAACACCAACCTTAGATGTTTCTCATGTTCTTCTTCATCTTTGGAGAAGAAGAGAATGTCATCTATGAAAACCACCACAAATTTGTCCAGATACTCCATGAATACCTTGTTCATGAGATACATGAAGTATGCCGGGGCATTAGTTAGCCTGAAAGGCATGAAGGTGTATTCATACAGCCCGTACCAAGATACGAAAGCTGTCTTGGGAATATCAGATTGCCTTATCTTGAGTTGGTGGTATCTCGACCTGAGATCAATTTTCGAGAACGCACAAGCTCCCCTCAACTGATCAAACAAGTCTTCAATGCGGGGTAATGGGTACTTGTTCTTGATGGTTACCTTATTCAAGCCACGGTAATCCACGCATAACCTTTGGGTTCCGTCCTTCTTGGGCACAAATATCATCGGAGCTCCCCATGGTGAGGAACTAGGGCGAATATACCCCTTCTCTGTCAATTCTCTCAAACGATCCTTGAGTTCTTCTAGTTGCTTGGAGTCCATCTGATAAGGTCTCTTGTATATCGGGGCTGTTCCAGGCACCAGCTCAATTGCAAATTCCACTTCACGATCGGGAGGCATACCTGGCAATTCTTCCGGAAAAACATCTGGATATTCCCGGATAATCCTGATTTCCTCCATTTTCACCTCAACTTGATTTAATTTAATGTCCCTCCTAGGCTCGTGTATTGTTATGAACTTTACTCTTGTGCCACTAGGGTGAGTTAGTTCCACCGTTCTGGTCGAACAATGAATGATTTCCTTATGTTTGGTCAACCAATCCATGCCCAAAATAATATCGATCCCTTGGGAATCTATCACTATGAGGTTAGCAGTAAACACTACCCCATTAATGTCTAGATTCACCTTGGGACACACTTGTCTTGTCCTTATTTCTCCACCTGGAGAGTTTACGGCTAGCATATGGTTCATTTGTGTTGTTGCTAGGTCATACTTCTTAACAAACCCTTGAGCAATAAACGAGTGGGTGGCACCAGAATCAAACAGCAGGGTTGCAAGGTGTAAATTGGCAGGAAACATACCAACTACCACGTCGGGTGCATCTTGTGCTTCCTCCATAGTGACGTGGTTCACCCGTCCTCTCATTACATTCTGCTGTTGCGGCTGCGCGGGCTTCTTCTTTGGGCACTTATGGGCATAGTGTCCCACTTCACCACAGCTAAAACATTGCACCCCAACCTTAGGTGCTTGGCCTTTGTTGTCTTGGGGTTGGTTCGGAGGTCCTTGCACTGCTGGTCGAGGTGGATATGCGGGGCGAGGCTGCTGTACGAACTGACGTTGCGGCTGTGCTGGTGCTGCCGGAGGCCTGTAGTTCGGGTTGTACCCTCTTGGTGCTGAATAGGGTACCGCAGCACGGCTCGTCTGCCCCGTAGGTTGCTGCATCATACGGGGGCGAGTGTTGCTTCCCGAGGCTTGATGTGACCAATCTGCCTTCCTCTTATTCTCATTTTCCAAGGCCTTTAGCTTCGTTTCTACCACAAATGCTCGGTCCACCATCTTTTGGAAGCTTTCATACTCATTCGAGGACATTGCACACTGCATCTCTGCGGTAAGTCCTTCCACGAAACAATCTTGTTTCTGCTCATAAGTCTCTATGTCTCGTGGGGCATAACGGGATTGTTGAGTAAATTTAGTGAGGTATTCCCTCACAGTCATGTTACCTTGCTGCAACCCTAAAAACTCCTTCCTCTTGTTTTTGAGTTCACCTCTTGGGATGTAATGGTTGCGGAAGCTACGCTTGAACTCTTCCCAAGTGATGTTCTCAGGGTCATGATGGGCAGCCATGTAGGCGGTCCACCAATCAGCAGCAGGTCCATGCAATTGGTGAGAGGCAAACAACACCCTCTCATACCCTTGGCACTGGATGATCCTCATCTTGCTTTCAATCGTCTTTAGCCAATCATCTGCCTCCAGAGGTTCAGCAGCACTTGCAAACTTTGGAGGTTGAGTTCCTAGAAACTCACTCAACCTTGGTTGGCGTGGTGCAGCTTGTGGAGGTGGAACTTGATGCAAGTTGGCCATCACTTGAGTCAAGTTCTGGATGAGCTGATTTTGATTCTCCAGCATTTGGTGGAGAGGATCAACTTCTTCACGGCGACCACCCTTGTCCGGGCCTCCAGAAAGATGAGGGTTGCATGCCTCATCGTTGTTGTTGGCGGGGTTGGCAGCACGTCCTTTTCCTCTTCCGGCCATCTGGCAGAATCAACCAATGTTAATTTGAAAGCATTTAGTATCATCTTACTACTTTCATTTGTTTGTACATTGAAGTGTTGAGGCTTTGTTATACTTTTACGAGGGTTCATATCTCACACCAAATCAATGCACTATTATTTCATGTGGGTTCACACACCAAAGCAAAACAATCTGAGGACAAGGCTGTGGACAATTTCTCATGGCTTCCACAACTCACGTCACACACCAAGCATTAACACACCATTAACTTAACGTAACGACTCGACTATTCGACATCTTGCTAACTAAGGGAAGGACTCTACACTACTCGTTTTCTTGAGCTGGCTCCTCGGGATCTTCCTCATCATTTCGGCTTCCTTCTGACTCTGCTTTGGGTGGCGAGGCTGCTGGTGGAGAAGTGCGACGACACCTGATCGCTCGGGGATCTGGGGAGTCAGGAGTCCATGTATCATTCACGGTGACACACAGTTCATTCCTATCTCCTCTTTCTCTCGCCCTTAAGCAGGCTCGCAGCAACGCCTCCGTTTCCTTCAGGGTGTCCCGGACATCCTGAAGCTCTTGTTGGCACTCCTGCAGTCGAGTGCTGAGCATAGAAGCATCCTCCAAGCACAAGTCCATGTGCTCATGGGAAGTCCCTTGCTGCACCGGCAAGTACTTGTACTCCGTGGTACCACTCTCACGCTGGAGGACATACATGTACTCAGTTTTGTCCAAGTGGCGACGATAGATGTGACTCTGGCAGGTGATGGCCTCCCAGGTGACATCTTTCTCCGCATCGACCTGTGTCGCTCTACAAGCTGGAGAGTGGTGAATCTTAAGCAGCTGATTTTCGTGTATAATCCTCATCTCTGAACTCCATTCTTCCCTCTTCTCACGGATGGTCCTGGTGGAGTTATAGTGGATGATTAGCTTGCCCGTATTGCCGGCGGCTTCGAGCATACGCCAAAGTCGGCGCAATAAGCCTCCTACTGCCAATCCGTAGGAAAGGTATGTCACCGGACGGCTCTCCTCTCTCTCGGCAAGGGCAACTACGGGAACTCTCCCTCCTATGGACTTGCGAGCGGTACGAATCATGCGAACCATCTAAAACAAAAAGAATTTTAAAATTAGGTTAGATAAACTATCAAACAAAAATCCTATTTTGAACGAAAGTTGGGGTAAGATGAAGAAAGTGACTCCATTAAATAACACTTTTCAACACACACCATGTAAAATAGTTTTTAAGAAAATAGGGCCCTTAAATACGTCCATTTGTACCTAGGTCCACGTTCCTACGGGCAACCTTGGCTCTGATACCACTTCTGTCACACCCGGTTTTTCCAAAGAACAACCAAGTGAATATCGCTTGTATGCCAGGATCATTTTCTCATACATGTGATGACAAATAGTGAAGCATCATTTATTACAAGCCAGGTGTCGAATATAAATAAGTCTTACATAGCAAATGTCTCGATGGAAAATAATAAGTTCATCACAAGTAAATAAACTAGCAGCGGAATATTATTCTTGAGGGCTCCATCACAGGCGTTGCCCGGGGGTCTCCATGAACCTAGAAACCTTCGTCGGGTCCAAAGTCTTGGTCATTATACACCACCTCATTATCTTGACCTGAGCAGCAATATAAACCAACAAATATGCAAGGTTGAGTACCAATGGTACTCAGCAAGTGTGGGAAAGTTATGTCATGCATGGATAGAACAAGGAAAGGTTGATCTCATGGTTAAGGCACTACGCAATTAATTCCTATCACCTTAGCTTATTAAGCACCTACCATTACTACACAGATGAAATGGTCCCAATCTCCCATCCCATCATCATAATCAAATAACCATAACATCATTTCCAATGTTAAGCTCCCCGCTTAACATCCAAAACTTCCAAAGTCATCATCCTCTAATCATGAATAAGTCCAAGCCGCTCTTGACCGTGAGCACGGCTGTCATGACAGTTTTTGACTCTGCAGAGTTTGTACCACTGTACCCACATGTAGTGATTTTGTGGCGGACCGGAATCCGCTCATCCAGGATCGCAGAGGGTGGTGCCGCGCGATGCGACACCCGACAGCACACGTCATAAGAACACAATATATTACATGGGAAAGACAGCTGAAACTGTACAAACAAGTACAAACTTCAGTTACAATTATTGTTCTATTACACAGCGGAAAACTACACTATACAACTCACGCCCGCCTATTTAGCAAAAGTCGGTTGCCCAGCCCTAGGGCAACCCACACTAGCTGCACGTCTCAGCTCAGCGCGGCGTGTACGGCTCCCACTCAGCCGTGGTCCCCGACGGAGGGTAACCCTCGCCGGTGGACTCGTACTCCGAGTCCGTGGGTGGCTCCTCACCTGAAAAACACTTAAGCAGCAACCATGAGCACGAAGGCTCAGCAAGGCTTAACCGACTCACCTAAGCATGAAACTCTACATGAGGGGTACAATGGATGTAGGATAGTAACATTTCAGCAAAAGCGACACGCCTACAAGTTCATCCTTAGTTCAACTTTTAGCAACAAGTTAACAGTTCATGAAACCTGAAATTTAGTAAGCAGTATTTGGTGGCACGCATGTAGCAATACAATTATATCAATCAGCATCATTAAATCAACATATTTCATCCATTAGTCTACGTTACGACGCAGTGAACAAGCGGTACTCGTCACCGCGAGGGACGGCGAATCGACTCGATATACACCTGCAGGGAAAACCCAAAGAGCACGTCGCGTACGCCCACCCGTGGAGCTGCACAGCACGCTCACTCGATGTCGTACGGGACAACCTTTCACCCAACAGCCCAAACGTCGAACCGGTCGCACCGAAACGAGCAGGAGGTTCCCCACACGGAGCATCTCTCTATGCCCGTTGGCAGATTTCCACCTTGCTGCCCTCAACCTACACCTATAAATCGGTGTGCTATGCCTCGACGCCCGGAGGTTTAGGCTACATCGGTTTATCGGGGCCCATATATCCGATATGCCTTCGGTACATTCAATACTTGTTCAGCAGGGCCGCACACGGATCGGTCCTCAATCGACACGGGCAGGGCTGCGCACACAAGACTCTCTCTTGCTGCGCCCTAGCCCCTGCCTAGTCTCATTTTCATTACTAAAGTGATCTCACATGACTCAACCGAACCCGTGTGTCCCAAGCCTATCTCGCGAGTAGATTCCAACTACTCGACTTGTACCGAAGTCCTATGACTCATTAAGCATAGCCTGTCTACTCGAGGTCCTTGACACTACCCTCACTCTTTTAGGAAACTTTGGTTATGCAAGTGGGGTTTCATTCATCCTATACCTAATGCACATACATACTTCATATGACACAGGTATACAAAGGAAAACTTTTAAAAAAAATTAATGCAAACCGGGGCTTGCCTTGTTGCTGCTGGTCAGGAGTTAGTTCTTCGTCCGGAAGGAGGAAGTCCAGTACTTCCGGAGTCTCTTCTTCAACGGCTACACGTTAATGAAATACTACATGTTAATTTAGATGCAAATGTGAGTTTTCGAGTAAGACTTCTACTATTAGTTCTAATAACCAGCCTCTAACACCTGGAACTTTGTTTAAGAATTTAAATATGAACTGGTGTTGGTGGTTTGGCTTGGACTTAGTCACATGGTTAAGTGCTAAGTGGTTTTCCCCCTTTTCCATCTTAATCCCTTAAGTGGGTAAACAGGACAGGGGTGATCTAGAGCTCCAATGGAGCTGAGAATTTTTGTGTGAGTTCCTTGTCACAAGAAAACTCTCTGGACCAAACATTAGCACTTTTCATGGAGTGGTTTGCTCAGAATAATTCTCTTGGCAAATCAGCAAGGAAGAATTAATTCTGAGGTAATACCCCTGTTCATGCTCAACTTAATGAAATACAATTTCTATTATAGCTCATAGAGTTTGCATGAATTTTCCTAGCATTTTTGGAGTCAAGGTTTGCCCAGAATTGAATTTCCAAGTTTTGGAAATTCTCTGAAAATGTTTCTGCATTCAAATGAACACAGCACCTTCCAATTTGAATTGCTCTGACCAAATCAACTCCAAATGGTCTGAACCTTTTACAGGGGTTTACTAATGTCCTAAAGAACATCCTGGCAAAATTTGGGGATTTTTGGATGAACCAAACTCCCTCTAAAATTCTTTTGCTGAAAAGCTTTAAAGAATTTTCCAGAATTAATTAATGGGTTTCATACAAATTGGGTTGTATCTCTGGATAGAGCTAGGCAAGATGAATCCAACCCAATTTGAATCACTAAATTTGGAGCTTCCTAGCCAAGGTTATGGATTTCTAAAGTTTGAGCTAATCCCTGAATTATTTTCCTACAGAAAAATCCCCTCCCGCGCTAAACCAGAGGCTGACAGCGGGGCCCGCCCGTTTAAATTGAACTAACCGCGCGCTTGCGCGCGATTAACACAGGGGCTGACAGGTGGGGCCACGCCCTTCGTCTACCTCCCGACGTCGCCGCCCCGAGCCGCCGGAGCTCCGGCGAGGTCAGCGTTCCCGGCGATCTAGCTCACCGGAGCCGACGAAACTCGCCGCCCCCACGTAATCTCGGGTGCTGAACCCGCTGGACACCATGTCGCCGCCGGCTAACCGCCATAGCTCGCCGGCGACGAGCCCTATGCCTCTGTGCTACCTCGGCAATGTGTTCCCGCCCTTCTGACCGTTTTCTTCGTGCGCTAATCGCGTCGCCACACTCAGGGAAACCTCGGGAAACTCGGCATGAGCTCTGTTGGGCCCTAAACGGCCGGCAACCCAGACCTCACCGGCGACCCCCTCCTCCGCCATACTGTCCTAGGGTGAACTTAGGGTTCCGGCGGTGATTTCCTTCCGGTTTTCGAACGAGAAGGGTCGCCAGAACCTCTAGATGCTCTCTCACAGCTCCGTTCGGCCTCCCACCCACTAAGCTTCCCGAATTTCTGCTAAACCTAATCGGGTCCCGAAAGGAGCTACTCGCCCTAAACTGAGAAATTCTCCGCGCACAGAGGTCGAACCTTGGAACGGTTTGCGCGGTGGTCTTGAGGACGAGCTAGCGCTTCACTTTCCTATGGAGGTCGAAGCCGGAAGATGATCACAGCTGGGGTGGCACACGATCGGAGCTCGGGCGACTAGGCTGCTGGTTACAGAACTTCGCGAAAATCAGTAACTCGCCGGCGGTCTCGGGCCTTTTATAGGCTCCTGAGGCCAGGGGAGAGCGCGACACCTGCTGTGCCACCTCCTCTGCCGAAGCAGGAGCTGGCCGGCCGAGGTGGTCGGTCGCCGCCGCTGGCTGCAGCTGGCGAGCGCGCTCGGTCGAGGAGTCGGCTGAGGAGGCTTCGGTGCTAAGTCTACTGACCAGTGGGCCTCCCCTCTATCTCTTTTGTTTTTTTCCAATTTTCTGAATTCTGTTGTGCCAAAATATCCTCAGCTACTCACAATTTAATGTGAGACTTAGTCACCAAGCCTTTGTTTGAATTTGAATTCTCAATTCAAACTTGGTTTGGTTAAATTTGCTTCATATTTAAACTGAAATTCAAATTCAGTTTTGAATTCTTGCAAATTTAGCTCTTGACAAGATGAGCTCCAATGGAGATGAAAATTGGTGGGTTTACTCATAAAAATGTGCTGAGTATAGATATGGAGCTAACTTTTGAATTTGGATGATGAAAGTTGCTGCAATTTGAATTTACATTCAAATTGGCCTCTTTTTGAAATAACCCAAAAGTGCCTCAAAGATTGTTGAATTTGCATGAGCTTTGGACTGAACCTTCCCAAGACTTTTTAAATCCTAGGGGTGAGCTCAACCTCTCATGCTCATGTGTAGAAACCCTACATTGTGAAAGTGAAGGCTTTCCCCTCTAATCATTCTTTTGATGGAGGTTACTTGCTTTTCACAACATTTCCTATGGTGTCCACAATGAAAATTGTGGGGTTGTGAGATGAAGAAAAGTTTTTTACAAGTCCCTTTTCTTGGGCTTTTACATCCCTCCCCCCTTAAAAGAATCTCGTCCCGAGATTATAAAAGAAGAGATAGCGATGTAATAGGGACTTACCCGTGTTGAGAAGCCAAGAACTCCGGCTAATTTGAGCGAAGGAACTCCTCGCTCTCCCACGTCGCTTCTTCGGCGGTGTGGTTGCTCCAGAGTATTTTGTAGAACCACAACGTTCTGCTACGTGTGGTCCTGGCTTTCTCATCAAGAATTCCCACGGGATATTCATCATATGTTAAATCCGGTTTCAGCTCGCCGATGTCTTCGGTAGGAACAGCAGTTGTATGCTTCAAGCATTTTCGCAGTTGCGAAACATGGAAAATATCATGGACACCAGCCAGAGATGCCGGTAGCTCCAATCTATACGCTGCTGGTCCACACTTCTCGGTGATAGCGTAGGGCCCAATGAAACGGGGAGCGAGCTTCCCCTTCACACCGAATTGGTGCACGCCCTTCATTGGAGACACGCGGAGGTACACGTGTTCCCAAACGTCAAAGTGCAACGGTCTACGCCTCTTATCAGCGTAGCTCTTTTGTCGGGATTGAGCGGCCTTCAAATTGGCTTGAATTGTCCTAACGCGCTCTTCGGCGTCGTTCACCACATCAACCCCGAATGTGACCCTTTCACCGGACTCGCACCAATTTAATGGGGTGCGGCATTTACGACCGTAGAGAGCTTCGTAAGGTGCCATCTTGATACTCGCCTGATAACCGTTGTTGTACGAGAATTCCGCCAATGGTAGGTGATCATCCCAGTTCCTACCATGGTGGATGGCACATGCTCTCAACATGTCTTCCAGGACTTGATTCACCCTTTCTGTCTGACCATCTGTCTGAGGGTGATAGGCGGAGCTCCTGATCAACTTAGTACCCAATGCAGCGTGTAGCTGCTCCCAAAAGCGAGATACAAATAATGCACCTCGATCTGAGACAATGGTCTTGGGTACCCCGTATAGGCATAGAATCTTTGCTATGTATAGCTCCGCATATTTGCCGGCATTGTAACGTGTATTCACCGGAATGAAGTGAGCCGTCTTGGTTAACCGATCAACGATTACCCATATGGAATCATGCTTGTTAGCTGTTAGGGGTAATCCCACAATGAAATCCATGCTCACATCTTCCCATTTCCAGGCCGGGATCTTCAGGGGTTGCAACAGCCCTGATTTCTTCATATGATCAGCTTTCACTCGTCTACACGTATCGCACTCGGATACGTACTTAGCTACCTCCCGCTTCATCCGTGTCCACCAAAATTTCTTTTTTAAATCTTGGTACATTTTGTTGCTGCCCGGATGAATGGAGTATTTGGACAAGTGAGCTTCATCAAGGATCTTTTTCCTCAACTCCATATCTCGGGGTACGATTATGCGGTCATTGAACCACAGCGTCCCTTCACCACCCTTCCGGAAACATTTAATTTCTCCATTGTCTATCCGTCTCCGGAGAAGTGCCATGCCTTTATCCGTTTTCTGAGCTGCAATGATGTCCTCTCTAATAGTAGGGATGAGGGCAAGGTTGTACAGCGATCCATAAGGAACCAAGTATAAACTTGGCTCTTCCTCCTCCACCGGTGTAATGGTGAGGTGATGGACATGTGATTTCCGACTCAGCGCATCGGCAACCACATTCGCCTTGCCGGGGTGGTAATGGATCTCAATCTCATAATCTTTGATCAGTTCTAACCACCTCCTCTGCCTCATGTTCAGCTCCTTCTGGGTGAAAATGTATTTCAAGCTCTTGTGGTCGGTGTAGAGATGCACCAAGTTCCCCAGGAGATAGTGCCTCCACATTTTCAGCGCCAACACCACGGCAGCAAGTTCAAGATCGTGAGTCGGGTAGTGCTGCTCATGGTTCCGAAGTTGGCGTGAGCCATAAGCGACCACGCGTCCTTCCTGCATCAACACGCAGCCGAGCCCAATACCGGACGCGTCACAATACACGTCGAAGGGCTTTGTTGTATCCGGCTGAGCTAATACCGGGGCTGTTGTGAGATGCTTCACCAATGTTCGGAACGCTCCTTCACACGCCGTGTTCCAAACATATTTTGTCCCTTTCTTCAGCAACTCTGTCATCGGCTTAGCGAGCTTGGAGAAACTTGGAATGAATCTCCGGTAGTATCCCGCTAACCCGAGGAAGCTTCTGACTTCATGAACGGAAGTGGGAGCTTTCCATTTCAACACTTGCTCTATTTTACTTGGGTCAACCGCAATGCCTTCAGCTGAGATGATATGTCCCAAGAATGGCACTTGGCTGATCCAAAATTCGCATTTGCTGAACTTGGCATAGAGTTTGTGGTCTCGCAATCGTTGAAGAACGATCCGCAAGTGTTCGGCATGTTCAGCTTCGGTCTTGGAGTAAACCAAGATGTCGTCGATGAACACTACCATGAACTTGTCCAGCTCCGGCATGAACACCGAGTTCATGAGATACATGAAATGGGCTGGAGCATTTGTGAGACCAAAGGACATGACAAGATATTCGTATAAGCCGTATCTCGTCGAGAACGCCGTCTTCGGGATATCCTCCGCCCGGATCTTGATCTGATGATATCCAGAGCGAAGGTCCATCTTTGAGAATACACTTGCCCCCACCAGTTGATCAAACAAGATATCAATACGGGGCAGTGGGTACTTATTCTTGATGGTGACGGCGTTGAGCGGCCGGTAATCCACACACAGCCTCAGGGTCTCATCCTTTTTCTTCACGAATAGCGCCGAGCATCCCCAAGGCGAGGAACTCGGCCTAATGAAACCCTTGCTCAACAGATCATTGAGCTGTTCTTTCAGTTCCGCCAGCTCATTTGGAGCCATCTTGTATGGTCTCCGTGATATGGGCGTAGTCCCGGGTGCGAGCTCAATCTTGAACTCGACATCCCGCTCAGGTGGCATGCCCGGAAGATCGTCCGGGAACACATCGGGATACTCCCGGACTACGGGGATGTCTTCTAACTGGAGAACTTCAGCATTATTTATTGCTAAAACTTCCCGGACTGGCGTGTCTAACACCATGGAATGCGGACGGTGGAATGGAGAATTTAAGTGAACCGTCCGTGTCCGAGTCTCTAGGACAGCGCCATGGTATTGCAGCCATGACATCCCTAAGATTGCATCAATCTTTTGTCCCATAAGGATTATCAAGGTGGTGGGATATAACTTCCCACCTAAGCACAGAGGTGCCTTTGGAATCATCATATTAGCTGAAATCTTCCCTCCCGGTGAGCATATCATATAAGTGCAGTCGGTTGGGAAGACTGGCAATTGATGTTTAGCCACATAGGATGCACTTATAAAGCTGTGGGTTGCACCCGAATCAAATAATATGACTATGGCTTGATTGTTGAGAGTAAACGTACCCGCCAGCACGTTGTCTCCCTCGGGGGCGTCCTCATTGTCGAGGTTGCGGACACCCCGAGTCCGCTGACCAACCTTCTTCACCGGAGGTCGGCCTCGAGCACCGCCCTGAAACTGGGCTTGCCCGCTGCTCTGCTGCCCCTGGGGACAGTCCTTCGCAAAGTGGCCCGCCTGGCCACACGTGAAGCAGGTGAAACGGGGCGGTCCCCCACTGATCGGTGGACGGAAACCTGGGGCGCGTTGTGGCGGTGGAAACGCCCGGGGTACCGTCTGCTGTTGCTGTCTTGGTGGTGGCATCGGCGGACGGAACGGAGGTGCCTGAAAGGGACGTCCCCCGAACCGTTGCGGTCGCGCCGGTGGTTGCCACTGCTGCCCGGATGGTGTCCGATACACCATACGGTACTTCTGGGGAGCGCCACTCCCACCGCTGTTAGGTGGAGCGCTACGCTTCCTCTGCTCAGCCGCTAACTCCCGCTGAGCGTCCTCTTGCATGATGGCGGCATTGACTAGGTCGTTGAATGTGCCGCGGTTCCATTGTACGAGGTGGGTCTTCATTTCGGGATGTAACCCCGGATAGAAGTGCTCCCTCTTCTTCTCCTCCGTGGAGATGTAGTCTGACGCATACTGCGCCAGATGGTTGAAGGCACGGGAGTAGTCGTGGGCACTCCTCCCGCCCTGCTTCAGTTCCAAAAATTCTTGGAACTTTCTCTTCATTATTCCGGGAGGGATGTGATAGGCGCGGAACGCCTCCCGGAACTCTTGCCATTCCACGGTATGGCCAGCCGGACGTGAGGCGACATAATTCACCCACCACGCACCAGCGGCACCGTGGAGCTGCTGCGCTGCGAACAGTGTCTTCTGCCGCTCCGTACACGGGAGCAGCCCGAACTTGGACTCGATAGTCCGCAGCCAGTTGTCCGCCTCCAGTGGTTCTTCAGCTTCGGTGAACACTGGAGGGTGCGTACTCATGAAATCCGAGTACGACACTTCGCGGGGCTCACGAGGCCCTCGCTCTTGACGTCCTCCCGCCTGGGACGTATTCTGCACGATCGTGCGGAGCAGGTCGGTCTGCTCCTCACGACCTCCTACCAATGCCGCTATCCCATCCGCTAGAGTAAGCGGAGGCGGCGGTGGTGGCTGCTGCTGCGGGGTGCTGTCGTAGGCCGGTGGCTGGGAGTCATCGCCTCCACCTTGGCTAGAGCCACCAACCTCGTGCGTGGTCCTAGTACGAACCATCTGCAACCATACGACATTAACTATCAGTCCCGCAACATTTTACATGCAGTCCAATAGAACTGGGCGGAAAAACATTATGACAACAAAACATGCGAAATATCTCGTACGTAGATAATGTAATAACTTTGCACAAGCTACCCCATTACCAGACCAAACACAAGTTAGCTTAATCCAACTTGATGAACCCCCTCTTTGGAAGCTCACCATAACTGGGTTTGGTCTCTACGAGACATTATTATTGCGTTGTCGTCACGTATAACACCCTTAGGGTACAACACCCTTTTCAATGAGTTCAACTGTCATTCTTCTGTCAGAATGACCAGTTGCTACCTATTCCAAGTTTTGATCTGGTTCTGGGCATTTTCATGACTCAAGTTGAATACCAAAGTTCAAGTTAACTTCAGTATCTTTCCAACGAGTACTCATTTGCCCCCAGTTCAGCTTTGATTAAAAAGTTATGTTAATTCAAAGTTAGCAGAATTTCTGGAAGAATTTTAACAGCACCTCCCTTGGAAGTGGCTGTTTTCAACCCTGATTTCCACTAAATTCCGTGCTGAAACTTCAGAAACTTTGAATTGCAAAGATGTCACACATCCTCTACTCTTTCTAAGGATGTATTATATGACAATTTAGATTTTTCTACTGGGAGTTATGTTTGAAAAACAGATCAGTTCAGAGGATGTTTTACTCTGCCCTGGTTCTGGACAGTTTACATTCCTCTGGGATTTCAGCCATCTTAAGGCGAGTTTCAGCTCTGGAAGTCTACAACAAGGTTGTAGAGTACTTGAATACCTTTCCAGAGCCATGTAGCACACCTCCCTGGGCTAAAAGACCTGTGAGTTATGCCCTGTTGAAGATCAGCAAACATGCTGCCCAAAACAGAGCACTCTGTTTTTCAGTCTCTTTTGGAACTACACTCATCACCATCCCATTCTTATACCCAACCAGGGTCCTAAATGTGGAACCTATAGATTTTAATTCCTTGTTCTCAATATTTTCATGCATATGCCTACAATACCTCGGTACTACGTTCCTCACCAAAGAAAATCCTAACCGGATCATACCGGCATATACGTCTCAAGTGTGGCACTAAACGGTCCCTCGCACACGTTCTCTACACGGATACATACGTGGTTAGTACCTGCAGAAGACCACACAATAATGGCGCACTCAAGGTTTTGTTTTCATTTCAGGCAGTACCATATTTGAAAGTAAATACAAACGCCCGTATCATTTCCATACGGCCGTCCTTGAGCTAAGTCACGTCTCAAGGCACGTGATCGTGTTTCAACACCACACGACGGGGAACCCGAGTATGTCATGAACGGGTCGTCACGGTTGGGAATGTTATCAACCCAACAGATACCACCTACTGCCCTGCAGGGCACGCCGATGGCAAGCGCTGCGTATGTCCTCCTGGGCTATTTCCAGACGAACACACTCTCGCGTTACTGACCACGCGATGGGGTCTCCACTTACTTGCCTAATGCACGCTAGGGATCAGCGTTTCATATGAACTCAGGGACATAAAGGGTCCAAGAGGTTCATATTAACGTCTCACACCAAGCTGTGAGATCAATCCCTGAACCTCATTCCTCGTCAGGGAGAGCTAACCGAAATTGAACCGCTTTCGGTGGCGTTCCTTACCATACTTACACGAGCGTAGGTGCGTCGTTACATAATTGAAATTCAGAATTATAACACATAAGTTAGTCTTTGCCACTTTAAGTAACTATGCTAATATAGTCCTTACTTGGGCAACTACCGAATCCTCACCGTATACCTAAGTTTTTCCCATAATGCAGTACTTTAGTACTGTGCTATCCCCACTGCAGCTCTGATACCAGGCTGTGGCGGACCGGAATCCGCTCATCCAGGATCGCAGAGGGTGGTGCCGCGCGATGCGACACCCGACAGCACACGTCATAAGAACACAATATATTACATGGGAAAGACAGCTGAAACTGTACAAACAAATACAAACTTCAGTTACAATTATTGTTCTATTACACAGCGGAAAACTACACTATACAACTCACGCCCGCCTATTTAGCAAAAGTCGGTTGCCCAGCCCTAGGGCAACCCACACTAGCTGCACGTCTCAGCTCAGCGCGGCGTGTACGGCTCCCACTCAGCCGTGGTCCCCTACGGAGGGTAACCCTCGCCGGTGGACTCGTACTCCGAGTCCGTGGGTGGCTCCTCACCTGAAAAACACTTAAGCAGCAACCATGAGCACGAAGGCTCAGCAAGGCTTAACCGACTCACCTAAGCATGAAACTCTACATGAGGGGTACAATGGATGTAGGATAGTAACATTTCAGCAAAAGCGACACGCCTACAAGTTCATCCTTAGTTCAACTTTTAGCAACAAGTTAACAGTTCATGAAACCTGAAATTTAGTAAGCAGTATTTGGTGGCACGCATGTAGCAATACAATTATATCAATCAGCATCATTAAATCAACATATTTCATCCATTAGTCTACGTTACGACGCAGTGAACAAGCGGTACTCGTCACCGCGAGGGACGGCGAATCGACTCGATATACACCTGCAGGGAAAACCCAAAGAGCACGTCGCGTACGCCCACCCGTGGAGCTGCACAGCACGCTCACTCGATGTCGTACGGGACAACCTTTCACCCAACAGCCCAAACGTCGAACCGGTCGCACCGAAACGAGCAGGAGGTTCCCCACACGGAGCATCTCTCTATGCCCGTTGGCAGATTTCCACCTTGCTGCCCTCAACCTACACCTATAAATCGGTGTGCTATGCCTCGACGCCCGGAGGTTTAGGCTACATCGGTTTATCGGGGCCCATATATCCGATATGCCTTCGGTACATTCAATACTTGTTCAGCAGGGCCGCACACGGATCGGTCCTCAATCGACACGGGCAGGGCTGCGCACACAAGACTCTCTCTTGCTGCGCCCTAGCCCCTGCCTAGTCTCATTTTCATTACTAAAGTGATCTCACATCACTCAACCGAACCCGTGTGTCCCAAGCCTATCTCGCGAGTAGATTCCAACTACTCGACTTGTACCGAAGTCCTATGACTCATTAAGCATAGCCTGTCTACTCGAGGTCCTTGACACTACCCTCACTCTTTTAGGAAACTTTGGTTATGCAAGTGGGGTTTCATTCATCCTATACCTAATGCACATACATACTTCATATGACACAGGTATACAAAGGAAAACTTTTAAAAAAAATTAATGCAAACCGGGGCTTGCCTTGTTGCTGCTGGTCAGGAGTTAGTTCTTCGTCCGGAAGGAGGAAGTCCAGTACTTCCGGAGTCTCTTCTTCAACGGCTACACGTTAATGAAATACTACATGTTAATTTAGATGCAAATGTGAGTTTTCGAGTAAGACTTCTACTATTAGTTCTAATAACCAGCCTCTAACACCTGGAACTTTGTTTAAGAATTTAAATATGAACTGGTGTTGGTGGTTTGGCTTGGACTTAGTCACATGGTTAAGTGCTAAGTGGTTTTCCCCCTTTTCCATCTTAATCCCTTAAGTGGGTAAACAGGACAGGGGTGATCTAGAGCTCCAATGGAGCTGAGAATTTTTGTGTGAGTTCCTTGTCACAAGAAAACTCTCTGGACCAAACATTAGCACTTTTCATGGAGTGGTTTGCTCAGAATAATTCTCTTGGCAAATCAGCAAGGAAGAATTAATTCTGAGGTAATACCCCTGTTCATGCTCAACTTAATGAACTACAATTTCTATTATAGCTCATAGAGTTTGCATGAATTTTCCTAGCATTTTTGGAGTCAAGGTTTGCCCAGAATTGAATTTCCAAGTTTTGGAAATTCTCTGAAAATGTTTCTGCATTCAAATGAACACAGCACCTTCCAATTTGAATTGCTCTGACCAAATCAACTCCAAATGGTCTGAACCTTTTACAGGGGTTTACTAATGTCCTAAAGAACATCCTGGCAAAATTTGGGGATTTTTGGATGAACCAAACTCCCTCTAAAATTCTTTTTCTGAAAAGCTTTAAAGAATTTTCCAGAATTAATTAATGGGTTTCATACAAATTGGGTTGTATCTCTGGATAGAGCTAGGCAAGATGAATCCAACCCAATTTGAATCACTAAATTTGGAGCTTCCTAGCCAAGGTTATGGATTTCTAAAGTTTGAGCTAATCCCTGAATTATTTTCCTACAGAAAAATCCCCTCCCGCGCTAAACCAGAGGCTGACAGCGGGGCCCGCCCGTTTAAATTGAACTAACCGCGCGCTTGCGCGCGATTAACACAGGGGCTGACAGGTGGGGCCGCGCCCTTCGTCTACCTCCCGACGTCGCCGCCCCGAGCCGCCGGAGCTCCGGCGAGGTCAGCGTTCCCGGTGATCTAGCTCACCGGAGCCGACGAAACTCGCCGCCCCCACGTAATCTCGGGTGCTGAACCCGCTGGACACCATGTCGCCGCCGGCTAACCGCCATAGCTCGCCGGCGACGAGCCCTATGCCTCTGTGCTACCTCGGCAATGTGTTCCCGCCCTTCTGACCGTTTTCTTCGTGCGCTAATCGCGTCGCCACACTCAGGGAAACCTCGGGAAACTCGGCATGAGCTCTGTTGGGCCCTAAACGGCCGGCAACCCAGACCTCACCGGCGACCCCCTCCTCCGCCATACTGTCCTAGGGTGAACTTAGGGTTCCGGCGGTGATTTCCTTCCGGTTTTCGAACGAGAAGGGTCGCCAGAACCTCTAGATGCTCTCTCACAGATCCGTTCGGCCTCCCACCCACTAAGCTTCCCGAATTTCTGCTAAACCTAATCGTGTCCCGAAAGGAGCTACTCGCCCTAAACTGAGAAATTCTCCGCGCACAGAGGTCGAACCTTGGAACGGTTTGCGCGGTGGTCTTGAGGACGAGCTAGCGCTTCACTTTCCTATGGAGGTCGAAGCCGGAAGATGATCACAGCTGGGGTGGCACACGATCGGAGCTCGGGCGACTAGGCTGCTGGTTACAGAACTTCGCGAAAATCAGTAACTCGCCGGCGGTCTCGGGCCTTTTATAGGCTCCTGAGGCCAGGGGAGAGCGCGACACCTGCTGTGCCACCTCCTCTGCCGAAGCAGGAGCTGGCCGGCCGAGGTGGTCGGTCGCCGCCGCTGGCTGCAGCTGGCGAGCGCGCTCGGTCGAGGAGTCGGCTGAGGAGGCTTCGGTGCTAAGTCTACTGACCAGTGGGCCTCCCCTCTATCTCTTTTGTTTTTTTCCAATTTTCTGAATTCTGTTGTGCCAAAATATCCTCAGCTACTCACAATTTAATGTGAGACTTAGTCACCAAGACTTTGTTTGAATTTGAATTCTCAAATTCAAACTTGGTTTGGTTAAATTTGCTTCATATTTAAACTGAAATTCAAATTCAGTTTTGAATTCTTGCAAATTTAGCTCTTGACAAGATGAGCTCCAATGGAGATGAAAATTGGTGGGTTTACTCATAAAAATGTGCTGAGTATAGATATGGAGCTAACTTTTGAATTTGGATGATGAAAGTTGCTGCCATTTGAATTTACATTCAAATTGGCCTCTTTTTGAAATAACCCAAAAGTGCCTCAAAGATTGTTGAATTTGCATGAGCTTTGGACTGAACCTTCCCAAGACTTTTTAAATCCTAGGGGTGAGCTCAACCTCTCATGCTCATGTGTAGAAACCCTACATTGTGAAAGTGAAGGCTTTCCCCTCTAATCATTCTTTTGATGGAGGTTACTTGCTTTTCACAACATTTCCTATGGTGTCCACAATGAAAATTGTGGGGTTGTGAGATGAAGAAAAGTTTTTTACAAGTCCCTTTTCTTGGGCTTTTACAGATTTCATCCCCCGTTGCCGGGTGGACTAAAAGAACCTCCATTATGCCAGTGGCTACAGACCACGTTCACACTTCCCAGGTGTGTAGCCAGGAGATCACTACGAAGCCTTTACAAAGGGATTCCCGACGAGCGTGGGCCCACTGAGGTTTCACCCCTAACAGCATACAAGAGGCTCCAACCCCGCTGCAGTGGCCCCCTCTTGAGCCTTGCGGTTCGTATGGTAGTCCAGCTGACACCTATTCCCCGCACCATCCAACACACCGATACTACGCTGGGGATACACCTAATTAATTGGCCAAGCTGCCCCATCTCAGCATGTGGTTGGCACGGTAAAGCCAGGTTACATGCTCCATGAACCGGTACTTAGGATCCAGGCAAGTACTAAACACAAACCCGAGTCTCGTGCACCCAGCACACAACCAAAACATCCAACTTGCCTTGATCCCTACCTCTACATAACTCACAATATCTCATTCAAGAGTATGGTAAAATAAACTGATGATCTCATATCCCAAACATCCCATTCTAAGCATGGCTAAGCATATGCATAATAATAAATGACATGATAAAATAAATCCCAACCCAAGCTACAAGGAAACAAGGTAATGCAATTCTATGGAAACTTCCTAACATGGGTTTCATATTTCAATTGACAATGCAAACTGTTCTAACTACACATCCTAGTATAGGATCAAAGTGGTCAAGGACACTTGCCTCCTTCTTGCTGCTCTTGAAATGGGTAGTCCTGATCTTGGAAAGGAATAACTTGCTCTTGAGCAGGTTCTACATCATACCATCACACATAGCAAAAGAAAAACAACAATCCATAAGACATAGTTCACACTTGCACTTCATACAAACCACACATTCATATTTATGAAAGTCATTCACCATTATATTTGTTGTGGTTACTCTATGTGTGTTAATTTGTGGCTTGCATACACTTTTAATCATGTGTATAAGATTCCTACTTTGGTGTTCACATTTATACTTACCTACTATATATATATGAGTTTCCAATTTAAATAAATTTCTTATTTTCAACTACTACTCCCGCGCTCGATCATGCCCGCCGCTCCTGAAACTCTCGCTCCCAACCCCGATCTTCGCTCCCGGGCACTCCAGCACGATCTCAACCGACCCCGCCACCCTCCCTCGCCATTTAAACGCTGAAATCCGCCCCCTTCCTGCCCGATCGGCCACAACCGACGCAAGGTGAGAACCGCCGCCCGATGCTGCCCTTTTTCTGGGTCTCTCTTCCGTTCTCCCCCACATTAACGTGCTTGCAGTGCTTGACCGCCTCCAGAGAAGCTCATCGCCGAAGAAAATCCGAGGAGGATCGACCCCAGTGCTCTCCCACCAAAGATCACCTTCGGTCGCCGCTCCTCGCCACCGTTGAGCCCTCCCGACCCCTTCGGATCCAAGAAAACCGCATTGGTGAGCTCTCCTATCTTCCCTCTGCCGGTTGCTACCGAAAAGGGCGGGTGTTAGCGTCTGTAGATGAAGATCCGCGACCTCGCCGGCGAAATTGCGCCTCTGCTGCCGTGCGCCGCCGCGCGCATGGGCGAGCTCCAGCCAGGAGCGACGTGGCCCCTTGTGGGCCGTCTATTTTAAATCGTGTGGCGCATAATAGGAACCCGGCGTACCCCTTCACGATATAATCATAACCCTTCATTTAGAATCGGATGGTCCACGTCAGCCGCGCATAATAAAGGCTGGAAATCTTGCGCGCTACCCCCTGGACTTGTTAGAAAAGAATAGCTAGCCCCTGAAACCTTCTGATCTAGCCCCTGTACCTTCAGAAATTCATGTTAATTCATCTAAAAATCAATTTTAGCCCCTGGACTTAATAAGAATTAGGAAGACCTCCCTGTTTTGCACACTTAGACCCCTGAAAATTTAGAAAATGAGAAATGGGGCCCCACTGCAGTGTGAAGTTGCACATCAGCCACTGGGAAGTATTAATTTTAGGAAATTGAATATGTGAATAGGATTTAAATTTAAACATAGGTGTGGGTTGAGTTGAATTATTCTAACCCTGTTGAAAATTGGTAGAACAATCTGTGGTCTGAATTTAGAGGGGAAATAAACTGTTAAACTAAATGAAATTGCTGTTTTGTAATTTATCTCTGAAATATACCCTTTAGGGATAAAACAAATTTAAAATGTGGGAAAATAAATCTAAGTAACCAAAAGGGGTAGGAAAAATTTATGAAGGTTCTGTTTAGGTAATTGGAACAGCAGAAATTTTTGTATGAATTTAGGTTGCTGTTTTATTTGTGGAAATTCATTTTTAGACTAGAAAATAATTCTGAAAATGGGTAAAAATAGAATTAAATTGATCCTCATCAGAGAGGAAGTCAAAAGATATTTTTATTGGACATTTTAGATCCAAAGACATTCTGGTTAGGAGACATATTGTGCCATTTTAGTATTAAGGTTCACTTTTAGGTATGGAAAATAAATATGAAAATATAGGAAAATAGGTATACCTAATTAGAAAATGTCAAGTGAGGTCCCCAAATCCAAAACTTCAAATTAAGATTTTGTAGAAGATCTGAAAACCTATTTGGAGTGGGAAGTTACCTTTTATACAAATTTTGTGGCTAAGAAGTGTATTATCCAACATAGAAAATTTGTTCAAATTGGAAATTCATATATAGTGTGCACTTAGAAATCTGAATATTAAAGCTAGAAATAATATATATATATTTAAAAGTGCATGTATGCTTAGAATCAACATATCTAGGGTAAACACAACACTTAAATATGTGTAGGACTTTCATATGTATGCATGTGTGGTTTGCATGAGTGGAAGTGTGAACGATGGCTTATCGAATGTTGTTTTCTTTTGCTACGTGTATTGGCATGAGTATAACCAGCCCCAGAGCAGGTTCTCACCTTTCATGATCAATACATTCCATTCCTAGAGCAGCAGGAAGAAGGCATGTGTCCTTGACCACTTTGATCCTATACTAGGATGTGTAGCTAGAATTTAATTGCATTGTCAATTTGGAATATGATGCCCAAACTAGGAAGTTTCCCTAGATTTTCATTATCTTACTTCCTTGTAGCCTGGGTTGGGATTTATTTTATTATGTCATTCATTTACATTACTTATGCTTAGCGATGCTTTGAATGGGATAAATGGGATATGAGGTCATCAACTTGTTCACCTTACCCTTGAATGAGATATTGTGAATTATGTAGAGGTAGGGATCGAGGCAAGTTGGATGCTTTGGTTGGTGCTGTGTGCACGAGACTCGGGTTTGTGTTTAGTGCTTGCGTGGATCCTAAGGAACGGTTCATGGAGCATGTAACCTGGCTTTACCGTGCCAACCACATGCTGAGATGGGGCAGCTTGGCCAATAAATTAGGTGCATCCCCGGCGTAGTATGGGTGTTTGGATGGTGCGGGGAATAGGTGTCAGCTGGACTACCATATGAACCGCAAGGCTCAAGAGGGGGCCACTGCAGCGGGGTTGGAGCCTCTTGTATGCTGTTAGGAGTGAAACCTCAGTGGCCCACACTCGTCGGGAATCCCTTTGTAAAGGCCTCGTAGTGATCTCCTGGCTACACACCTCGGAAGTGTGAACGTGGTTCACAGCCACTGGCATAATGGAGGTTCTTCTAGTCCACCCGGCAACGGGGGATGAAATCACTACATGTGGGTACAGTGGTGCCAACTCTGCAGAGTCAAAACTGTCATGACAGCCATGCTCACGGTCAAGAGCGGCTTGGACTTATTCATGATTAGAGGATGAGGAATTGGGAAGTTGAGGATGTTAAGCGGGGAGCTTAAAATTGGAAATGCTGTTATGGTTACTTGATATTGATGATGCGTTGGGGGATTGGGACCATTTCAACTATGGAGTAATGTAGGGGCTTAATAAGCTAAGGGGATAGGTATTAATTGCGTAGTGCTTTAACCATGAGTTCAACCTCTCCATGTTCTAGCCATGCATGACATAATTTTCCCACACTTGCTGAGTACCAACGGTACTCAAGCTTGCTTTTCTGTTTGTTTAAATTGCTGCTCAGGCCAAGGGAATGACGTGGCGTTCAATGATGAAGCTCACAAGACTTATCTTCCGCTGCTGTTTTATTTACATGTTATGAACATATTATCGTCCATCGAGACGTTATGCTATGTAAGACTTATTTATATTCGAACACTTGGCTTGTAATATAATGATGCTTCACTATTTGTCATCACATGTATGAGAAAATGATCCTGGCATACATGTGATATTCATTCGGTTGCTCTTTGGAGAAACCGGGTGTGACAGTACTCGTGTACCACCACGTGGAAGTGCACTTAACCCCATGGAGGTGTCCGATGGACCATATTGGGAGGAGGTGAAGACGGAACCTCATGATGAAAAGGAAGTCAATAGCTTTCTGCATGAGGAATAAGACCCGGAAGAGGTGGAACCATTCGAAGACGATATGGAGGATGATCCATAAGAACGGCATTGGTACGCGCCTCAGGAGGAGTTTGAGGCGGGCATATACCCCGTGGAGTCTCATGAAGCTATGACAGGAGGAGATGAACCCTAGGAGGAGCCACCCCTTGCTGAGACCAATAATGAAGGTGATGAATGGGCCAACCATTCAGTTCAAGAATTTCGGCCCAACGGAATGGAAGGTGGACACATATCTAGGGAGCTCAAAGAATTTCTGGATTGCTGTAGCTTATACACAGAATATCTTCTCAAGAAAGTCCCTCGTCTCGGACATGATGAGTGGAAGGCTGAGGTAACCATCCTATCAAACGGTAGGGTTCTCACTCGGCACTTTGCACCCACATGGAGAGCTACAAGGGCAGAAGCTATCGATAATGCTGCATGGGAAGCACTCACCGGACTGTGCTACGCCTTCCATGAACAGCTTGAGGGCACCACTTTTGAGCTGCACCCATATCGGAAGAGTGGTAGAAGGGAGATCATTGGACCCCATGTAACATCTCTTTCCAATCCACAAGCTGCTGACAAGTCTCAGAGCTTTCTCGTGGAGTTAGGAAACCGCTACACAAGCGCACAAGAAGAGATCTGTTACCTCCGCATGAAGCTGTATTTGCTGGTGAAACAAGAAGAGACTCGTGCCAACATGGGAGTGAATGGAGCACCAGCGTCATCTAACCTTAAATGGACTGCTGACTCTCCATGGCGTGCGCCCATGTATGGACCACCTCGGTCACACAGAGAGAACAGCACCGGTTCACATGATTAAGTTTAGGATTCCCATTGAATAAGATGTAATAGGAACTTTTCGATCGGAGTAGCTTGAATAAGAGTGGTGTGTTGAACTTTTGTGATGATTGCTTGTGTTTATATGCTGATGTTAGTTGTGGGACGCTTCGGCGAATGTCCACATCCACACATAGTGGAGAGATGTGAGATGCTTCGGCACGTGTTCACATCCTCATATAGGCTGAAATTAATAAAAGAAGATACTTAGTTCATACACCTTGATGCATATAGTTGGGGGGGTCAATCTAAACTTCTATTTTCTATTCTACTCTACTCTCTCTCTCATAGATGGTGAGGGAAAATTCCAACCGTCAATGGAGGAACGCTCGGGGCAACAATGAACCACAAGATGATGACAACGTTGAAGTTCCTGAAAATGCTAACCCCGAGGCTGATGCAAGCAACCTTGAATGGTTGATGGCTATGCAGAACCAGCTCATGCAAACTATGATACAAATGTTGGGTCAGCTGCAGGCCAACAACAACAACAACAATCCTAACCCCGTTCCTGCACCCTCACCGCCGCCACCGCCACTACCGCCGGCTCACAACAGATTGGGAGAGTTCATGAGGACTCGACCACCTACTTTTGCACAAGATAATGACCCCATGGAGGCTGATGATTGGCTGAAGTCCATGGAAAAGAAGCTTGCTATTGTTCAGTGCAATGATCGGGAGAAAGTTCTCTTCGCATCGCACCGACTTATGGGAGCAGCCGCTGACTGGTGGGACGCTCTTTGCAACGCTCATGTCAACCAGGAGACTATCACTTGGGCCAAATTCAAGGAGAGTATCCGCTCTCATTACGTCCCTGCTGGAGTCATGATGCTTAAATGGCAAGAGTTTGAAGGCCTCCGCCAAGGAAGGAAGAGCGTGAATTAGTACCTCAACAAGTTCACGCAGCTGTCAAGGTATGCTCCAGAAGATGTCAACTCAGATCAAGAAAGCAATTCTTGTTCATGAGAGGGCTGAACAATGAGATCCAAGTTCAGCAGCTCAACAATGATTATGCAAACTTCCAGAAGCTCGTTGACAAAGATATAGTGGTTGAGAGCAAGATCCGTGAGATTGAGCAAGAGGGCAAGAGGAAGATGCCATACCAAGGACAGCCACAAGGGAGCAACGTACGTCCCCGCTTTATGCCACCAGCTGCACCACATTATGGCTCATCCGCTTCTACTTTCCGCCCTGCAAATCCACCTCGCCCTAATCAGGCACCGCAGCAACATCCTGTTATGCAAGCACCTTGTATGCCTTGACCTCCTGCGCCCCGTCCCAACATGTGGACGCCTATGCTCAAAACCAGCCTCGCCCCAACATCCCTGCTCGGAAGCAAATCATGTTTTTCATGCGGAGAGGCGGGACACTTTGCAAGTCAGTGCCCAAAGAAAGGCCTTGGACAGCCGAGCAACGCACCAAAACAGAACCCACGGCCGAATGGAGGAGCTATGCAAGGTAACCGTGGGCAGCAGAACTATGCTCGTGGCAATGTGAATCCTGTCTCCGCTGACGAAGCACAACAAGCTGAGGACGTCATGATTAGTATGTTACTTGCCAACTCCAACCCAGCCACTGTTCTATTTGATTCCGAAGCATCGCATTCATTCATATCATCCAAGTATGTTGCCAAGTATAATATGCCCATATCACACATGAAACAAACTATGTTAGTTAATTCTACCGGTGGAGAGATGAGGACTAATATAGTATGTCCGAAAGTAAGTCTTAAAATAAGGGGCGTAGACTTTCTTGCCAACCTTATTGTCTTGGATTCCTAAGGGATTGATATAATACTTGAAATGGATTGGTTAAGCAAGCACAACAGAGTGATTCAATGTGCCGAGAGGAGCGTGCAGTTGACAAATGAGCACGGTACTCGTATTGAGTTTGAGTCAGCCCAACCGGCAACCGAGAAGGCAACGCTGAACCATGTCGAAGAAGCAATATTGGAAAGCATTCCGGTGGTTCAAAAAATTTCAGATGTGTTCCCAGAAGAACTTCCAGGTATGCCACCTGACCGGGACATTGAATTTACCATTGATTTTGTACTTGGAACTGCACCTATAGCGAAAAGGCCGCATAGGATGTCCGCTAATGAACTAGTGGAGCTTAAGAAGCAAATTCAGGAGCAGCTAGAAAAGGATTTTATACACCCAAGCTCATCACCACGGGGAGCCCCCGTGCTCTTCGTAGACAATAAGGATGGGACCCAAAGGTTGTGTGTGGATTATAGGTCTCTCAGTGAAGTGACGATCAAGAATAAATACCCGCTGCCCCGTATAGAGGACCTGTTCGACCAAATGAAAGGTGCCCAAATTTTCTCCAAGATTGATCTTTGGTCGGGATACTTCCAGCTGAAGATTAAGCCCTCCGACATACCCAAGACTGCATTTCGAACACGGTATGGTTCGTATGAATATACCATTTATCTTTTGGGTTAATGAATGCACCCGCATACTTTATGTACCTCGTGAATAAGGTCTTCATTGAGTACTTGGACAAGTTCGTCATGGTTTTCATCGACGACATCATGGTGTATTCGAAAAGCGAGGAAGAACATGAAGAACACTTGAGATTGACATTGCAGAAACTGCGAGAGAATCAATTGTATGCCAAGTTCAGCAGGTGCCAATTTTCGTTAAAGGAGATATCGTTCCTAGGACACATCATATCCGAAGGAGGAGTATCGGTTGATCCCAGAAAAGTGGGAGATGTTTTGAACTGAAACCAACCGCAGAATTTGAGGGATATTCAGAGTTTCCTTGGGATGGCTGGATATTACCGCCGGTTCATCAAGGATTTCTCCAAGATAGCGAAGCCTATGACTGAATTGCTCATGAAAGGGAAAGCATTTCAGTGGACACCAGCGTGTCAAGAAAGCTTTGAGGAGCTAAAGAAGAGATTAACCACAGTGCTGGTTTTGGTATTGCCGGACGTGAGCGAAAGCCTTGACATATATTGTGATGCATCAAGACAAGGGCTTGGATTTCTGCTCATGCAAGAAGGACAAGTGGTAGCCTATGCGTCAAGATAACTAAAGAAACACGAGCTGAATTACCCCACACATGACTTGGAACTTGCAGCCGTGGTACATGCCTTGATGATTTGGAGGCATTATATCCTTGGCCACCAATGTGAGATCTATACGGATCACAAAAGCCTCAAGTATATATTCACGCAAACGAATCTGAATTTGAGGCAACATCGATGGTTGGAACTCATCAAGGATTATGACGTTGGAATCAACTATCACCCCGGAAAGACCAATGTAGTAGCTGATGCGTTGAGCCGAAAGGGAGAATGTCACCAACTCACGGTTTGGGAGCTGCCACCTGAGCTGCGCAAGGAGTTCGAACGGTTACATCTCGGCTTCTTGAACGAGATGGAAGTGATAGAACTGAACTCCTCGCTGGAAAAAGAGATACGAGAGGGCCAAGCAACGGATGAAAAATCAAGGAAAGAATCCAACAAGGCATAGAAAAGGATTTCAAGGAAGACGAGAAAGGCACGCTTTGGTTAGGAAAAAGGATTTGTGTGCCTAACGTGAAGCACATCCGCGACACGATATTAAAGGAGGCACATGACTCACCTTATTCCATACATCCTGGCTGTACAAAGATGTACAAGGACCTGAAAACTTGCTATTGGTGGGATGGTATGAAAAGGCACATAGCTGAATATGTTGCCTTGTGCGATACGTCCCAACGGGTGAAGGCCGAACATCAAAGACCCGCTGGACTGTTGCAGCCGTTGAAAGTACCCGAGTGGAAGTGAGAAGACGTCAGCATGGATTTGATCGTCAGATTGCCACGTACCCAATCAGGTTACGACTCTATTTGGGTTATCAAGGGCCGATTGATGAAAACAGCCCATTTCCTTCCTGTTAGAACCAAGTACAGCGTTGCACAACTAGCAAAGCTGTATATGGAGCAAATCGTGTGTCGCCATGAAGTTCCGAAGAGGATACTTTCAGATCGGTGTTCTCAATTTACCTCTAGGATCTGGAAGAAGCTGCATGAAGCCATGGGTACACGACTAATTTCAGCTCCGCTTATCACCCGCAAACCGACGGGCAAATTGAGAGGACAAACCAAATTTTGGAAGACATGTTGAGAGCTTGTGCCTTAAAACACGGGCATAGTTGGGATAGAAGCTTGTCATATGCTGAATTCTCGTACAACAACAGCTACCAAGCCAGCTTGAAAATGTCACCTTTCGAAGCATTGTGTGGTAGACAGTGTAGAACATTGCTGTTCTTGAATGAGACCGGAGAAAACCAAGTGTTTGGACCCGAAGTGCTGCAAGACGCAGAGAAGCAAGTCCAAACAAAACGAGAAAACTTGAAGGCTTCTCAGTCATGACAAAAAGGTTATGCGGACAATAGGCGAAGAAGGTTGACCTTCGAAGTGGGAGACTTCGTGTATCTTAAGGTATCACCTATCCAAAGCCAACGATGGTTCAACGTCAAAGGCAAGTTAGCACCTCGCAGGCCATTCAAGATTTTGGGCAAGCGAGGAGAAGTAGCCAATCAGAGCTGCCAACACACCTCTAAGACATGCACGACGTGTTTCACGTATCCCAACATAAGAAGTGCTTGAGAGTACCGGAAGAACTAATACTGATGTATGAGCTCGAACTTCAAGAGGATCTGACCTACGCGGAGCACCCCGTCAAAATTTTGGACGTGAAGGAAAGGGTCACAAGGAACAAAATGATCCGTTGGTGCAAGGTACAATGGAGCCATCACACGGAAGCTGAAACCACATGGGAGCGTGAGGAAGATCTCAAGGCAGAATTCCCTCATCTATTCTCCACTCTATCGAATCTCGAGGGCAAGATTCAGTTTAAGGGGGCAGGTTTGTAACACCCTAAAATTCATTTCCATGCATTGCATACATTTTTTCATGTAGAAAAGCATTGTAAAAGAACTAGAAATGGAGAAAGAACCTTAGAAATGGAGAAAGAACCATAGAAATAGAGGAAGGAATCATAGAAATGGAGGAAAAACCACAGAAATGGAGAAGGGGGTATAGAAATGGAGAATGGGGCATAGAAATGGAGAAGGGAAATGTAGAAATGGAGAAAGGAACAAATAAATGGAGCGGGGAATGTAGAAATGGAGAATGGGACAAAGAAATGGAGAGGGCAATGTAGAAATGGAACATGTGACATAGAAATGGTGAGGAATGGGAAAAAGATAGCTGAAATAAGCCATTCCCAAATTTCCCCAAAAATTTCCCCCAAAATTTCCAAATTCACCAATTCCCAAAAATGGGAATTTTCCCCGCATTTGGGGGATTAAATACCCAAGGCTGCCGCACCCCAACAAGAGCTAAGTTTGTTAAGATCCAAAATTGAATAGGACTCTTATTTGAGTTCCAATTGAAGTAGGAATTCTCCCTCCCCCCCCTTATAAATACAAGCCTAGCCCCCCCCCCCCCTCATTGGCCGCAGCGTCCCCCTCCTCGACCCCTCCCGAGTCGGCGAGTTGGAATCCCTACCCCTCCAAGTCGCCAAGTTGGCACCCCCTCGCCGGAGTTTGGTCTCCGGTGAGCCCCGCCGATGAGCCCTGCTGATGAGCCCCGCCGTCGAGCCCCGCCGTTGAGCCTCACCGTCGAGCCTCGTCATTGAGCCCCACCGTCGAGCCCCACCGTCCAGTCCTGTCGTCGAGCTCCGTCGTCGAGACCCACCGACGAGCTCCGTCACGCCTCGCCGTCGCCGGAAAAAAGCCGACGATCTGTCCTGTCCGAATCTTCCATAGAAAAATTCCCCACTGCTGCCATTGCTAGGAGGAAGGCCCTGCCACCAAAAGGAAGTGAGGTAGGTTTTCATTACCCATCTTACAACATCGCTGTTGTTTCTACGCATCCGTTTTCTTCGCCCCCTTCGAGAAGAAACTTTTGCGTGTGGACAGATCATGTTTTGATCTGTTTTTGACGGTGGAATTGATCTAGATCTTGAGTCCAGATCATCACCACGTACACACTTGATCCCAGCACCCTTGTTCATCATAAAACCCAACGAAAGCCCATTGAAACATGCAAGAACACGTACAAACTGGTTTAAGAAAACAGCACCATAGGATTTGCATTCATCTACCCCATTGCATCTTGATTAAAGTTTGTGCATGATGATTTATTGCTGTAAATTTTGTATGTGCATGGTCGTGAGTACAAGGACAAGCTCAAGAGGCCATCTATGAGGATCTACAACACCAAGACTTCAAGACGCTTGAACAACAAGAGCCACGGGAGCAAGGCAAGTGCCCCTTGACCATATTGATCCCATGTTTTGAAACTGTTTTGTTTGCCAAAACTCGTATGCTTGAGTCAACTTGATGGGACACCCTTTTATAGGAGTTTACTAGTTTTGTTAACCATCATTGCCGCCAGGAGAGTTGATGAGTCGGCTATGGTCCTTTTTCCTTTTTGCTTCGCTTAATTCACGGGATACGGGAAGCTGGAATAAAACATGTCTAGCTACTGCACTCATATGAATAATGATGATGAGATCTTGATGATGTTAATGGGCATGGAATTGGGGATATCTAGGCAAGATGGTTCGTGAATGTTGCTGGATGAGATGGTGGTGCTTGCCGTAGATCTAAGGACCGGTTCATGCGAGAATATGCCAGGAAAACAGTGCAACCACAAGGCCATGTATGGGTGCGGCTTAGCTTATTAATTAGGTGTGTTGCTAGCTTGTTATGGACCGTGGATAGCGTGGGGAATGGGAGTCGAGGAGAACTGCCCTGGGAACTGCATGGCACAAGAGGGGGCCCGTGGGTGGGAGAATGGTGATTCGAGCCTGCTAGTGAAACCTCAGTGAGTCCATACATCTAGTAGCCCCTTTGTAAAGGCTATTTTCTGATCTCTTTGCCATACACCGACGGTTGTGTACTGGTATAATGGAGGTTCTGCAGTCGCCGACGGGTGACGAAATCACGAACTTTTGGGTAAAGTGGTGCCACCTCTGTAGAGTGTAGAACTATCATGATAGCCGTGCTTCCGGTCACAAGCACCTGGCCAACTTCCATGATTAGAAGAAAAACATGGGATGGTTATTCGGTATGGTTGCGGTATGATCATTGGGATTGATTTTGGGACTGTTATGAGTCATGATAATGAGTTTGGTTTCGGTTATATGCATATGAGATGGTTATGAATGTTTATGAGTATGAGATGAACATGAGAAAGATTAATGGCTGAATGAGACTTGATAAGTGGTGAATTATGATGAGAAAATGTTGCTGAATTACTTGGTCATGTTGGGATAAATTTCACTTAGAAATAGTTGCTGTTTTTATCATGTTTGTGAAATAAAGTTTGCTTGCTGCAATGAGCCTTTTTATTTCCTACCTTGTTGTAAGCTACATGTCATACTTTTCCCACACTTGCTGAGTACGACATGTACTCACCCTTGCATTACCACATAAACATAAGCTACAGAAGATGAGTGTGACACCCGGTTCCGGAAACAGAACCAAGTTAATGCATATGTGTGCCCAGGATGCTCATCACACATACACATGTAATCCACAAACTGAATTCAAAATATAACCACGAATAAATAGTGTTTAAGTACTTTATTACATCGACTAATTGTCTCACTCATGATTGTCTATCTTATTCTTGCAGCGGAAGTCTCTAAATGACAGCGGAAACAACTAAACAGCAGCAGGCTTCATCTTCAACTCCACAGGCATGTTGACGGTAGTCCGCACGCCTAGTACTCCACATGTTCCTCAAAGTACTGTTCTCTTGTGGCTGATGTATATGTGGGAATGTAAGGGTGAGTACATGTCGTACTCAGCAAGTGTGAGAAAAATATGACATGTAGCTTACAACAAGGTGGGCAATAAAAAGGCTCATTGCAGCAAGCAAATTTTATTTCACAAACATGATAAAAACAGCAACTATTTCTAGGTGAAATAAAGCCCAATATATACAAATAAATCAGCAACATTCTTTCATCATAATGCACAATTTATCAAGTATCATCCAACCATTAATCTTTCTCAAATTCATCTCATGCTAATAAATATTCATAACCATCTCATATTCATATAGCCAAAACCAAACTCATTGTCATGACTCAAAACAGTCCCAAAACAAATCCCAATGACTATACCAAAACCATACCGAATAACCATCCCAAGTTTTCCCTTCTAATCATGGAAGTTGGCCAGGTTCTTGTGACCGGAAGCACGGCTATCATGATAGTTTTACACTCTACAGAGGTGGCACCACTTTACCCACAAGTTCGTGATTTCGTCACTCATCGGCGACTATAGAACCTCCATTATACCAGTACACAACCGTTGGTGTTTGACCAAGAGATCACAAAATAGCCTTTACAAAGGGGCTACTATATGTATGGACTCACTGAGGTTTCACCGGCAGGCTCGAATCACCATTCTCCCACCCACGGGCCCCCTCTTGTGCCATGCAGTTACCAGGGCAGTCCTCCTCGACTCCCATTCCCCACGCCATCCACGGTCCATAACAAGCTAGCAACACACCTAATTAATCGGATAAGCCGCACCCATACTTGGCCTTGTGGTGGCACTGTTTTCCTGGCATATTCTCGCATGAACCGGTCCTTAGATCTACGGCAAGTTCCACCATATCATCCAGCAACATTCACGAACCAATCTTGCCTAGATCTCCCCGATTCCATGCCCATTAATATCATCAAGATCTCATCATCATTATTCATATGAGTGCAGTAGCTAGACATGTTTTATTTCAGCTTCCCGTATCTTGTGAACTAAGCGAAACAAAAAGGAAAAAAACGACCATACCCGACTCATCAACTATCCCGGCGACAAGGATGGTTACATCAGCCTTCCACTCTTCATGTCCGAGACGAGGGACTTTCTTGAGGAGATGCTCTGGGTATAAGCTGCAGCAATTCAGAAATTCTTTGAGCTCCCTGGATGTGTGTCCTCCTTCCATTCCATCAGACCGAAATTCTTGAACTGAATGATTGGCCCATTCATCTCTTTCATTACTGATCTCAGCAAGGGGTGGCTCCTCCTCGAGTTCATCTTCTCCTTTCACAGTTTCATGAGGCTCCACGGGGTGTAAGCCTGCGTGAAACTCCTCCTGAAGTGCGTACCAATGCTGTTCTTGTGGATCATCCTCCATATCTTCCTCGAATGGTTCTACCTCTTCCGGATCCTCTTCCTCATGCATATAGCTATTGAATTCATCTTCATCACGAGGTTCCGTCTTCACTTCCTCCCAATATGGTCCATCGGACACCTCAATGGGGTTAAGAGCACTCCCACGTGGTGGTGGACGAGCTCTTATGCGTGCTGTGCTCCTGGTCACCGGCATCTATAAATAAGACATGAGAAACTTTAGAGAAGGAAGAAATAACTCCCAAAACTTCAGAAACTATGGAGAAAGAAGCAAAGGCGTTGCTGTCCAAAAGAAGAGAAAAGAGGGGCTGAAAATAGCACTTTGCGGTGGCTGAATTGACAAGAAAAGTGCAGCAGCAAGAAATTTTTGAAAATAGCAGTTTAGAGGGGTGTGCCTATGTGTTTTAGAGTGTCCATTCTACCTAGGCTTGTGTCCTACGGTCAACGTGGCTCCGATACCAATCAGCGACACCCGGTTCCGAAAATAGAACCAAGTGAATGCATATGTGTGCCCACGATGTTCATCACACATACACATGTAATCCACAAACTGAATTCCGAATATAACCACGAATAAATAGGGTTTAAGTACTTTATTACAATGACTCAATGTCTCACTCATGAATGCCTATCTTATTCTCGCAGCGGAAGACTCTAAACGACAGCGGAAAGTGACCTAAGACAGCAGGATCCATCTTCAACTCCACAGGCATGTTGATGGTAGTTCGCACACCTAGTACTCCACATGGTCCTCGAAGTACTCATCTCCTGTAGCTGATGTTTACGTGGTAATGCAAGGTGAGTACATGTCGTACTCAGTAAGTGCGGGAAAAGTATGACATGTAGCTTACAACAAGGTAGGAAATAAAAAGGCTCATTGCAGCAAGCAAATTTTATTTCACAAACATGATAAAAACAGAAACTATTTGTAGGTGAAATTTATCCCATCATAATCAAATAATTCAGCAACATTCTCTCATTATAATTCACCATTTCTCAAGTCTCATCCAGCCAGGAATCTTTCTCAAGTTCATCTTATGCTCAAAAATATTCATAGCCATCTCCTTTTCATATAACCAAAACTAAACTCATTGTCATGACTCAAAACAGTCCCAAAACCAATCACAATGACAATACCATAACCATACCGAATAGCCATCCCAAGTTTTCCCTCTAATCATGGAAGTTGGCCAGGTGCTTGTGACCGGAAGCATGGCTATCATGATAGTTTTACACTCTGCAGAGGTGGCACCACTTTACCCACAAGTTCGTGATTTTGTCTCCCGTCGGCGACTGCAGAACCTCCATTACAGCAGTACACAACCATCGGTGTATGGCCAAGAGATCACAAAATAGCCTTCACAAAGGGGCTACTAGATGTATGGACTCACTGAGGTTTCACAGGCAGGCTCGAATCACCATTCTCCCACCCACGGGCCCCCTCTTGTGCCATGCAGTTCCCAGGGCAGTCCTCCTCGACTCTCATTCCCCGCGCCATCCACAGTCCATAACAAGCTATCAACGCACCTAATTAATCAGCTAAGCCGCACCCATACTTGGCCTTGTGGTGACACTGTTTTCCAGGCATATTCTCGCATGAACCGGTCCTTAGATCTATGGCAAGTACCACAATCTCATCCAGCAACATTCACGAACCAAGCTTGCCTAGATCTCTCCGATTCCATGCTCATTAAAATCATCAAGTTCTCATCATCATTGTTCATATAAGTGCAGTAGCTAGACATGTTTTATTTCAGCTTCATGTATCCTGTAGACTAAGCGAAGTAAAAAGGAAAAAACGACCATACCCCACTCATCAACTTTCCTGGCGACAAGGATGGTTTAACAAAACTAGTAAACTCCTATAAAAGGGTGTCCCATCAAGTTTACTCAAGCATACAAGTTTTCGCAAACAAAACAGTTTCAATACATGGGATCAATATGGTCAAGGGGAACTTGCCTTGCTCCCATGGTTCTTGTTATTCAAGCATATCGAAATCTTGGTGCTGTAGTTCCTCGTAGATGGCCTCTTGAGCTTGTTCTTCTACTCACGATCACGCACATACACAATTTACAACAATCAATCATCATGCACAAACTTTACTCAAAATGCATTGAGGTAGATGAATGCAGATCCTATGGTGCTGTTATATTAAACCAGTTTGTATGTGTTCTTGCATTTTTTAACAGGCTTTCACGGGGTTTTATGATGAACAAGGGTGCTGGAATGAAGTGTGGACGTAGTGATGATCTTGACTCAAGATCTAGATCAATTCCACTGTCAAAAACCGATCAAAACACAATCTGTCCACACCTAAAAGTTTCTGTTTGAAGGGGGCGAAGAAAATGGATGCGTCGAAACAGCGACAACGTTGTAAGATTGGGAACGAAGACCTACCTCACTTCCTCTTGGTGGCAGGGCCTTCCTTCTAGCAATGGCAGCAGCGGGGAATTTTTCTATGGAAGATTAGGGCAGGACAGATCGTCGGCTCTTTTCCGGCGACGGCGAGGCGTGACGGGGCTCGACAGCGGGGCTCGACGGCGGGGCTCACCAGCAGGGCTCACCGGCGACTGAACTCCGGTGAGGGGGGGGCTCAAACTCGGCGAGTTGGGGGGCTAGGGCCTCCAAGTCACCGACTTGGGAGGGGGGAGAGAGGAGGGGGGCTGCAGCAAATTGGGGGTTTGGGTTCTATTTATAAGGGGGGAGGGGGAGAATCCTACTCTAATTGGAGCTAAATCCTAACAAACTTTTCCCCAATTGATTTGGTGCGGCAAAAATGGGGGAGAAATTCCCCAAATGTGGTAAAAATTCCCTTTTTTGGGGGGGATTGGGGAATTTGGAGATTTGGGGAAAAATTTGGGGAAATTGGAATTGGCTCATTTCAGCTATCTTTTTCCCATTCCCCACCATTTCTATGCCACTTACTCCATTTCTAAATTCCCCTCCCCATTTCTATGTCCCACTCTCAATTTCTACATTCCCCTGTCTATTTCTATGTCCCACTCTCCATTTCTACATTGCCTTTCTCCATTTCTATGCCCCATTCTCCATTTCTATATGCCCTTCTCCATTTATATGGTTCCTTCCTCCATTTCTATGGTTCTTTCTCCCTTTCTATATTTACTTATCCATTTCTACTTCTTTTATAATGCTTCTCTACATGAAAAATGTGTGCAATGCATGGGAATGAATTTTTACAGTGTTACAATGAGTACTTTGAGAACTATGCGAAGTACTAGGTGTGCGGACTACCGTCAACATGCCTGTGGAGTCGAAGATGGAGGCTGTTGTCTTTAGTCACTTTCCGCTGTTGTTAGAGTCTTCCGCTGCAAGAATAAGTTAGAGATTCATGAGTGAGACAATGATTCGATGTAATAAAGTACTTAAACACTATTTATTCATGGTTATATTCTGAATTCAGTTTGTGGATTACATGTGTATGTGTGATGAACATCCTGGGCACACATATGCATTCACTTGGTTATATTTTTGGAACCGGGTGTCACAGTCCTCTCCCTCGCTGCTGAGCCCACGTCGCCGTCCTCGCACTCGCCTCCAAGCGCGTGCACGTCGTCGTCCTCGCCTCCATGTGCCATCACTGTATGCTAGGTTTATGAACCTTGTGTTCAACTTTCATCCTTCACTTGCATTCAAGAAATGGTTACTATCTGGATGTAGCCTAGACGGGGGGTGGATATGCTTTTGAATGTTTTAACGGTTCGCTGAAACACTTAGTGAACAGATCAATTCTAGGTGTGCCGGACTAGTTCGGTATGGTGCGGACTAGTCCGGTATGAGCGTAATTAAAAGGTTAAAGTTAGACTTATTCTTACTTCAAGTATTTGTGCAGCGGAAAATAAATGACAACTCAAGTGTAATGAACTAAGAAACAATAACTATCAATTTTAACACTAGATGTCGATGTAAGTCAAATGAGTACTTGTAACACCCCAAATTTTGATTGAAAACTCTAAACCATGTTCAGAGGGGAATTTAAAAATTTTTGGACGTGTTGCATGTTTTGCAAAAATTCAAATTCAAACTGGAATTCAAATTATACCCAAAACAGAAAAGAAATGGAAAAAGAAAAAGGAAAACGGGAAAAAACTGGCCAGTGGGCCGAAACCGCCAGCCGGCCCAGCAACTCCCGCGCCAGCCCGCCCCCGCGCGCGCCGCGCTGCCTCTCACCGACGGGTGGGACCCACATGTCATCCCTAACCCCGCGACCCCGGACTCTCTCCCGCGCGCGCGATCGCAACCGATCGGGAAACCCGTCCCGTCGCCCGAATTCTGGACCCAGAGGACTCCAACTCGATCACAACAGACCCACCGCCCTCCCCCGGCTATAAAAACCCCCGATCCGATCAGTTTTCCTCACGCGATCGCCGATTTTCACTCCGGTGAGCACCGAGACTTCGCCGGTGAATTCTGGCCGATCTAAGCTCGGAAACTCTGATCTAACTCACTGGTTTTGATCCACCGCCTCCGGGGAACTTTGCAGGTGCAGAAAACTCGGAGAGTTACGGTGTAAACGCAGCGCCGACGAGCTTCGCCGTAAGATCACAGTTCTAGGCAGAATTCTCGAGGATCCGAAAGTTTCCGGCGAGATCGCCGCTTCCCGCCGCCGTGCGCCGCCGGCAGCGCCGCCCGCACTCGATCAGAGCGACGTGGCCGCATGTGTGCCGTTTATTTTAAATCGCACGGTAGACTTTAAAACCCCGCGTACCGGTTCAATCTTATAATCTCAGCCGTCGGTTTAAAATCGGACGGACCACGTCAGCCCCACATTATAAAGACTGGAATTCTTACGTGCTACCCCCTGGGGTTCTCTAGAATTGAGAGCTAGCCCCGGAAAACTTCAGATCTAGCCCCTGGAACTCCAGAAAATCATGTAAATCCATTTAAAAATCAGTTTTAACCCCTGGACTTAATAGAAATTAGGAAAAACACCTCTGATAAGTGTAGCTAGACCCCTGGAAATTATGAAAATAATATTATAGACCCTGTAATGGGTGAGTTCATTATTTTAGCCCTGTTTAGTATTTAATTTAGAAAATTGAATATGTAACTAGTGTTTAAAAATTAAAAAGGGCGACAAACATAATTGTCAAAATTTATTAAAAACTTTCTCAGTACTTAGAAAACTTTGGAGTGAGATAAAAATATATTTTTGGGCTGAAGTAAATCTGTTTTATCTATTATTCACATTTATAGTATAGGGACACATTTTTAAGTAAAGAATAGTTATAGAAAAATAGGGAAAATAATTATGAAATGGTCTACATCATAAGCCAAGGTCAAAATATGATTTTAAATTATTTAGGACCAGAACCTAATCTGTTTAGGTGATGTGTATTACTAATTTAATAATAAAATACACAATTATGCATAGGAATATAAATCTGAAAATATAGCAACTAATAAATGATAAATGGAGTTTCTAAAATACAAAGAATTCAGTTTAGGGTTGATAGAAGTTATGAAAGCACATATGGGGAAGAATAATACTTTTCATACACACTTTGTAGTAAAAAGGTGAAGTAGTTGAATATAAGAAATTTATTGGAAACCCATATAAATAGTATGTAAGTAATAAAGGTGGACACAAAAGTAGGAATCATATACACATGGTTAAAAGTGCATACAAGCCACAACTCAACACACATAAAGTAACCACAACACATATAATGGTAAAGAACTTTTATAAATATGAATGTGTGGTTTGTATGAAGTAAGAAGTGTGAACTATGTCTTATGATTGTTGTTCTTCTTTTGCTATGTGTGATGGTATGAAGTAGAACCTGCTCAAGAGCAAGTTATTCATTTCCAAGATCAGGACTACCAATTTCAAGAGCAGCAAGAAGGAGGCAAGTGTCCTTGACCACTTTGATCCTATGCTAGGATGTGTAGATAGAATTATTTGCATTGTCAAATGAAATATGAAACCCATGCTAGGAAAGTTTCCCTAGAATTGCATTACCTTGTTTCCTTGAAGCTTGGGTTGGGATTTATTTTGTCATGTCATTTATTTACATGCATATGCTTAGCCATGCTTAGAATGGGATGTTTGGGACATGAAATCATCAGTTTATATTACCATACTCTTGAATGAGACATTGTGAGTTATGTAGAGGTAGGGATCAAGGCAAGTTGGATGTCTTGGTTGTGTGCTGGGTGCACGAGACTTGGGTTTGTGTTTAGTACTTGCCTGGATCCTAAGGACCGGTTCATGGAGCATGTAACCCGGCTTTACAGTGCCAACCACATGCTGAGATGGGACAGCTTGGCCAATTAATTAGGTGTATCCCCGGCGTAGTATGGGTGTGTTGGATGGTGCGGGGAGTAGGTGTCAGCTGGACTACCATATGAACCGCAAGGCTCAAGAGGGGGCCACTGCAGCGGGGTTGGAGCCTCTTGTATGCTGTTAGGGGTGAAACCTCAGTGGGCCCACGCTCGTCGGGAATCCCTTTGTAAAGGCTTCGTAGTGATCTCTTGGCCACACACCTGGGAAGTGTGAATGTGGATCGTAGCCACTGGCATAACGGAGGTTCTTTTAGTCCACCCGGCAACGGGGGATGAAATCACTACTTGTGGGTACAGTGGTACAAACTCTGCAGAGTCAAAACTGTCTTGACAGCCGTGCTCACGGTTAAGAGCGGCCTGGACTTATTCATGATTAGAGGATTGATGGTTTTGGAAGTTAAGCGGGGAGCTTAACATTGGAAATGATGGTTATGGTTATTGGATTATGATGATGGGATGGGAGATTGGGACCATTTCACCTGTGTAGTAATGTAGGTGCTTAATAAGCTAAGGTGATAGGCATTAATTGCGTAGTGCTTTAACCATGAGTTCAACCTCTCCTTGTTCTAGCCATGCATAATATAATTTTCCCACACTTGCTGAGTACCATTGGTACTCAACCTTGCATATTTGTTGGTTTATATTGCTGCTCAGGTCAAGATAATGAGGTGGTGTATAATGACCAAGATTTTGGACCCGAGGAAGGATTTTAGGTTCATGAAGACCCCCGGGCAATGCCTGTGATGGAGCCCTAAATAATAATATTCCGCTGCTAGTTTATTTACTTGTGATGAACTTATTATTGTCCATCGAGACATTTATTTTGTAAAACTTACTTATATTCGACACCTGGCTTGTAATAAATGATGCTTCACTATTTGTCATCACATGTATGAGAAAATGATCCCGGAATACATGTGATATTAACTTGGTTGTTCTTCGGAAAAACCGGGTTTGACAGAGGTGGTATCAGAGCCAAGGTTGCCCGTAGGAACGTGGACCTAGGTAGAAATGGATGAATTTAAGGGCCCTATTTTCTTAAAAACTATTTTCCAAGGTGTGGGTGGAAAAGTGTTATTAAAGGAGTCATTTTCTTCATCTTACCCCAACTTTCATTCAAAATATGATTTTTATTTCAGAATTTATCTAACCTAATTTTAAATTCTTTTGTTTTAGATGGTTCGCATGATTCGCGCCGCTCGTAAGTCCACAGGAGGGAGAGTTCCCGTAGTTGCCCTTGCCGAAAGAGAGGAGAGTCGTCCAGTGACGTACCTTTCCTACGGATTGGCAGTAGGAGACTTGTTGCGCCGTCTTCGACGTATGCTCGAAGCCGCCGGCAATACGGGCAAGCTAATCATCCACTATAACTCCACCAGGACCATCCGTGAGAAGAGGGAAGAATGGAGTTCGGAGATGAGGATTATACACGAGAATCAGCTGCTGAAGATCCACCACTCTCCAGCTTGTCGAGCAACACAAGTTGACGCGGAGAGAGATGTCACCTGGGAGGCCATCACCTGCCAGAGTCACATCTATCGTCGCCACTTGGACAAAACGGAGTACATGTATGTCCTCCAACGTGAGAGTGGTACCACGGAATACAAATACCCACCGGTGCAGCAAGGGACTTCCCATGAGCACATGGACTTGTGCTTGGAGGATGCTGCTATGCTCAGCACTCGACTGCAGGAGTGTCAACAAGAGCTTCAGGATGTCCGAGACGCCCTGAAGGAAACGGAGGCGTTGCTGCGAGCTTGCTTAAAGGCGAGAGAAAGAGGAGATGGGAATGAACTGTGTGTCACCGTGAGTGATCCATGGACTCCTGACTCCCCGGATCGCCGAGCAATCAGGCGTCGTCGCACTTCTCCACCAGCAGCCTCTCCACCCAAAGCCGAGTCAGAAGGTAGCCGAAATGAGGAGGAAGATCCCGAGGAGCCAGCTCAAGAGGACGAGTAGTGTAGAGTCTTTCCCCTAGCTAGCAAGAGGTCGAGTAGTCGAGTCGTTACGTAGTTAATGGTGTGATAATGCTTGGTGTGTGACGTGAGTTGTGGAAGCCATGAGCAATTGTCCACAGCCTCGTCTTCAGATTGTTTTGCTTTGGTGTGTGAACCCACAGGAAATAATAGTACATTTATTTGGTGTGAGATATGAACCCTCGTAAAAGTATAACAAAGCTTCAACACTTCAAAGTACAAACAATTGAAAGTAGTAAGATGATACTAAATGATTTCAAATTGACATTGGTTGATTCTGCCAGATGGCCGGAAGAGGAAAAGGACGTGCTGCCAACCCCGCCAACAACAATGATGAGGCATGCAACCCTCATCTTTCTGAAGGCCAGGACCGGGGTGGTCGCCGTGAAGAAGTTGATCCTCTCCACCAAATGCTGGAGAATCAAAATCAGCTCATCCAGAACTTGACTCAAGTGGTGGCCAACTTGCATCAAGTTCCACCTCCACAAGCTGCACCACGCCAACCAAGGTTGACTGAGTTTCTAGGAACTCAACCTCCAAAGTTTGCAAGTGCTGCTGAACCCCTGGAGGCAGATGATTGGCTGAAGACCATTGAAAGTAAGATGAGGATAATACTATGCCAAGGGTATGAGAGGGTGCTGTTTGCCTCTCATCAATTGCAGGGACCTGCTGCTGATTGGTGGACCGCCTACGTGGCCGCCCATCATGACCCTGAGAACATCACTTGGGAAGAGTTTAAGCGTAGCTTCCGCAACCACTACATCCAAAGAGGTGAACTCAAAAACAAGAGAAAGGAGTTTTTGGGACTGCAGCAGGGAAACATGACTGTGAGGGAATACCTCACTAAATTTACTCAACTATCCCGTTATGCTCCACCGAGACATAGAGACTGATGAGCAGAAACAAGATTGTTTCGTGGAAGGACTTACCGCAGAGATGCAGTGTGCCATGTCCTCCAATGAGTATGAAAGTTTTCAAAAGATGGTGGACAGAGCGTTTGTGGTGGAAAGGAAGCTAAAGGCCCTGGAAAACGAGAATAAGAGGAAGGCGGGATGGTCACATCAGGCCTCAGGGAGCAACACCCGCCCACGTATGATGCAGCAACCTACGGGGCAGACGAGCCGTGCTGCGGTACCCTATTCAGCACCAAGAGGGTACAACCCAAACTACAGGCCACCCGCAGCACCAGCACAGCCGCAACGCCAGTTTGTGCAGCAGCCTCGCCCCGCATATCCACCTCGACCAGCAGTACAAGGACCCCCGAACCAACCCCAAGACAACAAAGGCCAAGCACCTAAGGTTGGGGTGCAATGTTTCAGCTGTGGTGAAGTGGGGCACTACGCCCATAAATGCCCAAAGAAGAAGCCTGCGCCGCCACAACAGCAGAATGTAGTGAGAAGACGGGTGAACCACGTCACTATGGAGGAAGCACAAGAGGCACCCGACGTGGTAGTTGGTAAGTTTCCTGCCAATTTACACCTTGCAACTCTGCTGTTTGATTCTGGTGCTACCCACTCGTTCATTGCTCAAGGGTTTGTTAAGAAGCATGACCTAGCAACCACACAAATGAACCATATGCTAGCCGTAAACTCTCCAGGTGGAGAAATAAGGACAAGACAAGTGTGTCCCAAAGTGAGCCTAGACATTAATGGGGTAGTATTTACTGCTAACCTCATAGTGATAGATTCACAAGGGATAGATATTATTTTGGGTATGGATTGGTTGACCAAACATAAAGGAATCATCCATTGTTCGACCAGAACGGTGGAACTAACTCACCCCAATGGAACAAGAGTAAAGTTCATAACGATACACGAGCCTAGGAGGGACATCAAATTAAATCAAGTGGAGGTGAAAGTTGAGGAAATCAGGACTATCAGGGAATACCCGGATGTTTTTCCGGAGGAATTGCCAGGTATGCCTCCCGACCGTGATGTGGAATTCGCAATTGAGCTAGTACCGGGAACAGCCCCGATATACAAGAGACCTTATCGAATGGACTCCAAGCAGCTAGAAGAGCTCAAGGATCATTTGAGAGAATTGACGGAGAAGGGGTATATTCGCCCTAGTTCCTCACCATGGGGAGCTCCGGTGATATTTGTGCCCAAGAAAGACGGAACCCAAAGGTTATGCGTGGATTACCGTGCTTTGAATGAGGTAACCATAAAGAACAAGTACCCATTGCCTCGCATTGAAGACTTGTTTGATCAGTTGAGGGGAGCTTGTGTGTTCTCGAAAATTGATCTCAGGTCGGGATACCACCAACTCAAGATAAGGCAATCAGATATTCCCAAGACAGCTTTCGTATCTCGGTACGGACTGTATGAATACACTGTCATGCCTTTTGGGCTAACCAATGCCCCGGCATATTTCATGTACCTCATGAACAAGGTATTCATGGAATATTTGGACAAATTTGTGGTGGTTTTCATAGATGATATTCTCGTCTTCTCCAAAGATGAAGAAGAACATGAGAAACATCTAAGGTTGGTGTTACAAAGGCTGAGAGAACACCAACTATATGCCAAGTTGAGCAAGTGTGAGTTTTGGCTGAAGAGAGTTCCCTTTTTAGGACATATAATCTCGGAGGGAGGAATCTCCGTAGATCCCGCCAAATCGAGGATATCCAGAAGTGGAAGACCCCTGAAAATGTCGTGGAAGTTCGAAGCTTTTTGGGATTGGCTGGATACTATCGACGGTTTATTGAGGGATTCTCCAAGATCTCGAGACCTCTCACCAAACTGTTGGAGAAGGGAATCACATTCACCTGGACGCCACAGTGCGAGACGAGCTTTCAAGAGCTAAAGAAGAGATTGACAACAGCCCCAGTGCTGGTTATGCCAGATATGCAGAAGAATTTCACAGTGTACTGCGATGCCTCTGGAAATGGGTTGGGATGTGTTCTCATGCAAGAAGGACATGTCGTGGCTTATGCATCCCGGCAGTTTCGGAAGCACGAGAAGAACTATCCTACACATGACCTAGAACTAGCTGCAGTGGTACACGCGTTGAAAATTTGGCGGCACTATTTGATGGGGAAGAGGACAGAGATATATACGGATCATAAGAGTTTGAAGTACATATTCACACAGCCAGATCTCAATCTCCGACAAAGGAGATGGTTAGAGCTAATCAATGACTTTGATGTGGGCATCAACTATCATCCCGGAAAAGCAAACGTCGTGGCCGATGCTTTGAGTCGGAAAGTGCAGGTCAATAAGTTGAGTTTGAAGGACATGCCTGCAGAATTGAAGGACGAGGTTATAAGACTCAATCTATGTCTAGTAAATAGTGGTGAAGCCATCGCCATGGAAGTGGACTCCACACTTGAGCGAGACATACGAGAGGGCCAAAAGAATGATGAGAAGATATAAGAGATCAGACAGCTCATTAAGGAAAATAAAGCTCCTGGTTTTAGAGAGGATGAACAAGGAACGGTGTGGCACGGGAAAAGGATCTGTGTGCCAGAAGTAAAGGAGATCCGTGAATTAATTTTGAAGGAGGCTCACGATTCTGACTATTCCATTCATCCTGGGAGTACGAAGATGTACCAGGACCTCAAAGGCAGGTATTGGTGGTATGGCATGAAGCGAGATGTCGCGGAACATGTTGCCCTATGTGACACATGTCAGTTGGTGAAAGCTGAACATCAACGACCCGCGGGATTGCTGCAACCACTCAAAGTGCCTGAATGGAAATGGGAACAAATCAGCATGGATTTTGTCGTGGGATTGCCTAGGACCCAATCCGGGTATGATTCAATATGGGTCATTATTGATAGGCTAACCAAGGTAGCTCATTTCATTCCTGTGAAAGAAAGTTACAGCGGATCCAAATTGGCAGAACTGTACATGTCAAGGATTGTGTGTTACCATGGAGTGCCAAAGAAGATAGTGTCGGACCGAGGGACACAGTTCACCTCGAGGTTTTGGCAGAAGTTGCATGAAACCATGGGAACCCATCTGAATTTCAGCTCTGCCTATCATCCCCAAACTGACGGGCAGACGGAGAGAACCAATCAGATCCTTGAAGATATGTTAAGGGCATGTGCGCTCAAAAACAATAGGAGTTGGGACAAGAACTTACCGTATGCGGAGTTTTCCTATAACAACAGCTATCAAGCTAGTATGAAAATGTCACCGTTTGAAGCTTTGTATGGAAGGAAGTGCAGAACTCCTCTATTTTGGAACCAAACAGGAGAAAGTAAAGTGTTTGGTCCAGAAGTGCTACAAGAAGCCGAAGCAAAGGTGAGGGAGATTCGCAACAACTTGAGGATAGCACAAACACGCCAAAAGAGCTATGCCAATGTACGAAGAAGAGAACTCGTTTTCAACGTGGGAGACTATGTTTATCTCAAGGTGTCCCCTATCAGAGGACTTCGTCGGTTAAAGGTGAAAGGGAAGTTGTCACCCCGATATATCGGACCCTTTCAAGTTTTGGAAAGAAAAGGTGAAGTGGCGTACCAACTAGAGTTACCGGTTCATCTATCGGACGTGCACGATGTATTTCATGTGTCACAACTCAAGAAATGTCTGAGGACGCCTGAAGAGGTGTTACCCATGAATGAAGTGGATGTAGCTGAAGATTTGTCTTATCCCGAGCAACCATACAAGATTTTGGAGACAATGGAACGCCTCACCAGAAACAAGAGAATCCGGATGTGCAAGGTGCAGTTGAAGCATCACTCAGAAGAGGAAGCTACCTGGGAACGGGAAGATGAGCTCAAGGCACAATTTCCGGAATTGTTTTCTTAGAAACACCAATCTCGAGGACGAGATTTCTTTTAAGGGGGGTAGAGCTGTAACACCCCAAATTTTGATTCAAAACTCTAAACCATGTTCAGAGGGGAATTTAAAAATTTTTGGACGTGTTGCATGTTTTGCAAAAATTCAAATTCAAACTGGAATTCAAATTATACCCAAAACAGAAAAGAAATGGAAAAAGAAAAAGGAAAACGGGAAAAAACTGGCCAGTGGGCCGAAACCGCCAGCCGGCCCAGCAACTCCCGCGCCAGCCCGCCCCCGCGCGCGCCGCGCTGCCTCTCACCGCCGGGTGGGACCCACATGTCATCCCTAACCCCGCGACCCCGGACTCTCTCCCGCGCGCGCGATCGCAACCGATCGGGAAACCCGTCCCGTCGCCCGAATTCTGGACCCAGAGGACTCCAACTCGATCACAACAGACCCACCGCCCTCCCCCGGCTATAAAAACCCCCGATCCGATCAGTTTTCCTCACGCGATCGCCGATTTTCACTCCGGTGAGCACCGAGACTTCGCCGGTGAATTCTGGCCGATCTAAGCTCGGAAACTCTGATCTAACTCGCTGGTTTTGATCCACCGCCTCCGGGGAACTTTGCAGGTGCAGAAAACTCGGAGAGTTACGGTGTAAACGCAGCGCCGACGAGCTTCGCCGTGGTTTTGCCTCGGACCTCGCCGCCGATCACTTTCCAGGACCCCCGAGCTCGAGAAAACCCCCGAGGTGAGATCCCTGACCTCCCCTCTACCGATCTAGGCCATAAGATCACAGTTCTAGGCAGAATTCTCGAGGATCCGAAAGTTTCCGGTGAGATCGCCGCTTCCCGCCGCCGTGCGCCGCCGGCAGCGCCGCCCGCACTCGATCAGAGCGACGTGGCCGCATGTGCGCCGTTTATTTTAAATCGCACGGTAGACTTTAAAACCCCACGTACCGGTTCAATCTTATAATCTCAGCCGTCGGTTTAAAATCGGACGGACCACGTCAGCCCCGCATTATAAAGACTGGAATTCTTACGTGCTACCCCCTGGGGTTCTCTGGAATTGAGAGCTAGCCCCGGAAAACTTCAGATCTAGCCCCTGGAACTCCAGAAAATCATGTAAATCCATTTAAAAATCAGTTTTAACCCCTGGACTTAATAGAAATTAGGAAAAACACCTCTGATAAGTGTAGCTAGACCCCAGGAAATTATGAAAATAATATTATAGACCCTGTAATGGGTGAGTTCATTATTTTAGCCCTGTTTAGTATTTAATTTAGAAAATTGAATATGTAACTAGTGTTTAAAAATTAAAAAGGGGGACAAACATAATTGTCAAAATTTATTAAAAACTTTCTCAGTACTTAGAAAACTTTGGAGTGAGATAAAAATATATTTTTGGGCTGAAGTAAATCTGTTTTATCTATTATTCACATTTATAGTATAGGGACACATTTTTAAGTAAAGAATAGTTATAGAAAAATAGGGAAAATAATTATGAAATGGTCTACATCATAAGCCAAGGTCAAAATATGATTTTAAATTATTTAGGACCAGAACCTAATCTGTTTAGGTGATGTGTATTACTAATTTAATAATAAAATACACAATTATGCATAGGAATATAAATCTGAAAATATAGCAACTAGTAAATGATAAATGGAGTTTCTAAAATACAAAGAATTCAGTTTAGGGTTGATAGAAGTTATGAAAGCACATATGGGGAAGAATAATACTTTTCATACACACTTTGTAGTAAAAAGGTGAAGTAGTTGAATATAAGAAATTTATTGGAAACCCATATAAATAGTATGTAAGTAATAAAGGTGGACACAAAAGTAGGAATCATATACACATGGTTAAAAGTGCATACAAGCCACAACTCAACACACATAAACTAACCACAACACATATAATGGTAAAGAACTTTTATAAATATGAATGTGTGGTTTGTATGAAGTAAGAAGTGTGAACTATGTCTTATGATTGTTGTTCTTCTTTTGCTATGTGTGATGGTATGAAGTAGAACCTGCTCAAGAGCAAGTTATTCATTTCCAAGATCAGGACTATCAATTTCAAGAGCAGCAAGAAGGAGGCAAGTGTCCTTGACCACTTTGATCCTATGCTAGGATGTGTAGATAGAATTATTTGAATTGTCAAATGAAATATGAAACCCATGCTAGGAAAGTTTCCCTAGAATTGCATTACCTTGTTTCCTTGAAGCTTGGGTTGGGATTTATTTTGTCATGTCATTTATTTACATGCATATGCTTAGCCATGCTTAGAATGGGATGTTTGGGACATGAAATCATCAGTTTATATTACCATACTCTTGAATGAGACATTGTGAGTTATGTAGAGGTAGGGATCAAGGCAAGTTGGATGTCTTGGTTGTGTGCTGGGTGCACGAGACTTGGGTTTGTGTTTAGTACTTGCCTGGATCCTAAGGACCGGTTCATGGAGCATGTAACCCGGCTTTACAGTGCCAACCACATGCTGAGATGGGACAGCTTGGCCAATTAATTAGGTGTATCCCCGGCGTAGTATGGGTGTGTTGGATGGTGCGGGGAGTAGGTGTCAGCTGGACTACCATATGAACCGCAAGGCTCAAGAGGGGGCCACTGCAGCGGGGTTGGAGCCTCTTGTATGCTGTTAGGGGTGAAACCTCAGTGGGCCCACGCTCGTCGGGAATCCCTTTGTAAAGGCTTCATAGTGATCTCTTGGCCACACACCTGGGAAGTGTGAATGTGGATCGTAGCCACTGGCATAATGGAGGTTCTTTTAGTCCACCCGGCAACGGGGGATGAAATCACTACTTGTGGGTACAGTGGTACAAACTCTGCAGAGTCAAAACTGTCTTGACAGCCGTGCTCACGATTAAGAGCGGCCTGGACTTATTCATGATTAGAGGATTGATGGTTTTGGAAGTTAAGCGGGGAGCTTAACATTGGAAATGATGGTTATGGTTATTGGATTATGATGATGGGATGGGAGATTGGGACCATTTCACCTGTGTAGTAATGTAGGTGCTTAATAAGCTAAGGTGATAGGCATTAATTGCGTAGTGCTTTAACCATGAGTTCAACCTCTCCTTGTTCTAGCCATGCATAATATAATTTTCCCACACTTGCTGAGTACCATTGGTACTCAACCTTGCATATTTGTTGGTTTATATTGCTGCTCAGGTCAAGATAATGAGGTGGTGTATAATGACCAAGACTTTGGACCCGAGGAAGGATTTTAGGTTCATGAAGACCCCCGGGCAACGCCTGTGATGGAGCCCTAAATAATAATATTCCGCTGCTAGTTTATTTACTTGTGATGAACTTATTATTGTCCATCGAGACATTTATTTTGTAAAACTTACTTATATTCGACACCTGGCTTGTAATAAATGATGCTTCACTATTTGTCATCACATGTATGAGAAAATGATCCTGGCATACATGTGATATTAACTTGGTTGTTCTTCAGAAAAACCGGGTGTGACAGTACTAGCACCCCTAATTCACAATTGAAAGAAGATTAAGAAGACACGAGACAAGGTTTTATCCCGGGGTTCGATTCCACCCAGGAATCTACGTCTTTGTTGAGGAGTCCACCAAAGACCGAGTCTTCACCAACCCTTCCCTCGTTGAATCACCACAAAGGCCGATTCAAATCCACTAACCACACACGGGGGTAAACAGTTGTACGTGGGGCATTCTCACAATTTGAGTGCTCCCACAAGATTACAGTGAGTAACTCTTTCTTCCACACACATACACAGAGAACAATGATTAGCAATTGTGTGAGAGAAAACAAACCAAGAGCTCAATGTCGAGAAGAACGATTCTCTCCTTGATCCAATCTCTAATCCTCAAAGATTTGATCTTTTTAGGCTTAGAATGAGTGGAGAGAAGTATTTTTTGTGCTCTTGGTGCGTGAGCCGGTGCTAGGGTTTGACTTTTTTTAATGTGTGGCCGTACACCTCTATTTATACAAAGTTTCTAAAAGTCCTGGCGGCCGGACTAGTCCGCTCTGTTCACCAGACTAGTCTGGTGTGCCGTGTACAATACACGTGGGGCATGCGGCACAGTGGAAACCCTAGTTTAAAGTGGTTACAGAAAGTTGAACGGACTAGTCCGTTCCAAGAGCGTACTAGTCCGGTGCAAGGTGAATGCCAGTTCCAGAGAGTTGAATGGACTAGTCCAATTTCTGAGCGGACTAGTCCGGTGCACCGTGTTGCGAAGCAACATAGAGTTGAACGGACTAGTCTGGTTTCTGAGTGGACTAGTCCGGTGCACCGTGTTGTGAAGCAACAGAGAGTTGAACGGACTAGTCCGGTTTCTGAGCGGGCTAGTCCGGTGCACCGTGTGTGTAGCAATAGAGAGTTGAACGGAACAGTCCGGTTTCTATGCAGGCTAGTCCGGTGCAACGTGAGTGATTAGGATATGTTTTAAGCCCTTACCACTAACAAAGATTTTGAGCTCTTGGGATGTGTCTCTCACACACATCCTTCACAAGTAAGTCTACATTGTGCCTGGTTCATGCATATGTCCTTTTCCTTCATCACTTCAATTTTTCACTTTTTGAGTGCACCAATCCTATCTTACACGAGTTAATCTGCATTCATCTCAACAAGTTCATTAGGATCTCAATTCGTTTGTCATCAATCATACAAAACCCACAAGGGAATGTCTAGATGGACTTTCAATCTCTCCCTTTTTGGTGATTGATGACAACTGAGATTACATAATTAATAATAAAATTTGATTTTCATAAAGTGTGCATATATGAGAATGACAAATTAGTAACAGGAACTTCTCACATATATGCAACCTTTATGGTGGGATGCCCTAAAGAGTGTGTGAAAAGAATGTGACATGCCACAGAAGATAAGAACATATCAAAAATAAAGGTAGTCCTAACATCAATATCGAACAAGCATCACACATCGAACGGAGTTTGAAAAAAAAGTACATGAAACTTAAAATACATGTCCATGATCACTAGTCCTTAAGGTTTACAAGAAGATAAAGCAAATAAGATTAATCTCAATCTCTCCCCGTTTGGCATCAAGGCACCAAAAAGGGAAAATTGAGTGGAATCACTCATCGCCCCTCTCTCCCGCACTCTCGGTCCTATCTTCATCTTCATGACCATGCTGAGGAGAAGGAGCGGAGACACCTACAAGCCCAAAAGACCTAAACTCTTGTTCAGTGAGTGGAGCCACCTCAGTGAAGTTTTCTTCAGAGTCTTCCGAAATCGGTGGTGATCCAACTAGCTCAATATCTAGCTTTTCACAGATGGCTTTAATGTTGGCCTTCATGTATCTTTGATATCTCTTTCTGGCCAAACTCTCCTTGTGTTGATTAACTTCAATTTTGCGACAGCAGCCAAAAATAGAGGAGAGCATCTTGAGCATACCACTGGAGGATTCTCTAGAGGGTGGAGGAACAGGAGTAGGTGTAGCGTCCGACGCCCTTGAGCCTTCATGAGCAGAGGGAACAGTGTAGACTCTAGGCTTCTGGGGATTGAGACCAGTGTGAGAGATATCTTTGACAAACTCAAGTCATGTCACCTTCTCGATCATGTACATGACATAAGGTGCATAGCCACAGAACCTATTTGGAGTGATAGAGATATTCACAATGTCATTGTAGATGTACTCAAAGACACTGAAGGTCATTTTCTTGCTTATTACTTTCATCAATGTCCTTAGGGTCCCTTGGATTGTCCCTGCATCTCCATCCTTTGAAGCTATGGTCTTTCTCAATATCCTGTTGAGCACGGCAAAGAATGGCTTCAAGTACTTGGTAGTAGGAGGTACATATGGCATTCTTGTATCATACAAGAATTCTAGCTCATTCTTATCCAAAGGCTTCAAGTTGTAAATGACAAGCTGACACAACCCCACAGTCTTGTCGAGCCAGGATCACGCTGAGGGGTGCTGCGTTGCACAGCACCGGATAACACACAGCAAAGGTACAAAGAGGAAGCAAAACTTTATTACATAAAGTGGTTTATGAACATTTTTACATCAAAATATGTCTAGTCTACACTCACGGGCGTAGACTACGCATCAAGTTCACGTTCAGCCCGTGAACGTGTCCTTGCTAGCACGCACGCACACTAACACGGCGGCGGGCACGACTCCCACTCGACAGGGTTCCCCTCCTGGGGTTCTGCCTCCTCCTCGGGAGCCCCTTCCTCATAGAACCCTGCAAAAGCTTCAAACACAAGCAGTGAGCAGGAATGCTCAGCAAGACTGACCCGTCTCTCCTAAACATGGAACTTCTACATGAGGGGTGTTAGGTTACATGAGGTAAAAATTATTTGCAAGGACTCGCCTAATTAGTGGAACCTTACTTTCAATTTTTAGCAGAAGGTTGTGGAGAACCTTACGCTAAGGCACATGAGAGAGCCGCAATCAAACAAGAAACACATTTTTCTCATGTACTTTGCCCAAAGTTGAAAGGAACTTTAATTAGCTTGAAACTACAGCAAATCATTAACAATCAAAGTCCATCTTTCAATCAGCAACATTTTACATGTAACTAGCCTGTTCTTTCTACGTCACGGTACAGTGAACAAGTGGTACTCACTGACCGCGAGGGACGGCGATTATAATCGATTTACACCTGCAGGGTTACCCGAACAACCCGTCATGTACGCCTGTACTCGATGTGGCCTACAATAACCATCACGGACATCGTATGCAACTACCTTTCACCCATCAGCCAAATGTTGAACCGGTCCAATCGTTCCGAGCAAGAGGTCTCTGCACGCGTATCTCAGTGCCGCCAGCCGATTTACACCTCGAGCTCTCAACCTACCCTCTGAACGACCAGCTATGCCTCAACACCCAGCTACCCGAGTTACATCGGTTTCCCGGTTCCCATATAGCCGGTAGATCTTCGGTACTGTTCTATCTTGTTCAACAGGCCCGCACATGGCTCGGTCCTCAATCTACACAAGCGGAGCTACAGCACACAGGCCCCAAAGTCCTGCCGCCCTTACTCTCCGCTCGGTCTCATTTTTCTTGCCATGTGTATCATGTGCTATCTCTACCTGAGTCGAGTGGCTCTAGCCTATGCTCGCGAGTAGTTCCAACTACACGACTTGTACTGATCCTACACTATTGAGGCGTTGCAGTAGCTAATCCCAACCCATGGCTTTCTTGGCTATGCAATTGGGTTTTCAAACAAGACTCTAGTGCAAGAAATAATGATACTCAAGTAAGTGCTCAAAACAATAAAAGTTTGTAAAAAGGTTAATGCAAACCGGAGCTTGCCTTGCTGCTCTTGGTCATAGGCTAGCTGCTCTTCCGGAGTAACGAAGTCTAGGACTTCGGGTTCCTCCTCGACCTTAGCGACTACATGATATAACATGTACATGTATTAATTTAAATGCATTTGAATTGAGTTTTAAACTTGTGAACCTTCTAAGTCTCACTAGACAGACTCAATGACTCTGAAATTTTTATTGTGGCTTGGTTACCACCTAGACAGAGACTTGGTCAAGATTTAGTTGCAGCAAAGCTCCTTTGAGCTCTCCACAAATAATTATGTCCTTGACCTTAATTGGAGCTCTTAGGGTGTTCTAGGGATTTTCCTGTAGCAAGCCATGACTTTCTGAAAACTAGATTTTCAGAGGGTTCTAATGGAATTGGTCTCACTTAATTTGAAGGTTCCTAACTAAAGATATAAGCTAAACAATTTCAGAGAAAATTCTGAAAATGTTTCTGAACATTTTCTATTTTCTCTGGAACAGTTCCAATAATCACACCATTAGGAGGATCAAAAGAGATCAAATGGATCTGTTATTTTTATGGTAGTTCAGGGATATTTTGGTGAACATCCCAGCAAAATTTCAGAATTTTCCTCCACAGGATTCTCCAGTTAAAATTCCAAAAATTTTAAATTTTGAGGAATTAATTCTGCAGAATTAAGAATTTTCATGATGTGAAACTTGATTTGCTGGAATGTACTCGAAGAGCTGAATCCAACAAAATTCGGTTCACTCGATTTGGAGGTTCCTAGCCAAAGTTATGTGGGTTTGAAGTTTGGACTAAAACTGAAAATCGAAGAAAAGTTTAAACTCCTGCCCGTGGGCCCCGCATACAGTGCTTCGTCTCCCTCCTCGCGCGAACTGCTCGGCGCCGGCTGTCTCCGGCGACCCTCGCCGGAATTGAGTTCCCGGCCATCCCCCGGCTCGAAACTCGCCGCCTGCCCCTTTTTCTGACCCCCTGGACTCGATGGTGGGCTTGCCAGCTGCCGGCGATGATCGGAAACCCGTGCGCACCGGTGACAGCACCTGCTAGGGTTCCGGTGAGGTCGGTTTTGCTCTCCCGTGCACCAAATCGATCGGGAATCGGGCGGAGAGCATCAGTGGAGCATGGGGAACATGAACCAAGGCTGGGTGGAAGCTAGAAATGCCGGCAACTATGCTCTCGACGGTGAGCCGAGGTACTCAGCCACGGCGGTGGGGAAAACGACCATATCACGGCCGATTCTTGATGGTTTTCTCTGATTCCAGTTCGAGCGTGGGCGCTAACATGTGTAGAATCCACTGGGTAACGGGCTTGACCAACCCTAGCGTGTAGAGCATGAATTTCACTCGAAGGTGAGCTCGGTTCCTATGAATTGGCCGAGAGTAAATTTGGAAATTCTCGACCGATGGTTGATCAATTGCCAAACGGCTTTCGGCTACTCCATCTGCATAAAATCATGCACCTTTCTTGTGTAGAGAAGGGGACGTGACAACAGCTGTGTCGTGCTTTCCACGAGAGCCCGATCGGCGGCGACGCTTGGTCCGCCGGAGAAGAGGTCCGGTGTAGCTCGAGGACGCCTGCTCACTGGCCAACACGGGGTCTAGGATGTTGCTCACGATCTCCCAGTGCCGTTATGCTGCGGAGGAGGCTGTGCTCGCGAGTGATCGGACTGATCAAGCGCAAGATCGAGAGGCGACGGGTTGCGGTGGAGCTCGGGTGGAAAAACAGGCCGAGCACGTTGGGAACTCGGGAGATAAGTGACGGGAACACGCCCGAGGGGGGGGGGATAAGAAGCCCGGGCGGCTGGTCTCCAGCTCGGGGCACACAGCAGGAGCTGACGCCGGCCGGCCCCTCGGTGGCGCGCGCGGGCTGCACCCGAGAACCGAGTGTTCTCTGTTTCAGTCGGTTTGATTTGAAGCAGTGGCTGACATGTGGGTCCCACTTTTAATTTTAACCTCTGAACTTAACTCCAATTCACTGTTGTAAACAGTAGTCCCCACAAAAGCCCATGGTGATTTGAATTATCTACCCTTGAGCCATTTGAATTGGTTAGAATTTAAATTGGGTTTGGTTTGAATAAATTTCAGCACATGTTCAGTTTGAAATTCAAATAAAGTTTGAATTTGCTCCACTTAGCTCATGTCAAGCTCAACTCCAAATGGAGTGAAAATTGGTGTGTGAGCTCACAAAAATGTGCTGAGTAAGAATATGCCTCCCACTTTTGAATTCATGGGATAAAAACAGTTTGAATTTGAATTTGAGTTCAAACTACCCTCTTTCTAGCTATACCCAAAATGACCTCAAAAATGTTTTAAATTTGGTTGAAACTTGGCATGGACATTCCTAGCAATGTGTAGGAGTTTTCCCAATGCCCAGCCCTTATATGATGTATGTGGGAAATGCCACTTTTGCATCTTGTGGGTTTGTTTTCTAATGAGCATGTTGATGGTTGTTACTTGCTCTTCAAATGTGTTCATCAACTTGCTTCAAATGAGGTGTGTGTGTGGTGATGAACACTTCAAACATGTGTCAAAAACTTAGGCCTTTACATTCCTCCCCCCTTAAAAGAATCTTGTCCCGAGATTATAAGGTGAAAATGAGAGAGAGGACGGTGGAAAATTACCGGATGTGCGACGTGAAAAAGTCGGGGTAGTTAGCGCGAAGAAATCTTTTGCTCTCCCATGTCGCTTCGTCCATGGAGTGATTACTCCATAGAACTTTGTGGAACCACAACGTACGGTTGCGTGTGGTTCAGGCCTTCTCGTCAATGATCTGAACCGGTTCCTCCCGATAGGTGAGATCCGGTTTCAGTTCTTAAATGTCCTCCAGCTGAACGGTAGTTGATAGCTTGAGACACTTCCTCAGCTGGGAAATATGAAAGACGTCGTGCACACCGGAAAGTGCTTCCGGTAATCTCAGCATGTATGCTACTGATCCACATCTTTCGGTAATCTTGAATGGACCGATGAATCGGGGTGCCAACTTTCCTCTCACCCCGAATCTGTTTACGCCCTTCACTGGGGACACACGTAAGTATATGTGATCCCCCACTTCGAATTGTAATGGACGTCTTCTCCGGTCCGCATATTTCTTTTGTCGGGATTGGGCGGCTTTTAGGTTCGCTTGAATCAGTCGAACCTTCTCCTCCGCGTTGTTGACAAGGTCAATCCCGAAGGTAACCCTTTCGCCAGACTCACACCAATTCAATGGTGTGCGGCATTTTCTTCCGTATAGCGCCTCATAATGCACCATCTTGATGCTGGCTTGGTACCCATTATTGTACGAGAACTCGGCTAACGGCAAGTGATCATCCCAATTCTTGCCGTGATTGATAGCGCAAGCTCGTAGCATGTCTTCTAAGATCTGATTTACCCGCTCGGTTTGCCCATCCGTCTGCGGGTGGTATGCTGAACTACGGATCAGCTTCGTCCCCAAGGCAGCGTGCATCTGCTCCCAAAAACGGGACACAAATAAAGTGCCCCGATCCGATATGATGGTACGGGGTACGCCGTACAAGCATAGGATCCGTGAGATGTACAGTTCAGCATACTTCTTGGCGTTGTAGTTGGTGTTGACCGGGATGAAATGGGCAACTTTTGTGAGCCGGTCGACGATCACCCACACAGAATCATGTTTTTGAAAAGTGGTGGGTAAACCGACGATGAAGTCCATGCTCACATCTTCCCACTTCCAGGCAGGAACGCCCAATGGTTGCAGCAGTCCCGGTTTCCGCATATGATCCGCCTTCACCCTTCACATGTATCACACTCGGACACGTACTTGGCGATCTCCCACTTCATCCGTGTCCACCAAAACTTGCTTCTGAGTTCTTGATACATTTTGTTGCTGCTGGGGTGAATAGAAAACTTTGATAAGTGAGCCTCATCAAAGTTTTTCTTCCATAACTCCGGGTTACGGGGTACGACGATCCGGTCCTTGAACCATAGGACGTCGTCTCCGTCCTTCCGGAAACATTTCAGCTCCCCAATGTCTACACGTCTCCACAAATGCGACATGCCCTTGTCATGTTTCTGAGCTGCCGCTATCTCTTCACAGATGGTGGGGATCAAAGATAGGTTGTAGAGAGCCCCATGTGGAATCTCATGTAGTGGTGGTTCACTTTCTTCCAACAGTGTGATGGTCAGATTGTTGACGTGCGACTTGCGACTCAGCGCATCCGCCACTACGTTTGCCTTGCCGGGGTGATAATGGATCTCTATTTCGTAATCCTTTATCAGTTCCAACCATCTTCGCTGCCTCATGTTCAGCTCCTTCTGAGTGAATATGTACTTGAGGCTCTTGTGGTCGGTACATAAATGTACGAGGTTACCGAGTAGGTAGTGCCTCCACATTTTTAGTGCAAGTACCATGGCAGCAAGCTCCAAGTCGTGATTTGGATAATTCTGCTCATGGTTTCTAAGCTGCCGTGATCCATATGCGACCACCCTTCGGTCTTGCATCAGCTCACATCCGAGCCCAATGCCGGATGCATCGCAGTACACATCGAACGGTTTTGTTGTGTCTGGCTGCGCCAAAACCGGTGCTGATGTCAGGTGCTTCACTAATGCCTTGAACACTGCTTCACATGCTGGACTCCAAACATATTTGGTAGCCTTCTTTAGCAGCTCCGTCATAGTCTTGGCAATCTTCGAGAAGTTTGGAATGAACCTCCGATAATATCCCGCGAGTCTGAGGAAACTCCGTACCTCGTGAACAGTTCTCGGCGATTTCCAATTCAGCACTTGTGTGATTTTACTCAGGTCTACAGCGCTACCCTCTGCTGAGATGATATGCCCGAGAAAAGGCACTTGCGATATCCAGAATTCACACTTGCTGAATTTTGCGTATAGCTTGTGATCCCGCAGCCATTGCAAGACTATACGCAGATGCTTCTTGTGATCTTCCTCTGACTTGGAATATACCAGTGTGTCATCGATGAAGACCACGACAAACTTGTCCAGCTCCGGCATGAATACCGAATTCATTAAATACATGAAGTGAGCCGGAGCGTTGGTGAGGCCGAAGGACATGACCAGGTACTCATAAAGTCTGTACCTCGTCGAGAAAGCTGTCTTTGGAATGTCCTCAGCCTGTATCTTAATCTTATGGTACCCGGATCTTAAGTCCATCTTGGAGAAGATCTTTGCTTCGACCAACTGATCAAATAACATGTCGATCCGTGGCAACGGGTACTTGTTCTTGATGGTTACGTCGTTTAGTGGATGATAGTCCATGCAAAGCCGCAACGTCTCGTCCTTCTTCTTCACAAATAATGCCGAACAGCCCCATGGCGAGGAGCTCGGCCTAATAAAACCCTGCTCCAGCAAGTCCGTTAGTTGAGTCTTCAGTTCAGCCAACTCCTTGGGCGCCATCTTGTACGGCCTTCGGGATATTGGCATGGTTCCATGTGCAAGTTCAATCTTGAACTCCACTTCTCTATTGGGCGGCATCCCCGGTAAATCATCCGGGAACACGTCAGGGAACTCTTGGACCACTGGAATATCTTCCAATCTAATGGTTGTGGATTGATAGACACTTGGAAGTTTTATTTCTGGACTGTTCAGAAATAAGGAATGAGATTCATGCACTTCTGAGTTCAAGTGCACAATTTGGAGGACGGTGTCTAAAACAGCGCTGTGGCGGGTTAACCACGATATCCCTAAGATGACATCGACCTTTTGTCTCTCTAAAATTATGAGAGACGTAGGGTATACTCCACCCTCTAAGCACAATGGCGCTTTTGGGACCATCATGCTTGCTGAAATTTTCCCACCCGGTGAACAGATCACATAAGGACTATCGGTGGGTAGTATTTGCAAGCTATATTTATCAATGAAAGCTTGGCTAATGAAGCTATGCGTGGCGCCTGAATCAAACAATACTATGGCGGGATGCTGGTGGAGTTGGAACATACCCGCAAGGATTGGCTCACCCTCCGGCACGTCCTCTATGGCAAGCTGGTGGACAGTGCCGGGCCTCGGGTTTGCCCGCCGCGCATTAGTAGGATTCCGGGGTTGATTCCTCCCCGGAAACTGCGGTGCAACTTCGCCGCCTTGCCTCTCCGGGCAACTGCTGGCGAAGTGTCCTGGACGACCACACTTGTAACATGTGGCTGCTGCTTGACCGGTGCTCGGGGGACGAAAGCCCGTCATGCGCTGCTGAGGTGCATACGCACGCGGCATCGCCCGCTGCTGCTGTTGTTGTTGCGGAGGTGGTGCTGGCAGTGCCAGCCTGAATGCCGTTGAAGAATACGGCCGACTGCGGAAGGGCATCGACCTCTGGGGTGGCTGCCAGCGTGGACCTGATGGTGGGCGATTCACCATCCGAAATTTCTGAGAAGGACTGCCTCCTTCTCCGCTGCTTTGCGGGGCGCTTCGTTTTCTTTCCGCCGCCGCTAACTCCTTGCCGGAGTCCTCCTAAACAATCGCAGCATCAATTATGTCGTTGAGGCTGCCGCGATTGAACATCGCCAGCTTGTCCTTCAGGAGCGGGTTAAGCCCCTGGTAGAAGTGGTCACGCCACTTCTCGTCACTATCGGCGTGATCTGACGCATAGAGCGCGAGATCGTTGAACGCCCTGGAATATTCCAGCGCGTTCCGGCTCCATTATTGCAGGTGTAAGAATTCCTGCGTCTTCGTCTTCATCAGACCCGGCGGTATGTGATAGGCCCTGAAGGCCGTCCGGAACTCCGCCCAGGTCATAACTCGGTCGGTGGGCTGTGAAGCACTGTAGTTTTCCCACCACGCGCTCGCGGATCCCTGGAGCTTCTGGACCGCGAACTGAGTCTTGCGCTGCTCACTTATTTGGAGCAGCCCGAACTTCATCTCTATCGCGTGGAGCCAGTTGTCCGCGTCGAGAGGTTCATCCACCCTTGAGAATACCAGGGGATGAGTCGCTAGGAAGTCGGAGTAGGAGCTCTGTCGATGCTCCTCACGGTCTTGACGTCTCTCTGGTCGAGACGTATTGACCATGAGAGTTTGCAGCAACTCCGTGTGCTGCTGATGAGAACCCACCATTGCCGCGACGATGTCGGCCAATGTAACCGTTGGCGGTTGCGGTGGCGGTGTTTGCTGTTGCTGTTGCTGCTGCTGTCCCGAGGAGTCCTCGGGTGGCTGTTGGGAGGTTTCTCCCCCTTGACTGGAACCCCCAACGTCTGGGTTGGCACGAGTACGAGTCATTCTGAAATTTGAAACAGCAGCGATCAGTACATGTCATACTTAAATTTCCATAGGCAACAGTAGGTATTGAAGTGACGCATGAATAATTTGCACAATATTCACATATATTGATAAAGCATAAACTTTATACAAGATACATTATTCTCGGTCTCCGAGAAGTCGTGCTCATGTCGTCACTACCTATACATACGCTACTGCCTACACGGCATGTCACCGATTACAAAAGTTTGGGTTACACTACTCTAGCTGCCCTACTTGGCAACCGTAACCCCCTACTCGGAGTAGAACTCGACCTCCTGTGGGTCGTTCTCCTCTGGTACCTCTACTGGTGGCTCCGGATCTACAACTTCTTCACCCATCTCGGGTTCTCCCATTGCCGGAAGACCCAAGACCACTGGTATGCCCAATACCGGAGGTACGAGGTCCTGCAATGCATGCACCTCGTCCATGGCTTGGTTGTAGTCTTCTTCCCAGCCTTGCCCTTCCTCAATAGCGTCGTTCTGCTCTTGAGCAAGGTCCTCATTCTGCTGGGTTAGAGTCTGCACCAGCTCTTGTAACGCTGCGATGTCGACACGGCTTTTCTTCTTCGCCTTCTTCAGACGATGCAACTGATTATGTTGTTCGTTCAGTTGCTTGATCGTCGGAAGGAGCACATTGCGGAGTGTGCTGTGGGCACTCTCGAAATGGTCTCCACGGCTTGTGCTCTCTTTGAGCCTTGCGGCGAGATGCTCCGTATGAACAGCTTGTCTGTTCATCACGGCCTTTCCCGCCCTCATTTGGAGGATGAAGTTTGCCTCCGCGGGGTTGTACCTTGGGCAACCCGGATCTGTTGCCTCCCGGTACCTTCCTTCCCACACGTGATGAGCCCATCCCTCCCCCGGAACGAGTGCGTATGGAGTGCCCTCCATAGTATTCACGTGTAGTTGGCAGAAACGTGACATGGTGTCACGTGCTGCCACTTGCCACATCCCCTCGGGTTGTCTACCTCTCACCGTGACGGTGAACGGCGCCCACACGGGTGGCGTAGGTCCTGCAGGAACCTCGACATGAATTATCCACGTCTTGTTTCCCTCCTTGCCTTCTTCCTTGGCGAAGTACTTCGGCATCTGGTTGTACCCGAAATATTGGAGCATCTGCCACAATGCTTCCGGATAGCCGCTGAGGTGAGAACAGTGAGATTCCACCCACCCGTTCTCGAACTGTTTATCCGCTGTCATCTGTAAAAACATATTTGAGAAACGTCAAATATTTATTTGAACAGTAAACCATTGAGTTATAACACAAAACATGTCATTGAACCCATAAAACTTGGAAACATAGTTCAAATTTAAACAAATTTGACTGCTGATCTGCTGTTCAACATGACAGCCCTGATCAGTTTCCATCTCAACCTGATTTAGGCTATGCTAAAGCAAAACCAATTCTGGAGCTCAACATCAAAGTTAAAGCTAACTTCAATAGCTTTCCATAAAGTATTTGCTTGGCCTAAGATCTGTCCTGGTTCAAAAGTTATGAGATGTCAAAGTTAACAGAATTTCTGGAGAAAATTGGACAGCACCCCCCTGCTTTAGGTACTGAGTTGATCCAAGAATTCCAGTTAATTCTGCTCCCAATCTGACAAACCTTTCTGTTACAAAGTTGTAACCCATATCATAAGCTTTCCACAACTACCTCACTTTCTATTTTTAGATTTTTATGCAGGAAGTTATGCTCAATTTACAGAGAGTTTACAGAGAGTCGTTGCTCTGCCCTATTTTCTGGACAGTTTCAACTGTACTGCATTTTTCGATTGGTTAGGGGATGAAACACCTCTGGATCTCAACAGAAAAGTTGTAAAGCTCTTCCAAAGCTTTCCATAAATGTATCATATTACCCCATCCTCGACAGAACTCAACCCCTAACCTCTGATTAACTTCAGCCTTGTTTCAGCTGAAAACAGGGGACTCTATCCTTAGTCTCCTATAAGTTGAAAACTTGTTTACTTTGAATATCCTGATTAAGGGAAGGAGTTACATCAAGTTTTACTGCTTTGGATTAAAAACCTTCAAGTTTTAAAATGAAGTTGTTCATTTAGTGGGGAGTGACGTTGATGCGTCACAGGAGCATGTTGGTACAACGTCCTCACAAAGAAAAACCTATACCGGACTTAGCCGGCTTCATTAATTCAGTGGCACTAAACGTCACTCGCACACGTATGCTACACGTCTACCGTTTCGTAGTTAGACTACCTGCAGATAACTCAAGCAATCGTCAGACTCAGCTGCACACCGAGCCTGGTATCCATACAGTTCGTACACCCGGCCGTCATCACTCGCCCAGATGTTCTCAAGCCAAACACGCCTTGAGTTACGTGTTCACGTTTCAGACCACGTGACGGGGTCTCCCAAATTGCACCACGCACGCCAGGGACAGACGTTGCTCGAATGCCCCAAACGACATGAAGAGTCGTAGGGGATATCAAAGCGGGTCGGGTTACCTGCCACCCGTGGGGCTCCACCCTTCAGCTTGTGCGCACTGGTGGACAGCGCTTACGTGCATCCCCCAAGACTTAAAGCGTCACGAGATGCACGATTTTCCGACATAAGCAAATAGGTTAGTATGCCACTTTCTATACACTAATAACATCCTTATATGGGCTACTAACTCGTTCCTCACTGGATTTTTGAAAAAAATGACCTTTTTAGTGCGTTAAACCTCAAGTGAGCTCTGATACCCACGCTGACACGACCCCATGGTCTTGTCGAGCCAGGATCACGTTGAGGGGTGCTGCGTTGCACAGCACCAGATAACACACAGCAAAGGTACAAAGCGGAAGCAAAACTTTATTACATAAAGTGGTTTATGAACATTTTTACATCAAAATATGTCTAGTCTACACTCACGGGCGTAGACTACGCATCAAGTTAACGTTCAGCCCGTGAACGTGTCCTTGCTAGCACGCACGCACACTAACACGGCGGCGTGCACGACTCCCACTCGACGGGGTTCCCCTCCTGGGGTTCCCCTCCTGGGGTTCCGCCTCCTCCTCAGGAGTCCATTCCTCATAGAACCCTGCAAAAGCTTCAAACACAAGCAGTGAGCACGAAGGCTTAGCAAGACTGACCCGTCTCTCCTAAACATGAAACTTCTACATGAGGGGTGTTAGATTACATGAGGTAAAAATTATTTGCATGGACTCGCCTAAATAGTGGAACCTTACTTTCAATTTTTAGCAGCAGGTTGTGGAGAACCTTACGCTAAGGCACATGAGAGAGCCGCAATCAAACAAGAAACGCATTTCTCTCATGTACTTTGCCCAAAGTTGAAAGGAACTTTAATTAGCTCGATACTACAGCAAATCATTAACAATCAAAGTCCATCTTTCAATCAGCAACATTTTAACATGTAACTAGCCTGTTCTTTCTACGTCACGGTACAGTGAACAAGTGGTACTCACTGACCGCGAGCGACGGCGATTATAATCGATTTACACCTCCAGGGTTACCCGAACAACTCGTAATGTACGCACGTACTCGATGTTGCCTACAACAACCATCACAGACGCCGTACGCAACTACCTTTCACCCATCAGCCAAATGCTGAACCGGTCCAATCGTCCCGAGCAAGAGGTCTCTGCACGCGCATCTCAGTGCCGCCAGCCGATTTAAACCTCGAGCTCTCAACCTACCCTCTGAACGACCATCTATGCCTCAACACCCAGCTACCCGAGTTACATCGGTTTCCCGGTTCCCATATAGCCGGTAGGTCTTCGGTACTGTTCTAGCTTGTTCAACCGGCCCGCACACGGCTCGGTCCTCAATCGACACAAGCGGAGCTACAGCACACAGGCCCCAAAGTCCTGCTGCCCTTACTCTCCCCTCGGTCTCATTTTTCTTGCCATGTGTATCATGTGCTATCTCTACCCGAGTCGAGTGCCTCTAGCCTATGCTCGCGAGTAGTTCCAACTACTCGACTTGTACCGAACCCTACACTATCTTAGCATTGCAGTAGCTAAACGGGTTTTTCAATCCTAATCCCAACCCATGGCTTTCTTGGCTATGCAATTGGGTTTTCAAACAAGACTCTAGTGCATGAAATAATGATACTCAAGTAAGTGCTCAAAATAATAAAAGTTTGTAAAAAGGTTAATGCAAACCGGAGCTTGCCTTGCTGCTCTTGTTCGTAGGCTAGCTGCTCTTCTGGAGTAATGAAGTCTAGGACTTAGGGTTCCTCCTCGACCTTAGCGACTATATGATATAACAAGTACATGTATTAATTTAAATGCATTTGAATTGAGTTTTAAACTTGTGAACCTTCTAAGTCTCACTAGACAGACTCAATGACTCTGAAATTTTTATTGTGGCTTGGTTACCACCTTGACAGAGACTTGGTCAAGTTTTAGTTGCAGCAAAGCTCCTTTGAGCTCTCCACAAATAATTATGTCCTTGACTTTAATTAGAGCTCTTAGGGTGTTCAAGGGATTTTCATGTGGCGGACCGGAATCCGCTCATCCAGGATCTGTAAGGGCCTCAGTTTTTGACACATATTTGAAGTGTTCATCACCATACACACACACCTCATTTGAGGAAAGTTGATGAACACAAATGAAGAGCAAGTAACCAACATCAACATGCTCATTAGAGAACAAACTCACATATTGCAAAAGTAGTATTTCCCACATGTGATATAGAGGGGCTGGGCATATGAAAACTCCTACACATTGCTAAGGATGTCCCTGCCAAATTTAACCCAAATTCAAAACCTTTTTGAGGTCATTTTGGGTATAGCTAGAAAGAGGGCAGTTTGAAACCATATTCAAATTCAAACTGTTTTTATCCCATGAATTCAAAAGTGGGAGGCATATTCTTATTCAGCACATTTTTGTGAGCTCACACACCAATTTTCACTCCATTTGGAGTTGATCTTGACATGAGCTATGTGGGGCAAATTCAAACTTTATTTGAATTTCAAACTGAACATGGGCTGAAATTCATTCAAACCAAACCCAATTTGAATTCTACTCAATTCAAATGGCTCATGGGTGAATAATTTGAATCACCATGGGTATTTTGGGGCTCATTGTTTACAACAGTGATTAGGAGTGAATTTCAGAGGTTAAAACACCGGGTGGGACCCACATGTCAGCCACAGAGAGGATTCAGCCGACTGAGACTTTTCTCACTCGGGTCGCCGAGCCGCCGCTGCGATCGCCACCGAGGGGAGCCGCCGCGCCAGCAGCTGCTTGGCCACGCGCGGGCGTGAGGCGGTTTAGAGCCTTCTTAAGGCGTCTCCCCCCTCCTCGGCCGAAGCCTCGCCAGTTTCTTCCCCCTCAAGAACACAGTGCCGGCAAACTCCTTCCGCCGCTTGGAACCGATCGGGAGTGCCGATCACAGCCTTCCCGTCCCCTCCAGAGCTACGGCAAGGTACTAGGAACTCTTCTCCTTCCTCCCCGTTGCTAAAACTCAGCTGAAACCGATTGATCTCGGCTATACCGAAAGATAAATTCGGTGACTTAAAACCGCCGCACCTCGGGCTCCCGTGGACAGCCCAACCGGGGCGTTGTCACGCCTGAGCCAAGGCACCCTTGGATGCGCTGGTGACCGGTGCTGCTCACCCCCGAGCCATAGCCCGAGTGTTTGCTCACCTGCGGCGAATTTCCAGTTTCCCCTTTCTATGTGCAGAACGACCTTCGGGTGCGGTTCCGTCGAATTCGTACTCTAGAAAGGATTAGACGGCCTCAATCCGCTCTCACGCAAACTAGACATTCCTTCACAACCTTTGGCCGTAGAACCTCTGCAACCGGCGTATTTCGAGGTTTACCAACGGCGGAGCAAGCGGGAGGCATCGAGCGCACGGTGAGGACCTACTTCGGGCCTCCCCCGAGCAGCCTCAAGCTCATGTCGACCTTCCCTGAGGTCCACTGATGCTTCCCGACCGGTTGCCCGAGTAGTTGAGGTGCTAGGGAAGTCAGCCGACACGGCCGAAGTCTTTCCGAGGTGGCGGCTCGTCGTCGACCATGCACCAGCCATTGTCATGACGAGCTGACCCCAGAATCCTGTTCCCCGAGTGAAAGTAGGTAGGGGCAGCCAAGATCGTGAAGTTTGGAGCTCCACAGAAGCTGCCGGCGAGGTCCCCCGGCGGCAGAGCACGGGCGGCGGGAGGTAGACGAAGGGGGTGGACCCTAGCTGTCAGCGGGAGATATTTTAAATCGGGATCGGGCTGCAGCCGGGATCTGGTGTGCTGGCGTGAAAATAAACTGTGGGCCTCAGTGTGCTGACGCCTCCACGCCCAACACGTGTTCCCGCGGGCCCCGGCAGATTTAAACTTTGTCCCCGATTTTCAGATTTCCATTCAAACTTCAAATCCTCATTACTTTGTCTAGAAAGCTCCAAATCGAGTGAACCAAATTTTGTTGGATTCAGATCTCTGAGTACTTCCCAGCAAATCAAGTTTCACTTCATGAAAACCCTTATTTCTCCAGAATTAATTCCTCAAAGTTTAAAATGTTTGGAATTTTAACTGGAGAATCCTTTGGATGAAAATCCTGAAATTTTGCTGGAATGTTCACCAAAATATCCCTGAACTACCATAAAAATCGCAGACCCATTTGAGCTCATTTGATCCACCTAATGGTGTGATTAGTGAAACTGTTCCAGAGAAAATAGAAAATGTTCAGAAACATTTTCAGAATTTTCTCTGAAATTGTTTAGCTCATATATTTAGTTAGGAACCTTCAAATTAAGTGAGACAAACTCCATTAGAACCCTCTGAAAATCTAGTTTAGAAAGTCATAGTTTGTTCCATGAAAATCCCTAGAACACCCTAAGAGTGCCAATTAAGGTTAAGTACATAATTAATTGTGGAGGGCTCAAATGAGCTTTGCTGCAACTAAATCTTGACCAAGTCTGTATTTAGGTTGTAACCAAGCCACAGTAAAAGTTCCACAGTCATAGAGTCTGTCTAGTGGGACTTAAAAGCTTCACAAGTTCAAACTTAATACAAATGCATTTAAATTGATACATGTACTTCTTCTATCATGTAGTCGCTAAGGTCGAGGAGGAACCCGAAGTCCTAGACTTCGTTACTCAGGAGAAACTGCTAGCCTACGACCAAGAGCAGCAAGGCAAGCTCCGGTTTGCATTAACTTTTACAAAGTTTTATTGTTTTGAGCACATACTTGAATACCTTATTTCTTGCATTAGTCTTGTTTGGAAACCCAACTGCATAGCCAAGAAAACCATGGGTTGGGTTTAGGATTGCAAACCCCGTTAGCTACTGCAATGCTAAGATAGTGTAGGATTTGGTACAAGTCGAGTAGTTGGAACCACTCGCGAGCATAGGCTAGAGGCACTCGACTCGGGTAGAGATAGCACATGATACACATGGCAAGAAAGATGAGACCGAGCGGAGAGGAAGGGCAGCAGGACTTTGGGGCCTGTGTGCTGTAGCTCCACTTGTGTCCATTGAGGACCGAGCCGTGTGCGGGCCTGTTGAACAAGCTAGAACAGTACCGAAGACCTACCAGATATATGGGAACCGGGAAACCGATGTAACTCGGGTAGCTGGGTATTGAGGCATTGCCCGTCGTTCAGAGGGTAGGTTGAGAGCTCGAGGTGTAAATCGGCTGGCGGCACTGAGATGCGCGTGCAGAGACCTCTTGCTCGGGACGATGGGACCGGTTCAATATTTGGCTGACGGGCGAAAGGTGGTTGCGTACGGCGTCCGTGATGGTTGTTGTAGGCAACATCAAGTATGGGCGTACGTGACGGGTTATTCGGGTAACCCTGCAGGTGTAAATCGATTATAATCGCCGTCCCTCACGGTCAGTGAGTACCACTTGTTCACTGTACCGTGACGTAGAAAGAACAGGCTAGTTACATGTTAAAATGTTGCTGATTGAAAGATGGACTTTGAGTGTTAATGATTTGCTGTAGTTTAGAGCTTATTAAAGTTCTTTTCAACTTTGGGCAAAGTACATGAGAGAAATGCGTTTCTTGTTTGATTGCGGCTCTCTCATGTGCCTTAGCGTAAGGTTCTCCACAACCTGCTGCTAAAACTTGAAAATAAGGTTCTACTAATTAGGCGAGTCCTTGCAAATGATTTTTACCTCATGTAACCCATCACCCCTCATGTAGAAGTTCCATGTTTAGGTGAGATGGGTCAGACTTGCTGAGCCTTCGTGCCCACTGCTTGTGTTTGAAGCTTTTGCAGGGTTCTATGAGGAAGGGACTCCCGAAGAGGAGACGGAACCCCAGTAGGGGAACCCCATCGACCGGGAGTCGTTCACGCCGCAGAGTTAGTGTGTGTGTGTGCTAGCAAGGACACGTTCAAGGGCTGAACGTGAACTTGATGCGTAGTCTACGCCCGTGAGTGTAGACTGGACATATTTTGCTGTAAACATGTTCATAAGCTACTTTATGTAATATAAACTTTGCTTCCGCTTTGTACCTTTGATGTGTGTTATCCGGTGCTGTGCAACACAGTACCCCTCAGTGTGATCCTGTCTCGACAAGACCGTGGGGTCGTGTCAGCGCTGGTATCAGAGCTCGCTTGAGGTTTAACGCACTAAAAAGGTCATCTTTTTCAAAAAAATCCAGTGAGGAACGAGTTAGTAGCCCATATAAGGATTCTATTAGTGTACAGAAAGTGGCATACTAACCTATTTGTCTATGTCGGAAAATCGTGTACCTCGGGACGCTTCATGTCTTGGGGGTGCACGTAAGCGCTGTCCACCAGTGCGCACAAGCTGAAGGGTGGAGCCCACGGGTGGCAGGTAACCCGACCCGCTTTGATATCCTCTACGACTCTTCATGTCATTTGGGGTGTTCGAGAAACGTCTGTCCCTGGCGTGCGTGGTGCAATTTGGGAGACCCCGTCACGTGGTCTGAAACGTGAAAACGTAACTCAAGGCGTGTTTGGCTTGAGAACATCCGGGCGAGTGATGACGGCCGGGTGTACGAACTGTATGGATTCCGGGCTCGGTGTGCAGCCGAACCTGACAATTGCTTGAGTTATTTGCAGGTCATCTGACCACAAAACGGTAGACGTGTAGCATCCGTGTGCGAGTGACGTTTAGTGCCACTGAACTAACGAAGCCGGCTAAGTCCGGTATAGGTTTTTCTTTGTGAGGACGTAGTACCGACATAAGCTGGTGATGCATCAACGTCACACCTAATTAAATGAACAACTTCATTTAAAACTTGAAGGTTTTGATCCAAAGTAGTAAAACTTGATGTAACTCCTTCCCTTGAACAGGATATTCAAAGTTAACAAGTTTTCAACTTATAGGTTGTTAAAGACAGAGCACTCTGTTTTCAGCTGAATCAAGGCTGAAGTTAATCAGAGGTTAGAGGTTCAGTTCTTTCGAGGTTGGGGTCATATGATACATTTCTGGAAAGCTTTGTAAAAGCTTTACAACTTTTCTGTTGTGGTCCAGAGGTGTTTCATCCCTTAACCAATCGAAAAATGCAGTAGAGTTGAAACTGTCCAGAAAACAGGACAGAGCAAAGACTCTCTGTAAACTCTCTGTAAATTGAGTATAACTTCCTGCATAAAAATCCAAAAATAGAAAATGAGGTAGTTGTGGAAAGCTTGTGAGATGGGTTACAACTTTGTAACAGAAAGTTTTGTCAGATTAGGGACATAATTAACTGGAATTCTTGGATCAAATCAGTACCTAAAGCAGGGAGGTGCTGTCCAGATTTCTCCAGAAATTCTGTTAACTTAACATCTCATAACTTTTGAACCAGGACAGATGTTAGGCCAAGCAAATGATTTCTGGAAAGCTATTGAAGTTAGCTTTAACGTTGATGTTGAGCTCCAGAATTGGATTTGCCTTTAACATGGCCTAAATCAGGTTGAAATGGAAACTGGTCAGGGCTGTCATGTCGACAGCAGATCAGCAGTCAAATTTGTTTGAATTTGAACTGTATTTCCAAATTTTGTGGGTTTAATAACATGTCCTATGTTATAAATCAATAGTTTAATGTTTAAATAAATATTTGACATTTCTCAAATATATTTTTACAGATGACAGCAGACAAGCAGTTGGAGAACGGGTGGGTGGTGTCACACTGTTCTCACCGCAGCGGCTATCCGGAAACATTGAGGCAGATGCTTCAATATTTCGGATACGACCAGATGCTGCAGTACTTCGCTAAGGAAGAAGGCGAAGAGGGGAACAAGACGTGGACAATCTATGTCGAAGTCCCTGCAGGACCTACGCCACCTGGTTGGGTGCCGTTCACCGTCACGGTGAGAGGTAGGCAACCGGAAGGGATGTGGCAAGTGGCAGCCCGTGACACCATGTCACGTTTCTGCCAACTGCACGTGCAGGCTATGGAGGGCACTCCATACGCGCTCGTTCCGGTGGAGGGACGGGCTCAGCATGTGTGGGAAGAGAGGTACCTGGAGGCAACGGACCCGAGTTGCCCAAGGTACAACCCGCGGAGGCAAATCTCAGCGTCCACATGAGGGCGGGAAATGCCGTGATGGACAGCCAAGCTGTTCATACGGAGCATCTCGCCATGAAGCTCAAGGAGAGCACGAGCCGTGGAGACCATTTCGAGAGTTCTCACAGCGCACTCCGTAATGTGCTCCTTCCGACGATCAAGCGACTGAATGAACAACACAATCAGTTGCATCGTCTGAAGAAGGCAAAGAAGAAGAGCCGTGTCGACATCACGGCGTTGCAAGAACTGGTACAGAATCTGACCCAGCATAACGAGGACCTTACTCAAGAGCGAGACGACGCTATTGAGGAAGGACAAGGCTGGGAAGAGGACTACAACCAGGCTATGGACGAGGTGCATGCATTGCAGGACCTCGTACCTCCGGTATTGGGCATACCGGTAGTTTTGGGCCTTCCAGCAATGGAAGAACCCGAGATGGGAGAAGAGGTGGTAGATCCAGAGCCACCCGCAGAGGTACCGGAGGAGTACGACCCACAGGAGGTCGAGTTCTACTCCGAGTAAGGGTTTACAGTGGCCAAGTAGGGCAGCTAGGGTAGTGTAACCCAACTTTTATAATCGGTGACATGTCGTGTAGGCAGTAGCGTATGTATAGGTAGTGATGACATGAGCACAACTTCTCAGAGAACCGAGAACAATGTATCTTGTATAAAGTTTATGCTTTATCAATATATGTGAATGTTGTGCAAATTATTCATGTGTCACTTCAATACCTACTGTTGCATATGGAATTTTAAGTATGACATGTGCTAATCGTTGCTGTTTTGAATTTCAGAATGACGCGTACTCGTGCCAACCCGGATGTTGGGGGTACTAGTCAAGGGGGAGAGACCTCCCAACAGCCTCCCAAGGACTCCTCGGGACCGCAGCAGCAACAGCAACAACAGCAACAGCAAACACCGCCACCGCCACTGCCAATGGTTACATTGGCCGACATCGTCGCGGCAATGGCGGGTTCACATCAGCAGCACACGGAGTTGCTGCAGACTCTAATCGCAAATACGTCTCGCCCAGAGAGACGTCAAGATCGTGAGGAGCGTCAACAGAGCTCCTACTGCGACTTCCTGGCGACTCATCCCCCTGTATTCTCAAGGGCGGATGAACCTCTTGACGCGGACAACTGGCTCCGCGCAATAGAGATGAAGTTCGGGCTGCTCCAGATAAGTGAGCAGCGCAAGACTCAGTTCACGGTCCAGCAGCTCCAAGGATCCGCGAGTGCGTGGTGGGCCAACTTCTGTGCTTCACAGCCCACCGACCGAGTAATGACCTGGACGGAGTTCCGGACGGCCTTCAGGGCCTATCACATACCGCCAGGCTTGATGAAGAGGAAGACGCAGGAGTTTCTACACCTGCAGCAAGGGAGCCGGAACACGCTGGAATACTCCAGGGCGTTCAACGATCTCGCGCTCTACGCGTCGTATCACGCAGATACCGACGAGAAGCGGCGGGACCACTTCTACCAGGGGCTTAACCCGCTCCTGAAGGACAAATTGGCGATGTTCAATCGCGGCAGCCTCAACGACATCATTGATGCTGCGATTGTTCAGGAGGACTCCGGCAAGGAGTTGGCGGCGGCGGAGCGAAAGCGAAGCGCGCCGCAGAGCAACGGAGAAGGAGGCGGTCCTTCTCAGAAGTTTCGGATGGTGAATCGCCCACCATCAGGTCCACGCTGGCAGCCACCCCAGAGGTCGATGCCTTTCCGCAGTCGGCCGTACTCTTCACCGGCATTCAGGCCGGCACTACTAGTACCACCACCGCAACAACAACAGCAGCAGCGGACGATGCCGTGTGCGTATGCACCTCAGCAACGCATGCCGGGCTTTCGTCCCCCGAACACTACACCAGCAGCGGCCACATGTTACAAGTCTGGTCATCCAGGACACTTCGCGAGCAGTTGCCCAGAGAGGCAAGGCGGCAGAGTTACACCACCGTTTCCGGGGAGGAATCAACCCCGGAACCCTACTAATGCGTGGCGAGCAACCCCTAGGCCCGGCACCGTCCACCAGCTTGCCATAGAGGACGTGCCGAAGGGGGAGCCAATCCTTGCGGGTATGTTCCAACTCCACCAGCATCCCGCCATCATATTATTTGATTCAGGCGCCACGCATAATTTTATTAGCCAAGCTTTCATTGCTAAACACAGCTTGCAAATACTACCCACCGATAGTCCATATTTAATTTGTTCACCGGGTGGGAAGATTTCAGCAAGCGTAATGGTTTCCAAAGCACCATTATGCTTAGCGGGTAGAGTCTACCCTATTTCTCTCATCATCTTAGAGGGACAAAAGGTCGATGTCATCCTAGGGATGTCGTGGTTAACCCGCCACGGCGCTGTTTTAGACACCGTCCTTCGAGTCGTACACTTAAACTCAGAAGTGCACGGGTCTCACTCTTTATTTCTGGACAGTCCAGAAATAAAACTTCCAAGTGTCTATCAAACCAAAACCATCAGATTGGAAAATATTCCAGTGGTCCAAGAGTTCCCTGATGTATTCCCGGACGATTTACCGGGGATGCCGCCCGATAGAGAGGTGGAGTTCAAGATTGAACTTGCACCGGGGACCATGCCAATATCCCGAAGGCCGTACAATATGGCGCCCAAAGAGTTGGCTGAACTGAAGACTCAGCTCACGGACCTTCTAGAAAAGGGTTTTATTAGGTCGAGCTCCTCTCCATGGGGCTGTTCGGCATTATTCGTAAAGAAGAAGGATGAGACGTTACGGTTTTGCATGGACTATCATCCATTAAATGCCGTAACCATCAAGAACAAGTACCCGTTGCCGCGGATCGACATGTTGTTTGATCAGTTGGTTGAAGCAAAGATCTTTTCCAAGATGGACTTAAGATCCGGGTACCATCAGATTAAGATAAGGGTGGAGGACATTCCAAAGACAGCTTTCTCGACGAGGTACGGACTTTATGAGTACCTGGTCATGTCCTTCGGCCTCACCAATGCTCCAGATCACTTCATGTACTTGATGAACTCGGTATTCATGCCGGAGCTGGACAAGTTTGTCGTGGTCTTCATCGACGACATCCTGGTATATTCCAAATCAGAGGAAGATCACAAGAAACATCTGCGTATAGTCTTGCAACGGCTGCGGGATCACAAGTTATACGCGAAATTCAGCAAATGCGAGTTCTGGATATCCCAAGTGCCTTTCCTCGGGCATATCATCTCAGCGGTGGGTATTGCTGTAGACCCGAGCAAGATCACTCAAGTGCTGAATTGGAAATCCCTGAGAACTGTTCATGAGATACGGAGTTTTCTTGGACTCGCGGGATATTATCGGAGGTTCATTACGAACTTCTCGAAGATTGCCAAGCCTATGACGGAGCTGCTGAAGAAGGCTACCAAATATGTTTGGGGTCCAGCGTGTGAAGCAGCATTCAAGGCTTTAGTCAAGCACCTGACATCAGCACCGGTTTTGGCGCAGCCAGACACAACAAAACCGTTCGATGTGTACTGCAATGCATCCGGCATTGGGCTCGGATGTGTGCTGATGCAAGACCGAAGAGTGGTCGCGTATGGATCTCGGCAGCTTAGAAACCATGAGCAGAATTATCTAACCCACGATTTGGAGCTCGCTGCCGTGGTACTTGCACTGAAAATGTGGAGGCACTACCTACTCGGTAACCTCGTACATTTATATACCGACCACAAAAGCCTCAAGTACATATTCACTCTGAAGGAGCTGAACATGAGGCAGCGAAGATGGTTAGAGTTGATAAAGGATTACGAAATAGAGATCCATTATCATCCGGGCAAGGCAAACGTAGTGGCAGATGCGCTGAGCCGCAAGTCACACGTCAATAATCTGACCATCACACCGTTGGAAGAGAGCGAACCACCACTACATGTGATTCCACACGGAGCTCTCTACAACCTAGCTTTTGTAAAAGCCCAAGAAAAGGGACTTGCAAAAACTTTTCTTCACCTCACAACACCACAGTTTTCATGGTGGATATCTTAGGAAATGTTGTGAAGAGCAAGTAACCTCCATCAAAAGAGTAATTAGAGGGGAAAGCCTTCACTTTCACAAAGTAGGATTTCTACACATGAACATGAGAGGTTGAGCTCAACCCTAGAACTTTAAAAGTCTTGGGAAGGTTCAGTCCAAGTTTCATGCAAATCCAAACATTTTTGAGGCACTTTTGGAGGTATTGGAAAAAGGAGTCCAATTTGAATGTAAATTCAAATTGCAGCAACTTTCGTCCCTCAAATTCAAAAGTTAGCTTTATATTCAAACTCAGCATGTTTTCCTGAGTAACCCCACCAATTTTAAATCCCATTGGACTTCATCTCGTCAGGAGCCAAATTTGTAACAATTCAAACTGAGTTTGAATTTTCAAATCCAAATATGAAGGGAATGTGGCCAAACCAGTTTGAAGTTGATGAATTCAAATTCTATCTCTGAATTGGTGGCTAAATTCCCTTTTCAAGTCTGAGTAGGTGGGATATTTGCACAACAGAGAATATTAGGGGGGAGAAGAGGGCCCACCAGTCAGCTAGACTTCAGGCCTAAGTCAACACCGGGCGAACTCAGTTTACCGGGCCTCGGCAGCGCTCGACACCGCGCCAACCAAGCAGCCACCTCGCCCCCCCTCCTCGCGCGCTGGCGACCAGCTTGCCGGCTCCGCCGCCTCGGCCCGATCTTTACCCGGGAGCAGACAGCAGCACGTCGCCTTCTTCATTGATCGCACGCTCGCTGTTTCCCTCACACCCGCACAGAACCGGAGCTCACCGCCGCGCTCTCTTTTCCCGATCGCCGGCACCAACCGAGCCTCGGTTGCTCGTGCCAGCAGCGCCCGTGCATGCTCTACCACGTCAGCCCCATAAACCCGAAGCTCCTAGCCTGTGGCGCGTGCAATTTGGCAACGGGCGCCGAGGAACAGAGCACCGGCGGAAAGCTGATGATTGCTCCCCGTGGACAGCACGCCACGGTCAGTTTCACTGCCGGACTTCTACACGGAAAAGGTGCGCCTTAGTCTCCAGATCGTGTAGCTGAAACCCTCCTATCCATTGATAGACCGTGCGGTGAGAATTCCTAAGAATCCCGAGAACTAGTGCAACCGAGTGGGGGTCGGTCTACCCCGAAATTCTAGCTGCACAGGCCAACCCAGCTCGGGTGAGCCTACACACACCTTCCTCACTCCCTAGCGGCCCTCCTCGACCAAGAATCAAGGGAAATGACCCAGAAATGGCCGGGTTTGGGTTGTTTTTCGGGCCGCCATAGAATAATAGCTCGGTTCACCGTGGAACTCTAGGTTGCCGACCTATTCATTGGGTTTGGCGGCCATTTTCATCACCCTCGAGCTTCTGCGGTGCTCTCCGACCCTTTGCCGATCGTTTTGATGCGTTGTAACGCATTCCCGACCACGCCAGAACCCTAACCGCCGCTGTCACCGTCGGGAGCCCTGTTCCGGTGAGCTACGGCCTCCGGCGAACCCCGAGATGAGTTCAGCGTCGTGAGTTAGGGCGGGGCGGCGAGTTTGGGGTCGGGAGACGGCCGGGAAAGCGGTTCCGGTGACGTTTGCCGAAGTGCGCCGCCGCGGACCCCTGTTTGGCACGAGGAAGGAGAAGACTGCCGGGTGGGACCCACGGGCAGACATTTAAACATTTTGAAATGTCCAGTTTGTAGTTCAAACTTTGGAGGACCACAACTTGGGGTAGGAGAATCCAAAATTTATGAAACAAATTTTGTTGGATTCCCCTAACAGAGTACAATCGAAATCGGAAACCCAATTTGTATGAAACCCATGAATTAATTCTGGAAAATTCTTTAAAGCTTTTCAGCAAAAGAATTTTAGAGGGAGTTTGGTGCATCCAAAAATACCCCAAATTTTGCCAGAATGTTCTATAGGACATTAGTGAACTCCTGTAAAAGTTTCAGACCATTTGGAGTTGATTTGGTCAGAGCAATTCAAATTCGAAGGTGCTGTGTTCATTTGAATCCAGAAACATTTTCAGAGAATTTCCAAAACTTGGAAATTCAGTTCTGGGCAAATCTTAGCTCCAAAAATGCTAGGAAAATTCATGCAAACTCTATGAGCTATAATTGAAATTGTAGTTCACTAAGTTGGGCACGAACAGGGGTGTTACCTCAGAATTAATTCTTCTTTGCTTATTTGCTAAAAGAATTATTCTGAGAAAACCACTCAGTGAAAAGTGCTAATGTTTGGTCCAGAGGTTTTTCTTGTGACAAGGGACTCACACAAAAATTCTCAGCTCCATTGGAGCTCTGGATCACCCCTGTCCTGTTTAACCACTTGAGGGATTAATATGGAAAAGGGGGAAAACCACTTAGCACTTAACCATGTGATTAAGTCTAAGCCAAACCACCAACACCAGATCATCTTTAAATTCTTAAATAGAGTTCCAGTTGTTAGAACTGGTTATTAGTACTAATAGCAGTAACCTTACAACAAACTTGTATGCACTTTGCATTTAAATTTACATGTAGTCTTTCAATAACGTGTAGTCGCTGAAGGTGAGGAAGCTCCGGAGGTTCTCGACTTCCTGCTTCCAGAGGAAGAACTGACTCCTGACCAGCAGCAACAAGGCAAGCCCCGGTTTGCATTAACCTTTTTATATGTTTTTACTTTGTTTACACGTGTCATATGAAGTATGATTGTGCATTAGGTATAGGATGGATGGAACCCACTTGCATAACCAGAACTTTTCCCTAAGAGTGAGGGTAGTGTCTAAGACCTCGAGTAGACAGGCTACGCTTAATGATTCATAGGACTTCGGTACAAGTCGAGTAGTTGGAATCTACTCGCGAGATAGGCATTGGGACACACGGGTTCGGTTGAGTGATGTGAGATCACTTTAGTAATGAAAATGAGACTAGGCAGGGGCTAGGGCGCAGCAAGGGGAAGTCTTGTGTGCGCGGCCCTGCCCGTGTCGATTGAGGACCGATCCGTGTGCGGCCCTGCTGAACAAGTATTGAACGTACCGAAAAGATATCGGATATATGGGCCCCGATAAACCGATGTAGCCTAAACCTCCGGGCGTCGAGGCATAGCACACCGATTTATAGGTGTAGGTTGAGGGCAGCAAGGTGGAAATCTGCCAACGGGCATAGAGAGATGCTCCGTGTGGGGAACCTCCTGCTCGTTTCGGTGCGACCGGTTCGGCGTTTGGGCTGTTGGGTGAAAGGTTGTCGTACGACATCGAGTGAGCGTGTTGTGCAGCTCCACGGGTGGGCGTACGTGACGTGCTCTTTGGGTTTCCCTGCAGGTGTATATCGAGTCGATTCGCCGTCCCTCGCGGTGACGAGTACCGCTTGTTCACTGCGTCGTAACGTAGATAATTTATGGTATCCTGTGATTCAATATTGCTGTCATGATATAATTGTATTGCTACATGTGTGCCACCAAATACTGCTCACTAAATTTCAGCTTCATGAACCGTTAACTTATTGCTAAAAGATGAACTAAGGATGAACTTGTAGGCGTGTCCATTTACTGCAACATTGCTATCCTAGGTCATGGTACACCTCATGTAGAGTTTCATGCTTAGGTGAGTCGGTTAAGTCTTGCTGAGCCTTCGTGCTCACGGTTGCTGCTTAAGTGTTTTTCAGGTGAGGAGCCACCCACGGACTCGGAGTATGAGTCCACCGGCGAGGGTTACCCTCCGTCGGGGACCACGGCTGAGTGGGAGCCGTACACGCCGCGCTGAGCTGAGGAGTGCAGCTAGTGTAGGTTGCCCTAGGGCTGGTCAACCACTTTTGCTAGATAGGTGGGCGTGAGTTGTATAAAAGGAACTTCCGTTGTGTAATAAAGACCCTAGTTTGTAACTGAGAAGTGTACTACTTTGTACATTCAATTTGTTTTCCCATGTAATATAATGTGTTCTTATGACGTGTGCTGTCGGGTGTCACATCGCGCGGCACCACCCTCTGCGATTCTGGATGAGCGGATCCTGGTCCGCCACAGCCTGGTATCAGAGCTGCATTGGGGATAGCACAGTACTTAAGGACTGTATTACGGGAAAACTTAGGTATACGGTGAGGATTCGGTAGTTGCCCAAGTAAGGACTATATTAGCATAGTTACTTAAAGTGGCAAAGACTAACCTATGTGTTATAATTCTGAATTTCAATTATTGTAACGACGCACCTACGCTCTGGTAAGTTTGGTAAGGAACGCCACCGAAAGCGGTTCAATTTCGGTTACTCCCCTTGACGAGGAATGTGGTTCAGGAATTTGTCTCACAGCTTGGTGTGAGACGTCAATATGAAACTCTTGGACTCTTCATGTTCCTGAGTTCATATGCAACGCTGATCCCTAGCGTGCATTAGGCAAGTAAGTGGAGACCCCATCACGTGGTCAATAACGCGAGAGTGTGTTCGTCTGGGAATAGCCCAGGAGGACATACGCAATGCTTGCCATCGACGTGCCCTGCAGGGCAGTAGGTGGTATCTGTTGGGTTGATAACATTCCCAACCGTGACGACCCGTTCATGACCTACTCGGGTTCCCCGTCGTGTGGTGTTGAAACACGATCACGTGCCTTGAGACGTGACTTAGCTCAAGGACGGCCGTATGACAATGATACGGGCGTTTGTATTTACTTTTAAATATGGTACTGCCTGAAATGGAAAAAAAACCCTTGAGTGCACCACTATTGTGTGGTCTTCTGCAGGTACTAACCACGTAAGTATCCGTGTAGTAAACGTGTGCGAGAGACCGTTTAGTGCCACATTTGAGACGTATATGCCGGTATAATCCGGTTAGGATTTTCTTTTGTGAGGAACGTAGTACCGAGATATTGTAGGCATATGCATGAAAATAATGATAGCAAAGAATTAAAATCTATAGGTTCAACATTTAGGACCCTGGTTGGGTATAAGAATGGGATAGTGGAGCAGTGTAGTTCCAAAAGGCTGAAAAACAGAGTGCTCTGTTTTGGACAGCAAGTTTGCTGATCTTCAACAGGCATAACTCACAGGTCTTTTAGCCCAGAGGGGTGTGCTATATAGTTCTGGAAAGCTATTTATGTACTCTACAACTTTTTTGTAGACTTCCAGAACTGAAACTCACCTTAAGATGGCTTGAATCCCAGAGGCATGTAACTGTCCAGAACCAGGACAGTGTTAAAACATTCTCTGGACTGTTCTGTTTTTCGAGGATAACTCCCAGTAGAAAGAGTTAAAAATTTCCATATGATACCTATTTAGAAAGAGTAGAAGATGTGTGACATCTTTGCAATTCAAAGCTCCTGGAATTTCAGCACAGAATTTAGTGGAAATCAGAGTTGAAAACAGCCACTTCCTAGGGAGGTGCTGTTAAAATTCTTCCAGAAATGCTGCTGACTTTGAATTAGCATAACTTTTTAACCAAAGCTGATCTGAGGGCAAATGAATACTCGTTGGAAAGATACTGAAGTTAACTTTAACTTTGGTATTCAACTTGAGTCATGAAAATGCCCAGAACCAGATCAAAACTTGGAATAGGTAGAAACTGGTCATTCTGACAGAAGAATGACAGTTGAACTCATTGGAGAGGGTGCTGTACCCCAAGAGTGGTTTACGTGATGACAAAGCGATAGTAATATCTCGTAGTGACCAAACCTAGTTATGGTGAGCTTCCAAAGAGGAGGTTCATCAAGTTGGATTTAACTAGCTTGTGTTTGGTCTGGTAATGGTGTAGCTTGTGCAAAGTTATTACATTATCTACTTACGAGATGTATCGCATGCATTATTGTCATTATGTTTTTACACCTATTGTTATTGGACTGCATGCAATCTGTTGCAGGACTGATGTTATTGTCGTATGGTTGCAGATGGTTCGCACTAGGACCACGCACGAGGTTGGTGGCTCTAGCCAAGGGGGAGGCGATGACTCCCAGCCACCGGCCTACGACAGCACCCCGCAGCAGAAGCCACCACCGCCGCCTCCGCTTACTCTAGAGGATGTGATTGCGGCACTGGTGGGAGGTCGTGAGGAGCAGACCGACCTTCTCCGCACGATCGTGCAGAATACGTCCCAGGCGGGGGGACGTAAAGACAGAGGGCCTCGTGAGCCCCGCGAAGTGTCGTACTCGAATTTCATGAGTACGCACCCTCCAGTGTTCACCGAAGCCGAAGAACCACTGGAGGCGGACAACTGGCTGCGGACTATCGAGTCCAAGTTCGGGCTGCTTCCATGTATGGAGCGGCAGAAGTCTCTGTTCGCAGCGCAGCAACTCCACGGTGCCGCTGGTGCGTGGTGGGCAAATTATGTCGTCTCACGTCCGGCTGGCCATGCCGTGGAATGGCAAGAATTCCGGGAGGCGTTCCGCGCCTATCACATCCCTCCCGGAATAATGAAGAGGAAGTTCCAAGAATTCTTGGAGCTGAAGCAGGGCGGGAGGAGTGCCCACGACTACTCCCGTGCCTTCAACCATCTGGCGCAATATGCGTCAGACTACATCTCCACCGAGGAGAAAAAGCGGGAGCACTTCTATCAGGGGTTACACCCCGAGATGAAGACACATCTCGTGCAGTGGAATCGTGGCACATTCAACGACTTAGTCAATGCCGCGATTATGCAAGAGGATGCTCAGCGGGAGTTGACAGCTGAGCAGAGGAAGCGCAGCACTCCACCTAGCAGCGGTGGTGGCGCGCCTCAGAAGTACCGTATGGTGTATCGGACACCATCCGGGCAGCAGTGGCAACCACCGGCGCGACCTCAACGGTTCGGGGGACGTCCCTTTCAGGCACCTCCGTTCCGTCCGCCGATGCCACCACCAAGACAGCAGCAGCAGCAGCAGCAGACGGTACCCCGGGCGTTTCCACCGCCACAACGCGCCCCGGGATTCCGTCCACCGATCAGCGGGGGACCGCCCCGTTTTACCTGCTTCACGTGTGGCCAGGCGGGCCACTTCGCGAAGGACTGTCCCCAGGGGAAGCAGAGCAGCGGGCAAGCCCAGTTCCAAGGCGGTGCTCGAGGCCGACCTCCGGTGAAGAAGGTTGGTAAGCGGACTGGGGCGTCCGCAACCTCGACAATGAGGACGCCCCAGAAGGAGACAACGTGCTGGCGGGTACGTTTACTCTCAACCATCAAGCCATCGTCATATTGTTTGATTCTGGTGCAACCCACAGCTTTATAAGTGCATCCTATGTGGCTTAGCATCAAATGCAAGTCTTCCCAACCGACTGCACCTATATGATCTGCTCACCGGGAGGGAAGATTTCAGAAAATATGATGATTCCAAAAGCACCTCTGTGCTTAGGTGGGAAACTATATCCCACCACCTTTATAATCCTTATGGGGCAAAAGATTGATGCAATCTTAGGGATGTCATGGCTACAATACCATGGCGCTGTCCTGGAGACCCGGACACGGACGGTTCATTTAAACTCTCCTTTCCACCGTCCGCATTCCATGGTGTTAGACACTCCAGTCCGGGAGGTTGCAGCAATTAATAATGCTGAAGCTCTCAAGTTAGAGGACATCCCTGTAGTTCGGGAGTATCCCGACGTGTTTCCGGAGGATCTTCCGGGCATGCCACCTGAGCGGGACGTCGAGTTCAAGATTGAACTTGCACCCGGGACTACGCCCATATCAAGGAGACCATATAAAATGGCTCCAAATGAGCTGGCTGAACTGAAGGAACAGCTCAATGATCTGTTGAGTAAGGGTTTCTTTAGACCGAGTTCCTCGCCTTGGGGATGCTCGGCGCTATTTGTAAAGAAGAAGGATGAAACTCTACGGCTGTGTGTGGATTACCGGCCGCTCAACGCCGTCACCATCAAGAATAAGTATCCACTACCCCGCATCGACATATTGTTTGATCAACTAGTGGGTGCAAGTGTATTCTCCAAGATGGACATTCGCTCTGGATATCACCAGATTAAAATCCGGGCGGAGGATATTCCGAAGACGGCCTTCTCGACGAGATACGCCTTATATGAATATCTCGTCATGTCCTTTGGTCTCACAAATGCTCCAGCCCATTTCATGTATCTCATGAACTCAGTGTTCATGCCGGAGCTGGACAAGTTTGTGGTAGTGTTCATCGATGATATCTTGGTTTACTCCAAGACAGAAGCCGAACATGCCGAACACTTGCGGATCGTTCTTCAACGACTGCGAGACCATAAACTCTACACCAAGTTCAGTAAATGCGAGTTTTGGATCAGCCAGGTGCCATTCTTGGGACATATCATCTCAGCTGAAGGCATTGCAGTTGACCCAAGCAAAATAGAGCAAGTGCTGAAATGGAAAGCTCCCACTTCAGTTCATGAAGTCAGAAGCTTCCTCAGGTTAGCGGGATACTATCGGAGATTCATTCCAAGCTTCTCCAAGCTCGCTAAACCAATGACAGAATTGCTGAAGAAAGGGACGAAGTATGTTTGGAACACGGCATGTGAAGGAGCGTTCCAAGCATTGGTGAAGCATCTCACCACAGCACCGGTCTTAGCTCAGCCGGATACAACAAAGCCCTTCGACGTGTATTGTGACGCGTCCGGTATTGGGCTCGGCTGCGTGTTGATGCAGGAAGGACGTGTGGTCACATATGGCTCACGCCAACTTCGGAACCATGAGCAGCATTATCCCACGCATGATCTTGAGCTTGCTGCAGTGGTTTTGGCGCTGAAAATGTGGAGGCACTATCTCCTGGCGAATCTGGTGCATCTCTACACCGACCACAAGAGCTTAAAATACATTTTCACCCAGAAGGAGCTGAACATGAGGCAAAGGAGGTGGTTAGAATTGATCAAAGACTATGAAATTGAGATTCACTATCACCCCGGCAAGGCGAATGTGGTGCCGACGCGCTGAGTCAGAAATCACATGTCCATCACCTCACCATTACACCGGTGGAGGAGGATGAGCCAAGTTTATACTTGGTTCCTTATGGATCGCTGTACAACCTTGCCCTCATCCCTACTATTAGGGAGGACATCATTGCAGCTCAGAAAACGGATAAAGGCATGGCACATCTCCGGAGACGGATAGACAATGGAGAAATTAAATGTTTCCGGAAAGATGATGAGGGGACGCTGTGGTTCAATGACCGCATAGTCGTACCCCGGGATATGGAGTTGAGAAAGAAGATCCTCGATGAAGCTCACTTGTCCAAGTACTCCATTCATCCGGGCAGCAACAAAATGTACCAAGATTTGAAAATGAAATTTTGGTGGACACGGATGAAGCGGGAGGTAGCTAAGTACGTATCCGAGTGCGGTACGTGTAGACGAGTGAAAGCTGATCACATGAAGAAATCAGGGCTGTTGCAACCCCTGAAGATCCCGGCATGGAAATGGGAAGATGTGAGCATGGATTTCATTGTGGGATTACCTCTAACTGCCAACAAACTTGATTCCATTTGGGTAATCATTGATCGGTTAACCAAGACAGCTCACTTCATTCCAGTGAATACACGTTACAATGCTGGCAAATATGCGGAGCTATACATAGCGAAGATTCTATGCCTATACGGGGTACCCAAGACCATCGTCTCAGATTGAGGTGCATTATTTGTATCTCACTTATGGGATCAGCTACACACTGCATTGGGTACTAAGTTGATTAGGAGCTCCGCTTATCACCCTCAAACAGATGGGCAAACAGAGAGGGTGAACCAAGTATTAGAAGACATGTTGAGAGCATGTGCCATCCACCATGGTAGGAACTGGGATGATCAACTACCATTGGCGGAATTCTCGTATAACAATGGCTATCAGGCGAGCATCAAGATGGCACCCTACGAAGCTCTCTACGGTCGCAAATGCCGCACCCCATTAAACTGGTGCGAGTCCGGTGAAAGGGTCACATTCGGGGTTGATGTGGTGAACGACGCCGAAGAGCGCGTTTGGACAATTCAAGCCAATTTGAAGGCCGCTCAATCCCGGCAGAAGAGCTACGCTGATAAGAGGCGTAGACCGTTGCACTTTGATGTTGGGGAACACGTGTACCTCCGCGTGTCTCCGATGAAGGGTGTGCACCGGTTCGGTGTGAAGGGGAAGCTTGCTTCCCGTTTTATCGGACCCTACGCCATCACCGAGAAGTGTGGACCAGCGGCGTATCGATTGGAGTTACCGGCATCCCTTGCTGGTGTCCATGATATTTTCCATGTCTCTCAGCTGAGAAAATGTTTGAAACATACCGCTGCTGTTTCTACCGAAGACATCGGCGAGCTGAAACCGGATTTAACATATGATGAGTATCCTGTGGCAATTCTTGATGAGAAAGCCAGAACCACGCGTAGCAGAACGTTGTGGTTCTACAAAATACTCTGGATCAACCACACCGCCGAAGAAGCGATGTGGGAGAGCGAGGAGTTCCTTCGCTCAAATTACCCGGAGTTTATGGCATCTCAGCACGGGTAAGTCCCTATTACATCGCTATCTCTTCTTTTGTAATCTCGGGACGAGATTCTTTTAAGGGGGGAGGGATGTAAAAGCCCAAGAAAAGGGACTTGCAAAAACTTTTCTTCACCTCACAACACCACAGTTTTTATGGCGGATATCTTAGGAAATGTTGTGAAGAGCAAGTAGCCTCCATCAAAAGAGTAATTAGAGGGGAAAGCCTTCACTTTCACAAAGTTGGATTTCTACACATGAACATGATAGGTTGAGCTCAACCCTAGAACTTTAAAAGTCTTGGGAAGGTTCAGTCCAAGTTTCATGCAAATCCAAACATTTTTGAGGCACTTTTGGAGGTATTGGAAAAAGGAGGCCAATTTGAATGTAAATTCAAATTGTAGCAACTTTCATCCCTCAAATTCAAAAGTTAGCTTCATATTCAAACTCAGCATGTTTTCCTGAGTAACCCCACCAATTTTCAGTCCCATTGGACTTCATTTCGTCAGGAGCCAAATTTGTAACAATTCAAACTGAGTTTGAATTTTCAAATTCAAATATGAAGGGAATGTAGCCAAACCAGTTTGAAGTTGATGAATTCAAATTCTACCTCTGAATTGGTAGTTAAATTCCCTTTTCAAGTCTGAGTAGGTGGGATATTTGCACAACAGAGAAGATTAGGGGGGAGAAGAGGGCCCACCAGTCAGCTAGACTTCAGGCCTAAGTCAACACCGAGCGAACTCGGTTTACCGGGCCTCGGCAGCGCTCGACACCGCGCCAATCGAGCAGCCACCTCGCCCCCCTCCTCGCGCACTGGTGACCAGCTTGCCGGCTCCGCCGCCTCGGCCCGATCTTTACCCGGGAGCAAACAGAAGCACGTCGCCTTCCTCATTGATCGCACGCTCGCTGTTTCCCTCACACCCGCACAGAACCGGAGCTCACCGCCGCGCTCTCTTTTCCCGATCGCCGGCACCAACCGAGCCTCGGTTGCTCGTGCCAGCAGCATCGAAAAGCAGCGCCCGTGCATGCTCTACCACGTCAGCCCCATAACCCCGAAGCTCCTAGCCTGTGGCGCGTGCAATTTGGCAACGGGCGCCGAGGAACAGAGCACCGGCGGAAAGCTGAGGATTGCTCCCCGTGGACAGCACGCCACGGTCAGTTTCACCGCCGGACTTCTACACGGAAAAGGTGTGCCTTAGTCTCCAGGTCGTGTAGCTGCAACCCTCCTATCCATTGATAGACCGTGCGCTGAGAATTCCTATGAATCCCGAGAACTAGTGCAACCGAGTGGGGGTCGGTTTACCCCGAAATTCTAGCTGCACCGGCCAACCCAGCTCGGGTGAGCCTACACACACCTTCCTCACTCCCTAGCTGCCCTCCTTGACCAAGAATCAAGGGAAATGACCCAGAAATGGCTGGGTTTGGGTTGTTTTTCGGGCCGCCATAGAATAATAGCTCGGTTCACCGTGGAGCTCTAGGTTGCCGACCTTTTCATGGGGTTTGGCGGCCATTTTCATCACCCTCGAGCTTCTGCGGTGCTCTCCGACCCTTTGCCGATCGTTTTGATGCGTTGTAACGCATTCCCGACCATGCCAGAACCCTAACCGCCGCTGTCACCGTCGGGAGCCCTGTTCCGGTGAGCTACGGCCGCCGGCGAACCCCGAGATGAGTTCAGCGTCGTGAGTTAGGGCGGGGCGGCGAGTTTGGGATCGGGAGACGGCCGGGAAAGCGGTTCCGGCGACGCTCGCCGGAGTGCGCCGCCGCGGACCCCTGTTTGGCGCGAGGAAGGAGAAGACTGCTGGGTGGGACCCACGGGCAGACATTTAAACATTTTGAAATGTCCAGGTTGTAGTTCAAACTTTGGAGGATCACAACTTGGGGTAGGAGAATCCAAAAATTATGGAACAAATTTTGTTGGATTCCCCTAACAGAGTACAATCCAAATCTTAAACCCAATTTGTATGAAACCCATTAATTAATTCTGGAAAATTCTTTAAAGCTTTTCAGCAAAAGAATTTTAGAGGGAGTTTGGTGCATCCAAAAATCCCCAAATTTTGCCAGAACGTTCTTTAGGACATTAGTGAACCCCTGTAAAAGTTTCAGACCATTTGGTGTTGATTTGGTCAGAGCAATTCAAATTCGAAGGTGCTGTGTTCATTTGAATCCAGAAACATTTTCAGAGAATTTCCAAAACTTGGAAATTCAGTTCTGGGCAAATCTTAGCTCTAAAAATGCTAGAAAAATTCATGCAAACTCTATGAGCTATAATTGAAATTGTAGTTCACTAAGTTGGGCATGAACATGGGTGTTACCTCAGAATTAATTCTTCTTTGCTTATTTGCTAAAAGAATTATTCTGAGCAAACCACTCAGTGAAAAGTGCTAATGTTTGGTCCAGAGGGTTTTCTTGTGACAAGGGACTCACACAAAAATTGTCAGCTCCATTGGAGCTCTGGATCACCCCTGTCCTGTTTAACCACTTGAGGGATTAATATGGAAAAGGGGGAAAACCACTTAGCACTTAACCATGTGATTAAGTCTAAGCCAAACCACCAACACCAGTTCATCTTTAAATTCTTAAACAGAGTTCCAGTTGTTAGAACTGGTTATTGGAACTAATAGCAGTAACCTTACAACAAACTTGTATGCACTTTGCATTTAAATTTACATGTAGTCTTTCAATAACGTGTAGTCGCTGAAGGTGAGGAAGCTCCGGAGGTTCTCGACTTCCTGCTTCCAGAGGAAGAACTGACTCCTGACCAGCAGCAACAAGGCAAGCCCCAGTTTGCATTAACCTTTTTATATGTTTTTACTTCGTTTACATGTGTCATATGAAGTATGATTGTGCATTAGCTATAGGATGGATGGAACCCACTTGCATAACCAGAACTTTTCCCTAAGAGTGAGGGTAGTGTCTAAGACCTCGAGTAGACAGGCTACACTTAATGATTCATAGGACTTCGGTACAAGTCGAGTAGTTGGAATCTACTCGCGAGATAGGCATTGGGACACACAGGTTCGGTTGAGTGATGTGAGATCACTTTAGTAATGAAAATGAGACTAGGCAGGGGCTAGGGCGCAGCAAGGGGAAGTCTTGTGTGCGCGGCCCTGCCCGTGTCGATTGAGGACCGATCCGTGTGCGGCCCTGCTGAACAAGTATTGAACGTACCAAAGGAATATCGGATATATGGGCCCCAATAAACTGATGTAGCCTAAACCTCCGAGCGTCGAGGCATAGCACACCGATTTATAGGTGTAGGTTGAGGGCAGCAAGGTGGAAATCTGCCAACGGCATAGAGAGATGCTCCGTGTGGGGAACCTCCTGCTCGTTTCGGTGCGACCGGTTCGACGTTTGGGCTGTTGGGTTAAAGGTTGTCCCGTACGACATCGAGTGAGCGTGCTGTGCAGCTCCACGGGTGGGCGTACGTGACATGCTCTTTGGGTTTCCCTGCAGGTGTATATCGAGTCGATTCGCCATCTCTCGCGGTGACGAGCACCGCTTGTTCACTGCGTCGTAACGTAGATAATTTATGGTATGCTGTGATTCAATATTGCTGTCATGATATAATTGTATTGCTACATGTGTGCCACCAAATACTGCTCACTAAATTTCAGCTTCATGAACCATTAACTTATTGCTAAAATATGAACTAAGGATGAACTTGTTGGCGTGTCCATTTGCTGCAACATTGCTATCCTAGGTCATGGTACACCTCATGTAGAGTTTCATGCTTAGGTGAGTCGGTTAAGCCTTGCTGAGCCTTCGTGCTCACGGTTGCTGCTTAAGTGTTTTTCAGGTGAGGAGCCACCCACGGACTCGGAGTACGAGTCCACCAGCGAGGGTTACCCTCCGTCGGGGACCACGGCTGAGTGGGAGCCGTACACGCCGCGCTGAGCTGAGGAGTGCAGCTAGTGTAGGTTGCCCTAGGGCTGGGCAACCACTTTTGCTAGATAGGAGGGCGTGAGTTGTATAAAAGGAACTTCCACTGTGTAATAAAGACCCTAGTTTGTAACTGAGAAGTGTACTACTTTGTACATTCAGTTTGTTTTCCCATGTAATATAATGTGTTCTTATGACGTGTGCTGTCGGGTGTCTCATCGCGCGGCACCACCCTCTGCGATCCTGGATGAGCGGATCCCGGTCCGCCACAGCCTTGATCCCCACCATCCGTGAAGAGATAGCGGTAGCCCAGAAGAATGACAAGGGCATGTCGCATTTGCGGAGACGTGTAGACAGTGGGGAGCTGAAATGTTTCTGGAAGGACGGAGACGGTGTCCTATGGTTCAAGGACCGGATCGTCGTACCCAGTAACCCGGAATTACGGAAGAAGATCTTTGATGAGGCTCACTTGTCAAAGTTTTCTATTCTCCCCGGCAGCAACAAAATGTATCAAGAACTCAGAAGCAAGTTTTGGTGGACACGGATGAAGCGGGAGACTGCAAAATACGTGTCCGAGTTTGATACATGTCGAAGGGTGAAGGTAGACCATATGCGGAAACCGGGACTGCTGCAACCACTGGGCATTCCTGCCTGGAAGTGGGAGAATGTGAGCATGGACTTCATCGTCGGTTTACCCACCACTTTTCAGAAGCACAATTCTGTGTGGGTGATCGTCGACCGTCTCACCAAAGTTGCCCATTTCAGCCCGGTCAACACCGACTACAACGCCAAGAAGTACGCTGAACTGTACATCTCACGGATCCTATGCTTGAATTGGGGACAAAGCTGATCCGTAGTTCAGCATACCACCCGCAGATGGATGGGCAAACCGAGCGGGTAAATCAGATCCTAGAGGACATGCTACGAGCTTGCGCTATCAACCACGGCAAGAATTGGGATGATCACTTGCCGTTAGCCGAGTTCTCGTACAACAATGGGTATCAAGCCAGCATCAAGATGGCGCCCTACGAGGCGCTATACGGAAGAAAATGCCACACACCATTGAACTGGTGTGAGTCTGGCGAAAGGGTTACCTTCAGGATTGACCTCGTCAACAACGCGGAAGAGAAGGTTTGACTGATTCAAGCGAACCTAAAAGCCGCCCAATCCCGTCAGAAACAGTATGCGGACCGGAGAAGACGCCCATTACAATTCAAAGTGGGAGATCACGTATATCTACGTGTATCTCCAATGAAGGGTGTAAACAGATTTGGGGTAAGGGGAAAGTTGGCAGCCCGATTCATCGGTCCATTCCAGATTACCGAAAGATGTGGATCAGTGGCATACCGGCTAAAATTACCAGAAGCACTTTCCGGTGTGCACGACATCTTTCATATTTCCCAGCTGAGGAAGTGTCTCAAGCTATCTACTACCGTTCAGCTGGAGGACATTGAAGCACTGCAACCGGATCACACCTATCGGGAGGAACCGGTTCAGATTATTGACGAAAAGGCCCGAACCACACGCAACCGTACGTTGTGGTTCTACAAGGTTCTATGGAGTAATCACTCCATGGACGAAGCGACATGGGAGAGCGAAGAATTTCTTCGCGCTAACTACCCCAACTTTTTCACGTCGCATATCCGGTAATTTTCCACCGTCCTCTCTCTCATTTTCAACTTATAATCTCAGGACGAGATTATTTTAAGGGGGGAGGAATGTAAGGGCCTCAGTTTTTTGACACATATTTGAAGTGTTCATCACCATACACACACACCTCATTTGAGGAAAGTTGATGAACACAAATGAAGAGCAAGTAACCACCATCAACATGCTCATTAGAGAACAAACTCACATATTGCAAAAGTGGTATTTCCCACATGTGATATAGAGGGGCTGGGCATATGAAAACTCCTACACATTGCTAAGGATGTCCCTGCCAAATTTCACCCAAATTCAAAACCTTTTTGAGCTCATTTTGGGTATAGCTAGAAAGAGGGCAGTTTGAAACCATATTCAAATTCAAACTGTTTTTATCCCATGAATTCAAAAGTGGGAGGAATATTCTTATCCAGCACATTTTTGTGAGCTCACACACCAATTTTCACTCCATTTGGAGTTGATCTTGACATGAGCTAAGTGGGGCAAATTCAAACTTTATTTGAATTTCAAACTGAACATGTGCTGAAATTCATTCAAACCAAACCCAATTTGAATTCTACTCAATTCAAATGGCTCATGGGTGAATAATTTGAATCACCATGAGTATTTTGGGGCTCACTGTTTACAACAGTGAGTAGGAGTGAATTTCAGAGGTTAAAGCCCCGGGTGGGACCCACATGTCAGCCACAGAGAGGATTCAACTGACTGAGACTTTTCTCACTCGGGTCGCCGAGCCGCCGCTGCGATCGCCACCGAGGGGAGCCGCCGCGCCAGCAGCTGCTTGGCTACGCACGGGCGTGAGGCGGTTCAGAGCCTTCTTAAGGCGTCTCCCCCCTCCTCGGCCGAAGCCTCGCCAGTTTCTTCCCCCGCAAGAACACAGCGCCGGCAAACTCCTTCCGCCGCTTGGAACCGATTGGGAGTGCCGATCACAGCCTTCCCGTCCCCTCCAGAGCTACGGCAAGGTACTAGGAACTCTTCTCCTTCCTCCACGTTGCTAAAACTCAGCTGAAACAGATTGATCTCGGCTATACCAAAAGATAAATTCAGTGACTTAAAACCGCCGCACCTCGGGCTCCCGTGGACAGCCCAACCGGGGCGTTGTCACGCCCGAGCCAAGGCACCCTTGGATGCGCTGGTGACCGGTGCTTCTCACCCCAGAGCCACAGCCCGAGTGTTTGCTCACCGGCGGCGAATTTCCAGTTTTCCCCTTTTTGTGTGCAGAACGACCTTCGGATGCGGTTCCGTCGAATTTGTACTCTAGAAAGGATTAGAGGGCCTCAATCCGCTCTCACGTAAACTAGACACGGTAACGCACAAGTTGCCTTCACAACCTTTGGCCGGAGAACCTCTGCAACCGGCGTATTTCGAGGTTTACCAACGGCGGAGCAAGCGGGAGGCATCGGGCACATGGTGAGGACCTACTTCGGGCCTCCCCCGAGCTGCCTCAAGCTCATGTCGACCTTCCCTGAGGTCCACTGATGCTTCCTGACCGGTTGCTCGAGTAGTTGAGGTGCTAGGGAAGTCAGCCGACACGGCCAAAGTCTTTCCGAGGTGGCGGCTCGTCGCCGACCATGCACCGGCCATTGTCATGACGAGCTGACCCCAGAATCCTGTTCCCCGAGTGAAAGTAGGTAGGGGCGGCCAAGATTGTGAAGTTTGGAGCTCCACAGAAGCTGCCAGCGAGCTCTCTGGCGAGGTCCCCCGGCGGCAGAGCGCGGGAGGCGGGAGGTAGACGAAGGGGGTGGACCCCAGCTGTCAGCGGGAGATATTTTAAATTGGGATCGGGCTGCGGCCGGGATCTGGTGTGCTGTCACGCAAATACCCTGTGGGCCTCAGTGTGCTGACGCCTCCGCGCCCAACACGTGTTCCCGCGGGCCCCGGCAGATTTAAACTTTGTCCCCGATTTTCAGATTTCCATTCAAACTTCAAATCCTCATAACTTTGGCTAGAAAGCTCCAAATCGAGTGAACCAAATTTTTTTGGATTCAGCTCTCTGAGTACTTTCCAGCAAATCATGTTTCACTTCATGAAAACCCTTATTTCTCCATAATTAATTCCTCAAAGTTTAAACTGTTTGGAATTTTAACTGGAGAATCCTTTGGGGGAAAATCCTGAAATTTTGCTGGAATGTTTACCAAAATATACCGAACTACCATAAAAATTTCAGATCCATTTGAGCTCATTTGATCCACCTAATGGTGTGATTAGTGAAACTGTTCCAGAGAAAATAGAAAATGTTCAGAAACATTTTCAGAATTTTCTCTGAAATTGTTTAGCTCATATCTTTAGTTAGGAACATTCAAATTAAGTGAGACTAACTCCATTAGAACCCTCTGAAAATCTAGTTTCAGAAAGTCATAGTTTGTTCCATGAAAATCACTAGAACACCCTAAGAGTGCCAATTAAGGTTAAGTACATAATTAATTGTGGAGGGCTCAAATGAGCCTTGCTGCAACTAAAACTTGACCAAGTCTGTATTTAGGATGTAACCAAGCCACAGTAAAAGTTTCACAGTCATAGAGTCTGTCTAGTGGGACTTATAAGCTTCACAAGTTCAAACTTAATACAAATGCATTTAAATTGATACATGTACTTCTTCTATCATGTAGTCGCTAAGGTCGAGGAGGAACCCGAAGTCCTAGACTTCGTTACTCCGGAGGAACAGATAGCCTACGACCAAGAGCAGCAAGGCAAGCTCCGGTTTGCATTAACTTTTACAAAGTTTTATTGTTTTGAGCACATACTTGAATACCTTATTTCTTGCTTTAGTCTTGTTTGGAAACCCAACTGCATAGCCAAGAAAACCATGGGTTGGGTTTAGGATTGCAAACCCCGTTAGCTACTGCAATGCTAAGATAGTGTAGGACTCGGTACAAGTCGAGTAGTTGGAACTACTCGCGAGCATAGGCTAGAGGCACTCGACTCGGGTAGAGATAGCACATGATACACATGGCAAGAAAGATGAGACTGAGCGGAGAGGAAGGGCAGCAGGACTTTGGGGCCTGTGTGCTGTAGCTCCGCTTATGTCGATTGAGGACCGAGCCGTGTGCGGGCCTGTTGAACAAGCTAGAACAGTACCGAAGACCTACCGGATATATGGGAACTGGGAAACCGATGTAACTCGGGTAGCTGGGTATTGAGGCATTGCACGTCGTTCAGAGGATAGGTTGAGAGCTCGAGGTGTAAATCGGCTGGCGGCACTGAGATGCGCGTGCAGAGACCTCTTGCTCGGGACAATGGGACCGGTTCAATATTTGGCTGACGGGCAAAAGGTGGTTGCGTACGGCGTCCGTGATGGTTGTTGTAGGCAACATCGAGTACGGGCGTACGTGACGGGTTATTCGGGTAACCCTGCAGGTGTAAATCGATTATAATCGCCGTTCCTCGCAGTCAGTGAGTACCACTTGTCCACTGTACCGTGACGTAGAAAGAACAGGCTAGTTACATGTTAAAATGTTGCTGATTGAATGATGGACTTTGAGTGTTAATGATTTGCTGTAGTTTAGAGCTTATTAAAGTTCTTTTCAACTTTGGGCAAAGTACATGAGAGAAATGCGTTTCTTGTTTGATTGCCGCTCTCTCATGTGCCTTAGCGTAAGGTTCTCCACAACCTGCTGCTAAAACTTGAAAATAAGGTTCTACTAATTAGGCGAGTCCTTGCAAATGATTTTTACCTCATGTAACCCATCACCCCTCATGTAGAAGTTCCATGTTTAGGTGAGACGGGTCAGACTTGCTGAGCCTTCGTGCTCACTGCTTGTGTTTGAATCTTTTGCAGGATTCTATGAGGAAGTGACTCCCGAAGAGGAGACGGAACCCCAGGAGGGGAACCGCGTCGAGTGGGAGTCGTGCATGCCGCAGAGTTAGTGTGTGTGTGTGCTAGCAAGGACACGTTCAAGGGCTGAACGTGAACTTGATGCGTAGTCTACGCCCGTGAGTGTAGACTGGACATATTTTGCTGTAAACATGTTCATAAGCTACTTTATGTAATATAAACTTTGCTTCCGCTTTGTACCTGTGATGTGTGTTATCCGATGCTGTGCAACGCAGTACCCCTCAGCGTGATCCTGGCTCGACAAGACCGTGGGGTCGTGTCAGGATCGCAGAGGGTGGTGCCGCACGATGCGACACCTGACAGCACACGTCATATAGGCACATTATATTACATGGGAAAAACAAACTGAATGTACAAATGGTACAATATTCAGTTACAAACTATTGTATTTATTACACAGCGGAAGTCTACTTTTCTACAACTTACGCCCGCCTATCTAGCAAAAGCCGGTTGCCCATCCCTAGGGCAACCCACACTAGCTGCACTCCCCAGCTCAGTGCTGCGTGTACGGCTCCCACTCAACTGTGGTCCCCGACGGAGGGTAACCCTCGCCGGTGGACTCGTACTCCGAGTCCGTGGGTGGCTCCTCACCTGAAAAACACTTAAGCAGCAATCGTGAGCACGATGGCTCAACAAGACTTAACCGACTCATCTAGGCATGAAACTCTACATGAGGTGTGCAATGAACATAGGATAGTAACATTGCAGCAAATGGACATGCCTAACAGTTCATCCTTAATTCATCTTTTTAGCAACAAGTTAACAGTTCGGAAATCTGAAATTTAGTAAGCAATATTTGGTGGCACACATGTAGCAATACAATTATATCATAACAGCAATATTGAAGCATAACATTCCACAAATTATCTACGTTACGACGCAGTGAACAAGCGGTACTCGTCACCGCGAGGGACGGCGAATCGACTCGATATACACCTGCAGGGAAACCCAAAGAGCACGTCACGTACGCCCACCGGTGAAGCTGCACAGCACGCTCACTCGATGTCGTACGGGACAACCTTTCACCCAACAGCCCAAACGTCGAACCGGTCGCACCGAAACGAGCAGGAGGTTCCCCACACAGAGAATCTCTCTATGCCCGTTGGCAGATTTCCACCTTGCTGCCCTCAACCTACACCTATAAATCAGTGTGCTATGCCTCGACGCCCGGAGGTTTAGGATACATCGGTTTATCGGGGCCCATATATCCGATACGCCTTCGGTACGTTCAATACTTGTTCAGCAGGGCCGCACACAGATCGGTCCTCAATTGACACGGACAGGGCTGCGCACACAAGACTTCCTCTTGCTGCGTCCTCGCCCCTGCCTAGTCTCATTTTCATTACTAAAGTGATCTCACATCCCTCAACCGAACCCGTGTGTCCCCAGTCTATCTCGCGAGTACATTCCAACTACGGGGATGTCCTCTAACTTGAGAGCTTCAGCATTATTAATTGCTGAAATTTCCAGGACTGGCGTGTCTAACACCATGGAATGTGGACGGTGAAATGGAGAGTTTAAATGAACCGTCTGTGTCCAAGTCTCCAGGACAGCGCCATGGTATTGTAGCCATGACATCCCTAAGATTGCATCAATCTTTTGCCCCATAAGGATTATCAATGTGGTGGGATATAGTTTCCCACCTAAGAACAGCGGTGCCTTTGGGATCATCATATTTGCTGAGATCTTCCCTCCCGGTGAGCATATCATATAGGTGCAGTCGGTTGGGAAGACTTGCATTTGATGCTTAGCCACATAGGATGCACTTATAAAGCTGTGGGTTGCACCAGAATCAAACAGTATGACGATGGCTTGATTGTTGAGAGTAAACGTACCCGCCAGCACATTGTCTCCCTCCGGGGCGTCCTCATTGTCAAGGTGGCGAACGCCCCCAGTCCGCTGACCAACCTTTTTGACCGGAGGTCTTCCTCGAGCACCGCCCTGGAACTGGGCTTGCCCGCTTCTTTGCTGCCCCTGGGGACAGTCCTTCGCGAAGTGGCCCGCCTGGCCACACGTGATGCAAGTGAAACGGGGCGGTTCCCCGCTGATCGGTGGACGGAAACCCGGGGCACGTTGTGGCGGTGGAAACGCCCGGGGTGCCGTCTGCTGCTGCTGCTGCTGCTGCTGTCTTGGTGGTGGCATCGGTTGACGGAACGGATGTGACTGAAACGAACGTCCCCCGAACCGCTGAGGTCGCACCAGTGGATGCCACTGCTGCCCGGATGGTGTCTGATACACCATGCGGTACTTCTGGGGAGCACCACTCCCACCGCTGGGTGGAACGCTGCGCTTCCGCTGCTCAGCTGCCAACTCTCGCTGAGCGTCCTCTTGCAAAATCGCTGCATTGACTAGGTCGTTGAAGGTGCCGCGATTCCATTGCACGAGATGCGTCTTCATTTCAGGGTGTAACCCCCGATAGAAGTGCTCCCGCTATTTCTCCTCAGTGGAGATGTAGTCTGACGCATATTGCGCCAGATGGTTGAAGGCATGGGAGTAGTCATGGGCACTCCTCCCGCCCTGCTTCAGCTCCAAGAACTCTTGGAACTTTCTCTTCATTATTCCGGGAGGAATGTGATAGGCGCGGAACGCCTCCCAGAACTCTTCCCACTCCACGGCATGGCCAGCCGGACGTGAGGCGACATAATTCGCCACCATGCACCACCGGCACCGTGAAGTTGCTACGCTGCGAACAAAGTCTTTTGCCGCTCCGTGCATTGGAGCAGCCCGAACTTGGACTCGATTGTCCGCAGCCAGTTGTCGGCCTCCAGTGGTTCTTCAGATTCTGTGAACACTGGAGGGTGCATACTCATGAAATCCGAGTACGACACCTCACGGGGCTCACGAGGCCCTCTGTATTGACACCCCCCCCCGCCTGGGACGTATTCTGCACGATCGTGCGGAGCAGGTCGGTCTGCTCCTCACGACCACCTACCAGTGCCGCTATCACATCTGCTAGAGTAAGCGGAGGCGGCGGTGGTGGCTGCTGCTGCGGGGTGCTGTCGTAGGCCGGTGGCTGGGAGTCATCGCCCCCCTGTTGGCTAGAGCCACCAACCTCGTGCGTGGTCCTAGTGCGAACCATCTGCAACCATACAACATTAAACATCAGTCCCGCAACATATTTCCATGCAGTCAAATGAAATAGGCGTAACAACATAATGACAATAAAACATGCGATACATCTCGTATGTAGATAATGTAATAACTTTGCACAAGCTACACCATTACCAGACCAAATACACGCTAGTTACATCCAACTTGATGAACCTCCTCTTTGGAAGCTCACCATAACTAGGTTTGTTCACTACGAGACATTACTATCGTGTTGTCATCACGTATACTACCCTTTTATCTTCAATTCGACACAAACATGGTCTCTAGTAAAAAAACTTGAGTGAGACCTATACTCAAATCTTCCACTAGTTGAATATAACCCCTCATGAGTATGTTCTACCACATTGGGAGTACTCAAACCCCCTCTAGTGTACAACAATCTCTCAAATGAGTTCAACTGTCATTCCTCTGTCAGAATAACCTGTTTCTAGATATCCGAGATTTTGATCTGGTTCTGGGCGTTTTCATGACTCAAGCTGAATACCAAAGTTAAAGTTAACTTCAGTATCTTTCCAACGAGTATTTACTTGCCCTCATATCAGATTTGGTTAAAAAGTTATGGTCATTCAAATCAGCAGAATTTCTGGAAGAATTTTAACAGCACCTCCTTTGGGAAGTTGCTGTTTTCAACTCTGATTTCCACTGAATTCTGTGCTGAAATTTCAGAAACTTTGAATTGCAAAGATGTAAAACATATTCTACCCTTTATAATGATGTATCATATGAAAATTTTAGATTTTTCTACTGGAAGTTATGTTTGAAAAACAGAACAGTCCAGAGAGTGTTCAACTCTGTCCTGATTCTGGACGGTTTACATTTCTCTGGGATTAACTCCGTCTTAAGGTGAGTTTCAGCTCTGGAAGTCTACAACAAAATTGTAGAGTACTAAAATAACTTTCCAGAACTATATACCACACCTCCCTGGGCTAAAATACCTGTGAGTTGTGCTCTGTTGAAGTTCAGCAAACTTGCTGCCCAAAACAGAGCACCCTGTTTTTCAGTCTTTTTGAAACTACACTCATCACTATCCAATTTGTCTACCCAACCAGGGTCCTAAATGTTGAACCTAATGATTTTTAATTCCTTGTTATCATTATTTTCATGCATATGCCTACAATATCTCGGTACTACTTTCCTCACAAAAAGAAAATCCTAACCGGATTATACCGGCATATACCTCTCAAGTGTCGCACTAAACGGTCTCTCGCACACGTTTACTACACGGATACATACGTGGTTTGTACCTGCAGCAAACCACACACTAGTGATGCACTCAATGGTTGTTTTCATTTCAGGCAGGATCATATTTAAAAGTAAATACAAACGCCCGTATCATTGCCATACGGCCGTCCTTGAGTTAGGTCACGTCTCAAGGTACGTGATCGTGTTTCAACATCACACGACGGGGAACCCGAGTATGTCATGAACGGGTCGTCACGGTTGGGAATGTTATCAGCCCAACAGATACCACCTACTGCCCTGCAGGGCACGCCGATGGCAAGCGCTGCGTATGTCCTCCAGGGCTACTTCCAGACGAACACACTCTCGCGTTACTGACCACGCGATGGGGTCTCCACTCACTTGCCTAATGCACGCTAGGGATCAGCGTTTCATATGAACTTAGGAACATGAAGAGTCCGAGAGTTTCATATTGACGTCTCACACCAAGCTGTGAGACCTATCCCTGAACCATCGTCAGGGGAGCTAACCGAAATTGAACCGCTTTCGGTGGCGTTCCTTACCAATCTTACCAGAGCGTAGGTGCGTCGTTACATAATTAAAATTCAGAATTATAACAAATATGTTAGTCTTTGCCACTTTAAGTAACTATGCTAATATAGTCCTTACTTGGGCAACTACCGAATCTTCACCGTAAACCTAAGTTTTTCCCGTAATACAGTCCTTAAGTACTGTGCTATCCCCAATGCAGCTCTGATACCAGGCTGTGGCGGACCGGAATCCGCTCATCCAGGATCGCAGAGGGTGGTGCCGCACGATGCGACACCCAACAGCACACGTCATAAGGGCACATTATATTACATGGGAAAAGCAAACTGAATGTACAAATGGTACAATATTCAGTTACAAACTATTGTATTTATTACACAGCGGAAGTCTACTTTTCTACAACTCACGCCCGCCTATCTAGCAAAAGCCGGTTGCCCAGCCCTAGGGCAACCCACACTAGCTGCACTCCCGAGCTCAGCACGGCGTGTACGGCTCCCACTCAGCCGTGGTCCCCGACAGAGGGTAACCCTCACCGGTGGACTTGTACTCCGAGTCCGTGGATGGCTCCTAACCTGAAAAACACTTCAGCAGCAATCGTGAGCACGATGGCTCAACAAGACTTAACCGACTCACCTTGGCATGAAACTCTACATGAGGTGTGCAAGGAACATAGGATAGTAACATTGCAGCAAATGGACATGCCTAACAGTTCATCCTTAATTCATCTTTTTAGCAACAAGTTAACAGTTCGGAAATCTGAAATTTAGTAAGCAATATTTGGTGGCACACGTGTAGCAATACAATTATATCATAACAACAATATTGAAGCATAACATTCCATAAATTATCAACGTTACGGTGCAGTGAACAAGCAGTACTCGTCACCGCGAGGGACGATGAATCGACTCGATATACACCTGCGGGGAAACCCAAAGAGCACGTCATGTACGCCCACCCGTGAAGCTGCACAGCACGCTCACTCGATGTCGTACGGGACAACCTTTCACCCAACAGCCCAAACGTCAAACTGGTCGCACCGAAACGAGCAGGAGATTCCCCACACGGAGCATCTCTCTATGCCCGTTGGCAGATTTCCACCTTGCTGCCCTCAACCTACACCTATAAATCGGTGTGCTATGCCTCGACGCCCGGAGGTTTAGGCTACATCGGTTTATCGGGGCCCATGTATCGATATGCCTTCGGTACGTTCAATACTTGTTCAGCAGGGCCGCACACGGATCGGTCCTCAATCGACACGGACAGGGCTGTGCACACAAGACTTCCTCTTGCTGCGCCCTAGCCCCTGCCTAGTCTCATTTTCATTACTAAAGTGATCTCACATCCCTCAACCGAACCCGTGTGTCCCCAGCCTATCTCGCGAGTAGATTCCAACTACTCGACTTGTACCGAAGTCCTATGAATTATTGAGCATAGCATGTCTACTCGAGGTCTTAGACACTACCCTCACTCTTATGGAAAAATTCTGGTCATGCAAGTGGGGTTTTCATCCATCCTACACCTAATGCACATATACACTTCATACTACGTATGTAAACAAAATAAAACCTTATAAAAGGGCTTAATGCAAACCGGGGCTTGCCTTGTTGCTGCTGGTCAGGGGTTAGTTCTTCTTCCGGAAGGAGGAAGTCGAGTACCTCCGAAGCCTCCTCGCCTTCCGCGACTACACGTTAATGAAATACTACATGTCAATTTAAATGCAATGTGTAATTTGAACGCATAATTACTAATAACTCTAGCTAGCCCTCCCCTTTGGTTCTGAATTTTGTATGGTGGCTTGGTAGGGTCGTAACCAGAGTCTTGACCAAGTTTCATTTGAAACAAAGTTCATTTGAGCTTTGTACAAATAAAAGCCTATTTGGTCAATAATTGAGCCTCTAAGTAATTCCAGGGGTTTTCATGGCTCCAACCATTACTTTCTGGAAAGTAGAATTTAAGATGGTTCTAATAGAATTTGTTTCATGTCATTTGAAGAATTCTACTGAAAGTTATGCCCTAATTAAGATTTAAGAAAATCTGAAAAATGTTTCTGTACATTTTTCTATTTTCTCAGGGCAGTTCACTTAATCACCCCATTAGGGGGACTAAATTAACTTGGATGAGTCTGAAAATTTTACTGTGACTCAAGGATTTTCAGCATTTTTCATAAAGTAATTCTCCAGATAAAATTTCCAGCAGTTTAAATTTAAGGGAATTAATTCTGGATAACTATTAGGTTTCATGAGCTGAAATTTATATTGCTGGAAAGTACTCAGAATTCTGAGTTCAGCAAAATTTGGTTCATTTGATTTGGAGCTTCCTAGCAAAAGTTCTATGCATTTGAAGTTGAACTAAACTGGAAAATTCCCAAAATGTTTAAATTCTGCGGGTGGGGCCCATTCCTCAAGCCGGCCCACTCAGAGTGCGGCCACACCGCGGCCCACGGGGTTTTACCCGCGCTGCCGCACCGAATCCCGGCTGCAAACAGATCCCCAGGCAGAGACCAGAGGCTGACCGGTGGACCCGGCCCCCTCTTCGTCTACCACGCACTATCCCGCAGCTCCCTCGGTGGCGCTTCGCCGGAGCGCTCACCGCCGGGCGTTTCACCGTCCGACCTTTGACGAAACTTGCCGCCTGTGCCTAACTCGACTCGGAGAACACGCTGGTGCCCTCACTGGAGCTCGGCAATGGCCGGAACTATGCCCGCGGCGGTGACAGAGCTTCTCTCTACTACGGCGATGTCGCTCGGGCTACTCAGGGCCTTATTTCTCAAGCGGTTTGCTTCTACAGCTCTGCCGTGGCATGCTGAGAATGAATACAAGCTCGGTTGGCCATGGAAATGGCCAGAACTAGGACCTCACCATCGGCCTAGGCCCGATATCGGCTGTGCTCTGAAAACTTTGAAGAACCGTAACCCTAGCCCATGGTTCTTGCTGGTTTTTGTTCCTAGGTGGTCGTGGCAGGGTATATATCGTGTGTGTAGCTCGGTATGCCCGGTGATGAGACAATACCCGTGATTTTAAAGATTTGTTGGTGGCTCGGTCTTAGGACTACCGAGACTTCCCCGGCGAAAACCTCCCCCGACAGTACACGAAATGAAGAACGGTTGGGACCAGAAGGATCAGCACCTCAAGGCGGTCCTTTCTTGTGTTGATTGTCGGGCACAAGAGCGCCTGTGCTGGTTGGACGCCGGCGACCAGAAAGCGGCGATGAAAACGCTTGCGAGCTGAGGTGGCGGTGGGTGGGAGAACGTCGGTCGGCCGGGGCACCGTGAGAACAACCGAGTGGGCGTCGCGCTGGCGTGTTGACTTGCGGTTTTCACCGTGCGGTGGCCTCGTTCACTCGGGCGCGGGAGCAGGAGGTGCAGAGCGCTAATCGCCGGCTGCCGGATGACTCGCCCGAGCTGCCTTCGGCCTTAAGCCTGCTGACCAGTGGGCCCTCCTCTCCCCCCTAATGTATTTTCCATTTTTCATCTCTGTTTTTGCTGAAAATATCTCCAGCTACTCACAATTGAATGTGAGACTTAATCACCAAGTCATAGTTTAAATTTGGTTTCCCAAATTTGAACTTTGTTTGGCTAAACTTGCTTCATGTTTAAACTGAAATTCAAATTTGATTTTGAATTATTGAAAATTTAGCTCTTGACAAGATGAACTCCAATGGGGATGAAAATTGGTGGGCTTACTCAGAAAAATATGCTGAGTTTGAATATCAAGATAACTTTTGAATTTGAGTGATGAAAGTTGCTTCAATTTGAATTTACATTCAAATTGGCCTCTTTTTCAAATACCTCCAAAAGTGCCTCAAAAAGTGTTGGATTTACATGAAACTTGGCCTGAATCTTCCCAAGACTTTTTAAGTTCTAGGGGTGAGCTCAACCTCTCATGTTCATGTGTAGAAATCCTACTTTGTGAAAGTGTAGGCTTTCCCCTCTAATCACTCTTTTGATGGAGTTTACTTGCTCTTCACAATTTTTCACAAGCTATCCACAACAAAAACTGTGATGTTGTGAGGTGATGAAAAATTTTTGCAAGTCCCTTTTCTTGGTCTTTTACATTTCATGGAGCAAGCCATGACTTTCTGAAAACTAGATTTTCAGAGGGTTCTAATGGAATTGGTCTCACTTAATTTGAAGGTTCCTAACTAAAGATATGAGCTAAACAATTTCAGAGAAAATTCTGAAAATGTTTCTGAACATTTTCTATTTTCTCTGAAACAGTTCCACTAATCACACCATTAGGTGGATCAAAATGGATCTGAAATTTTTATGGTAGTTCAGGGATATTTTGGTGAACATCCCAGCAAAATTTCAGAATTTTCCTCCACAGGATTCTCCAGTTAAAATTCCAAACAGTTTAAACTTTGAGGAATTAATTCTGGAGAATTAAGGATTTTCATGATGTGAAACTTGATTTGCTGGAAAGTACTTGAAGAGCTGAATCCAACAAAATTCGATTCACTCGATTTGGAGCTTCCTAGGCAAAGTTATGTGGGTTTGAAGTTTGGACTAAAACTGAAAATCGAAGAAAAGTTTAAACTCCTGCCCGTGGGCCCCGCATACAGTGCTTCGTCTCCCTCCTCGCGCCAACTGCTCAGCGGTGGCGGTCTCCGGTGACCCTCGCCAGAATTGAGTTCCCGGCCATCCCCCGGCCCGAAACTCGCAGCCTGCCCCTTTTCCGACCCCCTGGACTCGATGGTGGGCTCGCCGGCCGCCGGCGATGACCGGAAACCCGTGCGCACCGGTGACAGCACCTGCTAGGGTTCTGGTGAGGTCGGTTTCACTCTCCCGTGCACCAAATCGATCGGGAATCGGGCGGAGAGCATCAGTGGAGCATGGAGAACATGAACCAGGGCTGGTGGAAGCTAGAAACGCCGGCAACTATGCTCTCGACGGTGAGCCGAGGTACTCAGCCACGGCGGTGGGGAAAACGACCATATCACGGCCGATTCTTGATGGTTTTCTCTGATTCCAGTTCGAGCATGGGTGCTAACATGCGTAGAATCCACTGGGTAATGGGCTTGACCAACCCTAGCGTGTAGGGCACGAATTTCACTCGAAGGCAAGCTCGGTTCCTATGAACTGGCCGAGAGTAAATTTGGAAATTCTCGACCGATGGTTGATCAATTGCCAAACGGCTTTCGGCTAATCCATCTGCATACAATCACACACCTTTCTTGTGTAGAGAAGGGGACGTGACAACAGCTGTGCCGTGCTGTCCACGAGAGCCCGATCGGCGGCGACGCTTGGTCCGCTGGAGAAGAGGTCCGGTGTAGCTCGAGGACGCCTGCTCACTGGCCAACACGGGGTCTAGGATGTTGCTCACGATCTCCCAGTGCCATTTTGCTGTGGAGGAGGCTGTGCTTGCGAGTGATCGGACTGATCAAGCGCAAGATTGAGAGGCTGCGGGTTGCGGTGGAGCTCGGGTGGAAAAACAGGCCGAGAACGTCGGGAACTCGGGAGATAAGTGACGGGAACACGCCGGGGGGGGGGGGGATAAGAAGCCTGGGCGGCTGGTCTCCAGCTCGGGGCACACAGCAGGAGCTGGCGCCAGCCGGCCCCTCGGTGCCGCGCGCGGGCTGCACCCGAGAACCGAGTGTTCTCTGTTTCAGTCAGTTTGATTTGAAGCAGTGGCTGACATGTGGGTCCCACTTTTAATTTTAACCTCTGAACTTAACTCCAATTCACTGTTGTAAACAGTAGTCCCCACAAAGCCCATGGTGATTTGAATTATCTACCCTTGAGCCATTTGAATTGGTTAGAATTCAAATTGGGTTTGGTTTAAATAAATTTCAGCACATGTTCAGTTTGAAATTCAAATAAAGTTTGAATTTGCTCCACTTAGCTCATGTCAAGCTCAACTCCAAATGGAGTGAAAGTTGGTGTGTGAGCTCACAAAAATGTGCTGAGTAAGAATATGCCTCCCACTTTTGAATTCATGGGATAAAAACAGTTTGAATTTGAATTTGAGTTCAAACTACCCTCTTTCTAGCTATACCCAAAATGACCTAAAAAAGGTTTTAAATTTGGGTGAAACTTGGCATGGACATTCCTAGCAATGTGTAGGAATTTTCCCAATGCCCAACCCCTATATGATGTATGTGGGAAATGCCACTTTTGCATCTTGTGGGTTTGTTTTCTAATGAGCATGTTGATGGTGGTTACTTGCTCTTCAAATGTGTTCATCAACTTACTTCAAATGAGGTGTGTGTGTTGTGATGAACACTTCAAACATCTGTCAAAAACTGAGGCCCATACACAAGCTCATTATCCAATGTATGTTCAAGGTGAAGTACCTTGGCAAATTCCTCATAGGTGACACTGTATGTGGATTCATGTGTCATCCAAGTCATCTCATCCCCATCATCGCGGGGAAAGTAAAGAGTAGAGTAGAACTGTGTAATGACATCATTGTTCCAATCATATTGAAAGGATAGAAGGTCATTCAAGCCATGCCTCTCTAATGCCTCTAGTACCTCATGATAGGCTTGGCATCTCTTGGATTGCAAGTAATCAATGTTGAGCCACTGACTCCCAACAACAGGATTCTTCATCTTCATGTATACATGCTCATAGTAGTGAGCATGGAAGTTGCTCCAAAATCTTGGGTCTGCACATTGCTTTGGCTGCTCATAGACTTGAATTTTTCTGAAGCCAGTTCACTCCCCTTTCCACTAAAGTCATCACTTGATGGCCACCTGTCGCGGTGAATGGGGGCCTTCTTCTTCAATGGACCAATAGGACCACTAGCAAGTCCTTTGCCCTTGCCGACACATATTCTAGGAGCCGCAGAGCTTCCAACAATGTCTTTGCTCTATGCTGTCTTACCAACCACTCTCCTCCTTTCAGGAAGAGAATCGTCGGGAGAAGAGGGTTGAGCAACTTGGTCATGTTTCTTCATCATGGCCTCGGAGGCTGACGACATCGTGCCTGACAGTAAAATCAAGGATTGATTGACGAGATGGATTGTAGATTATGTGGAACCAATAAGTTAGAGGTTCAATTGACAGGTAACCGGACTTGTTCGGAATACCGGACTTGTCCGCACCAGATGTTGGACTAGTCCGGACCTGCTGAAGAACCCTAACTTCGTATTTTCAATAGATCTAGCGCAAATTGATGCAAAATATGGAGGGATACACTAGGAATGCATCGAGAAAGGTAGTGTATGCCCTAGGAACCAGGAAAATTGAGAAAAAGTATAGGAAATATGAGAACTTGAGTTGAGAGGGATTTTACCGAAAAAAGTGAAGATTTGAGTCAAAACATGAAATTTGATCCGGATTAGTCCGGGGAGAGGAAACCACTCGTCGAGGAGAAGATTTCCCGTGGAGAGGACTTTGATTTCATTGGCCAAAGTCAAAAATTAACTTGGGGGCTAGGGTTTGAGGAGTGAGAAGCAAAAGAGTGCTTGTGGGGTGAAGAGGGCACTGGTTAGCGCGTGTATAGACTTTTAAACCTGGACATACGAACTAGTCTTGTGGAGGACCGGACAAGTCCGGTATGGCATATCTGTCCGGACTAGTCTGAGGGAGCGGACTAGTTCGGTGTTGACAGCGGACTAGTCCGGGTCAACTAGACAGATAAGAGTAGAAGTCAGGGAAATATTGGGGATTTGATCTAATAGTGATTTAAGGACATAATTTTCACAAATAATCTTGATGAACATGCCCAGTAAGGAATCAACAATTAGACAATGGTCATTATCCATCAAGATTCACTAATTTAAATAGTTTTCAAGAGAAAATCAAGATGAGGGATAGTTTTTCGCAAAGTAAATAAGATTTTGAGGATTCAAGCAGGTATGCAATGTTTCAAGCCACGTTCCGAGAGTCAAGTATATTTAGTTCATTCCTAAGCTCACAAAAGTATTTTTCATCAAGTGGCTTGGTGAAGATATCGGCTAGTTGTTTCTCAGTTTTGACATGGGAAATGGCTATGTCTCCTTTGATTGAATGGTCTCTCAAAAAATGATGTCAGATATCAATATGTTTGGTCCTAGAGTGCTCAATAGGGCCATGTGCAATCTTAATTGCACTCTCATTGTCACAAAGGAGCGGAATACGGTTCATATTGTAACCGTAGTCCCTTAGAATTTGTCGCATCCAAAGGAGATGTGCAACAACTCCCGGCTGCAACATACTTCGCTTCGGCTGTGGATAAGGCAATGGAGTTTTGCTTCTTGGAGGACCAAGAAACTAGGGACCTACCCGAGAATTGGCAAGTCCCAGAGGTACTTTTTTCTATCGACTTTGCATCCGGCATAATCCTTATCAGAGTATCCAATGAGATTGAACGTTGAACCTTTAGGATACCAAAGGCCTAGGCTGGGTGTATGGACTAAATATCGCAAGATTCTCTTTACGGCTGTCAAATGACATTTCTTAGGATTTGCTTGAAACCTTGCACACATACAAACATTCAACATAATATCAGGCCTAGATGCACAAAGATAAAGTAGAGAGCCAATCATGGAATGGTATACCTTTTGATCCACGTTAGGTCCATCTTCATTAAGGTCTATATGTCCATTTGTTACCATTGGAGTCTTTATGGACTTTGCTTTGTCCATGCCAAATTTCTTGAGAATGTCTTCGGTGTACTTTGTTTGGCTTATGAACGTTCCTTCCTTTAGTCATTTCACTTGGAATCCCAAAAAGTATCTCAATTCTCCCATCATGGACATCTCGAATCTATCTGTCATGATTTTACTAAACTCTTGACAAAAAGATTTATTAGTTGAACCGAATATGATATCATCAACATAGATTTGAAAAATAAATAGATCATCATTAAAGTGCTTGGTAAACGGGGTGTAATCATCTTTACCAATTTTAAAGCCATTTTCAATTAGAAAATCTCTGAGGCACTCATACCAAGCTCTAGGAGCTTGTTTGGGGCCATAGAGAGCCTTACGCAGTTTGAACACATGGTCAGGGTACTCTTGATCTTCAAACCCAGGGGGTTGCTCCATGTACACCTCCTCCTTGATAGGTTCGTTGAGGAAGGCGCTTTTGACGTCCATTTGATAAAACTTGAAATCATGGTGAGTAGCATATGCAAGTAATATACGAATTGATTCAAGCCTAGCTACAAGAGAAAAATTCTCGTTGAAATCCAAACCTTTGACTTGTGAGTAACCTTTAGCCACAAGTAGTGCCTTGTTTCTTGTTACCACTCTGTGTTCGTCTTACTTGTTGCAGAAGATCCATTTAGTGTCGACGATGTTGGACTTTGGTCTTTCAACAAGCTCCCATACTTCGTTCCTCTTGAAGTTGTTCAATTCCTCTTGCATTGCCATCACCTAGTCTGGATCTTTTAGTGCATTTTCAACCTTGTATGGTTCTAAAGAGGATACAAAGTAATACTATTCACAAAAATTAGCTATACGAGATCGAGTTGTCACTCTCTTTTGGATATCACCAATTATGTTGTTGACGGGGTGATCTATTTGTACGCTTTGGTGTACTCTTCGATGTGGCACTTGTGGTGTTGTGTTCTCATAATTATCATCTTCTTTGGCTCCCCCTGGATCGTTGCCATCATTAATGCTTTGATCATCTTGTTGATCTTGATGATCTTAATTTTGTTCATGGGCTCACCCTTGATCATAACTCTCCTGTTGAGGTTCATCTTGAAAACTTGATTCTTATGATTGTTCTTGAGGTTGAATATCGCCAAGTGTCATTCTCCTCAATGCTTGACATGGGGCTTCTTCTTGATCTAGCACACACTTATCAACTTGCTTCATTATGGAGCCATTAGTTTCATCGAACACTACGTCACGTGCTACTTCAACAGGTTCGGAGACCTTGTTGAAGACACGATAAGCGTAGGAGTTTGAATCATAGCCGAGCAAGAAACCCTCATCAGACTTTGAAGTGAACTTCGAGGCCCTAGGCTTCTTGTTTATAATATAACATTTTGAACCAAAAACTCGAAAGTATGAAATATTTGGTTTGTTACCGGTGAGTAGTTCATATGAGGTTTTCTTGAGTAGGCGATGAAGGTACAGTCAGTTTGTTGCATGACAAGCAGCGTTGATAGCTTCAGCCCAAAATTGGTCAGAGGTCTTGTATTCGTCAAGCATTGTCCTTGCCATCTCAATGAGCGTTCGGTTCTTCATTTCGGCTACCCCGTTTTGTTGCGAGGAGTAGGGTGCCGAAAGTTCATGCTTTATTTCTTCTTCATCTAGATATTCATCGACTTGTGTATTCTTGAATTCTGTTCCATTGTCACTTCTTATGTTCTTGATCGTCAATGAGAATTCATTTTGGGCTCGCCTCAGAAACTTCTTGAGTGTTCCTTGAGTTTCTGACTTATCATGCAAAAAGAAAACCCACGTGAAGTGTGAAAAATCATCGACAATGACTAAACCATATTTATTACCGTCGATGCTTATATAAGCAATTGGACCAAATAGGTCCATGTGGAGGAGCTCGAGCGGTCTTATTGTAGTCATGACATTCTTCGCGGGATGGGCTGCTCCTACTTGCTTCCCGGCTTGGCACGCGCTACAAGGCCTATCTTTCTCAAAAACAACATCCTTCAAACTTCGGATGTGATCGCCCTTTAGAAGTTTTTGTAGATTCCTCATACCAACATGCGCTAACTGTCTATGCCACAGCGAACCCATGTTGGTCTTTGCAATCAAGCATGTGTCATGTTCCGCTTTATCTTTGTTGAAATCAACTAGATAAAGTTTTCCCTTTAACACACCCTTGAAGGCAATAGAGTCATCACTCCTTCTAGAGACGGTCACACCCTCATTAGTGAACAAACAATTATAACCTTTGTCTTATAGTTGGGATATGGACAAGAGGTTATAATCTAAGGAATCAACATGTAAAACATGATAAAGTGTGTTGTGATGAAATAGCTATTTTACCGGTACCTAGCACCTTTCCCTGACTATTATCACCAAAACAGATGCATTCGCTTGAGTCTTCATTTTGTTTGTACTCCACGAACATTTCTCGTTCTCCGGTCATGTGATTGGTGCATCCACTCTCTAGCACCCATTTTGCTCCACCGGATGCATATGCCTACAAGAAAGAAACTATGCTTTGGTCTTAGGTACCCAAGCTTGCTTGGGTCCTTTGAGGTTAGTGACAAGTGACTTGGTCACCCACACACGAGACTTGGTGTTCTCATGGCGTGGCCCAACATATTTGGCATGAATTTCTCCAAGACCATTTTTCATAAGCACATATGAAGAATCAAAGGTTCTAAACAAGATTTGTTGTTCATATGAGTTTGCAATGTTATTTTTATCAACATTATTATGTTTTCCAACCTGGGAAGAATTTCCCTTGACAAATATAATGCTCTTCTTGTCATCCTTGTGGCTTCTAGCGTTTTGCCTTTCACCATAAGAATACCCAATGCCATGTTTAACATTAAGAAGTCTTGTGACCAAGTATGCACTCTGTGCATACTTGACCTTCTCCTAATCAAACATGCCACTTTGAGAGGGATGCTTGTCTTTTGTCAAGTTTGACTTTTCTTTTATGTTGGTGTCATTTTTAGCACGTGTACAAGTTATGAGATTTTGGATTCAACATGTTGAGAATATGAGCTTAAAGATGATGGAGAACCATTTTGCTTGAGTGACTCAACTTGTGCCTCAAGAATCTTGTTAACCTTGGTTAAGTTAGCATGTTCATCCTTGAATGCAATGTTTGAGTCTTTTAGCTTCAGACAAGTCTCCTTGCTTGAAGCTAACTCAAGCTCAAGTGATTTTCTTTGTTCATTTTCAATCTCAAGAAGCCTTTCAATCTCAAGATATTTCTCCTTTTGGAGAATGATCATATCTTCTTGGCGATTGACTAGCTCCTCCTTATCAACAATCTCATCCATTAGAATTTTCATTTTAGCTATAGTATTTTTATCTAAACCTCTAAGCATGTCTTCATCATCACTAGAATTATCAATATCACTAGTAAAGGAATGCAAGGAGGAAGATTTGGTTTTAACCTTCGTTTCTCCTTCCTTGGCCATTAGGCATGTGTGCTTGGTGTCCTTCCATGCTCCCATGGTTGGGAAGAGAGTGGACTTCATGGTAGGCTTCCTGATAGCTATAGTGGCCATCTCCTCTTCTTCTTCAGATGAGGACTCATCATTGGAGTCCCATTCCATCCCTAGATGTGCTTTGCCATATTGCTTCCTTTTCTTGAATATTTTCTTTTGTTGAGGCTTGTTATCTTTACTCTTCCACTTATTGTCTTCATGTGGACAATCCACCATGAAATGATAATATTCTCCACAATTGTAGCATGCGCGCCTCGTCTTGAATCTTTGTTTGTCCTTGTATCTTCTTTCATTTGAGTTGCTACCCTTTCTACTTCTCATCATTTTCTTGAAGTTTTTGATGAACAGGATCATGTGTTCATCATTGATATCAGTGCTTTCATCATCACCATCATCGTCCTCAGGAGCTTCTAGAGTTTCTTTTGATGCTGGCTTGCATGTTGCCTTTAGTGCAACTCCTCTCTTCTTTGCCGAGGTAAGGTCAGCAAGTTCCTTGACATGCTTGGCTTCCTTCTCCATCATTTCAAAGTTGATGATCTTGCCAAGAATCTCGTCCGGGGTCATTTTGTGAAACCCGGGACTTTCTCTAATCATGCAGCAGAGTGTCATGTTCCGAGGCATGAATGCTCTAAGAATCAACTTGACCACCTCACGATCCGTCCACTTCTTGCTACCATAGGCTCGGACCTTATTGATGAGAGATTTCATTCGATTGTACATCTCTTGGGGTGATTCACCTTCTTCGATAGTAAACCTTCCGAATTCACCTTTTATCATTTCGATCTTAGCTTCATGAACATGACGATCACCTTCATGTGCGGTTTTGAGAGTGTCCCAGATTTCCTTAGCAATTTTGAGTCCATCCACATTGGTGAATTTGTCTCGGCTCAAAGATGAGGTGATTACTGTTTCAGCTTGAGCATTCCGATGAATAGCTTGTTCTTGATCCAGGGTTAGCTCTTCATCATCCTCAGGTGTATCTAGACCGGTACACACTATATGCCAAATACTTGGGTTAAGAGATATAAGGTGCATTTTCATATTTTGTTTCCACATTGTATAATCAGTTCCATCACAGTAATGTGGTATGCCCAATGGAATTGACAAATAATGATTAATTGAATTTAAACGCTCATAGTTAAAAGGATATCGGGAGTAGTCTTTGTGCCAACCCCCTTTTTGCTTTTTGTCTTCAATTCTCTTCCCGTTGGGGGAGAGTGCCTTCTTCCGCATAAGTGCCTTTACTTGAAGCATCTCCTCATCATCATCCTCGCGGTCCTGAATGGCATCGAGGAGCTTCTCCAACTTTTGGTTTCCTTCGTCACCACTATTTTCATGATTGGAGCCCTTGGATTCACCCTTGATTTCCGATATCGTCTCTTCGAGCGGTGATTCTCTTTTGAAGAGTTAGGCTCTGATACCAATTGAAGAGGGGGGTGAATAGGCTCTTTGAATGTTTTAACGGTTCCCTAATACATTTAGCGAACGGATCAATTCCAGGTGGGCCGGACTAGTCTGGTATGGTGTGGACTAGTCCCGTATGAGCGTAATTAAAAGGTTAAAGTTAGACTTATTATTACTTCAAGTATTTGTGCAGCGAAAATAAATGACAACACAAGTGTAATGAAGTAAGAAATGGTAACTATCAATTTTAACACAAGATGTCGATGTAAGTCAAATGAGTACTAGCACCCCTAATTGACAATTGAAAGAACATTAAGAAGACATGAGACAAGGTTTTATACCGAGGTTCAATTCCAACGAGGAATCTACGTCCCCGTTGAGGAGTCCACCAAGGACCGGCTCTTCACCAACCCTTCCCTCGTTGAATCTCCACAAAGGCCGATTCAAATCCACTAACCACACACAGGGGTTAACAATTGTACGTGGGGCGTTCTCTCAATTTAAGTGCTCCCACAAGATTACAGTGAGTAAATCTTTCTCCCGCACACACACAGAGAACAATGATTAGCAATTGTGTGAGAGAAAACAAACCAAGAGCTCAATGTTGAGAAGAATGATTCTCTCCTTGATCCAATCTCTAATCCTCAAAGATTTGATCTTTTTAGGCTTAGAGTGAGTGGAGAGAAGTATTTTATATGCTCTTCGGGCGTGCGCCAGTGCTAGGGTTTGACTTTTTTTAAATGTGTGGCCATGCACCTCTATTTATACAAAGCTTCTAAAAGTCCTAGCGGCCGGACTAGTCCGCTCTGTTCACCGGACTAGTCCGGTGTGCCGTGTACAATTCACGTGTGGCATGCGGCACAGTGGAAACCCTAATTTAAAGTGGTTACAGAAAGTTGAACGGACTAGTCCGGTCCAAGAGCGGACTAGTACAGTGCAAGGTGAATGCCGGTTTCAGAGAGTTGAACGGACTAGTCCGTTTTCTGAGCGGACTAGTCTGGTGCATCGTGTTGCGAAGCAAGAAAGAGTTGAACGGACTAGTCTGTTTTATGAGCGGACTAGTCCGGTGCACCGTGTTGTGAAGTAACAGAGAGTTGAACGGACTAGTATGATTTCTGAGTGGACTAGTCCGGTGCACCGTGTTGTGAAGCAATAGAGAGTTGAACGAACTAGTCCGGTTTCTGAGCGGACTAGTTCGGTGCACCGTGTTGTGAAGCAACAGAGAGTTGAACGGACTAGTCCATTTTCTGAGCGGACTAGTCCGATGCACCGTGAATGACTAGGATATGTTTTAAGCCCTTACCCCTACGCAAAGATTTTGAGCTCTTGGGATGTGTCTCTCACACACATCCTTTACAAGTAAGTCTACATTGCGCTTGGTTCCTGGATCTGTCCTTTTCCTTTTTCTTTATCACTTCATTTTTTTCACTTTTTGAGTGCACCAGTCCTACCTTACATGAGTTAATCTGCATTCATCTCAATAAGTTCATTAGAATCTCAATTCAGTTGTCATCAATCGTCCAAAACCCACAAGGGAATGCCTAGATGAACTATCACTATCATATTTTTATTTTTACAGTTTGACATAGAAGATGGATCGCCGAGCGTGGATGTACAAATGCCAAGACCTGATCCTATGTACATTCAAAATATTTCAAACTTTATTGAAGCGTCCAAGAGACATGCGAAGATGCAAAAGATAGATGACATATTATGTCCATGTATCGACTGTGAAAATAAGTTTGCTTGGATAGATACTATAGTAATCCAATCTCATTTGGAGAAAAGGGGTTTGAAAAAAGACTACATAATATGGACAGAGCATGTTGAGTTAGATATGAATGAGGTGGACAAAAATGATGCGAGAGGTTCTGATGATGATAATGCTCATATCAATTATGGTAGTGACAATCAAGATGATGATGAGTTTGATTGTGAGGATATGTTGCGTCACATCGAACCACATCTATTGATTTCTATGGGAGCAAGTAAAGGTTTAAGTAAAATGGAGACATTGCAATATGCGGCGACGGAGCTCTTATATGATGAATCAAAGGGTTGCAATAAAGAGTTTACTACATTGCGTGCAGTCCTAGAACTACTAAAGTTGAAAGCCACACACGGATGGTCCGATTGTACTTTCTGTGATCTTTTGAATGTTTTGGCAGAAATTCTTCCAAATCCCAATAAATTGCCCAGAAGCACTAATAAAGCGAAGAAACTTCTTTGCGCGATGTCACTAGGTGTGAAAAAAGTACACGCTTGTGTGAACCATTGTATTCTGTATCACAAAGAGCATGAGCTCGCAACTAGATGCCCCATCTGCGGTGTCAGTAGATACAAGAAGGACTACAATCACCAGTATGTTACCAACATGAATAAAACACTGAAGAATAAGAAGAATATTATTCGCCCTGAAGGTGATGATGACGATACTTCTGACGATGCAAGCGGGAAGAATAAGAGAAAAATTCCTGCCTTGGTGATGTGGTAGCTTCCAGTAATTGATCGCTTGAAGCATTTGTTCTCAAACCCTAGGGAGGCTGAACTTATGCGTTGGCATTCCGAGCAGTGCAGAAAGCATGAAAAACATATTTGACACCCTGGTGATGCAACTCACTGGAAAAGTTCTGATATTCAGTATACAGAGTTTGCAAAAGAAATCACAAATGTAAGGTTGCCTTATGTACAGGCGGAATTAATCTGTTTGGTAAAAAAAGGAGCATACACATCACGTGGCCCGTAGTATTAACGATGTACAACCTACCAATGTGGTTGTGTCACAAAAGGAAATATATTTTGTTATCTATTATTATACAAGGTCCGAAACAACCCGGCATCGAAATTGATGTGTTTTGGAACCTCTAATAGAAGATATGGCGAAACTGTGGAATGAAGGGTTGCGTACATGGGATGAGTACAAGCGGGAGTATTTCACGCTAAGAGCAATGATATTCGTTACCGTGCATGATTATCTCGAACTGTTTACATTATCGGGACAAATGAAAGGGAAGAAATGTTTTGCAAGGTGTGTGGATGGAACTGGATTTTTGTACCTCACTTCATGCTGAAAGACGGTGTACATGAGACACTGGCGGTTCTTGACAGATACACACAAGTTTGGGAAGATGAAACAACAATTTGATAACACAATCGAAAAAGATATTGCACCAAAACCATACAGTGGATAACTCGTGTTTGAAATGGTCAAGAACATTCAAATTGCTTTCGGTAAGGGCAAAAAATGTAAAGGACCAAAGAGAAAGAAAACTACATCTTCGGGTGATACAACTGACACGCTTTCAAGAAACAATCAATTTTTTTCAAGTATCTTCCGTACTGGAAGAACCTACAAATTTGCCATAGTATTGATTTGATGCACGTTATAAAGAATGTATTTGACAGCATCATTGGAACCTTGCTGCACATGCCGAGGAAAACAAAGGACGAATTAAAATCACGTATAGACCTAGTAAATCTTGATATGAGACCAGAGCTTCACCCGGTAGAAAAGGCCAACGGGAAGCATTACCTTCCCCCAGCCAGCTACAACTTGACACTACAAGAGAAAAAGGCAATTTATGAATGCTTGCGCGGGATCAGAGTGCCCACAAGTTTCTCACAAATATCCACAAACTAGTCTCGATGATATACTTATCTTTATTCGGCTATAACTCTCACGACTGTCACATGATGATGACAGTGTTCCATGCCATTGCAATAAGGGTCATCAAACCTGAGCATGTAAAAGTTGTCATCACACGTTTGTGTTACTTCTTCAATGGAGTATCGCAAAAGGTGATATCCTAGGAAGACTTAGACTATTTGAAAACGTACATCGTTGAGACTATGTGTGTCGAAGTGTGTAGCCGACACTTCCCCCAGGCCTGCTCTGGGCAGCCCGCGGAGGTTCTTTTTCGGAGGGGCTAGTCACTCACGGAGAGCTTCAGCGTTAGGGACGATTGAGGGAGAAGCTTGACACGGGGATTTTTACGTGGTTCAGGCCGCCGGAGCGTAATACCCTACGTCCACGGTGAGCAGAGTTGCTCGTTGTATTGCTTGCTGCTCAGAACCGGAGTCCTGAGCTTGAGGATGACCTAAGTGCTCGGATGCTGGTGCGTATGTGTGCAAAGAGTCGAACCTAAGGATACGAATGGCTGGAGTGCCAACCCTTGCTAACGTTGCCTACCCGAGCCTTTTATAGTCCAAGGCTCGGGCGGCTTACAAGGTGGGCCCGGGACCCGATAGGTGGTCCCGCGGAGATTGCCTGCCATCTACCGTATCTGCAGTTACGCCGGTAGTTGTCTCTGGCGAGGGCTTCCGAGTCTTCGTTCTGCCGCCTGCCCATACCGCCAGCTAGTCATACTGGTTGATGATGGCAGGGGCGGCAGGGGATGTCTTATCGTTATGTTTATTGGCGGGCAGGCTTTGACGCGGCGCGCCAGTCTGCGATGTGACTGGGCGCAACGGCACCTGACAGAGGCGTGCTCCGCGTCTCCGCGCCTTGGGAAGGTGCGGGTCTTGAATACCTTGTACGGGCAAGGTATGGCGCGTCTTTACTCTTTCCGCCTGCTGTGCGGGGGCAGGTAGCGCGGCACTGCTGGCCACGTGGCGGGCCCGGAGCTCTTCTCTGAGGAGAGGGAGCTCCGGCCCCGCGGGACACGTGGAGCCTTCGGAGCTATCCCGTGGAGGGGGGAGGTCCGGCTTCTGCTGGCCACGTGGCAGGCCCGGAGCTCTCCTCTGAGGAGAAGGAGGTCCGGCCCTGCGGGACACGTGGAGCCGCCGGAGCTCTCCCTGCGGAGGGGGGAGGTCCGGATCAGTTTGCCACGTGGCGGGTCCGGAGCTCTCCTCTGAGGAGAGGGAGGTCCGGTCCCGCTGGACACATGGCGCCTTCGGAGCTCTCCCTGCGGAGAAGGGCGAGGTCCTTAGGCATTTTCCCTTGTGTGCGGGGGTACCCCGTATTGAGGGTACCGACAGTGGCCCCCGGGTCCATCTCGGGGGAGATAGCGAGCCTGAGGTGGGGCTCCGTCTCTTCCACTCCGCGCACTTTCTCGAAGATCCACATTGACCGTTGCCAGAGCACGAACAGTCGTGGGATAGTGGGAGCGTGTGCCCCACTTGATGGCTGCTTTTACTGCGGCGGTTCCCAAGGCTGCCACTTCTGCACGTCGCAGCGCCTTTTCGGGAACCGCCGAAGCGTCTTGCCGGCTCGTCTCCTTGGGAGACTGACTTCTTGGCCCACTGCTTCAGCTTGACGGCTTGGGTCCACTTGTCATCAACGCTTGGTCTTGGAGCTGAAGCGGTTGTCCAAGCGGCGTATTCGAAGAGTTTCGAATCGCTTTGAATCGCGCCTTGGAAGTTTAAAAGGGGGTCTTACCCGCATCGTGGCTTCCCTTCGCACTTCCCAGCGCTTGCATCTTCCTTGAGCTCTTGCGCCCTTGTCTTCTGTGTCCTTGAGCCTCCGTCTGCCATGGCTACCAACCTGCCTCCACTGCGTCTCTCTTGGTCGGCCGATCTCAGGCCAGTGCGTAGGCTGCTGGGCTGGAACGCGGAGGAGCAGAAGCGCGGGCTCCGGCATGGATCTCTCCCCCTGCTCCTGGAGAAGGGGGAAATAGTCTTCTTCACCGCCTACGCCATGGCGGGGTTTGTCCCGCTGATTTCTTCCTTTTTCGTGACACTGTTGGAGACGTACGGCCTCCAGCTCCATCACCTCCCCCAACTCCCTTGTGATGACCGCTGTCTTCTCTGCACTTCTGCGAGATGTTCGTGGGGGTGCACGCCTCGGTGACGCTCTTCCGCCACTTCTTCGTGTTGCGTACGACTGGGCGCAGCTCGAAGAATCATCTGGGGGCGTACTACTTCCAGCATCGCTGCAAGGATGCGAAGGCCTCTGGATACCTTCTACCTTTCGGTGCGGCAAGGTGGGAGAACTGGAGGGAGAACTGGGTGATCATGCAGACCGACGAGCATGATCGTCTGCAGCTGCTGACTGCTGGCCCGACCACCGAGCGTCACTTCTTGGAGAAGATCCCGGAGTTGGAGCCGGAGTATGCACCGGTCTTGGAGCGGATCCGGTTCCTGGCCAATGAGGGGCTGACATCCCTGATGGTGCTGATAGATTTTCTATCACGCCGTATTGCGCCCTTGCAGCAGCGCAACCGCCCAGCGTGGTACTACACTGGTGAGCTTGACTGCACCAGGCTGGTGAGGGGTCTCGGCTCTGACCCATCTGAGGAGGTTCTATACGAGATGGTGGCTAGGGTGAGCAGTGACGTCGTCTCCGGCGGTGACCTCACTTTCCCGGCTTCTAGCACTCCCCTCTTCTTGGAGCCGCAGAAGAGGGCAGAGTTGCTGCGGAAGATGCCGAACCTTGACGACATTGGGATCGCCGTTCGTCAGGTCGGGGATGCCCTCCGGGGGATCTCGATTCCCGGGGTCGAGCTCTCCGGGGCAGAGCGCGAGGTGTCTACCGCCGCCCAACCCGCACCGAGGGTCGACGGAGCTCAGACCATCGACAAGGGGAAGGGTAAGGAGCCGGCCCCCGGGCAACCAGAGAAGAAACGTGCTCGGTCCCCTTTGAGGGCGTCGTTTGCGCCGAGACAGGGGGCCGGGGTACCCTTGCGCCCATCTCCCGGAGGCGCTGGTTCGTCGGGTGGCGACCCAAAGAGACCCCGGGTCACCAGCTCCGGCGAGTCTCTTCTCGGACAGCGGCGGTCTGAGGAGCCCCAGGCGTCCCGCCTCCCATCCACAGGTGGAGGGGCTTCAAGGAAGGACACCGGTGGGGCGACGGCCGGGGGTGTGCCGGGGGCTCATGTGCCACAGCCAGCGAGCGTCCCGGCTGCATGTTCTAGCGGTTCTGTCCCGGCCCAGAGGCCGGGGCTCCAAGCCCGTTGGAGCGCTCACGTTGCCCGGTAAGTGTTGCTCTTTCCGGCTTTTATAAGTAGCGTCCCTTTCTCCTTTCTTAGCCTAAGAGCTTCTTATGTCAGCAGGACTCACCGGCTGCTGGGGGCGAGTCTATTCCCCGACCATCTCCGGCCAGCGGAGGCTCTGCGCCACAGCGTCCAGGAGCTGCGGTGGCTCCGATGGTCCCTAAGTCGGTGGGGGCTTCTTCTATGCCGGCGGGTTCACCCCCTGCGGTGGAGGCGGCAGCACCCGCTCGTCCTCCCTCGCCAACCCGGAAGTCCGGTGCTGAGGCTGGAAGGGCAGCTGCGAGCGCAGCTGCTAGCCCCCTGGCTTCCCCAGGTCGGCGCCTCGCCTCCGTTGCCGAGGCACCGGCACCTCCATCGGTCGTGGACGCGACGGGGGAGGTCAGGGCCGCGGCTCCTGCCTCCGCCGCTCCGCTGCCCCTAGTGGATACCCTGGGGCTTGCCCAGGCTTGCGTACGGCTGGTCCAGGCCACCTTTGAGCGGGAGCGGGAGGTGCTGGCTGGAGAGAGGGAGCGCCTCCTTGGCTGGGAGCATCTCCTGAAGCAGCGGACCCAGGAGGCTAAGGCAGAGCTCGACTCGAGGCAGTCGAGGCTTGATGCCATGGGGGTGCTGCTCGACGCTCAGAAGAGGGCCGTCGACCGCCTGGGCTCAGAGACCCTGCGGCTCCGCGCTGCTTTCCGCGAAGCCCATGCCAGGGCCGAAGCATGCTCCGATGTCGTGGAGGAGTTGTGGCTGCAGGTAGCTCGACGAGAGTGCGCTGTCGTAGATTGGGAGCGTGCCGTGGCTGCCGAGGAGGAGAAGGTCGCCGCACGGCTGGAGGCCAGCGAGGGCGAGCTGAGGGCTCGGGCGGAGGAGCTGGAGCTCCATGAGTCGGCTGATGCCGCGGGCGAGGAGCAATCCTCCCGGGAGCGACAGGCGGCGCTGGATCGCAAGCTGGCAGCCCGCCAAGAGGTGGAGAAGCTCCAGGCTTCACGGTCTATCGAGGCCCGAGCGGTCTGGAGCTTTGTCACTGAGGCGGGGTCCGCTCTGGTTCCCCTCGGTTTCAGCCCGGTGCGGACGGATGCTCCAGTGCAGGAGGTGTCTAGGGCAATCCCGGCGCTTGAGTCCATCGGTGCCAAGCTGGGCAGGCTCGAAGCGGTGATCGCCGACGAGCTTGAGGTGGAGGGATGAGGCCTGGCGAAGGAGGTCGCCACGCATGTGCTGGCGTGCTTCCGGAGCCAAGACCCTTCCTTCTCTCTGAAGCCGGTGCGACTTGGCCCCGCCGTCGAGCGGGAGGAAGCTGCCAGGGCCAAAGATGGGGACATGGCCGCCCTCGTGGCCTCTAGGTTCCAGCGGGAGTCCGGGGACTCTTAGGCAGTCGCCCCCGCGGCCAGAAGGCCCTGTATCTCTTTGCTTTTGTTGAGTCTGTAGTCCAGCTCATGGAGCTTTGAATGAATGAAGAGGCTCTTTTTCTTTTTGTGTCCGTGTTTATCTTCTTCTTAGCTTGGCCTGGTCGAGATTTTAGCTCCGCAAGGACCTCGGAGGCCTTCACCAATCTTGAAGTCTTGTACAGACACCTTCCTCAGGTCCTTATTGTATTAAGGGCCCAAGGGGTCTTCGGAGCTCGCCCCGTGAGAACGGGGAGGTCCGAATCTGTCGGCCACGTGGCGGGCCCGGAGCTCCCCTCTGAGAAGATGGAGGTCCGACCCCGCGGGACACGTGGGGCCTTCGGGGCTCACCCCTGCGTAGGGGGCGAGGCCCGGCTCTGCCGGCCACGTGGCTGGCCCGGAGCTATCCTCTAAGGAGAGGGGAGCTCCGGCCCCGTCGGACACGTGGGGCCTCCGGAGCCCGCCCCTGCGGAGGGGGCGAGGTCCGGATCCTTCGGTCTTGCATTGGAGCTCCGGTCTTGCGCGGTCCCGTAGTGGCCCCCTGGTAGGTGTGGCCAAATGTTTGGGCGCACCTACCATACTCCTGCGGGGGAGCTAAGGCCGGGAGGTCCTGCACACAAGTAAGGGAAACGTAATTCTCCTCGGGGCTCCCCCTTCCCTATCTCGTAGTCTTATTTGGCTTACGATCCTGATCCGGTATACGGGGCTTGGGTACTTCAGTGCGCGAAGTGCCGGGGGCTCGAGGCCCCTTGGCCATCGGCAGGTACCTCAAACGTGATCGTCTTTGGTAGGATAGCAAATGCCGACTAGGGGTGAGAATGGGAAAAGGAAGCTGAGTGCATGGTGAGCATACACAGGAAGTGCGGTCATAAAAATTAATACGTAATTTAAATGAGCACAAGGGAAGAGCAAAGCAGGACAGGTTTCTTTTCATATAAAAGTCCATAGGAGGAAGGCAGGCTAAACATGGAGGCAACGACCCGCCCCATGAAGATGGGAAGAAAGACTCTATGCGCTTAGGGTCGGAACCAGGCCAAGCTGAACGTAGTCCTGGACTGTCCCCTAAGACTTATCTGCTTTGAGCGCTGTTCCTGGACTCCATGGAATCTATTACAGAAAGAAAAGGCTGTCCTACTATTGCTCTAGGGGTAGAACTTACGGAGGTGTTCTATGTTCCAAGGGTTCAGGAGCGGATCCCCATCCTCGGTGGAAAGGCGTACGCACCCGGGGCGGCAAACTTTCGTGACTCGGAAGGGACCTTACCAGCTGGGGGAGAGTTTGTCGGTCCCTTCGCTAGAAAGTATGCGCCGCAACACCAGGTCACCTTCCTGCAGCTCTCGAACACGCACAAACCATTGGTGGTAGCGCCGGAGCGTTTGTTGGTACCGTGCATTGCGGAGTGCTGCATGTAATCGAGCCTCGTCGACGAGGCCGATGTCGTCACGGCGGAGGTTGTCCTGCGCGGCTTCGTCATAAGCTCGGACACGGAGAGACCCCATGGTGATCTCTGGGGGAAGCACAGCTTCGGCCCTGTACACCATGAAGAAGGGTGTCTCTCCAGTGGCCCGGCTCTGGGATGTCCGGTTAGCCCACAGTGTGCTCAGAAGCTCGTCCACCCACTTGGCACCATGTTTCTTCAAGCCGGCATAGGTACGAGTCTTGAGGCCCCGAAGAATCTCGGCGTTGGCCCTCTCGACTTGCCCATTGCTCTTTGGGTGAGCAACGGAGGCATAGCACACCTGGATGAAGAGGTCTTCGCAGTAGTCTTGGAACGCTGCGCTGGTGAACTGGGTCCCGTTGTCGGTGATGATTCTGTTCGGGACCCCGAATCGGCAGACGATCAACTTGATGAACTTTACTGCGCATTGCTTGTTGATGGTGACGACGGGTGTGGCTTCCGGCCACTTGGTGAACTTGTCGATGGCGACGTAGAGGTACCGGAATCCCCCGACGGCTTTGGGGAATGGTCCCAGGATGTCCAACCCCCATACAGCGAACATCCACGAGGGCGGGATCACCTGAACCGCCTGAGCCGGTGTGTGGATCTGCTTGGCGTGGAACTGGCATGCCTTGCAGCTCTCGACCAGCTTGACGGCATCCTAGAGTGCTATCGGCCAGTAGAAGCCATGCCGGAAGGCTTTACCGACGAGCGGGCGTGAGGAAGAGTGACTCCCACATTCGCCTCCATGGATCTCAGCAAGCAAGTCGCAGCCTTCCCCCCTGGGCTATGCACCGCAATAGGACGTGGTTGGTGCCACGCCGGTATAGATCCCCTTCTACCAGCGCGTACCATTTATCCATGCGCACGATCCGTTCAGCGGATACACGTTCATCAGGGAAGATGTTGTCTTTCAAGTAGTCCCGGATCTCCGTGATCCATGCGTTGGGTCTGACTTGAGCTTCTTGATCTTGAGCGCTGGGTTACACGGAGTCCCCAGTGACGCTTACGATCCTTGGCGGCGTCCATGGCTGCAGGGCCGCCGGGACCCAGCTTCGAGGTGCTGGTCCAGCCCTCTTCGCCCGGCTCGGCAGGCTGGGCTGTGGGCCACAGCAACGTCCTCTCGAAGACTCCTTCGGGTACAGGGGCTCCGGTGGAGGCCTTCATTGAGAGGTCGTCGGCTGCGGCATTGCCAGCGCGCGGTACATGGCGCAGGTCCAAGGCAAGGAGGTCTTTCTCCAACATCTGCACGTGGAGCAGATAAGCAGCTAGCTGTGGGTCATTGCAGGAGCATTCACCCTTGACTTGCTTGATGACTAGCTGGGAGTCGCCCTATGCCAACAACTGACGAGCGCCCAGAGACAGGGTTGTCTTTTGGCTAAAGATGAGCGCTTCATACTCTGCCATGTTGTTGGTTGCCTTGAAATAGAGACGCACCATGTACCCAAACTTCTCCCCCGATGGCCTGAGAAGCAGTACGCCAGCACCGGCCCCCTGCTTTCACGAGGAGCCGTCGAAGAAGAGCGTCCAGTGAGGCCCGGTGAAGACCGGAGCTCGGGGCTTTGGTTAACCGTCTTCGTGGCCCCCTGGGTTAGCCTTCGTTGGCGTCCACTCGGCCACGAAGTCAGCCAGTGCTTGGCTCTTGACTGCATGGCGAGGGAGGAAATCCAGCTCAAACTCCGCCAACTCCGCTGCCCATTTAGCGACATTGCCAGTCGCGTTGGGGCTGTGAAGGATCACCTTCAGCGGGTAAGAGGTGACCACCGAGATCCGGTGGGCTTGAAAGTAGTGGCGGAGCTTCCTGGATGCCATGAGTACTGCATACAGCAGCTTGTGGACCTCCAGGTATCTTGTCTTGGCGTTGTGGAGGACTTCGCTGATGTAGTAGACAGGCCTCTGGATGGTCCGGACCCTCCCTCCCGGGCCTAAGATGTCCTCATCCATTGGCTCAGGCCACCGGAGGTACATGGGTCCGGGGGGAGCCTCCGGGAGCTGGGACTCGAATGCTCCTAGGCCGTCTTGGACCTCCGGGAGATCCCACTGGTTTTCCAGGTGGTTATCCTGGACCCTCGGGAGGACGTCTTGTCCTCCTGGGAGGTTCCTTTTGGTCTCCGGGGGGTTGTCCTGGAGCTCCGGGAGGTCCCGTTGGACCTTCGGGAGGTTGTCTTGGAGCTCCGGGAGGTCCCGTTGGACCTCCGGGAGGTTGTCTTGGAGGTCCGGGAGGTCGTCTTGGACCTCCGGGCTCTTCTGGTGCTTGTCTTCTGCTATCGGAGCAGGCTGCGGTGACGAGGGGTCCGGCCGTTCTGCGACGAGGACCATGCTCACCACCTCAGTTGTTGCAGCGATGTAGAGCAACAAATGCTCTTCAGGCTCGGGGGCTACCATGATGGGTAGGTTCGTCAGGAGCTGCTTTAACTCCTGGAAGGCTTCTTCGGCTTCGTCGGTCCAAGCAAATGGACCGGATTTGCGCAGGAGCCTAAAGAAGGCGAGCACTCGCTCTGCTAGCCTCGGTATGAACCTACTCAGCGCGGCTAGGCACCCGTGAGTTTCTAGACATCTTTGATGCGGGCGGGGGGCCGCATCAGGTCGATGGCCTTGATCTTTTCTGGGTTGGCCTCAATTCCTCGGTGTGAGACCAGGAATCCTAGGAGCTTCCCAGAGGATACGCCAAACACACACTTGTCGGGGTTCAGCTTGGTGCGCGTGGAGTGTAGTTTGTCAAAGACTAGGGCCAGGTTATCTAACAAGGATGAACTCTGCCTGACCTTGACAACGATGTCATCGACATACACCTCGACTAAGTCTCTTATTAGCTCTCCAAAGGTTTTGTGTATTGCACGTACAAAGGTGGGAAGAGCATCCTTTAAACCATAAGGCATAGAGACATAACAATACAGGCCGTCTACTGTGATGAAGGAAGTGTGCTCTTCATCTTCTCTAGACATAGGGATCTGATGAAAACCCGAGTAGGTGTCTAGGAAGCATAGCATATCACAGCCTGATGTCGAGTCTATTATTTGATCTATTCTAGAGAGGGGGAAAGGATCTTTGGGACATGCCTTATTGAGACTGGTGTAGTCGATGCACATCCGGAGCTTCATGCCGGCCTTCGGGACGACGACGGGGTTCGCCAACCATCGGGGGTGGTGGACTTCCCGTATGAAGCCAGCATCCAGCAGTTTCTTGATTTCTTCTCGGATGAAGTTCTGCCGCTCAATGGACTGCTTGCGAGGCTTCTGTTGGACTGGCCGGGCGTCGGGGAAGATCTTCAGGTGGTGCTAGATCACCTCCGTAGGGATCCCCGGCATCTTCGACGGCTGCCATGCAAACACGTCGACGTTGTGCCGGAGGAAGGTGATGAGCGCGCCTTCCTATTTGTTGTCCAGGCCCCCGGCTACCCGGGTGGTCTGGGCAGCATCGGCGCCGACTTGGACGACCTTCACGGGGACGTCGCCCTCGTCGAGGGGCTGCATGCGGGGTGCTGCGGTAGAGGCACAGTGGCGTGCACTCGGGTGGAGCCGGTCCGGTTCCGCACTGCCAGGGGCTGGTGCTCGAGCTGTTGCAAGTGCTTGGAGCTTCTCCAAGGCTGACACTGCAGCAGTGCGGTCTCCACGAATCTTGAGGACGCCTGTTGGTGTAGGCATCTTCAAGATAAGGTAGCCGTAGTGGGCTACTGCCATGAATCGATACAGGGCTGGCCTGCCGATTATGGCGTTGAAGGGGAGGTCGATCTCCGCCACGTCGAACAGAATGTACTCTGTCCGATAGCTGTCCGGTACCCCAAAGGTCACCGGAATGCTGATGTTGCCGTAGGGAACGACTTGTCCCGGCCCTACCCCTGAGAACGGGCTCGACGGGGTGAGCTTGGCCATCGGGATCTGCAGCTTCTGGAAAGCTGCGCGGCTGATGAGGTTCAACCCAGCCCCGCCATCTACCAGAACGTGGTACATCCTCACGTTGGCGATGGTGGGTGCTACCAAGAGCGGTAGTTGGCCGGCCCCAGCCATGTTCCTGGGGCAGTCGGTGGCATCGAAGCTTATGGGGGTTCCCATCCACTTGAGGTGCGGCGCGGCACTTGGGAGAGGAGCCACCGACGCTACCGCTCGGTGCAGAGTCTTAACTGCGCTTCGGGACGAGGGGTCAGCGGACCCACCGTAGATGACGTAGAGCATCTTCTGGCGCTCGTCATTGCTGGAGCTGGAGTCCTCATGGTTGCGCACCGCCTTCACGGCGTGCTGAGGCTCCTGGAACTCCACTTGGTGGCCAACGTTGTCTTGGGTGTCAATCTTCTGCTTGCCCTCCCTTTGATGGATGGGAGGGGCGTCAGCACGCGGTTGCTTCCCCTTTTGGAAGCGATCCGCAAGCTTCTGAATCTCCCGGCACTCAGCAGCAGTATGGTTTCTGGTGTTGTGCACGGGGCACGGCTCACCTTGGTCACCATTTGGAGCTGGTGACCGTCGCTGCCTTTTGTCAGGGCGTGGCTCCAGAGCTCCGCTGGGTGCTGCTGCTGCAGCAACGGGAGCTGCGGTCGGTGGCTTCATCTTGCCACCGCCCTGGTTCTTGATCTTCTTGCCGCTTCCATGGGAAGCAGCGCCAGATCCGGGCTGTCCTCTTGACTCGGAGGCTGGCAGTGAGTGCCAGTTCCGCCCTTCGGCTTCCCTGGCGCACTTGTCCGCCAGGCTGAAGAGCTCTGAGACGTCACGAACCTCTCTGGTCGCGAGCTTCTCAAGCATCTTCTTGTCCCATACACCCTACCGGAACACCACCACCACAGAAGCATTTTGGATATGCAGGATGATGTCCTGTACCTGGGAGAACCGCTGGATGAAGGAGCGCAGCGTCTCTCCAGGTAGTTGCTGGACGGCATGGAGGTCGAGCTCCGTGCCAGGCTGGGTGTAGGAGCTGCCGAAGTTAGCAGTGAACTGCCGGCAGAGCTCTTCCCAGGAGGTTATGGAACCCTGGGGGAGAATCATGAGCCAAGACCGCGCTGGGCCGGTCAAGGCGACGGGGAAGTAGTTGGCCATGACGGCATCATCCCCTCCTGCAGCAAGGATAGCGGTGGAGTAGATCTGGAGGAACTCCGCCGGGTTGACGCTGCCATCGTACTTCTCGAGCAGGTGCGGCCGGAACTTGCGTGGCCACTTCGTGAAGCGAAGGTGTGGCGTCAGGGCGGCACATCCTGCCCCTGTTGCTGCAGGAGTTGGTGCCGCGAACGCTTGGTTCGCTGCCGGCACCGTATACCCCGGTATGGGCATGGCTGCACCATAGACCGGGGGCACCATTTGCAGGGCATATGCTGCGTGGCGTATGCTTGGGGTAGAGATCGCGTGGCGAACGTCTGCGGCCCAGGCTGGGTTGAGGCGGTCGACATGCTGTCACCGGCCTCTTGGTTGCGACGCCTTTCTCGTCGTCACTCGATGACCACTTGGGCATCTTTGCCCATGTGGCACCGTTCCAGCTCCGACCTCAGGTCTGCTGACGGGAGCCTGGTGGAGTGGGAATCTGCCGTCTGCCCGTCAACTGTTGGTGTGCGCGTCAGCGACACAGCCGGTTGACTGGGACGTCGTCCCCGCCGAAGTCGAGGGTTGGCGGCGGCGACGACGAGACGGTCTATGTCGTGAATCCACTGCCGGGTCGCTGACTGAGGCGCATCCCCAGCAGGTGGATTGCGCAGTAGCGCTCTTGTTGCGGCTAGTGCGCCCCCGTGGGAGACGCTCAGCGCTGCAGAGGATCTCACGCTCGCTGGAGCCTGCGCTGCCAGAGTCGTGACACGACCCCACTGGTCCTGTCGAGCCAGGATCACGCTGAGGGGTGCTGCGTTGCACAGCACCGTATAACACACGTCAAAGGTACACAGCGGAAGCGGAAGCTTTATTACATAAACAAGTTTATTAACATGTTTACATCAAAATAAGTTTAGTCCACACTCGCGGGCGTAGACTAAGCATCAAGTGCACGTTCAGCCCTCGAACGTGTCCTTGCTAGCACACACGCACACTAACTCTGCGGCGTGCACGACTCCCACTCGACGGGGTTCCCCTCCTGGGGTTCCGTCTCCTCTTCGGGAGTCCCTTCCTCATAGAACCCTGCAAAAGCTTCAAACACAAGCAGTGAGCACGAAGGCTCAGCAAGTCTGACCCGTCTCACCTAAACATGGAACTTCTACATGAGGGTGATGGGTTGCATGAGGTAAAAATCATTTGCAAGGACTCGCCTAATTAGTAGAACCTTACTTTCAAGTTTTAGCAGCAGGTTGTGGAGAACTTTATGCTAAGGCACATGAGAGAGCCGCAATCAAACAAGAAACGCATTTCTCTCATGTACTTTGCCCAAAGTTGAAGAGAACTTTAGTTAGCACTAAGCTACAGCATATCATTAACAATCAATGTCCAGCTTTCAATCAGCAACATTTTAACATGTAACTAGCCTATTCTTTCTACGTCACGGTACAGTGAACAAGTGGTACTCACTGACCGCGAGGGACGGCGATTATAATCGATTTACACCTGCAGGGTTACCCGAACAACCCGTCACGTACGCCCGTACTCGATGTTGCCTACAACAATCATCACGGACGCCGTACGCGACTACCTTTCACCCGTTAGCCAAATATTGAACCGGTCCCATCGTCCCGAGCAAGAGGTCCCTGCACGCGCATCTCTGTGCCGCCAGCTGATTTACACCTCGAGCTCTCAACCTACCCTCTGAACGACGGGCAATGCCTCAACACCCAGCTACCCGAGTTACATCAGTTTCCCGGTTCCCATATAGCCGGTAGGTCTTCGGTACTGTTCTAGCTTGTTCAACAGGCCCGCACACGGCTCGGTCCTCAATCGACACAAGCGGAGCTACAGCACACAGGCCCCAAAGTCCTGCCGCTCTTACTCTCCGCTTGGTCTCATTTTCTTGCCATGTGTTTCATGTGCTATCTCTACCCGAGCAATGTGCCTCTAGCCTATTCTCGCGAGTAGTTCCAACTACTCGACTTGTACCGAATCCTACTCTATTCTAGCGATGCAGTGGCTAACGAGGTTTTCAATCCTAAACCCAACCCATGGTTTTCTTGGCTGTGCAGTTGGGTTTCCAATCAAGACTCTAATGCAACGAACAAAGGGAAACAAGTATGTGCTCAAAACAATAAAAATTTGTAAAAAAAGGTTAATGCAAACCGGGGCTTGCCTTGCTGCTCTTGGTCGTAGGCTAGCTGTTCCTCCGGAGTAACGAAGTCTAGGACTTCGGGTTCCTCCTCGACCTTAGCGACTACATGATAAGAACAATGTATGTATTAATTTAGAGGCCTTTGTATTAACTTTGAAGTTGTGAAGCCTATAACCCTTACTAGACAGACCTAATGACTGTGAAACTTTTACTGTGGCTTGGTTACAACCTAAACAAAGACTTGGTCAAGTTTTAGTTGCAGCAAAGCTCATTTGAGCCCTCCACAAATAATTATGTCCTTGACCTTAATTGGAACCCTTAGGGTGTTCTAGGGATTTTCATGAGACAAACTATGACTTTCTGAAAACTAGATTTTCAGAGGGTCCTAATGGAGTTGGTCTCACTTAATTTGGAAGTCTCTAACTAAAGATATGAGCTAAACAATTTCAGAGAAAATCCTGAAAATGTTTCTGAACATTTTCTATTTTCTCTGGAACAGTTTTACTAATCACACCATTAGGTGGACTAAATGAGCTCAAATGGATCTGAAATTTTTATGGTAGTTCAAGGATATTTTGGTGAACATCTCAGCAAAATTTCAGGATTTTCCTCCAAAGGATTCTCCAGTTAAAATTCCTAACAGTTTAAACTTTGAGGAATTAATTCTGGAGAATTAAGGAATTTCATGAAGTGACACTTGATTTTCTGGAAAGTACTCAGAGAGCTGAATCCAGAAAAATTTGGTTCACTCAATTTGGAGCTTTCTAGCCAAAGTTATAAGGATTTGAAGTTTGAAGGAAATCTGAAAATCGGGGAAAAGTTTAAACTCGCGCGTGGGCCCAGGGGACACGCGTCGCACGCCGAAGCGATAGCACACCGCGGCCCACAAGGCTTTTGCGCGCCAGCACACCCGATCCCGGCCGCAGCCGGATCCCGATTCAAAATATCGGCCGCTGACAGCTGGGGTCCACCCCCTTCTTCAACCTCGCGACACCCTCGCCCCGCCGCCGAGGGACCTCGCCGGAGAGCTCGTCGCTGGCTGCTGTACCGCTCCAAACTTCTTGATTCTGGCCGCCCCTGCCTACTTTTACTTGGGGAACATGATCCGAGGGTCAGCTGCTCATGACAACGGCCGGAGCATGGTCGGCGACGAGCCGCCATATCGGAACGACTTCGGCCATGTCGGCTGATGCTCCTAGTGCCTCAGCTACTTGGGAAACCGGTCGGGGAGCATCAGTGGACCTCAGAGAAGGTCGACATGAACTCGGGGCAGCTCGGGGAAGGCCCGAAATAGGTCCTCACCGTGCGCCCGATACCCCCCGTTCGTTCCGCCATTAGTAGACCTTGAATTACGCCGGGCACAGAGGTTCTCCGGCCCAGAGTTGTGAAGGCAACTTGTGCGTCACCGTGTCTAGTTCGTGTGGGAGTGGCCTGAGGCCCTCTAATCCTTTCTAGAGCACGAATTAAACAGAATCGTACCCGAAGGTCGTTCTGCACACAGAAAGGGGAAAAGTGGAAATTCGCCGCCGGTGAGCAACCACTCGAGCTGTGGCTCGGGGGTGAGCAGCACCGATCACTTGCGCGTCCAAGGGTGCCTTGGCTCGGGCGTAACAACGCCCAGGTTGGGCTGTCCACGAGAGCCCGAGGTGCGGCGGTTTCGAGTTCCGAGTTTGATCTTTCGGCACAGCCGATATCACTCGGTTTCAATCGATTTCTATCAATGGGAAGGATGGAGGATGGTTGCTAGTACCTTGCTGGGACCTTGAAATGGAAAGAGGGAGCTGCGATCGGCTTGATCAAGCAGGAACTCGAGCGCTAGTGATGGCAGTGGGAAAAGCAGTCGCGCACGCCGGTAGCTCGGGGAAATGGTGACTGAAGCACGCCGGGGAGGGAATAAATAGCCCGGCCGGCTGGTCTCCGGCTTGGGGCACGCAGCAGGAGCTGGCGCCGGCTGCCCCCTTCGGTGGCGCGCGCGCACAGCTGCCGGGAACCGACTGAACTGTGGTTCAGTCGGTTTGCTTTGAGGCAGAGGCTGACATGTGGGTCCCACTTCTCTTTTAACCTCTGAAATTTATTCCTAACAGCTGTGGTAAACAGTGAACCCTATTCTACCCTTGGCAATTCAAATTATTCACCCAAGAGCCATTTGATTTGATCAAAGTTCAAATGAGGTTTGGTTTGAATGAATTTCAGCACAAGTGCAGTTTGAAATTCAAATAAAGTTTGAATTTCTCCCCCTTAGCTCATGTCAAGATCAACTCCAAATGGAGTGAAAATTGGTGTGTGAGCTCACAAAAATGTGCTGAGCAAGAATATGCCTTCCACTTTTAAATTCAGTGGGTGAAAACAGTTTGAATTTGAATATGGTTTCAAACTGCCCTCTTCCTAACTATACCCAAAATGACCTCAAAAAGGTTTTGAATTTGGGTGGAACTTGGCATGGACATCCTTAGTAAAGTGTAGGAGTTTTCATATGTCCAGCCCCTCTATATCACATGTGGGAAGTACCACTTTTGCAATGTGTGAGTTTGTTCCCTAATGAGCATGTTGATAATTGTTACTTGCTCTTTATTTGTGTTCATCATTCTTCCTCAAATGAGGTGTGTGGTGTGGTGATGAACACTGCAAATGAGTGTCAAAAACTGAGGCCCTTACATTCCTCCCCCCTTAAAAGAATCTCGTCCCGAGATTATAAGGTGAAATGAGAGAGAGGACGGTGGAAAATTACCGAATATGCGACGTGAAAAAGTCGGGGTAGTTAGTGCGAAGGAATTCTTCGCTCTCCCATGTCGCTTCGTCCATGGAGTGATTACTCCACAGAACCTTGTAGAACCACAACGTACGGTTGCGTGTGGTTCGGGCCTTCTCATCAATAATCTGCACCGGTTCCTCCCGATAGGTGAGATCCGGTTGCAGTTCTTCAATGTCTTCCAGCTGAACGGTAGTTGATAGCTTGAGACACTTCCTCAGCTGGGAAATGTGAAAGACGTCGTGCACACCGAAAAGTGCTTCTGGTAATCTTAGCCGGTATGCCACCGATCCACATCTTTCGGTAATCTGGAATGGACCGATGAACCGGGGTGCCAACTTTCCCCTCACCCCAAATCTGTTTACGCCCTTCATTGGAGACACTCGTAGGTATACGTGATCTCCAACCTCGAATTGTAATGGGCGCCTTCTCCGGTCCGCATACTGTTTCTGACGGGATTGAGCGGCTTTTAGGTTCGCTTGAATTAGTCGAACCTTTTCTTCCGCGTTGTTGACAAGGTCAATCCCGAAGGTAACCCTCTCGCCAGACTCACACCAGTTCAATGGTGTGCGGCATCTTCTTCCGTATAGCGCCTCGTAGGGCGCCATCTTGATGCTGGCTTGGTACCCATTGTTGTACGAGAACTCGGCTAACGGCAAGTGATCATCCCAATTCTTGCCGTGGTCGATAGCGCAAGCTCGTAGCATGTCTTCTAGGATTTGATTTACCCGCTCAGTTTGCCCATCTGTCTGCGGGTGGTAGGCTGAACTACGGATCAGCTTCGTCCCCAGGGCAGCGTGTAGCTGCTCCCAAAAACGGGACACAAATAAAGTGCCCCGGTCCGATATGATGGTACGGGGTACGCCGTATAAGCATAGGATCCGTGAGATGTACAGTTCAGCGTACTTCTTGGCGTTGTAGTTGGTGTTGACCGGGATGAAATGGGCAACTTTGGTGAGCCGATCGACGATCACCCACACAGAATCATGTTTCTGTAAGGTGGTGGGTAAACCGACGACGAAATCCATGCTCACGTCCTCCCACTTCCAGGCAGGAATGCCCAGTGGTTGCAGCAGTCCCGGTTTCCGCATGTGGTCTGCCTTCACCCTTCGACATGTATCACACTCGGACACGTATCTTGCAGTCTCTCGCTTCATCCGTGTCCACCAAAACTTTCTTCTGAGTTCTTGATACATTTTGTTACTGCCGGGGTGAATAGAAAACTTTGATAAGTGAGCCTCATCAAAGATTTTCTTCCGTAACTCCGGGTTTCGGGGTACGACGATCCGGTCCTTGAACCATAGGACGCCGTCTCCGTCCTTCCGGAAACATTTCAACTCCCCACTGTCTACTCGTCTCCGTAAATGTGACATGCCCTTATCATTCTTCTGGGCTGCCGCTATCTCTTCACGGATGGTGGGGATCAAAGCTAGGTTGTAGAGAGCTCCATATGGAATCACATGTAGTGGTGGTTCGCTCTCTTCCAACGGTGTGATGGTCAGATTATTGACGTGTGACTTGCGGCTTAGCGCGTCTGCCACAATGTTTGCCTTGCCCGGATGATAATGGATCTCTATCTCGTAATCCTTTATCAGTTCCAACCATCTTCGTTGCCTCATGTTCAGCTCCTTCTGAGTGAAGATGTACTTGAGGCTTTTGTGGTCGGTATATAAATGTACGAGGTTACCGAGTAGGTAGTGCCTCCACATTTTCAGTGCAAGTACCACGGCAGCGAGCTCCAAATCGTGAGTTGGATAATTTTGCTCATGGTTCCTAAGCTGTCGTGATCCATACGCGACCACTCTTCGGTCTTGCATCAGCACACATCCGAGCCCAATGCCGGATGCATCGCAGTACACATCGAACGGTTTTGTTGTGTCTGGCTGCGCCAAAACCGGTGCTGATGTCAGGTGCTTGACTAAAGCCTTGAATGCTGCTTCACATGCTGGACTCCAAACATATTTGGTAGCCTTCTTCAGCAGCTCTGTCATTGGCTTGGCAATCTTCGAGAAGTTCGGAATGAACCCCCGATAATATCCCGCGAGTCCGAGGAAACTCCGTACCTCATGAACAGTTCTCGGGGATTTCCAATTCAGCACTTGCGTGATTTTGCTCGGGTCCACAGCGATACCCTCCGCTGAGATGATATGCCCGAGGAAAGGCACTTGCGATATCCAAAACTCGCATTTGCTGAACTTTGCGTACAACTTGTGATCCCGCAGCCGTTGCAAGACTATACGCAGATGTTTCTTGTGATCTTCCTCCGACTTGGAATATACCAGGATGTCGTCGATGAAGACCACGACAAACTTGTCCAGCTCCGGCATGAACACCGAGTTCATTAAGTACATGAAGTGAGCTGGAGCATTGGTGAGGCCAAAGGACATGACCAGGTACTCATAAAGTCCGTACCTTGTCGAGAAAGCTGTCTTTGGAATGTCCTCCGCCCTTATCTTAATCTGATGGTACCCGGATCTTAAATCCATCTTGGAAAAGATCTTTGCTTCGACCAACTGATCAAACAACATGTCGATCCGTGGCAACGGGTACTTGTTCTTGATGGTTACGGCATTTAATGGACGGTAGTCCACGCAAAGCCGCAACGTTTCATCCTTCTTTTTGACAAATAATGCCGAACAGCCCCATGGCGAGGAGCTCGGCCTAATAAAACCCTTCTCCAGAAGGTCCGTGAGCTGAGTCTTCAGTTCAGCCAACTCCTTGGGCGCCATCTTGTACGGCCTTCGGGATATTGGCATGGTTCCCGGTGCAAGTTCAATCTTGAATTCCACCTCTCTATCGGGTGGCATCCCCGGCAAATCGTCCGGGAATACATCCGGGAACTCTCGGACCACTGGAATGTCTTCCAATCTGATGGTTGTGGCTTGATAGACACTTGGAAGTTTTATTTCTGGACTGTCCAGAAATAATGAGTGAGAACCGTGCACTTCTGAGTTTAAGTGCACGACTCGGAGGACGGTGTCTAAAACAGCGCCGTGGCGGGTTAACCACGACATCCCTAGGATGACATCGACCTTCTGTCCCTCTAAGATAATGAGAGACGTGGGGTACACTCTACCCGCTAAGCATAATGGTGCTTTGGAGACCATTACGCTTGCTGAAATCTTCCCACCCGGTGAACAAATTAAATATGGACTATCGGTGGGTAGTATTGGCAAGCTGTGTTTAGCAATGAAAGCTTGGCTAATAAAATTATGTGTGGCGCCTGAATCAAATAGTATTATAGCGGGATGCTGGTGGAGTTGGAACATACCCGCAAGGATGGGCTCGCCCTCCGGCACGTCCTCAATGGCAAGCTGGTGGACAGTGCCGGGCCTAGGGTTTGCCCGCCGCGCATTAGTAGGGTTCCGGGGTTGATTCCTCCCCGGAAACTGTGGTGCCACTCCGCCGCCTTGCCTCTCCGGGCAACTGCTCGCGAAGTGTCCTGGACGACCACACTTGTAACATGTAGCCGCTGCTGGTGGAGTACTCGGGGGACGAAAGCCCGGCATGCGTTGCGGAGGTGCAAACGCACGCGGCATCGCCCGCTGCTGCTGTTGTTGTTGCGGTGGTGCTGGCAGTACCGGCCGGAATGCCGGTGAAGAATACGGTCGACCGCGGAACGGCATCGACCGCTGTGGTGGTTGCCAGCGTGGACCTGATGGTGGGCGATTCACCATCCGAAACTTCTGAGAAGGACCGCCTCCTTCTCCGCTGCTCTGCGGCGCGCTTCGCTTTCGCTCTGCCGCCGCCAACTCCTTGCCGGAGTCCTCCTGAACAATCGCAGCATCAATTATGTCGTTGAGGCTGCCGCGATTGAACATCGCCAGCTTGTCCTTCAGGAGCGGGTTAAGCCCCTGGTAAAAATGGTCCCGCCGCTTCTCGTCCGTATCTGCGTGATACGACGCGTAGAGCGCGAGATCGTTGAACGCCCTGGAATATTCCAGCGCGTTCCGGCTCCCTTGTTGCAGGTGTAGGAATTCCTGCGTCTTCCTCTTCATCAGACCTGGCGGTATATGATAGGCCCTGAAGGCCGTCCGGAACTCCGCCCAGGTCATCGCTCGGTCGGTGGGCTGTGAAGCACAGAAGTTGGCCCACCACGCGCTCGCGGATCCTTGGAGTTGCTGGACCGCGAACTGAGTCTTGCGCTGCTCGCTAATTTGGAGCAGCCCGAACTTCATCTCTATGGCGCGGAGCCAGTTGTCCGCGTCAAGTGGTTCATCCGCCCTTGAGAATACAGGGGGATGAGTCGCCAGGAATTCGGAGTAGGAGCTCTGTTGGCGCTCCTCACGATCTTGACGTCTCTCTGGGCGAGACGTATTCGCAATTAACGTTTGCAGCAGCTCCGTGTGCTGCTGATGTGAACCCGCCATTGCCGCGACAATGTCGGCCAATGTAACCGTTGGCAGTGGCGGTGGCGGTGTTTGCTGTTGCTGTTGCTGCTGCTGTCCCGAGGAGTCCTCGGGAGGTGGTTGGGAGGTCTCTCCCCCTTGGCTAGTACCTCCAACATCGGGGTTGGCACGAGTACGCGTCATTCTGAAATTCAACGCAGCAGCAATTAGCACATGTCTTACTCAAAATTCCATAAACAGGAGTAAGTATTGAAGCGACGCATGATTAACTTGCACAACATTCACATATATTGATAAAGCATAAACTTTATACAAGATACATTATTCTCGGATCTCCGAGAAGTCGTGCTCATGTCGTCACTACCTATACATACGCTACTGTCTACACGACATGTCACCGATTACAAAAGTTGGATTACGCTACCCTAGCTGCCCTACTTGGCAACCGTAACCCCTACTCGGAGTAGAACTCGACCTCCTGTGGGTCGTCCTCCTCCGGTACCTCTGCTGGTGGCTCGGGGTCTACCACCTCTTCTCCCATTCCAGGTTCTCCCATGGCTGGAAGACCCAAGACTACCGGTACGCCCAATACCGGGGGCACGAGGTCCTGCAATGCATGCACCTCGTCCATAGCCTGGTTGTAGTCCTCTTCCCAGCCTTGTCCTTCCTCAATAGCGTCGTCCCGCTCTTGAGCAAGGTCCTCATTCTGCTGGGTTAGGGTCTGCACCAGCTCTTGCAACGCCGCAATGTCAACACGGCTCTTCTTCTTTGCCTTCTTCAGACGACGCAACTGATTGTGTTGTTCATTCAGTCGCTTGATCGTCGGAAGGAGCACATTGCGGAGTGCATTGTGAGCACTCTCAAAATGATCTCCACGGCTTGTGCTCTCCTTGAGCTTGGTGGCGAGATGCTCCGTATGAACAGCTTGGCTGTCCATCACAGCGTTTCCCGCCCTCATTTGGAGGCTGAGATTTGCCTCCGCGGGGTTGTACCTTGGGCAACTCGGGTTTGTTGCCTCTAGGTACCTCTCTTCCCACACATGCTGAGCTCGTCCCTCCACCGGAACGAGTGCGTATGGAGTTCCCTCCATAGCCTGCACGTGTAGTTGGCAGAAACGTGACATAGTGTCACGGGCTGCCACTTGCCACATCCCTTCCGGTTGTCTTCCTCTCACCGTGACGGTGAACGGCACCCAACCGGGTGGCGTAGGCCCTGCAGGAACCTCGACATGGATCGTCCACGTCTTGTTCCCCTCTTCGCCTTCTTCCTTAGCGAAGTATTGCGGCATCTGATTGTACCCGAAATATTGGAGCATTTGCCACAATGCTTCCGGGTAGCCGCTACGGTCAGAACAGTGGGAAACTACCCACCCGTTCTCCAACCGTTTATCTGCTGCCATCTGTAAAAATATATTTGAGAAATGTCAAATATTTATTTAAACAGTAAACCATTGAGTTATAACATAAGATATGTCATTGAACCCATAACACTTGGAAACATAGTTCAAATTTTTAAACAAATTTGACTGCTGATCTGCTGTTACCATGACAGCCCTGACCAGTTTCCATATCAATCTGATTTAGGCCAGGTTAAAAGCAAAACCAGTCCTGGAGCTCAACATCAAAGTTAAAGTTAACTTCGATAGCTTTCCAGAAAGTATTTGGTTGGCCTAAGATCTGCTCTGGTTCAAAAGTTATGAGATGTCAAAGTTAACAGAATTTCTGGAAACAATTGGACAACACCTCCCTGCCTTAGGTACTGATTTGATCCAAGAATCCCAGTTAATTCTGTTCCTAATCTGACAAACTTTCTGTTACAAAGTTGTAACCCATCTCATAATCTTTCCAGAACTACCTCATTTTCTATTTTTGGATTTTTATGCAGGAAGTTATGCTTAATTTACAGAGAGTCTTTGCTCCGTCCTGTTTTCTAGACAGTTTCAACTCTACTGCATTTTTCGAGTGGTTAAGGGACGAAACACCTCTGGAACTCAACAGAAAAGTTGTAAAGCTCCTCCAAAGCTTCCCAGAAATGTATCATACGACCCCAACCTCGAAAGAACTCAACCTCTAACCTCTGATTAACTTCAGCCTTGATTTAGCTGAAAACAGAGTGCTCTGTCCTTAACATCCTATAAGTTGAAAACTTATTAGCTTTGAATATCCTGTTCAAGGGAAGGAGTTACATCAAGTTTTACTACTTTGGATCAAAACCTTCAAATTTTTAAATGAAGTTGTTCATTTAGTTGGGTGTGACGTCGATGCGTCACCAGATCATGTCGGTACTACGTCCTCACAAAGAAAAACCTATACCGGACTTAGCCGGCTTCGTTAGTTTAGTGGCACTACTCGTCACTCGCACACGGATGCTACACGTCTACCGTTTCGTGGTAAGGCTACCTGCAGAAATTCAACCAATCATCAGACTCGGCTGCACACCGAGCCCGGAATCCATACAGTTGGTACATCCGGCCGTCATCACTCGCCCGGATGTTCTCAAGCCAAACACGCCTTGAGTTACGTGTTCACGTTTCAGACCACGTGACGGGGTCTCCCATGTTGCACCACGCACGCCAGGGACAGACGTTGCTCGAATACCCCAAACGACATGAAGAGTCGTAGAGGATACTAAAGCGGATCGGGTTACCTGCCACCCGTGGGGCTCCACCCTTCAGCTTGTGCGCACTGGTGGACAGCGCTTACGTGCACCCCCCAAGACATGAACGTCCCGAGATGCACGATTTTCCGACATAACAAATAAGTTAATAAGCCACTTTCTATATACTAATAACATCCTTATACGGGCTACTAACTCGTTCCTCACTGGATTTTTGAAAAAGAAGACCTTTGTACTGTGTTAAATCTCAAGCGAGCTCTGATACCACGCTGACACGACCCCACTGGTCCTGTCGAGCCAGGATCACGCTGAGGGGTGCTGCGTTGCACAGCACCGTATAACACACGTCAAAGGTACACAGCGGAAGCGGAAGCTTTATTACATAAACAAGTTTATTAACATGTTTACATCAAAATAAGTTTAGTCCACACTCGCGGGCGTAGACTAAGCATCAAGTGCACGTTCAGCCCTCGAACGTGTCCTTGCTAGCACACACGCACACTAACTCTGCGGCGTGCACGACTCCCACTCGACGGGGTTCCCCTCCTGGGGTTCCGTCTCCTCTTCGGGAGTCCCTTCCTCATAGAACCCTGCAAAAGCTTCAAACACAAGCAGTGAGCACGAAGGCTCAGCAAGTCTGACCCGTCTCACCTAAACATGGAACTTCTACATGAGGGTGATGGGTTGCATGAGGTAAAAATCATTTGCAAGGACTCGCCTAATTAGTAGAACCTTACTTTCAAGTTTTAGCAGCAGGTTGTGGAGAACTTTATGCTAAGGCACATGAGAGAGCCGCAATCAAACAAGAAACGCATTTCTCTCATGTACTTTGCCCAAAGTTGAAGAGAACTTTAGTTAGCACTAAGCTACAGCATATCATTAACAATCAATGTCCAGCTTTCAATCAGCAACATTTTAACATGTAACTAGCCTATTCTTTCTACGTCACGGTACAGTGAACAAGTGGTACTCACTGACCGCGAGGGACGGCGATTATAATCGATTTACACCTGCAGGGTTACCCGAACAACCCGTCACGTACGCCCGTACTCGATGTTGCCTACAACAACCATCACGGACGCCGTACGCGACTACCTTTCACCCGTTAGCCAAATATTGAACCGGTCCCATCGTCCCGAGCAAGAGGTCCCTGCACGCGCATCTCTGTGCCGCCAGCTGATTTACACCTCGAGCTCTCAACCTACCCTCTGAACGACGGGCAATGCCTCAACACCCAGCTACCCGAGTTACATCAGTTTCCCGGTTCCCATATAGCCGGTAGGTCTTCGGTACTGTTCTAGCTTGTTCAACAGGCCCGCACACGGCTCGGTCCTCAATCGACACAAGCGGAGCTACAGCACACAGGCCCCAAAGTCCTGCCGCTCTTACTCTCCGCTTGGTCTCATTTTCTTGCCATGTGTTTCATGTGCTATCTCTACCCGAGCAATGTGCCTCTAGCCTATTCTCGCGAGTAGTTCCAACTACTCGACTTGTACCGAATCCTACTCTATTCTAGCGATGCAGTGGCTAACGAGGTTTTCAATCCTAAACCCAACCCATGGTTTTCTTGGCTGTGCAGTTGGGTTTCCAATCAAGACTCTAATGCAACGAACAAAGGGAAACAAGTATGTGCTCAAAACAATAAAAATTTGTAAAAAAAGGTTAATGCAAACCGGGGCTTGCCTTGCTGCTCTTGGTCATAGGCTAGCTGTTCCTCCGGAGTAACGAAGTCTAGGACTTCGGGTTCCTCCTCGACCTTAGCGACTACATGATAAGAACAATGTATGTATTAATTTAGAGGCCTTTGTATTAACTTTGAAGTTGTGAAGCCTATAACCCTTACTAGACAGACCTAATGACTGTGAAACTTTTACTGTGGCTTGGTTACAACCTAAACAAAGACTTGGTCAAGTTTTAGTTGCAGCAAAGCTCATTTGAGCCCTCCACAAATAATTATGTCCTTGACCTTAATTGGAACCCTTAGGGTGTTCTAGGGATTTTCATGAGACAAACTATGACTTTCTGAAAACTAGATTTTCAGAGGGTCCTAATGGAGTTGGTCTCACTTAATTTGGAAGTCTCTAACTAAAGATATGAGCTAAACAATTTCAGAGAAAATCCTGAAAATGTTTCTGAACATTTTCTATTTTCTCTGGAACAGTTTTACTAATCACACCATTAGGTGGACTAAATGAGCTCAAATGGATCTGAAATTTTTATGGTAGTTCAAGGATATTTTGGTGAACATCTCAGCAAAATTTCAGGATTTTCCTCCAAAGGATTCTCCAGTTAAAATTCCTAACAGTTTAAACTTTGAGGAATTAATTCTGGAGAATTAAGGAATTTCATGAAGTGACACTTGATTTTCTGGAAAGTACTCAGAGAGCTGAATCCAGAAAAATTTGGTTCACTCAATTTGGAGCTTTCTAGCCAAAGTTATAAGGATTTGAAGTTTGAAGGAAATCTGAAAATCGGGGAAAAGTTTAAACTCGCGCGTGGGCCCAGGGGACACGCGTCGCACGCCGAAGCGATAGCACACCGCGGCCCACAAGGCTTTTGCGCGCCAGCACACCCGATCCCGGCCGCAGCCGGATCCCGATTCAAAATATCGGCCGCTGACAGCTGGGGTCCACCCCCTTCTTCAACCTCGCGACACCCGCGCCCCGCCGCCGAGGGACCTCGCCGGAGAGCTCGTCGCTGGCTGCTGTACCGCTCCAAACTTCTTGATTCTGGCCGCCCCTGCCTACTTTTACTTGGGGAACATGATCCGAGGGTCAGCTGCTCATGACAACGGCCGGAGCATGGTCGGCGACGAGCCGCCATATCGGAACGACTTCGGCCATGTCGGCTGATGCTCCTAGTGCCTCAGCTACTTGGGAAACCGGTCGGGGAGCATCAGTGGACCTCAGAGAAGGTCGACATGAACTCGGGGCAGCTCGGGGAAGGCCCGAAATAGGTCCTCACCGTGCGCCCGATACCCCCCGTTCGTTCCGCCATTAGTAGACCTTGAATTACGCCGGGCACAGAGGTTCTCCGGCCCAGAGTTGTGAAGGCAACTTGTGCGTCACCGTGTCTAGTTCGTGTGGGAGTGGCCTGAGGCCCTCTAATCCTTTCTAGAGCACGAATTAAACAGAATCGTACCCGAAGGTCGTTCTGCACACAGAAAGGGGAAAAGTGGAAATTCGCCGCCGGTGAGCAACCACTCGAGCTGTGGCTCGGGGTTGAGCAGCACCGATCACTTGCGCGTCCAAGGGTGCCTTGGCTCGGGCGTAACAACGCCCAGGTTGGGCTGTCCACGAGAGCCCGAGGTGCGGCGGTTTCCAGTTCCGAGTTTGATCTTTCGGCACAGCCGATATCACTCGGTTTCAATCGATTTCTATCAATGGGAAGGATGGAGGATGGTTGCTAGTACCTTGCTGGGACCTTGAAATGGAAAGAGGGAGCTGCGATCGGCTTGATCAAGCAGGAACTCGAGCGCTAGTGATGGCAGTGGGAAAAGCAGTCGCGCACGCCGGTAGCTCGGGGAAATGGTGACTGAAGCACGCCGGGGAGGGAATAAATAGCCCGGCCGGCTGGTCTCCGGCTTGGGGCACGCAGCAGGAGCTGGCGCCGGCTGCCCCCTTCGGTGGCGCGCGCGCACAGCTGCCGGGAACCGACTGAACTGTGGTTCAGTCGGTTTGCTTTGAGGCAGAGGCTGACATGTGGGTCCCACTTCTCTTTTAACCTCTGAAATTTATTCCTAACAGCTGTGGTAAACAGTGAACCCTATTCTACCCTTGGCAATTCAAATTATTCAACCAAGAGCCATTTGATTTGATCAAAGTTCAAATGAGGTTTGGTTTGAATGAATTTCAGCACAAGTGCAGTTTGAAATTCAAATAAAGTTTGAATTTCTCCCCCTTAGCTCATGTCAAGATCAACTCCAAATGGAGTGAAAATTGGTGTGTGAGCTCACAAAAATGTACTGAGCAAGAATATGCCTTCCACTTTTAAATTCAGTGGGTGAAAACAGTTTGAATTTGAATATGGTTTCAAACTGCCCTCTTCCTAACTATACCCAAAATGACCTCAAAAAGGTTTTGAATTTGGGTGGAACTTGGCATGGACATCCTTAGTAAAGTGTAGGAGTTTTCATATGTCCAGCCCCTCTATATCACATGTGGGAAGTACCACTTTTGCAATGTGTGAGTTTGTTCCCTAATGAGCATGTTGATAATTGTTACTTGCTCTTTATTTGTGTTCATCATTCTTCCTCAAATGAGGTGTGTGGTGTGGTGATGAACACTGCAAATGAGTGTCAAAAACTGAGGCCCTTACAAGTCGGTGGTGCCGGAGTCGGCTGCTGGCTTCCAGCTTGCGCCGACACACTCCGTCATGAGTGTGTCGAGACGTAGTCCCTGCTAGTCACCGTTCGTCGTGAACGTGGGCGGGGAGAGCTAGCCGCCGAAGGAAGCTTCGTCATCTTTGTCAGCAGAAGCTCGTTGCACAAGGGAAAAGCCCCCTACCTGGTGCGCCAAATATCGAAGTGTGTAGCCGACACTTCCCCCGGGCCTGCTCTGGGCAGCCCGTGGAGGTTCTTTTCCGGAGGGGCTAGTCACTCACGGAGAGCTTCAGCGTTAGGGACGATTGAGGGAGAAGATTGACACGGGGATTTTTATGTGGTTCAGGCCGCCGGAGCGTAATACCCTACGTCCACGGTGAGCAGAGTTGCTCGTTGTATTGCTTGCTTCTCAAAACCGGAGTCCTGAGCTTGAGGATGACCTAAGTGCTCGGATGCTGGTGCGTATGTGTGCAAAGAGTCGAAACTAAGGATGCGAATGGCTGGAGTGCCAACCCTTGCTAACATTGCCTACCCGAGCCTTTTATAGTCCAAGATTCGGGCGGCTTACATGGTGGGCCCGGGACCCGACAGGTGGTCCCGGGGAGATTGCCTGCCATCTACCGTATCTGCAGTTACGCCGGTAGTTGTCTCTGGCGAGGGCTTCCGAGTCTTCGTTCTGCCGCCTGCCCATACCGCCAACTAGTCGTAGTGGTTGATGATGGCAGGGGCGGCAGGGGATGTCTTGTCGCTGTGTTTATTGGCGGGCAGGCTCTAACGCGGCGCGCCAGTCTGCGATGTGACTGGGCATAACGGCACCTGACAGAGGCGTGCTCCGCGTCTCTGCGCCTTGGGATGGCGAGGGTCTTGAATACCTTGTACGGGCAAGGTATGACGCGTCTTTACTCTTGCCGCCTGCCGTGCGGGGGCAGGTAGCGCGGCACTGCTGGCCACGTGGCGAGCCCGGAGCTCTCCTCTGAGGAGAGGGAGCTCCGGCCCCGCGATACACGTGGAGCCTTCGTAGCTCTCCCCGCGGAGGGGGGAGGTCCGGCTTCTGCTGGCCACGTGGCGGGCACGGAGCTCTCCTCAGGTCTGGCCCCGCGGGACACGTGGAGCCCTCGGAGCTCTCCCCGCGGAGGGGGGAGGTCCGGCTCAGTTTGCCACGTGGCGGGTCCGGAGCTCTCCTCTGAGGAGAGGGAGGTCCGGCCCCGCTGGACACATGGCGCCTTCGGAGCTCTCCCTGCGGAGAAGGGTGAGGTCCTTAGGCATTTTCCCTTGTGCGCGAGGGTACCCCGTATTCAGGGTACCGACAACGTGCAAGCTTGAGATGTGTTTCCCACCATTCTTCTTTGATATGCAAGTACACCTAATCATACTTCTTTTTGATTAGATAAAAGCATTGGGGCCACTATATTTACATCATATGTTTCCATTGGAGAGATATTTAGGAGTATTAAAGGGTTATGTGCAGAACTGTGCTCACCGAGAGGGTTCGATTATGGAAGGATACACTACTGAAGAAGCGATTGAGGGTTGCGTTGATTACATAAAAGATGGAAAGCCGATAGGTGTGCCAATACCAGTACATGAGGGTAAACTATGTGAGAGAGGCAAAGTGGTTAAGAAAACTTTTATCGTTCAGGATTATAAATTAGTACACTATGTATATATTGGTGTACTACAACAGCTCGCAATAGTTGAGTCGTACATCGAGGAACACGAAATTGAGCTTTGCAGAAAAAACCAAGGCCGCACAGAGGACTGGATCATGAACGAGCACTGAAGACCTTTCACTGGATGGTTAATGGACAAAAATATATCGTACGGAGACCCTAATGAAGATGCAACAATGAAGAAGTTAGCTTCTGGCCTATCTGCTTTGGTGACATCATGGCAAGCATATGACATCAATGGTTACCTATTTTACACTAAGGAAAAAGATGGTAAGAGTGTTGCACAAAATAGTAGTGTTCGTATAGAGACTTATGATCCACAAGGGCAGAAGACCACATACTTCGGGTTCATTTGGGAAATATGGGAACTTGATTATGGCGAAAGAATGCAAATTCCCGTGTTGAAGTGCCAATGGGTCAAACTTCCTGATGGTGTGAAAGTGGACAACTACAGGCTGACACTGGTAGACTTGAACTAAGTGGGTTATAAAGATGATCCATGGGTTGTCGCCGATCGTATTGCACAAGTTTTTTATGTACAAGATCTAGGAACTGAGAAGATGCATGTAGCTGTTTCTGGAAAGCAAAATATTGTTGGGGTCGAGAATGTGGGAGATAATGAAGAGGAATATAATCAGTATGAAGATATGTACCTTTTCACTGGTCCAGAAAAATGAAGCTTTAATATTTTAATTTGACATTTTTCTCTTTTAATATTTGAATTTTGACATGTTGGAATGCTTTAAAAATATTAACAAAATTCATACAGTGAAATATTGGCTGAGTTGGCCGTAGACTTCAACAGTGAAATACACTGCGCTTGAAGCCATGGCCGGCTGAGTGGTGGTTCATCTCTATGTGTACGCGTGAGCTCTGTTTTTCCTCTGAGTGTGTGTATATAATTTTCCTCTATTTTTCCTTCAAGTAAAGACCGCTTGTGAAAACATTTTGAATAATTGGTAAATACAATTTTCGGAGGCAGTACATTACCTACGTAGCCGCCTGTGAAGGAATCTTTATCACAGGCGGCTCGTAACGTAAAGAGTATCCGCCTGTGATAACTCCATTATCACAAGAGGTTCTTTACCTAAGATTGTCCACCTCTGAAGAATGTTTATCACGGGAGGTTTGTAACATAAGATTATCTGCTTGTGTAAGTCTAAGGATGTATGTACTGCGCACGTTCCCCTCGGTAACCGAAAAGGCATGCACGCCCGGTCACTTCAGCCACCTGTATTAATGACCTTGCAGGCGGCTCCTACTCCACAGTCCGCCTGTATCGTGCAGTTGTTGTCATTCACGCGCAGAGTTCGAAGCGATCCGACCTCTCCTTCTCTGCACCATTATAACTTGCACCTTGCCCTTCTCTGCAGTCTGCACCACCATCACAATCTTCCTATTCCCTCTAGACTTCGTCTTCTTCACCGCACCGTAGCCCTAGTATCAATGGCACAACCGACGAAGAGCTCCTGACTATGCTCTCCATCCGTCGCGCCTCCGTCCCCAGCTCCAACCGCACCTCCTTCCTTGGCTCCAACCGCGCCTCCGTCCTCGGCTCCAACCTCACCTCCGTCCTCGGCTCCAACCGCACCTCCACCGCCTTCCTGGGTAGAAGAGAGACTGTACCTGCATGGGAAACTCGATTTCCTAGAGCAGAGGTTGGTTGCCCTCAGGGCAGAGGCGAACGACCTATTACTGTTGTGCCCGCAGATGGCGAAGGATGTATTTAACAGTACATCTAATGTCATGCAGCTTATGGGTCTTGGTCGCCTTCCAGAATATACTGGAATGAGCACCACAGGCCACTACCTCTTTGGGTTAAGCGCAGTGGCCAGTCGTCTTGATGCGATGTGGGAGACGATCGGTGAGGTGCTTGGGGTGGAAGGCAGCAGGAAGTTGGTGGAGGCGATCGCTGACAAGTGTGGGGTTTCTCCACCACCGGAGGACTAGACGATCGTTTGTTGTTTTCCTTTGTTGTTTGTAAAAATTTAATTTTTAATGAATGTTTGTTTGATGATGAATTTTTATTATCGATTATCGAATTGTTTGTTGTCTTCTTAATGTTTGATGCTAAATGTGGTTGATGTATACCGAACCACGACGTTTGGTGGCTTTAAATTGAATTCAAAGGCGTGTTCCCCTCGGTAACTACAAAGGTCGCGCACGCCCGGTCGCTTCAGTTGCCTGTATTAATGGCTGATATTGCAGATGGATGAAGCGACCCCACGATCTGCCTGTGAACATTGAAATGTTTACACAGTCAGTTTGCCTTTGCTTGCCGTCTGTGATGTTCATCCATCATAGGTGGCTATTAATTCATTCGATATCACAGTCTCATTTTTTTTATAGACCGCCTGGGTCTGAAAAACGAGGTGCCTGTGATAATGGTTTTTGTAGTAGTGAAGCCTGTATAGCCATTTACCGAGTAGAGCTTTATTTTTAGCCCACAAATCATGTATTCCTAACCCACCCTGATCATTGGGGCGACATATTACATCCCATCTTGCCAGTCTGTATTTTCTTTCTCCCTGCCAAAAGAAGCGAGGTCTGATATAGTCCAATCTATCTAATACTCCTTTTGGGATTTGAAAAAATGATGTCATATATAGTACCATATTACTTAGTACTGCATTAATGAGTATCAATTTTCCACCAGAGGATAGTAACTTTCCTTTCCGACTACTTAGTCTTTTTTCCACACGCTCCTCTACGTGTTTCCACTCGACATTTCTAAGCTTCCAATAGTGAATCGGCGTGCCCAAGTATCGGATAGGAAAATTCCCTAACTCACAACCAAATAACTCGGCGCATTGAGCTGCCACTTCTTGAGCTTTCTCAAAACAAAATATTTTACATTTATAGAAGTTAATTTTAAGACTCGAAAGTTTCTCGAATGCTAATAGAATTACTTTTAGATTCATTGCCTTCTCTAGGTCGTGATCCATAAAAGTAATCGTATCATCTCCATATTGAAGAACAGAAAGATTGTCATCTACCAAATACGGTACCACCCCTTCAATATGTCGTGCATTTTTTGCACGTTCAATAATGACCGCCAACATATTGGCCATAATATTGAAAAAATTGGTGATAACGGGTCCCCCTGTCGTAACCCTTTTCTTGTTTGAATGTAATGGCCAATATCATCGTTGACTTTAATAGCCACAGTACCTCTAGCGATACAAGTTTAAATCCAATATCACCATACTTCATTATGACCTTTCACTCTAGGTGTTTGTTGAAGAAAGGACCATTTAACTTCATCATATGCCTTTTTTAAAATCTATTTTTATAATCACCCCATTCAAATTCTTTTGATGCATGTCATGTACCATCTCATGAAGAATCACAACCCCATCAAGGATGTTTCTCCCTTTCATAAAGGCTGTTTGAGTAGGTCGAACCACATGATCTGCCACCGAATTCAACCTATTTGTAATAGTCTTTGTAGAAATCTTAAAATTAACGTTTAAGAGACAAATTGGTCTATAATGTTGTATCCGATTCGCTTCCCTAATCTTAGGCAATAGTATTATTTCACCAAAATTAATTCGGAACAGTTCTAGACTCAAATAACTCCATAAGATCTGTTTTAACGACCTCCCAGAAGTGTTGATAAAACTTAGCAGGTAAACCATCTGGTCTGGGGGCTTTGTTATGTTCCATTTGGAAGACACTTTTTTAACTGCATCCATGTGAAAGGAGCTGTAAGAAAAACATTATCTTTATTGGTAACTTGTGTGATGTCACCTGTCCGGGTATCATCAAGAGAGAAATTACTTTCTTCTTGATCCCTAAATAATCCCTTATAATATTTTGTAATATAATTTATTAGACTTTCTTAACCTTTTATGATGCCCTCATCTTGATGGAGAGAGTATATTTTTTTCTTCCTGTAACGACCATTTGCCAAATTGTGGAAGTTTTTGTATTGGAATCTCCTTAAAGTATGAATAGGGCCTTAGAACGTTGATACCATTTTATTTCTTCTTGACGCAACAAAGATGGTAACTGTTGATTTGCTTGACTTTTGCGTTCAATTTGTTGTTCAATCAGAGCACGTGACATTGGGATATTATCTAGTTCATTAATGATGGATGATAGCCTCTCTTTTTCTTTTTTTAGCATGCCTACACTTATGCCTTGCTATGATTGATAAACTGATCACTCCACTACGACGCTCAGATTGTTCATGCGGTAAAATAAATATGCAGAAGGGATATGATAGGCTAAAGCTGGGAAATCATTAATAAAGTAACACACGATATTTCAGGGGCATTTCAAAACTGGGAAGCGTCCCCAGCTTGCAATTTGTTTGTGGCATCCCAATTTTTTCTTGTGTTATTAATAAGTTCCAACAAACAAACTATTGTTGCATAATGATTCTTGACATTTTAATGCAGGCCACTAATTTATATTTTGCGACTATTTGGATTTTTGGATCAAACGTCCAACTGAAACAGTAGGGGCTTTCAATATGGGCCGCTTCCCGAGCTAGCTGGGCAGAGCAGCTCCGCAGACCGTGGGTTGATATAGATTTTTTATTAATATACACATTTTTTATTATTCTAAGAAATAACTGGTTATTTTCAACTTTTACAAAAATAAGCACTATGTCGCGGCCAACAGTGGTACGTCATCCGCTTGTTACGTAATATTTAAGTTTTATTATAATTTATTAGCAAACAATCTTGTATTGTAGTGGTTAACTCTAACACCTAAATCCTAAAAGTGATAGGTTCAAATTCAAGTGTAACATGTTTTATTAGTATGTTTTAGCAGACATAATAAATATTTAAATTTGACAGAGAATAAATTCAAATTCAAATTTCGTGTATTAATAAAAAAATTGCTTGATATATTTCCAAGGTCCATTGAGGCAGACAATTTCGAGAAGAGAAAAGCGGAAAGAGTGGCTGTTTAACCAATTTATTCATGTTCTTCAGATGATAAGGTAAACATGTTAGCTCTTTCTTGGCTGTTATCCTGGAAGGCCGTAAATAAACTTAACGAGCAAGTGGCACATATGTAGATTTGAACAGGTACTGCTAATAATCTAAGAGCATCCCCAGTAAAAATGCTAAACATGTCCGTACTCTATTTTTTACACACTGAGGACAAAAAATATACCTCAGGAGTGCTCCTAGCTGCCCCTATTCCGACTCTTGCTTGAGGCCTCAAAACTACGGCTGGCAGCGGAGAAAAAAGAACTCTCCACTTTCCTCTCGCTCTCCAGTCTCCACTCCCATCGTCTTTAACCCGCCGCCGCCACCGTACTGCGCGGAGCTGTCCGCAAGCTGTCCACCGCCGTGGACACCCACACCCCGGCCGGAGCTACGCCCGTGGCCGATCCACGGCTCGGTTCTGTGGTCCACAACGGTGGGGCGATCTCGCCGCCGTGCTTGGGCGGGGCGTCGCCCTGCGGTGACGCACGACGTCTCCCCGATATCCTCCCTCAACTGTTGCGCCCAGACACCGTCATTGACGCCGTGAAGTCGTGCCGTCCTCGATGTCGCGAAGACGTCGCGCCTGGATGCCGCCGTGTCGAGCACGCCTAGCAGTAGCGCATGCATAAACGCTCCCGAGGCTGTGCCCGTGCTCGCCCGCCCTATGGCATTATTAACTTTTATATGGGACCTGCGCCCAGGGCTGTGGTGACAGACAAATTTGTTTCCTTCTCTAGTTACTTGTGTCGTCATCGTAGTCTATTTCATCTCGAGGGTCGGCGTGCTCTGACAACTCTGAGAGCAGCTCCGCGGAACCTCTCATCCTTGCGATCATGAACTAGAACAGGGCAAACACGGTTTTTTTCAGAAACCCTCCGCGTGACTGCTCACGTGCATCACTACGGATCGTCTGTCGTTCAAGTTAGGCGATGCTGCCTACCGCCGTCTTCAACGGCAACTTCTACCGACCTTCGTCAACACTGCACACTGCAGCAACACCTACAATGTCCTAAATAATCAATACGCGCAGTATGTTCCGATTTATTATTTTGTAACATTACTGTAGTTTCGTGTGTGTTACTATCGATCGTGCTTTTGCTCGTGTTAATTCCTATTTTAAATGTATGTCACGCTCCAAAAACCTTATTCTAGACAATTTTCTGAGTTAAGCACCACTACGTTAGCCGATGCACTGAGTCATAAAAATTTTCTAGTTTGCATTTCAAGAGGTGGCAAGTAAAAGCCAGTCTTGATGATAGTCTATGTGATGTTTATCTAACTATGAAAAGAGTTTTAGGATGCACTTAATTTAAAATATAGTGCAATTGATACAAACATTAAACTGTACATTATGAAGAGCTTTCATGACAATAATATGGTTAACACCCGTCCTGTAGTTGAATAAGCTCATAAGATACAGTGCATTGCGAGAGAGAGATCAAACTTCTTAAGTGTCCTCTACTTGACAAGTTTGTGTTGGGAGCATTATTGCAAAGTTGTCTCCATCATAGAGGAACTTCGTCACATCTCTCAAATACAAGGGACATGAAATATCAGTTGGAAATCTAACAACATCTCTTGATGTTGAGAAGAAGGCTTGGGTTAAGGAAGCTACTGAGCAAGGAGGTGATGATCAATCTAACGCTAATTAATATGGTGCAGAAACCCAATGTCAAGAATAAAAGGAATAAAAACGCCCAATTCAAGCCAAACAAAACTACAACTTTTAAGAAGAATAAGACGTCGAACAAAGTTGATCAAGGCTGTTTTACCAGTGAAAAGCATGAGCATTTTTCCACGGAGTGTCCTGACTGGATAGACCGTAGAGGGAAAAATATCAACATCGTGACTTCTAGCAACACAGATGGGTATTGTAATTTATTTACCGCTCTTTCTTTATTTCAAACACCATTTTTTGTGGTTTGATACAGATGCTAATTTTCATGCATGTTCTGGAATATCTATGTTCACTTCTTATCATTTCGTCCGGGATTCCACCATCCTAGTGGGGAATGGGTCACATGGTCCTGTTCGTGGTGTTGGCATAGTGGATCTTAAATTCACTTCGGAAAATATTGTCCAACTAAGAAACGTGCATCATGCCCATTTTATAAACAAGAATCTTGTTAGTGGCTCCCTTTTATGTAGATATCTGTTTAAAATAGTTTTAGATTCCAATAAAAGTTGTGTCCAAGCATGGATAATATATCGGTAAATGCGGCATAATCTCCTTTTCACTTTCAGGATTTTATAATAAATCAGTGAACTATACTTGTGCCATTGTTAATGATGATGCGAGTATTCGGTATTCTCATTTATGTCAGGTTAATTTTTGTTTAATAAATTGGCCATCTAGTATGAATTTAATAACAGAGTTCACCATTGCCAAAGGTTATAAGTGTCATAGTAATGTACTATCAAAGCAACATCAAAAGCCTCACATGGCAGCGGAGGGGAGAAACTTGGCACCTCTAGAACTCATATATTTTGATCTATGCGAGATGAATAATGTGTTGACAAAAGGTGGAAAGAAAATACTTGATGACATTAATCGATGATGCTACTAGATTGTTCTCTGTTTATTTGTTGCAAACTATAGATGAAGTTCTAGACTACATTAAAATCTATAAAGCTAAAGTAGAAAATCAATTATAGAGGAAAATCAAGTGTCTTAGGTCAGATCGTGGTGGAGAGTGTTTTCCCGAATTGTTTGATGAATTCAGTGAGGAACACAGTACTATTCATGAGAGGGCGCCTCCCAATTCACCCCAAACGGGGTAGCCGAGAGGAAAAACCACACATTGATTACTTCTTGAACGTCATGCTAGACACTCTCGATTTATCTAATGCATTGTTGGGGAGGACTTATTGAATTCATGGCATGTCCTAAACTGAGTTCTAAATAAGAATAAAGAGAAGACCCCTTATGAAGAGTGAGATGGGAGAAAACAATCGTTTTGATACTTGCACAATTGAAGATGTTTGGCAAAGTTCAATATTCTAATCTCCAAGAAACGCAAGCTTGGACCAAAGATAATGGATTGTATCTTTGTAGGCCATGCTCAGCGGAGCATTACATATAGATTTTTAATAGTTAAATATGAGATATCTGATATGCATGTTGATACTATTATAGAATTTCGTGATGCAACATTCTTTGAAAATATCTTTCCTAAGGCTGATATGTATAGATCTGTTAGGATTTTGTCTAGTTTTTTTTTCTAAATCTAGTACAACTAGCGAGTATTTTGGACAGCCATCACAAGATGTGCTAGAGGAGAAACACAATGAAATTACTAAGATGAGTAAGAGACACAGGATTGCAAAATATTTTGGTGATGATTTCATTCTATACCTTGTGGACGATACTACCAAATCAATTGGAGAGGCATATGCATTACCTGATGCGGATGACTGGAAAGAAGCATTTTATAGTGAGATGAACTCAATTCTTTCTAATGGAACCGGCCATATGGTTGTAAACTTGTGGGATGTAAGTGTGTGTTAAAAAAGATACTTAGACCTGATGATACTATTGAGAAGTATAAGGTGCGGGAAGTTGCCAAAGACTATACTCAAAAAGAAGGCAAAGACTATCTTGACATATCTTCACCTGTTGCTAGAATGACATTAATTCATGTACTACTTCTCTAGCTGCCTCTTATGGTCTAATCATTCGTCGAACGGATGTGAAAACAACATTCTTTAATGGAGAGTCCAATAGGATATTTATATAAAACAACCTTATGGATTCGTAGTAAAGTGTGAAGATATAAATGTGTGCAAATTGTTGAAGTCTTTATATGGTCTGAAACAAGCACCTAAGCAATAACATTAGAAGTTTGATAGCACATTAATATCTGTTGGCTTTGTCATTAATGAGGTTGATTGGTGCGTGTATTATTGTCATGATGGGAGTGATAGTGTTATATTATTTTTGTATGTGTATGCTATACTTATTTTTTGTAGGGGCATTAATATAATTTCTAAGATCAAGTCATTTCTATCAAAATGTTTTGATATGGAAGATTTGGAAGACATAACTGTTATTTTAAATATTAAGCTGAATCATGAAGAGAGTGTCATTATTTCAACACAACCCCACTGGGTTAAGAAAATCTTGAGCAGGTTCTATTTTCCTAGCATGATACTTAGAAAGAACAAGAAAGAGCCCACAGATTAACTTAAATGTTCTCATATGATCAACTCACTCTTGTACTTAGCGAGCATTGATCATTGGCACACACTTCAAAGGATTATGCGTTATTTGAGAGGTACAATGAGTTATGAAATTCACTATATTGGGCATCCGGCTGTGGATGAGAGATATAGTGATCCGAACTAGATCTCTAACGTTAATGAGCTATATGCAAAAAGTGGTTATGTATTTACTCTTGCTGGTGGTATATTTTCATGGAGGTTCTACAAATAGATCATATTGACGAGGTCAACCATAAAAGTAAAACTTACTGCTATACATACAACAACTGTAGAGGAAAAATGGCTGCGGGAGTTCTTGATCAACTAGTTTGTGTATGAGAAACTATTGTTGGCAATTCTTATAAATTGTGACAATCAGATAGTGATTGCCAAAGTGAATAATTCTAAAGATAATGCAAAGTTATTAATGCATGTTAGGAGACGTCTCAAGTTTGTCAGTGAATGAGAAACTTCAGAGTTATAATTGTTTCATATGTACAAACAAATAAAAACTTATCTGATCCCTTAACAAAGGGACTATCATGTAATGTGATACAAAGTGCATCTAGGGAGATGGGTTTGAGACCCATGAGTGTGACACTATAGTGGTAACCTAACCTATGTGATTAGAGATTTTGTGAATTAGGATCTGGAAAAAACAAGCTAGTGGTTCACAAAGGAGAGTATTTTTTAGACTCTCCCTATATGAAGATGCACAACTATTATAAGTGCATCTAGGTATCCCCGTGGATTTTTGATGATTGATGATGACGATTAAGAGACTAATGAGCTGAGATGATCATAAGCACAGGATATATCCAAGGTGGACACCTAAACTCCCAAAAAGAAAAGGATGAAGAACGACGTCGAAGACTCGAAGAGTAGAAATTAGGGTTTCATTTGAATCTTTAGTAGGCTAGCCGTGTTAGAGTGAGAGTGTGTGTGTCAAGTGCATTGAGATCATAGAAGAGAGCTCAAAGCGTTAGAAGTGTCGAATCCTTAGTGGAGAGTGCTAGTGAGGTAAACCCTAGTAGGCCGGACTAGTTCGGAGACCTACGGCTTAGTCCGTTTTGGGGCGGACTAAGAGTTCCTGACTGAGTTCGGACTTGTCCGTTTGGGGACGGACTAGTCCTGTTATCTCTTGGTGAGGGTGTTTTGGGACTAAGTCCTGGTAGACAGGACTTGTCCGCCTTAGTGGCCGGACTAGTCCGTGCTAGCCAGACTTATCCGTTCTCACACGGACCAAGGGGTCCTGTGTGAGTTCAGGCTAGTCCGTTTTGAGGCGGACTAGTCCGTATGGTTGTGAGATGAGAGCTCCCACGACTAAGTCTTGGTGGACCGGACTTGTCCGCCTTAGTGGTCGGACAAGTCCGGTTCCTCCAGACTTGTTCGTTCTCACCCGGACAAATAGTTCATGTGTGAGATCAGACTAGTCCGGTGTGAGGCGGACTAGTTCAGAGATTTGTGAATGTTTGAAATTTTAACGTTGGGGAGTAGTTGGCTTTGTGACGTCAGTGGTCCCCGCAGACCAGACTAGTCCGGGGTCCTGACCGGACTAGTCCGGACTTTAGTTGGTGGCAACGGTTGGCTCTCGGGACCTCTATAAAAGGAGGTGTCCCGACTTCATTTTAAATATACTGGAACCCTAGCGTCGCCACAGCCATCCTAGAGCCTTTCTAAGAATTCTCTCTTGCCTACTCACCCTCTAGAACAAATTCTTGAGTGGATCTAGGTGTGTGAGGAGAGGAGAACGAAGAACATCGTGTTTTGGCTCTTGGAGTGATCTCGTGCACTTAGTGTGAATCTTTGTGACCTGTGGCTTGTGAGATTCGTGAAGTTTGTGGATGTGTTCAAGTGGGAGACTCATATTGTGAGCAGCCCCAAAGATCTTGTAAGTTCACCCTTGAGATAGAGGAAGAACCGGGTTGGCCTTAGTGGCGACTTGGTGAGGAAAGGGTTGTTAAACCCGGTCCTTCGTAGACTCCTCAATGGGGACGTAGATTACTGAGTGGAATCGAACCTCGGGCAAAAATCTCCGTGTCTCTCTTGCATTTACATTTCATCGATCGTTAAAATTACTTAGGGTTCGTTTTGCTCATTTCACTCTTCTAGTATTTCTAGTTACAATCTTGCAATCCACCTGCTATATCTTGTCATACTTGTCATATTAGATTGCTATATAGTTTATCCGCATTTCGTTGAGTTAAAATCTGAAGAAAAACCCATACAAACCAAGTTTTTAGGTTTTTCCAGCAGGCTGACCGGACTAGTCCGCCCATGAGCCAGACTAGTCCGGCCCTTGTGTTCTAATCTCGTTTAATTAGGTCATTTCACGTAGTTTAGCCTATTCTCCACCCCTCTAGGCAACTTTCAATTGGTATCAGAGCAGGTCTCTCCATCAAGAGTCTAACCACTTGGAGAAAAGATGGCCAGAGTGGATGGATACGAGATTCCGTCGATCTCGCAAGGCGACAACACACATGACAAGAAGAAGAACGCGGATGTGCTGCAAGACCATTCAATAGAAGTTGACAATAGAGTGGTTGTACCAGCCAAAACTTATCTACGTGACGATGAAGAAGTTCGCCAGCTCAAGGCGCGACTTCGCGAGAAGCTAGGTTACTCAAGCAAAGAGGAGAAGAAGAAGATGATGAAGGATCAAGAAAGGAGTGGTTCAACTAGACTACTCCCAATATCCTTTCAACTATGAGCGATTAACCTCTAACAACCATTACTTGTCTATTCCTCTTGGCAAACCTCCTCAATTCGATTGAAATGACTACTCCATGTGGAAGCATAATATGAAGATGCATCTAATCTCTTTAAACCCTAGCTTGTGGCAAATTGTCCAAACAGGTGTCCATCTTTCGTGGAGTGAAGAAGACGTTACCCCGGAGCAAGCTGTCCTACTTCATCGCAATGCTCAAGCAGTTGGAGTCATCACCTCATCCTTGACTCGAGATGAGTTCAACCGAGTCGATGGATTGGAGGTGGCCAAAGACATATGGGACACACTCAAGACGGCGCATGAAGGCAACCGAGTCATTAGGGAGGCCAAGATCGAGATGATCGAAGGAGAGCTTGGGAGGTACACCATCATGGATGGTGAGTCCCCTCAAGATATGTACAACTATCTCAAGGTCCTCGTCAACAAGATCCGATCCTATGGATGCACCCGGTGGACAGATCATGAGGTGGTGAAGAGGATGGTTTGGGCATTCATGCCTCAAAACATTGATCTTTGCTCCATGATCCGTGAGAGTTCGGGATATGCTCAAAAGACCTCGTAGGAAGTGCTTGGAAGGATCATCAACAATGAGATGATGGAGAAGGAAGCCATGTTCTACAACGACCTCCAAAGGCTCACCTCCTCTAAGAAGAAAGATGTTACTTTCAAAGCAACATCCTCATCACAAGACCTCGAAGCAAGTGATGATGAGAGTCTCGACACCGATGAAGAAGAGGCACTCTTCATCAACAAATTCAAGAGGATGATGAGAAGGAGGAAGGGGAGCTACCACTATGAGAACAAGAATAAGGAAAGGTCCAAGCCCAAGACGAAAAGAGCATGCTACAATTGTGGGGAATATGGACACTTTATTATGGATTGTCCATATGAAGAGAGCAATAAGAAGAGGGATGCAAGCCCCAAGAGAAGAAGTTCTTCAAGAAGAAGAAGCCATCGGGACATGCTCACCTTAGGAAGGAATGGAACTCAAACAAAGACCCGTCCTCCAAGGATGAAGAGAAAGTGGCAACACTTGCCTTTGGAAGGAGCAAGCTCTTCCCTAACCATGAAGACTTCAAGTCTACATGTCTCATGGCTAAGGAGGGAAGAAGAAAGGTTAACCCTAAACCATCCTCCTCTACTTCTTCACTTGATAACTTTGATAGTAGTAGTGAAAATGAATCCATGCTCAAGGATCTAAGTAGGAGCACCTTGAAAAAGATGAGCTTGTTGTCGGAAGAAATCTTTGAGAAGGAGGAACTCATCAACCATCAAGAATACATGCTCATCCTTGAAAAGGAGAGGTGTCATGAGCTTGAATAGCTCCTTGAGGTTGAAAGGGAAAGAAGCAAGACATTTGAGCGTGAACTCGCTTTGAGCAAGGAAACTTGCTCAAATCTTGAGGACACAACTATTGTGCTCAAGGATGAAATTGTTAACTTGACAAAAGTTAACAAGATCCTTGAAACACAGTTGAGTCTCTCAAGATAAATGCACCTTCTTCCTCTATGATTCCACCCTCCTCAAAGAAATCTTCCGAAGCAACTCAAACTTGCAAGTGCTCAAACTTAATCCTAAAACTTAAAGATGAACTCAAGTTGGAACAAAATAAGCAATCACCGAAAGGGATCTTTGACAAGGAGAAATTGGCATATGCACGAAGTGCATATACCAATGTAAGACCTCCACATGTCAAAGATGGTCTTGGCTATTCTCGAGAGTGCAAGCAACATGCTAAAACTCCCAAGAATGGGAAATACTTGATTGTTTTTGTCAAGGAGGGTTCATACAACAAAGAAAATGGAAAGAACATTGCGAACTCATCTAACATGCCTAAAAATGAACCTCATCCCTTGTACCATCACTTTGATGCTTCATATGTTTTATTGAGGAACAAATTTGGAAAGACCTATGCTAGGTATGTTGGGCTACTCCGCAAGAGTCCAAAACCTTGCGTGTGGGTGCCATGTGCCTCTTGACTAACATGAAAGGACCCAACTCCGTTTGAGTACTTAAAGGAAAAATATAACTCTATTTTATAGGCATATCCTCCGGTGGATCAAAATGGGTGCTCGACACTGGATGCACAAACCATACGACCGGAGAGAAAAGGATGTTAGTAGAGTATGAAGAAAATGAAGATCCAAGTGAAAGAATATATTTTGGGGACAATAGCCAAGGGACAATCCTTGGCACCGATAAAATCGCTATTTCTCCCCATCATACTCTTTCCAATGTTTTGCATGTTGACTCTCTTGATTATAACCTTCTATCCATATCCCAACTATGTGATAAAGGTTATAACTATGTTTTCACTAAGGAGGGTGTTATTGTCTTAAGAAGAAGCAATGACTCAATCGCCTTTAAGGTTGTGCTCAAGGGAAAGCTTTACCTTGTGGATTTCACCACAGATAAAGCTCAACTTGACACGTGCTTAATGGCGAAGACCAACATGGGATGGCTTTAGCACAGACGGCTATCCCATGTTGGGATGAGAAATTTGTAAAAACTTCTTAAGGGAGAACACATTCGGGCTTAAAAAATGTTGTTTTTGATAAGGACATGCCATGTAGTGCTTGTCAAGCCAGAAAGCAAGTTGGAGCTTAACATCCATCCAAAAATGTCATGACGACTACAAGACCTTTGGAGCTACTTCACATGGACCTCTTCGGTCAAATCGCCTACATAAGCATCGGCGGTAACAAATATGGTCTTGTAGTTGTAGATGATTATTCTCACTTCACTTAGGTGTTCTTTTTGCATGACAAAGGCGAAACTCAAGGTGTGCTCAAGAAATTCTTGAGGAGAGCTCAAAACGAGTTCTCCTTAAGAATCAAGAACATAAGGAGCGATAATGGCACCGAGTTCAAGAATACTCAAGTGGAAGAATACTTGGATGAAGAAGGCATCAAGCATGAGTTTTCAGCCCCCTACTCCCCTCAACAAAACAGGGTGGCTGAAAGGAAGAATAGGACTCTTATTGAGATGGCAAGAACCATGCTTGTTGAGTACAAGATGTCGGACCGGTTTTGGGCGGAAGCGGTTAACACTGCTTGCCATGCCATAAACCGGTTGTACCTTCATTGACTTTTGAAGAAGACGTCTTACGAACTTCTAACTAGTAACAAACCCAACATCTCTTACTTTCGTGTCTTTGGAGCAAGTGCTATATTCTCAACAAGAAGCCTAGGACTTCAAAGTTCTATGAAGGTTTCTTGCTTGGTTATGACTCAAACACCTACGCCTATCGTGTTTTCAACAAATCCTCCGGAATTGTTGAAATAGCGAGAGACGTGGTGTTTAATGAGACTAATGGCTCCCAAGTGGAGCAAGTTGATCAAAGTGTGCTAGATAGAGAAGAGGCTCCACAAGAAGCACTTAAAAGGATGGCACTTGGAGAAATTTTCCCTCAAGAACATCCTCAAGACTCAAATAATCATCCAACAAACGAAGATACGTCTCCTTCCCACGATCAAGCTCAAGATGAGCAATGCCAACCTCAACAAGATCAAAACGATCAAAGTCAAGAAGGAGGATTGGATCAAGGGGGAGACGAAGAAAAGAATGACGATGAAGATGAAGATCAAAGAGTCCAACCACCTCATCCAAGAGTGCCCCAAAGTGTTGAACGGGATCATCCCGTCGACAACATACTAGGAGACATCTCCAAAGGGGTAACCACTCATCCTCAAATGGCTAACTTTTATGAACATTACTCTTTTGTTTACTCTTTGGAGCCTCGCAAGGTAGAAGAAGCGCTACAAGATTCGGATTGGGTGGTGGCCATGCAAGAGGAACTCAACAATTTTGAAATAAATCAAGTATTTGAACTCGTGAAGCAATCAAACACAAATGTTGTGGGAACCAAGTGGGTATTCCGCAACAAGCAAGACGAGTATGGAGTTGTAACAAGAAACAAGGAAAGACTTGTTGCAAAGGGATATGCACAAGTTGAAGGTTTGGATTATGATGAAACTTTTGCTCCCGTAGCTAGGCTTGAATCAATTCGTATCTTGCTTGCCTTTGCTACTCACCATGATTTCAAGCTATACCAAATGGATGTGAAAAGCGCTTTCCTCAACGGTCCAATCAAGGAGGAAGTGTACGTGGAACAACCACCCGGATTTGAGGACAATAAGTATCCTAACCATGTCTTTAAACTTCGGAAAGCCCTCTATGGCCTCAAACAAGCCCCTAGAGCTTGGTATGAGTGTCTTAGGGACTTTCTCTTTAAAAATGGTTTTATGATAGGGAAGGCCGACTATACACTCTTCACCAAGCATTTTAATGATGATTTATTTGTGTGCCAAATATATGTCGATGACATTATATTTGGTTCTACTAACAAAACATTTTGTGATGAGTTTTCAAAGATAATGACCAAAAGGTTTGAGATGTCAATGATGGGATAATTGAAGTTCTTCCTAGGATTCGAAGTCAAACAACTCAAGGAAGGAACGTTCATAAGTCAAACCAAGTATACTTAAGACATAATCAAGAGGTTCGACATGGACAAAGCCAAACCCAGCAAGACTCCAATGGGAACCAACGGACACATTGATCTCAATGAAGATGGTCCAAGTGTGGACCAAAAGGTATTTCGTTCCATGATAGGTTCCTTACTTTATCTTTGTGCATCTAGACCCGACATAATGCTTAGTGTGTGTATGTGTGCACGGTTCCAATCCACTCATAAGGAGTGTCACTTGACAGCCATTAAGAGGATTCTTAGATATTTGGTTCATACTCCTAACCACTTTGGTATCCCAAGGGATCCAAGTTCAATCTCATTGGATTCTCCGATGCCGATTATGACGGTTGTAAGGTAGATAGGAAGAGCACGTCTGGGACTTGCCAATTTCTTGGTAGGTCCTTGGTTTCGTGGTCTTCAAAGAAAAAAATTCCATTTCCTTATCCACAGCCGAGGTGGAGTACGTCGCAGCCAGAAGTTGTTGTGCACAACTCCTATGGATGCGACAAACTCTTAGGGACTATGGTTACACTTTGAGCCATATTCCACTCCTATGTGACAATGAGAGTTCCATCAAGATTGCTCACAATCCTGTGGAGCATTCTAGAACCAAACACATTGATATCCGTCACCATTTCTTGCGAGATCACTCTATCAAGGGAGATATTGTTATGTCTCATGTTAGGAGTGAGAAGCAATTGTGGCGGATATCTTCGCCAAACCCCTTGATGAGAAACATTTTTGTGACCTAAGGAGTGAACTAAATATCCTAGATTTTTGAAACGTTGCTTGAGCCGTGCACATCTGTTTGTTTCTTGTATATAAACTTCAAAAATCACATGCTTTCAAAATTCTACCCTAATCTCTCTTACTCTATGAAAACTATGTTCAAAAGAATTCATTGTCAAATATGGTCATTGTTTGTTTGACGTATGCTTACTGACCATGTTTGTAAAAGATATTTGCAAAAACTTGTCCAAAAAGGTTAATATTCTTGAGCTAAAATTCAAATTATATGAAATTTTAGCTAATAGCCGGACTAGTCCGCCCCATGGGCCGGACAAGTCCGGGCTGTCTAGGTCGGACTTCTCAGAGGACAAGTCCAAACCGGACTAGTCCGCCTGGGAGGCCTGACAAGTTCGGCACCGGAGAAGTCCGGCTCTGGTCCGTTGACCGGACTTGTCCGTGCATCAGGCAGGACTAGTCCGACCCCTGGGGACTTAACCTCCTAGGAGCGGCCAGACCACCGCAACTCTCTCTCTCTCTCTCTAGCGGGAACCGCCCCTCCACTGGCAATTTTCGCTTTTCTCCACCAAAAACCTCTTCCAATCCATGTATTGGAGTCCTAAGGGTGCAGGAATCCTTCCCCGTGCTTTGTCGCTCGAGTTTCGCCTCCGATTTCATCGCATTTGGAGATTTGAAGAGGTATTCTTGACCTAACCAAAATTCTCTATTTTTCTTCATTCTTAGGTCTTTTGCTAGAAACCTATTAACAAATGTTGTTCCTCATGTCATTGTGATCGTAGCCTAGGAGTATTGCGACTTGATTCAAAGTTTTTGTAAAAAATTGTTAGGGTTAGGGTTCTTCCTGTGTAACCCAGACTAGTCCGGTTTCTGGGTGGACATGTCTGTTCTCGGGCGGACTAGTCCAGCCCCTTAACAGAAAAGTCCGGTTTACATAGGACAAACCCCAACTTTAGCCATTTTTAGTGAATTATTTTGCAATATTCCACTTCCTTGACCTCTTATCTCTTGTTTCTCAGGCGATATGTCGGACTCCGACCATGGCTCCCCTCCTACAAATCCCACGGCTAAGGAGGCTCGACAAGCCCTCCATTGGCGGATTGCCGAAGAGAGGGCGGCAAAGGAAGCTCAAACGGCTAAGGATGTCGTCATTCGAGAGGCAAGGACAAAGAAAAAACATGATCTTGAAGAGCAGGCATAGATTGCCAAAGCCGTTGAAGAATCCTTAGCGGATCAACGGAAGAAGAAAAGGTCCGAACGTGAAGCCCATAACTCCCAGGCTGCTAGTGCCTTAGAGCCCAAGAGGAAGAAGCTGGTCACTTTGGAATAAAAAGAGCAGACCAAAGAGAAGGAGAAAAAACCCGAGGGTAGGGTTCTCTATGACTCAAGGAAAGGCAAGGCTCCACTTCCCGAGGAGCCTAAGAAGAAAAAACCAACTGCCAAAGCACCGGCAAAGAGGGCAGGAGGCATTGTAATCAAGGAGAAGGGACAACTGAAGCCCATTGGTCCCCTGAAGATGGCTGCCCCGGCTAGAGATCCAAACCGGCAGCCCAACACTGCAGCAAATGTGTTCAAAGGAAAGGGTGCTGAGAAGGCGAGAGGGTTGAGGATGGGCAAAGTCTATGATTATGAGAAGCACACAACCGACCCTAGGTTTTGGTGTGACTTTCATTGCGACTACTACCGCCTAGTATACTTGAAGATGAAGACTCCAGTCGCTCAAGCTCAATGGGTGGATTGGGCCTACATGGCCAAAAGGAAGCATAAAGCTTCTGATGCCATGATTGAAGCCGCAGAGTGCCATGGGATCAAGGAAATAATGAGTTTCAAGTATGATTGGAATATCGAAGTGATTGTGCAGTTCTACACCACCGTGTATTTCTCCACCTACGGTGACCGAAAGATCACTTGGATGACTCATGGAGAGCAATACTCAACCACATATGAGAAGTTTGCTCAGATACTTGGCCTTGAGGAGCACCTGGACCATGAGAACATCATTACCAGCCTCAAGGCAGTGGATAGGGATCAACTCGACTACATGTATCCTAGTCATGTTCTCTATGAGGCTGGACTTGCTAGGAACATCAAGCCATTTTATAGCATCCTCAACCGGATTCTGAGGAGAACCATTGCCCCTAAGGATGGAGATGCAGGGATGATTCAAGGAAACTTAAGGCATCTCCTCCTGTTGATTGATGGTGAAGAGAAGTTCAACCTCGTTGAGTACATCTATGACGACATCTTCAACATCTCTCACACTTCCAACCGCTCATGTGGGTATGCACCATACATTATGTGCTTAATTGAGAAGGTGTCAGGGCTTGTCTTCGTCAAGGATGTGACTCATCGACCGCTCCATCCTCAAATGCCCCCAATTGTGCAAGAACCTCCCAGAAGGAAGAATGCTCAACCTCCTTCAAGCTCAGTGGCTCCTCCTAGCTCAGTCGCTCCTTCATCACCTCCTCCTCCGCAGTCGTTGAGCGGATTCTTCAAGTGCTTCAACGTGATGTTCGCCTCTTGTCGGCATGTGGAGGTCTGGACTCGACACATGGAGAGGCGTCAGGAGAAGTACCTCAAGGCTGTGTGCGACAAGCTTGAGGTGCCTATGTCTCCTCCCGAGGAGAGTGATGGAGAGCTCACTCCTTATCTAGATTTCACTGCTGATGAGCTCGCCCAGTTCACGGAAGATGGAAGCTCTTCCAAGGACGTGCCTCCATCCACCGCCGCCAACGACGAGGAAGATGATACGGAGGCCATGGAGAGCGAGTTTGAAGAAGAAGATGATGAAGATGACGAGTAGACTTAGGTGTATCTTCTTTCCTTTTTCCTTTTTGGTGTAAAAGCCCAAGAAAGTGACTTGCAAAAAATTTTCATCACCTCATAACACCACAGCTCTTGTGATGGATATCTCATGAACACTTGTGAAGAGCAAGTAAACACCATCAAAAGGGTGATTAGAGGGAAAACACCTAACTTTAAAAAGTGGGATTTCTACAAATAAACATGAAAGGCTGAGCTCATACCTAGACCTTAAATAGTCTTGGGAAGGCTCAGGCAAAATTTCATGCAAATCCAAGACTTTTTGAGGCATTTTTGGAGACATTTGAAAAAGGGGCCAATTTGACTGCAAATTCAAATTGCAGCCACTTTCATCACTTGAATTCAAAAGTTGACTTCATATTCAAACTCAGCACATTTTTATGAGTTAGTCCACCAATTTTCATCCCCATTGGACTTCATCTTGTCGGGGGCTAAATTTGCATGAATTCAAAACTGAATTTGAATTTCAGTTCAAATGTGCAGCAAATTTAGCCAAACCAGTTTCAAATTGAGGAAATCAAATTCAAACCATGACTTTGGGGCTCAACCTCTCATTCAATTGTGAGTAGCTGGGATCCTTTCAGTAAAAATTTGGAATAGAATTAGAGGGGAAGATGGGGCCCACTGGTCAGTGACTCAGCTCTACTAAACCGACTCAACCGAAGGAAATCGACCACGGCGACCGTCCGGCGCATGCAGAGGCCGCCAGCTCGCTCGGGGCTTCCACCTCACGGTGAAAAATTTCGGCTCAAATGCGAGACACCGAGCTGCTCCACCCTTCCTTCTGTTCCCGAGTGAAAACGAACACGTTCCGAGCTATTCTCCAAACCCCACGCAAGAACTCGTCACCGTTTCCTCTGATCACCGGTAACTGGCCGATCCCGGCTGCTTCAAGCACCACCACCAGAGAAGAAAAGGTGCGCCCGCGTGTGAGGAAGCTGTAGGAGGAAACCTTTCACCGTTTCATGTGGGGTAGAGCGAGAATTCTGAGTTTTCCCACACGGTGCACCTTAGGGTTAGAAATCGGCCGTCGGCGAAATTCGTTTCACAGGGGCAACCACCGGTCGAGCTGCAGCTCACACACGCTCTAGACACTCGTGCACGTCTTTCCAAGCAAGAACCTGCAGGAACAACCATCCCAAACCCTAGTTTCACCGATCACACTCCGGCGGAAGAGAGGGTCGCCGGTGAGGTCCAGGTTGCCGGCCATTTAGGTCCCAACCAAGGTCATGCCGAGTTGCCCGAGGCTTCCCTGGACGTGGTGACACGATTAGCGCACGAAGGGGGTGGTTAGGAGGACGGGAACACGTTGCCGATGTTGCACAGAGACATAGCGGCATGGTGTCCATCATGTTCAGCGTCCAAAGTTATGTGGGGGCGGCAAGTCTCACCGTCGCCAGCGAGCTAGGCCGCCTGGAACGCCGACCTCGCCGGAGCTCTGGCGGCTCGGGGCGGCGGCGTCGGGAGGAAGATGAAGGCGTGGGTCCCACATGTCAGACACCGAGTTAAGCGCGCACGAGAGCACGGTTAGTTTAAATTAAACAGGCGGGTCCCGCTGTCAGTCTCCGGTTGAGCGCGGGAGGCAATTTTCTGTAGGAAAATAATTCAGGGATCAGCCCAAATTTAGAAATTCATAACTCGAGTCAGAAGTATCCAAATTCAGTGAACAAAATTTTGTTGGATTCATCTCTTCGATTACTATCCAGCAAAGAAAGTTTCAGCTTATGAAACTTAATAATTGTCCAGAATTAATTCCCTAAAGTTTAAACTGTTAGGAATTTTATCTGGACAAATACTTTATGAAAAATTCTGAAATTTGTCTGGGAGGTTCATTGGAAAATCCTTGAGTCAAAGTAAATTTTTCAGACTCATCCAAGTTCATTTAGTCCCCCTAATGGTGTGATTAAGTGAACTACCCTGAGAAAATAGAAAAAATGTACAGAAACATTATTCAGATTTTCTGAAATCTTGTTTAGGGCATAACTTCATCTAGAATTCTTCAAATGATATGAAACCAACTCCATTAGAACTATCTCAAATTCTAGTTTCCAGAAAGTAATGGTTGGAGCCATGAAAACCACTGGAATTCCTTAGAGGCTCTAATATTGACCAAATAGGCTTTTATTTGTACAAAGCTCAAATGAACTTTGTTTCAAATGAAACTTGGTCAAGACTCTGGTTAGGACCCTACCAAGCCACCATAAAATTTAAGAGCCAAAGGGGAGGGCTGGCTAGAGTTATAGTAACTACTTATTCAGTTCTAAACATTGCATTTAAATTGGCATATAGTATATCGTTTATGTGTAGTCGCTGAAGGCGAGGAGACCTCGGAAGTGCTCGACTTCTCTCTTCCGGATGAAGCCTTAACATCTGACCAGCAGCAAAAAAGGCAAGCCCCGGTTTGCATTAACCCATTTTACAAAGTTTTGCTCTGTTTACATACTTAGTATGAGGTATATATATATGGGCATTAGGTGTAGGATGGATGAAACCCCAAATGCATAACCAGATTTTCCTATAAGAGTGAGGATAATGTCTAAGTCCTCGAGTAGCATACGCTGTGCTTAATTTTTATAGAACTTCGGTACAAGTCGAGTAGTTGGAATCTACTCGCAAGTTAGGCTTCGGGACACACGGGATTTGTTCGAGTGATGTGAGATCATTTTAGTAAGAAAATGAGACTAGGCAGGGGCTAGGGCGCAGCAAGAGGAAGTCTTGTGTGCGCAGCCCTGTCCGTGTCGATTGAGGACTGATCCGTGTGCGGCCCTGCTGAACATGTATTGAACGTACCGAAGGCATATCGGATATATGGGCCCCGACAAACCGATGTAACCTATACCTCCGGGCGTCGAGGCATAACCCCACCGATTTATAGGTGTAGGCTGAGGGCAGCAAGGTGGAAATCTGCTAACGGGCATAGAGAGATGCTCCGTGTAGGGAACCTCCTGCTCGTTTTGGTGCGACCAGTTTGACGTTTGGGCTGTTGGGTGAAAGGTTGTCCCGTACGACATCGAGTGAGTGTGCTGTGCAGCTCCACGGGTGGGCGTACGTGACGTGCTCTTTGGGTATCCCTGCAGGTGTATATCGAGTAGATTTGCCGTACCTCGCGGTGAAGAGTACCGCTTGTTCACTGCATCGTAACGTAGATAAATTATGGAATGTTATGATTCAATTCTGCTGATATGTATAATTGTATTGCTACATGTGTGCCACCAAATATTGCTTACTAAATTTCATATTCATGAACTGTTAACTTGTGACTAAAAGATGAACTAAGGATGAACTTGTAGGTGTGTCCGTTTGCTGAAATTTACCAACCCATGTGCGTTGTAAACTGCATGAAGAGTTTCATGCCTAGGTGAGTCGGTTAAGTCTTGTTGAGCCATCGTGCTCACGGTTGCTGCTATAAGTGTTTTTCAGGTGATGACTACCCCACGGACTCGGGTTACGAGTCCACCGGCGAGGGCTACCCTCCGTCAGGGACCACGGCTGAGTGGGAGCCGTACACGCCGCATTGAGCTGAGATGTGCAGCTAGTGTGGGTTGCCCATAGGGCTGGGAAACCGACTTTTGCTAGGCAGATGGCGTGAGTTGTATAAACTTAGTTTCCGCTGTTGTAATCTAAACACTAGTTTGTAACTGAAGTATTGTACTACTTTGAACCTTTCAGTTTGTTTTCTATGTAATACAATATCGTTCTTATGATGTGTGCTGTCGGGTGTCGCATCGTGCGGCACCACCCTCTGTGATCCTGGATGAGCGGATTCCGGTCCGCCACAGGCTGGTATCAAAGCCACATTGGGGATAACACACTAATTAAGGACTGTATTACGAGAAAATTTAGGTTTACGGTGAGGATTCGCTAGTTTGCCCAAGTAAGGACTATATTAGCATAGTTATTAAAGTGGCAAGACTAACATATGTGTTATAATTCTGAATTTTGATTTTGTAACGATGCAAACTATGCTCAGGTAAAAATGGTAAGGAACACTACCGAAAGCGGTTCAATTTCGGTTAGCTCCCCTGACGAGGAACGTGGTTCAAGGATAGGTCTCACAGCTTGGTGTGAGCCGTCAATATGAAACTCTTGGACTCTTCATGTTCCTGAGTTCACATGAAACGCTGATCCCTAGCGTGCATTAGGCAAGCAAGTGGAGACCCCATCGTGTGGTCAGTAACGCGATAGTGTGTTCGTCTGGAAGTAGCCCAGGAGGACATACGCAGCGCTCGCCATCGGCGTGCCCTGCAGGGCAGTAGGTGGTATCTATTGGGTTGATAAAATTCCAAACCGTGACGAACCGTTTGCGCTCTACTCAGATTCCCTGGCGTGTGGTGTTAAAACACGATCACGTACCTTGAGATGTGGCTTAACTCAAGGACGGCCGTATGGCAATGATACAGGCGTTTGTATTTACTTTCAAATATGGACCTGCCTAAAATGAAAATAACCTTTGAGTGCATCATTATTGGGTGTTATTCTGCAGGTACTAACCACGTATGTAACCTGTGTAGTATACGTGTGCGAGAGACGTATGCTGGTATAATCCGGTTAGGATTTTCTTTTTGTGAGGAACGTAGTACCGACATATCATAGGCATGTGCATGAAAGATAATGATAACAAGGAACGAAAATCACCAAGTTCCAACAGTTAGGACCCTGGTGGGGTAGAAAAATTTGATGGTTGATCAGTGTAGTTCCAAAGGATTGAAAAACAGAGTGCTCTGTTTTGGGCAGCAAGTTTGCTGAACTTTGACAGAGCATAACTCACAGAGTATTTAGCCGATGGGGGTGTGGGATATAGTTCTGGAAAGGTGTTTAAGCACTCTACAACTTTGTTGTAGACTCCCAGAGCTGAATCACAACTTAAGATGGCTTAAATTCCAGAGGAATGTAAACTGTACAGAACCAGGACAGATTCAAAACACTCTCGGGACTGTTCTGTTTTTAAAGCATAACTTTCTGTAGAAAAATCTAAAATTTTAATATCATACATATTTGGAAAAGGTAGAAGATGTATTACATCTTTGTAATTCAAAGTTTCTGTAATTTCAGCACGGAATTCAGTGAAAATATGAGTTGAAAACAGCAACTTCCAAAGGAGGTGCTGTTGGAATTCTTCCAGAAATTCTGTTGACTTTAAATTATCGTAACTTTTTAACCAGAGCTGATCTGAGAGCAAATAAATACTGGTTGGAAAGATACTGAAGTTAACTGTAACTTTGGTATTCAGCTTGAGTCATGAATATGCACAGAACCAGATCAAAATCTGGAATATGTAGCAACTGGTCATTCAGGCAGAGGGATGACAGTTGAACTCACTTGGGGGATTGTTGTACCCAAGGGGGTTTGAGTACTTACAATGGGGTAGAACATAATCATGAGTAGTTATCTTCAACTAGTGAAAGATTTGAGTATATGTCTTGCTCAAGTTTCTTTTGCTAGAGACCATGTTTGTGTCGTATTGAAGGTAAAAGGGTAGTATACGTGATGACAAAGCGATTTTAACGTCTCGTAGTGACCAAAACTCGTTGAGATGAACTTCCAAAGAGGAAGTCCATCAAGTTGGATGTAACTAGCTTGTATTTGTTCTGGTAATGGTGTAGCTTGTGTAAAGTTATTACATTATCTACATATGAGATGTATCGCATGTTTTATTGTCATTATGTTTTACGCCTAGTTTATTGGACTGCATGAAGTATGTTGCGGAACTGATGTTTATTGTTGTATGGTTGCAGATGGTTCTCACTCGGACCATGCATGAGATTGGTGGCTCTAGCCAGCAGGGGGGTGATGACTTCCAGCCACCTGCCTACAACAGCACCCCGCAGCAACAACCACCACCGCCGCCTCCGCTTACGCTAGCCGAGGTGATTGCGGCACTGGTGGGTAATCGTGAGGAGCAGACCGACCTGCTCCGCACGATCGTGCAGAATACGTCCCAGGCGGGAGGGGGGGACGTCAAGAGAGTTGGCCTCGTGAGCCCCGTGAAGTGACGTACTCGGACTTCATGAGTACGCACTCTCCGGTGTTCACTGAAGCAGCAGAACCCCTGGAGGCCGATAACTGGCTGCGGACAATTGAGTCCAAGTTCGGGCTGCTCCAATGTACCGAGCGGCAGAAGACTCTGTTCACGGCGCAGCAGCTTCACGGTGCCGCTGGTGCATGGTGGGCGAACTATGTCGCCTCACTGCCGGCTGGCGATGCCGTGGAGTGGGAATAATTCCGGTAGGCGTTCCGCGCCTACCATATCCCTCCCGTGATAATGAAGCGGAAGTTCCAAGAGTTCTTGGAGCTGAAGCAGGACGGGAGGAGTGCCCACGACTACTCCTGTACCTTCAACCAAGGCACAGTATGCGTCAGATTACGTCTCCACCGAGGAGAAGAATCGAGAGCACTTCTATTGGGGATTACATCCCGAGATGAAGACGCATCTTGTTCAATGCAATCACGGCACATTCAATGATCTAGTCAATACCGTGATCATGCAAGAAGATGCTCAGCGGGAGTTGGCGGCTGAGCAGCGGAAGTGCAGTACTCCACCCAGCAGTGGGGGTGGAGCACCTCAGAAATACCGCATGGTGTATCGGACACCATACGGTCAGCAGTGGCATCCACCGGCGCGACCTCAGCAGTTCGGGGGTCGTTCTTTCCAGTCACCCCCGTTCTGACCGCCGATGCCACCACCGCGACCGCAATAACTGCAGCAGCAGCAGATGGCACCCCGGGCGTTTCCACTGCCACAACGCGCCCCAGGTTTCCGTCCGCCGATCAGTCGAGGACCACCTCGCTACACTTGCTTTACGTATGGCCAGATGGGCCATTTCTCGAAGGACTGTCCCCAGCGGTGCTCGAGGCCGACCTCCGGTCAAGAAGGTTGGTCAGCGAACTGGGGGCGTTCGCAACCTCGACAATGAGGACGCCCCAGAGGGAGACAACATGCTGGCCGGTACGTTCAATCTCAATGATCAAGCAATCATCATATTGTTTGATTCGGGTGCAACCCACAACTTCATAAGTGCATCACATGTGGTTAAGCATCAACTGGAAGCCTTTCCTACCGAGTGCTCTTATATGATCTGCTCACCGGGAGGAAAGATTTCAGCAACTATGATGATTCCGAAAGCACCACTGTGCTTAGGTGGGAAGATATATCCCACCACTATGATTATTATTGAGGGGCAGAAGACTTATGCAATCTTAGGGATGTCATGGCTAAGTTACCATGGCGCTGTCCTAGAAACATTATCACAGACGGTTCACCTCAACTCCCCACTACACCGTCTGCAGTCCCTCATATTAGACAATCCAGTCCAGGAAGTTTCAGCCGCCTATACTTCTGAAGCTTCCAAGCTAGAGGACATCCCCGTAGTCCGGGAATACCCCGATGTGTTTCCGGACGACCTTCCGGGCATGCCACCTGAACGGGATGTAGAATTCAAGATAGAACTTGCACCCGGGACTACTCCCATATCACGGAGGCCATACAAAATGGCTCCGAATGAGCTGGCTGAATTGAAACAACAGCTCAATGATCTGTTGAGAAAGGTTTCATTAGACCGAGTTCCTCGCCTTGGGGATGCTCGACGCTGTTCGTAAAGAAGAAGGATGAAACCTTGAGGCTGTGTGTGGATTACCGGCCGCTCAATGCCGTTACCATCAAGAACAAATACCCACTGCCCCGCATTGACATCCTGTTTGATCAGCTTGTGGGTGCAAGTGTATTCTCAAAGATGGACCTTCTCTCCGGATATCATCAAATAAAAATCCAGGCGGAGGATATCCCGAAGACGGCCTTCTCGACAAGATATGGTTTATATGAATATCTCGTCATGTCTTTTGGTCTCACCAATGCTCTGGCACATTTCATGTATCTCATGAACTCGGTGTTCATGCCGGAGCTGGACATGTTCGTTGTGGTGTTCATTGATGATATCTTGGTTTACTCCAAGACAGAAGCAGAACACGCCGAACACTTGAGAATCGTTCTTCAACGATTGAGGGACCACAAGCTCTATGCCAAGTTTAGCAAATGTGAGTTTTGGATCGGCCAAGTGCCATTTTTGGGACATATCATCTCAGCGGAAGGCATTGCGGTTGACCCAAGCAAAATTGAACAAGTGCTGAAATGGAAGGCTCCCACTTCTGTCCATGAAATCAGAAGCTTCCTCGGCTTAGCGGGATATTACCGGAGATTCATTCCAAGTTTCTCCAAGCTTGCTAAGCCGATGACAGAATTGTTGAAAAAGGGAACAAAGTATGTTTGGAACTCAGCATGTGAAGGATCATTCCAAGCATTGGTGAAGCATCTCACAACAGCCCCGGTCTTAGCTCAACCGCATACGACCAAGCCCTTCGACGTGTATTCTGATCCGTCCGGCATCGGGCCCGGCTGCATGTTGATGCAGGAAGGACGTGTGGTCACATATGGCTCACGCCAACTTCGAAACCATGAGCAGCATTACCCGACTCATGATCTTGAGCTTGCTTCTGTGGTTTTGGCGTCGAAAATGTGGAGACACTATCTTCTGGGGAATTTGGTGTATCTCTACACCGACCACAAGAGCTTGAAGTATATTTTCACCCAGAAAGAGCTGAATATGAGGCAAAGGAGGTGGTTAGAACTAATCAAAGATTATGAGATTGAGATTCATTACCACCCCGGCAAGGCGAACGTGGTTGCCGATGCGCTGAGTCGGAAATCACATATCTATAACCTCACCATTACACCGGTGGAGGAGGAAGAGCCGAGTTTATACTTGGTTCCTTATGGATCGCTCCACAACCTTGCTCTCATCCCTAACATTAGGGAGAACATCATTGCAGCTCAGAAGGTTGATAAGGGTATGGCACATCTCCGGAGACGGATAGACAACAGGGAAATTAAATGTTTCCGGAAAGATAATGAGGGGACGCTGTGGTTCAATGACCGCATAGTCGTACCCCAGAATATGGAGCTGAGGAAGAATATTCTTGATGAAGCTCACTTGTCTAAATACTCCATTCATCCGGGCAGCAACAAAATGTACCAAGGTTTGAAAAAGAGATTTTGGTGGACACGGATGAAGCGGGAAGTGGCTAAATACGTATCCGGGTATGATACGTGTAGACGAGTGAAAGCGGATCACATGATGAAATCAGGGCTGCTGCAACCCCTGAAAATCCCAGCATGGAAATGGGAAGATGTGAGCATGGATTTCATTGTGGGATTACCCCTGACTTCCAACAAGCATGATTCTATTTGGGTAATCGTTGACCGATTAACCAAGTCGGCTCACTTCATTCCTGTTCATACACGTTACAATGCCGGCAAATATGCGGAGCTGTACATAGCGAGAATTCTATGCTTACATGGGGTACCCAAGACCATAGTCTCAGACCACGGTGCATTATTTGTGTCTCGTTTTTGGGAGCAGTTGCATGCTGCATTGGGTACTAAGCTGATTAGAAGCTCCGCCTATCAACCTCAGACAGATGGGCAAATACAGAGGGTGAACCAAGTACTAGAAGACAAGTTGAGAGCGTGTGCCATCCACCACGGTAGAAACTGGGATGATCATCTACCGTTGGCAGAATTCTCGTACAACAATGGCTATCAAGCGAGTATCAAGATGGCACCCTATGAAGCTCTCCACGGTCGCAAATGCTGCACCCCATTAAACTGGTACGAGTCCAGTGAAAGGGTCACGTTCGGGGTTGATGTGGTGAACGACGCCGAAGAGCGTGTTCGGATGATTCAAGCCAACTTGAAGACCCTCAATCCCGGCAGAAAAGCTACGCTGATAAGAGGCATAGGCCGCTGCACTTTGACATCGGGGAGCACGTGTACCTCCGTATATCTCCGATGAAGGGCGTGCACCGATTCGGCGTGAAAGGGAAGCTCGCCCCCAGATTTATTGGACCCTATGCTATCACCGAGAAGTGTGGACCAGTGGCGTATAGGCTGAACCTACCAGCATCTGTCGCTGTTGTTCACGACGTTTTCCATGTTTCACAACTACGAAAATGTCTGAAATATACGGCTGCTGTTCCCACCGAAGACATCGGCGAGCTGCAACCGGATTTGACGTATGCTGAATATCCGGTGGAAATTCTTGATGAGAAGGCTCGGACCACACGTAGCCGAACGCTGTGGTTCTACAAGATACTGTGGAGCAACCACACCGCTGAAGAAGCGACGTGGGAGAGCGAGGAATTTCTTCGCTCAAACTACCCGGAGTTCACGGCGTCTCAGCACGGGTGAGTTTCTATTACATCGCTGTCTCTTCTTTTGTAATCTCGGGACGAGATTCTATTAAGGGGGGAGGGATGTAAAAGCCCAAGAAAGTGACTTGCAAAGAAATGTTAATCACCTCACAACACCACAGCTCTTGTGATGGATATCTCATGAACACTTGTGAAGAGCAAGTAAACACCATCAAAAGGGTGATTAGAGGGAAAAGCCCTAACTTCAAAAAGTCAGATTTCAACAAATAAACATGAAAGGTTGAGCTCATCCCTAGACCTTAAATAGTCTTGGGAAGGATCAGGCCAAATTTCATGCAAATCCAAGACTTTTTTGGAGACATTTGAAAAAGGGGCAAATTGAATGCAAATTCAAATTGGAGCCACTTTCATCACTTGAATTCAAAAGTTGACTTCATATTCAAGCTCAGCACATTTTTCTGAGTTAGTCCACCAATTTTCAACCCCTATTGGACTTCATCTTGTCGGGGGCTAAATTTGCATGAATTCGAAACTGAATTTGAATTTCAGTTCAAATGTGCAGCAAATTTAGCCAAACCAGTTTCAAATTGAGGAAATCAAATTCAAACCATGACTTTGGGGCTAAGTCTCTCATTCAATTGTGAGTAGCTGGGATCCTTTCAGTAAAAATTTGGAAAAGAATTAGAGGGAGAGATGGGGCCCACTGGTCAGTGACTCAGCTCTACTAAACCGACTCAACCGAAGGAAATCGACCACGGCGACCGTCCGGCGCGTGCAGAGGCTGCCAGCTCGCTCGGGGCTTCCACCTCACGGTGAAAATTTTAGGCTCAAAGGCCAGCACACCAAGCTGCTCCACCCTTCCTTCTGTTCCCGAGTGAAAACAAACACGTTCCGAGCTATTCTCCAGACCCCGTGCAAGAACTCGTCGTCCGTTTCCTCTGATCACCGGTGACCGGCCGATCCTGGCTGCTTCACGCACCACCACCAGAGAAGAAAAGGTGCGCCCACGTGTGAGGAAGCTGTAGGAGGAAACCTTTCACCGTTTCATGTGGGGTAGAGCGAGAATATCGAGTTTTCCCACACGGTGCACCTTAGGGTTAGAAATCGGCCGTCGGCAAAATTCGTTGCACAGGGGCAACCGCCGGTCGAGCCGCAGCTCACACATGCTCTAGACACTCGTGCGCGTCTTTCCGAGCAAGAACCTGCAGGAACAACCATCCCAAACCCTAGTTTCACCGATCACAGTCCGGCGGAAGAGAGGGTCGCCGGTGAGGTCCAGGTTGCCGGCCGTTTAGGTCCCAACCAAGGTCATGCCGAGTTGCCCAAGGCTTCCCTGGACGTGGTGACGCGATTAGCGCACGAAGGGGTTAGCAGGAGGGGAACACGTTGCCGATGTTGCACAGAGACATAGCGCTCGTCGCCGGCGATCTACGGCGGTTAACCGGCAGCGGCATGGTGTCCATTGTTCAGTGTCCAAAGTTATGTGGGGGCGGAAAGTCTCACCGTCGCCGGCGAGCTAGGTCGTCGGGAACGTCGACCTCGCCGGAGCACCGGCGGCTCCGGGCGGCGGCGTCGGGAGGAAGACGAAGGCGTGAGTCCCACGTGTCAGCCACTGAGTTAAGCACGCACAAGAGCGCGGTTAGTTTAAATTAAACGGGTGGGTCCCGCTGTCAGTCTCCGGTTGAGCGTGGGAGGCAATTTTGGGTAGGAAAATAATTCAGGGATCAGCCCAAATTTAGAAATTCATAACTCGAGTTAGAAGTATCCAAATTCAGTGAACCAAATTTTGTTGGATTCACCTTTTCGAGTACTATCCAGCAAAACAAGTTTGAGCTTATGAAACTTAATAATGTTCCAGAATTAATTCCCTAAATTTTAAACTCTTAGGAATTTTATCTGGAGAATTACTTTATGAAAAATTCTGAAACTTGGCTGGGAGGTTCATTGGAAAATCCTTGAGTCACAGTAAAATTTTCAGACTCATCCAAGTTCATTAGTCCCCCTAATTGTATGATTAAGTGAACTGCCCTGAGAAAATAGAAAAATGTACAGAAACATTTTTCATATTTTCTCAAATCTTATTTAGGGCATAACTTCATCTAGAGTTGTTCAAATGACATGGAACTAATTCCATTAGAACCATCTCAAATTCTAGTTTCATAAAGTAATGGTTGGAGCCATGAAAACCCCTGGAATTCCTTAGAGGCTCTAATATTGAACAAATAGGCTTTTATTTGTACACAGCTCAAATGAACTTTGCTTCAAATGAAACTTGGTCAAGACTCTGGTTAGGACCCTACCAAGCCACCATAAAAATTTCAGAGCCAAAGGGTAGGGCTGGCTAGAGTTATGGTAATTACTTATTCAGTTCTAAATATTGCATTTAAAATGACATATAGTATATCGCTTACATGTAGTGGATGAAGGCGAGGAGACCCCGGAAGTGCTCGACTTCCTTCTTCCGGACGAAGCCTTAACATCTGACCAACAGCAACAAGGCAAGCCCTGGTTTGCATTAACCCATTTTACAAAGTTTTTCTTTGTTTACATGCTTAGTATGAGCTATATATATATATATATAGATGTATATATATATATATATATATATATATATATATATATATATATATATATATATGTGCATTAGGTGTAGGACGGATGAAACCCCAAATGCATAGCCAGATTTTTCCTATAAGAGTGAGGATAGTGTCTAAGTCCTCGAGTAGCATACGCTGTGCTTAATTTTCATAGCACTTCGGTACAAGTCGAGTAGTTGGAATCTACTCGCGAGTTACGCATCGGGACACACGGGATTGGTTCGAGTGATGTGAGATTATTTTAGTAAGAAAATGAGACTAGGCAGGGGCTAGGGCGCAGCAAGAGGAAGTCTTGTGTGCGCAGCCCTGTCCGTGTCGATTGAGGACCGATCTGTGTGCGGCCCTGCTGAACAAGTATTGAACGTACCGAGGGATTGGTTCAAGTGATGTGAGATCATTTTAGTAAGAAAATGAGACTAGGCAGGGGCTAGGGTGCAGCAAGAGGAAGTCTTGTGTGCGCAGCCCTGTCCGTGTCGATTGAGGACCGATCTGTGTGCGGCCCTGCTGAACAAGTATTGAACGTACCGAAGGCATATCGGATATATGGGCCCCAAAAAACCGATGTAACCTATACCTCCGGGCATCGAGGCATAATGCACCGACTTATAGGTGTAGGCTGAGGGCAGCAAGGTGGAAATCTGCTAACGGGCATAGAGAGATACTCCGTGTAGGGAACTTCCTGCTCGTTTCGGTGCGACCGGTTCGACGTTTGGGCTGTTGGGTGAAAGGTTGTCCCGTACGACATCGAGAGAGCGTGCTGTGCAACTCCACGGGTGGGCGTACGTGATGTGCTCTTTGGGTATCCCTACAGGTGTATATCGAGTCGATTCACCGTCCCTCACGATGACGAGTACCTTTTGTTCACTGCATCGTAACGTAGATAAATTATGGAATGTTATGATTCAATTCTGCTGATATGTATAATTGTATTGCTACATGTGTGCCACCAAATATTGCTTACTAAGTTTCATATTCATGAACTGTTAACTTGTGACTAAAAGATGAACTTGTAGGCGTGTCCGTTTGCTGAAATTTACCAACCCATGTGCATTGTAAACTGCATGTAGAGTTTCATGCCTAGGTGAGTCGGTTAAGTCTTGTTGAGCCATCGTGCTCACTGTTGCTGCTATAAGTGTTTTTCAGGTGATGACTACCCCACGGACTCGGGTTACGAGTCCACCGGCGAGGGCTACCCTCCTTCGGGGACCACGGCTGAGTGGGAGCCATACACGCCGCGCTTAGCTGAGATGTGCAGCTAGTGTGGGTTGCCCATAGGGCTGTGCAACCGACTTTTGCTAGGTAGATGGCGTGAGTTGTATAAACTTAGTTTCCGCTGTTGTAATCTAAACACTAGTTTGTAACTGAAGTATTGTACTACTTTGTACCTTTCAGTTGGTTTTCTATGTAATACAATATCGTTCTTATGATGTGTGCTGTCGGGTGGCGCATCGTGCGGCACCACCCTCTGCGATCCTGGATGAGCGGATTCCGGTCCGCCACATTTAGTGCCTTGATGCCAAGGGGGAGGGATGGAAGAGGATGTCTTTTTATCATCTCCTAGTCTTGTATAGATCCTTGGACATGATTATCTATGTTTTATGCATTATGTCTCTTTTGTGTAAGACTATGTGTGGATCTTATGCTTATAGTTGATCATTGTTGCCCATTGCTATGTTTATTGTCTTGTCACACTTTTTGAACACAACACGTAGGCACCCCACCATAACATGTGAGTGTATGTCACCTTCCCTCTTTTACTGTTGCATACATCTAGGGGTAGTCATGAATACGTACACTTGTTATGAAAATCAAATTTTTACCTCTTATGTTGAAACTTAATGTGTTGCCATCAATCACCAAAAAGGGGGAGATTGTAAGTGCATCTAGGTACCCCCGTGGGTTTTGGATGATTGGTGACGATGATTAAGAGATTAATGAGTTGAGATAATTATAAGCACTGGATATTTCCAAGGTGGACACCTAAACTCTCAAAAAGGAAAAGGATGAAGAACGGCGTCGAAGACTCGAAGAGTAGAAATTAGGGTTTCATTTGAGTCTTTAGTAGGCTAGCCGTGTTAGAGTGAGAGTTTGTGTGTCAAGTGCATTGAGATCATAGAAGAGAGCTCAAAGCGTTAGAAGTGTCGAATCCTTAGTGGAGAGTGCTAGTGATGTAAACCCTAGTAGGCCGGATTTGTCCGGGCCAGAGGCCGGACTAGTACGGAGACCTACGGCTTAATCTGTTTTGGGGCGGATTAAGACTTCTTGACTGAGTTCGGACTTGTCCGTTTGAGGACGGACTAGTCCGGTTCTCTCTTGGTGAGAGTGTTTTGGACTAAGTCCTAGTAGACCGGACTTGTCCGTCTCAGTGGCCGGACTAGTCCGTGCTAGCCAGACTTGTCCGTTCTCACGCGGACCAAGGGGTCCTGTGTGAGTTCGGGCTAGTCCGTTCTGAGGCGGACTAGTCCAGATGGTTGTGAGATGAGAGTTCTTACGGCTAAGTCTTGGTGGACCGGACCTGTCCGCCTTAGTGGCCGGACTAGTCCGGGTCCTCCAGACTTGTCCGTTCTCACCCGGACAAAGAGTTCCTATGTGAGATCGGACTAGTACGGTGTGAGGCGGACTAGTCCAGAGATTTGTTAACGTTTGAAATTTGAACGTTGGTGAGTAGTTGGCTTTGTGACGTCAGTGGTCTCTGCAGATCGGACTAGTCCGGACTTTAGTTGGTGGCAACGGTTGGCTATCGGGACCTCTATAAAAGGAGGTGTCCTGACTTCATTTTAAATATACTAGAACCCTATGTGACACCCCAAAACCTGCTAAAGAGGGGAATTTAAAATTTTTTGGACGTGTTGCATGTGGTGTAGAAATTCAAATTCGAACTGGAATTTAGATTTGAATAAAACCAGAAAAGGAAAAGGAAAAAGAAAAAGGAAAAAAACCGACCAGTGGGCCGAAACCCACCCAGCCGGCCCAAAACCTGCGCGCGCCCCCTCCCTTTCTCCCTCTCTTCCTCTCTCTGACACGCGGGACCCGCATGTCATCCCTTTCCCCGCGCACCCCCAACCGCTCCGACTCTCTCTCGCGCCCGATCATAACCGCCCTCCCGAACCCCTCGCTCCCAGCCCCGATTCTCGGTCCCGGGCACCCCAGCACGATTTCAACAGACCCCGCCGCCCTCCCTCGCCATTTAAACGCCGAAAATCCGCCCCTTCCTCCCCGATCGGCCACACCTGACGCGAGGTGAGAACCGCCGCCGCTGCTGTCCTTTTTCCAGCTCCCTCTTCCGTTTTTTCCCACGCTAACGTGCTTGCAGTGTTTGACCGCCCCCAAGGAAGCTCATCGCCGAAGAAAATCCGAGGAGGAACGACCCCATTGCTCCCCCACCGTAGCTCACCTTCGGTCGCCGCTCCTCGCCGCCGTTAAGCCCTCCCGACCCCTTTCGGATCCCAGAAAACTGCACTGGTGAGCTCTCCTTCCTCCCCTTTGCCATTTGCTACCAAAAAGTACGGATGTTAGCGTCTGTAGATGAAGATCCGAAGCTGCGCCGGCAAGATCACCGCCCCCGCCGCCGCGCGCCACCGTGCGCGCGGGCTGGCTCCGGCCAGGGCGATGTGGCCTCTTGTAGGCCGTCTATTTTAAATCGCACGGCAGAAATTAAATCGGCGCCTATCCCTTCGGCGATCTAATCTGAGCCGTCTGTTTTAAATCTAACGGCCCACGTCAGCCCCACATTATAAAGGCCGGGAATCTTACGCGCTACCCTCTGGGGATCTCAGAAAACACAAGCTAGCCCCAGAAACTTCTGATCTAGCCCCTGGACCTTCAGAAATTCATGTAAATTCATTTAAAAATCAGTTTTAGCCCCTGGACTTAATAAAAATTAGGAAAACCTCTCTGTTATGTGTAATTAGGCCCCTGAAAATTTAGGAAATAGTAAGTTAAACCCTGCAGCAGGGTGGATTTGCGTTTTTGACCCTATAAGATATTAAATTCAGAAATTTGAACATATGAGTAGAATTTAAATTAAAAAGGTAATATAAACACATGTGCAAAATACAAATTTAAACTCTCCTAGCACTTGGAAAACCTTTAGAGGGAGTTAAAAATAGAATTTAGGCTGAAATGAAATCTGCCTAAGTGTTGCTCATTTTTATTATCTCTGGAGACACATTTTAGGCTAGGAAATAATTCTAAAAACTGGTAAAATAAATTAAAATTGTTTCACAGAGAGGAAGTTCAAAAATATTTTATTGAACATTGTAGATCAGAACCTATTCTGTTTAGATGATATGTCTTGCTATTTTGATATTAAAATTTACTTTTAGGCATAGAAAATAAATCTGAAAATATAGGAAAATAAGTATGCAAAAATTTGAAAATGTTAAATGAGGTCTTTGTTTTCAAAAACTTCAAAATTAATATTTTGTAGAAGATCTAAAAACCTATTTGGAGTAGGAAACTTTCTTTCATGCAAATTTTGTGGCTAAGGAGTGTATTAATTAAATATAGAGAATTTGTTCAAATGGGAAATTAATATATAGTGTGCAACTAGAAATCTGAATACAAAAGTTAAAAATAATATATATATATATATATATATATATATATATATATATATATATATATATGTTTAAAAGTGTATGTAGGCCTAAAATCAACACATCTAGGGTAATCACAACACCTAAACATGTGAATGACTTGAGTATGTATGTATGTGTGGTTTGCATGAGTGAAAGTGTGGACTATGGCTTATGGATTGTTGTTTTCTTTTTCTATGTGTATTGGCATGAGTAGAACCAGCCCCAGAGCAGGTTCTCACATTTCAAGACCAAGACTTTCCACTCACAGAGCAGTAGGAAGAAGGCAAGTGTCCTTGACCACTTTGATCCTATACTAGGATATGTAGTTAGAATTTTATTTGCATTGTCAATTTGGAATATGATACCCAAGCTAAGAAGTTTCCCTATATTTTCATTATCTTATATCCTTGTAGCCTGGGTTGGGATTTATTTTATTATGTCATTCATTCATATTACTTATGCTTAGCTATGCTTAGAATGGGATAAGTGGGATATGAGATCATCAACTTATTTACCTTACTCTTGAATGAGATATTATGAGTTATGTAGAGGTAGGGATCGAGGCAAGTTGGATGATTTGGTTGGTGCTGTGTGCACGAGACTCGGGTTTATGTTTAGTGCTTGCCTGGATCCTAAGGACCGCTTCATGGAGCATGTAACCTGGCTTTACCGTGCCAACCACATGCTGAGATGGGGCAGCTTGGCCAATTAATTAGGTGTATCCCCGGCGTAGTATGGGTGTTTTGGAGGGTGCGGGGAATAGGTGTCAGCTGGACTACCATATGAACCGCAAGGCTCAAGAGGGGGCCACTGCAGCGGGGTTGGAGCCTCTTGTATGCTGTTAGGGGTGAAACCTCAGTGGGCCCACACTCGTCGGGAATCCCTTTGTAAAGGCCTCGTAGTGATCTCCTAGCTACACACCAGGGAAGTGTGAACGTGGTTCACGGCCACTGGCATAATGGAGGTTCTTTTAGTCCACCCGGCAAACGGGGATGAAATCACTACATGTGGGTATAGTGGTGCAAACTCTGCAGAGTCAAAACTGTCATGACAGCCGTGCTCACGGTCAAGAGCGGCTTGGACTTATTCATGATTAGAAGATGATGGATTGGGAAGTTGAGAATGTTAAGCGGGAAGCTTAACATTGAAGATGAGACTAGGTTTACTTGATATTGATGATGGGTTGAGGGATTGGGACCATTTCACCTGTGTAGTAATGTAGGTGCTTAATAAGCTAAGGTGATAGGTATTAATTGCGTAGTGCTTTAACCATGAGTTCAACCTCCCCTTGCTCTAGCCATGCATGACATTACTTTCCCACACTTGCTGAGTACGAACGGTACTCAAACTTTTTTTTCTGTTGGTTTAAATTGCTGCTCAGGTCAAGGGGATGATGTGGTGTTCAATGACCAAGACTTTGGTCCCGAAGAAGGATTCTAGGTTCACGGAGTCCCTCGGGCAACGCCTGTGACGGAGCCCACAAGATTTATATTCCGTTGCTGCTTTATTTACATGTTATGAACATATTATCGTCCATCGAGTCGTATGCTTTGTAAGACTTATTTATATTCGAACACTTGGCTTGTAATAAATGATGCTTCACTATTTGTCATCACATGTATGAGAAAATGATTCTGGCATACATGTGACCTTCACTCGGTTGCTCTTTGGAGAAATCGGGTGTGACAGAAGTGGTATCAGAGCCAGGTTGCCCGTAGGAACGTGAACCTAGGTAGAAATTGACGTATTTAAGGACCCTATTTTCTTAAAAACTATTTTACAATGGTGTGGGTTGAAAGTTGTCGAAGTGTGTGGTCGACACTTCCCCCGGATCTGCACTGGGCATCCCGTGGAGTTTCTTTTTCGGAGGGGCTAGTCGCTTGCGGAGAGCTTAAGCATAGGGACGAGTTTAGGAGAAGCTTGACACGGCGAGTTTTACGTGGTTCGGGCCGCCGGAGCATAAAACCCTACGTCCACGGTGAGCTGAGGAGCTCGCTGTATTGCTTGTTGATCAGAACCGGAGTCCTGAGCTTGAGGATGAGTTATGCCTAGCGTATGAGTTGCTGGAGTGCGAACCCTTGCTAACGTTGCCTACCCGAGCCTTTTATAGTCCAAGGCTCGCGTGGCTTACAAGGGGGGCCCGGGACCCGACAGGTGGACCCGGGGAGATTGCCTGCCGACTATCGTATCCGCAGTTACGTCGGTAGTTGTCTCTGGAGAAGGTTTCTGAGTCTTCGTCTTGCCGCCCTGCCCATGCCGCCTGCTAGTCGTAGTGGTTGATGACGGCGGAGGCGACAGGGGATGTCTTGTCGCTGTCTTTATTGGCTGGCAGGTTCTGACACCGCGCGCCAGTCTATGATGCGACTGGGCACAACGGCACCTGACAGAGATGTGCTCCGCATCTCCGCGTCTTTGGAAGGCGCGGGCCTTGAATACCTTGTACGGGCAAGGTATGGGGCGTCTTTACGCCCACTGCCTACCGCTCGGGGGCAGGCAGCGCTCTTCTGCTGGACACGTGGCAGGCCCGGAGCTCTCCTCGGAGGAGAAGGGGGTCCGGCCCTGCAGGACACGTGGAGCCTTCGGACCTCTCCCCGTGGAGGGGGAGGTCCGTCTTTTGTCGGCCACATGGCGGCCCCAGAGCTCTCCTCTGAGGTGAGGGAGGTCGCTGGACACGTGGCGCCTTCGGACCTCTCCCCCGCAGAGGGGGAGGTCCGGCTTCTGCAGGCCACGTGGCGAGCCCAGAGCTCTCCTCTGAAGAGAGAGAGATCCGGCCTCGCTGGATGCGTGGCGCCTTCGGAGCTCTCCCTGCGGAGAAGGGCGAGATCCTTAGGCATTTTCCCCTGTGCGCGGGGGTACCCCATATTGCGGGTACCGACAGTGGCCCCCGGGCCCATCTCGGGGGAGATAGCGAGCCTGAGGTGGGACCTCCGTCTCTTCTGTTCCGTGCACTTTGTTTAAGTCCCGCATTGACCGCTGTCGGAGCACGAACAGTCGCGGGATCGTGGGAGCGTGCGCCCACTTGATGGTTGCCTTTACTGCGGTGGTTCCCAAGGCTGCCACTTCTGTACGTCGCGGCGCTTTCTTCCGGAACCGCCGAAGCGCCTTGCCGGCTCGTCTTCTTGGGAGACTGACTCCTTGACCCACCGCTTCAGCTGGGCGGCTTGGGTCCACCTGTCATCGGCGCCCGGTCTCGGAGCCAATGCGGTCGCCGGTGCGATGTATTCGAAGGTTTTCAAATCACCTCGAATCGTTCCTGGAAAGTTTTAAAAGGGGACCTCACCCGCATCTCGGCTTCCCTTCGCATTTCCTAGCGCTCGTTCTTCCCTTGAACTCTTGCGCCTTGGCCTTCCTGTCCTTGAGCTCTCCCCCGCCATGGCTTCCAACTTGCTTCCGACGCGCCTCGTTCGTTCCGCCGAGCTTGGGCCAGTGCGCAGGCTGCTGGGCTGGCGCACGGAGGAACAGAAACGCCGGCTCCGCCGGGGATCTCTCCCCCTGATCCTGGAAAAGGGGGAGATGGTCTTCTTTACTGCCTATGCTCTGGCGGGGTTCGTCCCGCCAATTTCTTCCTTCTTTGTCACACTGCTGGAGACGTATGGGCTCCAGCTCCACCACCTCTCTCCCAACTCCTTCGCAATGGCCGCTGTCTTCGTCCACTTCTGTGAGATGTTTGTGGGGGTGCACGCTTCTGTCACGCTCTTTCGCTACTTCTTTGTGTTGCGGACAACTGGGCGCTGCTCAAAGACCCAGATGGGGGCGTACTACTTCCAGCATCGCTGCAAGGACCCAAAGGTCTCTGGGTACCTTCTGCCTTTCAGCGCGTCAAGGTGGGAAAACTGGAGGGAGAGCTGGGCGGTAGTGCAGACCGACGAGCACGATCGCCTACAACTCCCGACCGCTGGCCCAACCACCGATCGTCTCTTCTGGGAGGAGATCCCAGAGCTGGAGCAGGAGTACGCCCCGGTCTTGGAGCAGATCCGGTTCTTGTCCAACGAGGGGCTGACGTCCCTGATGGTGCTGATGGACTTCATGTCGTGCCGTATTGCGCCCTTGCAGCAGCGCAGTCGCCCAGCGTGGTACTATACTGGCGAGCAGGACTGTACCAGGCTGGAGAGGGGCCCCGGCTTTGATCCTTCCGACGAGGAGCTGTACGAGATGGTGGGCAAGGTGAGCGGCGACTTCATTCTCAGTGGCAACCCCGCCCTTCCGTCCTCTGCCACCCCCCTCTTCTTGGAGCCACAGAGAAGGTCAGAGCTCCTGCGGAAGATGCCGAACCTCGACGACATCGGGATCGCTGTCCGGCAGGTTGGGGATGCCTTCCGGGGTATCTCGATCCCAGGACCCGAGCGCTCCGGATCGGGGCGCGAGACGTCTGTTGCTGCCCAACTCGTCCCAAGAGCCGACGGTACTCAAACCGCCGACAAGGGCAAGGGGAAGGAGCCGGCCCCCAGGCATCCAGAGAAGAAACGCGCCCGATCTCCTCCGAGGGCGCTGCCTGCGCCGAGTCAGGGAGCCGGAGCACCCTTGCACCCATCTCCTGGGGGTGCTGGTCCATCGGGTGGCAAACCGAACAGGCCCCGGGTGTCCCACCCCAGCGGGTCTCTTCCCGGACAGCGGCAGTCTGAAGAACCCCAAGCGCCTCGTCATCCTTCCTCAAGCAGAGGGGCTTCTAGGGCGGATTCCGGTGGGGCGATGCCGGGGAGTGTGCCGGGGGTCCAGACACCACATCCCACGACCGTTCCGGCCGCAGGTCCTGGCAGTTCAACTACGGCCCAGAGGCCGGGGCTACAAGCCCGTTGGAGCGCTCATGTCGCCCAGTAAGTGTTGCTCCTTCTGTCTTGTAGGAGCAGCGTTCTCGTCCCCTCTCTTAGCCTGAGAGCTTTCTTTCCTTGCAGGGACCGAACGACTGCCGGGGGCGGGCCTCTTACCCGGACGTCTCCAACTGGCGGAGGCTCCGCGCCTCAGCATCTGGAAACCGCGGTGGCTCCCATGGCCCCCAAATCAACGGGGGCTTCCTCTGTGCCGGCGAGTTCATCCTCCACGGTGGCCGCATCCGCACCTGTCCGCCCTCCTTTACCAGCCCAGAAATCCGGTCCTGAGACTGGGAGGGCCGCTGTAGGTGCACCTGCTAGCCCCCTAGCTCCCTTAGGACAGCGTCCCACCCTGGTTGCTGAGGCACCGGCGCCTCCGCCGGTCTTAGACTCGACAGGGGGGTCAGGGGCGTGACTCCTGTCCCCTCTGTCCCGGCGCCCATGTGGGATGCCTTGGGGTGTGTCCAGACCAGCGCCCGACAGCTCCAGAACGCCTTCGAGCAGGAGCGGGGGGTGCTGGACGGAGAGAGGGAACGCCTTCTCAGCTGGCAGCAGCGGGCCCAGGAGGCTAGGGCGGATCTTGACTCGAGGCAGTCAAGACTTGAGGCCATGAGTGTTCTGCTTGACACTCAGAAGAAGGCCATTAGCCGCCTGGAGTCAGAGACCCGGCGGCTTCGTGCTTCCTACCGCGAGGCCCTGGCTCATGTTGAAGCCAAAGCCGAGGAGCGTTCTGCCGCCGCGGAGGAGTTGCGGCTGCAGGTAGCTTGTCGAAAGTGCGCCGTCACCGATCGGGAACGCGCCGCAGCGGCCGAGGAGGAGAAGATCGCCGCACGGCTGAAAGACAAAGAGGGCGAGCTGAGGGCTCAGACCGAGGAGCTGGAGCTCTGTGAGTCGGCTGCTGCCGCAAGGGAGGAGCAGTTCTCCCAGGAGCGCCAGGCGGCGTTGGATCGTGAGCTGGCGGCTCGCCAAGAGGTAGAGAAGCTCCAGTCTTTGTGGTCTACCGAGGCCCAGGCGGTCTTGGGCTTTATTGCCAAGGCGGGATCCGCCTTGGCTCCTCTTGGTTTCAGCCCGGTGCGGATGGAGGCTCCGGCACAGGAGATGTCCGAAGCAATCCCGGCACTTGAGTCCATCGGCGACAAGCTGGGCCGGCTCGAAGCGGTGATCGCCGACGAGCTTGAAGTGGAAGGACGGGGCCTGGCGAAGGAGGTCGCTATGCACGTACTGGCGTGCTTCCGGAGCCAAGACCCTTCCTTTTCTCTGGAGCCAGTCCGTCTAGGACCCGTTGCCGAGCGGGAGGAAGCTGCCAGGGCCGGGGTCGAGGACGTGGCCGCCCTTGTGGCCTCTAGGTTCCAACCGGAGTCCGGGGACTCTTAGGCATCTGCCCCCGTGGCCACAAGGCCCTGTACCTCCTTTTTTTATTTTTGTTGAGTCTGTAGCCCAGCTCATGGAGCCTTGTATGAACAGACTCCTGTTTCCTTCTGTGGCTGCATGTCTTAGTCTTCTTCCTGGTTTTACCTGGCCAGGTCCTTATCTCCGCAAGGTACTCAAAGGCCTTGACCAATCTCGAAGCTCTGCATAGACACCTTCCCCGGGTCCTTACTATATTAAGGGCCCCGGAGGTCTCCAGGACCCACCCCATGAGAATGGGGGGGGGGGGTCCGGGCCTGCTAGCCACGTGGCAGGCCCGGAGCTCCCCTCTGAGGGGAGGTCCGGGCTTGCGGGGCACGTGGAGCCTTCGGACCTCTTCCCGCGGAGGGAGGAGGTCCGGCTTCTGTAGGCCACGTGGTGGGCCTGGAGCTCCCCCTCAAGGAGATGGAGGTCCGGCCCCGCTGGACACGTGGGACCTTCGGGTCTCGCCCCTGCGGAAGTGGTGAGGTCTAGTTTCTTTGGTCTTACCTTGGGGTTTCAGTCTTGCGCGATCCCGTAGCGGCCTCCTGGTAGGTGCGTTCCATTGGATGGATGTACCTACCATACTCCTGCGGGGAGCTGAGGCCGAGAGGTCCTGCACACAAGTAAAGGAAACGTAATTCTCCTTGGGGGCTCCCCCTCCTCTATCTCATAGTCTTATTTGGCTTACGGTCCCCGTCCACTTATACGGTGCTTGGGGACTACCGTGCGCGAAGTGCCGGGAGCTCGGGGTCCCCCTGGCTATCGGCAGGTACCTCCAACGCAACCTCCTTTGGTAGGGCAGCAAATGCCGACTAAAGGTGAGAATGGGAAGAGGGAGCTGAGCGCATGGTGGGCATGCGCCAGAAGTGCAGTCATAAAAATTTAATACGTAAATTATATGAGCACCAAGGAAGAGCAACGTAGGGCAGGTTTCTTTTCATATAAATTTCCATAGGGGGAAGGAAGGCTAAACATGGAGGCCATGACGCGCCCCATTAAGAAGGGAAGCAAGACTCTACGCGCTTGGGATCGGAACCGGGCGAAGCTGAACGTAGTCCTGTACCGTCCTCTGAGTCTTAGCTGCTCCGAGCACTGTTCCTGGATTTTATGGAATTTATTACAAAAAGAAGAGTCTGTCCTATTGTTGCTCTAGGGGTAGAACTTACGGAGGTGTTTTGCGTTCCAAGGGTTCGGGAGCGGGTCCCCATCCTTGGCTCTGGGGAATGGTCCCAGGATGTACAGCCCCCATACGGCAAATGGCCATGTGGGCGGGATCATCTGTACCGTCCAAGCCGGTGTATGGATCTGCTTGGCGTGGAACAGGCACGCCTTGCACCTCTCAACCAGCTTGACGGCATCCTGGAGTGCTGTCGGCTAGTAGAAGCCATCCCGGAAGGCTTTACCGACAAGCGTGCGTGAGGAAGAGTGACTCCCACCTTCGCCTCCATGGATCTCAGCGACCAAGTCGCAGCCTCCCCCCTAGGTTATGCACCGCAATAGGACGCGGTTGGCGCCACGTCGGTAGAGATCCCCTTCTACCAACGCGTATCTCTTAGCCATGCGCACGATCCGTTCAGCGGATACACGTTCATCAGGGAGGATATTGTCTTTCAAGTAGTCCCGGATCTCCGTGATCCATGCATCGGGTCTGACTTGAGCGTCTGGATCTTGAGCGCTGGGCTGCACGGAGTCCCCAGTGATGCTTACGATACTTGGCGGCATCCATAGCTGCAGGGCCACCAGGACCGCCAGCTTCGAGGTGCTGGTCTAGCCCCCTTCGCCCGGCTCGGCGGGCCGGGCTGTGGGCCGCAGCAACGTCCTCTCGAAGACTCCTTCGGGCACAGGGGCTCCGGTGGAGGCCTTCGTTGAGAGGTCGTCAGCTGCGGCCTTGCCAGCGCGCGGTACGTGGCGCAGGTCCAAGGCGAGGAAGTCTTTCTCCAACATCCGCACATAGAGCAGATAAGCAGCTAGCTGGGGGTCATTGCAGGAGCATTCACACTTAACTTGCTTGATAACTAGCTGGGAGTCGCCCTGTGCCAACAACTGGTGAGCGCCTAGAGACAGGGCTGTCTTTAGGCCAAAGATGAGTGTTTCATACTCTGCCATGTTGTTGGTTGCCTTGAAATTGAGACACACCATATACCCAGACTGCTCCCCCGATGGCATGAGAAGCAGTACGCCAGCACCGGCCCCCGGCTTTCGTGAGGAGTCGTCGAAGAAGAGCATCCAGTAAGGCCCGGTGAAGGCCGGAGCTCGGGGCCCTGGTTCACCGTCTTCATGGCCCCTGGGTCAGCCTTCGTTGGCGTCCACTCAGCCACGAAGTCAGCCAGTGCTTGGCTCTTGACTGCGTGACGAGGAAGTCCAGCTCAAACTCCACCAGCTCCGCTGCCCATTTGGCGACATTGCCAGTGGCGCATGGGGGCTGTGGAGGACAGCCTTCAGCGGATAGGAGGTGACCACCGAGACCCGGTGGGCTTGGAAGTAGTGGCGGAGCTTCCTGGACGCCACGAGCACTGCATACAGCAGCTTATGGACCTCCAGGTACCTTGTCTTGGCGTCATGGAGGACCTCGCTGATGTAGGTGACAGGCCTCTGGATGGTCCGGACCCTCCCTCCCAGGTCAGAGATACCTTCATCCATGGCTCAGGCCCGCGGGAGGTGGGTGGGCCCGGGGAGGCTGCCGGGAGCTGATACTCGAAGGCTCCCGGGCTGTCTTGGACCTCCGGGAGGTCCCGCTGATTTCCCGGGAGCTCCGGGAGGTCCCGTTGGACATCCGGGAGGTTCCGTTGGACCTCCGGGGGTCCCGTTGCACCTCCGGGAGGTCCTGCTGGTCCTCCGGGAGGTTGTTTTGGGGGTCCGAGGGTCCATTTTGGACCTCCGGGGGGTTGCCTCGGAGACCCGGGGGGTCGTCTTGGACCTCCGGGGTTTCCTGGCGCCTGTCTCCCGATACCGGAGCAGGCTGAGGCGATGAGGGGTCCGGCCACTCTGCGACGAGGACCATACTCACCACTTCAGCCGTCGCCGCGATGTAGAGCAACAGATGCTCTTCGGGCTCTGGGGCTACCATTACGGGTAGGGTCGTCAGGAGTTGCTTCAGCTCCTGGAGAGCTTCTTCTGCTTCGTCGGTCCAAGCGAATGGGCGGGGTTTGCACAGGAGCTTAAAGAAGGGGAGCGCTCGCTCTGCTAACCTCGGTATAAACCGACTCAGCGCGGCTAGGTATCCCGTGAGTTTCTGGACTTCTTTGATGCGGGCGGGGGGCCACCTCAAGTCGATGGCTTTGATCTTCTCTGGGTTAGCCTCAATTCCTCGGTGTCAGACCAGAAATCCTAAGAGTTTTCCAGAGGATACACTGAACACACACTTGTCGGGGTTCAGCTTGGTACGCGTAGAGCGTAGTTTATCAAAGACTAAGGCCAGTTATCTAGTAGGGATGAACTCTGCCTGACCTTAACAACAATGTCATCGACATACACCTCAACTAAGTCTCTTATCAGCTCCCCGAAGGTTTTGTGCATTGCACGTACGAAGGTAGGGAGAGCATTCTTTAGGACATAAGGCATAGAGCCATAACAGTACAGACCGTCTACTGTGATGAAGGAGGTGTGCTCTTCATCTTCTCTAGACACAGGGATCTGATGGAAACCCAAGTAAGCGTCTAGGAAGCACAGCATATCGCAGCCTGACGTCGAGTCTACTATTTGATCTATTCTAGGGAGAGGGAATGGATCTTTAGGACATGCCTTATTGATACTGGTGTAGTCGATGCACATCCGGAGCTTCCCGCCGGCCTTCCGGACAACAACAGGGTTCACCATCCACCGAGGGTGGCGGACTTCCAGTATGAAGCCAGCACCCAGCAGCTTCTTGATTTCTTCGTGGATGAAGCTTTGCCGCTCGATGGACTGCTTGCGGGGCTTCTGTTGGACTGGCCGGGTGTCGGGGAATACCTTTTGGTGGTGCCCGATCACCTCCCTAAGGATCCCCGGCATCTGCGACGGCTGCCATGCAAACACGTCGACATTGTGCCGGAGGAAGTTGACGAGCGCGCCTTCCTATTTTCTATCCAGGCCCCCAGCTACCCGGGTGGTCTGGGTGGCGTCAGCACCGATTTGGATGAGCCTCAAGGGGACGTCGCCCTCGTCGAGGGGTTGCACACGGGGTTCTGTGGTAGAGGCACGGTGGCGTGTACTCGGGTGGAGCCGGTTTGGTTCTGCACTGCCTGGGGTTGGTGCTCTAGCTGTTGTAAGCGCTTGGAGCTTTTCCAAGGCTGACACTGCGGCAGGACGGTCTCCACGAATCCTGAGGACGCCTCTTGGTGTAGGCATCTTCAAGACAAGGTAGCCGTAGTGGGCTACTGCCATGAATCGGTACAGGGCTGGCCTGCCAATTACGGCGTTGAAGGGGAGGTCGATCTCCGCCACGTCGAACAGAATGTACTCTGTCCGATAGCTGTCCGGTGCCCCAAAGGTCACTGGGAGGCTGATGTGGCCGTAGGGAACGACCTGTCCCGGCCCTACCCCTGAGAACGGGCTCGATGGGGTGAGCTTGGCCATCGGGATTTGCAGCTTCTGGAAAGCTGCGCGACTGATGAGGTTCAGTCCAGCCCCGCCATCCACCAAAACGTGGTACATCCTCACGTTGGTGATGGTGGGGGCCACCAAGAGCGGTAGTTGGCCGGCCCCAGCCATGTTCCTGGGGCAGTCGGTGGCATCGAAGCTGATGGGGTTCCCATCCATCTGAGGTGCGGTGCGGCACTCGGGAGGGGAGCCACCGACGCTACCGCTCGGCGCAAGGTCTTAACCGCGCTTCGGGACGAGGGGTCAGCGGACCCACCATAAATGACGTAGAGCATCTTCTGGTACTCGTCATCACTGGAGCTGGAGCTCTCATGATTGCGCACCGCCTTCACGGCGCGCTGAGGCTCCTGGAACTCCACCTGGTGGTCGACGTCGTCTGGGGCGTCGACCTTCTGTTTGCCCTCCCTTTGACGGTAGGGTGGGACATCAGTTAGAAGCTGCTTCCCTTTCCGGAAGCGCTCCCCAAGCTTCTGGATTTCCCGGCACTCGGCAGCAGTATGGTAACTGGTGCCGTGCACAGGGCATAGCTCGCCCTGGCCCCCGTCTGGAGCCGGTGACTTTCGCGGCCTTTTGTCGGGGTGTGGCCCCCGAGCTCCACTGGGTGCTGCTGCTGCGACAACGGCGGCCGCAGACGGCGGTTTCATCTTGCCACCGCCCCTGTTCTTGATCTTCCTGCCGCTTCCATAGGAAGCGGCGCCAGATCCTGGCTGCCCCCCTGGCTCGGAGGCTGGTAGAGAGTGCCAGTTTCGTCCTTCGGCTGCTCTGGCGCATTGTCCGCCAGGCTGAAGAGCTCTGAGACGTCGCGGACCTCTCTAGTCGCGAGCTTCTCAAGCATCTTCTTGTCCCGAACGCCTTGCTGGAACGCCACCACCACAGAAGCGTTCTGGATGTGTGGGATGGTGTTCCGCACCTGGGAGAACCGCTGGATGAAGCAGCGCAGCGACTCCCCAGGTTGTTGCTGGATGGCATGGAGGTCGAGCTCCGTGCCAGGCCAGGTGTAAGAACTGCCGAAGTTAGCGGTGAACTGCCGGCAGAGCTCTTCCCAGGAAGTTATGCAACCCTGGGGGATGTTCATGAGCCAAGACCGGGCTGGGCCGGTCAAGGCGACGGGGAAGTAGTTGGCCATGACGGCCTCATCCCTTCCTGTGGCAAGTACGGCGGTGGAGTAGATCTGGAGAAACTCCGCCGGGTTGACGCTGCCGTCGTACTTCTCGGGCAGGTGCGGCCGGAACTTGCGCGGCCACCTCGCGAAGCGAAGGTGGGGTGCCAGGGCCGCACACCCTACCCCTGTTGCTGCAGGCGTTGGTGCCGCGAACGCTTGGTTCGCCGCTGGCACAGTGTACCCCGGTATGGGCAAGGCTGCGCCATAGACCGGTGGCGCCGTTTGCAGGGCATATGGCTGTGGCATATGCTGCGCGGCGTACGCCTGGGGCAGAGATCACGTGGCGAAGGTCTGCACCTCAGGCTGGGTCGAGGCTGATGTCATGCTGTCGCCAGCCTCTTGGTTGCGACGCCTTTCTCGATTTCGCTCGAGGTACACCCGGGCATCCTGGCCCAAGTGGCACCGTTCCAGCTCTGTCCCCAGGTCCGTCGACTGAAGCCTGGTGGAGCTGGAATCCGCCGTCTGTCCGTCAACCATTGGCGTGCGCGTCAGCGACACAGCCGGATGGCCGGAGCGTCGTCCCCGCCGAAGTCGAGGGTTTGTGGCGGCGACGACGAGGCGGTTTACCTCGCGAATCCACTGCTGGGTCGCTGCCTGAGGCGCGTCCCCAGCAGGCGGATTGCGCAGTAGCGCTCTTGCTGCAGCTAGCGCGCCCCCGTGGGGAACGCCCAGCGCCGCAGAAGATCTTACGCTAGCTGGTGCCTGTATTGCCGGAGTCGGCGTTGCCGGAGTCGGCTATTGGCTTCCAGCTTGCGCCGACACACTCCGTCCAGAGTGTGTCGACACGTACTCACCGCTAGTCACGGTCCGTCGTGAACGCGGGGGAGGAGAGCTTGCTGCTGAAGGAAGCTTGGTCATCTTCGTCGGCAGAAGCTCGTCACGCAAGGGAAAAGCCCCCTTCCTGGCACGCCAAATGTCGAAGTGTGTGGTCGACACTTCCCCTGGATCTGCACTGGGCAGCCTGCGGAGGTTCTTTTTCGGAAGGGCTAGTCGCTTGCGGAGAGCTTAAGCGTAGGGACGAGTTTAGGAGAAGCTTGACACGGCAAGTTTTACGTGGTTCGGGCCACCGGAGCGTAAAACCCTACGTCCACGGCGAGCTGAGGAGCTCGCTGTATTGCTTGTTGCTCAGAACCGGAGTCCTGAGCTTGAGGATGAGTTATGCCTAGCGTATGAGTTGCTGGAGTGCGAACCCTTGCTAACGTTGCCTACCCGAGCCTTTTATAGTCCAAGGCTCGCGTGGCTTACAAGGGGGGCCCGGGACCCGACAGGTGGTCCCGGGGAGATTGCCTGCCGACTATCGTATCCGCAGTTACGTCGGTAGTTGTCTCTGGCGAAGGCTTCTGAGTCTTCGTCTTGCCGCCCTGCCCATGCCGCCAGCTTGTCGTAGTGGTTGATGACGGCGGAGGCGGCAGGGGATGTCTTGTCACTGTGTTTATTGGCTGGCAGGTTCTGACACCGCGCGCCAGTCTGTGATGCGACTGGGCGCAACGGCACCTGACAGAGGCGTGCTCCACATCTCCGCGTCTTGGGAAGGCGCGGGCCTTGAATACCTTGTACGGGCAAGGTATGGGGCGTCTTTACGCCCGCTGCCTACCGCTCGGGGGCAGGCAGCGCTCTTCTGCTGGACACGTGGCGGGCCCGGAGCTCTCCTCGGAGGAGAGGGGGGTCCGGCCCTGCAGCACACGTGGAGCCTTTGGACCTCTCCCCGCGGAGGGGGAGGTCCGGCTTTTGTCGGCCACGTGGCGGCCCCGGAGCTCTCCTCTGAGAAGAGGGAGGTCGCTGGACACGTGGCGCCTTCGGACCTCTCCCCCGCAAAGGGGGGTCCGGCTTCTGCAGGCCACGTGGCGACCCCGGAGCTCTCCTCTGAGGAGAGGGAGATCCGGCCTCACTGGATGCGTGGCGCCTTCGGAGCTCTCCCTGCGGAGAAGGGCGAGATCCTTAGCCATTTTCCCCTGTGCGAGGGGGTACCCCATATCGCGGGTACCGACAAAAGTGTTGTTTAATAGGGTCACTTTATTTGTTCATCTTGCCCCAACTTTTATTCAAAATACAATTTTTATTTAATTTTTATCTAACTTAATTTTAAATGCTTTATATTTTAGATGGTTTGCATGATCCACACCGCTCGCAAGTCCACCGGAGGGAGAGTTCCTGTAGTTGCCCTTGCCCTGAGAGAGGAGAAACATCCTGTGACGTACCACTCCTACGTGTTGGCAGTAGGAGGCTTGTTGCGCCGTCTTCGGCGTATGCTCCACACCACCGGCAATGTGGGCAAGCTGATCATACACTACAGCTCCACCAGGACCATCCGTGAGAAGCGGGAAGAATGGAGCTCCGAGATGAGGATTATCCATGAAAATCAGCTGCTCAAGATCCACCGCTCTCCAGCTTGTCGGGCGACTCAGGCCGATGCTGAGAAGGATGTCACCTGGGAGGCCATCACCTGCCAGAGTTACATCAACCGTCGCCACCTGGACAGGACTGAGTACATGTATGTCCTTCAGCGTGAGAGTGGCACCGCGTTGTACAAGTACCCACCAGTGCAGCAGGGGACTTCCCATGAGCACATGGACCTGTGCTTGGAGGATGCTGCTATGCTCAGCACTCTACTGCAGGAGTGCCAGCAGGAGCTTTAGGATGTTCGTGACACCCTGAAGGAGACTGAGGCGTTGCTTCGAGCCAGCTTGAGGGCGAGAGAAAGAGGAGATGGGAATGAACTGTGTGTCACCGTGAATGACACGTGGACTCCTGACTCCCCAGACCGCCGGGCGAGCAAGCGTCGCCGCACTTCTCCACCAGCAGCTTCCCAACCTAAAGCGGAATCAGAGGGCAGCCACAATAATTAGGAAGACCCCGACGAGCCAGCTCAGTGATACAAGTTGTTTAGAGTCATTTCCCTTATTTCAGCAGGTTATCGAGTAGTCGAGTCAATACCTTATTTATTTGTGTGTTTACGTTTGGTCTGTGACGTGAGTTGTGGAAGCCATGTGTATTTGTCCACAACCTCGTCTTTAGATTGCTTTGCTTTGGTGTGTGAACTCTTATGAATCAATAGTGCATTTTATTTTCACGTGAAACGTGAAGCTCAAAGATCTACGTGAAATCTTCAGAAAATGTTTAAATATTAAGGCCTCAAAAGTTTAAGTTTAAACAAGCAATTTGGGAAGTCAATACGTAATGCTTTAAGTTAACATTTGGTTGATCATGATGGATGGATGGAAGAGGAAAGGGTCGTGGTGCCAACCCCAACAACAACAACGATGAGGCCGGCAACCCTCATCTTTCTGGAGGACAAGACAGGGGTGGTCGCCGTGAAGGAGCTGATCGTATCTATCAAATGATCGAAAATCAGAATCAGATCATCCAGAGTCTAACTCATGTGGTGGCCAACTTGCACCAAGCTCCACCCCACAAGCTGCACCACGTCAACCAAGGTTGAGTGAGTTTCTGGGAACACAACCCCCAAAGTTTGCAAGTGCTGCTGAACGTCTGGAGGCAGATGATTGGCTAAAGACCATTGAGAGCAAGATGAGGATCATACAATGCCATGGGTATGAGAGGGTGCTGTTTGCCTCTTACCAATTGCATGGACCTACTGCTGATTGGTGGACCGCTTACGTGGCAGCCCATCACGACCCCGAGAACATCACATGGGAAGAGTTCAAGGGCAGTTTCCGCAACCACTACATACCAACGGGTGAACTCAAAAACAAGAGAAAGGAGTTCTTGGGACTGCAGCAAGGCAACATGACTGTGAGGGAATACCTCACCAAGTTCACCCAACTATCCCGTTATGCACCACGGGACATTGAAACCGATGAGTATAAATAGGACTGTTTTGTGGAAGGACTCACCATGGAGATGCAATGTGCAATGTCCTCCTACGTGTATGAAAGCTTCCAAAAGATGGTAGATAGAGCATTTGTCGTGGAGAGGAAGCTGAAGGCCTTGGAGAATGAAAACAAGAGGAAGGCGGGATGGTCACACCAAGCCTCAAGTAGCAACACACGTCCACGTCTGATGCAGCAACCTGCAGGGCAGACGAGCCGTGCTGTGGTACCCTACTCAACACCGAGAGGGTACAACCCGAACTTCAGGCCTCCATCAGCACCAGCACAGCCGCAGCGTCAGTTTGTACAGCAGCCTCGCCCCACATATCAACCTCGACCAGCAGGACAAGGGCCACATAACCAACCCCAAGATAACAAAGGCCAGGCACCTAATGTTGGGGTGCAATGCTTCAACTCTGGTGAAGTGGGGCACTACGCCCATAAGTGCCCAAAGAAGAAGCCCATGCAGCCACAGAAGCAAAATGTGATGTGAGGACGGGTGAACCACGTGACCATGGAGGAAGCGCAAGAGGAACCTGACGTGGTAATTGGTAAGTTTCTTGCAAATTTACACATTGCAACCCTATTGTTCGATTCTGGTGCTACCCACTCGTTCATTGCTCAAGGGTTTGTTAAGAAGCATGATCTAGCAACAACACAAATGAACCATATGTTAGCAGTGGACTCACCAGGGGGAGAAATAAGGACAATACAAGTGTGTCCCAAGGTGAATCTAGACATTAATGGGGTAGTATTTACTGCAAATCTCATAGTGATAGACTCCCAAGGGATAGATATTATTTTGGGTATGGATTGGTTGACCAAACACAAAGGTGTCATCCGCTGTTCGACCAGAACGGTGGAACTAACTCACACTAGTGGCACAAAAGTGAAATTCATAGCCGTGCAAGATCCTTGGAGGGACATTAAACTCAATAAAGTTGAGGTGGAAGTGGGAGAGATAAGGATTATCAAGGAATATCCAGACGTTTTTCCGGAGGAGTTGCCAGGTATGCCTCCCGATCATGAAGTGGAATTCGCGATTGAACTGGTACCTGGAACAGCCCCAATATACCAGAGGCCTTATAGGATGGACTCCAAACAGCTGGAAGAGCTCAAGGAGCATATAAGAGAATTGACCGAGAAGGGGTATATTCTTCCTAGTTCCTCACCATGGGGAGCTCCAGTGATATTTGTGCCCAAGAATGTGACACCCTCATCTCGGGTGTCAGCATATGTTCATGCTTTATGAAGAGGAAACATTTCAAGAAAAGAAGGAACAGAGAAAAATATCAAAGGAATAGCCAATGAGAGCCGAATCCAGCTTTCAGAAAGCGCCGAAGACAACTCACCGCGGCCGCTGGCCACGTGGCGTGTTCGGAGCTCATCCCTGTGAAGTAGGGAGACGCCGCCGCCAAGCTAGCTACGTGGCAGGCTCGGGGCTCGTCTCCGCAAAGGGGAGAGGTCCGATCAAGTGGGACACGTGTTGGACACGGAGCTAGCCTCAGCGGAAGAAGCAAAGGCATTTCCGCAGGACACGTGTCATCCCTGGAGCTAGTCCTCGCGGAAATCAGAGGACCTATCGCGCGGGATACGTGTCGATCTCGGAGCCCACCTCCGAGAGGTCTGTCGCTGCTGGACACGTGTCGACCTCGGGGCATGTCCTTGAAGAGAGAAGAGAAGGAAAGACCGGCGCCAACACGTGGCGTGCGTGGAGATCACCTCCAAGGGAGGGGGAGGTCTCGGTCGATGACACGCGGCACAACTGGAGCTCGTCTCTGTGGAGAAGGAGATACCAGACCCCGGGAGGACACGTGGAGCCTCCAGAGCTCATCGCCGCGAAGGCAACGAGTTCTGGAACGGCTGATACGCGTAAGAATACCGGTACGTAAAGGAAACCGACCTGAATTCCACAACGTTACCGCACCAAATCACCTAAAGTAAGATGATAGGATCCAATGACGATCTGAATAAGACTCTTATTCAGGATACAATCAGATCAGGACTCTTCTCTTCCCGATTATAAATAGAACCCAGAACCTCTGGCCGGAACCACAAACTTCTTTTCCAACTCCTGAGCCGATGACTTGGAGCCCTAGCCCTAACTCGCCGAGTAAACCATCGCTGAAGCGCAACAAGGAAGATCGCCAGAGGAAAGCACAGCGGTCTGAGGAGGACCTCGAAGGCCGAAAAGAACGTAAGGTAGGCCCCAATATCGCCTTACGATATCATTGTGTTTTCTTTGCATCTGTTCTTTGATTCCTTACGAAAAGAAGCCTTCTCGTGGATAGATCACTTGATGATCAGGTTGATCTAAAGACAAGATCATTGCCACGTCCACCTTTGATCTGAACACCTCTGTCCATGCAAGCCATGCAAAAACACGAACAGACCAATCTAATAAAAATAATCATAGGATAGCATGCATGTGCATCATCGCATCTAGTTTAAAGTTTGTGCATTGATTGCTGTGAATCTTGTATGCACGTGATCCTATCTAGCAGGACAAGCTCAGGGAGCTGTCTACGACGAACTGCAGCAACCAGGTTTTGAGATTCAAGAACAACCGGAACCGCAAGAACAAGGCAAGTGCTCCTTGACCATGTTGATCCTATGTTTTGGGTAAAACTATTTTATTTTGCGAAAAGGTGTGTGTGCTGAGTCAAACATGATGGCAAAACCCTTTTATAGGAGTTTACTAGTTTTGGTTAAACCACCCTTGTCGCCTGGGAAGTTTATGAGTCAGGTATGGTTTTTGCTTTATGCTTCGCTGAGTCTATGGGATTGGGAAGCGACATAGATGTGTCTAGCTAACTGCACTCGTAATGATAATGAGAAAACTAATGATAATGGACACGGATCGGAGGGAGATCTAGGCAAGCTTGGGTTTGTGGATGAGGTAGCATGAGATGGTGGTTTTACTTGCCGTAGATCTAAGGACCGGTTCATGCATGCACATGCCAGGATAACAGTGCCACCACAAGGCCAAGTATGGGTGCGGCTTAGCTGAGTAATTAGGTAAGTTGCTAGAGTGTTATGGACTGTGGAAGGCGCGGGGAATGGGAGTCGAGTGAGGACTGCCCTGGGAACTGCATGGCACAAGAGGGGGCCCGTGGGTGGGAGAATTGGATATTCTAGCCTGCCGGTGAAACCTTAGTGAGTCCATACAACTAGTAACCCCTTTGTAAAGGCTATTTTGTGATCTCTTGACCATACACCGACAGTTGTGTACTGGTATAATGGAGGTTCTGCAGTTGCCGACGGGTGACGAAATCACAAACTTGTGGGTAAAGAGGTGCAAACTCTGCAGAGTTAATAAAACTATCATGATAGCCGAGCTTACGGTCACGAGCGCCTGGCTAAACTGCCATGATTAGTTGGGATGGTTTTCGTGATGGTTATTGGGAAGGTTCTTGGTTATGGTTATTGGTTGGAACTGTTGGGTCTGGATGATGAGATGTTTGCATGACTGTTGGGTCATGACATGAGATTGGTCTCGGTGTGAGACGAGGTTGATTCGTGAGATGAGATGGTAGCAAATACGAGGAGGTATTCGTGAGTATGAATAAAGGATTGATTAATGTTCGGATGGAACACGGGAATTGATGGAGGTATGTTGGTAATTTAATACATGCTGGGATTGCATTCATCTAAAGTTAAGTTGCTGTTTTATCATGGTTTTATAAATCTGCTTTTCTGCAAATAAGTCTTTTATGCCTACCTTGTTTATGAGCTGCATATCATGTGTTTTCCCGCACTTGCTGAGTACATCATTGTACTCAACCTTGCATTATTACTTCATCCTCAGCAGCAGGAGAAGCCTACTATGAAGATCAAGTGGAGCATTATGGCGTGTGATCTATTCTCAACCTTGCCTGTGGAGGGAGTAGAGATGGAGTCACTTCTGCTTAGTTTCGCTTCCGCAGTAGTTTTGCTTCCGCAATAAAGTAGAGATTTCCGCTGTATAGAAATAAGACTTTCGCTGTGAGCATGAGTCCAAGACTCATGAGACGTAATAAACTCTGTTATTCGTGGTTATATATATCTGAATTCAGTTTGTGGAACGTATGTGTATGTGTGATGAACATCCTGGGCACACATATGCATTAGTTCTCGGTTCCGTGGTTTTTCCCACAGAATTGAGGGCGTCACAGATTGGTATCAGAGCCACGGGTTGATAGTAGGTTACACGCCTAGATAGAAACCTTAGATAGATAATAGAGCCACGGGTTACACCCTTAAATATGAGTCACAAGCGTCCTAGGGTGAATAGCTTAGATTGGCCTTTAAACCCACCTTGACATAGGAAACCATCCTTGAATAGGAGTTGTGTGGGCCCTTGTGATGATTATTTGTGATTGTGTGCTTAGTGTGAGTTGTGGGACGTCTCAAAAACATTGTCCATATCCATACATAAGAAGAAAGAGGTGTGAAATGCTTTGGCACTTGATCACATCCTCATATAGGCTAATATATACAGTCTAACTCACCTTGATGCATATAGTTGAAGGGACTTACCTAACCTTCTAACCGTGTATTCTATTTCGTTCTCCCTCACAGATGGTCAGAGGAAATGCCAGCCGAAGGAACGTCCAGGAGGATGACCACGAGGAAGTTCCTGCTAACCCCGGAGCTGGTGAAAACCATCTGGAAAGGTTGATGGCCATGCAAAACCAGCTTATGCAAACCATGATCCAAACTTTGGGTTAGTTGCAGGCCAACCAAAACCCCGTTCCGGCACCACCGCCACCACCACCGCCGGCTCATAACAGGTTGGGAGAGTTCATGAGGACTCGACCACCCACCTTTGCTCAAGCAAGCGATCCCATGGAGGCCGATGATTGGTTTAAATCCATGGAGAGGAAGCTCGCCATTGTTCAGTGCAACGACCGAGAGAAGGTTCTCTTTGCATCGCACCAACTTACGGGAGCCACTGCCGACTGGTGGGATGCCTTGAGCAACGCCCATGCCAACCCGGAGACAATCACTTGGACTGAGTTCAAGGAAAGTTTCCGCTCTCACTACATCCCTGCTGGTGTAATAATGCTCAAGAGGCAGGAGTTTGAAGGCCTCCGCCAAGGACAGAAGAGTGTGAACGAGTATCTCAACAAGTTCATACAACTGTCCCGGTACGCCCCCGAAGATGTCAACTCAGACCAGAGGAAGCAGTACCTGTTCATGAGAGGGTTGAACAATGAGATCCAGGTTCAGCTCCTCAACAATGACTATGTAAGCTTCCAGAAGCTGGTTGACAAGGCTATTGTGGTTGAAAACAAGATCCGAGAGATCGAGCGAGAGTGCAAGAGGAAGATGCCATACCAGCCCCAAGGGAGCAACGTACGACCTAGGTACATGCCCCCTGCCCCGCAGTATGGATCGACCACTCCTGCGTACTGCCCTGGTCAGCCACCACAGCAACAATTCGTTGCACCGGCACCTCGTGTGCCCATGCCTCCAGCGCCCCGACCTAACAGTGGTGCTCCTGTTCAAAACCCCCGCCACAACGTACCTGCTGCCGCAGGCAACAGGGCATGCTTTACATGTGGGGAAGTAGGCCACTTCGCTAACCAGTGCCCGAGGAGAGGCCCTGGACAGTGTCACACCCGGTTTTTCCGAAGAAACAACCAAGTGAATATCACATGTTTGCCAGGATCATTTTCTCATACATGTGATGACAAATAGTGAAGCATCATTTATTACAAGCCAGGTGTCGAATATAAATAAGTCTTACATCGTAAATGTCTCAATGGACACTAATGCTTCATCACAAGTAAATAAACTAGCAGCGGAATATTATTCTTTTAGGGCTCCATCACAGGCGTTGCCCGGGGGTCTCCATGAACCTAAAATCCTTCCTCGGGTCCAAAATCTTGGTCATTATACACCACCTCATTATCTTGACCTGAGCAGCAATATAAACCAACAAATATGCAAGGTTGAGTACCAATGGTACTCAGCAAGTGTGGGAAAATTATATCATGCATGGCTAGAACAAGGAGAGGTTGAACTCATGGTTAAAGCACTACGCAATTAATACCTATCACCTTAGCTTATTAAGCACCTACATTACTACACAGGTGAAATGGTCCCAATCTCCCATCCCATCATCATAATCCAATAACCATAACATCATTTCCAATGTTAAGCTCCCCGCTTAACTTCCATAACCATCAATCCTCTAATCATGAATAAGTCCAGGCCGCTCTTAACCGTGAGCACGGCTGTCAAGACAGTTTTGACTCTGCAGAGTTTGTACCACTGTACCCACAAGTAGTGATTTCATCCCCCGTTGCCGGGTGGACTAAAAGAACCTCCATTATGCCAGTGGCTACGATCCACATTCACACTTCCCAGGTGTGCGGCCAGGAGATCACTACGAAGCCTTTACAAAGGGATTCCCGACGAGCGTGGGCCCACTGAGGTTTCACCCCTAACAGCATACAAGAGGCTCCAATCCTGCTGCAGTGGCCCCCTCTTGAGCCTTGCGGTTCATATGGTAGTCCAGCTGACACCTACTCCCCGCACCATCCAACACACCCATACTACGCCGGGGATACACCTAATTAATTGGCAAAGCTGCCCCATCTCAGCATGTGGTTGGCACTGTAAAGCCGGGTTACATGCTCCATGAACCGGTCCTTAGGATCCAGGCAAGTACTAAACACAAACCCAAGTCTCGTGCACCCAGCACACAACCAAAACATCCAACTTGCCTTGATCCCTACCTCTACATAACTCACAATGTCTCATTCAAGAGTATGGTAATATAAACTGATGATCTCATTTCCCAAATATCCCATTCTAAGCATGGCTAAGCATATGCAGGTAAATAAATGACATGACAAAATAAATCCCAACCCAAGCTTCAAGGAAACAAGGTAATGCAATTCTTGGGAAACTTTCCTAGCATGGGTTTCATATTTCATTTGACAATGCAAATAATTCTATCTACACACCCTAGCATAGGATCAAAGTGGTCAAGGACACTTGCCTCCTTCTTGCTGCTCTTGAAATGGGTAGTCCTGATCTTGGAAAGGGTTAACTTGCTCTTGAACAGGTTCTACTTCATACCATCACACATAGCAAAAGAAAAACAACAATCATAAGACATAGTTCACACTTCTACTTCATACAAACCACAATATTTATAAAAGTTCTTTACCATTATATGTGTTGTGGTTACTTCATGTGTGTTAAGTTGTGGCTTGCATGCACTTTTAACCATGTATATATGATTCCTACTTTTGTGTCCACATTTATACCTACATACTATTTATATGGGCTTCCAATAAATTTCTTATATTCAACTACTACACCTTTTTACTACCAAATGTGTATGAAAAGTATTTTTCTTCCCCATATGTGCCTTCATAATTTCTATCAACCCTAAACTGAACTCTTTGTATTTTAGAAACTCCATTTATCATTTACTAGTTGCTATATTTTCAGATTTATATTCCTATGCATAATTGTGTATTTTATTATGAAACTAGTAACACACATCATCTAAACAGTATAGGTTTTGGTCCTAAATAATTTAATAACATATTTTGACCTTGGCTTCTGATGTAGACTATTTCATAATTATTTTCCCTATTTTTTTATAACTATTATTTACTTAAAAATGTGTCCCTATACTAATAAATGTGAATAATAGATGAAACAGATTTATTTCAGCCAAAAAATATATTTCTATCTCACTCCAAAGTTTTCTAAGTACTGAGAAAGTTTTTAATTAATTTTGACAATTATGTTTGTCCCCCTTTTTAATTTTTAAACACTAGTTACATATTCAATTTTCTAAATTAAATACTAAACAGGGCTAAAATAATGAATTCACCCCATTACAGGGTCTATAATATTATTTTCATAATTTCCAGGGGTCTAGCTACACTTATCAGAGGTGTTTTTTCTTAATTTCTATTAAGTCCAGGGGCTAAAACTGATTTTTAAATGGATTTACATGATTTTCTGGAGTTCCAGGGGCTAGATCTGAAGTTTCCGGGGCTAGCTCTCAATTCCAGAGAACCCCAGGGGGTAGTACGTAAGAATTCCAGTCTTTATAATGCGGGGCTGACGTGGACCGTCCGATTTTAAACCGACGGCTGAGATTATAACATCGAACCGGTACGCGGGGATTTAAAGTCTACCGTGCGATTTAAAATAAACGGCGCACAAGCGGCCACGTCGCTCTGATCGAGCGCGGGCGGCGCTGCCGGCGGCGCACGGCGGCGGGAAGCGGCGACCTCGCCGGAAATTTTCGGATCTTCGAGAATTCTGCCTAGAACTGTGATCTTATGGCCTAGATCGGTAGAGGGGAGGTCAGGGATCTCACCTCGGGGGTTTTCTCTAGCTCGGGGGTCCTGGAAAGTGATCGGCGGCGAGGTCCGAGGCAAAACCACGGCGAAGCTCGTCGGCGCTGCGTTTACACCGTAACTCTCCAAGTTTTCTGCACCTGCAAAGTTCCCCGGAGGCGGTGGATCAAGACCAGCGAGTTAGATCAGAGTTTCCGAGCTTAGATCGGCCAGAATTCACCGGCGAAGTCTCGGTGCTCACCGGAGTAAAAATTGGCGATCGCGTGGGAAAAACTGATCGGATCGGGGGGTTTTATAGCCGGGGGAGGGCGGTGGGTCTGTTGTGATCGAGTTGGATTCTTCTGGGACCGGAATTCGGGCTGCGGGACGGGTTTTCCGATCGGTTAAGATCGCGCGCGCTCGGGGAAAAGTCCGGGGTCGCGGGGTTAGGGATGACAGGCGGGTCCCACCCGTCTGTGAGAGGCAGAGCGGCGCGCGCGGGGGCGGGCTGGCGCGGGGAAGCTGGGCCGGCTGGCGGGTTTCGGCCCACTGGCCAGTTTTTTCCCGTTTTCTCTTTTTCTTTTTCCATTTCTTTTCTGTTTTGAGTATAATTTGAATTCCAGTTTGAATTTGAATTTTTGCAAAACATGCAATACGTCCAAAAAATTTTAAATTCCCCTCTGAACATGGTTTTGGGTTTTGAATAAAAATTTGGGGTGTTACAGCTCTACCCCCCTTAAAAGAAATCTCGTCCTCGAGATTGGTGTTTCTAAGAAAACAATTCCGGAAATTGTGCCTTGAGCTCATCTTCCCGTTCCCAGGTAGCTTCCTCTTCTGAGTGATGCTTCCACTGCACCTTGCACATCCGGATTCTCTTGTTTCTGGTGAGGCGTTCCATCGTCTCCAAAATCTTGTATGGTTGCTCGACATAAGACAAATCTTCAGCTACATCCACTTCATTCATGGGTAACACCTCTTCAGGCGTCCTCAGACATTTCTTGAGTTGTGACACATGAAATACATCGTGCACGTCCGATAGATGAACCGGTAACTCTAGTTGGTACGCCACTTCGCCTTTTCTTTCCAAAACTTGAAAGGGTCCGATGTATCGAGGTGACAACTTCCCTTTCACCTTGAACCGACGAAGTCCTCTGATAGGGGACACCTTGAGATAAACATAGTCTCCCACGTTGAAAACGAGTTCTCTTCTTCGTACATCAGCATAACTCTTCTGGCGTGTTTGTGCTATCCTCAAGTTGTTGCGAATCTCCCTCACCTTCGCCTCGGCTTCTTGTAGCACTTCTGGACCAAACACTTTACTTTCTCCTGTTTGGTTCCAAAATAGGGGAGTTCTGCACTTCCTTCCATACAAAGCTTCAAACGGTGACATCTTCATACTAGCTTGATAACTGTTGTTATAGGAAAACTCCGCATACGGTAGGTTCTTGTCCCAACTCCTATTGTTTTTGAGTGCACATGCCCTTAACATATCTTCAAGGATCTGATTGGTTCTCTCCGTCTGCCCGTCAGTTTGAGGATGATAGGCAGAGCTGAAATTCAGATGGGTTCCCATGGTTTCATGCAACTTTTGCCAAAACCTCGAGGTGAACTGTGTCCCTCGATCCGACACAATCTTCTTTGGCACTCCATGGTAACACAGGATCCTAGACATGTACAATTCTGCCAATTTGGATCCGCTGTAGCTTTCTTTCACAGGGATGAAATGAGCTACCTTGGTTAGCCTATCAATAATGACCCATATTGAATCATACCCGGATTGGGTCCTAGGCAATCCCACGACAAAATCCATGCTGATTTCTTCCCATTTCCATTCAGGTACTTTAAGTGGTTGCAATAATCCCGCGGGTCGTTGATGTTCTGCTTTCACCAACTGACATGTGTCACATAGGGCAACATGTTCCGCGACATCTCGCTTCATGCCATACCACCAATACCTTCCTTTGAGGTCCTGGTACATCTTCGTACTCCCGGGATGAATGGAATAGTCAGAATCGTGAGCCTCCTTCAAAATCAATTTACGGATCTCCTTTACTTCTGGTACACAGATCCTTTTCCCGTGCCACACCGTTCCGTGTTCATCCTCTCTAAAACCAGGAGCTTTATTTTCCTTAATGAGCTGTCTGATCTCTTGTATCTTCTCATCATTCTTTTGGCCCTCGCGTATGTATCGCTCGAGTGTGGAGTCCACTTCCATGGCGATGGCTTCACCACTATTTACTAGACATAGATTGAGCCTTATAACCTCGTCCTTCATTTCTGCAGGCATGTCCTTCAAGCTCAACTTATTGACCTGCACTTTCCGACTCAAAGCATCGGCCACGACGTTTGCTTTCCCAGGATGATAGTTGATGCCCACATCAAAGTCATTGATTAGCTCTACCCATCTCCTTTGTCGGAGATTGAGATCTGGCTGTGTGAATATGTACTTCAAACTCTTATGATCCGTATATATCTCTGTCCTCTTCCCCATCAAATAGTGCCGCCAAATTTTCAACGCGTGTACCACTGCAGCTAGTTCTAGGTCATGTGTAGGATAGTTCTTCTCGTGCTTCCGAAGCTGCCGGGATGCATATGCCACGACATGTCCTTCTTGCATGAGAACACATCCCAACCCGTTTCCAGAGGCATCGCAGTACACTGTGAAATTCTTCTGCATGTCTGGCATAACCAACACTGGGGCTGTTGTCAATCTCTTCTTTAGCTCCTGAAAGCTCGTATCGCACTGTGGCGTCCAGGTGAATGTGATTCCCTTTTCCAACAGTTTGGTGAGAGGTCTCGAGATCTTGGAGAATCCCTCAATAAACCGTCGATAGTATCCAGCCAATCCCAAAAAGCTTCGAACTTCCCCGACATTTTCAGGGGTCTTCCACTTCTGGATGTCCTCGATTTTGGCGGGATCTACGGAGATTCTTCCCTCCGAGATTATATGTCCTAAAAAGGGAACTCTCTTCAGCCAAAACTCACACTTGCTCAACTTGGCATATAGTTGGTGTTCTCTCAGCCTCTGTAACACCAACCTTAGATGTTTCTCATGTTCTTCTTCATCTTTGGAGAAGACGAGAATATCATCTATGAAAACCACCACAAATTTATCCAGACATTCCATGAATACCATGTTCATGAGGTACATGAAATATGCCGGGGCATTGGTTAGCCCAAAAGGCATGACAGTGCATTCATACAGTCCGTACCGAGATACGAAAGCTGTCTTGGGAATATCAGATTGCCTTATCTTGAGTTGGTGGTACCCCGACCTGAGATCAATTTTCGTGAACACACAAGCTCCCCTCAACTGATCAAACAAGTCTTCAATGCGGGGTAATGGGTACTTGTTTTTGATGGTTACCTCATTCAAGGCACGGTAATCCACGCATAACCTTTGGGTTCCGTCTTTCTTGGGCACAAATATCACCGGAGCTCCCCAGGGTGAGGAACTAGGGCGAATATACCCCTTCTCCGTCAATTCTCTCAAATGATCCTTGAGCTCTTCTAGCTGCTTGGAGTCCATTCGATAAGGTCTCTTGTATATCGGGGCTGTTCCCGGTACTAGCTCAATTGCGAATTCCACGTCACGGTCGGGAGGCATACCTGGCAATTCCTCCGGAAAAACATCTGGATATTCCCTGATAGTCCTGATTTCCTCAACTTTCACTTCCACTTGATTTAATTTGATGTCCCTCTTAGGCTCGTGTATCGTTATGAACTTCACTCTTGTGCCATTGGGGTGAGTTAGTTCCACCGTTCTGGTCGAACAATGGATGATTCCTTTATGTTTGGTCAACCAATCCATACCCAAAATAATATCTATCCCTTGTGAATCTATCACTATGAGGTTAGCCGTAAATACTACCCCATTAATGTCTAGGTTCACTTTGGGACACACTTGCCTTGTCCTTATTTCTCCACCTGGAGAGTTTATGGCTAGCATATGTTTCATTTGTGTGGTTGCTAGGTCATGCTTCTTAACAAACCCTTGAGCAATGAACGAGTGGGTAGCACCAGAATCAAACAGCAGAGTTGCAAGGTGTAAATTGGCAGGAAACTTACCAACTACCACGTCGGGTGCCTCTTGTGCTTCCTCCATAGTGACGTGGTTCACCCGTCCTCTCAATACATTCTGCTGTTGTGGCGGTGCAGGCTTCTTCTTCGGGCATTTATGGGCGTAGTGCCCCACTTCACCACAGCTGAAACATTGCACCCCAATCTTAGGTGCTTGGCCTTTGTTGTCTTGGGGTTGGTTCGGGGGTCCTTGCACTGCTGGTCGAGGTGGATATGCGGGGCGAGGCTGCTGCACAAACTGACGTGGCGGCTGTGCTGGTGCCGCGGGTGGCCTGTAGTTTGGGTTGTACCCTCTTGGTGCTGAATAGGGTACCGCAGCACGGCTTGTCTGCCCCGTAGGTTGCTGCATCATACGTGGGCGGGTGTTGCTCCCTGAGGCCTGATGTGACCACCCGGCCTTCCTCTTATTCTCATTTTCCAGGGCCTTTAGCTTCCTTTCCACCACAAATGCTCTGTCCACCATCTTTTGAAAGCTTTCATACTCATTTGAGGACATTGCACACTGCATTTCTGCAGTAAGCCCTTCCACGAAACAATCTTGTTTCTGCTCATCAGTCTCTATGTCCCGTGGGGCATAACGGGATAGTTGAGTAAATTTAGTGAGGTATTCCCTCACCGTCATGTTTCCCTGCTGCAGTCCCAAAAACTCCTTCCTCTTGTTTTTGAGTTCACCTCTTGGGATGTAATGGTTGCGGAAGCTACGCTTGAACTCTTCCCAAGTGATGTTCTCAGGGTCATGATGGGCGGCCACATAGGCGGTCCACCAATCAGCAGCAGGTCCATGCAATTGATGAGAGGCAAACAGCACCCTCTCATACCCTTGGCATTGTATTATCCTCATCTTACTTTCAATGGTCTTCAGCCAATTATCTGCCTCCAGAGGTTCAGCAGCACTTGCAAACTTTGGAGGTTGAGTTCCTAGAAACTCACTCAACCTTGGTTGGCGTGGTGCAGCTAGTGGAGGTGGAACTTGATGCAAGTTGGCCACCACTTGAGTCAAGTTCTGAATAAGCTGATTTTGATTCTCCAGCATTTGGTGGAGAGGATCAACTTCTTCACGGCGACCACCCCTGTCCTGGCCTCCCGAAAGATGAGGGTTGCATGCCTCATCATTGTTGTTGGCGGGGTTGGCCGCACGTCCTTTTCCTCTTCCGGCCATCTGGCAGAATCAACCAATGTTAATTGGAAATCATTTAGTATCACTTTACTACTTTCATTTGTTTGTACTTTGAAGTGTTGAGGCTTTGTTATACTTTTACGAGGTTTCATATCTCACACCAAATAAATGCACTATTATTTCCTGTGGGTTCACACACCAAAGCAAAACAATCTGAAGACGAGGCTGTGGACAATTGCTCATGGCTTCCACAACTCACGTCACACACCAAGCATTATCACACCATTAACTATGTAACGACTCGACTACTCGACCTCTTGCTAGCTAAGGGAAAGACTCTACACTACTCGTCCTCTTGAGCTGGCTCCTCGGGATCTTCCTCCTCATTTCGGCTACCTTCTAACTCTGCTTTGGGTGGGGAGGCTGCTGGTGGAGAGGTGCGACGACGCCTGATCGCTCGGCGATCCGGGGAGTCAGGGGTCCATGGATCACTCACAGTGACACACAGTTCATTCCCATCTCCTCTTTCTCTCGCCTTTAAGCAAGCTCGCAGCAACGCCTCTGTTTCCTTCAGGGTGTCTCGGACATCCTGAAGCTCTTGTTGACACTCCTGCAGTCGAGTGCTGAGCATAGCAGCATCCTCCAAGCACAAGTCCATGTGCTCATGGGAAGTCCCTTGCTGCACCGGTGGGTACTTGTACTCCGTGGTACCACTCCCATGTTGGAGGACATACATGTACTCAGTTTTGTCCAAGTGGCGACGATAGATGTGACTCTGGCAGGTGATGGCCTTCCAAGTGACATCTTTCTCCGCGTCAACTTGTGTTGCTCGACAAGCTGGAGAGTGGTGAATCTTAAGCAGCTGATTCTCGTGTATAATCCTCATCTCCGAACTCCATTCTTCCCTCTTCTCACGGATGGTCCTGGTGGAGTCATAATGGATGATTAGCTTGCCCGTATTGCCGGCGGCTTCGAGCATACGTCGAAGACAGCGCAACAAATCTCCAACTGCCAATCCGTAGGAAAGGTACGTCACGGGACGACTCTCCTCTCTTTCGGCAAGGGCCACTACGGGAACTCTCCCTCCTGTGGACTTACGAGCGGTGCGAATCATGCGAACCATCTAAAACAAAAGAATTTAAAATTAGGTTAGGTAAAATCTCAAACAAAAATCCTATTTTGAATGAAAGTTGGGGTAAGATGAAGAAAATGACTCCTTTAATAACACTTTTCCACCCACACCTTGGAAAATAGTTTTTAAGAAAATAGGGCCCTTAAATACGTCCATTTCTACCTAGGTCCACGTTCCTACGGGAAACCTTGGCTCTGATACCACCTCTGTCACACCCGGTTTTTCCGAAGAAATAACCAAGTGAATATCACATGTATGCCAGGATCATTTTCTCATACATGTGATGACAAATAGTGAAGCATCATTTATTACAAGCCAGGTGTCGAATATAAATAAGTCTTACATCGTAAATGTCTCAATGGACACTAATGCTTCATCACAAGTAAATAAACTAGCAGCGGAATATTATTCTTTTAGGGCTCCATCACAGGCGTTGCCCGGGGGTCTCCATGAACCTAAAATCCTTCCTCGGGTCCAAAATCTTGGTCATTATACACCACCTCATTATCTTGACCTGAGCAGCAATATAAACCAACAAATATGCAAGGTTGAGTACCAATGGTACTCAGCAAGTGTGGAAAAATTATATCATGCATGGCTAGAACAAGGAGAGGTTGAACTCATGGTTAAAGCACTACGCAATTAATACCTATCACCTTAGCTTATTAAGCACCTACATTACTACACAGGTGAAATGGTCCCAATCTCCCATCCCATCATCATAATCCAATAACCATAACATCATTTCCAATGTTAAGCTCCCCGCTTAACTTCCATAACCATCAATCCTCTAATCATGAATAAGTCCAGGCCGCTCTTAACCGTGAGCACGGCTGTCAAGACAGTTTTGACTCTGCAGAGTTTGTACCACTGTACCCACAAGTAGTGATTTCATCCCCCGTTGCCGGGTGGACTAAAAGAACCTCCATTATGCCAGTGCCTACGATCCACATTCACACTTCCCAGGTGTGCGGCCAGGAGATCACTACGAAGCCTTTACAAAGGGATTCCCGACGAGCGTGGGCCCACTGAGGTTTCACCCCTAACAGCATACAAGAGGCTCCAACCCCGCTGCAGTGGCCCCCTCTTGAGCCTTGCGGTTCATATGGTAGTCCAGCTGACACCTACTCCCCGCACCATCCAACACACCCATACTACGCCAGGGATACAACTAATTAATTGGCCAAGCTGCCCCATCTCAGCATGTGGTTGGCACTGTAAAGCCGGGTTACATGCTCCATGAACCGGTCCTTAGGATCCAGGCAAGTACTAAACACAAACCCAAGTCTCGTGCACCCAGCACACAACCAAAACATCCAACTTGCCTTGATCCCTACCTCTACATAACTCACAATGTCTCATTCAAGAGTATGGTAATATAAACTGATGATCTCATTTCCCAAATATCCCATTCTAAGCATGGCTAAGCATATGCAGGTAAATAAATGACATGACAAAATAAATCCCAACCCAAGCTTCAAGGAAACAAGGTAATGCAATTCTAGGGAAACTTTCCTAGCATGGGTTTCATATTTCATTTGACAATGCAAATAATTCTATCTACACACCCTAGCATAGGATCAAAGTGGTCAAGGACACTTGCCTCCTTCTTGCTGCTCTTGAAATGGGTAGTCCTGATCTTGGAAAGGGTTAACTTGCTCTTGAACAGGTTCTACTTCATACCATCACACATAGCAAAAGAAAAACAACAATCATAAGACATAGTTCACACTTCTACTTCATACAAACCACACATTCATATTTATAAAAGTTCTTTACCATTATATGTGTTGTGGTTACTTCATGTGTGTTAAGTTGTGGCTTGCATGCACTTTTAACCATGTATATATGATTCCTACTTTTGTGTCCACATTTATACCTACATACTATTTATATGGGTTTCCAATAAATTTCTTATATTCAACTACTACACCTTTTTACTACCAAATGTGTATGAAAAGTATTTTTCTTCCCCATATGTGCCTTCATAATTTCTATCAACCCTAAACTGAACTCTTTGTATTTTAGAAACTCCATTTATCATTTACTAGTTGCTATATTTTCAGATTTATATTCCTATGCATAATTGTGTATTTTATTATGAAACTAGTAACACACATCATCTAAACAGTATAGGTTTTGGTCCTAAATAATTTAATAACATATTTTGACCTTGGCTTCTGATGTAGACTATTTCATAATTATTTTCCCTATTTTTTTATAACTATTATTTACTTTAAAATGTGTCCCTATACTAATAAATGTGAATAATAGATGAAACAGATTTATTTCAGCCAAAAAATATATTTCTATCTCACTCCAAAGTTTTCTAAGTACTGAGAAAGGTTTTAATTAATTTTGACAATTATGTTTGTCCCCCTTTTTAATTTTTAAACACTAGTTACATATTCAATTTTCTAAATTAAATACTAAACAGGGCTAAAATAATGAATTCACCCCATTACAGGGTCTATAATATTATTTTCATAATTTCCAGGGGTCTAGCTACACTTATCAGAGGTGTTTTTCCTAATTTCTATTAAGTCCAGGGGCTAAAACTGATTTTTAAATGGATTTACATGATTTTCTGGAGTTCCAGGGGCTAGATCTGAAGTTTTCGGGGCTAGCTCTCAATTCCATAGAACCCCAGGGGGTAGTACGTAAGAATTCCAGTCTTTATAATGCGGGGCTGACGTGGACCGTCCGATTTTAAACCGACGGCTGAGATTATAACATCGAACCGGTACGCGGGGATTTAAAGTCTACCGTGCGATTTAAAATAAATGGCGCACAAGCGGCCACGTCGCTCTGATCGAGCGCGGGCGGCGCTGCCGGCGGCGCACGGCGGCGGGAAGCGGCGATCTCACCGGAAAGTTTCGGATCTTCGAGAATTCTGCCTAGAACTGTGATCTTATGGCCTAGATCGGTAGAGGGGAGGTCAGGGATCTCACCTCGGGGGTTTTCTCGAGCTCGGGGGTCCTGGAAAGTGATCGGCGGCGAGGTCCGAGGCAAAACCACGGCGAAGCTCGTCGGCGCTGCGTTTACACCGTAACTCTCCGAGTTTTCTGCACCTGCAAAGTTCCCCGGAGGCGGTGGATCAAGACCAGCGAGTTAGATCAGAGTTTCCGAGCTTAGATCGGCCAGAATTCACCGGCGAAGTCTCGGTGCTCACCGGAGTAAAAATCGGCGATCGCGTGGGAAAAACTGATCGGATCGGGGGTTTTCATAGCCGGGGGAGGGCGGTGGGTCTGTTGTGATCGAGTTGGATTCTTCTGGGACCGGAATTCGGGCTGCGGGACGGGTTTTCCGATCGGTTAAGATCGCGCGCGCTCGGGGAAAAGTCCGGGGTCGCGGGGTTAGGGATGACAGGCGGGTCCCACCCGTCTGTGAGAGGCAGCGCAGCGCGCGCGGGGGCGGGCTGGCGCGGGGAAGCTGGGCCGGCTGGCGGGTTTCGGCCCACTGGCCAGTTTTTTCCCGTTTTCTCTTTTTCTTTTTCCATTTCTTTTCTGTTTTGAGTATAATTTGAATTCCAGTTTGAATTTGAATTTTTGCAAAACATGCAATACGTCCAAAAAATTTTAAATTACCCTCTGAACATGGTTTTGGGTTTTGAATAAAAATTTGGGGTGTTACAGACAGCAAGGTAACGTGCCTAAGCAGAACCAACGACCAAACGGAGGGGACAACCAAGGGAAACGTGGACCGCAGAACTATGCTCGTGGCCACGTAAACCATGTCACTGCTGAGGAAGCACAACAGACTGAGGACGTCACAATTGGTATGTTCCTTGCGAACTCCAACCCAGCCACCATCTTATTTGATTCCGGAGCATCGCATTCCTTCATATCATCCAAATATGTTGCCAAACATCATCTACCAGTATCCCACTTAGAATGTGCTATGTTAGTTAATTCTCCCGGAGGAGAAATGAGGACTAATATAGTATGCCCTAGAGTAAGCCTTAATTTAAGGGGGGTAGACTTCCTTGCCAACCTTATTGTCTTGGGCTCCCACGGGATTGACATCATACTAGGAATGGATTGGTTAAGCAAGCACAATGGAGTAATCCAATGTGCTGAAAGGAGCGTGCAGTTGACAAATGAACACGGTATTCGTGTCGAGTTTGAGTCAGCCCAGCAAACAACCGAACGGGCAAATTTGAACCACGTCGAAGGAACAACATTGGACAACATTCCAGTGGTTCAGGAATTTTCGGACGTGTTCCCGAAAGAGCTTCCAGGAATGCCACCTGATCAGGACATCGAGTTTGCCATAGATTTGGTACCCGGAACTGCACCTATAGCTAAGAGACCATATAGGATGCCTGTCAACGAGCTAGTTGAACTCAAGAAGCAAATTCAAGAACAGTTGGAGAAGGGTTTTATCCATCCAAGCTCGTCACCATGGGGAGCTCCGGTACTTTTCGTGGACAAGAAGGATGGAACCCAAAGAATGTGCGTGGACTACAGGTCTCTCAACGAGGTGACAACCAAGAATAAATACCCTCTGCCCCGTATAGAGGACCTGTTCGATCAAATGAAAGGAGCCCGAGTATTCTCCAAGATTGATCTTCGTACGGGATACTTCCAGCTGAAGATTAAGCCCTCTGATATACCTCAGACAGCCTTTCGGACACGGTATGGTTCATATGAATATACCGTTATGTCTTTTGGATTGACGAATGCACTCGCATACTTCATGTACCTTATGAACAAGGTTTTCATGGAGTACTTGGACAAGTTCGTCGTGGTTTTCATCGATGACATTATGGTGTATTCAAAAAGTGAGAAGGAGCATGAAGAACATCTGAGATTGACCCTGCAGAAGTTGCGTGAGCATCAATTGTATGCCAAGCTCAACAAGTGTCAATTTTGGCTAAAGGAAATATGTTTCCTAGGCCACATTATCTCCAAGGAAGGGGTATCGGTTGATCCTGGAAAGGTGAGAGATGTTCTGAAGTGGGACCAACCGAAGAGCGTGAGGGATGTTCGGAGTTTCCTTGGGATGGCAGGATACAATCGGCGCTTCATTAAAGACTTCTCTAAGATAGCAAAACCTATGATGGAGTTGCTAATGAGGGGAAAAAACTTTCAATGGACACAAGCCTGCCAAGAAAGTTTCGAGGAACTCAAGAAAAGGCTAACCACAACACCAGTTCTGATATTGCCAGACGTAAGCAAGAGCTTTGACATATATTATGACGCATCCAGACAAGGGCTCGGTTGTGTAATCATGCAGGAAGGACAAGTGGTAGCCTATGCCTCACGACAATTAAAGAAGCACGAGCTTAACTATCCTACGCACGACTTGGAGCTAGCAGCAGTGGTGCATGCATTGAAGATTTGGAGACATTATGTCCTTGGTCATCGATGTGAGATCTATACGGATCATAAAAGCCTCAAGTACATATTTACACAAATGGACTTGAATTTGAGGCAACGTCGTGTGGCGGACCGGAATCCGCTCAGCCAGGATCGCAGAGGGTGGTGCCGCGCGATGCGAGACCCGACAGCACACGTCATAAGAACACATTATATTACATGGGAAAAACAAACTGAATGTACAAAGTAGTACACTTCTCAGTTACAAACTAGGGTCTTTATTACACAGCGGAAGTTTCTTTTATACAACTCACGCCCGCCTATCTAGCAAAAGTGGTTGCCCAGCCCTAGGGCAACCCACACTAGCTGCACTCCTCAGCTCAGCGCGGCGTGTACGGCTCCCACTCAGCCGTGGTCCCCGACGGAGGGTAACCCTCGCCGGTGGACTCGTACTTCGAGTCCGTGGGTGGCTCCTCACCTGAAAAACACTTAAGCAGCAACCGTGAGCACGAAGGCTCAGCAAGGCTTAACCGACTCACCTAAGCATGAAACTCTACATGAGGGGTACAATGGACATAGGATAGTAACATTTCAGCAAAAGGACACGCCTACAAGTTCATCCTTAGTTCATCTTTTAGCAATAAGTTAACAGCTCATGAAATCTGAAATTTAGTAAGCAGTATTTGGTGGCACACATTTAGCAATACAATTATATCAACCAGCAATATTGAATCAACATGTTTCATCCATTAATCTACATCACGACTCAGTGACCAAGTGGTACTCTTCACCGCGAGGGACGGTGAATCGACTCGATATACACAGGCAGGGAAACCCAAAGAGCCTGTCACGAACGCCCACCCGCGGAGCTGCACAGCACGCTCACTCGATGTTGTATGGGACAACCTTTCACCCAACAGCCCAAACGTCAAACCGGTCGCACCGAAACGAGCAGGAGGTTCCCCACACGGAGCATCTCTCTATGCCCGTTGGCAGATTTCCACCTTGCTGCCCTCAGCCTACACCTATAAATCGGTGCGTTATGCCTCGACGCCCGGAGGTTTAGGCTACATCGGTTTATCGGGGCCCATATATCCGATATGCCTTCGGTACGTTCAAACTTGATCAGCGTGGGCCGCATACGGCTCGGTCCTCAATCGACACAGACAGGGCTGCGCACACAAGACTCCCTCTTGCTGCGCCCTAGCCCCTGCCCAGTCTCATTTTCATTACTAATGTGATCTCACATCACTCAACCGAACCCGTGCGTCCCAAGCCTATCTCGCGAGTAGATTCCAACTACTCGACTTGTACCGAAGCCCTATGAATCTTTAAGCATAGCCTATCTACTCGAGGTCTTAGACACTACCCACACTCTTTAAGGAACCTTTGGTTATGCAAGTGGGGTTTCATTCATCCTATACCTAATGCACATACATACTTCACATGACACATGTAAACAAAGGAAAAACTTGTAAAAAGGTTAATGCAAACCGGGGCTTGCCTTGTTGCTGCTGGTCAGGGGTTAAGTCTTCGTCCGGAAGAAGGAAGTCCAGCACTTCCGGAGTCTCTTCTTCAGTGACTACACGTTTATGAAATACTACATGTTAATTAATATGCATACAAGTTATTGTAAGGTTACTGCTATTAGTTCTAATAACCAGTCTCTAACACCTGGAACTCTGTTTAATAATTTAAAGATGAACTGGGTGTGGGTGGCTTGGGCCTGGACCTAAGTACATGGTTAAGTGCTAAGTGGTTTTTATCCCTTTTCCATATTAATCCCTCAAGTGGTTAAACAGGAAAGGCTGGTCCACAGCTCCAATGGATCTGAGACTTTTTGTGTGAGTTCCTTGTCACAAGGAAACCCTCTGGACCAAATATTATCACTTTTCACTGAGTGGTTTGCTTAGAATAATTCATTTAGCAAATAAGCAAAGAAGAATTAATTCTGAGGTAACACCCCTGTTCATGCCCAACTTAGTGAACTACAATTTCAATTATAGCTCATAGAGTTTGCATGAATTTTCCCAGCAGTTTTGGAGCTAAGATTTGCCCAGAACTGAATTTCCAAGTTTTGGAAATTCTCTAAAATGTTTCTGTATTCAAATGAACACAGCATCATCAAATTTGAATTGCTCTGACTAAATCAGCTCCAAATGGTCTGAAACTTTTACAGGGGTTCACTAATGTCCTAAAGAACATTCTGGCAAAATTTGGGGATTTTTGGATGAACCAAACTCCCTCTAAAATTCTTTTACTGAAAAGCTTTAAAGAATTTTCCAGAATTAATTAATGGGTTTCATACAAATTGGGTTGTATATTTTGACAGAGCTAGGCAAGATGAATCCAACCCAATTTGTATCTTTAAATTTGGAGCTTCCTAGCAAATGTTATGGAGTTCTAAAGTTTGGGGAATTTCTGGAATTCGAATTATCCGGAAAAAGTTCAAACTTCTGACAGCGGGCCCGGCTCCCACGTGTCATCACCTCGGCTGCACCACACGGGGCCACAGTAATGTTTTCCGCGTGTTCACAGCCGATCCGGTGTAACAGAAGATCCCCACACTGTGCCGCGAGGGACTGACGAGCGGGCCCGGCCGGCTCGTCTTCTTCCTCGCGCCCGCCCTTTTTCCCGCGCCGCCCCCTCGCCGGCACACCTCGGCAGCTCGCCGGACTTGGCTTCCCGACCGCCTCCCGGCCGGAAACGAGCCACCTGGGCCTATTTTCGCGCGCTGAACAAGCTGGTACCGCCTGCTCCGGTCGGCGGTGGCCCTAACCTAGCTGGCGACGGTGCAGCGGCTCGGACTCCCTTCAGTTATGGCGCCCGGCCATCGTAGCCCACCAAAACCTCGGTGGAAAGGCTCTACAGCACCGGGGGATCTCATGGAAGGTCGACAAGGCCATGCTAGGGCTCGGGGAGAGCTCTAACCTAGTCGTCACCGTGAGCCCGACCTTTCCCGCCATAACCGCGGCTGGAAAACCGGGAAATACGCTGGCTACAGCCAAAATTAAGCAAGGGTTGCGGAGCAAACTTGGGCGCCATCAAGTCTAGCTCCTGTGTGTGCAGTTTGATAAACTCTAAGCAATCATACGTCGGGAATTTGTGGGTTTCTTACCCGAGGGTAGTTCTGCACCGGTTGGAGGTGTTTTGCGAAATTCGCCGGCGATGATCGGTCACTGGTTCTAGGCTTCGGGGTTGAGCAGCGTGGAGCCTAGGCGTGTCCAAAACTGCTCTTTTTTGGTCGTAACAAGTCTTCTGCCGAGCTGCCCACGGGAGCACCTTTGCTCGGTTCTTCCCTGCGGCCACGAAAACGTTGTTTTGCTCGGTTTGTAGTGGCTCAACTCGACCGGAAATGATGCGGGGAGTGCGTGGGAGGTCTGGGAATTCTGGTTTTCTGCGCTGCCGATGCTTTCGCGCGAGCTGCGATCGCTCCGAGCGAGTTTTTGCGATGGCGGCGGCGTCTCGGTTCTCTGGCGATGAGAGGGAAGGGACCGGCGTCTCTCGGTGCCGTGGCTCGCTGAGCGCGGCTGGGAGTTAAGGCACCCCCACGAGGAGCTCGCCAGCGCATGAAATCCAGCAGGAGGTGGCGTCCGGCTCCCCCCCCCCCCCCCCCCGCGGTGTCGCTTGGTGCTTCTCCCGGTGGAGTGCAACCCGATCACATTGCTTAGGGATTAAGCCAACTAAGTCCTATGACATGTGGGCCCCACTGGCCAGTGCTCTACCACTTCTCAAAAGATCTCCAAAACTTGATAAATGATGAATTCAAATGTTGGAAATCTCAATCTGAGCTAAATTGGTATGGTTTGGCAAATCTCCCTCAAATTCAAATGTATATTTGAATTCTTGGCATATTTGGATCCTTTTTGGAAAAAATGGGTAGCAAATCTTTTCAAAAATTATTGAAACTTTGTCTCCCCACTAAATTGAACCCAAGGAATCCAATTATGCCCTTTGCTCCTTGTTTTAGCTGCTGCAATCATGAATTTGAATGCAACAGTTTGAAATTTCCCTCCCATGTGTGATCATATGTGTAGAATTTTCCCATGTTGTGAAAGTGTAAGTTTCCCTTCTAACCACCACTTTGATGGAGGTTACTTGCTCTTCCCATTTTTTTACCAGCTATCCACAACAAGAACTGTGGTATTGTGAAGTGAAGAAAAGTTTTTGCAAGTCCTTTTTCTTGGGCTTTTACATCCCTCCCCCCTTAAAAGAATCTCGTCCCGAGATTACAAAAGAAGAGATGGCGATGTAATAGGGACTTACCCGTGTTGAGAAACCATGAACTCCGGGTAATTTGAGCGAAGGAACTCCTCGCTCTCCCACGTCGCTTCTTCGGCGGTGTGGTTGCTCCAGAGTATTTTGTAGAACCACAACGTTCTGCTGCGTGTGGTCCTGGCTTTATCATCAAGAATTCCCACCGGATACTCATCATATGTTAAATCCGGTTTCAGCTCGCCGATGTCTTCGGTAGGAACAGCAGCCGTATGCTTCAAACATTTTCGCAGTTGCGAAACATGAAAAACATCATGGACACCAGCAAGAGATGCCGGTAACTCCAATCGATACGCCGCTGGTCCGCACTCCTCGGTGATAGCATAGGGTCCAATGAAACCGGGAGCTAGCTTCCCCTTCACACCGAACCGGTGCACGCCCTTCATCGGAGACACGCGTAGGTACACGTGTTCCCCAACGTCAAAGTGCAACGGCCTACGCCTCTTATCAGCGTAGCTCTTCTGCCGGGATTGAGCGGCTTTTAAATTGGCTTGAATTGTCCGAACGCGCTCTTCGGCGTCGTTCACCACATCAACCCCGAATGTGACCCTTTCACCGGACTCGCACCAATTTAATGGGGTGCGGCACTTGCGACCGTAGAGAGCTTCGTAGGGTTCCATCTTGATACTCGCCTGATAGCCGTTGTTGTACGAGAATTCCGCCAATGGTAGGTGATTATCCCAGTTCCTACCATGGTGGATGGCACATGCTCTCAACATGTCCTCCAGAACTTGATTCACCCTCTCTGTCTGGCCATCAGTCTGAGGGTGGTAGGCGGAGCTCCTAATTAGTTTAGTACCCAAAGCAGCGTGCAACTGCTCCAAAAAGCGAGATACAAACAATGCACCTCGGTCTGAGACTATGGTCTTGGGTACACCATGCAGGCATAGAATCCTGGCAATGTATAACTCCGCATATCGGTTGGCATGGAAATGTGTATGCATGGGAATGAAGTGAGCTGACTTGGTCAGTCGGTCAACGATCACCATATGGAATCATGCTTGTTGGCTGTTAGGGGTAATCCCACAATGAAATCCATGCTCACATCTTCCCATTTCCATGCCGGGATCTTCAGGGGTTGCAGCAGCCCTGATTTCTTCATGTGATCAGCTTTCACTCGTCGGCACGTATCGCACTCGGATACGTACTTAGCTACCTCCCGTTTCATCCGTGTCCACCAAAATTTCTTTTTCAAATCTTGGTACATTTTGTTTCTGCCCGGATGAATGGAGTACTTGGACAAGTGAGCTTCATCGAGGATCTTCTTTCTCAACTCCATATCCCGGGGTACGACTATGCGGTCATTGAACCACAGCGTCCCCTCATCATCCTTCCGGAAACATTTGATTTCCCTGTTGTCTATCCGTCTCCGGAGATGTGCCATGCCTTTATCCGTCTTCTGAGCTGCAATGATGTCCTCCCTGATGGTAGGGATGAGGGCAAGGTTGTACAGCGATCCATAAGGAACCAAGTATAAACTTGGCTCTTCCTCCTCCACCGGTGTAATGTTGAGGTGATGGACATGAGATTTCCGACTTAGCGCGTCGGCAACCACATTCGCCTTGCCAGGGTGGTAATGGATCTCAATTTCATAATCTTTGATCAGCTCTAACCACCTCCTTTGCCTCATATTCAGCTCCTTCTGGGTGAAAATGTATTTCAAGCTCTTGTGGTTGGTGTAGAGATGCACCAAATTCCCCAGGAGATAGTGCCTCCACATTTTCAGCGCCAAAACCACTGCAGCAAGCTCAAGGTCATGAGTGGGATAGTGCTGCTCATGGTTCCGAAGTTGGCGTGTGCCATAGGCGACCACACGTCCTTCCTGCATCAACACGCAGCCAAGCCCAATACCGGACGCGTCACAATACACGTCGAAGGGCTTTGTTGTATCCGGCTGAGCTAAGACCGGGGCTGTGGTGAGATGCTTCACCAATGTTTGGAATGCTCCTTCACACGCCGTGTTCCAAACATATTTCATCCCTTTCTTCAGCAACTCCGTCATCGGCTTGGCGAGCTTGGAGAAACTTGGAATAAATCTCCGATAGTATCCCGCTAACCCGAGGAAGCTTCTGACTTCATGAACTGAAGTGGGAGCTTTCCATTTCAGCACATGCTCTATTTTACTTGGGTCAACCGCAATGCCTTCTGCGGAGATGATATGTCCCAAGAATGGCACTTGGCTGATCCAAAACTCGCATTTGCTGAACTTGGCATAGAGCTTGTGGTCTCGTAATCGTTGAAGAACGACCCGCAAGTGTTCGGCATGTTCGGCTTCTGTCTTGGAGTAAACCAAAATATCGTCGATGAACACTACCACGAACTTGTCCAGCTCCGGCATGAACACCGAGTTCATGAGATACATGAAGTGGGCTGGAGCATTTGTGAGACCAAAGGACAAGACGAGATATTCCTATAACCCATATCTCGTCGAGAAGGCCATCTTCGGAATATCCTCCGCCCGGATCTTTATCTGGTGATATCCAGAGCGAAGGTCCATCTTGGAGAACACACTTGCACCCACAAGTTGATCAAATAATATGACGATGTGGGGCAGTGGGTACTTATTTTTGATGGTGCGGTGTTGAGCGGCCGGTAATCCACACACAGCCTCAGGGTTTCATCCTTCTTCTTCACGAACAACGCCGAGCATCCCCAAGGCGAGGAACTCGGCCTGATGAAACCATTGCTCAACAGATCATTGAGCTGTTCTTTCAGTTCCGCCAGCTTATTTGGAGCCATTTTGTATGGTCTCCGTGATATGGGCGTAGTCCCGGGTGCGAGCTCAATCTTGAACTCGACATACCGCTCAGGTGGCATGCCCGGTAGATCATCCGGGAACACGTCGGGATACTCCCGGACTACGGGGATGTCCTCTAACTTGAGAGCTTCAGTATTGTTGATTTCTGAAACCTCCCGGACTGGATTATCTAATAGGAGGGACTGCGGACGGTATAATGGGGAGTTGAGGTGAACCGTCCGTGTTAAAGTTTCCAGGACAGCGCCATGGTAACTTAGCCATGACATCCCCAAGATTGCATCAATCTGCTGCCCCCCTAGGATAATCATAGTGGTGGGATATATCTTCCCACCTAAGCACAATGGTGCTTTTGGAACCATCATAGTTGCTGAAATCTTTCCTCCCGGTGAGCGGATCATATAAGAACACTCGGTTGGAAAGGGTTCCAGCTGATGCTGAGCCACATATGATGCAGTAATGAAGTTGTGGGTTGCACCAGAATCAAACAATATTATGATGGCTTGATGGTTGAGAGTGAACGTACCCGCCAGCACGTTGTCTCCCTCCGGGGCGTCCTCATTGTCGAGGTTGCGGACGCCCCCAGTCCGCTGACCAACCTTCTTCACCGGAGGTCGGCCTCGAGCACCGCCCTGGAGCTGGGCTTGCCCGCTGCCCTGCTGCCCCTGGGGACAGTCCTTCGCGAAGTGGCCCGCCTGGCCACACGTGAAGCAGGTGAAATGGGGCGGTCCCCCGCTGATCGGTGGACGGAATCCCGGGGCACGTTGTGGCGGTGGAAACACCCGGGGTACCGTCTGCTGCTGCTGTTGCTGTCTTGGTGGTGGCATCGGCGGACGGAACAAGAGTGACTGGAAAGAACGTCCCCCGAACCGTTGAGGTCGCGCCGGTGGATGCCACTGCTGACCGGATGGTGTCCGATACACCATACGGTACTTCTGTGGCGCGCCACCACCGCTGCTAGGTGGAGCACTGCGCTTCCTCTGCTCAGCTGCTAACTCCCGCTGAGCGTCCTCTTGCATGATTGCGGCATTGACTAAGTCGTTGAATGTGCCGTGGTTCCACTGTACGAGGTGGGTCTTCATTTCGGAGTGTAACCCCCGATAGAAATGCTCCCTCTTCTTCTCCTCAGTGGAGATATAGTCTGACGCGTACTGCGCCAGATGGTTGAAGGCACGGGAGTAGTCGTGGGCACTCCTCCCGCCCTGCTTCAGCTCCAATAATTCTTGGAACTTCCTCTTCATGATTTCGGGAGGAATGTGATAGGCGCGGAACGCCTCCCGGAACTCTTGCCATTCCACGGCATGGCCAGCCGGACGTGAGGCGACATAATTCGCCCACCACGCACCAGCGGCACCGTGGAGCTGCTGTGCTGCGAACAGGGTCTTCTGCCGCTCCGTACACTGGAGCAGACCAAATTTGGACTCGATGGTCCGCAGCCAGTTGTCAGCCTCCAGTGGTTCTTCAGCTTCGGTGAACACTGGAGGGTGCGTACTCATGAAATCCGAGTACGACACTTCGCGGGGCTCACAAGGCCCTCACTCTTGACGTCCCCCCGCCTGGGACGTATTCTGCACGATCGTGCGGAGCAGGTCGGTCTGCTCCTCTCGACCTCCCACCAGTGCCGCTATCACATCCGCTAGAGTAAGCGGAGGCGGCGGTGGTGGCTGCTGCTGCGGGGTGCTGTCGTAGGCCGGTGGCTGGGAGTCATCGCCTCCCCCTTGGCTAGAGCCACCAACCTCGTGCGTGGTCCTAGTGCGAACCATCTGCAACCATACGACAATAACATCAGTCCCGCAAGAGAGTGCATGCAGTCCAAATGAACTAGGTGTAAAACATAATGACAATAAAAACATGCGATACATCTCGTAAGTAGATAGTGTAATAACTTTGCACAAGCTACACCATTACTAGACCAAACACAAGCTAGTTTAATCCATCTTGATGAACCTCCAATTTGGAAGCTCACCATAACTAGGTTTGGCCACCACGAGACATTACTATCGCGTTGTCATCACGTATACCACCCTTAGGGTGCAACACCCTCTCCAATGAGTTCAACTGTCATTCTTCTGTCAGAATGAACAGTTTCTACCTATTCCAAATTTTTATCAGGTTCTGGGCATTTTCATGACTCAAGTTGAATACCAAAGTTAAAGTTAACTTCAGTATCTTTCCAACGAGTACTCATTTGCCCCCAGATCAGCTTTGGTTAAAAAGTTATGCTAATTCAAAGTCAGCAGAATTTCTGGAAGAATTTTAACAGCACCTCCCTTCGAAGTGGCTGTTTTCAACCCTAGTTTCCACTGAAATCTGTTCTGAAATTTCAGAAACTTTGAATTGAAAAGATGTCACACATCTTCTACTCTTTCTAAGGATGTATCATATGAAAATTTTAGATTTTTCTACTGGGAGTTATCTTTGAAAAACAGAACAGTCCAGAGAGTGTTCCACTCTGTCCTGGTTCTGGACACACACCCCTCTAGGTTTTAGGCCATCTCAAGGTGTGTTTCAGCTCTGGAAGTCTACAACAAAGTTGTAGAGTACTTGAATACCTTTCCAGAACTATATAGCACACCTCTCTGGGCTAAAAGACCGGTGAGTTATGCCCCGTTGAAGATCAGCAAGCGTGCTGCCCAAAACAGAGCACTCTGTTTTTCATCCCTTTAGCTATCCTGGTCCACTATCCCATTTTTATACCCAATCAGGGTCTTAATTGTTGAACCTAATGATTTTAGTTCCTCGTTCTCAATATTTTCATGCATATGCCTACAATATCTCGGTACTACGTTCCTCACAAAAGAAAATGCTAACCGGATCATACCGGTATATACGTCTCAAGTGTGGCACTAGACGATCTCTTGCACACGTTTTCTACACGGATACATACGTGGTTAGTACCTGCAGAAGACCACACAATGATGGTGCACTCAAAGGTTGTTCATTTCAGGCAGTTCCATATTTAAAAGTAAATACAAATGCCCCTATCATTGCCATACGGCCGTCCTTGAGCTAGGTCACGTCTCAAGGTACGTGATCGTGTTTCAACACCACACGACGGGGAACCCGAGTATGTCATGAATGGGTCGTCACGGTTGGGAATGTTATCAACCCAACAGATACCACCTACTGCCCTGCAGGGCACGCCGATGGCAAGCGCTGCGTATGTCCTCCTGGGCTACTTCCAGACGAACACACTCTTGCGTTACTGACCACGCGATGGGGTCTCCACTTACTTGCCTAATGCACGCTAGGGATCAGCGTTTCATATGAACTCAGGAACATGGAGAGTCCAAGAGTTTCATATTGACGTCTCACACCAAGCTGTGAGACAAATCCCTGAACCACGTTCCTCGTCAGGGATAGCTAACCGAAATTGAACCGCTTTCGGTAGCGTTCCTTACCAACTTACCAGAGAGTAGGTGCGTCGTTACAATAATTGAAATTCAGAATTATAACACATAGGTTAGTCTTTGCCACTTTAAGTAACTATGCTAATATAGTCCTTACTTGGGCAACTACCGAATCCTCACCGTATACCTAAGTTTTCCCGTAATACAGTCCTTAAGTACTGTGCTATCCCCAATGCAGCTATGATACCAGGCTGTGGCGTCCGGCTCCCCCCCACCCCCTGCGGTGTCGCTCGGTGCTTCTCCCGGTGGAGTGCAACCCGATCACATTGCTTAGGGATTAAGCCAACTAAGTCCTATGACATGTGGGCCTCACTGGCCAGTGCTCTACCACTTCTCAAAAGATCTCCAAAACTTGATAAATGATGAATTCAAATGTTGGAAATCTCAATCTGAGCTAAATTGGTATGGTTTGGCAAATCTCCCTCAAATTCAAATGTATATTTGAATTCTTGGCATATTTAGATCCTTTTTAGAAAAAATGGGTAGCAAATCTTTTCAAAAATTATTGAAACTTTGTCTCCCCACTAAATTGAACCCAAGGAATCCAATTATGCCCTTTGCTCCTTGTTTTAGCTGCTACAATCATGAATTTGAATGCAACAGTTTGAAATTTCCCTCCCATGTGTGATCATATGTGTAGAATTTTCCCATGTTGTGAAAGTGTAAGTTTCCCTTCTAACCACTCCTTTGATGGAGGTTACTTGCTCTTCCCATTTTTTTTACCAGCTATCCACAACAAGAACTGTGGTGTTGTGAAGTGAAGAAAAGTTTTTGCAAGTCCCTTTTCTTGGGCTTTTACACGTCGATGGTTAGAACTCATCAAGGATTACGATGTGGGAATCAACTACCACCCCGGGAAGGCCAATGTAGTAGCTGACGCATTGAGCAGAAAGGGAGCATGTCACCAACTTACGGTTCAGGAGCTACCACCCGAACTACGGAAGGAGTTCGAACGGTTACACCTCAGATTCTTGAATAACGTGGAGATAATGGAGATCCACTCCCCATTGGAGCAAGGAATAAGAGAGGGCAAAGCAACGGACGAGGAGATCAAGGAGATCTGTCACACCCGGTTTTTCCGAAGAAACAACCAAGTGAATATCACATGTATGCCAGGATCATTTTCTCATACATGTGATGACAAATAGTGAAGCATCATTTATTACAAGCCAGGTGTCGAATATAAATAAGTCTTACATCGCAAATGTCTCAATGGACACTAATGCTTCATCACAAGTAAATAAACTAGCAGCGGAATATTATTCTTTAGGGCTCCATCACAGGCGTTGCCCGGGGGTCTTCATGAACCTAAAAGCCTTCCTCGGGTCCAAAATCTTGGTCATTATACACCACCTCATTATCTTGACCTGAGCAGCAATATAAACCAACAAATATGCAAGGTTGAGTACCAATGGTACTCAGCAAGTGTGGGAAAATTATATCATGCATGGCTAGAACAAGGAGAGGTTGAACTCATGGTTAAAGCACTACGCAATTAATACCTATCACCTTAGCTTATTAAGCACCTACATTACTACACAGGTGAAATGGTCCCAATCTCCCATCCCATCATCATAATCCAATAACCATAATCATCATTTCCAATGTTAAGCTCCCCGCTTAACTTCCAAAACCATCAATCCTCTAATCATGAATAAGTCCAGGCCGCTCTTAACCGTGAGCACGGCTGTCAAGACAGTTTTGACTCTGCAGAGTTTGTACCACTGTACCCACAAGTAGTGATTTCATCCCCCGTTGCCGGGTGGACTAAAAGAACCTCCATTATGCCAGTGGCTACGTTCCACATTCACACTTCCCAGGTGTGCAGCCAGGAGATCACTACGAAGCCTTTACAAAGGGATTCCCGACGAGCGTGGGCCCACTGAGGTTTCACCCCTAACAGCATACAAGAGGCTCCAACCCCGCTGCAGTGGCCCCCTCTTGAGCCTTGCGGTTCATATGGTAGTCCAGCTGACACCTATTCCCCGCACCATCCAACACACCCATACTACGCCGGGGATACACCTAATTAATTGGCCAACCTGCCCCATCTCAGCATGTGGTTGGCACTGTAAAGCCGGGTTACATGCTCTATGAACCGGTCCTTAGGATCCAGGCAAGTACTAAACACAAACCCAAGTCTCGTGCACCCAGCACACAACCAAAACATCCAACTTGCCTTGATCCCTACCTCTACATAACTCACAATGTCTCATTCAAGAGTATGGTAATATAAACTGATGATCTCATTTCCCAAATATCCCATTCTAAGCATGGCTAAGCATATGCAGGTAAATAAATGACATGACAAAATAAATCCCAACCCAAGCTTCAAGGAAACAAGGTAATGCAATTCTAGGGAAACTTTCCTAGCATGGGTTTCATATTTCATTTGACAATGCAAATAATTCTATCTACACACCCTAGCATAGGATCAAAGTGGTCAAGGACACTTGCCTCCTTCTTGCTGCTCTTGAAATGGGTAGTCCTGATCTTGGAAAGAAATAACTTGCTCTTGAACCGGCTCTACTTCAAACCATCACACATAGCAAAAGAAAAACAACAATCATAAGACATAGTTCACACTTCTACTTCATACAAACCACACATTCATATTTATGAAATTCATTCACCATTATATGTGTTGTGGTTACTTTATGTGTGTTGAGTTGTGGCTTGCATGCACTTTTAACCATGTGTATATGATTCCTACTTTTGTGTCCACTTTTATACTTACATACTATTTATATGGGTTTCCAATAAATTTCTTATATTCAACTACTTCACCTTTTTACTACCAAGTGTGTATGAAAAGTATTATTCTTCCCCATATGTGCCTTCAGAATTTCTACCAACCCTAAACTGAATTCTTTGGATTTTAGAAACTCCATTTATCATTTGCTAGTTGCTATATTTTCAGATTTATTCTCCTATGCATAAATGTGTATTTTATTATGAAATTAGTAATACACATCATCTAAACAGAATAGGTTCTGGTCCTAAATAATTTAATAACATGTTTTGACCTTGGCTTCTGATGTAGATTATTTCATAATTATTTTCCCTATTTTTCTATAACTATTCTTTACTTAAAAATGTGTCCCTATACTAATAAATGTGAATAATAAATGAAACAGATTCATTTCAGCCCAAAAATAGATTTTTATCTCACTCCAAAGTTTTCTAAGTACTGAGAAAGTTTTTAATAAATTTTGACAATTATGTTTGTCCCCTTTTTAATTTTTAAACACTAGTTACATATTCAATTTTGTAAATTAAATACTAAACAGGGTTAAAAAGTAAACTCACCCATCACAGGGTCTATAATATTATTTTCATAATTTCCAGGGGTCTAGCTACACTTAACAGAGGTGTTTTTCCTAATTTCTATTAAGTCCAGGGGTTAAAACTGATTTTTAAATGGATTTACATGATTTTCTGGAGTTCCAGGGGCTAGATCTGAAGTTTCCGGGGCTAGCTCTCAATTCCAGAGAACCCCAGGGGGTAGCACGTAAGAATTCCAGTCTTTATAACGCGGGGCTGACGTGGACCGTCCGATTTTAAACCGACGGCGGAGATTATAACATCGAACCGGTACGCGGGGTTTTAAAGTCTACCGTGCGATTTAAAATAAACGGCGCACAAGCGGCCACGTCGCTCTGATCGAACGCGGGCGGCGCTGCCGGCGGCGCACGGCGGCGGGAAGCGGCGATCTCGCCGGAAAGTTTCGTATCCTCGAGAATTCTACCTAGAACTGTGATCTTATGGCCTAGATCGGTAGAGGGGAGGTCAGGGATCTCACCTCGGGGGTTTTCTCGAGCTCGGGGGTCCTGGAAAGTGATCGGCGGCGAGGTCCGAGGTAAAACCACGGCGAAGCTCGTCGGCGCTGCGTTTACACCGTAACTCTCTGAGTTTTCTGCACCTGCAAAGTTCCCCGGAGGCGGTGGATCAAAACCAGTGAGTTAGATCAGAGTTTCCGAGCTTAGATCGGCCAGAATTCACCGGCGAAGTCTCGGTGCTCACCGGAGTGAAAATCGGCGATCGCGTGGGAAAAACTGATCGGATCGGGGGTTTTTATAGCCGGGGGAGGGCGGTGGGTCTGTTGTGATCGAGTTGGAGTCCTCTGGGTCCAGAACTCGGGCGGCGGAACGGGTTTCCCGATCGGTTGCGATCGCGCGCGCGGGAGAGAGTCCGGGGTCGCGGGGTTAGGGATGACATGTGGGTCCCACCCGTCGGTGAGAGGCAGCGCGGCGCGCGCGGGGGCGGGCTGGCGCGGGAGTAGCTGGGCCGGCTGGCGGTTTCGGCCCACTGGCCAGTTTTTTCCCGTTTTTCTTTTTCTTTTTCCATTTCTTTTCTGTTTTGAGTATAATTTGAATTCCAGTTTGAATTTGAATTTTTGCAAAACATGCAATACGTCCAAAAATTTTTAAATTCTCCTCTGAACATGGTTTAGGGTTTTGAATCAAAATTTGGGGTGTTACAGCTCTACCCCCCTTAAAAGAAATCTCGTCCTCGAGATTGGTGTTTCTAAGAAAACAATTCCGGAAACTGTGCCTTGAGCTCATCTTCCCGTTCCCAGGTAGCTTCCTCTTCTGAGTGATGCTTCCACTGCACCTTGCACATCCGGATTCTCTTGTTTCTGGTGAGGCGTTCCATTGTCTCCAAAATCTTGTATGGTTGCTCGGCATAAGACAAATCTTCAGCTACATCCACTTCATTCATGGGTAACACCTCTTCAGGCGTCCTCAGACATTTCTTGAGTTGTGACACATGGAATACATCGTGTACATCTGATAGATGAACCAGTAACTCTAGTTGATACGCCACTTCGCCTTTCCTTTCCAAAACTTGAAAGGGTCCTATGTATCGAGGCGACAACTTCCCTTTCACCTTGAACCGACGAAGTCCTCTGATAGGGGACACCTTGAGATAAACGTAGTCTCCCACGTTGAAAACGAGTTCTCTTCTTCGTACATCAGCATAACTCTTCTGGCGTGTTTGTGCTATCCGCAAGATCTCCCTCACCTTCGCTTCGGCTTCTTGTAGCACTTCTGGACCAAACACTTTACTTTCTCCTGTTTGGTTCCAAAATAGGGGAGTTCTGCACTTCCTTCCATACAAAGCTTCAAACGGTGACATCTTCATACTAGCTTGATAGCTGTTGTTATAGGAAAACTCCGCATACGGTAAGTTCTTGTCCCAGCTCCTATTGTTTTTTAGTGCACATGCCCTTAACATATCTTCAAGGATCTGATTGGTTCTCTCCGTCTGCCCGTCAGTTTGGGGATGATAGGCAGAGCTGAAGTTCAGATGGGTTCCCATGGTTTCATGCAACTTTTGCCAAAACCTCGAGGTGAACTGTGTCCCTCGGTCCGATACTATCTTCTTTGGCACTCCATGGTAACACACAATCCTTGACATGTACAATTCTGCCAATTTGGATCCGCTGTAGCTTTCTTTCACAGGAATGAAATGAGCTACCTTGGTTAGCCGATCAATAATGACCCATATTGAATCATACCCGGATTGGGTCCTAGGCAATCCCACGACAAAATCCATGCTGATTTCTTCCCACTTCCATTCAGGCACTTTGAGTGGTTGCAATAATCCCACGGGTCGTTGATGTTCAGCTTTCACCAACTGACATGTGTCACATAGGGCAACATGTTCCGCGACATCTCGCTTCATGCCATACCACCAATACCTGCCTTTGAGGTCCTGGTACATCTTCGTACTCCCAGGATGAATGGAATAGTCAGAATCATGAGCCTCCTTCAAAATTAATTCACGGATCTCCTTTACTTCTGGCACACAGATCCTTTTCCCGTGCCACACCGTTCCTTGTTCATCCTCTCTAAAACCAGGAGCTTTATTTTCCTTAATGAGCTGTCTGATCTCTTGTATCTTCTCATCATTCTTTTGGCCCTCGCGTATGTCTTGCTCGAGTGTGGAGTCCACTTCCATGGCGATGGCTTCACCACTATTTACTAGACATAGATTGAGTTTTATAACCTCGTCCTTCAATTCTGCAGGCATGTCCTTCAAACTCAACTTATTGACCTGCACTTTCCGACTCAAGGCATCGGCCACGACGTTTGCTTTCCCGGGATGATAGTTGATGCCTATATCAAAGTTATTGATTAGCTCTAACCATCTCCTTTGTCTGAGGTTGAGATCTGGTTGTGTAAATATATACTTCAAACTCTTATGATCCGTATATATCTCTGTCCTCTTCCCCATCAAATAGTGCCGCCAAATTTTCAACGCGTGTACCACTGCAGCTAGTTCTAGATCATGTGTAGGATAGTTCTTCTCGTGCTTCCGAAGCTGCCGGGATGCATATGCCACGACATGTCCTTCTTGCATGAGAACACATCCCAACCCATTTCCAGAGGCATCGCAGTACACTGTGAAATTCTTCTGCATATCTGGCATAACCAGCACTGGGGCTGTAGTCAATCTTTTCTTTAGCTCCTGAAAGCTCGTCTCGCACTGTGGCGTCCATGTGAATGTGATTCCCTTTTCCAACAGTTTAGTGAGAGGTCTCGAGATCTTGGAGAATCCCTCAATAAACCGTCGATAGTATCCAGCCAATCCCAAAAAGCTTCGAACTTCCCCGACATTTTCAGGGGTCTTCCACTTCTGGATGTCCTCGATTTTTGCGGGATCTACGGAGATTCCTCCCTCCGAGATTATATGTCCTAAAAAGGGAACTCTCTTCAGCCAAAAATCACACTTGCTCAACTTGGCATATAGTTGGTGTTCTCTCAGCCTCTGTAACACCAACCTTAGATGTTTCTCATGTTCTTCTTCATCTTTGGAGAAGACGAGAATATCATCTATGAAAACCACCACAAATTTGTCCAGATATTCCATGAATACCTTGTTCATGAGATACATGAAATATGTCGGGGCATTGGTTAGCCCGAAAGGCATGACAGTGTATTCATACAGTCCGTACCGAGATACGAAAGCTGTCTTGGGAATATCTGATTGCCTTATCTTGAGTTGGTGGTACCCCGACCTGAGATCAATTTTCGAGAACACACAAGCTCCCCTCAACTGATCAAACAAGTCTTCAATGCGAGGCAATGGGTACTTGTTCTTAATGGTTACCTCATTCAAGGCACGGTAATCCACGCATAACCTTTGGGTTCCGTCTTTCTTAGGCACAAATATCACCGGAGCTCCCCATGGTGAGGAACTAGGGCGAATATACCCCTTCTCCGTCAATTCTCTCAAATGATCCTTGAGCTCTTCTAGCTGCTTGGAGTCCATTCGATAAGGTCTCTTGTATATCGGGGTTGTTCCCGGTACTAGCTCAATTGCGAACTCCACTTCACGGTCGGGAGGCATACCTGGCAATTCCTCCGGAAAAACATCTGGATATTCCCTGATAGTCCTGATTTCCTCAACTTTCACCTCCATTTGATTTAATTTAATGTCCCCCCTAGGCTCGTGTATCGTTATGAACTTTACTCTTGTGCCATTGGGGTGAGTTAGTTCCACCGTTCTGGTCGAACAATGGATGATTCCTTTATGTTTGGTCAACCAATCCATACCCAAAATAATATCTATCCCTTGTGAATCTATCACTATGAGGTTAGCCGTAAACACTACCCCATTAATGTCTAGGCTCACTTTGGGACACACTTGTCTTGTCCTTATTTCTCCACCTGGAGAGTTTACCGCTAGCATATGGTTCATTTCTGTGGTTGCTAGGTCATGCTTCTTAACAAACCCTTGAGTGATGAACGAGTGGGTAGCACCAGAATCAAACAGCAGAGTTGCAAGGTGTAAATTGGCAGGAAACTTACCAACTACCACGTCGGGTGCCTCTTGTGCTTCCTCCATAGTGACGTGGTTCACCCGTCCTCTCATTACATTCTGCTGTTGTGGCGGCGCAGGCTTCTTCTTCGGGCATTTATGGGCGTAGTGCCCCACTTCACCGCAGCTAAAACATTGCACCCCAACCTTAGGTGCTTGGCCTTTGTTGTCTTGGGGTTGGTTCGGGGGTCCTTGCACTGCTGGTCGAGGTGGATATGCGGGGCGAGGCTGCTGCACAAACTGACGTTGCGGCTGTGCTGGTGCTGCGGGTGGCCTGTAGTTTGGGTTGTACCCTCTTGGTGCTGAATAGGGTACCGCAGCACGGCTTGTCTGCCCCGTAAGTTGCTGCATCATACATGGGCGGGTGTTGCTTCCTGAGGCTTGATGTGACCACCCCGCCTTCCTCTTATTCTCATTTTCCAGGGCCTTTAGCTTCCTTTCCACCACAAACGCCCTGTCCACCATCTTTTGAAAGCTTTCATACTCATTTGAGGACATTGCACACTGCATTTCAGCGGTAAGTCCTTCCACGAAACAATCTTGTTTCTGCTCATCGGTCTCTATGTCTCGTGGAGCATAACGGGATAGTTGAGTAAATTTAGTGAGGTATTCCCTCACCGTCATATTTCCCTGCTGCAGTCCCAAAAACTCCTTCCTCTTGTTTTTGAGTTCACCTCTTGGGATGTAATGGTTGCGGAAGCTACGCTTGAACTCTTCCCAAGTGATGTTCTCAGGGTCATGATGGGCGGCCACGTAGGCGGTCCACCAATCAGCAGCAGGTCCATTCAATTGATGAGAGGCAAACAGCACCCTCTCATACCCTTGGCATTGTATTATCCTCATCTTACTTTCAATGGTCTTCAGCCAATCATCTGCCTCCAGAGGTTCAGCAGCACTTGCAAACTTTGGAGGTTGAGTTCCTAGAAACTCACTCAACCTTGGTTGGCGTGGTGCCGCTTGTGGAGGTGGAACTTGATGCAAGTTGGCCACCACTTGAGTCAAGTTCTGGATGAGCAGATTTTGATTCTCCAGCATTTGGTGGAGAGGATCAACTTCTTCACGGCGACCACCCCTGTCCTGGCCTCCAGAAAGATGAGGGTTACATGCCTCATCATTGTTGTTGGCGGGGTTGGCAGCACGTCCTTTTCCCCTTCCGGCCATCTGGCAGAATCAACAAATGTTAATTTGATACCATTTAGTATCATCTTACTACTTTCATTTTTTTGGTACTTTAAGGTGTTGAGGCTTTGTTAAAACTTTACGAGGGTTTATATCTCACACCAAATAAATGCACTATTATTTCCTGTGGGTTCACACACAAGAGCAAAACAATCTGAAGACGAGGCTGTGGACAATTGCCCATGGCTTCCACAACTCACGTCACACACCAAGCATCATCACACCATTAACTACGTAACGACTCGACTACTCGACCTCTTGCTAGCTAGGGGAAAGACTCTACACTACTCGTCCTCTTGAGCTGGCTCCTCGGGATCTTCCTCCTCATTTCGGCTACCTTCTGACTCTGCTTTGGGTGGGGAGGCTGCTGGTGGAGAAGTGCGACGACGCCTGATTGCTCGGCGATCCGGGGAGTCAGGAGTCCATGGATCACTCACAGTGACACACAGTTCATTCCCATCTCCTCTTTCTCTCGCCTTTAAGCAAGCTCGCAGCAACGCCTCCGTTTCCTTTAGTGTGTCTCGGACATCCTGAAGCTCTTGTTGACACTCCTGCAGTCGAGTGCTGAGCATAGCAGCATCCTCCAAGCACAAGTCCATGTGCTCATGGGAAGTCCCTTGCTGCACCGGTGGGTACTTGTACTCCGTGGTACCACTCTCACGTTGGAGGACATACATGTACTCAGTTTTGTCCAAGTGGCGACGATAGATGTGACTCTGGCAGGTGATGGCCTCCCAGGTGACGTCTTTCTCCGCGTCAACTTGTGTTGCTCGACAAGCTGGAGAGTGGTGAATCTTAAGCAGTTGATTCTCGTGTATAATCCTCATCTCCGAACTCCATTCTTCCCTCTTCTCACGGATGGTCCTGGTGGAGTTATAGTGGATGATTAGCTTGCCCGTATTGCCGGCGGCTTCGAGCATACGTTGAAGACGGCGCAACAAGTCTCCTACTGCCAATCCGTAGGAAAGGTACGTCACTGGACGACTCTCCTCTCTTTCGGCAAGGGCAACTACGGGAACTCTCCCTCCTGTGGACTTACGAGCGGTGCGAATCATGCGAACCATCTAAAACAAAAGAATTTAAAATTAGGTTAGATAAATTCTCAAACAAAAATCCTGTTTTGAATGAAAGTTGGGGTAAGATGAAGAAAATGACTCCTTTAATAACACTTTTCCACCCACACCTTGGAAAATAGTTTTTAAGAAAATAGGGCCCTTAAATACGTCCATTTCTACATAGGTCCACGTTCCTACGGGCAACCTTGGCTCTGATACCACCTCTGTCACACCCGGTTTTTCCGAAGAAACAACCAAGTGAATATCACATGTATGCCAGGATCATTTTCTCATACATGTGATGACAAATAATGAAGCATCATTTATTACAAGCCAGGTGTCGAATATAAATAAGTCTTACATCGCAAATGTCTCAATGGACACTAATGCTTCATCACAAGTAAATAAAACTAGCAGCGGAATATTATTCTTTAGGGCTCCATCACAGGCGTTGCCCGGGGGTCTTCATGAACCTAAAAGCCTTCCTCGGGTCCAAAATCTTGGTCATTATACACCACCTCATTATCTTGACCTGAGCAGCAATATAAACCAACAAATATGCAAGGTTGAGTACCAATGGTACTCAGCAAGTGTGGGAAAATTATATCATGCATGGCTAGAACAAGGAGAGGTTGAACTCATGGTTAAAGCACTACGCAATTAATACCTATCACCTTAGCTTATTAAGCACCTACATTACTACACAGGTGAAATGGTCCCAATCTCCCATCCCATCATCATAATCCAATAACCATAATCATCATTTCCAATGTTAAGCTCCCCGCTTAACTTCCAAAACCATCAATCCTCTAATCATGAATAAGTCCAGGCCGCTCTTAACCGTGAGCACGGCTGTCAAGACAGTTTTGACTCTGCAGAGTTTGTACCACTGTACCCACAAGTAGTGATTTCATCCCCCGTTGCCGGGTGGACTAAAAGAACCTCCATTATGCCAGTGGCTACGTTCCACATTCACACTTCCCAGGTGTGCAGCCAGGAGATCACTACGAAGCCTTTACAAAGGGATTCCCGACGAGCGTGGGCCCACTGAGGTTTCACCCCTAACAGCATACAAGAGGCTCCAACCCCGCTGCAGTGGCCCCCTCTTGAGCCTTGCGGTTCATATGGTAGTCCAGCTGACACCTATTCCCCGCACCATCCAACACATCCATACTACGTCGGGGATACACCTAATTAATTGGCCAAGCTGCCCCATCTCAGCATGTGGTTGGCACTGTAAAGCCGGGTTACATGCTCCATGAACCGGTCCTTAGGATCCAGGCAAGTACTAAACACAAACCCAAGTCTCGTGCACCCAGCACACAACCAAAACATCCAACTTGCCTTGATCCCTACATCTACATAACTCACAATGTCTCATTCAAGAGTATGGTAATATAAACTGATGATCTCATTTCCCAAATATCCCATTCTAAGCATGGCTAAGCATATGCAGGTAAATAAATGACATGACAAAATAAATCCCAACCCAAGCTTCAAGGAAACAAGGTAATGCAATTCTAGGGAAACTTTCCTAGCATGGGTTTCATATTTCATTTGACAATGCAAATAATTCTATCTACACACCCTAGCATAGGATCAAAGTGGTCAAGGACACTTGCCTCCTTCTTGCTGCTCTTGAAATGGGTAGTCCTGATCTTGGAAAGAAATAACTTGCTCTTGAACCGGCTCTACTTCATACCATCACACATAGCAAAAGAAAAACAACAATCATAAGACATAGTTCACACTTCTACTTCATACAAACCACACATTCATATTTATGAAATTCATTCACCATTATATGTGTTGTGGTTACTTTATGTGTGTTGAGTTGTGGCTTGCATGCACTTTTAACCATGTGTATATGATTCCTACTTTTGTGTCCACCTTTATACTTACATACTATTTATATGGGTTTCCAATAAATTTCTTATATTCAACTACTTCACCTTTTTACTACCAAGTGTGTATGAAAAGTATTATTCTTCCCCATATGTGCCTTCAGAATTTCTACCAACCCTAAACTGAATTCTTTGGATTTTAGAAACTCCATTTATCATTTGCTAGTTGCTATATTTTCAGATTTATTCTCCTATGCATAAATGTGTATTTTATTATGAAATTAGTAATACACATCATCTAAACAGAATAGGTTCTGGTCCTAAATAATTTAATAACATGTTTTGACCTTGGCTTCTGATGTAGATTATTTCATAATTATTTTCCCTATTTTTCTATAACTATTCTTTACTTAAAAATGTGTCCCTATACTAATAAATGTGAATAATAAATGAAACAGATTCATTTCAGCCCAAAAATAGATTTTTATCTCACTCCAAAGTTTTCTAAGTACTGAGAAAGTTTTTAATAAATTTTGACAATTATGTTTGTCCCCTTTTTAATTTTTAAACACTAGTTACATATTCAATTTTGTAAATTAAATACTAAACAGGGTTAAAAAGTAAACTCACCCATCACAGGGTCTATAATATTATTTTCATAATTTCCAGGGGTCTATCTACACTTAACAGAGGTGTTTTTCCTAATTTCTATTAAGTCCAGGGGTTAAAACTGATTTTTAAATGGATTTACATGATTTTCTGGAGTTCCAGGGGCTAGATCTGAAGTTTCCGGGGCTAGCTCTCAATTCCAGAGAACCCCAGGGGGTAGCACGTAAGAATTCCAGTCTTTATAACGCGGGGCTGACGTGGACCGTCCGATTTTAAACCGACGGCGGAGATTATAACATCGAACCGGTACGCGGGGTTTTAAAGTCTACCGTGCGATTTAAAATAAATGGCGCACAAGCGGCCACGTCGCTCTGATCGAACGCGGGCGGCGCTGCCGGCGGCGCACGGCGGCGGGAAGCGGCGATCTCGCCGGAAAGTTTCGGATCCTCGAGAATTCTACCTAGAACTGTGATCTTATGGCCTAGATCGGTAGAGGGGAGGTCAGGGATCTCACCTCGGGGGTTTTCTCGAGCTCGGGGGTCCTGGAAAGTGATCGGCGGCGAGGTCCGAGGCAAAACCACGGCGAAGCTCGTCGGCGCTGCGTTTACACCGTAACTCTCCGAGTTTTCTGCACCTGCAAAGTTCCCCGGAGGCGGTGGATCAAAACCAGCGAGTTAGATAAGAGTTTCCGAGCTTAGATCGGCCAGAATTCACCGGCGAAGTCTCGGTGCTCACCGGAGTGAAAATCGGCGATCGCGTGGGAAAAACTGATCGGATCGGGGGTTTTTATAGCCGGGGGAGGGCGGTGGGTCTGTTGTGATCGAGTTGGAGTCCTCTGGGTCCAGAACTCGGGCGGCGGAACGGGTTTCCCGATCGGTTGCGATCGCGCGCGCGGGAGAGAGTCCGGGGTCGTGGGGTTAGGGATGACATGTGGGTCCCACCCGTCGGTGAGAGGCAGCGCGGCGCGCGCGGGGGCGGGCTGGCGCGGGAGTAGCTGGGCCGGCTGGCGGTTTCGGCCCACTGGCCAGTTTTTTCCCGTTTTTGTTTTTCTTTTTCCATTTCTTTTCTGTTTTGAGTATAATTTGAATTCCAGTTTGAATTTGAATTTTTGCAAAACATGCAATACGTCCAAAAATTTTTAAATTCTCCTCTGAACATGGTTTAGGGTTTTGAATCAAAATTTGGGGTGTTACAAGATCAAGGAAAGAATCCGACAAGGAATAGAGAAGGATTTCAAGGAGGATAAAAAGGGTACGCTTTGACTAGGAAAAAGGATTTGTGTGCTGAACATAAGACACCTCCGCGACATGATAGTGAAGGAGGCACATGATTCACCCTATTCCATACATCCAGGAAGCACCAAAATGTACAAGGACTTGAAAACTTATTATTGGTGGGATGGTATGAAGAGGGATATAGCCGAATACGTTGCCCTATGCGATACATGCCAATGGGTAAAGGCCGAACATCAAAAACCTGCTGGATTGTTGCAACCTTTGAAAATACCCGAATGGAAATGGGAGGACATCAGTATGGACTTTATCGTCGGATTACCACGTACTCCTTCGGGATACGACTCCATCTGGGTCATTGTGGACCGATTGACGAAAACTGCACATTTTCTTCCGGTAAAGACCAGTTATAACGTTGCACAATTGACAGAGTTGTACATGGAGCAGATCGTGTGCCGTCACTGAGTTCCGAAGAGGATAGTCTCAGATCGAGGTTCTAAGTTTACCTCTAGATTCTGGAGGAAATTGCAGAAGACCATGGGTACACGACTGGATTTTAGCTCCGCCTACCACCCACAAACAGATGGACAAACCGAAAGGACGAACCAAATTTTGGAGGACATGTTGAGAGCTTGCGCCTTGAAACGTGGGCGTAGTTGGGATAGGAGTTTACCGTATGCCGAGTTCTCCTATAACAACAGCTATCAAGCTAGCTTAAAGATGTCGCCTTTTGAAGCCTTATATGGTAGACGGTGTAGAACGCCACTATTCTGGAAAGAGACTGGAGAGAACCAGGTGTTTGGACCCGAAGTACTACAAGAAGCCGAAAAGCAGGTCCAAACGATACGGAAGAACTTAAAAGCTGCCCAGTCGCGACAGAAAGGTTATGCGGACAATAGGCGTAGGAAGTTGACCTTTGAAGTGGGAGACTTCGTATACCTTAAAGTATCGCCTATCCGAGGCCAACGACGTTTCAACATCGAAGGCAAGCTAGCACCTCGCTACATCAGACCATTTAAGATTTTGAACAAGCGAGGAGAAGTAGCCTACCGACTAGAGCTCCCAAACCACCTCTCTGACGTACATGACGTGTTTCATGTATCCCAGCTCAAGAAGTGCTTAAGAATACCAGAGGAACAAGTGTCAATGGGAGAGCTTGAACTTCAAGAGGACCTGACTTACGCAGAATACCCTGTCCGAATTTTGGACGTAAAGGAAAGGGTCACCCGGAACAAGGTGATTCGAGGGTGCAAGGTACAATGGAGTCACCACACCGAAGCTGAAGCCACATGGGAGCGTGAAAAAGATATCAAGGCAGAATTTCCCCATCTATTTTCTACTAACGAATCTCGAGGACGAGATTCAATTTAAGGGGGGTAGATTTGTGACACCCTCATCTCGGGTGTCAGCATATGTTCATGCTTTATGAAGAGGAAACATTTTAAGAAAAGAAGGAACAGGGAAAAATATCAAAGGAATAGCCAATGAGAGCCGAATCCAGCTTTCAGAAAGCGACGAAGACAACTCACTGACACAACCCCATTGGTCCTGTCGAGCCAGGATCACGCTGAGGGGTGCTGCGTTGCAAAGCACCGTATAACACACGTCAAAGGTACAAAGAGGAAGCAAAAATTTTATTACATAAACAAGTTATGAACATGTCACACATCAAATTAAGTTCAGTCTCCACTCGCGGGCGTAGACTAAGCATCAAGTGCACGTTCAGCCCTCGAACGTGTCCTTGCTAGCACACACGCACACTAACTCTGCGGCGTGCACGACTCCCACAAGACGGAGTTCCCCTCCTGGGGTTCCGTCTACTCTTCGGGAGTCCCTTCCCCATAGAACCCTGCAAAAGCTTCAAACACAAGCAGTGAGCACGAAGGCTCAGCAAGTCTGACCCGTCTCACCTAAACATGGAACTCCTACATGAGGGTGATGGGTTGCATGAGGTAAAAATCAGTTGCAAGGACTCGCCTAATTAGTAGAACCTTACTTTCAAGTTTTAGCAGCAGGTTGTGGAGAACCTTACGCTAAGGTACATGAGAGAGCCACAATCAAACAAGAAACGCATTTCTATCATGTACTTTGCCCAAAGTTGAAAAGAACTTTAGTTAGCTCTAAGCTACAGCATATCATTAACAATCAATGTCCAGCTTTCAATCAGCAACATTTTATCATGTAACTAGCCTGTTCTTTCTACGTCACGGTACAGTGAACAAGTGGTACTCACTGACCGCGAGGGACGGCGATTATAATCGATTTACACCTGCAGGGTTACCCGAACAACCCGTCACGTACGCCCGTACTCGATGTTGCCTACAACAACCATCACGGACGCTGTACGCGACTACCTTTCACCCGTTAGCCAAATGTTGAACCGGTCCAATCGTCCCGAGCAAGAGGTCTCTGCACGCGCATCTCAGTGCCGCCAGCCGATTTACACCTCGAGCTCTCAACCTACCCTCTGAACGACCAGCTATGCCTCAACACCCAGCTACCCGAGTTACATCAGTTTCCCGGTTACCATATAGCCGGTAGGTCTTCATTACTGTTCTAGCTTGTTCAACAGGCATGCACACGGCTCGGTCCTCAATCAACACAAGTGGAGCTACAGCACACAGGCCCCAAAGTCCTGCTGCCCTTAACCTCCGCTTGGTCTCAATTTCCTGCTATGTGTTTCATGTGCTATCACTACCCGAGTCGAGTGCCTCTAGCCTATGCTCGCGAGTAGTTCCAACTACTCGACTTGTACCGAATCCTACACTATCTTAGCATTGCAGTAGCTAACGGGGTTTGCAATCCTAAACCCAACCCATGGTTTTCTTGGTTATGCAGTTGGGTTTCCACATAAGACTCTAATGCAAGGAATAAGGTATTCATGTATGTGCTCAAAATAGTAAAAATTTGTAAAAAGGTTAATGCAAACCGGAGCTTGCCTTGCTGCTCTTGATCGTAGGCTAGCTGTTCCTCCGGAGTAACGACGTCTAGGACTTCGGGTTCCTCCTCGACCTTAGCGACTACATGATAGAAACAATACATGTATTAATTTAATGCATTTTTTGAATTAAGTTTGAAGTTGTGAGGTCTATAACCTTTGCTAGACAGACCTAATGACTGTGAAACTTCTATTGTGGCTTGGTTACAACCTAAACAGAGACTTGGTCAAGTTTTAGTTGCAGCAAAGCTCATTTGAGCCCTCCACAATTAATTATGTCCTTGACCTTAATTGGAACTCTTAGGGTGTTCTAAGGATTTTCATGAAACAAACTATGACTTTCTGAAAACTAGATTTTCAGAGGGTTATAATGGAGTTGGACTCACTTAATTTGGAAGTTCCTAACTAAAGATATGAGCTAAACAATTTCAGAGAAATTTCTGAAAATGTTTCTGAACATTTTCTATTTTCTCTGGAACAGTTTCACTAATCACACCATTAGGTGGATCAAATGTGCTCAAATGGATCTGAAATTTTTATGGTAGTTCAGGGATATTTTGGTGAACAGCCCAGCAAAATTTCAGGATTTTCCTCCAAAGAATTCTCCAGTTAAAATTCCTAACAGTTTAAATTTTGAGGAATTACTTCTGAAGAATTATGGGTTTTCATGAAGTGAAACTTGATTTTCTGAAAAGTGCTCAAAGAGATGAATCCAGCAAAATTTGGTTCACTCAATTCGGAGCTTCTAGCCAAAGTTATGAGGATTTGAAATTTGGGAGAATTCTGAAAATCGGGGAAAAAGTTTAAACTCTCGGGGCCCGCGGGAACACGTGTCGAGAGCGGAGGTGTCCGGCACACCAGGGATACCACACGTGTCGAGCGCGGAGGTGTCCGGCACACCAGAGTTCACAGGGTATTTGCGCGCCAGTACAACCGATCCCCGGCCACACCCGATCCCGATTTAAATTCTTCAGCCGCTGACACGTGGGCCAGCTGGCTTCATCTTCCTCCTGCCGTTCTCTCGCGCCCGCGCCGCCGACCTCGCCGGAGCAGAATTGGGGCTCGCCGGCTCGCCGCTGCCGGACCTCCCATGGTCTAAAATTCGCTGCCAGGGGGTTGTCGACGTCGAGAAACACGTCGGTGGTGTCAGGTCGGGCTGGGGGTGACCGGAAATAGCTCGGCGACGTGCCGCGGCCTCGGTTGAGATTCGGCGCCGTCGACCGTGGGTTCTAACCCGCCAACACCTCGAACAAACGGTCCTACAGCATCAGTGTTTCTCTAGGAAGCTCGACAAGGTGTCAAAAGGGTTCAGGGATGACGGCAAGTTGGTCGGCACCGTGTGACCGATCGTGCTCGCCATGACCGCCCTCGATCAAGCTCGAAATTCGTTACTCCTAGACAGTTTTACGCCACGGATGCAGAAAAAGAACTTGATCGCCGGCTAGTCCAGCGTCTATGTGCAGGATTTGATAACCTCCAAAAGATCATAGAGCGAGAATTTAAAGAAACCGTACCGGAAACTCGGTTTACGGTCGCCGGATCAAAAACTAGGAATTCTCTGTGGATTCTTCACGGTTTGCTTCCAAACTTGGAGGAGAGCAGCACGGTGGTCGCGCGCTCCTGTCGCCTCTCTTGCTGGACCGTGAAAACGCCTGTGGAACACTATCCATGGGCGCCTGACTCTCGGCTATGGTTGAGTCGCCGCTGTGGCGATCGCTCTTGGGCAAAGGAGGTTGGAACTCGGGGTTTCTGGTGTTGGGGAGGTGGAGTGCGACCTCAGGTGGCTGTCTAGCAGCTCAGGAACGAAGGAGGAGATGGCTTTCCTTGTTTTCCCGAGTGAGCAGAGAGCTGCGGCGAGAAACAATGCCGCTGCTCGGTTTTGCCCGCGAGAAGATAAAGCCGGCCGACTCCTGCTCAGTCGAGGCGGTGCCGGTTGCATGGGGGTGCTAGCAAGCCGCCCTGGGCGCCAGCGCGCAGAGGGGGAAGCAGCTGATGGCGCCGGTAGCTGCTCGGTGGCACAGCCGACAGCTGCTCGGTGGAATTTCCCACCGAGACTCTGACTTTGGTTGCAAGTTTCTCCTTCTTCCCTCTATGACATGTGGGTCCCACCCGGGGTTTTAACCTCTGAAATTTACTCCTAATCACTGTAGTAAACAGTGAGCCCCATAATACCCCTGGTGATTCAAATTATTCACCCATGAGCTATTTGAATTGAGTAGAATTCAAATCGGGTTTGGTTTGAATGAATTTCAGCACAAGTTCATTTTTGAATTCAAATAAAATTTGAATTTGTCCCACTTAGCTCATGTCAAGATCAACTCCAAATGGAGTGAAAATTTGTGTGTGGGCTCACAAAAATGTGCTGAGTAAGAATATGCCTCCCACTTTTAAATTCATGGGATAAAAACAGTTTGAATTTGAATGTGGTTTCAAACTGCCCTCTTTCTAACTATACCCAAAATGACCTCAAAAAGGTTTGGAATTTGGGTGAAACTTGGCATGGACATCCTTAGTAAAGTGTAGGAGTTTTCATATGTCCAGCCCATCTATATCACATATGGGAAATACCACTTTTGCAATATGTGAGTTTGTTTTCTAATGAGCATGTTGATAATTGTTACTTGCTCTTCATTTGTGTTCATGATCCTTCCTGAAATGAGGTGATGAACACTGCAAATGTGTGTCAAAAACTGAGGCCCTTACATTCCTCCCCCCTTAAAAGAATCTCGTCCCGAGGTTATGTGGTGAAAATGAGAGAGAGGACGGTGGAAAATTACCGGATATGCGACGTGAAAAATTCGGGGTAGCTAGTGCGAAGGAATTCTTCGCTCTCCCATGTCGCTTCGTCCATGGAGTGATTACTCCATAGAACCTTGTAGAACCACAATGTACGGTTGCGTGTGGTTCGGGCCTTTTCATCAATAATCTGCACCGGTTCCTCCCGATAGGTGAGATCCGGTTGCAGTTCTTCAATGTCTTCCAGCTGAACGGTAGTTGATAGCTTGAGACACTTCCCCAGTTGGGAAATGTGAAGGACGTTGTGCACACCGGAAAGTGCTTCTGGTAATTTCAGCCGGTATGCCACTGACCCACATCTTTCGGTAATCTGGAATGGACCGATGAATCGGGGTGCCAACTTTCCCCTCACCCCAAATCTGTTTACGCCCTTCATTGGAGACACCCGTAGGTATACGTGATCTCCAACCTCGAATTGTAATGGGCGCCTTCTCCGGTCCGCATACTGTTTTTGACGGGACTGGGCGGCTTTTAGATTCGCTTGAATTAGTCGAACCTTTTCTTCCGCGTTGTTGACAAGGTCAATCCCGAAGGTAACCCTTTCGCCAGATTCACACCAATTCAGTGGTGTGCGGCATTTCCGTCCGTATAGCGCCTCGTAAGGTGCCATCTTGATGCTGGCTTGGTACCCATTATTGTACGAGAACTCGGCTAACGGCAAGTGATCATCCCAATTCTTGCCGTGGTTGATAGCGCAAGCTCGTAGCATGTCTTCTAAAATCTGTTTTACCCGCTCCGTCTGCCCATCTGTCTGCGGGTGGTATGCTGAACTACGGATCAGCTTCGTCCCCAAGGCAGCGTGCAGCTGCTCCCAAAAACGGGACACAAATAAAGTGCCCCGATCCGATTTGATGGTACGGGGTACGCCGTATAAGCATAGGATCCGTGAGATGTACAGTTCAGCGTACTTCTTGGCGTTGTAATTTGTGTTGACCGGGATGAAATGGGCAACTTTGGTGAGCCGATCGACGATCACCCACACAGAATCATGTTTCTGCAAGGTGGTGGGTAAACCGACGATAAAGTCCATGCTCACGTCCTCCCACTTCCAGGCAGGAATGCCCAGTGGTTGCAGCAGTCCCGGTTTCCGCATATGATCTGCCTTCACCCTTCGACATGTATCACACTCTGACACGTATTTTGCAACTTCGCGCTTCATGTGTGTCCACCAAAACTTCCTTCGGAGTTCTTGATACATCTTGTTGCTGCCGGGGTGAATAGAGAACTTTGATAAGTGAGCCTTATCAAAGATTTTCTTCCGTAATTCCGGTTTACGGGGTACGACGATCCGGTCCTTGAACCACAGAACACCGTCTCCGTCCTTCCGGAAACATTTCAACTCCCCACTGTCTACACGTCTCCGCAAATGTGACATGCCCTTATCATTCTTCTGGGCTGACGCTATCTCTTCACGGATGGTGGGGATCAAAGCTAGGTTGTAGAGAGCTCCGTGTGGAATCACATGTAGTGGTGGTTCGCTCTCTTCCAACGGTGGGATGGTCAGATTATTGACGTGTGACTTGCGGCTCAGCGCATCTGCCACTATGTTTGCCTTGCCCGGATGATAATGGATCTCTATTTCGTAATCCTTTATCAGTTCTAACCATCTTCGTTGCCTCATGTTCAGCTCCTTCTGAGTGAATATGTACTTGAGGCTTTTGTGGTCGGTATATAAATGTACGAGGTTACCGAGTAGGTAGTGCCTCCACATTTTTAGTGCAAGTACCACGGCAGCGAGCTCCAAGTCGTGAGTTGGATAATTCTGCTCATGGTTCCTAAGCTGCGTGACCCATACGCGACCACCCTTCGGTCTTGCATCAGCACACATCCGAGCCCAATGCCGGATGCATCGCAGTACACATCGAACGGTTTTGTTGTGTCTGGCTGCGCCAAAACCGGTGCTGATGTCAGGTGCTTGACTAAAGCCTTGAATGCTGCTTCACATGCTGGATTCCAAACATATTTGGTAGCCTTCTTCAGCAGCTCTGTCATTGGCTTGGCAATCTTCGAGAAGTTTGGGATGAACCTCCGATAATATCCCGCGAGTCCGAGGAAACTCCGTACCTCGTGAACAGTTCTCAGGGATTTCCAATTCAGCACTTGAGTGATCTTGCTCGGGTCCACAGCGATACCCTCCGCTGAGATGATATGCCCGAGGAAAGGCACTTGCGATATCCAAAACTCGCATTTGCTGAATTTTGCGTATAACTTGTGATCCCGCAGCCGTTGCAAGACTATACGCAGATGTTTCTTGTGATCTTCCTCCGACTTGGAATACACCAGAATGTCGTCGATGAAGACCACGACAAACTTGTCCAGCTCCGGCATGAATACCGAGTTCATCAAGTACATGAAGTGAGCTGGAGCATTGGTGAGGCCGAAGGACATGACCAGGTACTCATAAAGTCCGTACCTCGTCGAGAAAGCCGTCTTTGGAATGTCCTCAGCCCTTATCTTAATCTGATGGTACCCGGATCTTAAATCCATCTTGGAAAAGATTGCTTCGACCAACTGATCAAACAACATGTCGATCCTGGAAACGGGTACTTGTTCTTGATGGTTACGGCATTTAATGGACGATAGTCCATGCAAAGCCGCAACGTCTCATCCTTCTTCTTGACAAATAATGCCGAACAACCCCATGGCGAGGAGCTCGGCCTAATAAAACCCTTCTCCAGAAGGTCCGTGAGCTGAGTCTTCAGTTCAGCCAACTCCTTGGGCGCCATCTTGTACGGCCTTCGGGATACTGGCGTGGTTCCCGGTGCAAGTTCAATCTTGAACTCCACCTCTCTATCAGGAGGCATCCCCGGCAAATCGTCCGGGAATACATCAGGGAACTCTCGGACCACCGGAATATCGTCCAATCTGATGGTTGTGGCTTGATAGACACTTGGAAGTTTTATTTCCGGACTGTCCAGAAATAATGAGTGAGACTCGTGCACCTCTGAGTTTAAGTGCACGACTCGAAGGACGGTGTCTAAAACAGCGCCGTGGCGGGTTAACCACGACATCCCTAGGATGACATCGACCTTCTGTCCCTCTAAGATAATGAGAGACGTGGGGTACACTCTACCCGGTAAGCATAATGGTGCTTTGGAGACCATTACGCTTGCTGAAATCTTCCCACCCGGTGAACAAATTAAATATGGACTATCGGTGGGTAGTATTGGCAAACTGTGTTTAGCAATGAAAACTTGGCTATCCATCACTGCGTTTCCCGCCCTCATCTGGAGGCTGAGATTTGCCTCCGCGGGGTTGTACCTTGGGCAACTAGGGTCCGTTGCCTCCAGGTACCTCTCTTCCCACACATGCTGAGCTCGTCCCTCCACCGGAACGAGTGCGTATGGAGTGCTCTCCATAGCCCACACGTGTAGTTGGCAGAAACGTGACATAGTGTCACGGGCTGCCACTTGCCATATTCCTTCCGGTTGTCTTCCTCTCACCGTAACGGTGAATGGCACCCAACGGGATGGTGTCGGTCCTGCAGGAACCTCGACATGGATCATCCACGTCTTGTTCCCCTCTTTGCCTTCTTCCTTGGCGAAGCATTGCGGCATCTGGTTGTACCCGAAATATTGGAGCATTTGCCACAATGCTTCCGGGTAGCCGCTACGGTCAGAACAGTGGGAAACCACCCACCCGTTCTCCAACTGTTTATCTGCTGTCATCTGTAAAAATATATTTGAGAAATGTCAAATATTTATTTAAACAGTAAACCGCTGAGTTATAACATAAAACATGTCATTGAACCCATAAAATTTGGAAACATAGTTCAAATTTTAAACAAATTTGACTGCTGATCTGCTGTTCCCATGACAGCCCTGACCAGTTTCCATTTCAACCTGATTTAGGCCATGTTAAAGCAAAACTAATTCTGGAGCTCAACATCAAAGTTAAATCTAACTTCAATATCTTTCCAGAAAGTATTTGCTTGGCCTAAGATCTGTCCTGGTTCAAAAGTTAGGAGATATCAAAGTTAACAGAATTTCTGGAAACAATTGGACAGCACCTCCCTGCTTTAGGTACTGATTTGATCCAAGAATCCCAGTTAATTCTGTTCCTAATCTGACAAAACTTTCTGTTACAAAGTTATAACCCATCTCATAATCTTTCCATAACTACCTCATTTTCTATTTTTGGATTTTTATGCAGGAAGTTATGCTTAATTTACAGAGAGTCTACAGCGAGTCTTTACTCTGTCCTGTTTTCTGGACAGTTTCAACTCTACTGCATTTTTTGAGTGGTTAAGGGATGAAACACCTCTGGACCTCAACAGAAAAGTTGTAAAGCTCTTCCAAAGCTTTCTAGAAATGTATCATACGACCCCAACCTCTAAAGAATTCAGCCTCTAACCTCTGATTAACTTCAGCCTTGATTCATCTGAAAACAGAGTGCTCTGTCCTTAACAACCTATAAGTTGAAAACTTGTTAACTTTGAATATCCTGTTCAAGGGAAGGAGTTACATCAAGTTTTACTACATTGAATCAAAACCTCCAAGTTTTTAAATGAAGTTGTTCATTTAATGGGGTGTGACGTCGATGCGTCACCAGATAATGTCGGTACTACGTCCTCACAAAGAAAAACCTATACCGGACTTAGCCGGCTTCGTTATTTCAGTGGCACTAAACGTCACTCGCACACGGATGCTACATGTATACCGTTTCATGGTCAGGCTACTTGCAGAAAATCAAACAAACATCAGACTCGGCTGCACACCGAGCCTGGAATCCATACAGTTCGTACACCCGGCCGTCATCACTCGCCCGGATGTTCACAAGCCAACCACGCCTTGAGTTACGTGTTCACGTTTCAGACCACGTGACGGGGTCTCCCATGTTGCACAACGCACGCCAGGGACAGACGTTGCTCGAATACCCCAAACGACATGAAGAGTCGTAGAGGATATCAAAGCGAGTCGGGTTACCTGCCACCCGTGGGGCTCCACCCTTCAGCTTGTGCGCACTGGTGGACAGCGCTTACGTGCACCCCCCAAGACAAGAACGTCCCGAGATGCACGATTTTCCGACATAACAAATATGTTAATATGCCACTTTCTATATACTAATAACATCCTTATACGGGCTACTAACTCGTTCCTCGCTGGATTTTTGAAAAAGAAGATCTTGGTACTGTGTTAAACCTCAAGCGAGCTCTGATACCAACGCTGACACGACCCCATTGGTCCTGTCGAGCCAGGATCACGATGAGGGGTGCTGCGTTGCACAGCACCGTATAACACACGTCAAAGGTACAAAGCGGAAGCGAAAATTTTATTACATAAACAAGTTATGAACATGTTTACATCAAATAAGTTCAGTCTCCACTCGCGGGCGTAGACTAAGCATCAAGTGCACGTTCAGCCCTCGAACGTGTCCTTGCTAGCACACACGCACACTAACTCTGCGGCGTGCACGACTCCCACTCGACGGAGTTCCCCTCCTGGGGTTCCGTCTCCTCTTCGGGAGTCCCTTCCCCATAGAATCCTGCAAAAGCTTCAAACACAAGCAGTGAGCACGAAGGCTCAGCGAGTCTGACCCGTCTCACTTAAACAAGGAACTCCTACATGAGGGTGATGAGTTGCATGAGGTAAAAATCAGTTGCAAGGACTCGCCTAATTAGTAGAACCTTACTTTCAAGTTTTAGCAGCAGGTTGTGGAGAACTTTACGCTAAGGTACATGAGAGAGCCGCAATCAAACAAGAAACGCATTTCTCTCATGTACTTTGCCCAAAGTTGAAAAGAACTTTAGTTAGCTCTAAGCTACAGCATATCATTAACAATCAATGTCCAGCTTTCAATCAGCAACATTTTAACATGTAACTAGCCTGTTCTTTCTACGTCACGGTACAGTGAACAAGTGGTACTCACTGACCGCGAGAGACGGCGATTATAATCGATTTACACCTGCAGGGTTACCCGAACAACCCGTCATGTACGTCCGTACTCGATGTTGCCTACAACAACCATCACGGACGCCGTACGCGACTACCTTTCACCCGTTAGCCAAATGTTGAACTGGTCCAATCGTCCCGAGCAAGAGGTCTCTGCACGCGCATCTCAGTGCCGCCAGCCGATTTACACCTCGAGCTCTCAACCTACACGCTGAACGACCAGCTACGCCTCAACACCCAGCTACCCGAGTTACATCAGTTTCCCGGTTCCCATATAGCCGGTAGGTCTTTGGTACTGTTCTAGCTTGTTCAACAGGCCCGCACACGGCTCGGTCCTCAATCGACACAAGTGGAGCTACAGCACACAGGCCCCAAAGTCCTGCTGCCCTTAACCTCCGCTTGGTCTCATTTTCTTGCCATGTGTTTCATGTGCTATCACTACCCGAGTCGAGTGCCTCTAGCCTATGCTCGCGAGTAGTTCCAACTACTCGACTTGTACCGAATCCTACACTATCTTAGCATTGCAGTAGCTAACGGGGTTTGCAATCCTAAACCCAACCCATGGTTTTCTTGGTTATGCAGTTGGGTTTCCACACAAGACTCTAATGCAAGGAATAAGGTATTCATGTATGTGCTCAAAACAGTAAAAATTTGTAAAAAGGTTAATGCAAACCGGAGCTTGCCTTGCTGCTCTTGGTCGTAGGCTAGCTGTTCCTCTGGAGTAATGAAGTCTAGGACTTCGGGTTCCTCCTCGACCTTAGCGACTACATGATAGAAACAATACATGTATTAATTTAATGCATTTGTATTAAGTTTGAAGTTGTGAGGTCTATAACCTTTGCTAGACAGACCTAATAACTGTGAAACTTCTATTGTGGCTTGGTTACAACCTAAACAGAGACTTGGTCAAGTTTTAGTTGCAGCAAAGCTAATTTGAGCCCTCCACAATTAATTATGTCCTTGACCTTAATTGGAACTCTTAGGGTGTTCTAAGGATTTTCATGAAACAAGCTATGACTTTCTGAAAACTAGATTTTCAGAGGGTTCTAATGTAGTTGGTCTCACTTAATTTGGAAGTTCCTAACTAAAGATATGAGCTAAACAATTTGAGAGAAATTTCTGAAAATGTTTCTGAACATTTTCTATTTTCTCTGGAACAGTTTCACTAATCACACCATTAGGTGGATCAAATGAGCTCAATGGATCTGAAATTTTTATGGTAGTTCAGGGATATTTTGGTGAACATCCCAGAAAAATTTCACGATTTTCCTCCAACGAATTCTCCAGTTAAAATTCCTAACAGTTTAAAATTTGAGGAATTACTCCTGGAGAATTAAGGGTTTTCTTGAAGTGAAACTTGATTTGCTGAAAAGTGGTCAAAGAGCTGAAGCCAGCAAAATTTGGTTCACTCAATTTGGAGCTTTCTAGCCAAAGTTATGAGGATTTGAAATTTGGGAGAATTCTGAAAATCAGGGAAAAAGTTTAAACTCTCGGGGCCCGCGGGAACACGTGTCGAGCGCGGAGGTGTCCGGCACACCGGGGATACCACACGTGTCGAGCGCGGAGGTGTCCGGCACACCGGAGTTCACAGGGTATTTGCGCGCCAGTACAGCCGATCCCCGGCCACACCCGATCCCGATTTAAATTCTTCAGCCGCTGACACGTGGGCCAGCCGGCTTCGTCTTCCTCCCGCTGTTCTCTCGCACCCGCGCCGCCGACCTCGCCGGAGCAGACTCGGGGCTCGCCGGCTCGCCGCTGCCGGATCTCCCATGGTCTAAAACTCACCGCCAGGGGGTTGTCGACGTCGAGGAACACGTGGGTGGTGTCAGGTCGGGCTGGGGGTGACCGGAAATAGCTCTGCGACGTGCCGCGGCCTCGGTTGAGATTCGGCGCCATCGACCGTGGGTTCTAACCTGCCAACACCTCGAACAAATGGTCCTACAGCATCAGTGTTTCTCTAGGAAGCTCGACAAGGTGTCAAAAGGGTTCAGGGATGACGGCAAGTTGGTCGGCACCGTGTGACCGATCGTGCTCGCCATGACCGCCCTCGATCGAGCTCGAAATTTGTTACTCCTAGACAGTTTTACGCCACGGATGCAGAAAGGAACTTGATCGCCGGCTAGTCCAGCGTCTATGTGCAGGATTTGATGACCTCCGAAAGATCATAGAGCGAGAATTTAAAAAAACCGTACCGGAAACTCGGTTTACGGTCGCCGGAGCAAAAACTAGGAATTCTCTGTGGATTCTTCACGGTTTGCTTCCAAACTTGGAGGAGAGCAGCACGGTGGTCGCGCGCTCCTGTCGCCTCTCTTGCTGGACCATGAAAACGCCTGTGGAACGCTATCCACGGGCGCCTGACTCTCGGCTATGGTTGAGTCGCCGCTGTGGCGATCTCTCTTGGGCAAAGGAGGTTGGAACTCGGGGTTTCTGGTGTTGGGGAGGTGGAGTGCGACCTCAGGTGGCTGTCTAGCAGCTCAGGAACGAAGGAGGAGATGGCTTTCCTGATTTTCCTGAGTGAGCAGAGAGCTGCGGCGAGAAACAATGCCGCTGCTCGGTTTTGCCCACGAGAAGATAAAGCCGGCCGACTCCTGCTCAGTGGAGGCGGTGCCGGTCGCATGGGGGCGCGAGCAAGCCGCCCTGGGCGCCAGCGCGCGGAGGGGGAAGCAGCTGGTGGCGCCCGTAGCTGCTCGGTGGCACAGCCGACAGTTGCTCGGTGGAATTTCCCACCGAGACTCTGACTTTGGTTGCAAGTTTCTCCTTCTTCCCTCTATGACATGTGGGTCCCACCCGGGGTTTTAACCTCTGAAATTTACTCCTAATCACTGTAGTAAACAGTGAGCCCCATAATACCCCTGGTGATTCAAATTATTCACCCATGAGCCATTTGAATTGAGTAGAATTCAAATCGGGTTTGGTTTGAATGAATTTCAGCACAAGTTCATTTTTGAATTCAAATAAAATTTGAATTTGTCCCACTTAGCTCATGTCAAGATCAACTCCAAATGGAGTGAAAATTGGTGTGTGGGCTCACAAAAATGTGCTGAGTAAGAATATGCCTCCCACTTTTAAATTCATGGGATAAAAACAGTTTGAATTTGAATGTGGTTTCAAACTGCCCTCTTTCTAAATATACCCAAAATGACCTCAAAAAGGTTTGGAATTTGGGTGAAACTTGGCATGGACATCCTTAGTAAAGTGTAGGAGTTTTCATATGTCCAGCCCATCTATATCTCATATGGGAAATACCACTTTTGCAATATGTGAGTTTGTTTTCTAATGAGCATGTTGATAATTGTTACTTGCTCTTCATTTGTGTTCATGATCCTTCCTCAAATGAGGTGTTTGGTGTGGTGATGAACACTGCAAATGTGTGTCAAAAACTGAGGCCCTTACATTCCTCCCCCCTTAAAAGAATCTCGTCCCGAGATTATGAGGTGAAAATGAGAGAGAGGACGGTGGAAAATTACCGGATATGCGACGTGAAAAATTCGGGGTAGTTAGTGCGAAGGAATTCTTCGCTCTCCCATGTCGCTTCGTCCATGGAGTGATTACTCCATGGAACCTTGTAGAACCACAATGTACGGTTGCGTGTGGTTCGGGCCTTTTCATCAATAATCTGCACCGGTTCCTCCCGATAGGTGAGATCCGGTTGCAGTTCTTCAATGTCTTCCAGCTGAACGGTAGTTGATAGCTTGAGACACTTCCTCAGCTGGGAAATGTGAAGGACGTTGTGCACACCGGAAAGTGCTTCTGGTAATTTCAGCCGGTATGCCACTGACCCACATCTTTCGGTAATCTGGAATGGACCAATGAATCGGGGTGCCAACTTTCCCCTCACCCCAAATCTGTTTACGCCCTTCATTGGAGACACCCGTAGGTATACATGATCTCCAACCTCGAATTGTAATGGGCGCCTTCTCCGGTCCGCATACTGTTTTTGACGGGACTGGGCGGCTTTTAGATTCGCTTGAATTAGTCAAACCTTTTCTTCCGCGTTGTTGACAAGGTCAATCCCGAAGGTAACCCTTTCGCCAGATTCACACCAATTCAGTGGTGTGCGGCATTTCCGTCCGTATAGCGCCTCGTAAGGTGCCATCTTGATGCTGGCTTGGTACCCATTATTGTACGAGAACTCGGCTAACGGCAAGTGATCATCCCAATTCTTGCCGTGGTTGATAGCGCAAGCTCGTAGCATGTCTTCTAAAATCTGTTTTACCCGCTCCGTCTGCCCATCTGTCTGCGGGTGGTATGCTGAACTACGGATCAGCTTCGTCCCCAAGGCAGCGTGCAGCTGCTCCCAAAAACGGTACACAAATAAAGTGCCCCGATCCGATATGATGGTATGGGGTACGCCGTATAAGCATAGGATCCGTGAGATGTACAGTTCAGCGTACTTCTTGGCGTTGTAATTTGTGTTGACCGGGATGAAATGGGCAACTTTGGTGAGCCGATCGACGATCACCCACACAGAATCATGTTTCTGCAAGGTGGTGGGTAAACCGACGATAAAGTCCATGCTCACGTCCTCCCACTTCCAGGCAGGAATGCCCAGTGGTTGCAGCAGTCCCGGTTTCCGCATATGATCTGCCTTCACCCTTCGACATGTATCACACTCTGACACGTATTTTGCAACTTCGCGCTTCATGTGTGTCCACCAAAACTTCCTTCGGAGTTCTTGATACATCTTGTTGCTGCCGGGGTGAATAGAGAACTTTGATAAGTGAGCCTTATCAAAGATTTTCTTCCGTAATTCCGGTTTACGGGGTACGACGATCCGGTCCTTGAACCACAGAACGCCGTCTCCGTCCTTCCGGAAACATTTCAACTCCCCACTGTCTACACGTCTCCGCAAATGTGACATGCCCTTATCATTCTTCTGGGCTGCCGCTATCCCTAACTCGCCGAGCAAAACATCGCCAAAGCGCAACAAGGGAGATCATCAGAGGAGAACCAAGCGGTCTGAGGAGGACCCCGAAGACAAGAAGAGCGTGAGGTAGGACTTCAATACCACCTTACGATATCATTGTGTTCATCTCTTTGCATCTGTTCTTCAATTCCTTTCGAACAGAACCCTTCTCGTGGGCAGATCACTCGATGATCAGTTTGATCTAAAGACAAGATCATCGCCACGTCCACCTTTGATCCGAACACCTCTGCCCATGCAAGCCATGCAAGAACACGTACAGATCAATCTAATGAAACTAATCATAGGATAGCATGCATGTGCATCATCGTATCTAGTTTAGGGTTTGTGCATGATATTGATTGATGTGAATCTTGTATGCACGTGAATCCTACATAGCAGGACAAGCTCAGGAAGCTGTCTACGACGAACTGCAGCAACAGGTTTTGAGAATCAAGAACAACCGGAACCGCAAGAACAAGGAAAGTGCTCCTTGACCATGTTGATCCTATGTTTTGAGTAAAACTATTTTGTTTTGCGAAAAGGTGTGTGTGCTGAGTCAAACATGATGGGAAACCTTTTTATAGGAGTTTACTAGTTTTGGTTAAACCACCCTTGTCGCCAGAGAAGTTTATGAGTCGGGTATGGTTTTTGTTTTTATGCTTCGCTGAGTCCATGGGATGGGGAAGCGAGATAGATGTGTCGAGCTAACTGCACTCGTACTGATAATAAGTAACTGATGAGGTTAATGAACATGGATCGGAGGGAGATCTAGGCAAGCTTGGGTTTGTGAATGAGGTAGCATGAGATGGTGGTTTTACTTGCCGTAGATCTAAGGACCGGTTCATGCATGCACATGCCAGGATAACAGTGCCACCACAAGGCCAAGTATGGGTGCGGCTTAGCTGAGTAATTAGGTAAGTTGCTAGAGTGTTATGGACTGTGGAAGGCGCGGGGAATGGGAGTCGAGTGAGGACTGCCCTGGGAACTGCATGGCACAAGAGGGGGCCCGTGGGTGGGAGAATTGGAGATTCTAGCCTGCCGGTGAAACCTTAGTGAGTCCATACATCTAGTAACCCCTTTGTAAAAGCTATTTTGTGATCTCTTGACCATACACCGACGGTTGTGTACTGGTATAATGGAGGTTCTGCAGTCGCCGACGGGTGACGAAATCACAAACTTGTGGGTAAAGAGGTGCAAACTCTGCAGAGTTAATAAAACTATCATGATAGCCGAGCTTACGGTCACGAGCGCCTGGCTAAACTGCCATGATTAGTTGGGATGATTAGTTGGGATGGTTTTCGTGATGGTTATTGGGAAGGTTCTTGGTTATGGTTATTGGTAGGAACTGTTGGGTCTGGATGATGAGATGTTTGCATGACTGTTGGGTCATGACATGAGATTGGTCTCGGTGTGAGACGAGGTTGATTCGTCAGATGAGATGGTAGCGAACACGAGGAGGTATTCGTGAGTATGAATAAAGGATTGATTAATGTTCGGATGGAACACGGGAAGTGATGGAGGTATGTTGGTAATTTAATACATGCTGGGATTGCATTCATCTAAAGTTAAGTTGCTGTTTTATCATGATTTTATAAATCTGCTTTTCTGCATATAAGTCTTTTATGCCTACCTTGTTTATGAGCTGCATATCATGTGTTTTCCCGCACTTGCTGAGTACATCATTGTACTCAACCTTGCATTATTACTTCATCCTCAGCAGCAGGAGAAGCCTACTATGAAGATCAAGTGGAGCATTATGGCGTGTGATCTATTCTCAACCTTGCCTGTGGAGGGAGTAGAGATGGAGTCACTTCTGCTTAGTTTCGCTTCCGCAGTAGTTTTGCTTCCGCAATAAAGTAGAGATTTCCGCTGTATAGAAATAAGACTTCCGCTGTGAGCATGAGTCCAAGACTCATGAGATGTTGTAATAAACTATGTTATTCTTGGTTATATATATCTGAATTCAGTTTGTGGAACGTATGTGTATGTGTGATGAACATCCTGGGCACACATATGCATTAGTTCTCGGTTCCGTGGTTTTTCCCACAGAATTGAGGGCGTCACAGGACGGAACCCAAAGGTTATGCGTAGACTACCGTGCGTTGAATGAAGTAACCATCAAGAACAAGTACCCATTACCCCGCATTGAAGACTTATTTGATCAGCTGAGGGGAGCTTGTGTGTTCTCAAAAATTGACCTCAGGTCGGGATACCACCAACTGAAGATAAGGCAAACTGACATTCCAAAGACAGCTTTCATATCTCGGTATGAATACACCGTCGTGCCGTTCGGGCTAACTAATGCCCCAACATATTTCATGTATCTCAAGAACAAGATATTCATGGAATATCTGGACAAATTTGTGGTGGTTTTCATTGATGACATTCTCGTCTTCTCCAAAGATGAAGAAGAACATGAGGGACACCTAAGATTGGTGTTGCAAAAGTTGAGAGAACACCAACTATATGCCAAGCTGAGCAAGTGTGAATTTTGGCTGAAGAGAGTTCCCTTCTTAGGACATATAATCTCGGAGGGAGGAATCTCGGTAGATCCCGCCAAAATCGAGGATGTCCAGAAGTGGAAGACCCCTGAAAATGTCGGGGAAGTTCGAAGCTTCTTAGGATTGGCTGGGTATTATCGACGGTTTATTGAGGGTTTCTCCAAGATCTCGAGACCCCTCACCAAATTGTTAGAGAAGGGAATCACATTCACATGGACACCGGAGTGTGAGACGAGTTTTCAAGAATTGAAGAAAAGATTGACAACAGCCCCAGTGCTAGTTATGCTGGATATGCAGAAGAATTTTTCGGTGTACTGCGATGCATCTGGACACGGGTTGGGATGTGTTCTCATGCAAGAAGCTCCGAAAACACGAGAAGAAGTATCCTACACATGTCCTAGAGCTAGCCGCAGTATTACACGCATTGAAGATTTGGCGACATTACTTGATGGGAAAGAGGACAAAGATATATACGGATCATAAGAGCTTAAAGTATATTTTCACACAGCCATATCTCAACCTCAGACAAAGGAGATGGTTAGAGCTAATCAATGACTTTGATGTGGGCATCAACTATCATCCTGGGAAAGCAAACATCATGGCTGATGCTTTAAGCCGGAAGGTGCAGGTCAACATGTTGAGTTCAAAGGACATGCCTACAGAATTGAAGGAAGAGATTGCAAAACTCAATCTATGTCTGGTGAATAGCGGTGAGGCCATCGCCATGGAAGTGTACTCCACATTAGAGCAAGACATACGCAACGGTTAGAAGAATGACGCGAAGATACAAGAAATTAGAGAACTCATCAAAGAAAATAAAGCCCCTGGATTCAGAGAGGATGAACAAGGTATGGTGTGGCATGGGAAAAGGATCTGTGTGCCTGAGGTGAAGGAGATCCGTGAATTGATTTTGAAGGAGGCTCATGATTCTGACTATTCCATTCATCCTGGGAGTACAAAGATGTATCATGACCTCAAGAGCAGATATTGGTGTTATGGCATGAAGCGAGATGTCGCGGAACATGTTGCCCTATGTGACACATGTCAGTTGGTGCAAGCATAACATCAACGACCCGCGGGACTGTTGCAACCACTCAAAGTGCCTGAATGGAAATGGGAAGAAATCGGTATGGATTTCATAGTGGGACTACCTAGGACCCAGTCGGGATATGATTCGATATGGGTCATCATTGACAGGCTAACCAAGGTAGCTCATTTCATCCCCGTGAAAGAAAGCTACAGTGGATCCAAATTGGCAGAATTGTACATGTCAAGAATCGTATGTTTTCATGGAGTACCAAAGAAGATAGTGTCAGATCGAGGGACACAGTTCACCTCAAGGTTCTGGCAGAAGTTACATGAAACCATGGGAACTCATCTGAATTTTAGTTCTGTCTATCACCCCCAGACTGACGGGCAGAACGAAAGGACCAATCAGATCCTTGAGGATATGCTGAGAGCTTGTGCACTCAAGAACAATAGGAGTTGGGATAAGAACTTACTGTATGCAGAATTCTCCTACAACAACAGCTATCAGGCTAGTATGAAGATGTCTCCATTTGAGGCGTTGTATGGGAGGAAGTGCAGGACTCCACTATTTTGGAACCAAACAGGGGAAAGTAAAGTGTTTGGGCCTGAGGTACTACAAGAAGCCGGTGCAAAAGTGAGGGAAATTCGAAACAATTTGAGAATAGCATAGACCCGACAAAAGAGTTATGCCGATGTATGGAGAAGAGAGCTTATTTTCAACGTGGGGGACTACGTCTATCTCAAGGTGTCCCCTATCCGAGGACTTCGTCGGTTCAAAATGAAAGGGAAATTATCACCGCGATACATTGGACCCTTTTAGATTCTGGAGAGGAAAGGCGAAGTGGCATATCAACTAGAACTACCGACTCGCCTATCAGATATGCACGATGTATTCCATGTGTCACAGCTCAAGAAATGTTTAAGAACGTCCGAAGAAATGTTACCCATGAATGAGGTGGACGTACGAGAGGATCATTCTTATGCCGAGCAACCTGTCAAGATTTTGGAGACAATGGAACACCTCACAAGAAATAAAAGAATCCGAATGTGCAAGGTGCAGTGGAAGCATCACTCGGAAGCAGAAGCCACATGGGAGCGAGAAGTCGAGCTTAAGACACAGTTTCCGGATTTGTTTTCCTAGAGTTACCAATCTCAAGGACGAGATTTCTTTTAAGGGGGGTAGAGCTATAACACCCCAAAACCTGCTAAAGAGGGGAATTTAAAATTTTTTGGACGTGTTGCATGTGGTGTAGAAATTCAAATTCAGACTGGAATTTAGATTTGAATCAAACCAGAAAAAGGAAAAGGAAAAAGAAAAAGAAAAATGAAAAAACCGGCCAGTTGGCCGAAACCCAGCCAGCCAGCCCAAAACCCGCGCGCGCCCCCTCCCTCTCTCCCTCTCTCCCTCTCTCTGACGTGCGGGACCCGCATGTCATCCCTTTCCCTGCGCACCCACAACCGCTTCGACTCTTTCTCGCGCCCGATCACAACCGCCCTCCCGAACCCCGCGCTCCCAGCCCTGATTCTCGGTCCCGGGCACCCCAGCGTGATCTCAACAGACCCCGCCGCCCTCCCTCGCCATTTAAACACCAAAAATCCGCCCCTTCCTCCCCGATGAGCCACACCCGACGCGAGGTGAGAACCGCCGCCGCTGCTGCCCTTTTTCCAGCTCCCTCTTCCATTTTTCACCACGCTAACGTGCTTGCAGTGCTTGACCGCTCCCAGAGAAGCTCATCGCCGAAGAAAATCCAAGGAGGAACGACCCCATTGCTCCCCCACCGAAGCTCACCTTCGGTCGCCGCTCCTCGCCGCCGTTAAGCCCTCCCGACCCCCTTCGGATCCAAGAAAAATGCACTGGTGAGCTCTCCTTCCTCCCCTCCGCCGTTTGCTACCAAAAAGGACGGATGTTAGCGTCTATAGATGAAGATCCGAAGCTGCGCCGGCGAGATCACCGCCCCCGCCGCCGCGCGCCGCCGCGCGCGCGGGCTGGCTCCTGCCAGGGCGACGTGGCCTCTTGTAGGCCGTCTATTTTAAATCGCACGGCAGAAATTAAATCGGCGCATACCCATTCGGCGATCTAATCTGAGCCGTCTGTTTTAAATCCAACGGCCCACGTCAGCCCCGCATTATAAAGGCCGGGAATCTTACGCGCTACCCCCTGGGGATCTCGGAAAACACGAGCTAGGCCCGGAAACTTCTGATCTAGCCCCTGGACCTTCAGAAATTCATGTAAATTCATTTAAAAATCAGTTTTAGCCTCTGGACTTAATAAAAAATTAGGAAAACCTCTCTGTTATGTGTAATTAGGACCCTGAAAATTTAGGAAATAGTAAATTAAACCCTGCAGCAGGGTGGATTTGCCTTTTTGACCCTATAAGATATTAAATTCAGAAATTTGAACATATGAGTAGAATTTAAATTAAAAAGGTAATAAAAACACATGTGCAAAATACAAATTTAAACTCTCCTAGCACTTAGAAAACCTTTAGAGGGAGATAAAAATAGATTTTAGGCTGAAATGAAATCTTCCTAGGTGTTGCTCATTTTTTATCTCTAGAGACACATTTTAGGATAGGAAATAATTCTAAAAACTGATAAAATAAATTAAAATTGTTTCACATCAGAGAGGAAGTTCAAAAATATTTTTATTGAACATTTTAGATCAGAACCTATTCTGTTTAGATGATATGTCTTGCTATCTTGATATTAAAATTTACTTTTAGGCATAGAAAATAAATCTGAAAATATAGGAAAATAAGTATGCAAAAATTTGAAAATGTTAAATGAGGTCTTTGTTTTCAAAAACTTCAAAATTAAAATTTTGTAGAAGATCTAAAAACCTATTTGGAGTAGGAAACTTTCTTTCATGCAAATTCTGTGGCTAAGGAATGTATTAATTAAATATAGAGAATTTGTTCAAATGGGAAATTAATATATAGTGTGCAACTAGAAATCTGAATACAAAAGTTAGATAATATATATATATATATATATATGTTTAAAAGTGTATGTAGGCCTAAAATCAACACATCTAGGGTAACCACAACACCTAAACATGTGAATGACTTGAATATGTATGTATGTGTGGTTTGCATGAGTGAAAGTGTGGACTATGGCTTATGGATTGTTGTTTTCTTTTTCTATGTGTATTGGCATGAGTAGAACCAGCCCCAGAGCAGGTTCTCACATTTCAAGACCAAGACTTTCCACTCCCAGAGCAGTAGGAAGAAGGCAAGTGTCTTTGACCACTTTGATCCTATACTAGGATATGTAGTTAGAATTTAATTTACATTGTCAATTTCGAATATGATACCCAAGCTAGGAAGTTTCCCTAGATTTTCATTATCTTATATCCTTGTAGCCTGGGTTGGGATTTATTTTATTATGTCATTCATTCATATTACTTATGCTTAGCCATGCTTAGAATGGGATAAGTGGGATATGAGATCATCAACTTATTTACCTTACTCTTGAATGAGATATTATGAGTTATGTAGAGGTAGGGATCGAGGCAAGTTGGATGATTTGGTTGGTGCTGTGTGCACGAGACTCGGGTTTATGTTTAGTGCTTGCCTGGATCCTAAGGAGCGCTTCATGGAGCATGTAACCTGGCTTTACCGTGCCAACCACATGCTGAGATGGGGCAGCTTGGCCAATTAATTAGGTGTATCCCCGGCGTAGTATGGGTGTTTTGGAGGGTGCGGGGAATAGGTGTCAGCTGGACTACCATATGAACTGCAAGGCTCAAGAGGGGGCCACTGCAGCGGGGTTGGAGCCTCTTGTATGCTGTTAGGGGGTGAAACCTCAGTGGGCCCATGCTCGTCGGGAATCCCTTTGTAAAGGCCTTGTAGTGATCTCCTGGCTACACACCTGTGAAGTGTGAACGTGGTTCGCGGCCACTGGCATAATGGAGGTTCTTTTAGTCCACCCGGCAATGGGGGATGAAATCACTACATGTGGGTACAGTGGTGCAAACTCTGCAGAGTCAAAACTGTCATGACAGCCGTGCTCACGGTCAAGAGCGGCTTGGACTTATTCATGATTAGAGGATGATGGATTGGGAAGTTGAGGATGTTAAGCGGGAAGCTTAACATTGAAGATGAGACTAGGTTTACTTGATATTGATGATGGGTTGAGGGATTGGGACCATTTCACCTGTGTAGTAATGTAGGTGCTTAATAAGCTAAGGTGATAGGTATTAATTGCGTAGTGCCTTAACCATGAGTTCAACCTCCCCTTGCTCTAGCCATGCATGACATTACACACTTGCTGAGTACCAACGGTACTCAAACTTGCTTTTCTGTTGGTTTAAATTGCTGCTCAGGTCAAGGGGATGATGTGGTGTTCAATGACCAAGACTTTGGTCCTGAAGAAGGATTCTAGGTTCACGGAGTCCCCCGGGCAACGGCTGTGACGGAGCCCACAAGATTTATATTCCGTTGCTGCTTTATTTACATGTTATGAACATATTATCGTCCATTGAGACGTATGCTTTGTAAGACTTATTTATATTTGAACAATTGGCTTGTAATAAATGATGATTCACTATTTGTCATCACATGTATGAGAAAATGATTCTGGCATACATGTGACCTTCACTCGGTTGCTCTTTGGAGAAATCGGGTGTGATAGAAGTGGTATCAGAGCTAGGTTGCCTGTAGGAACATGGACCTAGGTAGAAATGGACGTATTTAAGGACCCTATTTTCTTAAAAACTATTTTACAAAAGGTGTGAGTTGAAAGTGTTATTTAATAGGGTCACTTTATTTGTTCATCTTGCCCCAACTTTTATTCAAAATACAATTTTTATTTAATTCTTATCTAACTTAATTTTAAATGCTTTATGTTTTAGATGGTTCGCATGATCCGCACCGCCCGCAAGTCCACCGGAGGGAGAGTTCCTGTAGTTGCCCTTGCCGTGAGAGAGGAGAACCGTCCTGTGACGTACCACTCCTACGGGTTGGCAGTAGGAGGCTTGCTGCGCTGTCTTTGGCGTATGCTCCACGCCGACGGCAATGTGGGCAAGTTGATCATACACTACAGCTCCACCAGGACCATCCGTGAGAAGCGTGAAGAATGGAGCTCCGAGATGAGGATTATCCATGAAAATCAGCTGCTCAAGATCCCCCGCTCTCAAGCTTGTCGGGCGACTCAGGCCGATGCTGAGAAGGATGTCACCTAAGAGGCCATCACCTGCCAGAGTTACATCAACCGTCGCCACCTGGACAGGACTGAGTACATGTATGTCCTTCAGCGTGAGAGTGGCACCGCGGAGTACAAGTACCCACCAGTGCAGCAGGGGACTTCCCATGAGAACATGGACCTGTGCTTGGAGGATGCTGCTATGCTCAGCACTCGACTGCAGGAGTGCCAACAGGAGCTTCAGGATGTTCTTGACACCCTGAAGGAGACTGAGGCATTGCTTTGAGCCAGCTTGAGGGCGAGAGAAAGAGGAGATGAGAATAAATTGTGTGTCACCGTGAATGACACGTGGACTCCTGACTCCCCAGACCGCCTGTCGAGCAAGCGTCACCGCATTTCTCCACCAGCAGCTTCCCCACCTAAAGCGGAATCAGAGGGCAGCCGCAATAATGAGGAAGACCCCGATGAGCCAGCTCAGTGATACGAGTTGTTTAGAGTCATTTCCCTTATTTCAGCAGGTTATCGAGTAGTCGAGTCAATACCTTATTTATTTGTGTGTTTATGTTTGGTGTGTGACGTGAGTTGTGGAAGCCATGGGCATTTGTCCACAACCTCGTCTTTAGGTTGCTTTGCTTTGGTGTGTGAACCCTTATGAATCAATAGTGCATTTTATTTTCACGTGAAACGTGAAGCCCAAAGATCTACGTGAAATCTTTAGAAAATGTTTAAATATTAAGGCCTCAAAAATTTAAGTTTAAACAAGCAATTTGGGAAGTCAATACGTAATGCTTTAAGTTAACATTTGGTTGATCATGATAGATGGCTGGAAGAGGAAAGGGTCGTGGTGCCAACCCCAACAACAACAACGATGAGGCCGGCAACCCTCATCTTTCTGGAGGACAAGACAGGGGTGGTCGCCATGAAGGAGCTGATCCTATCTATCAAATGATCGAAAATCAGAATCAGCTCATCCAGAGTCTAACTCAAGTGGTGGCCAACTTGCACCAAGCTCCACCCCCACAAGCTGCACCACGTCAACCAAGGTTGAGTGAGTTTCTGGGAACTCAACCCCCAAAGTTTGCAAGTGCTGCTGAACCTCTGGAGGCAGATGATTGGCTAAATAACATTGAGAGCAAGATGAGGATCATACAATGCCAAGGGTATGAGAGGGTGCTGTTTGCCTCTCACCAATTGCATGGACCTGCTGCTGATTGATGGACCGCTTACGTGGCAGCCCATCACGACCCCGAGAACATCACTTGGGAAGAGTTCAAGCGCAGTTTCCGCAACCACTACATACCAAGGGGTGAACTAAAAAACAAGAGAAAGGAGTTCTTGGGACTGCAGCAAGGCAACATGACTGTGAGGGAATACCTCACCAAGTTCACCCAACTATCCCGTTATGCACCACGGGACATCGAAACCGATGAGCAGAAACAGGACTGTTTTGTGGAAGGACTCACCATGGAGATGCAATGTGCAATGTCCTCCAACGAGTATGAAAGCTTCCAAAAGATGGTAGATAGAGCATTTGTCGTGGAGAGGAAGCTGAAGGCCATGGAGAACGAAAAAAGAGGAAGGCGGGATGGTCACACCAAGCCTCAAGTAGCAACACACGTCCACGTCTGATGCAGCAACCCGCAGGGCAGACGAGCCGTGCTGTGGTACCCTACTCAGCACCGAGAGGGTACAACCCGAACTTCAGGCCTCCATCAGCACCAGCACAGCCGCAACGTCAGTTTGTACAGCATCCTTGCCCCACATATCAACCTCGACCAGCAGGATAAGGGCACAGAACCAATCCCAAGATAACAAAGGCCAGGCACCTAAAGTTGGGGTGCAATGCTTCAACTGTGGTGAAGTGGGACACTACGCCCATAAGTGCCCAAAGAAGAAGCCCATGCAGCCACATCAGCAAAATGTGATGCGAGGACGGGTGAACCACGTGACCATGGTGGAAGTGCAAGAGGCACCTGACGTGGTAATTGGTAAGTTTCTTGCAAATTTACACATTGCAACCCTATTGTTCGATTCTGGTGCTACCCACTCGTTCATTGCCCAAGGGTTTGTTAAGAAGCATGATCTAGCAACAACACAAATGAATCATATGTTAGCAGTGGATTCTCCAGGGGGAGAAATAAGGACAAGACAAGTGCGTCCCAAGGTGAATCTAGACATTAATGGGGTAGTATTTACTGCAAACCTCATAGTGATAGACTCCCAAGGGAAAGATATTATTTTGGGTATGGATTGGTTGACCAAACACAAAGGTGTCATCCGCTGTTCGACCAGAATGGTGGAACTAACTCACATTAGTGGCACAAAAGTGAAGTTCATAGCCATGCAAGAGCCTAGGAGGGACATTAAACTCAATAAAGTTGAGGTGGAAGTGGGAGAGATAAGGATTATCAAGGAATATCCAGACGTTTTTTCGGAAAAGTTGCCAGGTATGCTGACATGACCCCAAGGTCCTGTCGAGCCAGGATCACGCTGAGGGGTGCTGCGTTGCACAGCACCGTATAACACACGTCAAAGGTACAAAACGGAAGCGGAAATTTTTATTACATAAACAGGTTTATGAACATGTTTACATCAAAATAAATTTAGTGTACACTCGCGGACGTAGACTACGCATCAAGTCCACGTTCAGCCCTTGAACGTGTCCTTGCTAGCACACACGCACATTAACCCTGCGGCGTGCACGACTCCCACTCGACGGGGTTCCCCTCCTGGGGTTCCGTCTCCTCTTCGGGAGTCCCTTCCTCATAGAACCCTGCAAAAGCTTCAAACACAAGCAGTGAGCACGAAGGCTCAGCAAGTCTGACCCGTCTCACCTAAACATGGAACTTCTACATGAGGGTTGATGGGTACATGAGGTAAAATCATTTGCAAAGGACTCGCCTAATTAGTAGATCCTTACTTTCAAGTTTTAGCAGCAGGTTGTGGAGAACCTTATGCTAAGGCACATGAGAGAGCCGCAATCAAACAAGAAACACATTTCTCTCATGTACTTTGCCTAAAGTTGAAATGAACTTTAGTTAGCTCTAAACTACACCAATTCATTAGCAATCAAGTCCATCTTTCAATCAGCAACATTTTAACATGTAACTAGACTGTTCTTTCTACGTCACGGTACAGTGAACAAGTGGTACTCACTGACCGCGAGGGACGGTGATTATAATCGATTTACACCTGCAGAGTTACCCGAACAACCCGTCACGTACGCCTGTACTCGATGTTGCCTACAACAACCATCACGGATGCCGTACGCAACCACCTTTCGCCCGTCAGCCAAATATTGAACCGGTCCCATCGTCCCGAGCAAGAGGTCTCTGCACGCGCATCTCCGTGCCGCCAGCCGATTTACACCTCAAGCTCTCAACCTACCCTCTGAACGACGGGCAATGCCTCAATACCCAGCTACCCGAGTTACATCTGTTTCCCGGTTCCCATATAGCCGGTAGGTCTTCGGTACTGTTCTAGCTTGTTCAACAGGCCCGCACACGGCTCGGTCCTCAATCGACACAAGCAGAGCTACAGCACACAGGCCCCAAAGTCCTGCTGCCCTTACCCTCCGCTCGGTCTCATTTTCTTGCCATGTGTTTCATGTGCTATCACTACCCGAGTCGAGTGCCTCTAGCCTATACTTGGGAGTAGTTCCAACTACTCAACTTGTACTGAATCCTACTCTATCCTAGCAATGCAGTAGCTAACGGGGTTTGCAATCCTAAACCCAACCCATGGTTCTCTTGGCTATGCAGTGGGGCTTCCAAACAAGACTCTAATGCAAAGAATAAAGTAAACAAGTATTTGCTCAAAATAATAAAAATTTGTAAAAAGGTTAATGCAAACCGGAGCTTGCCTTGCTGCTCTTGGTCGTAGGCTAGCTGTTCCTCCGGAGTAACGAAGTCTAGGACTTCGGGTTCCTCCTTGACCTTAGCGACTACATTATAGAAGGAATACATGTATCAATTTAAATGCATTTGTATTAAGTTTGAAGTTGTGAAGCTTATAAGTCCCACTAGACAGACTCAATGACTGTGAAACTTTTACTGTGGCTTGGTTACAACCTAAATAGAGACTTGGTCAAGTTTTAGTTGCAGCAAAGCTCATTTAAGCCCTCCACAATTAATTATGTCCTTGACCTTAATTGGAACTCTTAGGGTGCTCTAAGGATTATCATGAAACAAACTATGACTTACTGAAAACTAGATTTTCAGAGGATTCTAATGGAGTTGGTCTCACTTAATTTGGAAGTTCCTAACTAAAAATATGAGCTAAACAATTTCAAAGAAAATCCTGAAAATGTTTCTGAACATTTTCTATTTTCTCTGGAACAGTTTCACTAATCACATCATTAGGTGGATTAAATGAGCTCCCATAGGTCTGAAATTTTTATGGTAGTTCAAGGATATTTTGGTGAACATCCTAGCAAAATTTCAGAATTTTCCTCCCAAGGATTCTCCAGTTAAAATTCCAAACAGTTTAAAATTTGAGGAATTAATTCTGGAGAATTAAGGAATTTAATGAAGTGAAACTTGATTTGCTGGAAAGTGCTCAGAGAGCTGAATCCAGCAAAATTTGGTTCACTCAATTTGGAGCTTTGTAGCCAAAGTTATGAGGATTGGAAGTTTGGAAGAATTCTGAAAATCAGGGAAAAAGTTTAAATTCTCGGGGGCCCGTGGGGACACGTGTCGGGCGCGGAGGTGTCCGGCACACCGGCGCTCACAGGGTATTTGCGCGCCAGCACAGCCGATCCCCGGCCACACCCGATCCCGATAAAATTCTTCAGCCGCTGACACGTGGGCCAGCTGGCTTCGTCTTCCTCCCGCCGTTCTCTCGCGCCCGCGCCGCCGACCTCGCCGGAGCAGACTCGGGGCTCGCCGGCTCGCCGCTGTCGGACCTCCCATGGTCTGAAACTCACCGCCAGGGGGTTGTCGACGTCGAGGAACACGTCGGTGGTGTCAGGTCGGGCTGGGGGTGATCGGAAATAGATCGGCGACGTGCCGCGACCTCGGTTGAGGTTCGGCGCCGTCGACCGTGGGTTCTAACCCGCCAACACCTCGAACAAACGGTCCTACAGCATCAGTGTACCTCTAGGAAGCTCGACAAGGTGTCAAAAGGGTTCAGGGATGGCGGCAAGTCAGTCGGCGCCGTGTGACCGATCGTGCCCGCCATGACCGCCCTCGATGAAGCTCGAAATTCGTCACTCCTAGAAAGTTTCACGCCACGGATGCAGAAAAGAACTTGATCGCCGGGTAGTCCAGCGTCTATGTGCAAGATTTGATAACCTCCGAAAGATCATAGAGCGAGAATTTAAAGAAACCGTACTGGAGGCTTGGTTTACGGTCGCCGGAGCAAAAACTGGGAATTCTTTGTGGACTCTTCACGGTTTGCTTCCAAACTTGGAGGAGAGCAGCACGGTGATCGCACGCTCCTGTTTCCTCTCTTGCTGGACCGTGAAAACGCCTGTGGAACGCTGTCCACGGGTGCCGGACCTTCGGCTGAGGTTGAGTCGCCGCTGTGGCGATCGCTCTCGGGCAAAGGAGGTCGGAGCTCGGGGTCTCTGGTATTGGGGAGGTGGAGTGCGATCTCAGGTGGCCGTCTAGAAGCTCGGGGAGAGAGAAGGCGAGCTGGTTTCGCGGTTCTCCGATTGAGCAGAGAGGCGGCAGGTTGGGGACTCGGTGAGCACGGGAGAGGAGGAATTGATCGGTGCCTGCCCCCGGGGAGCGCCTTAAGAGGGCCCTGGAACCGCCCTCGGGCTCGCGTGGGGGCGCGGGAAGCAGCTGGTGGCGTTGCTGCTCCTCGGTGGCGAGCGCAGCTGCTCCCGAGCGTGGAGTCGGCAGCCGCTCGGTGGAAGTTCCCACCGAGACTCTGACTTTGGGTTAAAGTTTCTCCTTCTTCCCTCTATGACATGTGGGTCCCACCCGGGGTTTTAACCTCTGAAATTTACTCCTAATCACTGTAGTAAACAGTGAGCCCCATAATACCCCTGGTGATTCAAATTATTCACCCATGAGCCATTTGAATTGAGTAGAATTCAAATTGGGTTTGGTTTGAGTGAATTTCAGCACAAGTTTGTAAGGGCCTCAGTTTTTGACACTCATTTGCAGTGTTCATCACCACACCACACACCTCATTTGAGGAAGAATGATGAACACAAATAAAGAGCAAGTAACAATTATCAACATGCTCATTAGGGAACAAACTCACACATTGCAAAAGTGGTACTTCCCACATGTGATATAGATGGGCTGGACATATGAAAACTCCTACACTTTGCTAAGGATGTCCATGCCAAGTTCCACCCAAATTCAAAACCTTTTTGAGGTCATTTTGGGTATAGTTAGGAAGAGGGCAGTTTGAAACCATATTCAAATTCAAACTGTTTTCACCCACTGAATTTAAAAGTGGAAGGCATATTCTTGCTCAGCACATTTTTGTGAGCTCACACACCAATTTTCACTCCATTTGGAGTTGATCTTGACATGAGCTAAGGGGGAGAAATTCAAACTTTATTTGAATTTCAAACTGCACTTGTGCTGAAATTCATTCAAACCAAACCTCATTTGAACTTTGATCAATTCAAATGGCTCTTGGGTGAATAATTTGAATTGCCAAGGGTAGAATAGGGTTCACTGTTTACCACAGCTGTTAGGAATAAATTTCAGAGGTTAAAAGAGGAGTGGGACCCACATGTCAGCCTCAGCCTCAAAGCAAACCGACTGAACCACAGTTCAGTCGGTTCCCGGCTGTTGTGCGCACGCGCCACCGAAGGGGCCGGCCGGCGCCAGCTCCTGCTGCGTGCCCCAAGCCGGAGACCAGACCGCCGGGCTATTTATTCCCTCCCCGGTGTGCTTCAGTCGCCATTCCTCGAGCTGCCGACGCACACGACTTGTTTTTCCACTGCCATCGCCGCCGCTCGAGTTCCTGCTTGATCAAGCCGATCGCAGCTCCCTCTCTCCACTCCAGGGTCCCAGCAAGGTACTAGAGACCTTCCTCCATCCTCCCCATTGCTTGAGATCGATTGAAACCGAGTGATATCGGCTGTGCCGAAAGATCAAACTCGGAACTGGAAACCGCCGCACTTCGGGCTCTCGTGGACAGCCCAACCTGGGCGTTATCACGCCCAAGCCAAGGCACCCTTGGACGCGCAGGTGACCGGTGCTGCTCATCCCCGAGCCACAGCTCGAGTGGTTGCTCACCGGCGGCGAATTTCCACTTTTCCCCTTTCTGTGTGCAGAACGACCCTCGGGTACGATTCTGTTTAATTCGTGCTCTAGAAAGGATTAGAGGGCCTCAGGCCACTCCCACACGAACTACACACGGTGACGCACAAGTTGCCTTCACAACTCTGGGCCGGAGAACTTCTGTGCCCGGCGTAATTCAAGGTCTACTAATGGCGGAACGCACGGGGGGTATCGGGCGCACGGTGAGGACCTATTTCGGGCCTTCCCCGAGCTGCCCCGAGTTCATGTCGACCTTCTCTGAGGTCCACTGATGCTCTCCGACCGATTTCCCAAGTAGCTGAGGCACTAGGAGCGTCAGCCGACATGGCCGAAGTCGTTCCGATATGGCGGCTCGTCGCCGACCATGCTCCGGCCGTTGTCATGAGCAGCTAACCCTCGGATCATGTTCCCCAAGTAAAAGTAGGCAGGGGCGGCCAGAATCAAGAAGTTTGAAGCGGTACAGCAGCCAGCGGCGAGCTCTCCGGCGAGGTCCCTCGGCGGCGGAGCGCGGGTGTCGCGAGGTTGAAGAAGGGGGTGGACCCCAGCTGTCAGCGGCCGATATTTTAAATCGGGATCCGGCTGCGGCCGGGATCGGGTGTGCTGGCGCGCAAAAGCCTTGTGGGCCGCGGTGTGCTGTCGCTTCGGCGTGCGACGCGTGTCCCCTGGGCCCACGCGCGAGTTTAAACTTTTCCCCGATTTTCAGATTTCCTTCAAACTTCAAATCCTTATAACTTTGGCTAGAAAGCTCCAAATTGAGTGAACCAAATTTTGCTTGATTCAGCTCTCTGAGTACTTTCCAGAAAATCAAGTTTCACTTCATGAAATTCCCTAATTCTCCAGAATTAATTCCTTAATGTTTAAACTGTTAGGAATTTTAACTGGAGAATCCTTTGGCGGAAAATCCTGAAATTTTGCTGAGATGTTCACCAAAATATCATTGAGCTACCATAAAAATTTCAGATCCATTTGAGCTCATTTAGTCCACCTAATGGTGTGATTAGTAAAACTGTTCCAGAGAAAATAGAAAATGTTCAGAAACATTTTCAGAATTTTCTCTGAAATTGTTTAGCTCATATCTTTAGTTAGAGACTTCCAAATTAAGTGAGACCAATTCCATTAGAACCCTCTGAAAATCTAGTTTTCAGAAAGTCATAGTTTGTTTCATGAAACTACCTAGAACACCCTAAAAGCCTTTAATTAAGGTCAAGGACATAATTATTTGTGGAGGGCTCAAATGAGCTTTGCTGCAACTAAAACTTGACCAAGTCTCTGTTTAGGTTGTAACCAAGCCACAGTAAAAGTTTCACAGTCATTAGGTCTATCTAGCAAAGGTTATAGACTTCACAACTTCAAAGTTAATACAAAGGCATTTAATTAATACATACATTGTTCTTATCATGTAGTCGCTAAGGTCGAGGAGGAACCCGAAGTCCTAGACTTCGTTACTCCGGAGGAACAGCTAGCCTACGACCAAGAGCAGCAAGGCAAGCCCCGGTTTGCATTAACCTTTTTAAAAATTTTTATTGTTTTGAGCACATACTTGTTTCCTTTGTTCTTTGCATTAGAGTCTTGATTGGAAACCCAACTGCACAGCCAAGAAAACCATGGGTTGGGTTTAGGATTGAAAACCTCGTTAGCCACTGCATTGCTAGGATAGAGTAGGATTCGGTACAAGTCGAGTAGTTGGAACTACTCGCGAGAATAGGCTAGAGGCACATCGCTCGGGTAGAGATAGCACATGATACACATGGCAAGAAAATGAGACCGAGCGGAGAGTAAGGGCAACAGGACTTTGGGGCCTGTGTGCTGTAGCTCCGCTTGTGTCGATTGAGGACCGAGCCGTGTGCGGGCCTGTTGAACAAGCTAGAACAGTACCGAAGACCTACCGGCTATATGGGAACCGGGAAACTGATGTAACTCGGGTAGCTGGGTATTGAGGCATTGCCCGTCGTTCAGAGGGTAGGTTGAGAGCTCGAGGTGTAAATCAGCTGGCGGCACAGAGATGCGCGTGCAGGGACCTCTTGCTCGGGACGATGGGACCGGTTCAATATTTGGCTAACGGGTGAAAGGTAGTCGCGTACGGCGTCCGTGATGGTTGTTGTAGGCAACATCGAGTACGGGCGTACGTGACGGGTTGTTCGGGTAACCCTGCAGGTGTAAATCGATTATAATCGCCGTCCCTCGCGGTCAGTGAGTACCACTTGTTCACTGTACCGTGACGTAGAAAGAACAGGCTAGTTACATGTTAAAATGTTGCTGATTGAAAGATGGACATTGATTGTTAATGATATGCTGTAGCTTAAAGCTAACTAAAGTTCTTTTCAACTTTGGGCAAAGTACATGAGAGAAATGCGTTTCTTGTTTGATTGCGGCTCTCTCATGTACCTTCGCGTAAGGTTCTCCACAACCTGCTGCTAAAACTTGAAAGTAAGGTCCTACTAATTAGGCGAGTCCTTGCAAATGATTTTACCTTATGTAACCCATTACCCTCATGTAGAAGTTCCATGTTTAGGTGAGACGGGTCAGACTTGCTGAGCCTTCGTGCTCACTGCTTGTGTTTGAAGCTTTTGCAGGGTTTTATGAGGAAGGGACTCCCGAAGAGGAGACGGAACCCCAGGAGGGGAACCCCGTCGAGTGGGAGTCGTGCACGCCGCAGAGTTAGTGTGCGTGTGTGCTAGCAAGGACACGTTCGAGGGCTGAACGTGCACTTGATGCTTAGTCTACGCCCGCGAGTGTGGACTAAACTTATTTTGATGTAAACATGTTGATAAACTTGTTTATGTAATAAAGCTTCCGCTTCCGCTTTGTACCTTTGACGTGTGTTATACGGTGTTGTGCAACGCAGCACCCCTCAGCGTGATCCTGGCTCGACAGGACCCAAAGGGGTCGTGTCAGCGTGGTATCAGAGCTCGCTTGAGGTTTAACACAGTACAAAGGTCTTCTTTTTCAAAAATCCAGTGAGGAACGAGTTAGTAGCCCGTATAAGGATGTTATTAGCATATAGAAAGTGGCATATTAACCTATTTGTTATGTCGGAAAATCGTGCATCTCGGGACGTTCATGTCTTGGGGGGTGCACGTAAGCGCTGTCCACCAGTGCGCACAAGCTGAAGGGTGGAGCCCCACGGGTGGCAGGTAACCCGACCCGCTTTGATATCCTCTACGACTCTTCATGTCGTTTGGGGTATTCGAGCAACGTCTGTCCCTGGCGTGCGTGGTGCAACATGGGAGACCCCGTCACGTGGTCTGAAACGTGAACACGTAACTCAGGGCGTGTTTGGCTTGAGAACATCCGGGCGAGTGATGACGGCCGGATGTACCAACTGTATGGATTCCGGGCTCGGTGTGCAGCCGAGTCTGATGATTGGTTGAATTTCTGCAGGTAGCCTTACCACGAAACGGTAGACGTGTAGCATCCGTGTGCGAGTGACGAGTAGTGCCACTGAACTAACGAAGCCGGCTAAATCCGGTATAGGTTTTTCCTTTGTGAGGACGTAGTACCGACATAATCTGGTGACGCCTCGACGTCACACCCAACTAAATGAACAACTTCATTTAAAAACTTGAAGGTTTTGATCCAAAGTAGTAAAACTTGATGTAACTCCTTCCCTTGAACAGGATATTCAAAGTTAATAAGTTTTCAACTTACAGGATGTTAAGGACAGAGCACTCTGTTTTCAGCTAAATCAAGGCTGAAGTTAATCAGAGGTTAGAGGTTGAGTTCTTTCGAGGTTGGGGTCGTATGATACATTTCTGGAAAGCTTTGGAGGAGCTTTACAACTTTTCTGTTGAGTTCCAGAGGTGTTTCATCCCTTAACCACTCGAAAAATGCAGTTGAGTTGAAACTGTCCAGGAAACAGGACGGAGCAAAGACTCTCTGTAGACTCTCTGTAAATTAAGCATAACTTCCTGCATAAAAATCCAAAAATAGAAAATAAGGTGGTTCTGGGAAGCTTATGAGATGGGTTACAACTTTGTAACAGAAAGTTTTGTCAGATTAGGAACAGAATTAACTGGGATTCTTGGATCAAATCAGTACCTAAGGCAGGGAGGTGCTGTCCAATTATTTCCAGAAATTCTGTTAACTTTGACATCTCATAACTTTTGAACCGGAGCAGATCTTAGGCCAACCAAATACTTTCTGGAAAGCTATTGAAGTTAACTTTAACTTTGATGTTGAGCTCCAGGACTGGTTTTGCTTTTAACCTGGCCTAAATCAGATTAATATGGAAACTGGTCAGGGCTGTCATGGGAACAGCAGATCAGCAGTCAAATTTGTTTAAAAATTTGAACTATGTTTCCAAGTGTTAAGGGTTCAATGACATATCTTATGTTATAACTCAATGGTTTACTGTTTAAATAAATATTTGACATTTCTCAAATATATTTTTTTACAGATGGCAGCAGATAAACGGTTGGAGAACGGGTGGGTAGTTTCCCACTGCTCTGACCGTAGCGGCTACCCGGGAGCATTGTGGCTAATGCTCCAATATTTCGGGTACAACCTGATGCCGCAATACTTCGCCAAGGAAGAAGGCGAAGAGGGGAACAAGACGTGGACGATCCATGTCGAGGTTCCTGCAGGGCCTACGCCACCCGGTTGGGTGCCATTCACCGTCACGGTGAGAGGAAGACAACCGGAAGGGATGTGGCAAGTGGCAGCCCGTGACACTATGTCACGTTTCTGCCAACTACACGTACAGGCTATGGAGGGAACTCCATACGCACTCGTTCCGGTGGAGGGACGAGCTCAGCATGTGTGGGAAGAGAGGTACCTAGAGGCAACAAACCCGAGTTGCCCAAGGTACAACCCCGCGGAGGCAAATCTCAGCCTCCAAATGAGGGCGGGAAACGCTGTGATGGACAGCCAAGCTGTTCATACGGAGCATCTCGCCACCAAGCTCAAGGAGAGCACAAGCCGTGGAGATCATTTTGAGAGTGCTCACAGTGCACTCCGCAATGTGCTCCTTCCGACGATCAAGCGACTGAATGAACAACACAATCAGTTGCGTCGTCTGAAGAAGGCAAAGAAGAAGAGCCGTGTTGACATTGCGGCGTTGCAAGAGCTGGTGCAGACCCTAACCCAGCAGAATGAGGACCTTGCTCAAGAGCGGGACGACGCTATTGAGGAAGGACAAGGCTGGGAAGAGGACTACAACCAGGCTATGGACGAGGTGCATGCATTGCAGGACCTCGTGCCCCCGGTATTGGGCGTACCGGTAGTCTTGGGTCTTCCCGCCATGGGAGGACCTGGAATGGGAGAAGAGGTGGTAGACCCCGAGCCACCAGCAGAGGTACCGGAGGAGGACGACCCACAGGAGGTCGAGTTCTACTCCGAGTAGGGGGTTACGGTTGCCAAGTAGGGCAGCTAGGGTAGCGTAACCCAACTTTTGTAATCGGTGACATGTCGTGTAGACAGTAGCGTATGTATAGGTAGTGACGGCATGAGCACGACTTCTCGGAGGTCCGAGAATAATGTATCTTGTATAAAGTTTATGCTTTATCAATATATGTGAATGTTGTGCAAGTTAGTCATGCGTCGCTTCAATACTTACTGCTGTTTATGGAATTTGAGTAAGACATGTGCTAATTGCTGCTGTGTTGAATTTCAGAATGACGCGTACTCGTGCCAACCCCGATGTTGGAGGTACCAGTCAAGGGGGAGAGACCTCCCAACCACCTCCCGAGGACTCCTCGGGACAGCAGCAGCAACAGCAACAGCAAACACCGCCACCGCCACTGCCAACGGTTACATTGGCCGACATCGTCGCGGCAATGGCGGGTTCACATCAGCAGCATACAGAGCTGCTGCAAACGTTAATTGCGAATACGTCTCGCCCAGAGAGACGTCAAGATCGTGAGGAGCGCCAACAGAGCTCCTACTCCGACTTCCTGGCGACTCATCCCCCTGTATTCTCAAGGGCGGATGAACCACTTGACGCGGACAACTGGCTCCGCGCCATAGAGATGAAGTTCGGGCTGCTCCAAATCAGCGAGCAGCGCAAGACTCAGTTCGCGGTCCAGCAGCTCCAAGGATCCGCGAGCGCGTGGTGGGCCAACTTTTGTGCTTCACAACCCACCGACCGAGTGATGACCTGGGCGGAGTTCCGGACGGCCTTCCGGGCCTATCATATACCGCCCGGTTTGATGAAGAGGAAGACGCAGGAATTCCTACACCTGCAACAAGGGAGCCGGAACGCGCTGGAGTACTCCAGAGCGTTCAACGATCTCGCACTCTACGCGTCGTATCACGCAGATACGGACGAGAAGCGGCGGGACCACTTTTACCAGGGGCTTAACCCGCTCCTGAAGGACAAGCTGGCGATGTTCAATCGCGGCAGCCTCAACGACATAATTGATGCTGCGATTGTTCAGGAAGACTCCGGCAAGGAGTTAGCGGCGGCAGAGCGAAAGCGAAGCGCGCCGCAGAGCAGCGGAGAAGGAGGCGGTCCTTCTCAGAAGTTTCGGATGGTGAATCGCCCACCATCAGGTCCGCGCTGGCAGCCACCACAGCGGTCGATGCCGTTCCGCGGTCGGCCGTATTCTTCACCGGCATTCCGGCCGGCACTGCCAGCACCACCGCAACAACAACAGCAGCAGCGGGCGATGCCGCGTGCGTTTGCACCTCCGCAACGCATGCCGGGCTTTCGTCCACCAAGTACTCCACCAGCAGCGGCCACATGTTACAAGTGTGGTCGTCCAGGACACTTCGCGAGCAGTTGCCCGGAGAGGCAAGGCGGCGGAGTGGCACCACAGTTCCCGGGGAGGAATCAACCCCGGAACCCTACTAATGCGCGGCGGGCAAACCCTAGGCCCGGTACTGTCCACCAGCTTGCCATTGAGGACGTGCCGGAGGGCGAGCCAATCCTTGCGGGTATGTTCCAACTCCACCAGCATCCCGCTATAGTACTATTTGATTCAGGCGCCACGCATAATTTTATTAGCCAAGCTTTCATTGCTAAACACAGCTTGCCAATACTACCCACCGATAGTCCATATTTAATTTGTTCACCGGGTGGGAAGATTTCAGCAAGCGTAATGGTCTCCAAAGCACCATTATGCTTAGCGGGTAGAGTGTACCCCACGTCTCTCATTATCTTAGAGGGACAGAAGGTCGATGTCATCCTAGGGATGTCGTGGTTAACCCGCCACGGCGCTGTTTTAGACACCGTCCTTCGAGTCGTGCACTTAAACTCAGAAGTGCACGGTTCTCACTCATTATTTCTGGACAGTCCAGAAATAAAACTTCCAAGTGTCTATCAAGCCACAACCATCAGATTGGAAGACATTCCAGTGGTCCGAGAATTCCCTGATGTATTCCCGGATGATTTGCCGGGGATGCCACCCGATAGAGAGGTGGAGTTCAAGATTGAACTTGCACCGGGAACCATGCCAATATCCCGAAGGCCGTACAAGATGGCGCCCAAGGAGTTGGCTGAACTGAAGACTCAGCTCACGGACCTTCTGGAGAAGGGTTTTATTAGGCCGAGCTCCTCGCCATGGGGCTGTTCGGCATTATTTGTCAAAAAGAAGGATGAAACGTTGCGGCTTTGCGTGGACTACCGTCCATTAAATGCCGTAACCATCAAGAACAAGTACCCGTTGCCACGGATCGACATGTTGTTTGATCAGTTGGTCGAAGCAAAGGTCTTTTCCAAGATGGATTTAAGATCCGGGTACCATCAGATTAAGATAAGGGCGGAGGACATTCCAAAGACAGCCTTCTCGACAAGGTACGGACTTTATGAGTACCTGGTCATGTCCTTTGGCCTCACCAATGCTCCAGCTCACTTCATGTACTTAATGAACTCGGTGTTCATGCCGGAGCTGGACAAGTTTGTCGTGGTCTTCATCGACGACATCCTGGTATATTCCAAGTCGGAGGAAGATCACAAGAAACATCTGCGTATAGTCTTGCAACGGCTGCGGGATCACAAGTTATACGCAAAGTTCAGCAAATGCGAATTTTGGATATCGCAAGTGCCTTTCCTCGGGCATATCATCTCAGCGGAGGGTATCGCTGTGGACCCGAGCAAGATCACGCAAGTGCTGAATTGGAAATCCCCGAGAACTGTTCATGAGGTACGGAGTTTCCTCGGACTCGCGGGATATTATCGGAGGTTCATTCCGAACTTCTCGAAGATTGCCAAGCCAATGACAGAACTGCTGAAGAAGGCTACCAAATATGTTTGGAGTCCAGCATGTGAAGCAGCATTCAAGGCTTTAGTCAAGCACCTAACATCAGCACCGGTTTTGGCGCAGCCAGACACAACAAAACCGTTCGATGTGTACTGCGATGCATCCGGCATTGGGCTCGGATGTGTGCTGATGCAAGACCGAAGAGTGGTTGCGTATGGATCACGACAGCTTAGGAACCATGAGCAAAATTATCCAACTCACGACTTGGAACTCACTGCCGTGGTACTTGCACTAAAAATGTGGAGGCACTACCTACTCGGTAACCTCGTACATTTATATACCGACCACAAAAGCCTCAAGTACATATTCACTCAGAAGGAGCTGAACATGAGGCAACGAAGATGGTTAGAACTGATAAAGGATTACGAAATAGAGATCCATTATCATCCGGGCAAGGCAAACGTTGTGGCAGATGCGCTGAGCCGCAAGTCACACGTCAATAATCTGACCATCACACCATTGGAAGAGAGCGAACCACCACTCCATGTGATTCCACGCGGAGCTCTCTACAACCTAACTTTGATCCCCACCATCCGTGAAGAGATAGCGGCAGCCCAGAAGAATGACAAGGGCATGTCACATTTGCGGAGACGTGTAGACAGTGGGGAGTTGAAATGTTTCCGGAAGGACGGAGACGGCGTCCTATGGTTCAAGGACCGGATCGTCGTACCCCGAAACCCGGAATTACGGAAGAAAATCTTTGATGAGGCTCACTTATCAAAGTTTTCTATTCACCCCGGCAGCAACAAAATGTATCAAGAACTCAGGAGAAAGTTTTGGTGGACACGGATGAAGCGAGAGACTGCAAAATACGTGTCCGAGTGTGATACATGTCGACGGGTGAAGGCAGACCACATGCGGAAACCAGGACTGCTGCAACCACTGGGCATTCCTGCCTGGAAGTGGGAGGACGTGAGCATGGATTTCGTCGTCGGTTTACCCACCACCTTACAGAAACATGATTCTGTGTGGGTGATCGTCGATCGGCTCACCAAAGTTGCCCATTTCATCCCGGTCAACACCAACTACAACGCCAAGAAGTACGCTGAACTGTACATCTCACGGATCCTATGCTTATATGGCGTACCCCGTACCATCGTATCGGACCGGGGCACTTTATTTGTGTCCCGTTTTTGGGAGCAGCTACACGCTGCCTTGGGGACGAAGCTGATCCGTAGTTCAGCCTACCACCCGCAGACGGATGGGCAAACGGAGCGGGTAAATCAAATCCTAGAAGACATGCTACGAGCTTGCGCTATCGACCACGGCAAGAATTGGGATGATCACTTGCCATTAGCCGAGTTATCGTACAACAATGGGTACCAAGCCAGCATCAAGATGGCGCCCTACGAGGCGCTATACGGCAGGAGATGCCGCACACCACTGAACTGGTGTGAATCTGGCGAGAGGGTTACCTTCGGGACTGATCTTGTCAACAACGCGGAAGAAAAGGTTCGATTAATTCAAGCGAACCTAAAAGCCGCTCAATCCCGACAGAAACAGTATGCGGACCGGAGGAGGCGCCCATTACAATTCGAAGTTGGAGATCACGTATACCTACGAGTGTCTCCAATGAAGGGCGTAAACAGATTTGGGGTGAGAGGAAAGTTAGCACCCCGATTCATCGGTCCATTCCAGATTACCGAAAGATGTGGATCGGTGGCATACCGGCTAAGATTACCAGAAGCACTTTCCGGTGTGCACGACGTCTTTCACATTTCCCAGCTGAGGAAGTGTCTCAAGCTATCAACTACCGTTCAGCTGGAAGACATTGAAGAACTGCAACCGGATCTCACCTATCGGGAGGAACCGGTGCAGATTATTGATGAAAAGGCCCGAACCACACGCAACCGTACGTTGTGGTTCTACAAGGTTCTATGGAGTAATCACTCCATGGACGAAGCGACATGGGAGAGCGAAGAATTCCTTCGCACTAACTACCCCGACTTTTTCACGTCGCATATTCGGTAATTTTCCACCGTCCTCTCTCTCATTTCACCTTATAATCTCGGGACGAGATTCTTTTAAGGGGGGAGGAATGTAAGGGCCTCAGTTTTTGACACTCATTTGCAGTGTTCATCACCACACCACACACCTCATTTGAGGAAGAATGATGAACACAAATAAAGAGCAAGTAACAATTATCAACATGCTCATTAGGGAACAAACTCACACATTGCAAAAGTGGTACTTCCCACATGTGATATAGATGGGCTGGACATATGAAAACTCCTACACTTTGCTAAGGATGTCCATGCCAAGTTCCACCCAAATTCAAAACCTTTTTGAGGTCATTTTGGGTATAGTTAGGAAGAGGGCAGTTTGAAACCATATTCAAATTCAAACTGTTTTCACCCACTGAATTTAAAAGTGGAAGGCATATTCTTGCTCAGCACATTTTTGTGAGCTCACACACCAATTTTCACTCCATTTGGAGTTGATCTTGACATGAGCTAAGGGGGAGAAATTCAAACTTTATTTGAATTTCAAACTGCACTTGTGCTGAAATTCATTCAAACCAAACCTCATTTGAACTTTGATCAATTCAAATGGCTCTTGGGTGAATAATTTGAATTGCCAAGGGTAGAATAGGGTTCACTGTTTACCACAGCTGTTAGGAATAAATTTCAGAGGTTAAAAGAGGAGTGGGACCCACATGTCAGCCTCAGCCTCAAAGCAAACCGACTGAACCACAGTTCAGTCGGTTCCCGGCTGTTGTGCGCACGCGCCACCGAAGGGGCCGGCCGGCGCCAGCTCCTGCTGCGTGCCCCAAGCCGGAGACCAGACCGCCGGGCTATTTATTCCCTCCCCGGTGTGCTTCAGTCGCCATTCCTCGAGCTGCCGACGCACACGACTTGTTTTTCCACTGCCATCGCCGCCGCTCGAGTTCCTGCTTGATCAAGCCGATCGCAGCTCCCTCTCTCCACTCCAGGGTCCCAGCAAGGTACTAGAGACCTTCCTCCATCCTCCCCATTGCTTGAGATCGATTGAAACCGAGTGATATCGGCTGTGCCGAAAGATCAAACTCGGAACTGGAAACCGCCGCACTTCGGGCTCTCGTGGACAGCCCAACCTGGGCGTTATCACGCCCAAGCCAAGGCACCCTTGGACGCGCAGGTGACCGGTGCTGCTCATCCCCGAGCCACAGCTCGAGTGGTTGCTCACCGGCGGCGAATTTCCACTTTTCCCCTTTCTGTGTGCAGAACGACCCTCGGGTACGATTCTGTTTAATTCGTGCTCTAGAAAGGATTAGAGGGCCTCAGGCCACTCCCACACGAACTACACACGGTGACGCACAAGTTGCCTTCACAACTCTGGGCCGGAGAACTTCTGTGCCCGGCGTAATTCAAGGTCTACTAATGGCGGAACGCACGGGGGGTATCGGGCGCACGGTGAGGACCTATTTCGGGCCTTCCCCGAGCTGCCCCGAGTTCATGTCGACCTTCTCTGAGGTCCACTGATGCTCTCCGACCGATTTCCCAAGTAGCTGAGGCACTAGGAGCGTCAGCCGACATGGCCGAAGTCGTTCCGATATGGCGGCTCGTCGCCGACCATGCTCCGGCCGTTGTCATGAGCAGCTAACCCTCGGATCATGTTCCCCAAGTAAAAGTAGGCAGGGGCGGCCAGAATCAAGAAGTTTGAAGCGGTACAGCAGCCAGCGGCGAGCTCTCCGGCGAGGTCCCTCGGCGGCGGAGCGCGGGTGTCGCGAGGTTGAAGAAGGGGGTGGACCCCAGCTGTCAGCGGCCGATATTTTAAATCGGGATCCGGCTGCGGCCGGGATCGGGTGTGCTGGCGCGCAAAAGCCTTGTGGGCCGCGGTGTGCTGTCGCTTCGGCGTGCGACGCGTGTCCCCTGGGCCCACGCGCGAGTTTAAACTTTTCCCCGATTTTCAGATTTCCTTCAAACTTCAAATCCTTATAACTTTGGCTAGAAAGCTCCAAATTGAGTGAACCAAATTTTGCTGGATTCAGCTCTCTGAGTACTTTCCAGAAAATCAAGTTTCACTTCATGAAATTCCCTAATTCTCCAGAATTAATTCCTTAATGTTTAAACTGTTAGGAATTTTAACTGGAGAATCCTTTGGCGGAAAATCCTGAAATTTTGCTGAGATGTTCACCAAAATATCATTGAGCTACCATAAAAATTTCAGATCCATTTGAGCTCATTTAGTCCACCTAATGGTGTGATTAGTAAAACTGTTCCAGAGAAAATAGAAAATGTTCAGAAACATTTTCAGAATTTTCTCTGAAATTGTTTAGCTCATATCTTTAGTTAGAGACTTCCAAATTAAGTGAGACCAATTCCATTAGAACCCTCTGAAAATCTAGTTTTCAGAAAGTCATAGTTTGTTTCATGAAACTACCTAGAACACCCTAAAAGCCTTTAATTAAGGTCAAGGACATAATTATTTGTGGAGGGCTCAAATGAGCTTTGCTGCAACTAAAACTTGACCAAGTCTCTGTTTAGGTTGTAACCAAGCCACAGTAAAAGTTTCACAGTCATTAGGTCTATCTAGCAAAGGTTATAGACTTCACAACTTCAAAGTTAATACAAAGGCATTTAATTAATACATACATTGTTCTTATCATGTAGTCGCTAAGGTCGAGGAGGAACCCGAAGTCCTAGACTTCGTTACTCCGGAGGAACAGCTAGCCTACGACCAAGAGCAGCAAGGCAAGCCCCGGTTTGCATTAACCTTTTTAAAAATTTTTATTGTTTTGAGCACATACTTGTTTCCTTTGTTCTTTGCATTAGAGTCTTGATTGGAAACCCAACTGCACAGCCAAGAAAACCATGGGTTGGGTTTAGGATTGAAAACCTCGTTAGCCACTGCATTGCTAGGATAGAGTAGGATTCGGTACAAGTCGAGTAGTTGGAACTACTCGCGAGAATAGGCTAGAGGCACATCGCTCGGGTAGAGATAGCACATGATACACATGGCAAGAAAATGAGACCGAGCGGAGAGTAAGGGCAACAGGACTTTGGGGCCTGTGTGCTGTAGCTCCGCTTGTGTCGATTGAGGACCGAGCCGTGTGCGGGCCTGTTGAACAAGCTAGAACAGTACCGAAGACCTACCGGCTATATGGGAACCGGGAAACTGATGTAACTCGGGTAGCTGGGTATTGAGGCATTGCCCGTCGTTCAGAGGGTAGGTTGAGAGCTCGAGGTGTAAATCAGCTGGCGGCACAGAGATGCGCGTGCAGGGACCTCTTGCTCGGGACGATGGGACCGGTTCAATATTTGGCTAACGGGTGAAAGGTAGTCGCGTACGGCGTCCGTGATGGTTGTTGTAGGCAACATCGAGTACGGGCGTACGTGACGGGTTGTTCGGGTAACCCTGCAGGTGTAAATCGATTATAATCGCCGTCCCTCGCGGTCAGTGAGTACCACTTGTTCACTGTACCGTGACGTAGAAAGAACAGGCTAGTTACATGTTAAAATGTTGCTGATTGAAAGATGGACATTGATTGTTAATGATATGCTGTAGCTTAAAGCTAACTAAAGTTCTTTTCAACTTTGGGCAAAGTACATGAGAGAAATGCGTTTCTTGTTTGATTGCGGCTCTCTCATGTACCTTCGCGTAAGGTTCTCCACAACCTGCTGCTAAAACTTGAAAGTAAGGTCCTACTAATTAGGCGAGTCCTTGCAAATGATTTTACCTTATGTAACCCATTACCCTCATGTAGAAGTTCCATGTTTAGGTGAGACGGGTCAGACTTGCTGAGCCTTCGTGCTCACTGCTTGTGTTTGAAGCTTTTGCAGGGTTTTATGAGGAAGGGACTCCCGAAGAGGAGACGGAACCCCAGGAGGGGAACCCCGTCGAGTGGGAGTCGTGCACGCCGCAGAGTTAGTGTGCGTGTGTGCTAGCAAGGACACGTTCGAGGGCTGAACGTGCACTTGATGCTTAGTCTACGCCCGCGAGTGTGGACTAAACTTATTTTGATGTAAACATGTTGATAAACTTGTTTATGTAATAAAGCTTCCGCTTCCGCTTTGTACCTTTGACGTGTGTTATACGGTGTTGTGCAACGCAGCACCCCTCAGCGTGATCCTGGCTCGACAGGACCCAAAGGGGTCGTGTCAAAGTTCAGTTTTGAATTCAAATAAAGTTTGAATTTGTCCCACTTAGATCATGTCAAGATCAACTCCAAATGGAGTGAAAATTGGTGTGTGACCTCTTAAAAATGTGCTGAATAAGAATATGCCTCCCACTTTTAAATTAATGGGATAAAAACAGTTTGAATTTGAATATGGTTTCAAACTGCCCTCTTTCTAGCTATACCCAAAATGACCTCAAAAAGGTTTTGAATTTGGGTAAAACTTGGCATGGACATTCTTAGCAATGTGTAGGAGTTTTCATATGTCCAGCCCACCTATATCACATGTGGAAAATACCACTTTTGCAATGTGTGAGTTTGTTCTCTAATGAGCATGTTGATGGTGGTTACTTGCTCTTCATTTGTGTTCATCATCTTTCCTCAAATGAGGTGTGTGTGTATGGTGGTGAACACTTCAATTATGTGTCAAAAACTGAGGCCCTTACATTCCTCCCCCCTTAAAAGCATCTCGTCCCGAGATTATAAGGTGAAAATGACAGAGAGGACGGTGGAAAATTACCGGATATGCGACGTGAAAAAGTCGGGGTAGTTACCGCGAAGAAATCCTTCGCTCTCCCATGTCGCTTCGTCCATGGAGTGATTACTCCATAGAACCTTGTAGAACCACAATGTACGGTTGCGTGTGGTTCTGGCCTTTTCATCAATAATCTGCACCGGTTCCTCCCGATAGGTGAGATCCGGTTGCAGTTCTTCAATATCTTCCAGCTGAACAGTAGTTGATAGCTTAAGACACTTCCTCAGCTGGGAAATGTGAACGACGTCATGCACACCGGAAAGTGCTTCTAGTAATTTCAGCCGGTATGCCACCGATCCACATCTTTCGGTAATCTGGAATGGACCGATGAATCGGGGTGCTAACTTTCCTCTCACCCCAAATCTGTTTACGCCCTTCATTGGAGATACCCGTAGATATACGTGATCTCCAACTTCGAATTGTAATGGGCGCCCTCTCCATCTCCAACTTCGAATTGTAATGGGCGCCCTCTCCGGTCCGCATACTGTTTCTGACGGGATTGAGCGGCTTTTAGGTTCGCTTGAATTAGTCGAACCTTTTCCTCCGCGTTGTTGACAAGGTCAATCCCGAAGGTAACCCTTTCGCCAGACTCACACCAGTTCAATGGTGTGCGGCACTTCCTACCGTATAGCGCCTCGTAAGGTGCCATCTTGATGCTGGCTTGGTACCCATTATTGTACGAGAACTCGGCTAACGGCAAGTGATCATCCCAATTCTTGCCGTGGTTAATAGCGCAAGCTCGTAGCATGTCTTCTAAAATTTGATTTACCCGCTCCGTTTGCCCATCCGTCTGCGGGTGGTAGGCTGAACTACGGATCAGCTTCGTCCCCAAGGCAGCGTGCAGCTGCTCCCAAAAACGGGACACAAATAAAGTGCCCCAATCCGATATGATGGTACGGGGTACGCCGTACAAGCATAGGATCCGTGAGATGTACAGTTCAGCGTACTTCTTGGCGTTGTAGTTGGTGTTAACCGGGATGAAATGGGCAACTTTGGTGAGCTGATCGACGATCACCCACACAGAATCATGTTTCTGCAAGGTGGTGGGTAAACCGACGATGAAGTCCATGCTCACATCCTCCCATTTCCAGGCAGGAATGCCCAGTGGTTGCAGCAGTCCCGGTTTCCACATATGATCTGCCTTCACCCTTCGACATGTATCACACTCGGACACGTATTTTGCAACCTCGCGCTTCATCCGTGTCCACCAAAACTTTCTTCTGAGTTCTTGATACATCTTGTTACTGCCGGGGTGAATAGAGAACTTTGATAAGTGAGCGTCATCAAAGATCTTTTTCTGTAGTTCCGGGTTTCGGGGTACGACAATCCGGTCCTTGAACCATCGGACGCCGTCTCCGTCCTTCCGGAAACATTTCAGCTCCCCACTGTCTACACATCTCCGCAAATGTGACATGCCCTTGTCATTCTTCTGGGCTGCCTCTATCTCTTCACGGATGGTGGGGATCAAAGCTAGGTTGTAGAGAGCTCCGTGTGGAATCACATGTAGTGGTGGTTCGCTCTCTTCCAACGGTGTGATGGTCAGATTGTTGACGTGTGATTTGCGGCTCAACGCATCTTCCACTATGTTTGCCTTGCCCGGATGATAATGGATCTCTATTTCGTAATCCTTTATCAGTTCTAACCATCTTCGTTGCCTCAGGTTCAGCTCCTTCTGAGTGAATATGTACTTGAGGCTTTTGTGGTCGGTATATAGATGTACGAGGTTACCGAGTAGGTAGTGCCTCCACATTTTGAGTGCGAGTACCACGGCAGCGAGCTCCAAGTCGTGGGTTGGATAATTCTGCTCATTGTTTCTAAGCTACCGTGATCCATACGCGACCACTCTTTGGTCTTGCATCAGCACACATCCGAGCCCAATGCCGGATGCATCGCAGTACACATCGAACGGTTTTGTTGTGTCTGGCTGCGCCAGAACCGGTGCTGATATCAGGTGCTTGACTAAAGCCTTGAATGCTGCTTCACATGCTGGACTCCAAACATATTTGGTAGTCTTCTTCAGCAGCTCTGTCATTGGCTTGGCAATCTTCGAGAAGTTCGGAATGAACCTCCGATAATATCCCGCGAGCCCGAGGAAACTCCATACCTCGTGAACAGTTCTCGGGGATTTCCAATTCAGCACTTGAGTGATCTTGCTCGGGTCCACAGCGATACCCTCTGCTGAGATGATATGCCCGAGAAAAGGCACTTGCGATATCCAAAACTCGCATTTGCTGAATTTTGCGTATACCTTGTGATCTCGCAGCCGTTGCAAGACTATACGCAGATGCTTCTTGTGATCCTCCTCTGACTTGGAATATACCAGAATGTCGTCGATGAAGACCACGACAAACTTGTCCAGCTCCGGCATGAATACCGAGTTCATCAAGTACATGAAGTGAGCTGGAGCATTGGTGAGGCTGAAGGACATGACCAGGTACTCATAAAGTCCGTACCTCGTCGAGAAAGCTGTCTTCGGAATGTTCTCAGCCCTTATCTTAATCTGATGGTGCCCGGATCTTAAGTCCATTTTGGAAAAGATCTTTGCTTCGACCAACTGATCAAACAACACGTCGATCCGTGGCAACGGGTACTTGTTCTTGATGGTCACGGCATTTAATGGATGATAGTCCACGCAAAGCCGCAACGTCTCATCCTTCTTCTTGACAAATAATGCCGAACAGCCCCATGGCGAGGAGCTCGGCCTAATAAAACCCTTCTCCAGAAGGTCCGTGAGCTGAGTCTTCAGTTCAGCCAACTCCTTGGGCGCCATCTTGTACGGCCTTCGGGATATTGGCATGGTTCCCGGTGCCAGTTCAATCTTGAACTCCACCTCTCTATCGGGTGGCATTCCCGGTAAATCATCCGGGAATACATCAGGGAACTCTCGGACCGCTGGAATATCTTCCAATCTGATAGTTGTGGACTGATAGACACTTGGAAGTTTTATTTCTGGACTGTCCAGAAATAAAGAGTGAGACCCGTGCACTTCTGAGTTTAAGTGCACGACTCGAAGGACGGTGTCTAAAACAGCGCCGTGGCGGGTTAACCACGACATCCCTAAGATGACATCGACCTTCTGTCCCTCTAAGATAAGGAGAGACGTGGGGTACACTCTACCCGCTAAGCATAATGGTGCTTTGGAAACCATTACGCTTGCTGAAATCTTCCCACACATGATGAGCCCGTCCCTCCACCGGAACGAGCGCGTATGGAGTGCCCTCCATAGCCTGCACGTGTAGTTGGCAGAAACGTGACATGGTGTCACGGGCTGCCACTTGCCACATCCCTTCCGGTTGCCTACCTCTCACCGTAACGGTGAAGGGCACCCAACTGGGTGGCGTAGGTCCTGCCGGGACCTCGACATGGATCGTCCACGTCATGTTCCCCTCTTCGCCTTCTTCCTTGGCGAAGTACTGCGGCATCTGGTTGTACCCGAAATATTGGAGCATTTGCCACAATGCTTCCGGGTAGCCGCTACGGTGAGAACAGTGGGACACCACCCACCCGTTCTCCAACGGTTTATCTGCTGTCATCTGTAAATATATATTTGAGAAATGTCAAATATTTATTTAAACAGTAAACCCTTGAGTTATAACATAAGACATGTCATTGAACCCATAAAACTTGGAAACATAGTTCAAATTTTAAACAAATTTGACTGCTGATCTGCTGTTCCCATGACAGCCCTGACCAGTTTCCATTTCAACCTGATTTAGGCCATGCTAAATTAAAAAACAATTCTGGAGCTCAACATCAAAGTTAAAGCTAACTTCAATAGATTTCCAGAAAGTATTTGCTTGGCCTAAGATCTGTCCTGGTTCAAAAGTTATGAGATGTCAAAGTTAGCAGAATTTCTGGAAACAATTGGACAGCACCTCCCTGCTTTAGGTACTGATTTAATCCAAGAATTCCAGTTAATTCTGTTCCAAATCTGACAAAACTTTCTGTTACAAAGTTGTAACCCATCTCATAAGATTTCCAGAACTACCTCATTTTCTATTTTTGGATTTTTATACAGGAAGTTATGCTTAATTTACAGAGAGTCTACAGAGAGTCCTTACTCTGTCCTGTTTTCTGGACAGCTTCAACTCTACTGCACTTTTCGAGGGGTTAAGGGATGAAACATCTCTGGACCTCAACAGAAGAGATGTAAAGCTCTTCCAAAGCTTTCCAGAAATGTATTATATGACCCCAACCTCGAAAGAACGCAACCTCTAACCTCTGATTAACTTCAGCCTTGATTCAGCTGAAAACAGAGTGCTCTGTTCTTAACAACCTATAAGTTGAAAACTTGTTAACTTTGAATATCTTGTTCAAGGGAAGGAGTTACATCAAGTTTTACTACTTTAGATCAAAACCTTCAAGTTTTAAATGAAGTTGTTCATTTAGTTGGGTGTGACGTCGATGCGTCACCAGATTAAGTCGGTACTACGTCCTCACAAAGAAAAACCTATACCGGACTTAGCCGGCTTCGTTATTTCAGTGGCACTAAACGTCACTCGCACACGGATGCTACACGTCTACCGTTTCATGGTCAGGCTACCTGCAGAAACTCAAGCAATTGTCAGACTCGGCTGCACACCGAGGCCGGAATCCATACAGTTAGTACAACCGGCCGTCATCACTCGCCCGGATGTTCTCAAGCCAAACACGCCTTGAGTTACGTGTTCACGTTTCAGACCACGTGACGGGGTCTCCCAAGTTGCACCACGCACGCCAGGGACAGACGTTGCTTGAATACCCCAAACGACATGAAGAGTCGTAGAGGATATCAAAGCGGGTCGGGTTACCTGCCACCCGTGGGGCTCCACCCTTCAGCTTGTGCGCATTGGTGGACAGCGCTTACGTGCACCCCCCAAGACATGAACGTCCCGAGATGCACGATTTTTCCGACATAATCAAATAGGTTAATATGCCGCTTTCTATATGCTAATAACATCCTTATACGGGCTACTAACTCGTTCCTCACTGGATTTTTGAAAAAGGTGACCTTTGTACTGTGTTAAACCTCAAGCGAGCTCTGATACCAACGCTGACACGACCCCAAGGTCCTGTCGAGCCAGGATCACGCTGAGGGGTGCTGCGTTGCACAGCACCGTATAACACACGTCAAAGGTACAAAGCGGAAGCGGAAATTTTTATTACATAAACAGGTTTATGAACATGTTTACATCAAAATAAGTTTAGTCTACACTCACGGGTGTAGACTACGCATCAAGTCCACGTTCAGCCCTTGAACGTGTCCTTGCTAGCACACACGCACACTAACTCTGCGGCGTGCACGACTCCCACTCGACGGGGTTCCCCTCCTGGGGTTCCGTCTCCTCTTCGGGAGTCCCTTCCTTATAGAACCCTGCAAAAGCTTCAAACACAAGCAGTGAGGACGAAGGCTCAGCAAGTCTGACCCGTCTCACCTAAACATGGAACTTCTACATGAGGGTTGATGGGTACATGAGGTAAAATCATTTGCAAAGGACTCGCCTAATTAGTAGACCCTTACTTTCAAGTTTTAGCAGCAGGTTGTGGATAACCGTACGCTAAGGCACATGAGAGAGCCGCAATCAAACCAGAAACACATTTCTCTCATGTACTTTGCCCAAAGTTGAAATGAACTTTAGTTAGCTCTAAACTACAGCAATTCATTAGCAATCAAGTCCATATTTCAATCAGCAACATTTTAACATGTAACTAGCCTATTCTTTCTACGTCACGGTACAGTGAACAAGTGGTACTCACTGACCGCGAGGGACGGCGATTATAATCGATTTACACCTGCAGGGTTACCCGAACAACCCGTCACGTACGCCTGTACTCGATGTTGCCTACAACAACCATCACGGACGCCGTACGCAACCACCTTTCGCCCGTCAGCCAAATATTGAACCGGTCCCATCGTCTCGACCAAGAGGTCTCTGCACGCGCATCTCCGTGCTGCCAGCCGATTTACACCTCAAGCTCTCAACCTACCCTCTGAACGACGGGCAATGCCTCAATACCCAGCTACCCGAGTTACATCAGTTTCCCGGTTCCCATATAGCCGGTAGGTCTTCGGTACTGTTCTAGCTTGTTCAACAGGCCCGCACACGGCTCGGTTCTCAATCGACACAAGCGGGGCTACAGCACACAGGCCCCAAAGTCCTGCTGCCCTTACCCTCCGCTCGGTCTCATTTTCTTGCCATGTGTTTCATGAGCTATCACTACCCGAGTCGAGTGCCTCTAGCCTATACTCGCGAGTAGTTCCAACTACTCGACTTGTACCGAATCCTACTCTATCCTAGCAATGCAGTAGCTAACGGGGTTCGCAATCCTAAACCCAACCCATGGTTCTCTTGGCTATGCGGTGGGGCTTCCAAACAAGACTCTAATGCAAAGAATAAAGTAAACAAGTATATGCTCAAAACAATAAAAATTTGTAAAAAGGTTAATGCAAACCGGAGCTTGCCTTGCTGCTCTTGGTCGTAGGCTAGCTGTTCCTCCGGAGTAACAAAGTCTAGGACTTCGGGTTCCTCCTCGACCTTAGCGACTACATTATAGAAGGAATACATGTATCAATTTAAATGCATTTGTATTAAGTTTGAAGTTGTGAAGCTTATAAGTCCCACTATACAGACTCAATGACTGTGAAACTTTTACTGTGGCTTGGTTACAACCTAAATAGAGACTTGGTCAAGTTTTAGTTGCAGCAAAGCTCATTTGAGCCCTCCACAATTAATTATGTCCTTGACCTTAATTGGAACTCTTAGGGTGCTCTAAGGATTATCATGAAACAAACTATGACTTTCTGAAAACTATATTTTCAGAGGATTCTAATGGAGTTGGTCTCACTTAATTTGGAAGTTCCTAACTAAAGATATGAGCTAAACAATTTCAGAGAAAATCCTGAAAATGTTTCTGAACATTTTCTATTTTCTCTGGAACAGTTTCACTAATCACATCATTAGGTGGATTAAATGAGCTCCCATGGGTCTGAAATTTTTATGGTAGTTCAAGGATATTTTGGTGAACATCCTAGCAAAATTTCAGAATTTTCCTCCAAAGGATTCTCCAGTTAAAATTCCAAACAGTTTAAACTTTGAGGAATTAATTCTGGATAATTAAGGAATTTCATGAAGTGAAACTTGATTTGCTGGAAAGTGCTCAGAGAGCTGAATCCAGCAGAATTTGGTTCACTCAATTTGGAGCTTTCTAGCCAAAGTTATGAGGATTGGAAGTTTGGAAGAATTCTGAAAATCGGGGAAAAAGTTTAAATTCTCGGGGGCCCGTGGGGACACGTGTCGGGCGCGGAGGTGTCCGGCACACCGGAGCTCACAGGGTATTTGCGCGCCATCACAGCCGATCCCCGGCCACACCCGATCCTGATTAAAATTCTTCAGCTGCTGACACGTGGGCCAGCCTGCTTCGTCTTCCTCCCGCCGTTCTCTCGCGCCCGCGTCGCCGACCTCGCCGGAGCAGACTCAGGGCTCGCTGGCTCGGCGCTGCCGGACCTCCCATGGTCTGAAACACGCCGCCAGGGGGTTGTCGACGTCGAGGAACACGTCGGTGGTGTCAGGTCGGGCTGGGGGTGATCAAAAATAGCTCGGCGACGTGCCGCTGCCTCGGTTGAGGTTCGGCGCCGTCGACCGTGGGTTCTAACCGGCCAACACCTCGAACAAACGGTCCTACAGCATCAGTGTACCTCTAGGAAGCTCGACAAGGTGTCAAAAGGGTTCAGGGATGGGGGCAAGTCGGTAATCGCCGTGTGACCGATCGTGCCCGCCATGACCGCCCTCGATCGAGCTCGAAATTCGTCACTCCTAGACAGTTTCACGCCACGGATGCAGAAAAGAACTTGATCGCCGGCTAGTCCAGCATCTATGTGCAAGATTTGATAACATCCGAAAGATCATAGAGCGAGGATTTAAAGAAACCGTACCGGAGGCTTGCTTTACGGTCGCCGGAGCAAAAACTGGGAATTCTTTGTGGCCTCTTCACGGTTTGCTTCCAAACATGGAGGAGAGCAGCATGGTGATCGCGCGCTCCTGTTTCCTCTCTTGCTGGACCGTGAAAATGCCTGTGGAACGCTGTCCACGGGCGCCGGACCTTCGGCTGAGATTGAGTCGCCGCTGTGGCGATCGCTCTCGGGCAAAGGAGGTCGGAGCTCGGGGTCTCTGGTGTTGGGGAGGTGGAGTGCGATCTCAGGTGGCCGTTTAGCAGCTCGGGGAGAGAGAAGGCGAGATGGTTTCGCGGTTCTCCTATCGAGCAGAGAGGCGGCAGGTTGGGGACTCGGTGAGCACGGGAGAGGAGGAATTGATCGGTGCCTGCCCCCAGGGAGCGCCTTAAGAGGGCCCTGGAACCGCCCTCGGGCTCGCGTGGGGGCGCGGGAAGCAGCTGGTGGCGTTGCTGCTCCTCGGTGGTGAGCGCAGCTGCTCCCGAGCGTGGAGTCGGCAGCCGCTCGGTGGAAGTTCCCACCGAGACTCTGACTTTGGGTTCAAGTTTCTCCTTCTTTCCTCTATGACATGTGGGTCCCACCCGGGGTTTTAACCTCTGAAATTTACTCCTAATCACTGTAGTAAATAGTGAGCCCCATAATACCCCTGGTGATTCAAATTATTCACCCATGAGCCATTTGAATTGAGTAGAATTCAAATTGGGTTTGGTTTGAGTGAATTTCAGCACAAGTTCAGTTTTGAATTCAAATAAAGTTTGAATTTGTCCCACTTAGCTCATGTCAAGATCAACTCCAAATGGAGTGAAAATTGGTGTGTGAGCTCATAAAAATGTGCTGAATAAGAATATGCCTCCCACTTTTAAATTCATGGGATAAAAACAGTTTGAATTTGAATATGGTTTCAAACTGCCCTCTTTCTAGCTATACCCAAAATGACCTCAAAAAGGTTTTGAATTTGGGTAAAACTTGGCATGGACATTCTTAGCAATGTGTAGGAGTTTTCATATGTCCAGCCCACCAATATCACATGTGGAAAATACCACTTTTGCAATGTGTGAGTTTGTTCTCTAATGAGCATGTTGATGGTGGTTACTTGCTCTTCATTTGTGTTCATCATCTTTCCTCAAATGAGGTGTGTGTATATGGTGGTGAACACTTCAATTATGTGTCAAAAACTGAGGCCCTTACATATGCCTCCCGATCATGAAGTGGAATTCGCGATTGAACTGGTACCTGGAACAACCCCAATATACAAGAGGCCTTATCGGATGGACTCCAAACAGCTGGAAGAGCTCAAGGAGCATATAAGAGAATTGACAGAGAAGGGGTATATTCTTCCTAGTTCCTCACCATGGGGAGCTCCAGTGATATTTGTGCGTAAGAAGGACGTAACCCAAAGGTTATGCGTAGACTACCGTGCGTTGAATGAAGTAACCATCAAGAACAAGTACCCATTACCCCGCATTGAAGACTTATTTGATCAGCTGAGGGGATCTTGTGTGTTCTCAAAAATTGACCTCAGGCCGGGATACCACCAACTGAAGATAAGGCAAACTGACATTCCAAAGACAGCTTTTGTATCTCGGTACGGGCTGTATGAATACACCGTCATGCTGTTCGGGCTAACTAATGCCCCGGCATATTTCATGTATCTCATGAACAAGGTATTCATGGAATATCTGGATAAATTTGTGGTGGTTTTCATTGATGACATTCTCGTCTTCTCCAAAAATGAAGAAGAACATGAGGGACACCTAAGCTTGGTGTTGCAAAAGTTGAGAGAACACCAACTATATGCCAAGCTGAGCAAGTGTGAATTTTGGCTGAAGAGAGTTCCCTTCTTAGGACATATAATCTCAGAGGGAGGAATCTCGGTAGATCCCGCCAAAATCGAGGATGTGCAGAAGTGGAAGACCCCTGAAAATGTCGGGGAAGTTCGAAGCTTCTTAGGATTGTCTGGGTATTATCGACGGTTTATTGAGAGTTTCTCCAAGATCTCGAGACCCCTCACCAAATTGTTATAGAAGGGAATCACATTCACATGGACACCAGAGTGTGAGACGAGTTTTCAAGAATTGAAGAAAAGATTGACAACAGCCCCAGTGCTAGTTATGCCGGATATGCAGAAAAATTTTTCGGTGTACTGCGATGCATCTGGATACGGGTTGGGATGTGTTCTCATGCAAGAGGGGCATGTCATGGCTTACGCGTCCCGGCAGCTCCGAAAACACGAGAAGAACTATCCTACACATGACCTAGAGCTAGCCGCAGTGGTACACGCATTGAAGATTTGGCGGCATTACTTGATGGGAAAGAGGACAGAGATATATACGGATCATAAGAGCTTAAAGTATATTTTCACACAGCCAGATCTGAACCTCAGACAAAGGAGATGGTTAGAGCTAATCAACGACTTTGATGTGGGCATCAACTATCATCCTGGGAAAGCAAACGTCGTGGCTGATGCTTTAAGCCGGAAGGTGCAGGTCAACATGTTGAGTTCAAAGGACATTCCTACAGAGTTGAAGGAAGAGATTGCAAAACTAAATCTATGTCTGGTGAATAGCGGTGAGGCCATCGCCATGGAAGTGGACTCCACATTAGAGCAAGACATACACAACGTTCAGAAGAATGACGCGAAGATACAAGAAATTAGAGAAGTCATCAAAGAAAATAAAGCCCCTAGATTCAGAGAGGATGAACAAGGTACGGTGTGGCATGGGAAAAGGATCTGTGTGCCTGAGGTGAAGGAGATCCGTGAATTGATTTTGAAGGAGGCTCATGATTCTGACTATTCCATTCATCCTGGGAGTACGAAGATGTATCATGACCTCAAGAGCAGATTTTGGTGGTATGGCATGAAGCGAGATGTCGCGAAACATGTTGCCCTATGTGACACATGTTAGTTGGTGAAAGCAGAACATCAACGACCCGCGGGACTGTTGCAACCACTCAAGGTGCCTAAATGGAAATGGGAAGAAATCAGTATGGATTTCATAGTAGGACTACCTAGGACCCAATCGGGATATGATTCGATATGGGTCATCATCGACAGGCTAACCAAGGTAGCTCATTTCATCCCCGTGAAAGAAAGCTACAGTGGATCCAAATTGGCAGAATTGTACATGTCAAGAATCGTATGTTTTCATGGAGTACCAAAGAAGATAGTGTCGGATCGAGGGACACAGTTCACCTCAAGGTTCTGGCAGAAGTTACATGAAACCATGGGAACTCATCTGAATTTTAGTTCTGCCTATCACCCCCATACTGACGGGCAGACCGAAAGGACCAATCAGATCCTTAAGGATATGCTGAGAGCTTGTGCACTCAAGAACAATAGGAGTTGGGATAAGAACTTACCATATGCAGAATTCTCCTACAACAACAGCTATCAGGCTAGTATGAAGATGTCACCATTTGAGGCGTTGTATGGGAGGAAGTGCAGGACTCCACTATTTTGGAACCAAACAGGGGAAAGTAAAGTGTTTGGGCCTGAGGTACTACAAGAAGCCGAGGCGAAAGTAAGGGAAATTCGAAACAATTTGAGAATAGCACAGACCCGACAAAAGAGTTATGCCGATGTACAGAGAAGAGAGCTTATTTTCAACGTCGGGGACTACGTCTATCTCAAGGTGTCCCCTAACCAAGGACTTCGTCGGTTCAAGTTGAAAGGGAAATTATCACCGTGATACATCGGACCCTTTCAGATTCTGGAGAGGAAAGGAGAAGTGGCATATCAACTAGAACTACCGGCTCGCCTATCAGATGTGCACGATGTATTCCATGTGTCATAGTTCAAGAAATGTTTAAGAACGCCCGAAGAAATGTAACCCATGAATAAGGTGGACGTACGAGAGGATCTTTCTTATGCCGAGCAACCGGTAAAGATTTTGGAGACAATGGAACGCCTCACAAGAAATAAAAGAATCCGAATGTGCAAGGTGCAGTTGAAGCATCACTCGGAAGCAGAAGCCACATGGGAGCGAGAAGACGAGCTTAAGGCACAATTTCCGTATTTGTTTTCCTAGAGTCACCAATCTCGAGGACGAGATTTCTTTTAAGGGGGGTAGAGCTGTAACACCCCAAAACCTGCTAAAGAGGGGAATTTAAAAATTTTTGGACGTGTTGCATGTGGTGTAGAAATTCAAATTCAAACTGGAATTTAGATTTGAATCAAACCAGAAAAAGGAAAAGGAAAAAGAAAAAGGAAAAAAACCGGCCAGTGGGCCGAAACCCACCCAGCCGGCCCAAAACCCGCGTGCGCCCCTCCCTCTCTGCCTCTCTCCCCCTCTCTGACGCGTGGTACCCGCATGTCATCCCTTTCCCTGCGCACCCCCAACCGCTCCGACTCTCTCTCGTGCCCGATCTCAACCGCCCTCCCGAACCCCGCGCTCCCAGCCCCGATTCTCGGTTCCGGGCACCACAGCGCGATCTCAACAGACCCCGCCGCCCTCCCTCGCCATTTAAACGCCGAAAATCCGTCCCTTCCTCCCTGATCGGCCACACCTGACGCGAGGTGAGAACCGCCGCCGCTGTTTCCCTTTTTCCAGCTCCCTCTTCCGTTTCCCCCATGCTAACGTGCTTGCAGTGCTTGACCGCCCCCAGAGAAGCTCATCGCCGAAGAAAATCTGAGGAGGAACGACCCCATTGCTCTCCCACCGAAGCTCACCTTCGGTCGCCGCTCCTCGCCGCCGTTAAGCCCTCCCGACCCCCTTCGGATCCAAGAAAACTGCACTGGTGAGCTCTCCTTCCTCCCCTCTGCCGTTTGCTACCAAAAAGGACGGATGTTAGCTTTTGTAGATGAAGATCCGAAGCTGCGCCGGCGAGATCAGCGCCCCCGCCGCTGCGCGCCGCCGCGCACGCGGGCTGGATCCGGCCAGGGCGAAGTGGCCTCTTGTAGGCCGTCTATTTTAAATCGCACGGCAGAAATTAAATCGGCGCATACCCCTTCGGCGACCTAATCTGAGCCGTCTGTTTTAAATCCAACGGCCCACGTCAGCCCCGCATTATAAAGGATGGGAATCTTACGCGCTACCCCCTGGGGATCTCAGAAAACACGAGCTAGGCCCGGAAACTTCTGATCTAGCCCCTGGACCTTCAGAAATTCATGTAAATTCATTTAAAAATCAGTTTTAGACCCTGGACTTGATAAAAATTAGGAAAACCTCTCTGTTATGTGTAATTAGGCCCCTGAAAATTTAGGAAATAGTAAATTAAACCCTGCAGCAGGGTGGATTTGCCTTTTTGACCCTATAAGATATTAAATTCAGAAATTTGAACATATGAGTAAAATTTAAATTGAAAAGGTAATAAAACACATGTGCAAAATACAAATTTAAACTCTCCTAGCACATGGAAAACCTTTAGAGGGAGTTAAAAATAGATTTTAGGCTGAAATGAAATCTTCCTAAGTGTTTCTCATTTTTTATCTCTAGAGACACATTTTAGGATAGGAAATAATTCTTAAAACTGATAAAATAAATTACAATTGTTTCACATCAGAGAGGAAGTTCAAAAATATTTTTATTGAACATTTTAGATCAGAACCTATTCTGTTTAGATGATATGTCTTGCTATTTTGATATTAAAATATACTTTTAGGCATAGAAAATAAATATGAAAATATAGGAAAATAAGTATGCAAAAATTTGAAAATGTTAAATGAGGTCTTTGTTTTCAAAAACTTCAAAATTAAGATTTTGTAGAAGATCTAAAAACCTATTTGGAGTAGGAAACTTTCTTTCATGCAAATTTTGTGGCTAAGGAGTGTATTAATTAAATATAGAGAATTTGTTCAAATGGGAAATTAATATATAGTGTGCAACTAGAAATCTGAATACAAAAGTTAGAAATAATATATATATATATATATATATATATATATATATATATATATATATATATATATATATATATATATATATATATATATATATATATATATATATATATATATATGTTTAAAAGTGTATGTACGCCTAAAATCAACACATCTAGGATAACCACAACACCTAAATATGTGAATGACTTGAATATGTATGTATGTGTGGTTTGCATGAGTGAAAGTGTGGACTATGGCTTATGGATTGTTGTTTTCTTTTGCTATGTGTATTGGCATGAGTACAACCAGCCCCAGAGCAGGTTCTCACATTTCAAGACCAAGACTTTCGACTCCCAAAGCAGCAGAAAGAAGGCAAGTGTCCTTGACCACTTTGATCCTATACTAGGATATGTAGTTAGAATTTAATTTGCATTGTCAATTTGGAATATGATACCCAAGCTAGGAAGTTTCCCTAGATTTTCATTATCTTATATCCTTGTAGCTTGGTTGGGATTTATTTTATTATGTCATTCATTAACATTACTTATGCTTAGCCATGCTTAGAATGGGATAAGTGGGATATGAGATCATCAACTTATTTACCTTACTCTTGAATGAGATATTATGAGTTATGTAGAGGTAGGGATCGAGGCAAGTTCGATAATTTGGTTGGTGCTGTGTGCACGAGACTCGGGTTTGTCTTTAGTGCTTGTCTGGATCCTAAGGACCGGTTCATGGAGCATGTAACCTGGCTTTACCGTGCCAACCACATGCTGAGATGGGGCAGCTTGGCCAATTAATTAGGTGTATCCCCGGCGTAGTATGGGTGTTTTGGAGGGTGCGGGGAATAGGTATCAGCTGGACTACCATATGAACCGCAAGGCTCAAGAGGGGACCACTGCAGCGGGGTTGGAGCCTCTTGTATGCTGTTAGGGGTGAAACCTCAGTGGGCCCATGCTCGTCGGGAATCCCTTTGTGAAGGCCTCATAGTGTTCTCCTGGCTATACACCTGGGAAGTGTGAATGTGGTTTCCGGCCACTGGCATAATGGAGGTTCTTTTAGTCCACCGGCAACGGGAGATGAAATCACTACATGTGGGTACAGTGGTGCAAACTCTGCAGAGTCAAAACTGTCATGACAGCCGTGCTCACGGTCAAGAGCGGCTTGAACTTATTCATGATTAAAGGATGATGGATTGGGAAGTTGAGGATGTTAAGCGGGAAGCTTAACATTGAAGATGAGACTAGGTTTACTTGATATTGATGATGGGTTGAGGGATTGGGACCATTTCACCTGTGTAGTAATGTAGGTGCTTAATAAGATAAGGTGATAGGTATTAATTGCGTAGTGCTTTAACCATGAGTTCAACCTCCTCTTGCTCTAGCCATGCACCACATTACTTTCCCACACTTGCTAAGTACTAACGGTACTCAAACTTGCTTTTCTGTTGGTTTAAATTGCTGCTCAGGTCAAGTGGATGATGTGGTGTTCAATGATCAAGACTTTGGTCCCAAAGAAGGATTCTAGGTTCACAGAGTCCCCCGGGCAACGCCTGTGACGGAGCCCACAAGATTTATATTCCGCTGCTGCTTTATTTACATGTTATGAACATATTATCGTCCATCGAGACGTATGCTTTGTAAGACTTATTTATATTCGAACACTTGGCTTGTAATAAATGATGCTTCACTATTTGTCATCACATGTATGAGAAAATGATTCTGGCATACATGTGACCTTCACTCGGTTGCTCTTTGGAGAAATCGGGTGTGACACCCTAGCGCCGCCACAGCCATCCTAGAGCCTTTCTAAGTCTTCTCTGTCGTCTACTCACCCTCTAGAACCAATTCTTGAGTGGATCTGGGTGTGTGAGGAGAGGAGAAGGAAGAACTTCGTGTTTTGGCTCTTGGAGTGATCTCGTGCACTTGGTGTGAATCTTTGTGACCTGTGGCTTGTGAGATTCATGAAGTTTGTGGACATGTTCAAGTGGGAGCCTCAGATTGTGAGCAGCCCAAAAGATCTTGTAATTTCACCCTTAAGATAGTGGAAGAACCGGGTTGGCCTTAGTGGCGACTTGGTGAGAAAAGGGTTGTTAAAACCCGGTCCTTTGTGGACTCCTCAACGGGGACGTAGATTCCTGAGCGGAATTGAAGCTCGGGCAAAAATCTCCGTGTCTCTCTTGCATTTACATTTCATCGATCGTTAAAATTACTTAGGGTTCGTTTTGCTTATTTTGCTCTTCTAGTGTTCCTCGTTACAATCTTGCAATCCACCTGCTATATCTTGTCATACGTGTCATATTAGATTGCTAGATAGTTTATCCGCATTTCGTTGAGTTAATATCTGAAGAAAAACCCATAAAAATCAAGTTTTTATGTTTTTCCAGCAGGCTGACCGGACTAGTCCGCCCCTAAGACAGACTAGTCCGGCCCCTATGTTCTAATCTCGTTTAATTAGGTCATTTCAGGTAGTTTAGCCTATTCACCCCTCCTCTAGGCAACTTTCAACTACACTCTCAATCTACAAGGTAGATTGGTGACATGTATTAATGTGTTTCTGTTGGCTATGTGTAGCAAATATACTATTTTGCAGAGAAGTCTTTAAGGAAACACAACTATATGAGCTCCAATTGTTTAACGTCATTGTGGCGGACCGGAATCCGCTCATCCAGGATCGCAGAGGGTGGTGCCGTGCGATGCGACACCCGGCAGCACACGTCATAAGAACACATTATATTACATGGGAAAAACAAACTGAATGTACAAAGTAGTACACTGCTCAGTTACAAACTATGGTCTTTATTACACAGCGGAAGTTTCTTTTATACAACTCACGCCCGCCTATCTAGCAAAAGTGGTTGCCCAGCCCTAGGGCAATCTACACTAGCTGCACTCCTCAGCTCAGCGCGACGTGTACGGCTCCCACTCAGCCGTGATCCCCGAAGGAGGGTAACCCTCGCCGGTGGACTCATACTCCGAGTCCGTGGGTGGCTTCTCACCTGAAAAACACTTAAGCAGCAACCGTGAGCACGAAGGCTCAGCAAGGCTTAACCGACTCACCTAAGCATGAAACTCTACATGAGGTGTACCATGACATAGGATAGCAATGTTGCAGCAAATGGACACGGCTACAAGTTCATCCTTAGTTCATCTTTTAGCAACAAGTTAACAGTTCATGAAGCTGAAATTTAGTAAGCAATATTTGGTGGCATACATGTAGCAATACAATTATATCATAACAGCAATATTGAATCATAACATTTTATTCATTAGTCTACGTTACGACGCAGTGAACAAGCGGTACTCGTCACTGCGAGGGACGGCGAATCGACTCGATATACACCTGCAGGGAAAACCCAAAGAGCACGTCACGTACGCCCACCCGTGTAGCTGCACAGCACGCTCACTCGATGTCGTACGGGACAACCTTTCACCTAACAGCCCAAACGTCAAACCGGTCGCACCGAAACGGACAGGAGGTTCCCCACACGGAGCATCTCTCTATGCCCGTTGGCAGATTTCCACCTTGCTGCCCTCAACCTACACCTATAAATCGGTGTGCTATGCCTCGACGCCCGGAGGTTTAGGCTACATCGGTTTATCGGGGCCCATATATCCGATATGCCTTCGGTATGTTCAATACTTATTCAGCAGGGCCGCACACAGATGGGTCCTCAATCGACACGGGCAGGGCCGCGCACACAAGACTTCCCCTTGCTGCGCCCTAGCCCCTGCCTAGTCTCATTTTCATTACTAAAGTGATCTCACATCACTCAACCGAACCCGTGTGTCCCAATGCCTATCTCACGAGTAGATTCCAACTACTCGACTTGTACCAAAGTCCTATGAATCATTAAGCGTAGCCTGTCTACTCGAGGTCTTAGACACTACCCTCACTCTTAGGGAAAAGATCTGGTTATGCAAGTGGGGTTCCATCCATCCTATACCTAATGCACAATCATACTTCGTATGACACATGTAAACAAAGTAAAAACTTATAAAAAGGTTAATGCAAAGCGGGGCTTGCCTTGTTGCTGCTGGTCAGGAGTTAGTTCTTCCTCTGGAAGCAGGAAGTCGAGAATCTCCGGAGCTTCCTCGCCTTCAGCGACTACACGTTATCGAAATACTACGTGTTAATTAATATGCATACAAGTTATTGTAAGGTTACTGCTATTAGTTCTAATAACCAGTTCTAACAACTGGAACTCTGTTTAAGAATTTAAAATGGAACTGGTGTTTAGTGGTTTGGGTTTGGACCTAAGTACATGGTTAAGTGCTAAGTGGTTTTCCCCCTTTTCCATATTAATCCCCCAAGTGGTTAAACAGGACAGGGGTGATCCAGAGCTCTAATGGATCTGAGAATTTTTGTGTGAGTTCCTTGTCACAAGAAAACCCTCTGGACCAAACATTTAGCACTTTTCATTGAGTGGTTTGCTCAGAATAATTCTTTTAGCAATTAAGCAAAGAAGAATTAATTCTGAGGTAACACCCCTGTTCATGCCCAACTTAGTGAACTACAATTTCAATTATAGCTCATAGAGTTTGCATGAATTTTCCTATCATTTTGGGAGCTAAGATTTGACCAGAACTGAATTTCCAAGCTTTGGAAATTCTCTGAAAATGTTTCTGTATTCAAATGAACACAGCACCTTCACATTTGAATTGCTCTGACCAAATCAACTCCAAATGGTCTGACACTTTTACAAGGGTTTACTAATGTACTAAGGAACATTCTGGCAAAATTTGGGGATTTTTGGATGCACCAAACTCCTTCTAAAATTCTTTTTCTCAAAAGCTTTAAAGAATTTTCCAGAATTCATTAATTGGTTTCATACAAATTGGGTTTCAGATTTGGATTGTACTCAGTTAGAGGAATCCAACAAAATTTGTTTCATAATTTTTGGATTCTCCTACCCCGAGTTGTGGTCCTCCAAAGTTTGAACTACAAACTGGACATTTCAAAATGTTTAAATGTCTGCCAGTGGGTCCCACCCGGCAGTCTTCTCCTTCCTCGCGCCAAACAGGGGTCCGCGGCGGCGCACTCCAGCGAGCGTCGCAAGAACCGCTTTTCCGGCCGTCTCCCGACCCCAAACTTGCCGCCCCGCCCTAACTCACGACGCTGAACTCGTCGGTGTTGTCGCCGGCGGCCGTAGCTCATCGGAACAGGGCTCCCGATGGTGACAGCGGCGGTTAGGGTTCCGGCGAGGTCTGGAATACGTTACAACGCATCCAAATAATCGGAAAAAGGTCGGAGAGCACCGCGGGAGCTCGAGGGTGATGGAAATGGCCGCCAAACCCCATGAAAAGGTCGGCAACCTAGAGCTCCACGGTGAACCGCGCTATTATTCTATGGCGGCCTGAAAATTAACCCAAACTGACCATTTCTGGGTCATTTCACTTGATTCTTGGTCGAGGAGGGCCGCTAGGGAGTGAGAAAGGTGCTGACAAGCCTGCGCGGCCAATAGCTAAACGAGTAGCAGGAATTTTGGGGTAGACCGCGCTCTACCCGAACACACTATGTTTCGGAAGAACTGGAATTACTATTCCTCTGGTGGATCAACCGCTATTCGGATTGCATCTACATGATCTAGAGAGCACGGCGCACCTTTTTCGTGTAGGAGTCCGGTGGTGAAACTGGCCGTGTCGTGCTGTCCACGGGGAGCAGTTCTCGGCTTTCCGCCGGTGGCCTGAGTCCTCAGTGGCGATCGTCGATTTGTGGCCGAGTGCGGTGCTAACACCGCGAGGTGGTGCGATGGTTAGCTAGAGCACACACAGGCCCTCCCTTTCTGTGTTGGGAGCTCGGGCAAAGGCCGAGCAGACGTCGGCGTGCAGGGGAGGGTCGGGGGAGCGGCGTCGGTGACCGAGCAGAGCGGGGGCTCGCTGTTTTGCAAAGAAGCACGCGTACGTCTTCGGTGGCTTGGCGAGGGGGTCATGCGGAGGAGAGGGCGCGCCGTTTCCCGGCTGCCAGCGCGAGCGATGGGAACCAGGAGGTGGCCACTCGGCCGGTGGCGCGCGCGCGGCAACTGGCTGCCCTCGGTTGACTGAGAAACAGAGAGAAGACTTGGGGCTAAGTCTATTTCACCCAATGACATGTGGGCCCCACTGGTCAGTGCTCTACCACCTCTCAAAAGATCTCCAAAACTTGACAATTGATGAATTCAAATGTTGGAAATCTCAAACTGAGCTACATCGGTATGGTTTGGCAAATTTCCCTCAAATTCAAATGTATATTTGAATTCTTTGCATATTTGGATCCTTTTTGGAAAAATGGGTAGCAAACCTTTTCAAAAATTATTGAAACTCTGCCTCCCCACTAATTTGGACCTGAGGAATCCAATTATGTAATTTGATCCTTGTGTTTAGATGCTGCAACCATGAGTTTGAACGTAACAGTTTTGAATCACCCCCTCATGTGTCATGTGTAAACTTTTCCCCCTTGTGAAAGTGTAGGCTTTCCCCTCTAACCACTCTTTTGATGGAGGTTACTTTCTCTTCCCAATATTTCCTAAGATATCCACAACAAAAGCTGTGGTGTTGTGAGGTGAAGAAAAATTTTTGCAAGTCCCTTTTCTTGGGCTTTTACATCCCTCCCCCCTTAAAAGAATCTCGTCCCGAGATTACAAAAGAAGAGATAGCGGTGATGTAGGGACTTACCCGTGTTGAGAAGCCATGAATTCCGGGTAATTTGAGCGAAGTAATTCCTCGCTCTCCCACGTCGCTTCTTCGGCGGTGTGGTTGCTCCAGAGTATCTTGTAGAACCACAACGTTCTGCTACGTGTGGCTCGGGCTTTCTCATCAAGAATTGCCACCGGATACTCATCATAGGTCAAATCCGGTTTCAGCTCGCCGATGTCTTCAGTAGAACAACAGTTGTATGCTTTAAACATTTTCGCAGTTGCAAAACATGGAAAACATCATGGACACCAGCCAGGGATGCCGGTAGCTCCAATCTATATGCTGCTGGTCCACACTTCTCGGTGATAGCGTAGGGTCCAATAAAACGGGGAGCGAGCTTCCCCTTCACACCGAACCGGTGCACGCCCTGCATCGGAGACACGCGGAGGTACACGTGTGTCAAAGTGCAACGGTCTACGCCTCTTATCAGTGTAGCTCTTTTGTCGGGATTGAGCGGCCTTCAAGTTAGCTTGAATCACCCGAATGCGCTCTTCGGCGTCGTTCACCACATCAACCCCGAATGTGACCCTTTCACCGGACTCGCACCAATTTAATGGGGTGCGGCATTTGCGACCGTAGAGAGCTTCGTAGGGTGCCATCTTGATACTCGCCTGATAGCCGTTGTTGTACGAGAATTCCGCCAATGGCAGGTGATCATCCCAGTTCCTACCATGGTGGATGGCACATGCTCTCAACATGTCTTCCAGAACTTGATTCACCCTCTCTGTCTGGCCATCTGTCTGAGGGTGATAGGCGGAGCTCCTGATCAACTTAGTACCCAATGCAGCGTGTAGCTGCTCCCAAAAGCGAGATACAAATAATGCACCTCGATCTGAGACAATGGTCTTGGGTACCCCGTATAGGCATAGAATCTTCGCTATGTATAGCTCCGCATATTTGTCGGCATTGTAACGTGTATTCACCGGGATGAAATGAGCCGTCTTGGTTAACCGATCGACGATTACCCATATGGAATCATGCTTGTTGGATGTTAGGGGTAATCCCACAATGAAATCCATGCTCACATCTTCCCATTTCCACGCCGGGATCTTCAGGGGTTGCAACAGCCCTGATTTCTTCATGTGATCAGCTTTCACTCGTCTACACGTATCACACTCGGATACGTACTTAGCTACCTCCCGATTCATCCGTGTCCACCAAAATTTCTTTTTCAAATCTTGGTACATTTTGTTGCTGCCCGGATGAATGGAGTACTTGGACAAGTGAGCTTCATCAATGACCTTCTTCCTCAGCTCCATATCCCGGGGTACGACTATGCGGTCTTTGAACCACAGCGTCCCCTCATCATCTTTCCGGAAACATTTAATTTCTCCATTGTCTATCCGTCTCCGGAGATGTGCCATTCCTTTATACGTTTTCTGAGCTGCAATGATGTCCTCCCTAATAGTAGGGATGAGGGCAAGGTTGTACAGCGATCCATAAGGAACCAAGTGTAAACTCGGCTATTCCTCCTCAACCGGGGTAATGGTGAGGTGATGGACATGTGATTTCCGATTCAGTGCGTCGGCAACCACATTCGCCTTGCCGGGGTGGTAATGAATCTCAGTTTCATAATCTTTGATCAATTCTAACTACCTCCGTTGCCTCATGTTCAGCTCCTTCTGGGTGAAAATGTATTTCAATCTCTTGTGGTCGGTGTAGAGATGCACCAAATTCCCCAGGAGATAGTGCATCCACATTTTTAGCGCCAACACCACGGCAGCAAGCTCAAGATCATGAGTCGGATAATGCTGCTCATGGTTCCGAAGCTGGCGTGAGCTATATGCGACCACACGTCCTTCCTGCATCAACATGCAGCCGAGCCCAATACCGGACGCGTCACAATACACGTTGAAGAGCTTTGTTGTATCCGGCTGAGCTAAGACCGGGGCTGTTGTGAGATGCTTCACCAATGTTTGGAATGCTCCTTCACACGCCGTGTTCCAAACATATTTCGTCCCTTTCTTCAGCAATTCGGTCATCGGCTTAGCAAGCTTGGAGAAGCTTGGAATGAATCTTCGATAGTATCCCACTAACCCGAGGAAGCTTCTGACTCATGGACTGAAGTGGGAGCTTTCCATTTCAGCACCTGCTCTATTTTGCTTGGGTCAACCACAATGCCTTCTGCTGAGATGATATGTCCCAAGAATGGCACTTGGCTGATCCAAAACTCGCATTTGCTGAACTTGGCATAGAGCTTGTGGTCTCGCAATCGTTGAAGAACGATCCGCAAGTGTTCGGCATGTTCGACTTCTGTCTTGGAGTAAACCAAGATATCATCGATGAACACTACCACGAACTTGTCCATCTCCGGCATGAACACCGAGTTCATGAGATACATGAAATGGGCTGCAACGTTTGTGAGACCAAATGACATGACGAGATATTCGTATAAGCCGTATCTCGTCGAGAACGCCGTCTTCGGAATATCCTCCGCCCGGATCTTGATCTGGTGATATCCAGAGCGAAGGTCCATCTTGGAGAACACACTTGCACCCACAAGTTGGTCAAACAATATGTCAATGCGGGGCAGTGGGTACTTATTCTTGATGGTGACGGCGTTGAGCGGCCGGTAATCCACACACAGCCTCAAGGTTTCATCTTTCTTCTTCACGAACAGCGCCGAGCATCACCAAGGCGAGGAACTCGGCCTAATGAAACCCTTGCTCAACAGATCATTGAGCTGTTCTTTCAGTTCCGCCAGCTCATTTGGAGCCATCTTGTATGGTCTCCGTGATATGGGCGTAGTCCCGGGTGCAAGCTCGATCTTGAACTCGACATCCCGCTCAGGTGGCATGCCCGGAAGATCATCCGGGAACACGTCGGGGTACTCCCGGACTACGGGGATGTCTTCTAACATGAGAGCTTCAGCGTTATTAATTGCTAAAACTTCCCGGACTGGCGTGTCTAACACCATGGAATGCGGACGTTGGAATGGAGAATTTAAGTGAACCGTCCGTGTCCGAGTCTCTGGGACAGCGCCATGGTATTGTAGCCATTACATCCCTAAGATTGCATCAATCTTTTGTCCCATAAGGATTATCAAGGTGGTGGGATATAGTTTCCCACCTAAGCAGGTGCCTTTGGAATCATCATATTAGCTGAAATTTTCCCTCCCGGTGAGCAGATCATATAAGTACAGTCGGTTTGGAAGACATGCATTTGATGCTTAGCCACATAGGATGCACTTATAAAGCTGTGGGTTGCACCAGAATCAAATAATATGACGATGGCTTGCTTGTTGAGAGTAAACGTACCCGCCAGCACGTTGTCTCCCACTGGGGCGTCCTCATTGTCGAGGTTGCGGACACCCCCAGTCCGCTGACCAACCTTCTTCACCCGAGGTCGGCCTCGAGCACCGCCCTGGAACTGGGCTTGCCCGCTGCTCTGCTTCCCCTGGGGACAGTCCTTCGCGAAGTGGCCCGCCTGGCCACACGTGAAGCAGGTGAAACGGGGCGGTCCCCCGCTGATCGGTGGACGGAATCCCGGGGCACGTGGTGGCGGTGGAAACGCCCGGGGTACCGTCTGCTGCTGCTGCTGCCTTGGTGGCGGCATCGGCGGACGGAACGGAGGTGCCTGAAAGGGACGTCCCCCGAACTGCTGAGGCCGCGCCGGTGGTCGCCACTGCTACCCGGATGGTGTCCGATACACCATCCGGTACTTCTGGGGAGCGCCACTCCCACCGCTGCTAGGTGGAGCGCTGCGCTTCCTCTGCTCAGCTGCCAACTCCCGCTGAGCATCCTCTTGCATGATCGCGGCATTGACTAGGTCGTTGAACGTGCCACGATTCCACTCAACGAGGTGCGTCTTCATTTTGGGGTGTAACCCCCGATAGAAGTGTTCTCGCTTCTTCTCCTCGGTGGAGATATAATCTGACGCGTACTGCGCCAGATGGTTGAAGGCACGGGAGTAGTCGTGGGCACTCCTCCCGCCCTGCTTCAGTTCCAAAAATTCTTGGAACTTCCTCTTCATGATCGCGGGAAAAATGTGGTAGGCGCGGAACGCCTCCCGGAACTCTTGCCATTCCACGGCATGGCCAGCCGGACGTGAGGCGACATAATTCGCCCACCACGCACCAGCGGCACCGTGGAGCTGCTGTGCTGCGAACAGGGTCTTCTGCCGCTCCGTACATTGGAGCAGCCCAAACTTGGACTCGATGGTCCGCAGCCAGTTGTCAGCCTCCAGTGGTTCTTCAGCTCCGGTGAACACTGGAGGGTGCGTACTCATGAAGTCCGAGTACGGCACTTCACGGGGCTCACGAGGCCCTCTGTCTTGACGTCCCCCCGCCTGGGACGTATTCTGCACGATCGTGCGGAGCAGGTCGGTCTGCTCCTCACGACCTCCCACCAGTGCCGCTATCACATCTGCTAGAGTAAGCGGAGGCGGCGGTGGTGGCTGCTGCTGCAGGGTGTTGTCGTAGGCTGGTGGCTGGGAGTCATCTCCTCCCCCTTGGCTAGAGCCACCAACCTTGTGCGTGGTCCTAGTGCGAACCATCTGCAACCATACGACAATAACATCAGTCCCGCAACAGATTGCATGCAGTACAATAACAATAGGCGTAACAACATAATGACAATAAAAACATGCGATACATCTCGTAAGTAGATAATGTAATAACCTTGCACAATCTACACCATTACCAGACCAAACACAAGCTAGTTTAATCCAGCTTGATGAACCTCCACTTTGGAAGCTCACCATAACTAGGTTTGGTCACTACGAGATATTACTATCGCTTTGTCATCACGTATACCACCCTTAGGGTACAACACCCTCTCCAATGAGTTCAAACTGTCATTCTTCTGTCAGAATGACAAGTTTCTACCTATTACAAATTTTGATCTGGTTCTAGGCATTTTCATGACTCAAGATGAATACCAAAGTTAAAGTTAACTTCAGTATCTTTCCAACGAGTACTCATTTGCCCTCAGATCAGCTCTGGTTAAAAAGTTATGCTAATTCAAAGTCAGCAGAATTTCTGGAAGAATTTTAACAGCACCTCCCTTGGAAGTGGCTGTTTTCCTCCCTGGTTTCCACTGAAATCTGTGCTGAAACTTCAGAAACTTTGAATTGCAAAGATGTGACACATCGTCTACTCTTTCTAAGGAGGTATCATATGAAAATTTTAAATTTTTCTACTGGGAGTTATCCTTGAAAAACAGAACAGTCCAGAGAATGTTTTAACACTGTCCTGGTTCTGGACAGTTACATGCCTCTGGGATTTAAGCCATCTTTAGGTGAGTTTCAGCTCTGGAAGTCTACAACAAAGTTGTAGAGTACTCATATACCTTTCCAGAACTATATAGCACACCTCCCTGGGCTAAAAGACCTGTGAGTTGTGCTCTGTTGAAGTTCAGCAACCTTGTTGCCCAAAACAGAGCACTCTGTTTTTCATCCCTTTGGCTATACTGCTCCACTATTCCATACTTATACCCAACCAGGGTCCTAAATGTTGAACCTATAGATTTTAATTCCTTGTTATCATTATTTTCATGCATATGCCTACAGTATATCAGTACTAAGTTCCTCACAAAAGAAAATCCTAACCGGATCATACCGGCATATACGTCTCAAGTGTGGCACTAAACGGTCTCTCGCACACATTTTCTACACGGATACATACGTGGTTAGTACCTGCAGAAGACCACACAATAATGGTGCACTCAATGGTTTTGTTTCCATTTCAGGCAGTACCATATTTAAAAGTAAATACAAACGCCCGTATCATTGTCATACGGCCGTCCTTGAGCTAAGTCATGTCTCAAGGCACGTGATCGTGTTTCAACACCACACGACGGGGAACCCGAGTAGGTCATGAACGGGTCGTCACGGTTGGGAATGTTATCAACCCAACAGATACCACCTACTGCCCGGCAGGGCACGTCGATGGCAAGCGCTGCGTATGTCCTCCTGGGCTATTTCCAGACGAACACACTCTCGCGTTACTGACCACGCGATGGGGTCTCCACTTACTTGCCTAATGCACGCTAGGGATCAGCGTTTCATATGAACTCAGGAACATGAAGAGTTCAAGAGGTTCATATTGACGTCTCACACCAAGCTGTGAGACAAATCCCTGAACCACATTCCTCGTCAGGGGGAGCTAACCGAAATTGAACCGCTTTCGGTGGCGTTTCTTACCATACTTACCAGAGCGTAGGTGCGTCGTTACATAATTGAAATTCAGAATTATAACACATAAGTTAGTCTTTGCCACTTTAAATAACTATGCTAGTATAGTCCTTACTTGGGCAACTACCGAATCCTCACCGTATACCTAAGTTTTTCCAATAATGCAGTCCTTAAGTACTGTGCTATCCCCACTGTGGCTCTGATACCAGGCTGTGGCGGACCGGAATCCGCTCATCCAGGATCGCAGAGGGTGGTGCCGCGCGATGCGACACCCGACAGCACACGTCATAAGAACACATTATATTACATGGGAAAAACAAACTGAATGTACAAAGTAGTACACTGCTCAGTTACAAACTAAGGTCTTTATTACACAGAGGAAGTTCCTTTTATACAACTCACGCCCGCCTATCTAGCAAAAGTGGTTGCCCAGCCCTAGGGCAACCTACACTAGCTGCACTACTCAGCTCAGCGCGTCGTGTATGGCTCCCACTCAGCCGTGGTCCCCGACGGAGGGTAACCCTCGCCGGTGGACTCGTACTCGGAGTCCGTGGGTGGCTCCTCACCTGAAAAACACTTAAGCAGCAACCGTGAGCACGAAGGCTTAGCAAGGCTTAACCGACTCACCTAAGCATGAAACTCTACATGAGGTGTACCATGACATAGGATAGCAATGTTGCAGCAAATGGACACGCCTACAAGTTCATCCTTAGTTCATCTTTTAGCAACAAGTTAACAGTTCATGAAGCTGAAATTTAGTAAGCAATATTTGGTGGCATACATGTAGCAATACAATTATAGCATAACAAAAATATTGAATCATAACATTTCATTCATTAGTCTGCGTTACGACGCAGTGAACAAGCGGTACTCGTCACCGCGAGGGACGGCGAATCGACTCGATATACACCTGCAGGGAAAACCCAAAGAGCACGTCACGTACGCCCACCCGTGGAGCTGCACAACACGCTCACTCGATGTCGTACGGGACAACCTTTCACCCAACAGCCCAAACGTCGAAACGGTCGCACCGAAACGGACAGGAGGTTCCCCACACGGAGCATCTCTCTATGCCCGTTGGCAGATTTCCACCTTGCTGCCCTCAACCTACACCCATAAATCGGTGTGCTATGCCTCGACGCCCGGAGGTTTAGGCTTCATCTGTTTATCGGGGCACATATATCCGATATGCCTTCGGTACGTTCAATACATGTTCAGCAGGGCCGCACACGGATCGGTCCTCAATCAACACGGGCAGGGCCGCGCACACAAGACTTCCCCTTGCTGCGCCCTAGCCCATGCCAAGTCTCATTTTCATTACTAAAGTGATATCACATCACTCAACCGAACCCGTGTGTCCCAATGCCTATCTCGCGAGTAGATTACAACTACTCGACTTGTACCGAAGTCCTATGAATCATTAAGCGTAGCCTGTCTACTCGAGGTCTTAGACACTACCCTCACTCTTAGGGAAAAGTTCTGGTTATGCAAGTGGGGTTCCATCCATCCTATACCTAATGCACAATCATACATCATATGACACATGTAAACAAAGTAAAAACTTATAAAAAGGTTAAAGCAAACCGGGGCTTGCCTTGTTGCTTCTGGTCAGGAGTTAGTTCTTCCTCTGGAAGCAGGAAGTCGAGAATCTCCAGAGCTTCCTCGCCTTCAGCGACTACACGTTATCGAAATACTACATGTTAATTAATACGCATACAAGTTATTGTAAGGTTACTGCTATTAGTTCTAATAACCAGTTCTAACATCTGGAACTCTGTTTAAGAATTTAAAATGGAACTGGGGTTTAGTGGTTTGGGTTTGGACCTAAGTACATGGTTAAGTGCTAAGTGGTTTTCCCCCTTTTCCATATTAATCCCCCAAGTGGTTAAACAGGACAGGGGTGATCGAGAGCTCTAATGGAGCAGAGAATTTTTGTGTGAGTTCCTTGTCACAAGAAAACACTCTGGACCAAACATTAGCACTTTTCATTGAGTAGTTTGTTCAGAATAATTCTTTTAGCAATTAAGAAAAGAAGAATTAATTCTGAGGTAACACCCCTGTTCATGCCCAACTTAGTGAACTACAATTTCAATTATAGTTCATAGAGTTTGCATGAATTTTCGTATCATTTTTGGAGCTAAGATTTGCCCAGAACTGAATTTCCAAGTTTTGGAAATTATCTGAAAATGTTTCTGTATTCAAATGAACACAGCACTTTCACATTTGAATTGCTCTTACCAAATCAACTCCAAATGGTCTGAAACTTTTACAAGGGTTCACTAATGTACTAAAGAACATTCTGGCAAAATTTGGGGATTTTTGGATGCACCAAACTCCCTATAAAATTCTTTTGCTCAAAAGCTTTAAAGAATTTTCCAGAATTCATTAATGGGTTTCATACAAATTGGGTTTCAGATTTGGATTGTACTCAGTTAGAGGAATCCAACAAAATTTGTTTCATAATTATTGGATTCTCCTACCCCGAGTTGTGGTCCTCCAAAGTTTGAACTACAAACTGGACATTTCAAAATGTTTAAATGTCTGCCAGTGGGTCCCACCTGGCAGTCTTCTCCTTCCTCGCGCCAAACAGGGGTCTGCGGCGGCGCACTCCGGCGAGCGTCGCCGGAACCGCTTTCCCGGCCGTCTCCTGACCCCAAACTTGCCGCCCCGCCCTAACTCACGACGCTGAACTCGTCGGTCGTGTCGCCGGCGGCTATAGCTCATCGGAACAGTGCTCCTGACGGTGACAGCGGCGGTTAGGGTTCCGGTGTGGTCGGGAATGCGTTACAACGCATCCAAATGATCGGCAAAGGGTCGGAGAGCACCGCGGGAGCTCGAGGGTGATGGAAATGGCCGCCAAACCCCATGAAAAGGTCGGCAACCTAGAGCTCCACGGTGAACCGCGCTATTATTCTATGGCGGCCTGAAAATTACCCAAACCTGGCCATTTCTGGGTCATTTCCCTTGATTCTTGGTCGAGGAGGGCCGCTAGGGAGTGAGGAAGGTGCTGACAAGCCTGAGCGGCCAATAGCTAAACGAGTAGCAGGAATTTTGGGGTAGACCGCGCTCTACCCGAACACACTATGTTACGGAAGAACTGGAATTACTCTTCATCCGGTGGATCAACCGCTATTCGGCTTGCATCTACACGATCTAGAGAGCACGGCACACCTTTTTCATGTAGGAGTCCGGCGGTGAAACTGGCCGTGGCGTGCTGTCCACGGGGAGCAGTTCTCGGCTTTCCGCCGGTGGCCTGAGTCCTCAGTGGCGATCATCGATTTGTGGTCGAGTGCGGTGCTAACACCGCGAGGTGGTGGGATGGTTAGCTAGAGCACACACAGGTGCTCCCTTTCTGTGTTGGGAGCTCGGGCAAAGGCTGAGCAGACGTCGGCGTGCAGGGGAGGATCGGGGGAGCGGCGTCGGTGACCGAGCAGAGCGGGGGCTCGCTGTTTTGCAAAGAAGCACGCGTACGTCTTCGGTGGCTTGGCGAGGGGGTCATGCAGAGGAGAGGGCGCGCCGTTTCCCGGCTGCCAGCGCGAGCGATGGGAACCAGGAGGTGTCCACTCGGCCGGTGGCGTGCGCGCGGCAGCTGGCTGCGCTCGGTTGACTGAGAAACAGAGAGAAGACTTGGGGGCTAAGTCTTTTTCACCGAGTGACATGTGGGCCCCACTGGTCAGTGCTCTACCACCTCTCAAAAGATCTCCAAAACTTGACAATTGATGAATTCAAATGTTGGAAATCTCAAACTGAGCTACATTGGTATGGTTTGGACAAAATTTCCCTCAAATTCAAATGTATATTTGAATTCTTTGCATATTTGGATCCTTTTTGGAAAATGGGTAGCAAACCTTTTCAAAAATTATTGAAACTCTGCCTCCCCACTAATTTGGACCTGAGGAATCCAATTATGCACTTTGATCCTTGTTTTAGATGCTGCAACCATGAGTTTGAACGTAACAGTTTTGAATCACCCCCTCATGTGTAAACTTTTACCCCTTGTGAAAGTGTAGTCTTTCCCCTCTAACCACCCTTTTGATGGAGGTTACTTTCTCTTCCCAATATTTCCTAAGATATCCACAACAAAAGCTGTGGTGTTGTGAGGTGAAGAAAAATTTTTGCAAGTCCCTTTTCTTGGGCTTTTACAGTCATAGTCTGAGATTTGGGTGATCTCTAGAAAGCTCATGAAGAGACCCGAAGTACGACACATATGCTCCACCCAGGGTAGACTACTGGTAGTCAAGTACTAATTGGAGTCTTTAAGTAAAATTGATTCACACAAAACTTGCAATTTAAGGTGCAATCCATTGTTCACAATTTGCACTGGTGTTACTTAAGTATATAGTCAGAAGTTTAACTTAACAGTATTTGCTGAAATGCTAGTATATCAAACAAGTAATAAGAAAGACACTTCTCTAAGTGGCTTTGAGATCTAGTTGGGGATTGTTGGATTTTAGCCCATAAAGGAATGACCAAACTAAAATCGCTAATAAATCTCAAAGGCCCATTATGGCAAGAGAGTGAGTTCTAATAGTTTAGTACCACATGAAGAGTGAAAGTGGAGGGACACCCACTTATAAGGAAGGTTGTTCTGCCACATCCTAAGTGAGTGAGAAGAGGAGTGGCCCACGGGAGCTCCTACTCCTCGCCACGCACACACAGGTGTTAGCGCAAATTCAAGCTAAGACAGGTCACGTCGAGTATGAGACGGGCGCGTATACAACTGAACTATGAGCTGTTTAATACAACTAGGATTCTTACCGAGGTGCTATAAATATGGGGCGTGCGCGCATGACTGTGGTGACAAAAAGATTAGTTTCCTTCTCTTATTACTTGTGCCGCCATCGTAGTTTATTCTCGAGCGCCGGTGTGCACCGACAATCCGGAGAGCAAATCTGCGAAACCACTTGCCCTTGTGATCCTGCATTGAGACAGGGAAAATAAGGTTTTTTGAGCGCTCCACACAACTGCTCACGTTCTTCACCACGGGTAATCTTTCCAAGTTAGGTGGTGCTCTCTACCGCTGTCTTCAACAACAACTGCTACCGGCCTTCATCAACACTGTAGCAACACCTACAACATCTTCTCTAGTCCCAGACCGTTACGCATGGTCTGTCCATATCTATTATTGTGACATGGTTGTACTTTTGTGTGTGTGCTTTTGCTCATGTTAATTACTATGTTAATCATGTGTTACTTTCCAGAATTAATCGGTAAATTGCCTCGTTATCTAACACCTGCTCTGCCATGCTACCGATGCAACTTGTGATACTCCTCCTCGGCATCCTTGCACGAGACGTATTTCTTCTTCTGTGTTAGGACGACGGATACCACCTTGGTCTCCTTGTGGTGGATCAAATCCCGGTTGGATATATCATTTAACAACGAGCTGGGTCCCATCAGAGGCATGGGAGGAGTGGAGGAGAGCGCGGGCAGCAACACGTGTTGCTAGTGATCGTGTCAAGTGTCAACAATGAGGTTTTGGCGGTGGCAGGATTGAGTGTTAGGCACGGGAGCATACCTACTCCGAAATGTCCCTCCTAACATAAAATTGGGTAGGTCCCAGCTATTGGGAGGAGGAGTGCGGCACCCTGTTCCAAAAATAGAACCAAGCGAATGCATGTGTGCCCAGGATGTTCATAACACATACACATGTATTCCACAAACTGAATTCAGAATATAACCACGAATAAAAAGGGTTTAAGTACTTTATTACATCGACTCATTGTCTCACTTATGAATATCTATCTTATTCTTGCAGCGGAAGGCTCTAAACGACAGCGGAAAGTGACTAAAGACAGGCTCCAATCTTCAACTCCACAGGCATGTTGACGGTAGTCCGGACGCCTAGTACTCCACATGGTCCTCGAAGTACTCATCTTCTGTAGCTGATGTATATGTGGTAATGCAAGGGTGAGTACATGTCGTACTCAGAAAGTGCGGGAAAAGTATGACATGTAGCTTACAACAAGGTAAGAAATAAAAAGGCTCATTGCAGCAAGCAAATTTTATTTCACAAACATGATAAAAACAGAAACTATTTCTAGGTGAGTTAAAGCCCAATATATCCAAGTAAATCAGCAACATTCTTTCATCATAATGCACAATTTATTAAGTCTCATACAGCCATTAATCTTTCTCAAATTCATCTCATACTCATAAATATTCATAACCACCTCATATTCATATAATTGAAACCAAACTCAGTTTCATGACTCAAAACAGTCCCAAAACTAATCCCAATGACCATACCATAACCATACCGAATAACCATGCCAAGTTTTCCCTCTAATCATGTGAGTTGGCCAGGTGCTTGTGACCGGAAGCGCGGCTATCATGATAGTTTTACACTCTGTATAGGTGGCACCACTTTACCCACAAGTTCGTGATTTCGTCAACCATCGGCGCACTACAAGAAACGACGAATAGGGTGTTGGTTTCACTGTATGCGTCGGCCCCGACGCATTTAACACGTCTAGGGGTGTCGGTTTAAGCAAACCGACACCCATAAGTTAGATGCGTCGGTTTTTCTGGATCCCACCGACGCACATATTAAATGCGTCGGCCAAACTGACGTTTATGTGAAATGTGTCGGCTAAACCGACGCTCACACGGCAGGCCCGGCTGGCTTAGGCTCTAAGAGCGTCGGCCCTGCCAAAACCGACACTCTTAAGTGGGCCCACTCAAAACCTAATCCCTTCGCCTCTTCTCTTCTCCTTGCCCGCGCGCCTTCTCACCCGATCCCCCGCCCGCTGCCGCCGCCACCCCGCCGCCTCGCCAGCGCTCCTGCCCGTTGACGTCCCCTCCGCCTCCCCGTCCGCCCCCCGTCCGCCCCCCTGTCTGGCGCCCCCATCCGCCTCGGCCGCCGTCGCCCCCGGCGCCGCAGTCCGCCTCGCCCGCCACCAGCCCGCCGCCTCGCCGGCGCCCCTGCCAGTCGGCCAGACGGCATCCCCTCTGCCTCCCCCATCCGGCCCCCCGTCCGCCCCCTGTCTGGCGCCCCCGTCCGCCTCGGCCGCCGGCGCCCCCGGCGCCGCAGTCCGCCTCGCCCGCCGCCAGCCCGGCACCTCGCCGGCGTCCCCTCCGCCTCCCCCGTATGGCCCCCCGTCCGCCCCCTGTCCGCCGCCCCCGTCCGCCTCGGCCGCCGGCGCCCACGGCGCCCCCGTCCGCCTCGCCCACCGGCGCCCGTTCTGGCAGTGGTTTGGCGCCCCGGCGCCCCCGTCCACCCCTGCGTCGGCGCCTCCTTGCGGCCAGCGCCCCCGTCATCCCGGCCACTTCCATCCGGTTCAACTCTAAGTGAAGGTAAAATATTAGGTGTATTGCAAATACGTGATTAGAGTCGAATGTGATTAGAGTTGAATGTCATATTATATAGTTGCTAACTCGTGAAAGTAATGCTTTATCATATCATGTGATTAGAGTTAACTCGTGTATGTGATTCATATTATATAGTTGCTAACTCGTGAATGTGATTCATATCCATTATGCTATATGAATTGAATGTGATTCATATCATGTCATACTGTGTGAAGTTGAATGTTCAAGCTTATATTATGTGATTACTGTTAGAAAATAAGCCTGACGTCAGGCTGATCACGTTTGTGAGTGGTCTGGCCATGCACGTTACGGGAACGTGTGTGTGCACGTAGTGTTAGCACGTGAGGGCGTGCTGTGCTTGTTAGCACGTATGCGCGGCAAGTCAGTTGTGTGGCCGTTGATTAGTGTGTGGTTGAATGAGTCATTAGCGCTGAACGGACGTGCGGGCGCGTCATGCCGCGCGAGTGGGTGCTCGCGATTGCTGGCATGTACGACGAAACGTGCGGATCATGGGCAGCGTCAAGGAGTCCGTTAGCTCCATGCGTAGGTTGCGCCAACTATATAAGGGCAGCTGTGTACTTCTCGTTTTGATAACGCAAGCAGAATCAAGGCAGCGTTTGGGTGCTGTGCGTGTTGCTGCACCATCTGCTGCGTGTGTCCAGTGTGCTACGTCCTCCACTCGTTTCTCTCAGTAAATCGTATTTCCAATCTGAGTGCCAGCAGAGTTCCGATCCAACAAGTGGCATCAGAGCCTCGTTTGCTCAAAACCCTGCCTGCAACCGTGGCGATGGTTCCGCACGGTGCCGGAGGAAGCAGAAGAATTTCTCTTGTGTACCCGGTGCTGTCGCCGGCGAGCTACACCGTGTGGGCGATCAAGGTGGAGGCGATTCTCAACGCCCAAGGTCTGTTGGAGGCGGGTGTCTCCCGCGGACGGCGTGGCGGTGGATGAGCGGAAGAACAAGATAGCGCGGGCGCAGCTCCTCCAAGCTCTGCCGGAGGACATTCTCATGCAGGTGTCGACGAAGCCGAAGGCGAAAGAGGTTTTGGACAGCCTCAAATCAAGGTTCATCGGTGCAAATCGAGTGAAGACGGCTCGGCTGTCCACGCTGAAGGGTGATTTTGATCGTTTGTCGATGGGCAACGGCGAGACGCTCGATGAGTTCGCTGGCAAGATCTGTGGCATGGTGGCGAGGTACGCCGGGCTGGGCTCGACGCTCGATGACGCTGCCATGGTCAAGAAGCTCCTTGACACCGTCCCAGATCGACTCTTTCCTGCTATTGCGGGGATCGAGCAGTTCTGTGACGTCGACAAGATGCCGTTCGAGGAGGCACTTGGCAGGCTGAAGGCGTTCGATGAGCGTTGCCGTTGGCACACTCAAGGCAGCGAGACGTCTGCCGGCAATGGACAACTACTGCTCACGGATGTGGAGTGGAAGGCTCGGCAGAAGTCGAAGCGGTCATCGATCGGGAAGTGCTACAACTGCGGCGCTCGCGGTCACTTCGCCCGGGACTGCCGGAAGCCAAAAAAGGAGGAGTAGGAGGAGGCACTGTTCGCCAACACTGACGAAGAACCTGCGCTGCTGTGAGTCGGCGCGCATGGTGACATCGAGTTTAGGGGGGGAAATTTTTAGAAAATAAACCCAACGTCAGGCTGATCATGTTTGTGCGTGGTCTGGCCATGCACGTTACGGGAACATGTGTGTGCGCGTAGTGTTAGCACGTGTGGGCGTGCTGTGCTTGTAGTTGTGAAGTATGCGTTAAGATGAGCACAGATGCGTACGGTGACAATGAGGACGACCAGTTAACCGTGCCTACACGGTGGATCCGGACTTAGAACTTTCAACTCTGACCAACTTTCCTCCTCTGTCTTGTTCTTTCCTTTATCGTAAATGTTTGAAAAATGAAAATGAGCAACACAACCTATAGAATTTGAGTACCCGTTTCGAATCGGCACGTATCACATGCTATTGGCATGTGAGACGTGAAGCTTCGGAATTGTCCCTTTTTGGACAGCCTGGGAGTGGATCGGGGGGGCGTTGCTTGTGATGAGACGTGAGTCTGGATCTGGACGAGATTTCGACGGTATAACCCTGATGTTCTCTGATGCACCATTTTCGGGCGTGCAGTGGAGAACAGCGGGGTTATGCTGCCGAAATTTCGTCTGGATCCGGACCACGCGTGTCGTCATAAGCATGCCCCACTCGACCACTCTTGGGTGGGTTTAGGATCTATTCGCCTAATTGTAGTGACCGTCACATAATATGAAAATAAACTAATTATAATGAATTTTCTGCTTTGAAGGTATAAGCTGAAAAATGGGTGACGACCGTAAGGTGATGTATGATGGATGGAGTTCAGATGGTGTGTACACTTTGGAATGGGCACAAATCGCAAATGTGTTCATGAACCAAGCATTTCCTAGTGGTACTCATTTTGTGAAATGTCCGTGTAGCAGGTGCAAGAATCGTCGACGTGTGGTGAGGTCTGAAATGATGCTTCACCTTTGTAAGCACAGATTTATGCCAGACTATCTAGTGTGGCGTGAGCATGGAGAGCTGGATCATGCTAGTGAGTCGGACGGAAACGAGAATGAAGATCGGATGGATGAGATGATAGCGGATGTTGGTCGAGAGTACGAAGAGCAGCCACTGCTAGAGGAGGTGAAGAAGTTTTACAAGCTTCTTGCCGCCGCGGATGAAAAAGTATATGAGGACACCAATGTGACCATTCTGCAGGCGATCACACAACTTATGGGGTTGAAGTCTAAGTTCAATTTTGCAAACAATTGCTACAATGGTATCCTGAAGTTGATCAATGATCTCCTTCCATCAAAACATAAGATGCCGGAAGACATATATCACTCAAAGAAGATTTTGGAAGGTCTTGGCATGAGTTATGAGAAAATTGATGCGTGCGAGAATAATTGCATGTTGTATTGGAAGGAACACCAGAACGATACTCATTGTATGCATTGCAAAGCATATAGACATGTGAAGGTTTTGAATGATGATGGAGAGGAAATAAGTACAAAGGTACCTGTCAAACAGCTTCGGTACATGCCTATCACGTCCAGGCTTAAACGGTTGTTCCTTTCTCAAGAAATAGCGAAGCAGATGAGGTGGCATTCAGAAGGGTTACGTGAGAGTGATGGCAAAGATATTATGGTGCATCCTTCGGATGGCACGACATGGCAAGCTCTAGACCGTTTCGATCCGGAGTTTGGTAAATATCCAAGAAATGTGCGTCTTGGGTTGTCAACAGATGGTTTCACTCCTTTCAGCACAAGTAACAGTCCATACTTTTGTTGGCCTGTTTTCATCATGCCTTACAATCTCCCTCCCAACATGTGTATGAAAGAAGGATACATATTCCTCGCGGCCATCGTTCCTGGTCCTAAACATCCTGGGATGAAAATCATTGTGTTTATGCAACCGTTGATTGAGGAGTTGAAATAGTTATGGCAAGGTGTAAAGGCATACGACAGTCATCTGAAATGTGAATTTACTTTACGTGCCGCGTATCTATGGTCTATACATGATTTGTTGGCATATGGCATTTGGGCTGGCTGGTGTGTCCATGGAAAATTATGTTGCCCCATATGTATGGTTGACACCGATGCCTTCAGGTTGAAGTATGGAAGAAAAGTCAGCTTCTTTGATTTCCAACGATGATTCCTTCCTTCAAATCACCCTTACAGGAGTGATACACGATCATTCCAAAAAGGCAAAAGTGTTACAGAAGGACCCCCTCGTCGATTGACAAGCGAACCAAAAATAGCATGGCATGCAAAGTTAAAAGAGTCTGCTGAAGGTGGTTTTGAAGGGTATGGTACAGAACACAACTGGACTCATATTTCTTTTCTTTGTGAGCTACCATATGCAAAGGTGTTGCTTTTACCACACAACATAGATTTGATTTTACCGGGCAAACTAAAGATAATTTGAGTGTGAGGAAAGACTTAGCTGATATTTGCAATCGTCCTGGGCTTGAAGTTATAACAAATGCAAGCAGAAATGAAAGTAGGCCACGAGCTCCATATTGTGTTAGACCAGAAGAAAGAAAGCAAATACTTAGTTGGTTGAAAACACTGAAGTTTCCAGACCGCTATGCAGCAAACATAAAACGATGTGTTAATCTCAACACCGGTAAACTGAATGGGTTGAAGAGCCATGATTACCACAATATGATGGAGAGACTTATACCGGTAATGTTCCGTGGCTATTTCAAACCTGATTTGTGGAAGATGTTTGCTGAACTTAGCTACTTTTATAGACATATCTATGCTAAGGAAATGTCGAAAAAGATGATGCGGCGGTGGGAGAAAGAAATTGTTGTGCTTGTATGTAAGATGGAAAAAGTGTTCCCGCCTGGATTTATGAATGTTATGCAACATTTGCTGATGCATTTACCTTATGAAGCATTGGTAGCAAGTCCTGCACAATTCAGGTGGATGTATAGCCAAGAAAGAGAATTGAAGAAACTTAGAGCTACAATGCGCAACAAGGCAAGAGTTGAAGGTTGTATTGCAGAAGCAATTGCAGCTAAAGAGATTACTAACTTCTCTAGCAAATATTTTTCACGTGCCAATAACGTGAATGCATGTGTCACACAATATCATAATGTAGAAGAGCAATCTACGAGTGAGCTTAAGATTTTTCAATGGAAGGGTAAAGGTGTTGGGGCTGCTAATTCTCATTATATTTTGGCGCAAGAGAGGAACTACACCATGCTTTACATTTTTTCAACATGGAGGAGGTGTTACCATATTTTGAAATGTTTGACAAGTTGTATTGGAAATCTTCACGAAAACCTACACAAAGTCAATTGGATACGATGCGTCAGCATGGCATAAATGGTGGAAAAAACTTTGTGGACTGGTTCCGTGAATATGTAATTTTCTATCCGTTTTTTCTTTCAATATTAGTTCACATATTTATCATAAGATGCTAACTTTGTTTATTTATGTAGTGTATGAAAGATGTCAACATCTCCGATGACTTGCGACAGATGTCGCATGGTCAATTGAGAGCAACAGAATTTAGCAGGTATGATATCAACGGATATCGTTTTCGGACGGCAAGTTTAGAAGCAAGTCGTCCACTTGCTGCCACTACAAACAGTGGGGTAATGATAACTGCCGCAGAGGGTAGTGGAAAAGTGACAGAATATTACGGTGTTCTTAAAAAATAATAGAGTACACATTTGGCGGTCCAAAAACACTTCAACTTGTGATTTTTAACTGTGAATGATTTGATCCAACATCGGGCACACGAGTTGATGATTTTGTAATGGTGGAGGTCAACCACAAGTCACGATACACAGCCCATAACAACAATGTTGTACTTGCGAATCAAGTGGTACAAGTGTACTATTTAAGTTATCCTCACCCAAGTTTGAAAAATTGGTGGGTTGTGTATACAGTTAACCCTGAAGTGCACCCTTACCGTTATGATGAGTATATAGAGATTCAAGAAGATGACGGTATTATCTATCAAGACGAAATCGAGGAAGCAGAAGATTTTATGATATCTTCTGGGATAGGACTCACAGAAATAGCCAGTGATATGCTAGAGTTGATGTCTGAAGAACAAGTTGGCCCTTCAAGAAAACGTGTTCGACAATAACAAAGAATTATGGAAAAGAAGAAAAGGATTTTTGAAGAAGAGGAGAGATATGATGAAGAAGAGGAAGAGATGGAAGAGAGTGAAGAGGAAGAGATGGAAGAAGAGACACGTGAATATCTTAATGCACGCGTTACAGAAGCAAATTCTGATGCTGATGATTTTTTATTTATATTGTATGCATTTTTTAGATTTTTATTATTATTGTATACATTCTTTAATTATAATCTAATGTTGTATACTAATCATTTCTATAAAAATGTATGCAGATGTTTAAGCTTTTGCCAAGTTTGGCGAAGAAGAAGAGCAAGAAGGGTAGTGGATCTTCGTCCTCCACTCCCAGTTTGCCAGACCCGTTTCAGGTACTTTTTTTACATACATTTCAATATTAATATTAACTGTCTATTGTTTCTTGCTTCTTTACATACTTTTTTATTTATATTTTTAGGGTACTACTTAAAGTGGGTAGAGAAAGAGGCAGTTTTTGAGTTGTGTGGCAGAGCTTACGTCGAGCGAGCCTGCACGAGGTTTGAGTCCAACACGGGTGACAGATCGTTGCCCGACGTACGAGGAGTTGTACGTGGAGAAACCAGATACTGTCAGGCAGACGTTGGAGCAGGAAGGTGGCTCAGGAGGAGGCTCAGGACGAGGCTCAGGAGGAGGCTCAGCAGGAGGCTCAGGACGAGTCTCAGGAGGAGGCTCAGATATTGTTGGCGGTGGACCTCTTCTGATGGTGGCAATGAGGGGGATGATGAGGACGAAGGTGAAGGGACTGAGTATCCTGAGCGAGATGCTAGGATTGCCAGAAGGGCAGAGCTAGAAGAGTTAGGACACCCCGATCGATGCCCCTTTAGGTAATATTTCTGATTAATTAATAAGTTCATTATATCTTTTCAATTAACTAATTTATGTACTTTTTATGTACAGGTTGTGGAGGCACCTTTTATGTGGTGTAAGTAAAAGCATGGACGAGCGGACGATTATAAGGCCGAAGGGTACTAGGTGCTGGGTGGAGCTTGGATGGAGTGGAAAGGGGCATCGACGAGTTGTTAACACCGAGTTGGGAAACGCCGTCCGGTTTTGCTATCCCGGGATGGTTTTAGTAGATGGTCAAAGGATTGCAGCACATAGTTGGGATCACTATGCGCTTCAAGATTATGGCGATTCGGGTATGTGTCAGGATAGAGTTTGGGAGATCTTCTGGGTAAGTTTGTTTTGATTGTTTCCATTACATTACATCTTATTGTTATTTGACATAATTGTTACTTGTATGCAGGGTATGTTTCATTTGGAGGAGGGTGTGAGTCAAGCATATGCGTGTTCAATTTTCCATAATGCAGCAAAAAGACGTGTCAACGACTCCTTCTCTAAGGCACGGATCAAAGCTGTGACCGTCTACTACAATACGGTGATGTTCCAGCCTATGACAAACAAAGAAGCATCCAAAATTCACCTCACTAGGGAGGAGTACTTGCAGAGTCATGTGGATTGGATTTGTGCCAATATGGAGGCTTGGGAGTGGTTATGCGGGTATTGGGGTTCAGCTGAGTTCATAAATATTTCTGATAGACACCGAAGAAAGCGGAAGAGCAAGCCAGGAAAGCACTTCTTCGGGCCGGATGGTTATGTTCGGATGGAACAAAGGATAGTATGAATTCTTACATTCATACTTAGATTGCTTCAATTAGTTGTATTGATTAAATGGTTGAATTTTGATATTGCAGACAGCTGAAACTGGTACGCCTCCTACATTTCTCGAGGTTTATCTTAAGGGGCACAAAGGTCCAGACCCGAATCGCTCGGAGGTGTTGTGTGACAAGGCATCAACGCAGAAATTGGTACTTATGTTGATTGTTTATTACTTTTATCCATCAACTCAATTTATCTTGTATTACATTAATCTGTTAACTAAATGTATCACAGCAAAAGTATGTTGAGAGTTTTAAGAAGATCCATAGACGTGATTCAGACTATTTGAGAGAGCTGTTGGATGTCGCTGCGGCGTACGATGCCGGCGGAGGTCTACCGCATGGGAGGTATGTGTAAAGATAATGATGATTTGTATGTTAATGAATGTCGATTATTCACACTTGTATTTTTTGTAGACTTGGGTTGGGCGATGAGTACGTAGAGCGTGAGGCTTATGCTATACGACAGCTGTCCAATGTTAGTGGTAGTCGATTTCAATCTTCTACAGAGGCTGAATTACGAGAAGAATTGAGACGCACAAAGGAGGAGATGCAACACCAACAGCAACAGACACAGATGTTACTGCAACAACAACAGCAACAGACACAGATGCTGCAGCAACAAATGCATTATTTGTATATGTCGCAGGTAACATGTAATTTTCGTATTTAAAAATATTATTCGGTTTACAAATGTTTCTACTCAAGATATCACAACTAATTTACTTGATGAAGTTCATGGGTCAAGGTAGCTCTAGTTCTCAGTTTGGTCCGCCGCAGCAACCTTACCTCGACATGATGCCTCGACCAATGCAACCAACACTACAGATTGGCTCCTCCTCACAGGTAAAACTGCTTATCTTTTTGACTTGGATTATATAATGCAATATCGTAACCATTTGTGTTGCAGGGTTCCGAGAGTGGTCAACCATGTGTTCCACAACCTTACGGATTCATGTCACTGTTGGCTTCTAGATTGCAGCTAAATAATCCAGGTAAACTGTAATTTTCGCATTTGACCACTTTATACGATTCTAAAATGATTCTAATTATAATCTACAACTTGAAGCAGTTTTCCCACCGATGCCTTTCCCTCCGGTGCAGACTCACCCATCACAAGTTGGAGACGCAGCGGTATGTATGACTTGTATACTTGTTACAATATTTTCATTATAACATCATATATTAATTAGCACAATATTAAGAAGAAAAGGGAAATACTAGCAGAGATATGAAGTGAAAGAGGGAACAAGTGAGAGAGCGAGAGAGGCAGAGATAGATAGAGAGGGAGAGGAAGACATAGAGAGAGAGAGGGGTACATAGAGAGTGAAAAGAAGTGATAGATAGAGAGGAAGAGAAATATATAGAGGGAGAGAGGAAGAGATAGAGAGAAAAGAAGAGATAGATAGAGAGGGAGCTAGAGAGAAAGAGATAGCGGGAGAGGAGAAGAGATAGAGAGAGTGGGAGAGCGAGTGAGGGCGAGGGAGTTAGGGAGAGTGAGAGGAAATACGAGAGCATTGATAAGTTTTAGTTCAAACCAACATGCTTCTCTTTTTTAAAGTTATGTTATTAAGTTAGTCGAAGTTAACATGTTACATTATTAAGTTTCTATTTTATTTGTTTATCGCAGGGATCTCGTCATGAGACTCCCGAAGGTGTTGATGCTTTCTTTAACATCAATGACGGAGGTGCGAGTGGAGGAGATGGGAGTGCAGGACGTGCGAGTGGAGGCTCCCACGACGACATTTGAATTTCGTTTACTCATTTTTGTACTGTTGTGCTTGTGTTTGAAACGTTTGAAAACTTGTGTACGATGCTATGTTTGAAATGTTGTTGAATTATATCTGTTCTGCTGTATATATTGCTGTTCTTTGTGTAAAATGGAGGCTCCCCATCCGGGGAGGGAGAGAAATTAAGCAGTTTTTTAAAAAAAACACGTTATGTGCGTCGTTCTCCTCAAAACCGACCCACTTAAGTGGATTATATGCGTTGGTTCCTACAGGACCGATGCACACAAACGCGCTCGGTGCGTTCGCCACGTGTCACTTTATGTGCGTCGGTCCATTAGAAACCGACGCATATAAGTGACTTAAGTGGGTTGGTTCTCTGGGCCGACGCATTTAATCCTAAGTGCGTCGGCTGAGAGAAACCAACGCACATATGCCCTAAATGCGTCGGCCCCGACGCACTTAGATGGTAAAGGTGTCCAATATATTTCGTCGGCTAAGTGCGTCGGTTGACCGACGCCTTTATCTTCTGTGTGTCGGTTTCTGTAGCCAACCGACGCTCATATGGCCGACGCCCTATTGACGAATTCCTGTAGTGGCGACTGCAGAACCTCCATTATACCAGTACACAACCGTTGTTGTATGGCCAAGAGATCACAAAATAGCCTTTACAAAGGGGCTACTAGATGTATGGACTCACTGAGGTTTCACCGGCAGGCTCGAATCACCATTCTCCCACCCACGGCCCCCCTCTTGTGCCATGCAGTTCCCAGAGCAGTCCTCCTCGACTCCCATTCCTCGCGCCATCCACGGTCCATAACAAGCTAGCAACACACCTAATTAGTCAGCTAAGCCGCACCCATATTTGGCCTTGTGGTAGCACTGTTTTTCTGGCATGTGCTGGCATGAACCGGTCCTTAGATCTACGGCAAGTAAACCACCATCTCATTCAGCAAAATCCACGAACCAAGCTTGCCTAGATCTCCCCGATTCCATGATAATTAACATCATCAAGTTCTCATCATCATTATTCATATGAGTGCAGTAGCTAGACATGTTTTATTTCAGCTTCTCGTATCCCGTGGATTAAGCGAAGCAAAAAGGAAAAATGACCATACCTGACTCATCAACTTTCCCGGCGACAAGGATGGTTAAAAAAACTAGTAAACTCCTATAGAAGGGTGTCCCATCAAGTTGACTCAAGCATACAAGTTTTCGCAAACAAAACAGTTTCAAAACATGGGATCAAGTGTCTCGAAATCTTGGTCAAGGGGCACTTGCCTTGCTCCTGTGGTTCTTGTTGTTCAAGCGTCTCGAAATCTTGGTGCTGTAGTTCCTCGTAGATGGCCTCTTGAGCTTGTTCTTCTACTCACGATCACATACATACAAAATTACAGCAATCAATCATCATGCAGAAACTTTACTCAAGATGCAATGAGGTAGATGAATGCAAATCCTATGGTGTTGTTTTATTAAACCAGTTTGTATGTGTTCTTGCATGTTTTAATGGGCTTTCATGGGGTTTTATGATGAACAAGAGTGCTGGGATGAAGTGTGGACGTGGTGATGATCTTGACTCAAGATCTAGATCAATTCCACCGTCAAAAACCAACCAAAACACGATCTATCCACATGTAAAAGTTACTGTTCGAAGGGGGTGAAGAAAACGGATGCGTAGAAACAGCGACGACGTCGTAAGATGGGTAATGAAGACCTACCTCACTTCCTCCTTGGTGGCAGGGCCTTCGTTCTAGCAATGGCAGCAGCTGGGAATTTTTCTATGGATGATTAGGGCAGGACAGATTGTCGGTTATTTTCCGGCGACGGCGAGGCGTGACGGGGCTCGTCGGCGGGTCTCGACGACGGGGCTTGCCAGCGGGGCTCGATGGCGGGGCTCGTCGGTGGGGCTCACCGGCGGGGCTCACTTGTCAACTGCACGATCCTCTCAGCACATTGAATCACTCCGTTGTGCTTTCTTAGCCAATCCATTCCAAGTATTATGTCAATCCCTTGGGAATCCAAGACAATAAGGTTGGCGAGAAAGTCTACCCCATTATTTTAATGCTTACTCTCGGAATATAATTCAGAATTGAAAGAAGTGATTTTCCAACTATATGCATCAAGGTGGATGAACCTATATGAGGATGTGAACACGTGCCGAAGCATCTCACATATCTCTACTATGTGTGGATATGGACATTCGCCGAAGCGTCCCACAACTTACAACAAGCATACAAACAAAAGCAATCATCACCAAAGTTCAGCACACCACTCTTATTCAAGCTACTACGATCTAAACGTTTTTATTACAACTTTATTCAATGGGAATCCTAAACTTAATCATGTGAACCGGTGCTGTTCTCGCCGTGTGACGGGGGTGGTCCATACATGGGCGCATGCCATGGTGAGTCAGCAGTCCATGTAGGGATAGATGACGCTGGTGCTCCATTTGCTCCCGCATTGGCATGAGTCTCCTCTTGTTTCTCCAGCAAATACAGCTTCTTGCGGAGGTAACGGATCTCTTCTTGTGCGCTTGCGTAACGGTTTCCTAACTCCACGAGCAACCTCTGAGACTTGTCAGCAGCCTGTGGGTTGGAAAGAGCCATTACATGGGTTCCAATGATCTCCCTTGTACCACTCTTCCGACACGGGTGCAGCTCAAAAGTGGTGCCCTCAAGCTGCTCATGGAAGGCGTAGCACAGTCCGGTGAGTGCTTTCCATGCAGCATCATCGATAGCTTCTGCCCTTGTAGCTCTCCATGTGGGTGTGAAGTGCCGAGTGACAACCCTACCGTTAGATAGGATGGTTACATCAGCCTTCCACTCTTCATGTACGAGACGAGGAACTTTCTTGAGGAGATACTCCAGGTATAAGCTGCAGCAATCCAGAAATTCCTTGAGCCCCCTAGATATGTGTCCTCCTTCCATTCCGTCGGACCGAAATTCTTGAACTGAGTGGTTGGCCCATTCATCACCTTCATATTGGTCTCAGCAAGGGGTGGATCCTCCTCGGGTTCATCTCCTCCCATCATAGCTTCATGAGGCTCTACGGGGTGTAAACCCGCGTGAAACTCCTCGTGAGGTGCGTACCAATGCTGTTCTTGTGGATCATCCTCCATATCGTCTTCGAATGGTTCCACCTCTTCTGGATCCTCTTCCTAATGCATAGAGCTATTGAATTCATCTTCATCATGAGGTTCCATCTTTATATCCTCCCAATATGGTCCATCGGACACCTCAACGGGGTTAAGTGCACTCCCACGTGGTGGTGGACGAGTCCTTATGCGTGCCGTGCTCCTAATCACCGGCATTTATAAATAAGACAAGAGAAACTTTAGAGAAGGAGGAAATAACCCACAAAACTTCAGAAGCTACGGAGCAAGAAAGCAAAAGTGTTGCTGTCCAAAAGAAGAGAAAAGAGGGGCTGAAAATAGCACTTTGCGGTGGCTGAATTGACAAGTAAAGTGCAGCAGCAAGCGATTTTCGAACATAGAAGTTCACAGGGGTATGCCTATGTGTTTTAGAGTGTCCATCCTACCTAGGCTTGTGTCTACGGTCAACGTGACTCTGATACCAATCTGCGACACCCGGTTTCAAAAATAGAACCAAGCGAATGCATATGTGTGCCCAGGACGTCACCACACATATACATGTATTCCACAAACTGAATTCAAAATATAACCACGAATAAATAGGGTTTAAGTACTTTATTACATCGACTCATTGTCTCACTCATGAATGTCTATCTTATTCTTGTAGCGGAAAGCTCTAAACGACAACGGAAAGTGACTAAAGACAGGCTCCAATCTTCAACTCCACAGGCATGTTGACACTAGTCCGCACGCCTAGTACTCCACATGGTCCTCAAAGTACTCATCTCCTGTAGCTGATGTATATGTGGTAATGCAAGGGTGAGGACATGTCGTACTCAGCAAGTGCGGGAAAAGTATGACATGTAGCTTACAACAAGGTAGGAAATAAAAAGGCTCATTGCAGCATGCAAAATTTATTTCACAAACATGATAAAAACAGCAACTATTTCTAGGTGAGTTAAAGCCCAATATATCCAAGTAAATCAGCAACATTCTTTCATCATAATGCACCATTTATCAAGTCTCATCCAGCCATTAATCTTTCTCAAATTCATCTCATACTCATAAATATTCATAACCATCTCATATTCATATAATTGAAACCAAACTCCCTTTCATGACTCAAAACAGCCCCAAAACTAATCCCAATGACCATACTGTAACCATACCGAATAACCATCCCAAGTTTTCCCTCTAATCATGTGAGTTGGCCAGGTGCTTGTGACGGGAAGCATGGCTATCATGATAGTTTTGCACTCTGCAGAGGTGGCACCACTTTACCCACAAGTTCGTGATTTCGTCACCCGTCGGTGACTGCAGAACCTCCATTATACCAGTACACAACCGTCGGTGTATGGCCAAGAGATCACAAAATAGCCTTTACAAAGGGGCAACTAGATGTATGGACTCACTGAGGTTTCACCGGCAGGCTCGAATCACCATTCTCCCACCCACGGGCCCCCTCTTGTGCCATGCAGTTCCCAGGGAAGTCCTCCTCGACTCCCATTCCCCGCGCCATCCACGGTCCATAACAAGCTAGCAACACACCTAATTAGTCAGCTAAGCCGCACCCATATTTGGCCTTGTGGTGGCACTGTTTTCCTGTCATGTGCTGGTATGAACCGGTCCTTAGATCTACAGCAAGTAAATCACCATCTCATTCAGCAAAATCCACGAACCAGGCTTGCCTAGATCTCCCCGATTCCATGCTCATTAACATCATCAAGTTCTCATCATCATTATTCATATGAGTGCAGAAGCTAGACATGTTTTATTTCAGCTTCCCGTATTCCGTTGATTAAGCAGAGCAAAAAGGAAAAACGACCATACCTGACTCATCAACTTTCCCGGCGACAAGGATGGTAAAGAAAACTATTAAAATCCTATAAAGGGTGTCCCATCAAGTTGACTCAAGCATAAAAGTTTTCGCAAACAAAACAGTTTCAAAACATGGGATCAATATGGTCAAGGGGCACTTGCCTTGCTCCCGTTGTTCTTGTTGTTCAAGCGTCTCGAAATCTTGGTGCTGTAGTTCCTCGTAGATGGCCTCTTGAGTTTGTTCCGCTACTCACGATCACACACATACAAAATTTACAGCAATCAATCATCATGCACAACCTTTACTCAAGATGCAATGAGGTAGATGAATGCAAATCCTATGGTGCTGTTTTATTAAACAAGTTTGTATGTGTTCTTGCATGTTTTAACAGGCTTTCATGGGGTTTTCTGATGAAAAAGGGTGCTGGGATGAAGTGTGGACGTGGTGATGATCTTGACTCAAGATCTAGATCAATCCACCGTCAAAAACCGATCAAAACACGATCTGTCCACATGTAAAAGTTTCTGTTCGAAGGGGGCAAAGAAAACGGATGTGTAGAAACAGCGAAGACGTCGTAATATGGGTAACGAAGACCTACCTCACTTCCTCCTTGATGGCAGGGTCTTTGTTCTAGCAATGGCAGCAGCGGGGAATTTTTCTATGGATGATTAGGGCAGGGCAGATTGTCGGTTCTTTTCCGGCGACGGCGAGGCATGACGGGGCTCGTCGGCAGGTCTCTACAACGGGGCTCGACGGCGGGGCTCGCCGGCGAGGCTCAATGGCGGGGCTAGACGACGGGGATCGATGGCGGGCTCGACAGTGGGGCTCGACGTCAGGGCTCGTCGGAGGGGCTCACCGGTGACCGAACTCCCGCGAGGGGGGGCAACAAAGCGAGTTGGAGGCTAGGGCCTCCAAGTCGCCGACTTGGGGGGGATGAGAGGAGGGGGGGGGGGGCTGCGGCCAAGGGGGGGGGGGGGGGTTGGGTTCCATTTATAAGGTGGGGGGGAGGGGTGAGAATCCTACTCTAACTGGAGCTAAATCCTAACAAACTTTCCCCAATTGATTTGGTGCGGCAGCAATGGGGGAGAAATTCCCCAAATGTGGGGAAAATTTCCTTTTTTGGGGGAATTGGGGAATTTGGAGATTTTGGGAAAAATCTGAGGAAATTGGAATTGGCTGATTTCAGCTATCCTTTTTCCATTCCCCACCATTTCTATGTCACTTAATCCATTTCTACATTCCCCTCTCCATTTCTATGTCCCACTCTCCATTTCTACATTCCCCTCTCCATTTCTATGTCCCACTCTCCATTTCTACATTGCATTTCTCCATTTCTATGCCCTTCTCCATTTCTATGGTTCTTTCCTCCATTTCTATGGTTCTTTCTCCATTTCTACTTCTTTTATAATGCTTCTCTACAAGAAAATTGTGTGCAATGTATGGGAATGAATTTTTAGGGTGTTACAAGGAGAGACACTTCTATTCTTTTGAGTGTAGACGGGTGTTTTTTGTGAGCCTCCCAACTACTGGGAGTGGGATTAGGAGACCGTTGGAGCTGTGTTAGCACCCAATATGGCTGTTTTTGGAAGTTGATGGGGGTATTGAAGACAATTTGAGTTGCTCTAACTATATAGAATACTAGTTATAAATAATTATAAACATTTATGTAGGAACTTCATACTTATTTTCTTTATAATGGCAGTTTTGTGTAATTTATAAATGTGCATAAAAGAATAACCATATTTTAGACTAACCTTTTTGTAACTACCATAGTGATATTTATTTTTCCTTATTATGTGAATGTGGTAATTATCACCCTCAAGAGAAAACATGGTGACTTAATCAAGTAATAGATAGATGCAACGACATTCGTTGATAGAATTAGTCTATGAGCATTTTGTTAGCGACGTGCATGCCATTATTCTGCAGCCCACTAAAGGCCCAAAAATGATAAAAGTGTTTTTACATTTTTTACTTTTCAAGTGGTTACTGATCTACTAATGGGGGCTGAGAAAAATCTTAGAATTTACAAATAAAGTAACTATCCATAGATGTTGACAAACAATTTTCAATGCAACTTAGTAACTAGACTTGCAATATGGAAAGGTGTCGGACATGGAAATCTACGGATTGATCAAATAATAGTACTGTTGATGTTTTTACTACCGGCTAGTAATCGAATGCTGCTTGTTTTATGTCTAGATGGCTAACTAATAAAGACAATGGTTTATACTGGTTCGGACAACACGTCCTACGTCCAGTCTAGGGTGCTCGTCAACCTTGTATTAGCTCAAGCGGTTCAAGGAACCGTTGTTACAAGCGAGGCTATCCCGCGTACGAGAGCGAAGAGAAAGCCTAAGTGTCGCGTGTTTGTGAGCTGCGTTCACCGTGCGAGGGGAGGTTATGAGCCTCCCCTTTTATATCCTGGATGCCTATACCTACACACCGACTCCTCATAAATGGGGCGGGGTTTACATGGTGTGTCAGCGCCTAAGGCGGCTCAAAGCGGTGCAGGAGCGATAAGTACACCTGCTCCCGTATAGTCTACGGTCTACGTCTACTTTCCGTCCCTGTACACCCACGCCGAGCGGGATGGGACGGGTGCTTGTCTTGTCACGCATGGCCTCCCACTCTGCCTTGAATTCCTTTTGTCGTTCCATCATGTCGGTATTTCATCCTCTCGCCTGCCTCCGGTCCTGGCTCTATCCCAGATTGCTCTTTCCTCCATCCTTGTTGGCCGGGCTTGAAGGTCAGATGCCTCCTCCGACCTTGGAGGAAGGCTCACTCCTCGATGTCGAGTCTTGCGGTTGCGCCATTCTGAGTCTAGGCCCTAGGTTTAGGCCCACTGAGCCACGTGTCCCCTCGTGACTAGTTATCCGGTTGCCCCTTGGGTACCAAGTTTACGTTACCCCGTTAAAAGCCCCCGGGCCTTTGGCTGATTTCCTTCTGAATCGGTTGGAGGCATATTCCCGTGCATGTCAGAGGTCCTGAAAAGGATAAGAGAAAATGGAAGCTACGAGAGATCATTGTTTCGTTTTGCTTCATGGCTACGTCTGAGCTCAAAGCCTTAGGTGTCGAGCCCATCGTGATTTTGAATCATTCGATAGCCTCTGAGCCCTCCCTTCGCTGGTTGGGCTTGGTTCGTTTAGCGAATCCTCTTAGCTCCCCGTCCGCAAACCATTCACGGGCTTGGAGGGATTGAGCCTAACGGGAATTTACCTCGATGGCCAAATTCCTGGGCTTGTTGAGCTGCCTAATGAGTAAATCTATGTGGAACTCCACTGCCTTTCCACAAGGACTGGGGAATCAGGTTGACCTGATCATGAATCGATGAGATCCCTCTTGGTACACTCGCCCGGATCCCGGACCCTTCGTGGGCCCGGGCTACTCGATTTTGACCCTTCAGGGGGTTACCAGGAGTCGCCAAGATAAGACTCGGATATCAAAACTAGAGGTGTCAGAAGCTTCAAAGCTCCCGAGTGCGTCATTGATGGCCAACTCGCATCATCTGTCCCTTGCTTGGGTTCGTCCTGGGCGGTCCTTTTCGACCTGCTTGACAGGTATACCTTAGAACCCGAAACTTTGATCGGACGCTGAAAGTGGGCTACAAAAACTTACCTACTTACCTGGGGCTTTGATTTGTACGCCCCGTCGACGTTGTGTCAAGGGTAGGCTAGAGGGCGCGGAGGAGAGGTGGTTCAGAGAGAGGAAAATACGATGCACGACTCTTCAATTCATCGCGGATATCAACGAGGCGGATTCGTCTGACCAAAATTATAGTGGGAATCGTGTCCAGAGGTCTCGGGAGGCGTGTGGCCCCTATGCGGACGGGAGGCGTTGCTGCGAGGCGCGTGCGTCCCTTGGACCCCGGTGCCCTTGCTCATTGCCGTCGTGCGTGAGGCGTCCCTTTGGGGAGCATGTCTTCATGCTTGTGTTTTCCTCTTCCTCTCTAGCCCGCTCACGCTCCTGCTTCCCTACAAGACTTGACAACCTGAGTTAGGAGAATATTCGAAGGAGAAAATGTGTGGCTTTCCCTTCTACCGAGCCTCGCTGCGAACTATGACGGTGTTCCTTCTGGGTGCGGATGCTGACCGCCGACTCCTTGATCCAGATGGACGGCGGCGTCTTCGTCCTATGGCGGCTGAAGTTTGTTGGGAATTGGCATCGATACCAGCTTCATCATCGCGACGAAGGTCCGGTTCTTCCGTTCCTCATGAACTGGCCGTCTGTTGTTCGAGTCTAGCGGTGTTGGGACGTCATGGAGATGTACGAGCAGCGAGTCATTATGGTCCAGATGCGAGTTGAAGCATTACAAGCGGAGGGGATAACCGAAGGTAAGTTGATGAGGACATCACAACAGTGGATACTCACATTGATATACAAGGACCAATCACAAGAGCACGACCACGGTTACTAAATCAGCAGGTGAACTCGTTCCTAACTTCCTACCCATGTGAGTTTGAGAATTGATTGCTATTTAATGATTTAGTTGTTATTAGGAACCATGTAAATGATCAACAAGTAAAGGGAGGAGGATTTGGGGACGTGGAGAACCAGATGGGACGTCCACAAGTTGATGGAAACAGTCGCCATCTCGGACTCGAGTTCAACTCGGAGTCCAGGAGCAGTCCATCTTAAAACGGACGCCCAGGATGCATACGGACTCTGTTTTTTACGTTCTACATATGCATGGAAAGATGAGAAGATAAACTTTCCAATGGTTCTGGACCCACATTAAAATTATCCAGGAGTCATTGGTAATTGTCGAAACAAATCGAGTTCGGAGTTCTGTCCGGTGTTGCACCACCGTATTGGGCTTTTGGGCATTGTATCCCATATGAGTACATTAGGGATGCGTCTAAGGGTTTTATGGATGAACCCTAGCCTTTAAATACAGCAGCCGCCGGCCATATTTGGTGGGATTTGCTTAGATTCAACACTTTCGCCGTTCTACTGTTTGTGAGACCCCAATTTCATAATTTCAGAATGCATCTTCATCGTTCTTGCTTGTGTTCTTGGTTGCACCTGCAGGGATAGCCTTCTTGGCGAGGTCAAGCGTGTGAAGCATGGTTGATAACCAACGGAGCAGTGGTGTAGTGATTGCAGGGGTATTCGGGTCTGCTCGAGTGCCTTGGATCATCAACGTCGAGATCTCCACTTCAATCGACCTACCTTTCGGAAGATCGGGCCTAAACTACTCATCATTTGGTATTAGATTTCAGGTTGCCCGTGAGGTACTTTGATTTCCCACTAGAATAGTTTTTGTTTTTCATACCTAGAGTCCACAGAAAAAGCCACAAAAAAATCATATCGTGTTTACCGATTCCTAGACCATAGTGCCTGCAAGTTTCGTTTTTCAGTTTGCATTGTTGAGTTTGCATTCGTGTGGTCGAGTCTTGTTTCTGGTTTAGCATTGTGTTTTTGGGTCATAGTTATCATTTTTCTTCCTTGTTTTTCTTGCTGCTCACCTATTCCACAATCCCTAAACAACAAACCGAGCCAACAAGATCATCGGTTTGCCCTAGCTAGCCGCCTTGCATGAACTCCCGCATCGCCAGCCCTACAACAGGTGACAAACCATTGTGCCAGTCCTCCTTGATTCATCACACAACATCCCATCATTCGTTGTTGCTAAATTCCAATTGTTTTTCACATCCTATTGCGAGATCTTTTTCAAAACCGAGGTTGAATCAACATAAAAAACAGTAACTCGGGTAGCCTACCTTAAACGGCCATAACTTTTGCATACGAACTCGAAATCGGGCGATTTTTTTTCAACTTGATCTACTCAAAATTTTGCAATCGATTTTCCACAGCTTTCCTTTGTTCAGCGAATTTTTTTTGGCGAAATTCCCCTCGGAAGATAGACTATCCGGCCTCCGAAGTTTCATCCCTAACTTTAAAGAATCTTCCTAATTTTCTATAGGCCACATCTTACATCCAATTGAGCTGCAAAGTTGTGTGCTTTCTATTTTTCTACTCTTGAGTAAACAAAAAATATAAAAAAAATATTAAAAAATAGTGAAGAGAGCACAGATATTAAAGCATTGACAGCACACACTTGAAAACAGTTGGCCTATACACTTGTGCTGTACTTCTTGGTTATATCTTTCTGATTTTCTATTTGCCTTTCTACTGCCTTGTATTGTGCTAGGCCTAGAACATTTATTAACCAGCAACAGTTCCTACATTGAATACTTATTCAACTTTGTTTGCTGTTAACGATTTTTTTTTCTTATTAGCCACCATATTGTGCCATCCAAGCTCCACTTTTCCTCTTGAGCAGAACAAGTACATTTGCAATCACTCCATGCTTTATTGGTTCTCACCGTCCACCGTTTACCACCTTCTGTGTCGGTAAGAACACTTGTAAGAACATGGTAAGACGCTTGAGAGAGAGAGATTGTTTCCTTCCTTCCACTTTTCACATTGCCACTATCCTTTGTAGTTGATAGGGATAACATATTTTTGTTGTCTTTTGTTTACTACTAACTATGGCAGAAGATAAAAGGGAAGATGAATGTGTTCAACATGCTGAGTTGCGTGACATGATGAGGGAAATGACAGATATGTTCACCAAAACCCAAGCATCGACAGAGGCGTCATTGACGACCCTGAATCGCCAACTTGCTGATCTTGGTGTTCGGATGGATACTCTTGAGGTGCGGCTGCCTCTCGCTGAAGATCGTGAAGACGGTGCTTATAATATAGAAGATCATAACAATCAACCACGACTTCCACTTTATCTACGGGGTATGGGAGGTAATAATCGTCATAATTACAATGATCATCATAACAATTTTAATCACCCTCCTGATGATCCTTTTGCTAAAGTCAAATTTACTATACCCTCTTTTTCTTGTGCTTATGATGCTGAGGTATATCTTGATTGGGAGATGACGGTAGAGCAGAAATTTAATGCCCACCTTGTTCCTGAACAACATAGAGTTCGTCAAGCCACTAGTAAGCTTAAGGATTTTGCTATCATATGGTGGAATGAACTTGTTAAATCTAGAACTGATCCTCCAACATGGTATAGATTCAAGGAAGCCATGCGTGTTTGTTTTGTTCCTCCTTCTTTTCAGTGGACCTTCGCAAAAAATTGCAGCGCTTAGACCAAGGTAACAGGTCCGTAGAGGAGTATTATCAAGAGTTACAAAAGGGTATGTTGCGCTGTGGGGTAATAGAGGACATGGATGATAAAATAGCCCGTTTTTATGGGGGGTTGAGGCGTGAAATTCAGGACATTGTTGATTATAAGGAATATGATACTGTTAACAGATTATTTCAGCTGGCTATGTTGGCAGAAAAAGAATTGCAGGGCCGCCAACAGCAGCAGCACCAATGCACGAGGAGCACCTTCACACCGCGTTCGACATCTATACCATCCAAAACAGCACCATCTTTGAGTTTTCCTACTGCCACTACACCATCCAATTGTGGCCAACGAACTTCATCTACTGCTCCATTTTCTCGCGCGCCGGAGGGCAGCAAGACGACACCATTCAAGCCTACGTCTTCCACTACTTCGACGAGTCGAACTTCCAACATTAAGTGTCACCGCTGCCAGGGAGTTGGTCATGTTATGAAATATTGCCCTAGCAAACGAGCATACATAGCAAGAGATGATGGCGGGTATGATAGTACTTCGGATGTTGAAGATGAATATTCTCTTGCTACTAACGTTGCAGGACCAAAAGATGACCACTATAGCACAGATGAAGATGTACTTGGTGCTGCAGCAACGGAAAATTATAGAAGCATACTTGTGCAGCGTGCTTTGAGCTCCAAAGTTGAGGTAGATGACAAGCTACAGCGACACAATCTTTTTCACATGTTTCTCATCCTCAAGGACTGCCGTGTGCACACTATAATTGATGGAGGCAGTTGCAATAACTTGGTGAACACGGATGTGGTCAAGAAACTTGGGTTGACAACAAGAGCACACCCTCATCCATACCGCATTCAGTGGTTCAACAACAGCGGTAAGGTTAGGGTAACACAAACAGCGAGAGTACATTTTTTGATTGGTTCTTACCATGATTTTGCTGATTTTGATGTCGTACCTATGGATGCTTGTTCTCTTTTGTTGGGACGTCCTTGGGAATTTGATACGGATGCTATTCATCAAGGTAGAACTAATAAATATACTCTGATGCATAAAGGAAAGAAAATCACTTTGCTTCCTATGACTCCTGCTGAAATTGTAAATTTGGAGAAAAGTAAAACACGTGATGATAAGGCAACAAAATCACTAGACTCTGAAAAACAGCAAGTAATTAAGTTAAAATCACCTTCGCTGCTCACAACTAAATCTGACCTTGCTGATTTATTTAATACAAAGGGGATGTACTATGCTTTAGTATGCAAAGAAGCCATGTTTTTGCTTCATGAAGTGTCCATTGCATTGCCCCCTGCTGTTGCTAACCTTTTGCAGGATTTTGCGGATGTGTTTCCCCCCGAGATACCCCCTGGATTACCACCTATGAGGGGCGTTGAACATAAGACCGACTTGATTCCAGGGGCAAGTTTGCCAAATCGTGTGGCGTACAGGGTGAATCCGGAAGAGACAAGGGAAATTCAGCGACAAGTTCAAGATATTTTGAACCACGGGTATATTCGTGAAAGCCTAAGTCCTTGTTCTGTTCCTGTTCTTTTGGTTCCTAAGAAAGATGGTAGCTGGCGCATGTGTGTTGATTGTAGAACGATTAATAACATCACTATTCGATATCGTTATCCTATTCCTCGCTTAGATGACATGCTTGATGAATTGACTAGTGCTATTATTTTCACAAAAATTGACTTGCGTAGTGGTTGCCACCAAATTAGAATGGCACTAGGAGATGAATGGAAAACTGCATTTAAAACCAAGTTTAGACTTTATGAGTGGTTAGTCATGCCTTTTGGTTTAACTAATGCACCTAGCACTTCTATGCGATTAATGAACAAGGTTTTACGTGCTTTTATTGGAAAATTTGTCGTGGTTTACTTCGATGATATCCTCATTTACAGCAAGTCATATGACGAACATCTTAATCATTTACGTGCTGTTTTCAATGTCTTGAGAGATGCATGTTTGTTTGGTAACCTCGAAAAGTGCGTCTTTTGCACCAATCGAGTTTCGTTTCTTGGATATGTCGTTTCATCGCAGGGAATTGAGATGGATGAGGCAAACATTGTGGCGATCACTAGCTGGCCAACTCCATCGATCGTGACACAGGTGCGTAGTTTTCTTGGTCTTGCAGGTTTTTATCGACGCTTTGTGCGGGATTTCAGCACCATTGCGGCACCTCTCCAGACGAAGAAAGGGGTGCAGTTTCGATGGGCCGAACAGCAGCAACAAGCTTTTAATGTTCTCAAATCAAAGCTTACACAAGCACCATTGCTACAACTTCCTGATTCTGACACGACATTTCAGCTAGAATGTGATGCAAACGGCATTGGTATTGGAGGCATTCTCATATAAGGAGGTAAACCCGTTGCATTCTTTAGTGAAAAATTGCATGGTCCTTCTCTGAATTATTCTACTTATGATAAGGAATTGTATGCCTTAGTGCGAGTTCTACAAACTTGGCAACATTACCTGTGGTCTAAGGAGTTCGTCATACATTCTGACCATGAATCTTTGAAGTATCTTAAGTGCCAAACTAATCTGAATAAACGACATGCTAAATGTATTGAGTGCATAGAATTGTTTCCATACATCATTAAGCATAAGAAAGGGAAGGAGAATGTTATTGCAGATGCATTATCTAGACGTTACACCATGCTGTCCCAACTTGATAATAAAATATTTGGTTTGGAAACAATAAAAGGATTATATCCTACTGATTTGGACTTCAAAGATGCCTTTGAAAATTGTAGAGAAGGAAGAACTTGGAATAAATATGTATTACGGGAGGCCCTCCTCTATCGTGCTAACAAGCTATGTGTTCCTGGTAGTTCCGCTCGCCTATTACTTTTGCAGGAAGCACATGGAGGAGGTTTGATGGGACATTTTGGAGTGAAGAAAACTGAGGATGTGCTGGCCACACACTTCCTTTTTGTCAAAGATGAGACGTGATGTCGAGTGCTACGTGTCACGATGCACTACTTGCAATAAAGCTAAGTCTCGACTTAACCCACATGGTCATTATATGCCTCTTCATGTTCCTAGTGTACCTTGGCAGGATATTTCCATGGCTTTTGTTTTGGGATTGCCTAGGACTAACAGGGGGAGGGATAGTATTTTTGTGGTTGTTAATCGTTTCTCCAAAATGGCACATTTTATACCTTGTGATAAGAATGGTAATGCCTCACACATTGCTGATTTATTTATGACGGAAATTATTCGTTTACATGGTGTGCCAAATACCATTGTTTCTGATCGTGATGCAAAATTTTTAAGTCATTTTTGGAGAACTTTGTGGTATAAATTGGGAACCAAGCTGCTGTTTTCAACCACATGTCACCCGCAAACCGATGGACAAACTGAGGTAGTAAATCGTACTCTATCCACTATGTTGCGGGCTGTTTTAAAAACAAATTTAAAGGGTTGGGAGGATTGTTTACCACATATAGAATTTGCTTACAACAGGTCAGTTCACTCTACTACAAAGGTAAGCCCGTTCCAGGTAGTGTATGGTTTCAATCCCCGTGCTCCTATTGATTTATTACCTTTGTCTCCTTCTGACACTATAAATTTGGATGCTACACAACGATTTGAATTCATTCTTAAGATGCATGAAACTACAAAGAAAAATATTGAAAGGATGGATGAGAAGTATAGAATTTCTGGTAGTAAAGGTAGAAAAGAAGTAAAACTTGAACCAGGGGACTTGGTATGGCTACATTTGAGAAAAGAATGATTCCCTCACTTGAGAAAATCTAAATTTATGCTACGAGCTGCTGGTCCTTTTAAGATTGTTGAAAAGATCAATGACAATGCATATAAGCTTGAGTTGCCCGCGCATTTTGGGGTTAGTCCCACATTTAACATTTCAGATTTACGACCATACTTGGGAGAAGAAGATGATCTTGAGTCGAGGACGACTCCGATTCAAGAGGGGGAGGATGATGAGGAGATCACAACAGTGGATACTCACATTGATATACAAGGACCAATAATAAGAGCACGAGCACGGTTACTAAATCAGCAGGTGAACTCGTTCCTAACTTTCTACCCATGTGAGTTTGAGAATGGATTGCTATTTAATGATTTAATTGTTATTAGGAACCATGGACATGATCAAAAAGTAAAGGGAGGAGGATTTGGGGACGTGGAGAACCAGATGGGACGTCCACAAGTTGATGGAAACAGTCGCCAACTCGGACTCGAGTTCAACTTGGAGTCCAGGAGCATTCCATATTAAAATGGACGCCCAGGATGCATACAGACTCTATTTTTGACGTTCTACATATGCATGGTAAGATGAGAAGATAAACTTTCCAATGGTTCTGGTCCCACATTAAAATTCGCCAGGAGTCATTGGGAATTGCCGAAAAAAGTCGAACTCGGAGTTCTATCCGGTGTTGCACCATCGTATTGGGCTTTTGGGCCTTGTATCCCGTATGAGTCCATTAGGGACGCCTCTAAGGGTTTTATGGACGAACCCTAGCCTTTAAATACTGCAGACGCCAGCCATATTCAGTGGGTTTTGCTCAGATTAAACACTTTCACCGTTCTACGTTTTGTGAGACCCCAATTTCGCAATTTCAGATTGCATCTTCATCGTTCTTGCTTGTGTTCTCGGTTGCACCTGCAGGGATAGCCTTCTTGGCAAGGTCAAGCGTGTGAAGCACGGTTGATAACCAACGGAGCAGTGGTGTAGTGATTGCAGGGGTATTCGGGTCTGCTCGAGTGCCTCGGATCATCAACATCGAGATCTCCACTTCAATCGACCTACCTATCAGAAGATCAGGCCTAAACTACTCGTCACAAGTGATCTTGCAAGGACGTTGGATTGAGGATGTTGCCTGTAATCATTAATTTTCTTATTGACTTCAACCATTCTCCTGTAGGCCTTTGTTCGGTCATCTACCTGCTTCCCTTGTATTGTGAATGTGTTGGCCCTTCGTGGCTCTTCTAATGAAGAAAAGCGGAAAACTCCCCTATAATGCAAATGTACTAACCCTTCGTGGCTCTTCTAATATGAAAAGCAGAAAATTTTCCTATGCGCATTAGATTTTTCCTTTCCGTTCGTATTTCTGGGAACTTTCGCAGTTCTATTCAGGGTTGCGAACGCTAGGTTGGAAAAAACAGCACATTGCTTTCATTCCTGCACTTCGCTCGATCCGTAGCTCCAACGACTTTTGCAGTTCTAGCTGTAGGTTGTGAAGCATGAAGGAAGTACTTAGAAAATTTTTGTAAGTGCCTTGACAGTAGTAGCCCCCGAGTGGCACGTGGTGACCGAGCCGGTCGGTGCACCTCGTGTCACCTGAGTCATGCGGATCCACCCGGGCTCTAATTATTAGAAGTCGGGGGTATTGCCCCTTTTTGATAAGATGGTGTGCCCGGGCTTGAGCCCGGGAGGCACGGCCCTACTTTGCGTGAAAGTAAAATTTGAGAAAGAGGATGAGTGCACTTATCTTCTGGCTTCCAACTTGCTTTCTTTCCCTCGGAGGACGGGGTTGTTACGAGTAAAACCGTCTAAGGTTTTCGATGTTCCAGGCATTGGGGAAGATGTTCCCGTCGGCATCCTTTAGTTGGTATGTGGTGGGCCATAGGATGTTCGCCATCATGTAGGGGCCTTCACACAAGGAGGATAGCTTGTGCTTTTCCTTGTTGGTTTGGATCCTTCGCACGACCAGATCGCTTGCCTGGAAGGATCGGGGTTGGACCCGTTGCGAGTGGTAGCAGTGAAGTGCCTGTTGGTACTTCGCTGTTCTTAGGAAGGCGACGTCATGAGCTTCGTCTAGTTGGTCAACGAAGTCCTGCCTGGCTTCTTCACACCAGTCTTTGTCGTAGGCTTTTGTTCGGGGAGAGCCATATTCGAGCTCGGCCGGGAGGACCGCTTCCGATCCATAAGTTATGAAGAAGGGCGTGAAGCCGGTCGTCCGGTCTGGTGTGGTGTGCAGGCTCCAGAGGACGGAGGGTAGTTTGGCGACCCATCGCTTGGCAGAATTATTGAGTTGATCGAAGATGCGAGGTTTGATCCCTTGCAGGATCATGCCGTTGGCTCATTCGACTTGCCTGTTGGTACGGGGGTGAGCCACCAAAGCCCAGTTTACCTGGATGTTGAATTTGTCGCAGAATTCCAGAAACTTCTTCACAGCGAATTGTGTTGCATTGTCGGTGATGATGGAATTGGGCACCCCGAAACTGTACACAATGTTCCGAAATAAAGTTGCCGCTCCTTAGGACTTCACCGAGATGAAAGGCTTTGGTTCTATCCACCTCATGAACTTATCGATGGCTACAAGGAGAACAGTGAAGCCCCTTGGTGCCTTCTTGAAGGGTCCGAGGAGGTCGAGCCCCCAAACGGCAAAAGGCCACGTGATGTGAATGGTCTGGAGGATCAGCGCCGGCACGTGTGTCTGCCGGGCGAAGTACTAGCAACCCTTGCAGGTGCGCATGATGTGTTGGGCGTCACTGACTGCGGTGGGCCAGAAGAACCCCTGAAGCTATGCTTTTTGACCAGGGAACAGGGTGCGGCATGGTGGCCGCACCATGCCACCGTTCATGGATGTCGAGGAGGAGTGCCCACCCTTGGTCCGTCAGGATGCATCGCTGAAGGATCCCCGTGATGCTGTGCTGGAAAAGCTCGTCGCCGACAATAACGAAGGACTTAGCTCTCCGAGCGAAGCGGTAGGCTTTAGTTTCTTTGGCCAGATGCTCGCCGTGCTTTAGATACTTGACGAAGGGTGCCTCCCAGCGTTGATAGGTCACGAGGATGGAGGAGTCAGGAGAAAGGCCAACCTTGCTCTTGTCCTCCCTGGTCTGGTGCTCCTCTCCTGCTTTGGAGCTTGTGCCCTCTTGTTCGGTTCAAACAGACGTCTCGTGGACGTCTTCGACGAAAACACCAGGAGGAGAGGTTTATCGACTTGAGGCAATTTTGGCTAGAAAGTCGGCCGTATCATTGTCCCTTCTGGGAACAAGGCGGAGCTTGAGCCCTTCGACCTCACGACAGTACGCTTTCATGCGTGGGTCACGGCAGCTTGATTCGTTCATGACTTGGTTGACGATGAGCTTGGAGTCCCCTTGCACGTAGAGCCACAGGGCGCCGAATCCGACGGCCGCTTTGATTCCATTGAGGAGTTGCTCATATTCAGCGACGTTGTTGGTCACTTTGAAGTGGAGCCACCACACGTATTGTAGTTGGCCTCCTTCGGGGGATATGAGTACCACGCTGGCCCGGCCTCGTTGACGGCTAAAAACTCAACGAAATACATCTTATAGTATTTCGGCGCATTTGGCTCAGTGGCGGTTTGGGTCTCTGTACACTCGGCGACGAAGTCCGCCAAGACCTGCAATTTAACCACCGTGTGCAGTACGTACGATATGTAGAGACCCATGAGCTCAAGGGCCCAATTGGTGATTCTGCTTGTGGCGTCTTGGTTGTTGATGATCGTCCTGAGGCCATGCGCCGTCACTACTTTTATCTGATGACACTCGAAGTTGTGAAGTAGCTTGTGTTTTTTTATCAGGACCGCGTATACAAGCTTTTGCACATGGGGGTAACGGACCTCGCAGTCGGTCAGAGCTTTACTTACAAATCAAATCGACCTCTGGACCGACTGGGTGTGATCGGGCTCCTCACTTTCTACCACTAAGGCATTGCAAACTACTTGGCTAGTCGCTGCTATGTAAAGAAGGAGAGGCTTGCCTGGCCTGGGTGCGGCCAGCACGGGAGGACTGGTGAGGAATGTCTTCAGCCTGTCAAGGGCCGCTTGTGCTTCCTCTGTCCATCTAAAGGGCTTTGTCGGTACCCGCGATATGGGGTACCCCCGCGCACTGGGGAAAATGCCTGAGGATCTCGCCCTTCTCCGCAGGGAGAGCTCCGACGGCGCCACGTGTCCAGCGGGGCCGGACCTCCCTCTCCTCAGAGGGGAGCTCCGGACTCGCCACGTGGCCTGCAGAAGCCGGACCCCCCCTCCGCGGGGGAGAGGTTCGAAGGCGCCACGTGTCCAGCGGGGCTGGACCTCCCTCTCCTCAGAGGAGAGCTCCGGGCCCGCCACGTGGCCGACAGAAGCCGGACCTCCCCCTCCGCGGGGAGAGGTCCGAAGGCTCCACGTGTCCTGTGGGGCCGGACCTCCCTCTCCTCTAAGGAGAGCTCCGGGCCCGCCATGTGTCCAGCAGGACAACGCTGTCTGCCCCCGACCGGTAGGCAGCGGGCTTAAAGACGCCCCATACCTTACCCGTACAAGGTATTCAAGACCCGCGCCTTCCCAAGACGCGGAGACGCGGAGCACGCCTCTGTCAGGTGCCGTTGCGCCCAGTCGCATCACAGACTGGCGCGCGGTGTCAGAACCTGCCAGCCAATAAACACAGCGACAAGACATCCCCTGCCGCTCCCGCCGTCATCAACCACTACGACTAGCATGCGGCATGGGCAGGGCGGCAAGACGAAGACTCAGAAGCCTTCACCAGAGACAACTACCGACATAACTGCGGATACGATAGTCGGCAGGCAATCTCCCCGGGACCACCTGTCAGGTCCCGGGCCCCCCTTGTAAGCCACACGAGCCTTGGACTATAAAAGGCTCGGGTAGGCGACGTTAGCAAGGGTTCGCACTCCAGCAACTCATACCTGTGACACCCTCATCTCGGGTGTCAGCATATGTTCATGTTTTATGAAGAAGAAAAACATTTTAAGAAAAGAAGGAACAGAGACAAGTATCAAAAGGATGGCCAACAAAGCTCTCCGAGAGCACCGAAGGCAATTTCCACGGCCAGCAGACCACGTGGCGTATTCGGAGCTCATCCCCGAGAAATTGGGAGAGGTCCGCCTTTAAACTGGCTACGTGGCAGGCTCGGGGGTCATCTCCGCGATTGGAAAGAGGTCCGACCCTGTGGGACACGTGTTGCCCGTAGAGCTAGCCTCTGCGGAAGAAGCAATGGCATTTTTCATGGGACACATGTCACCTTCGGAGCTAGTCCTCGCGGAAGTCAGGGGACCAGTCGCACGGGATACGTGTTGATCTCAGAACCCATCTCCGAGAAGTCCGGATCTATTGAACACGTGTCGCCACCGGAGCTTATCTCCGGAGGTCCGTCGCTGCTGGACACGTGTCGACCTCGGGGCATGTCCCTGAGGGAAAGAAAGGCGGAAAGACCGGCACCCACACGTGGCATGCACGGAGCTCACCTCCGAAGAAGAGGGGGGTCTCGATCGATTGACACGCGGCACAACCGGGGCTCGTCTTTGCGGACGAGGAGATACCAGGCCCCGGAGGACACGTGGAGCTTCCGGAGCTCATCATCACGGAGGTAGCAAGTTCTGGAGCGGTTTTTACGCGTAAAGATACCGGTACGTGACAGAAACCGATCTAAATTCCACGATGTTACCAAAGATAAGACGTTAGGATCCAACAAAGATCTGAATAAGACTCTTATTCGGGATCCAATCCGATTAGGACTCTTCTCTTCCCGATTATAAATAGAACCCAAAATCTCTGGCCGAAACCACAAACTTCTCTTTCAAATCCTGAGCCGACGACTTAGAGCCCTAGCCCTAACTCGCCGAGCAAAACATCGCCAAAGCGCAACAAGGGAGATCATCAGAGGAGAACCAAGCGGTCTGAGGAGGACCCCGAAGACAAGAAGAGCGTGAGGTAGGACTTCAATACCACCTTACGATATCATTGTGTTCATCTCTTTGCATCTGTTCTTCAATTCCTTTCGAACAGAAGCCTTCTCATGGGCAGATCACTCGATGATCAGTTTGATCTAAAGACAAGATCATCGCCACGTCCACCTTTGATCCGAACACCTCTGCCCATGCAAGCCATGCAAGAACACGTACAGATCAATCTAATGAAACTAATCATAGGATAGCATGCATGTGCATCATCGCATCTAGTTTAGGGTTTGTGCATGATATTGATTGCTGTGAATCTTGTATGCACGTGAATCCTACATAGCAGGACAAGCAGGCAGCTGTCTACGACGAACTGCAGCAACAGGGTTTTGAGAATCAAGAACAACCGGAACCGCAAGAACAAGGCAAGTGCTCCTTGACCATGTTGATCCTATGTTTTGAGTAAAACTATTTTGTTTTGCGAAAAGGTGTGTGTGCTGAGTCAAACATGATGGGAAACCTTTTTATAGGAGTTTACTAGTTTTGGTTAAACCACCCTTGTCGCCAGGGAAGTTTATGAGTCGGGTATGGTTTTTTGTTTTTATGCTTCGCTGAGTCCATGGGATGGGGAAGCGAGATAGATGTGTCGAGCTAACTGCACTCGTACTGATAATAAGTAACTGATGAGGTTAATGAACATGGATCGGAGGGAGATCTAGGCAAGCTTGGTTTTGTGAATGAGGTAGCATGAGATGGTGGTTTTACTTGCCGTAGATCTAAGGACCGGTTCATGCATGCACATGCCAGGATAACAGTGCCACCACAAGGCCAAGTATGGGTGCGGCTTAGCTGAGTAATTAGGTAAGTTGCTAGAGTGTTATGGACTGTGGAAGGCGCGGGGAATGGGAGTCGAGTGAGGACTGCCTTGGGAACTGCATGGCACAAGAGGGGGCCCGTGGGTGGGAGAATTGGAGATTCTAGCCTGCCGGTGAAACCTTAGTGAGTCCATACATCTAGTAACCCCTTTGTAAAGGCTATTTTGTGATCTCTTGACCATACACCGACGGTTGTGTACTGGTATAATGGAGGTTCTGCAGTCGCCGACGGGTGACGAAATCACAAACTTGTGGGTAAAGAGGTGCAAACTCTGCAGAGTTATTAAAACTATCATGATAGCTGAGCTTACGGTCACGAGCACCTGGCTAAACTGCCATGATTAGATGGGATGGTTACTGGAATGGTTATTGGGAAGGTTTTTGGTTATGGTTTGGTTTGGGACTTTTTAGTTCGGGAGGTGAGATGGTTGTATGACTGATGAGTCATATGAGATTGGTCTCGGTGCGAGACGAGGTTGTTTCATGAGGTGAGATGGTAGCGAATACGAGGAGGTATTCGTGAGTATGGGTACAGGATTGGTTAATGTTTGGATGGAACATGGAAAGTGATGGAGGTATGTTGGTAATTTAATACATGCTGAGATTGCATTCATCTAAAGTTAAGTTGCTGTTTTATCATGGTTTTATAAATCTGCTTTTCTGCAAATAAGCCTTTTTATACCTACCTTGTTTATGAGCTGCATATCATGTGTTTTCCCGCACTTGTTGAGTACATCATTGTACTCAAACTTGCATTATTATTTCTTCATCAACAGCAAGAGAAGGCTACTATGAAGACCGAGTAGAGCATTATGGCGTGTGATCTGTTCTCAACCTTGCCTGTGGAGGGAGTAGAGATGGAGCCACTTCTGCTTAGTTTTGCTTCTGCATTAGTTTTTGCTTCCGCATTTAAATAAAGATTTCCGCTGCGTAGAAATAAAGACATCCGCTGTGAGCATGAGTCCAAGACTCATGAGGTGTTGTAATAAACTCTGTTATTCGTAGTAATATATAATCTGAATTCAGTTTGTGGAACGTATGTGTATGTGTGATGAACATCCAGGGCACACATATGCATTAGTTTTCGGTTCCGTGGTTTTCCACAGAATTGAGGGCATCACAATACCCTAGGCGTAACTCATCCTCAAGCTCAGGACTCCGGTTCTGAGCAACAAGCAACACAGCGAGCACCTCAGCTCACCGTGGACGTAGGGTTTTACGCTCCGGCGGCCTGAACCACGTAAAACTCGCCGTGTCAAGCTCCTCCATAACTCGTCCCTACGCTTAAGCTCTCCGCAAGTGACTAGCACATCCGAAAAAGAACCTCCGCGGGCTGCCCAGTGCAGATCCGGGGGAAGTGTCGACCACACACTTCGATATTTGGCGCGCTAGGTAGGGGGCTTTTCCCTTGAGCGACGAGCTTCTGCCGACGAAGATGACCAAGCTTCCTTCAGCGGCAAGCTCTCCTCCCCCACGTTCACGGCGAACCGTGACCAGCGGGGAGTACGTGTTGACACACTCAGGACGGAGTGTGTCGGCGCAAGCTGGAAGCCAGCAGCCGACTCCGGCAACGCCGACTCCGGCAATGCAGGCTCCAACCAGCGTCAGATCTTCTGCAGCGCTGAGCGTTCCCCACGGGGATGCGCTAGCTGCAGCAAGAGCGCTACTGTGCAATCCGCCTGCTGGGGACGCGCCTCAGGCAGCGACCCAGCAGTGGATTCGCGAGGTAGACCGTCTCGTCGTCGCCGCCGCAAACCCTCGACTTCGGTTGGGACGATGCTCCGGCCAACCGGCTGTGTCGCTGACGCGCACGCCAACGGTTGACGGGCAGGCGGCGGATTCCAGCTCCACCAGGCTCCAGTCGACGGACCTGAGGACAGAGCTGGAACGGTGCCACTTGGGCCAGGATGCCCGTGTGTACCTCGAGCGACATCGAGAAAGGCGTCGCAACCAGGAGGCTGGCGACAGCATGACGTCGGCCTCGACCCAGCCTGAAGAGCAGACCTTTGCCACGCGATCTCTGCCCCAGGCATACGCCGCGCAGCATATGCCACAGCCATATGCCCTGCAAACGGCGCCCCCGGTCTATGGCACAGCCTTGCTCATACCGGGGTACACCGTGCCAGTGGCGAACCAAGCGTTCGTGGCACCAACACCTGCAGCAACAGGGGCAGGATGTCCGGCCCTGGCACCCCACCTTCGCTTTGCGAGGTGGCCACGCAAGTTTCGGCCGCACCTGCCCGAGAAGTACGACGGCAGCGTCAACCCGGCGGAGTTCCTCCAGATTTACTCCACCGCCGTACTTGCCGCAAGAGGGGATGAGGCCGTCATGGCCAACTACTTCCCCATCGCCTTCACCGGCCCAGCCCGGTCTTGGCTCATGAACCTCCCCCAGGGTTCCATAACTTCCTGGGGAGAGCTCTGCCGGCAGTTCACCGGCAACTTCGGCAGTTCCTACACCCGGCCTAGCACGGAGCTCGACCTCCACGCCATCCAGCAACAACCTGGGGAGTCGCTGCGTTCTTTCATCCAGCGGTTCTCCCAGGTACGCAACACCATCCCGCACATTCAAAGTGCTTCTGTGGTGATGGCGTTCCGGCAGGGTGTCCGGGACGAGAAGATGCTTGAGAAACTCGCGACCAGAGAGGTCCGTGATGTCTCCGAGCTCTTTAGCCTGGCGGACAAGTGCGCCAGAGCAGCCGAAGGGTGGAACTGGCACTCACTGCCAGCCTCCGAGTCAGGAGGACAGCCCGGATCGGGCGCTGCTTCTTATGGAGGCAGCAAGAAGGCCAAGAACCGGGGGAGTGGCAAGATGAAGTCATCGGCCGCGGCTCCCGTTGCCGCAGTGGCGGCACCCAGTGGAGCTCGAGGGCCGCGCCCTGACAAAAGGCAGCGGCAGTCGCCGGCCCCAGACGGTGACCAAGGCGAGCTGTGCCCCGTGCATGGCACCAGCAGTCATACTGCTGCCGAGTGATGGGATATCCAGAGGCTCGCAGAGCGCTTCCGCAAGGGGAGGCAGCAGAGAGCTGATGCCCAGCCCCTACCTCAGAGGGAGGGGAAGCAGAAGGTCGACGCCTCAGTCAGCGTCAGCCACCAGGTAGGGTTCTAGGAGCCTCAGCGCGTCATAAAGACGGTGCACAATGGTGAGGACTCCAGCTCCGGTGATGACGAGCCGGGGCGGTAGCCGACTGTGGCTACCTGGAAAAGTCAGTGGAGGCCGCACTGCTGCGGCGTCAACCTTGGAGAAGCTCCAAGTAGTCGCAGCAGCCCAAGCACCAGCCCCTACAGTGCAGAACTGGGTCGGCTCCACCCGAGAGCATGTCTCTGTGCCTCGGCCGTACCTCCTGGGGGCCGCCCAGGATCTGTCAACCTCTTGAAAGCCTTAGCCAGAAGAGGAAAGACGCCTTGGGACTCCCAAGAAGAGTCCGGGTTTTCCTACCCCTTGAAGGCCTCAGCCAGAAGGGGAGAGCTCCCTGGGGCGCCCAGGGGAAGCCGCGCAGGACCTGATCCAGCATGAAGATAACGACCTCGTCGACGAGGCTCGGCTGCAGGTGACACCCCACAACGCATGGTCTCGGCTGATGCTCTAGCACTACCGCCAAACGACCAAACGCGTCAGGGACCTGCAGGAAGGCAACCTGGTGCCGCGGCACACACTTTCCCGCGAAGGACCTATAAACTCTCCCCCAGCCGGGAAGGTCCCTTCCGAGTCACGAAAGTTGCCGTCCCAGGTACACATGCCTTTAAACCGAGTATGGGATCCGTTCCCAAAACCCCTTGGCATGGAACAACACTTCTGTAATAAATCTCATAGAGTCTAGGAACAGCGCTTGGGGCAGCTAAGTCTCAGGGGACGGTCCAGGATTACGTTCAGCTTGGCCTGGTTCCGACCCTAAGCGTGTAGAGTCTTGCTTCCGTTCTTAATGAGGCGGGTCATTGCCTCCATGTACAGCCTGACTCCCCCCTATGGGCATTTAGACAGAAACTTGTTCTACTTCGCTCTCTTTCATGTGCTCATTTAAATTACGTGTTAGTTTTTATGATCGCACTCTCTGTGTATGCTCACCGTACATTTAGCTCCCTCTCTCCCGCGCTCATCCATAGTCAGCATTTGCTGTCCTACCAAAGGCGGTTGCACTTGAGGCGCCTGCCGATGGCCGGGTGGGCCTCTCGGGCCTCCCCCAGTCAGGTGTTGCGGTGCCAGTTGGTCACCTCCAGGAAAGGCCTGCGCTGTGCATGGGGGGTCCAGGGTGCATGTCCCGCTTAGCCGGCTCTGAACCCAAAAGCGTGCACACCCTGCCCTCAGGTGGTCCAGGGGAGTACAGCCGCTTTGCCTGGTTCCGAACCCAAAGCCTATGCACTCTGCTTCCCGGCGCACTGTCCAGTACTAGGGATCGGACGGTCGTACCCGGACCTTGGAGGGAGCCGGAGCCCCGGTGCCTCGCGCACAGAATTGCCCAAGCCCCGTATACCGGACTAGGACTGTAAGCCGAATAAGACTAAGAGACGGGGAGGGGAGGACCCCCCGAAGAGAATTACGTTTCCTCTATCTGTGTGCAGGACCTCCAGGTTACAGCAACGGGAGCTGCATGGGGCGGGGGGCAAGGAGCTATCGACTACTCCAGCACAGGACCGGAAGGTCCGGGTTTCGCCCCTTCAACAGGGGCGGGGCCTGAAGGCCCCACGTGTCCAGTGGGGCCGGAGCTCCCGCCTCCTCAGGGGGGCTCCGGACCCGCCACGTGGACGGCAAAAGCTGGACCTCCCCCTCTGGGGGGGGGCTCCGGAGGCCCCACGTGTCCAGCAGGGCCGGAGCTCCCGCTCCCTCAGGAGGGGCTCCGGACCCGCCGCGTGGTCGGCAGGAGCCGGACCTCCCTCTCCGGGGGGGGGGAGCTCAGAAGGCTCCACGTGTCCCATGGGGCCGGACCTCCTTCTCCTTAGAAGGGAGCACCAGGCCAGCCACGTTGCCGGCAGATCCGGACCTTCCCATCCTCATGGGGCGAGTTCCGGAGACCTCCGGGTCCTTAATACAGTAAGGACCCGGAGAAGGTGCCTGTGCAGAGCTTCGAGATTGGTAAAGGCCTCTGAGTGCCTTTCGGAACTAAGGACTCAGCCAGGCAAAACCATGAAGAAGACAAAAAGCATCATAGGCACAAACATTCAAGAGAGTCTATTTATTCATGGCTCCATGAGCTGGGCTACAGACTCGATAGAAAAGAAAGAAACAAGCCCAAGGGTTCCCCTGGCACGTCCAGAACCTAGAAGCTGTGAGAACGGCCACGTCCCCAACTTCAGCCCTGGCGGTGTTCTCCCGCTCCGTGACCCGAGCACAGGGATCATCTCGGCCATCACCAGCGCAAGGGCTGGTGTCATCAAGGATGCTTCTGAAGCCCCCTCCGCCACTTCAGCAGTTTCCTTGGAGACTCGGCCACCTAGAGTCCTCCTCGACGTGTCAGCAGTTTCTTTGGAGACTCCACCGCCTGAGGAGAAAGGACGCAACTTCCCTGAAGACTCCTCTGACCCGAGCACAGGGATCATCTCGGCCATCACCAGCGCAAGGGCCGGTGTCATCAAGGATGTTTCTGAAGCCCCCTCCGCCGCTTGAGCAGTTTCCTTGGAGACTCTGCCGCCTGAAGTCCTCCTTGGTGCTTCAGCAGCTTCCTTGGAGACTCCTCCGCCTGAAGCCTCCTCGACGTGTCAGCAGTTTCTTTGGAGACTCCACCACTTGAGGAGAAAGGACGCAACGCATGGGAATCCTCAGCCAGTCGTCGCTTAAGAAGAGTCCAGTCGGGATGATAAACCCGGGGCCTCTTGGAGGCGTCACCCCTAGAGGCAAGGTGTGCAGGCATCCTAGATCCCCGGCTTGGCACATATGCCGCCACTTGAGGAGACCGAACACGTTTCTTCTCTGGGGGCGGGTTGGAAGCCATGGCGGGGGATGGCTCAAAGACAAGAAGACAAAGGCACAAGAGTCCAATGAAAAGCGCTGGGAAGTGCGAAGGGAAGCCGCAATGTGGGTAAGGTCCCCTTTTAAAACTTCCGAGATGCGATTCCAAACGACCCGAAACTCTTTGAATACGCCACATCGGCAACTGCATCGGCTCCAAGACCGAGCGCCGATGACAGGTGGGTCCAAGTTGCCCAGCTGAAGGGGGGTGGGTCAAGGAGTCAGCCTCCCAGGAAGACGAGCCAGCAAGGCACTCCGGCGGTTCCCAAAGAAAGCGCCGCAACGTGCAGAAGTGGCAGTCTTGGGAACTGCCGCAGTAAAAGCAACCATCAAGTGGGCACACGCTCCCACGATCCCACGACTGTTCGTGCTCCAGCAGCGGTCGATGCGGGACTTAGAGAAAGTGCGCGGAACAGAAGAGACGGAGGCTCCACCTCGGGCTCGCTATCTCCCCCGAGATGGGCCCGAGGGCCACTGTCGGTACCCGCGATATGGGGTACCCCCGCGCATAGGGGAAAATGCCTGAGGATCTCGCCCTTCTCTGTAGGGAGAGCTCTGAAGGCACCACGTGTCCAGCGGGGCCGGACCTCCCTATCCTCAGAGGGGAGCTCCGGACTCACCACGTGGCCTGCAGAAGCCAGACCTCCCCCCTCCGCGGGGGAGAGGATCGAAGGCCGGACCTCCCTCTCCTCAGAGGAGAGCTCCGGGCCCGCCACATGGCCGACAGAAGCCGGACCTCCCCCTCTACGGGGAGAGGTCCGAAGGCTCCACGTGTCCTGCGGGGCCGGATCTCCCTCTCTTCTGAGGAGAGCTCCGGGCCCTCCACGTGTCCAGCAGGACAGCGCCGTCATCAACCACTACGACTAGCATGCGGCATGGGCAGGGCGGCAAGACGAAAACTCAGAAGCCTTCGCCGGAGACAACTACCGACATAACTGCGGATACGATAGTCGGCAGACAATCTCCCCGGGACCACCTGTCGGGTCCTGGGCCCCCCTTGTAAGCCACACGAGCCTTGGACTATAAAAGGCTCGGGTAGGCGACGTTAGAAAGGGTTCGCACTCCAGCAACTCATACCCTAGGCGTAACTCATCCTCAAGCTCAGGACTCCGGTTCTGAGCAACAAGCAATACAGCGAGCACCTCAGCTCACCGTGGACGTAGGGTTTTACGCTCCGGCGGCCCGAACCACGTAAAACTTGCCGTGTCAAGCTCCTCCATAACTCGTCCCTACGCTTAAGCTCTCCGCAAGTGACTAGACCCTCCGAAAAAGAACCTCCGCGGGCTGCCCAGTGCAGATCCAGGGGAAGTGTCGACCACACACTTCGACAGGCTTCGACTTCTGTAGGAGCCGGTAGAGAGGTAGACCTCGCTCTCTGAGTCGGGAGATGAACCGGATTAAAGCCGCGAGGCATCCATTCAATTTTTGCACCCCCTTGACGTTGTAGATGGCCCCCATGCTGGTGACGATGGTTATCTTATCTGGGTTAGCCTTGATGCCGCGTTCTGATATGATGAACCCGAGCAACTTGCCTCTCGGCATGCCAAAAACGCATTTCTCAGGGTTCAACTTGATGTCATATCTGAAGGTTTGCGAACGTCTCTTCGAGGTCGGTGATGAGGCTGTTATCTCATTTGCACTTCACAATGACATCTTCCACATAGGCTTTGAGGTTCCGCCCAATCTGTGACTGTAGGCACTTTTGCATGCATCGTTGGTACGTGGCCCTCGCGCTTTTAAGCCCAAATGACATTCTTACGTAGCAGTAGGAGCCAAAGGGCATGATGAATGGTGTAGCCAGATGTTCCTCCTCACTGAGAGCGATCTGGTGGTAACCATAGTACGCGTCTAGAAACCTCATGGATTCGCTCCCTGAGGTCAGATCGATCACTTGATCAATTCTTGGCAGCGGGAAAAAGTCTTTAGAACATGCATTGTTGAGACCGGTGTAATCCACGCACATCCTACATTTCCCTGTCTTCATCCTTACGTGGACGGGATTGGCCAGCCACTCAGGGTGCTGCACCTCCTTGATGAAGCCAGCTGCTAGGAGCTTGGTGATTTTTTCGCCAATGGCTTGGTGTTTCTCCACGTCAGAGCGCCGGAGCTTCTGCTTCACGGGCTTGGAGCGCGGCCTGATGTTGAGTGTGTGCTCGGCAACTAAATTTGGGATGTCCGGCGTGTTGGAGGGTTGCCAGTCAAAAACATCCCAATTTGTACGCAGGAAGTTAGCGAGCACGCCTTGCTATTTAGTGCCGAGGGAGGCACCAACCTGCACGGTCTTGGCGGCATCCTCAAGATTGATTTGGATGGCCTTCGTGTCCTCCACGGGTAGTTTTTCAAGGTAAACAGCCACCCCAAGGGGCTCGGGACGCACAGATAAAGAGCAATGGCCCGATGAGTGTGGGAGCAGCACTACAGCATGGACACCGACGCAAAACCCCCTATATGGTGCTGGTACTTCCACTCACCTCAGGCGTGTTGGCAGTGCCCAAGTCGAGGAAAACGTCAGATCGGGAAAACAAGTTCTGATGATTGGGTCGTTACCTTGCGTGATCCATGGTAAATTGGTCCCTTGCAACTCGAGAAGTGAAGGCCAATGCGCCAAGCAAGACTCGGGTAAGCGACACGATGCCCGGAGCTCCAACGTGAAAACTGGGGCTGGGGCAAGCAAAACAAACAGGGTAAAGGCCCTGTTTGGCACAGCTTAAACTTTTTAAAAAAGCAGCTTGTCTGAAAAGCTTGTGAACAGCAGCTAAAACTTATATCCTGCTTTTAGTTCATTCTGAGAAGCAGCTGAACTAATAAGCTGCTGGAGAAGCTGACTGTTTGGTACACCCACAGCTTATTTGTATAAAAAAGCTGGTTCAGAAGCTGTGCCAAACAGGGCCAAAAGCTGATCCAGAACCTTCTGTCAAACGCTCTCGGTTGATATCTCCAAAGGGAAGGATAATCATCGGTCTGGGCATCACACCAGCACCCACGGACAAAGTGCAGAGGCCGGTTGAACGTGCACGACCTCAACAACTCATGACATCAACCAACCAGCCTAAGACAGCTCCAAAGGACTAATCAGGTGGGACATGAAGCCAGAAGAGGTGAAGCAAGACATGATCCATACGGTCCCCGGGAACGAAGCCATAACCTCAATGGTGTCCCACAGGGCTCAACAAGACTCAGGAGAGGCGTGTACACTACAGAACAAAGCCACATTTACGACGGCTAAAATAAGTTATGACGGCCTTAGGGTTAGCCGTCATAATTATGACTGCCAAATCCGGCCATCATAAGTTAGGCTCAATTTACGACAGCCAGGGAACAGCCGTCGTAAGTTAGCCTCAACTTACAATGGCTAACCCTAGGGTCGTCATAATTAATAAGGCCATTGTAAGTAACCTGTTATTTATGATGGCTAGGCCCTTGTCCATTGTAAATGACGGGTATATACCCGCCCGGGCCGGGGTCAGCTCGGACATTCACGCCCGCGCCGACCCTGACCCACCGACGCCGCCACACCCGCCCGAGGGCTGCCGCCGCCGCCATCCAATAGCCGCCTCCAGCCGCTCACCTGCGCCGGCCCCCGCCGCCGCCTCCACATCCGAACCGCCGGAGCCCCGGCCAGCCCCGCCGCCGCCCCAGTCAGCCACCCCTGCACCTCCACTCCCTCGGCCTCCGCCGGCCCCGACCCCAGCGGTTCTGGTGGCCTCCTCGACACCGGCAGCCCCCGGCGCTCCTCCCCGACCCGGCGTCCCGCTACCCCGCCCCCGGCCTCAAGCTCCCGCGCCATCGAGCACATCGCAGCCATAGGGAAGTTAGTTTTTTTAATTTAGTTGATAATTGGATTTAGTTTACATAATTTAGTTATTAATTTTTATTGTTTAATTTATGCAAATTGTTTTATTAGTTTTAGATTGAATTTAGTTTAGTTGTTAATTGTTTAATTTTTGAATTTTGTTAAATATAGTTGTCAATTCTTTGTATTAGTTTTACATTTAATTTAGTTGAGTTGTAAATTGTTTAGTTTATGAATTTTGTCTAATTTAGCCGTAATTTGTTTGTATTAGTTATAGGTTTAATTTTGTTTAGTTGTAAATTGTATATTTTATGAATTTTGTTTAATTTAGTTGTAATTTATTTAGTTTTAGATTGAATTTAGCTTACCTCCCGCCCAACCCCGCCGTGTCGCCGACCGCCCTGCCACCACGCCGGTCGCCCCGACGCGCCCGTCGTCGCACTAGGCCTCGCCTCCACGCTGCCGCTCCAGCATGCCGCGCCTCTGCCGCCGTGTCACCGCCCGGCTGCCCCTGGCCTCCTCCGCCCGGTGGCCCTTGCCCGCCCCCACCGTGTCGCCGGCCATCCCACCGCGCCGCCACACCCGGCCTCCTCCACGCCACCTGCCACTGGCCACGCAGCCCGCACCTTTGCCTCCCCGCGTTGCTTCCCGGCTTCCCCCGGCCTCCTCCGCCAGTCCTCCGTTCACCCACTGTCTATATATTTGCTTCATTTCATTATTTAGTTGAATATTATGTATAATATTGAGTGTTTATGATATGCTCTCATGATGCTTAGGTATATATATATACACCGTCATGGGAGAATGTGGAAAACATGTTAATTATGACTGTTCCAGGCCGGGTTTTCATGTCGTGACGGCCGCGGGAACCGGAAGGCCCCGAACCTCCAAGCTTTGAGGACCCAAGGATTCGGAGAGACGCTCGACGAGAGCTGTCAGTCCGGGCATGGCGCCCGACTGACCTCCATCCAACGGGCGACTGCTCATCCGCCGTGACCCATCGCAAAAAGGGTTTAAGGACCACCCAACGACCCGTGTCCAGTGCCTCAGCCCCCGAAAGGCCAGTGGGCTTTGACTTCGTCCTTTTCCCGTTGTTCTTAAGATCTCGAACATGCCGAAGAATTATGTCGCATGGACGCAGACCTGCGATTTGACGGTTACCCCTATTCTCCCCCCCTCTCTCTTTCGTTCTTTCCTCCCTCTCTGTCATAAATGACTCAAAAAAGAATGAGTAACGTAAACCTTTAGAATATGCACCACCCATTTCGAACCGTCTCACATGCGTTACGCATGTGAGGCAGGTAGGTTCGGAATTGTCCCTTTTTGGAGAGCCTGAGAGTGACCGAGGGGGTGTGCCTACGAGGAGAAGCGGGTCTGAATCCGGACGAGATTTCGACTGCGTAACCCTGATGTTCTCTGCTGCACCATTATCGGGCGTGCATTCGAAGATCAGCAGGGTTATGCTGCCGAAATTTCATCTGGGTTCGGACCTAGCGTCTTGTCAGAAGCACGTTCATCTCGGTCACTCTTGGGTTGGTTTAGGACCTATCTGTCCCAATAGAAGTATAAATTAACGATGTTTTCTCCCTCTTTAATCTATAGACTCCAACATGGGTAAAGATCGTAGTTCGATGTACACTGGTTGGAACAAGATAGGTGGTCACTCAGATGAATGGTTCGCAAAGATAGATGCTTTTATCGATCGAGCCTTTTTGTTGTCGATGATCGATAAGGTGCGATGCCCATGTATGAAATTCCGAAACACAAAGTGGCTTGATAAATGACTCTTTCGATACAATTATGTCAAAACTGTTACACGTCACATTGTGAGGTGTGGAGTTTTCACGGCGAGACAGATTCTTAAGCTGTACAAGAAGTGGAAGAGGATGATGAAAACACGGAGGTTGATCGGAAGGATGAGATGCTACAAGCTATTGAACAAGAGGGTACGGAGGATCCTCCAACAATGGAGGTAGAAGCGTTCTTCAAGCTTCTTAAAGCTTCAGAAGAGCCGCTTCATGAACAAACAGAAGTGACCCTCCTTACCTTCATCACCAGATTAATGGCAATTATGTCCAAATACTTCTTTTCCAACAACTGTTACAATGACCTAATCAAATTGATTGGCGATATCCTTTCACAACCCCATAAATTGCCCAAAGATATGTATCAGTCGGAGAAATTGTTGTCTAGTCTCGCTATGAAATATGAGAAGATTGATGTGTGTCCAGATAATTGTATGCTTTTTTGGAAAGAGCATGTGAATAAGAACAAGTGCTTAAAATGTGGTAAATCAGGGTTTGTCCAAGTTGTTAACGTTGATGGTTATAATGTGATGACACAAGTTGCACATAAGCAACTTCGTTACTTACCACTGACACTTTGATTGAAGCGGTTGTTTATTTTAAAAAGAACAGCTAGACACATGAGATGCACAAAGAAGGTGTACGTCAAAACAATGGAGTCATGAGGCACCCATCCGATGGTGAGGCACGGAAGGCACTGGACCGCTTCGATCCAGAATTTGCCAGTGATGCAAGCAAACAAGTAGAAACGATGTGACGGGACGTAATAAATGGACGACCTAATTTTCTTTCCTGGTTCTGAGAATATGTAACATTTTCTCATTAACTTATGACTATTTATAAAGCATTCTTATAACTTTTAAGTATTATAAATGAATCTTATAATTTCGCAATTTGGACAGTGGTGAAAGAGCCTAACGTCCATGAAGACTTGCGACAACGGTCTTATGGACTGGTTAAAGTTAGAAGCTATGGCCGATATGACTTCAACGAGTTTCGGTTTCGTACAACTGAATTTGAAGCTCTTCATCCGCTCGTAGCAACATGTAATACTGGAGTTCTAACGAGGGCAATCGACTCTCAAGGTCGCGAAACTAATTATTATGGGATCATTAACAAAATCCTTGAATTTAGTTTTGCCGATAATAAGGAACTTCAAGTCGTCTTCTTTGATTGTGATTGGTTTGACAACAAACATGGAACATGACAAAACGAATTTGGCATAGTGGAAGTCAAACACAATGAATGACTACAAGGCTATGATACATTTGTCCTCGCACACCAAGTGGAGCAAATGTATTATTTACCTTATCCATGTCAAAAGCTTAATGCTTGGTGGGTGGTACGTAAGGTGAATCCTCGTGATCGGTTATATACCCCAAGAGATGATGACTACCATGATATCAATGACATTGACGAGGTTTATCAAGAACAAGAGTTGTCAGACTCGTTTTCCATTGAGCCTGGTGTCGAACTCGATCACTTAGTTGGCGATGCTAACGATGAAGAGATTTCTAATATGCGCAAACAAAAATGGGAACAAATTATGAAACAAGATCGATGGTATGGTTTGAGGAGTAGGGTTTGTGATATCGATGAATTCTGAAACTGACTCCAAGTAACTTTTTTCATTAAATTATTATAACTTCGTATATTTTCCTAGCATATGTATCAATTACTTCTTACAACAGGATGTTGTCAGAGAAAGAAAAAGGAAGGGGGCTAGGGGCTTCCTCATGAATGCATGGGACACCCTTTTTAGGGGTAGTTCCTCATGTGAGAGCAGACACTCTCATCTATTGAGACACGTCCTGGACCTAGCAGGCGTACATGTGGCTTTACAACGCACGGAGGCACATTTTCATTGGAAATTACGTTATCTTATATGTCACTTAGCAATTAACTATTCTTATCAATCCTTCTATTTTGCAGTCTGACTCGGAGTCATCTGAGTCAGAGTCAGAGGCTAGGGCGTCGCCACAGCCTTCGGGGTCGCCTATGGCTGCCACGGAGGCGCCTAGCATGGAGCCTTCAGGCTCTAGTGGTGAGCAGCCTTCCGGGTCACCGGACGTGGTTCCGGAGCAGAGACGGCGGATGAGGAGGACACATTTTGTGTCTCCTTCTCTAGTTCCTACAGAGCGGGTCACTATTCGTCCAGTAGGAGACACGTAAGCAAACTATCAAATAATATTCAACATTTAGATTCTTTTGTTTGTGGGTATATTAATAAGTTCACTAAATCCTTGCAGCTCCTAGTACGACTGCTCGTTCATGGGTCAAGGGCACCACAGACAGGGGTTCGGTTGCATCGTGTTTTTATTGTGTTTGCATTATCTTGGTGTGACCGACGGGGTCCCTACGACGTTGTGGGACGACTACACTCGTGTCTCCCATGAGGCGCACAACAACCTTCAGGGGGCTGTGTGGGCAGATTTTATGGTAAGTCTGCTTAATAAAATTTTGTAAATTATTATTCTTCAACTTGATTCAATCGTTAATGCATATCTATTCAATATTTTGTTTTCTTATAGCTGAGGTACTGTTTAGAGGACAAGAGCCAGAGCATGTTGGACCATGCTAGAGCCGTGGTCAACAGGAACGCACGGAAGCTTGTAGCGCAAGCGTTATTGTACGCTCGTATTCAAGCCGTGAACGAGTACCTCAAGTCGCACCGGGTGTACCAGTCGGGGCCGTTTAGGAGGGCCTCCGACACTTACTTGACAGAGGAGCAGTATGCAGAGGTAAGTTGCTTGTGTTCAATTATTTCAATACTTGGTCATGTAAAAGGTATTTCAATGACATAATAAATATGTGCAGGTCGGTATTTCCTGGCTATAGGGTCGGCCTCCCGATGTGGCTTGCCCAAGGTCATTCTTAAATTGCTGCTAATAACACTTGAAAGTAAGGATTCACATTTAGGCAAGTTTATTATGCATTATGCAATCCTACTTTATGTTATACCCTCATGTAGAGTTTCATGAATAGGTTGGACGGTTAAATCTTGCTGAGCTTTATGCTCACGGATGCTATCCGAGTTGCTTTGCAGGTATTGACTTTATGCTTATGAGAAGGGATGCCGATGAGACTCGGAAACCTCCGAGTGGTTAATCAGGAGCATCCTCGCCGCTGCGGTTTGTTCTTCATGTTTCTAGTAAGAAACATCTGTGGGCTGGGCTGTTTCTTTGATGCTAAGTTAGAAATGAGTCGTGAGAGTTGTAGTATTCCTCTGTAGGTTATTTTGATATAAGTATTTGTAAAATACTCTTGTACGCTTCCGAAAAACAGATGTTGTGTAATATGATGTTGTCCTCGACCAGTGAGTTGTTGGGTGCCACATCGCATGACACCACCCGACGAGGTCCTCTGGGCCGTGTCCCCCACAGCATGGTATCAGAGCTGCATTGGAAATAGCACACGGATTGAGGATCATATTACGATAAAAACTTAGGATACGGCCAGATAACGGTACTAGGCCCACATAAGGACTACTATATTAGCATATTATGATGCTGACAACCTAACTTACTTGTCTATGTCAGAAAATCATGCATCTCGGAACTTTCTATGTCTTGGGGGTGCATGTAAGTGCTGTCCACCAGTGCGCACAAGCTGAAGGATGGAGCCTCACGGATGGCAGGTAACCCGACCAGCTTGGGTATCCTCTAAGACTCTTCATGTTGTTTGGCGTATTTGAGCAACGCCGTTCCCTGGCGTGATACGGGCAAGTATGGGAGACCCTGTCATGTGGTTAGTAATGTGAACACATAGCTCAAGGCGTGTTTGGCTTGAGAACACCTGTGCGAGTGATGATGGACGGGTGTATGAACTGTATTGTTGACCGGGTCCGGTGTGCAGCCGAACCTGATGATTGTGTGTGTTATATGCAGGTACTAAACACGAAAACCGTAGTCTGAGTAGAACACGTTTGCGAGTGACCGTCTTAGTGCCACCTAAGCATACGTATATGCTGGTGTATGCCGGTTAGGATTTTCTTTTGTCAGACAACGTAGTACCGTCATATGTTTTACGGTGCATCGCCACCGTACTAAATTTCAAACTAAAGATGGATGTTGGAAAGCACATATTAGTTACTGATCTCTTCATTAGAACTAAGCTTCAAAGAAGAGACTTGGTAGGCTTCATTTGATCCAAAAACAGAGTGCTCTGTTCTCGCAGAAATTTTTGCTATATTTTGACAGATTATAACTCTGTGTAGCTTGACCCAATGGAAGGTGTTTGATACAGTTCTGGAAAGGTTTTTAAGTTATATACAACTTTTCTGTAGAACTCTAGAGTAAAATCAGAAGCCAAACTGGATGAATGTCCAGTTGAATGCAAACTGTTCAGAAAACAGAACAGCTGCAACCTTCTCTGGATGTTTCTGTAAATTGGCCATGACTTTCTGTAGAAAAATCCCTAAAGGTCATATGATACGCCGTGGAAAGGTTATGAAATTTGCAACAATTTTGTAGTTCATAGTTTGCTCAGAATTCTATTGTATTTTATGTACAACTATGATAAAAACAGCCAAATTAAGAGGAGATGCTGGCAAATTTTATCCAGAAATTCTGTCAAACTTGAGCAATCATAACCTTTGATCCAGAAATGATCTAGGGGCATATGAGTACTTGTTTAAAATATACTGAAGTTAACTTTAACTTTGATATTCAACTTGAGTTATGAAAATGCTGGTAACTGTATCAAAATTTGGGTTAAGTACAGAAAGGTCTGTTCTGTACAGAATAGGGGACTGATTAGGTTTGCTTTAGGAAGATGTGTAAAAATGAATTTTTGTTATGCTTTCATAAAGCTTTAGCATTTTCATGTTTTACATACTTTCACATACTGCTGAGATCAAGTTTTGACTCCCCTGAAAATTATCTTTTTGCACTATGGTGCGTACTCGTTCTCCGAGTAGGGCTGAAGGTTCTCGCCGAGACGGCGATGACTCGACTCCACCATGGGCACCGCCATCAATGGTATGGGCGGATATCATGGCTCAGATGGTTGAGTCGAATCAGGAGAACACAAGACTACTCCAAGCCTTGGTACAACAAGGCATACTCCAACGTACACAACAGGTCGTTCTACCTCGGAACGCCTATTTGGACTTCATGGCGACACAACTGCCAATTTTCACAGAAGCCAACGAACCAGTATAAGATGATCAGTCCAAGTTTGGAGTGTTTGAGTGCGATGAGTATCAGAAGACTTTATTTGCAGCTCAACAGCTCCATGGAGCCGCCGGAAATTGGTGGTTCGCTTATCTCGCCACCATTCCTGGGGGCCATCAAGTGGAATGGACGGAGTTTCATGAAGCATTCCGTGCTTGTCACATTACTATGGGTTTTATCAAGGCCCAGCAGCAAGAATTTAGGAATTTGAAACAGGGGGCATGAGTGTCCTCGATTATGTCAAACACTTTAACCATTTGGCACAATATGCTTCCGACTATGCGACGAGCGAAGCTGCAAGGTGTGACTACTGTTTCCATGGCCTGAGTGCCATATTAAAAGATAGATTGGCTTTGTTCCATCAAGGCAATTACACCTAGTTGATCAGTGCTGCCCTGCTTCAAGAACAAGTAACACTTGAGTGTCAAGCAGAGAAGAGGGCCGGGATGATGTGCAAGAAGACACACCAGTTGTTCCTCGTAAATATTGATTGGTGTATCACACACCATCCGGCCACCAGTAAGATCAACTCAGTACAGATTCCCTGCTCACACAGCTGCAGCAACAAATTATTTCTAGTGCATCATTGCTGCAGCCAAGTACATCAACTTCTCAACCGCAAGTCAGCGAAGAACAGGAGAAACATCCGTGTTCTTATTGCCACCATTTGGGAATTTTAGGCAAGAATGCCGGGAGAAGTTGTTGAAAAGCAGAGAACCATCATCATCAAGTGGTATGCTGCCACATGCTCAGGTAAACATAACAGCATTGCAATCCGGGAGTGTGCAACATCTTGCTATTGAGGATGTCCCGGAGGGAGCACTGGTGTTAGCGGGCATGTTCACTCTCAAAGACATGCCCATGCTCATACGGTTTGATTCCGGTGCAACCCACAATTTTATCAGCAAAACATGCGTGGATTAGCACCAACTATCCACGATTACTCCCACAACGAGTTATCTTATACGTTCATCGGGAGGAAATATCTTTGTTAATCAGATTGTGTCCCGAGCAGCTTTGTGTTTGGGAGGAAAAATATACCCAACATCACCAATTATGTTGGATGGGAAGAAGATAGACATAATATTAGGGATGTCTTGGTTAAATCATCACGCTGCCATTCTCAATATCAGTAACCGGACAGTCCAGATTGACTCGCCGATTAATGGACAGCACACACTGTTTTTAGACAGCGAAGATCAAGAGATGGCATAGGCCTACCACACAGAAGTGCTTAAACTTGAAGATATTCCGGTGGTACGTGATTACCCCAACGTGTTTCCCGATGATTTACCGGGCATGCCGCCCGAACGGGACGTCGAGTTCAAGATTGAACTTGCGCCGGGAACAACACTTATCTCACGAAGGACTTAAAAGATGGCACCTAACGAGCTAGCAGAGTTGAAAGAGTAGCTAAATGAACTCATGAGCAAGGGTTCATACGACCATGTTCTTCACCCTGTGGTTGCTCTGGGCTGTTCGTTAAGAAGAAGGACGAAACACTGAGGCTATGTCTTGATTATCGTCCTCTGAATGCTGTCACTATAAATAAAAAGTATCCTTTGCCCCACATCGACATATTAGTCAATAAACTTGTGGGTGCAAAGGTATTTTCGAAGATGGATCTTCGGTCTGGATATCATCAAATCATGATCCGATCGGAGGACATACCGAAGACAGCTTTCTCGATGAGATACGGACTCTATGAGTACCTCGTCATGTCATTCGGGTTAACCAACGCTCCGGCACACTTCATGTACTTGATGAATTCTGTGTTCATGCCAGAGTTCGACAAGTTCGACGTGGTATTCATCGATGACATTTTGGTTTACTCCAAATCTGAAGAAGAGCACACTGAACATTTGCGTATCGTGCTACAAAGGTTGAGGGAGCACAAATTATATGCTAAGTTCAGCAAGTGCGAGTTCTGGATTGATAAAGTGCCTTTTCTAGGCCATATCATTTCAGCAGAGATCATTGCCGTGGACCCTAGCAAAATTGAATAAGTGGTGAAATTGGAATCTCCCAAATCAGTCCATGAGGTCCGAAGTTTCCTAGGTTTAGGGGGGTATTATTGGATGTTCATTCCGAGATTCTCAAAAATTGCTAAACCAATGACGGAGCTGCTGAAAAAGGGCACAAAATACATGTGGAATGCAGCATGTGAAGCCACATTCAAAACTCTGGTGAAACATCTTGTAAAAGCCCAAGAAAAGGGACTTGCAAAAAATTTTCATCACCTCACAACACCACAACTTTTGTTGTTGGTATCTTGTGAATACTTGTGAAGAGCAAGTAACCTTCATCAAAAGGGTGATTAGGGGGAAAGCCCTAACTTTCACAAAGTAGGATTTATACACATGAGCATGAGAGGTTGAGCTCACCCCTAGCACTTAAAAAGTCTTTGGAAGGTTCAAGCCAAGTTTCATGCAAATCCAACACTTTTTGAGGTACTTTTAGTGGCATTTGAAAAAGAGGCCAATTTGAATGTAAATTCAAATTGCAGCAACTTTCATCACTTAAATTCAAAAGTTAGCTTCATATTCAAACTCAGCATATTTTTCTGAGTTAGTCCACCAATTTTCATCGCCATTGGAGTTCATCTTGTCGGGAGCCAAATTGGCAAGAATTCAAACTGAATTTGAATTTCAGTTCAAATGTGAAGCAAATTTAGCCAAACCAAATTCAAATTTTGGAAACTAAATTCAAACTATGACTTGGTGCTTAAGTCTCACAGTTAATTGTGAGTAGCTGGGATATTTGCAGCAGAAAGGGGAGAAAGAATTAGGGGGGAGAAGAGGGCCCACTGGTTAGCAGACTTAACAGAGAAGCACCGTCAGTTGATTTGCTTTCGACCAGGACGCGCACCAGCCAGCCACGGCGCCGACGTACGACCGCCTCAGCCGGCCAGCTCCTGCTTCGGCGGGGAAGGTGGCACAACAGTTGTCGCGCCCTCCACCACACTCAGTGGCCTATAAAAAGGCACGATACCGCCGGCGACCTCCTGTTTTCGTGAACTTCAACAACCAGCCGCCTAATCACCCGAGTTCTGATCGCTCGCCACCCGAGCTTTGATCATACTCCGCCCTCGACGTCCATAGGAAAGTGAAGCGCTAGCTCGTCCCCGAGACCACCGCGCAAACCGTTCTATGGTTTGACCTTTGTGCGCGAAGAATTTTCCAGTTTAGGGCGTGGAGCTTATTTCGGGACCCGATTAGGTTTAGGAGAAATTCGGGAAGATCATGGAGCTGTGAGATAACATCTAGAGGTTCTTGCGACCTTTCTCGATCAAAAACCCGGAAGGAAACCACCGCTAGAACCCTAGGTTCACCATAGAACAGTTTGGCGGAAGAGGGGGTCACCGGTGAGGTCCGGATTGCCGGCCGTTTAGGTCCCAACCGAGGTCATGCCGAGGTTCCCGAGGTCCCCCTGAACGTGGTGACGCAATTAGCGCGCGAAGGAGATGGTCAGGAGGGCGGGAACACGTTGCCGAGGTGGAACAGAGACATAGCCCTCGTCGCCTGTGAGCTACACCGGTTAGCCGGTGGCGGCAGGGTGTCCAACGTGTCCAGCGTCTGAGATTATGTGGGGGCGGCGAGTCTCACCGTTGCCGGCGAGCTTGATCGCCAGGAACGCCGACCTCGCCGGAGCTCCGGCAGCTAGGGCGGCGGCGTCGGGAGGTAGACGAAGGCATGGGTCCCACATGTCCGCCGCTGAGTTAAGCGTGCGCGAGCGTGGTTAGTTCAAATTAAACAAGGCGGGCCCCGCTGTCAGCCTCGGATTAAGCGCGGGAAAGAATTTTCTGTAGGAAAATAATTCAGGGAGCAGCCCAAACTTTAGAAATTCATAACTTTGGCTAGGAAGCTCCAAATACAGTGAACCAAATTTTGCTGAACTCAGGATTTTGAAGACTTTCCAACAATACAAATTTCAGCTCATGAAACTTGATAATTTTCCAGAATTAAATCCCTAAAATTTAAACTGTTAGGAATTTTATCTGGAGAATTACTTTATAAAAATTCTGAAATTTGGCTGAGAGGTTCATTGGAAAATCTTTGAGTCACAGTAAAATTTTCAGACCCATCCAGGTTCATTTAGTCCCCCTAATGGGGTGATTAAAAGAACTGCCCTGAGAAAATAGAAAAATGTACAGAAACATTTTTCAGATTTTCTCAAATCTTGTTTAGGGCACAACTTCCTCTAGAATCCTCCAAATGACATGAAACCAATTCCATTAGACCCATCTCAAATTCTAGTTTCCAGAAAGTAATGGTTGGAGCCATGAAAGCCCCTGGAAATACTTGGAGGCTCAAATATTGACGAAATAGGCTTCCATTTGTACAAAGCTCAAATGAACTTTGTTTCAAGTGAAACTTGGTCAAGACTTTGGTTAGGACCAGACCAAGCCACCATAAAAATTTCAGAGCCAAAGGGGAGGGCTAGCTAGAGTTATAGTAATTACTTATTCAAGTTTACACATTGCATTTGAATTGACATATAGCATATGGTTAACGTGTAGTCGCTGAAGGCGAGGAGACTCCGGAAGTGCTCGACTTCCTTCTTCCGGACGAAGACCTAACCACTGACCAGCAGCAACAAGGCAAGCCCCGGTTTGCATTATCCTTTTTATAAAGTTTTGCTTTGTTTACATGTCTAGTGTGGAGTATGAATGTGCATTAGGTGTAGGATGGATTTATAGGTGTAGGCTGAGTGCAGCAAGGTGGAAATCTGCTAACGGGCATAGAGAGATGCTCTGTGTAGGGAACCTCCTGCTCGTTTCGGTGCAACCGGTTCGATGTTTGGGCTTTTGGGTGAAAGGTTGTCCCGTACGACATCGAGTGAGAGTGCTGTGCATCTCCACGGGTGGGCGTACATGACGTGCTCTTTGGGTTTTCCCTGCAGGTGTATATCGAGTCGATTCGCTGTCCCTCGCTGTGACGAGTACCGCTTGTTCACTGCGTCATAACGTAGATAATTTATGGAATGCTATAATTCAATTCTGCTGTATGATATAATTGTATTGTTACATGTGTGCCACCAAATATTGCTTACTAAATTTCAGATTCATGAACTGTTAACTTGTGGCTAAAAGATGAACTAAGGACAAACTATAGGCGTGTCAATTTGCTGAAATCTTACCATCCCATGTTATTGTACTCTACATATAGAGTTTCATGCCTAGGTGATTCGGTTAAGTCTTGTTGAGCCATCGTGCTCACGGTTGCTGCTTAAGTGTTTTTCAGGTGAGGAACCACCCACGGACTCGGGTTACGAGTCCACCGGCAAGGGTTACCCTCCGTCGGGGACCACGGCTGAGTGGGAGCCGTACACGCCGAGCTGAGCTGAGGAGTGCAGCTAGTGTGGGTTGCCCTAGGGCTGGGAAACCGAATTTTGCTAGATAGGCGGGCGTGAGTTGTACAAATTAGACTTCCGCTGTGTAATATAAACAATAGTTTGTAACTGAGTATTGTACTAGTTTGTACAGTTTCAGTTTGTTTTCTATGTAATACAATGTATCCTTATGATGTGTGCTGTCTGGTGTCGCATCGCGCGGCCCCACCCTCTGCGATCCTGGATGAGCGGATTCCGGTCCGCCACAGCCTGGTAACAGAGCTGCATTGGGGATAGCACAGTAATTAAGGACTGTATTACGGGAAAACTTAGGTTTACGGTGAGGATTCGGTAGTTGCCCAAGTAAGGACTATATTAGCATAGTTACTTAAAGTGTCAAGACTAACATATGTGTTATAATTCTGAATTTTAATTATGTAACGACGCACCTACGCTCTGGTAAGAATGGTAAGGAACGCCACCGAAAGCGGTTCAATTTCGGTTAGCTCCCCTGACGAGGAACGTGGTTCCGGGATTGGTCTCACAGCTTGGTGTGAGACGTCAATATGAAACTCTTGGACTCTTCATGTTCCAGAGTTCATATGAAACGCTGATCCCTAGCGTGCATTAGGTAAGTAAGTGGATACCCCATCGCGTGGTCAGTAACGCGAGAGTGTGTTCGTCTGGAAGTAGCCCAGGCGGACATACGCAGCGCTTGCCATCGGCGTGCCCTGCAGGGCAGTAGGTGGTATCCATTGGGTTGATAACATTCCCAACCGTGACAACCCGTTCATGATATACTCGGGTTCCCCGTCGTGTGGTGTTGAAACATGATCACGTACCTTGAGACGTGAATTAACTCAAGGACGGCCGTATGACAATGATACGGGCGTTTGTATTTACTTTTAAATATGGTCCTGCCTGAATGGAAACAACCATTGTGTGCATCATTATTGTGTGGTCTTCTGCAGGTACTAACCACGTATGTATTCCGTGTAGTAAACGTGTGCGAGAGACCGTTTAGTGCCACAACTGAGACGCATATGCCGGTATAACCCGGATAGGATTTTTCTTTTGTGAGGAACGTAGTACCGACATATCATGGGCATGTGCATGAAATATAATGATAACAAGGAATTAAAATCACTAAGTTTGAACATTTAGGACTCTGGTTGGGTAGAAAAGTTCAATAGTGGATCAGGGTAGTAAAAAGGGATTGAAAAACAGAGTGCTCTGTTTTGGGCAGCAAGTTTGCTGAACATTGACAGGACATAACTCACAGATTATTTAGCCAATGGAGGTGTGGGATATAGTTCTGGAAAGGTGTTTAAGCACTCTACAAATTTGTTGTATACTTCTTTCGCTGAATTACACCTTAAGAGGGCTTAAATTCCAGAGGGATGTAAACTGTCCAGAACCAGGACAGTTTCAAAACACCTGGTCTGGTCTGTTTTTCAAAGCATAATTTACTATAGAAAAAAAATCTAAAATTGTCATATCATACATATTTAGAAAGGGTAGGAGATGTGTGACATCTTTGTAATTCAAAGTTTCTGTATTTGCAGCACGGAATTCAGTGGAAATATGAGTTGAAAAAAGCAACTTCCCAAAGGAGGTGCTGTTGAAATTCTTCCAGAAATTCTGGTAACTTTGAATTACCATAACTTTTAAACCAGAGCTGATCTGAGGGCAAATAAAGACTCATTGGAAATATACTGAAGTTGCTTTAACTTTGGTATTCAACTTCAGTCATGAAAATGCCCAGAACCAGATCAAAATCTTGGATATGTAGAAACTGGTCATTCTGACAGAGGAATGACAGTTGAACTCATCTGAGAGATTGTTGTACCCTAGAGGGTTTAAGTACTTCTAATGGGTAGAACATACTCATGAGTGGTTATCTTAAACTAGTGAAAGATTGAGTATATGCCTTACTCAAGTTTATTTTGCTAGAGGCCTTGTTTGCGTCGTATTGAAGATAAAAGGGTAGTATACGTGATGACAAAGCGATAGTAACGTCTTGCAGTGACCAAACCTAGTTGTGGTGAGCTTCCAAAGAGAAGGTTCATCAAGTTGGATTTAACTAGGTTGTATTTGGTCTGGTAATGGTGTAGCTTGTGCAAAGTTATTACATTATCCGTATACGAGATTTATCACATGTTTTAATGTCATTATATTTTATGCCTATTTTATTGGACTGCATGCAATATGTTGCGGGACTGATGTTAATTGTCGTATGGTTGCAGATGGTTCTTACTCGGACCACGCACGAGATTGGTGGCTCTAGCCAGCAGGAAGGCGATGACTCCCAGCCACCTGCCTACGACAGCACCCCGCAGCAGCAACCACCACCGCCGCCTCCGCTTACCCTAGCGGATGTGATAGCGGCACTGGTGGGTGGTCGTGAGGAGCAGACCGACCTGCTCCGCACGCTTGTGCAGAATACGTCCCAGGCGGGGGGGGGGGGGTCAAGAGAGGGGGCCTCGTGAGCCCCGTGATGTGACGTACTTGGATTTCATGAGTACGCACCCTCCGGTGTTCACAGAAGCCGCAGAACCACTGGAGGCCGACAACTGCCTGCGGCCAATCGAGTCCAAATTCGGGCTGCTCCTATGTACGGAGCGGCAAAAGACTCTGTTTGCGGCGCAGCAGCTTCACGGTGCCGCTGGTACGTGGTGGGCGAACTATGTCGCCTCACGTCCGGCTGGCCATGCCGTGGAGTGGGAAGAGTTCCGGTAGGCGTTCCGCGCCTACCATATCCCTCCCGGAATAATGAAGAGAAAGTTCCAAGAATTTTCGGAGCTGAAGCAGGACGGGAGGAGTGCCCATGACCACTCCCGTGCCTTCAACCATCTGGCGCAATATGCGTCGGACTACGTCTCCACTGGGGAGAAGAAACGGGAGCACTTCTATCATGGGTTACACCCCGATATGAAGACACATCTTGTTCAATGGAATCGTGGCACCTTCAATGACCTCGTCAATGCCGCGATAATGCAAGAAGACGCTCAGCGGGAGTTGGCGGCTGAGCAGCGGAAGCGCAGCACTCCACCTATCAGTAGGGGTGGCGCTCCCCAGAAGTACCGCATTGTGTATCGGACACCATCCGGACAGCAGTGGCATCTACCGGCGCGACCTCAACAGTTCAGGGGTCGTTCTTTCCAGGCACCCCCGTTCCGACCGCCGATGCCACCACCGCGACTGCAACAACAGAAGCAGGATGCACCCCAGGCGTTTCCACCGCCACAACGTGCCCCGGGTTTCCGTTCGCCGATCAGCGGAGGACCGCCCCGCTACACTTGTTTCATGTGTGGCCAGGCGGGCCATTTTGCGAAGGACTATCCCCAGGGGCAGCAGAGCAGCGGGCAAGCCCAGTTCCAGGGTGGTGCTCGAGGCCGACCTCCAGTCAAGAAGTTTGGTCAGCGGACTGGGGGCGTTCGCAACCTCGACAATGAGGACGCCCAGAGGGAGACAACATGCTGGCGGGTACATTCACTCTCAACGATCAATCCATCATCATATTATTTGATTCTGCTGCAACCCACAACTTTATAAGTGCATCATATGTGGTTAAGCATCAACTGGAAGCCTTTCCCACCGAGTGTTCTTATATGATCTGCTCACCGGGAGGAAAGATTTCAGCAACTATGATGGTTCCGGAAGCACCACTGTGCTTAGGTGGGAAGATATATCCCACCACTATGATTATTCTGGAGGGGCAGAAGATTGATGCAATCTTAGGAATGTCATGGCTAAGCTACCATGGCGCGGTCCTGGAAACTTTATCACGGACGGTTCACCTCAGCTCCCCACTACACCGTCCGCAGTCCCTCATATTAGATAATCCAGTCAGGGAAGTTTCAGAAAGTAATAATGCTGAAGCTCTCAAGTTAGAGGACATCCCCGTAGTCCGGGAGTACCCTGACATGTTTCCGGATGATCTTCCGGGCATGCCACCTGAGCGGGATGTCGAGTTCAAGATTGAACTTGCACCCGGGACTATGCTCATATCACGGAGACCATACAAGATGGCTCCGAATGAGCTGGCTGAATTAAAAGAACAGCTCAATGATCTGTTGAGAAAAGGTTTCATTAGGCCGAGTTTCTCGCCTTGGGGATGCTCGGCGCTGTTCGTGAAGAAGAAGGATGAAACCTTGAGGCTGTGTGTGGACTACCGGCCGCTCAACACCGTCACCATCAAGAATAAGTACCCACTGTCCCCAATTTGACATTTTATTTGATCAACTTGTGGGTGCAAGTGTGTTCTCCAAGATGGACCTTCGCTCTGGATATCATCAGATAAAGATCCGGGCAGAGGATATCCCGAAGATGGCTTTCTCGACGAGATATGGCTTATATGAATATCTCGTCATGTCTTTTGGTCTCACTAATGCTCCAGCCCATTTCATGTATCTCATGAACTCGGTGTTCATGCTGGAGCTGTACAAGTTCGTGGTGGTGTTCATTGATGATATCTTGGTTTACTCCAAGACAGAGGCAGAACGCGCCGAACACTTGAGGATCGTTCTTCAACGATTGCGAGACCACGAGCTCTACGCCAAGTTTAGGAAAAGTGAGTTTTGGATCAGCCAAGTGCCATTTCTGGGACATATCATCTCAGCGGAAGGCATAGCGGTTGACCCAAGCAAAATCGAGCAAGTGCTGAAATGGAAAGCTCCCACTTCAGTCCATGAAGTCAGAAGCTTCCTCTGTTTAGTGGGATACTATCGGAGATTCATCCCAAGCTTCTCCAAGCTTGCTAAGCCGATGACAGAGTTGCTGAAGAAGGGAACAAAATATGTTTGGAACACGGCGTGTGAAGGAGTGTTCCAAGCATTAGTGAAGCATCTCACAACAGCCCCGGTCCTAGCTCAACTGGATACGACCAAGCCCTTCGACGTGTATTGTGACGCGTCCAGTATTGGGCTCGGCTACGTGTTGATGCAGGAAGGACGTGTGGTCGCATATGGCTCACGCTAACTTCAGAACCATGAGCAGCATTATCCAACTCATGATCTTGAGCTTGCTGCTGTGGTTTTGGCGTTAAAAATGTTGAGGCACTATCTCCTGGGGAATTTGGTGCATCTCTACACCGACCACAAGAGCTTGAAGTACATTTTCACCCAGAAGGAGCTGAACATGAGGCAAAGGAGGTGGTTAGAACTAATCAAAGACTACGAGATTGAGATCCATTACCACCCCAGCAAGGCAAATGTGGTTGCCGACGCGCTGAGTCAGAAATCACATGTCCATAACCTCACCATTACCCTAGTGGAGGAGGAAGAACCGAGTTTATACTTGGTTCCTCATGGGTCGCTCTACAACCTTGCCCTGATCCCTACTATTACGGAGGACATCATTGCAGCTCAGAAAGTTGATAAGGGCATGGCACGTCTCCGGAGACGGATAGGCAATGGGGAGATCAAATGTTTCCGGAAAGATGATGGGGGGATGCTATGGTTCAATGACCGCATAGTCGTACCCCGGGATATGGAGCTAAGGAAAAAGATCCTTGATTAAGCTCACTTGTCTAAATACTCCATTCATCCGGGCAGCAACAAAATGTACCAAGATTTGAAAAAGAAATTTTGGTGGACGCGGATGAAGCGGGAAGTGGCGAAGTACGTATCCGAGTGTGATACGTGTAGAGTGAAAGCTGATCATATGAAGAAATCAGGGCTGCTGCAACCGCTGAAAATCCCGGCATGGAAATGGGAAGATGTGAGCATGGATTTCATTGTGGGATTACCCCTGACTTCCAACAAGCATGATTCCATTTGGGTAATCGTTGATCGGTTAACCAAGACGGCTCACTTCATCCCAGTGCATACATGTTACAATGCCGGCAAATATGCAGAGCTGTACATAGCGAAGATTCTATGTTTATATGGAGTACCCAAGATCATAGTGTCAGACTGAGGTGCATTATTTGTATCTCGCTTTTGGGAGCAGTTGCACGCTGCTTTGGGTACTAAGTTGATTAGGAGCTCCGCTTATCACCCTCAGACAGATGGCCAAACAGAGAGGGTGAATCAAGTACTGGAAGACATGTTGAGAGCATGTGCCATCCACCACGGTAAGAACTGGGATGATCACCTACCGTTGGTGGAATTCTCGTACAATAACGGCTATCAGGCGAGTATCAAGATGGCACCCTATGAAGCTCTCTACGGTCGCAAGTGCCGCACCCCATTGAACTGGTGTGAGTCCGGTGAAAGGGCCACATTCGGGGTTGATGTGGTGAACGACGCCGAAGAGAGCGTTCAGACGATTCAAGCAAATTTGAAGGCCGCTCAATCCCGGCAGAAAAGCTACGCTGATAAGAGGCGTAGACCGCTGCACTTTGACGTCGGGGAACACGTGTATCTCCATGTGTCTTCGATGAAAGGCGTGCACCGGTTCGATGTGAAGGGGAAACTCGCTCCCCGTTTCATTGGACCCTATGCTATCACCGAGAAGTGTGGACCAGCGGCGTATAGGCTGAAGGTACCGGCATCTCTTGCTGGTGTCCATGACGTTTTCCATGTTTCACAACTGAGAAAATGTCTGAAGCATACAGCTGCTGTTCCTACCGAAGACATCGGCGAGTTGCAACCAGATTTGATGTATGATGAATATCCGGTGGCAATTATTGATGAGAAAGCCCGGACCACGCATAGCCGAACGTTGTGGTTCTACAAGATACTCTGGAGCAACCACACCGCCGAAGAAGCGACGTGGGAGAGCGAGGAATTCCTTAGCTCAAATTACCCGGAGTTCATGGCATCTCAACATGGGTGAGTTCCTATTACATCGCTGTCTCTTCTTTTGTAATCTCGGGACGAGATTCTTTTAAGGGGGAAGCCCAAGAAAAGGGACTTGCAAAAATTTTTCATCACCTCACAACACCACAACTTTTGTTGTGGGTATCTTGTGAATACTTGTGAAGAGCAAGTAACCTTCATCAAAAGGGTGATTAGGGGGAAAGCCCTAACTTTCACAAAGTAGGATTTATGCACATGAACATGAGAGGTTGAGCTCAACCCTAGCACTTAAAAAGTCTTGGGAAGGTTCAAGCCAAGTTTCATGCAAATCCAACACTTTTTGAGGTACTTTTAGTGGCATCTGAAAAAGAGGCCAATTTGAATGTTGACACGACCCCATGGTCTTGTCGAGCCAGGATCACGCTGAGGGGTGCTGCGTTGCACAGCACCCAATAACACACATCAAAGGTACAAAGCGGAAGCAAAACTTTTGTTACATAAAGTGGTGTATGCATATTTTTACATCAAAATAGGTATAGTCTACACTCAGGGGCGTAGACTACGCATCAAGTTCACGTTCAGCCCGTGAACGTGTCCTTGCTAGCACACACGCACACTAACACGGCGGCGTGCACGACTCCCACTCGACGGGGTTCCCCTCCTGGGGTTCCGTCTCCTCCACGGGTGTCCCTTCCTCATAGAACCCTGCAAAATCTTCAAACACAAGCAGTGAGCACGAAGGCTCAGCAAGACTGACCCGTCTCTCCTAAACATGGAACTTCTACATGAGGGGTGATGGGTATATGAGATAAAACAAGTTGCAATGGACTCGCCTAATTATTGGAACCTTACTTTCAAGTTTTAGCAGCAGGTTGTGGAGAACCTTACGGTAAGGCACATGAGAGAGCCGCAATCAAACAAGAAATGCATTTCTCTCATGTACTTTGCCCAAAGTTGAAAGGAACTTTAATTAGCTCTAAACTACAGCATATCATTAACAATCAACGTTCATCATTCAATCAGAAACATTTTTAACATGTGAATAGCCTGTTATTTCTACGTTACGGTACAGTGAACAAGTGGTACTTACTGACCGTGAGGGACGGCGATTATAATCGATTTACACCTGCAGGGTTACCTGAATAACCCGTCACGTACGCCCGTACTCGATGTTGCCTACAGCAACCATCACAGACGCCGTACATAACCACCTTTCACTCGTTCGCCAAATGTTGAACCGGTCCAACCGTCCCGAGCAAGAGGTCTCTGCATGCGCATCTCAGTGCCGCCAGCCGATTTACACCTCGAGCTCTCAACCTACCCTCTGAACGACCAGCTATGCCTCAATACCTAGCTACCCGAGTTACATCGGTTTCCCGGTTCCCATATATCCGGTAGGTCTTCGGTACTGTTCTTGCTTGTTCAACAGGCCCGCACACGGCTCGGTCCTCAATCGACACAAGCTGAGCTATAGCACACAGGCCCCAAAGTCCTGCTGCCCTTACTCTCCGCTTGGTCTTATTTTTCTTGCCATGTGTATCATGTTCTATCTCTACCCGAGTCCCGACGCCTCTAGCCTATGCTCGCGAGTAGTTCCAACTACTCGACTTGTACCGAATCCTACCCTAACTTAGATTTGCAGTACCTAACGCCCGTCTTCTTCCTCCCGACGTGCCCTCACGCCTGTGCCGCCTCCCCTCGCCGGAGCAGACCCGGAGCTCGCCGGATTGTTGCTGCCGGCCATCGCACGGTCTGAAACTCGCCGGTAGGTGGTTATCGATGTCAAGGAACACGTCGGTGGTGTCAGCTCGAGTTGGCGGTGACCGTAAATAGCCCGGCGACGTGCGGCGGCCTCGGTTGAGGTTCGGCGCTGTCGGCCGTGGGTTGTAACCCGCCAAGACCTCGAACAATCGGTTCTACAGCATCAGTACACCTCTAGGAAGCTCGACAAGGTTGCAAAGGTGTTCAAAGATGGTGGCAAGTTGGTCGCCACCGTATGACCGATTGTGCCCGCCATGAACGTCCTCAATCGAGCTCAAAATTCATCCCTCCTAGTCGGTTTCATACCACGGATGCAGAAAGGAAATTGATCGCCGGCTAGTCCAGCGCTTATGTGCAAGATTTGATAACTTAAGAAGGATCATAGAGTGGGGATTCGAAGAATCCGTACCGGAAGCTCGGTTTAAGACCGCCGGAGCAAAATCTGGAAATTCGTAGCGGATTCTTCACGGTTTGCTTCAAGACTTGGAGGAGAGCAACACGGTAGTCGCGCGCTCCTGTTGCCGCTCTTGCTGACCCGTAAAATCCCCTGTGGAACACTGTCCACGAGCGCCTGACCTTCGGCTGAGGATAGGTCGCCGCTGTGCCGATCGTTCTCGGGCAAGGGAGGCCGGAGCTCGGGGTTTTTTGCGTCGGGGAAGTGGAGCGCGACCTCAGAGTACTGCCTAGCAGCTCGGGGAAGGAGGGGGTGCGATGTTTTCGCAGTTTCCCGATCGAGCAGAGAGGCGGAAGCCGGGGGACTCGGTGTGCACTGAGGAGAAGGAAATGAGCGATGATCGCCTCGGTGGAACGCCTTAAGAGAACCCCGGGACCGACCCTGGGCTCGCGTGTGGAAGCGGGAAGCAGCTGGAGGCGCTGCTCCTCCTTGGTGGCGCACGGGCAGCTCTCGGTGGAGTTGAACTGGCAGCTGCTCGGTGGAATTTCCCACCGAGGCTGTGACTTTGTGTGCAAGTCTTCACTCTTATCTCTATGACATGTGGGTCCCACCCTCAATTTTAACCTCTGAAATTAACTCCTTATCACTGTTGTAAACAGTAATCCACACAAAGCCCCTGGTGATTTGAATTATCAACCTTTGAGCCATTTGAATTGACTAGAATTCAAATTGGGTTTGGTTTGGATAAATTTCAGAACATGTTCAGTTTGAAATTCAAATAAAGTTTGAATTTGCCCCACTTAGCTCATGTCAAGATCAACTCCAAATGGAGTGAAAATTGGTGTGTGAGCTTACAAAAATGTGCTGAGTAAGAATATGTCTCCCACTTTTGAATTCATGGGATAAAAACAGTTTGAATTTGAATGTAGTTTCAAACTGCCCTCTTTCTAGCTATGCCCAAAATGACCTCAAAAGGTTTTGAATTTGGGTGAAACTTGGCATGGACATTCCTAGCAATGTGTAGGAGTTTTTCATATGCCCAGCCCCTATATATTACATGTGGGAAATACCACTTTTGCAATATGTGAGTTTATTCTCTCATGAGAATGTTGATGGTGGTTACTTGCTCTTCAAATGTGTTCATCAACTTTCTTCAAATGAGGTGTGTGTGTGGTGATGAACACTTCAAACATGTGTCAAAAACTGAGGCCCTTACATTCCTCCCCCCTTATAAAAATCTCGTCCCGAGATTATAAGGTGAAAATGAGAGAGAGGACGGTAGAAAATTACCGGATATGCGATGTGAAAAAGTCAGGGTAGTTAGCGCGAAGAAATCCTTCGCTCTCCCATGTCGCTTCGTCCACGGAGTGATTACTCCATAGAACCTTGTAGAACCACAACGTACGGTTGCGTGTGGTTCGGGCCTTCTCATCAATAATCTGAACCGGTTCCTCCCGATAGGTGAGATCCGGTTGCAGTTCTTCAACGTCCTCCAGTTGAACGGTAGTAGATAGCTTGAGACACTTCCTCAGCTGGGAAATGTGAAAGATGTCGTGCACACCGGGAAGTGCTTCTGGTAATTTCAGCCGGTATGCTACCGATCCACATCTTTCGGAAATCTGGAATGGACCGATGAATCGGGGTGCCAACTTTCCTCTCACCCCGAATCTGTTTATGCCCTTCATTGGAGACACACGTAGGTATACGTGATCCTCGACTTCGAATTGTAATGGGCATCTTCTCCGGTCCGCATACTGTTTCTGACAGGATTGGGCGGCTTTTAGGTTCCCTTGAATCAGTCGAACCATTTCTTCCGCGTTGTTAACAAGGTCAATCCCGAAGGTAACCCTTTCACTAGACTCACACCAATTCAATGGTGTGCGGCATTTTCTCCCGTATAGCACCTCATAGGGCGTCATCTTGATGCTGGCTTGGTACCCATTGTTGTACGAGAACTCAGCTAACGGCAAGTGATCATCCCAATTCTTGCCGTGGTTGATAGCGCAAGCTCGTAGCATGTCTTCTAGGATCTGGTTTACCCGCTCGGTTCGCCCGTCCGTCTGCGGGTGGTATGCTGAACTACGGATCAGCTTCGTCCCCAATGCAGCGTGTAACTGCTCCCAAAAACGGGACACAAATAAAGTGCCCCGATCCGATATGATGGTACGGGGTACGCCGAACAAGCATAGGATCCATGAGATGTACAGTTCAGCGTACTTCTAGGCGTTGTAGTTGGTGTTGACCGGGATGAAATGGGCAACTTTGGTGAGCCGGTCGACGATCACCCACACAGAATCATGTTTCTGAAAGGTGGTGGGTAGACCGACGATGAAGTCCATGCTCACGTCCTCCCACTTCCTGGCAGGAACGCCCAGTGGTTGTAGCAGTCCCGGTTTCCGCATATGATCTGCCTTCACCCTTCGACATGTATCACACTCGGACACGTACTTCGCGATCTCCCACTTCATCCGTGTCCACCAAAACTTGCTTCTGAGTTCTTGATACATTTTGTTGCTGCCGGGGTGAATAGAAAATTTTGATAAGTGAGCCTCATCAAAAATTTTCTTCCGTAACTCCGGGTTACGGGGTACGACGATCCGGTCCTTGAACCATAGAACACCGTCTCCATCCTTCCGGAAACATTTAAGCTCCCTACTGTCTACATGTCCCCGCAAATGCGACATGCCCTTGTCATGTTTCTGAGCTGCCACTATCTCTTCATGGATGGTGGGGATCAAAGCTAGGTTGTAGAGAGCTCCGTGTGGAATCACATGTAGTGGTGGTTCGCTCTCTTCCAACGGTGTGATGGTTAGATTGTTGACGTGTGAATTGCGGCTCAGCACATCTGCCACTATGTTACCCTTTCCCGGATGATAATGGATCTCTATTTCGTAATCCTTTATCAGTTCTAACCATCTTCGCTGCCTCATGTTCAGCACCTTCTGAGTGAATATGTACTTGACGCTCTTGTAGTCGGTATATAAATGCACGAGGTTACCGAGTAGGTAGTGCCTCCACATTTTCAGTGCAAGTACCACGGCAGTGAGCTCCAAGTCGTGGGTTGGATAATTCTGCTAATGGGTTCTAAGATGCCGTGACCCATACGCGACCACTCTTCGGTCTTGCATGAACACACATCCGAGCCCAATGCCGGATGCATCGCAGTACACATCGAACGGTTTTGTTGTGTCTGGCTGCGCCAAAACCGGTGCTGATGTCAGGTGCTTAACTAAAGGCTTGAATTCTGCTTCACATGCTGGACTCCAAACTTATTTGGTAGCCTTCTTCAGCAGCTCCGTCATAGGCTTGGCAATCTTTGAGAAGTTCGGAATGAACCTCCGATAATATCCCGCGAGTCCAAGGAAACTCCGTACCTCGTGAACGGTTCTCGGGGATTTCCAATTCAGCACTTGAGTGATCTTATTCGGGTCTACAGCGATACCTTCCGCTGAGATATATGCCCGAGAAAAGGCACTTGGGATATCCAGAATTCGCATTTGCTGAACTTCGCATATAGCTTGTGATCCCGCAGCCGTTGCAAGACTATACGCAAATGTTTCTTGTGATCTTCCTCCGACTTGGAATATACCAGTATGTCATCGATGAAGACCACGACAAACTTGTCCAGCTCCGGCATGAATACCGAGTTCATCAAGTACATGAAGTGAGCTGGAGCATTCGTGAGGCCGAAGGACATGACCAGGTACTCATAAAGTCCGTACCTCGTCGAGAAAGCCGTCTTCGGAATATCCTCAGCCCTTATCTTAATCTGATGGTACCCGGATCTTAAGTCCATATTGGAAAAGATCTCTGCTTCGACCAACTGATCAAACAACATGTCGATCCGTGGCAACAGGTACTTGTTCTTGATGGTTACGGCATTTAACGGATGATAGTCCACGCAAAGCCGCAACATCTCATCCTTCTTCTTTACAAATAACGCCGAGCAGCCCCATGGTGAGGAGCTCGGCCTAATAAAACCCTTCTCCAGGAGGTCCGTGAGCTGAGTCTTCAGTTCAGCCAACTCCTTGGGCACCATCTTGTACGGCCTTCGGGATATTAGCGTGGTTCCCGGTGCAAGTTCAATCTTGAACTCCACCTCTTTATCAGGCGGCATCCCCGGCAAATCGTCCGGGAATACATCAGGGAACTCTCGGACCACTGGAATATCTTCCAATCTGATGGTTGTGGCTTGATAGACACTTGGAAGTTTTATTTCTGGACTGTCCAGAAATAAGGAGTGAGATTTGTGCACTTCTGAGTTTAAGTGCACAACTCGGAGGACGGTGTCTAAAACAGCGCCATGGCGGGTTAACCACGACATCCCTAAGATGACATCGACCTTTTGTCCCTCTAAGATTATGAGAGACGTAAGGTAAACTCTACCCTCTAAGCACAATGGCGCTTTTGGGACCATCATGCTTGCTGAAATTTTCCAACCCGGGAACAGATCACATAAGGACTATCGGTGGGTAGTATTTGCAAGCTATATCTATCAATGAAAGCTTGGCTAATGAAGCTATGCGTGGCGCCTGAATCAAACAATACTATGGCGGGATGCTGGTGGAGTTGGAACATACCCGCAAGGATTGGCTCACCCTCCGGCACGTCCTCTATGGCAAGCTGGTGGACAGTGCCGGGCCTAGGGTTTGCCCGCCGCGCATTAGTAGGGTTCCGGGGTTGATTCCTCCCCGGAAACTGTGTTGCAACTCCGCCACCTTGCCTCTCCGTGCAACTGCTCGTGAAGTGTCCTGGGCAACCACACTTGTAACATGTGGCCGCTGCTTGTGCGGTGCTCGGGGGACGAAAGCCCGGCATGCGCTGCTGAGGTGCATACGCACGCGGCATCGTCTGCTGCTGCTGTTGTTGTTGCGGAGGTGGTACTGGCAGTGCCAGCCTGAATGCCGGTGAAGAGTACGGCCGACTGCGGAACGGCATCGGCCTCTGTGGTGGCTGCCAGCGTGGACCTGATGGTGGGCAATTCACCATCTGAAACTTCTGAGAAGGACCGCCTCCTTCTCCGCTGCTTTGCGGCGCGCTTCGCTTTCTCTCCGCCGCTGCTAACTCCTTGCCGGAGTCCTCCTGGACAATCGCAGCATCAATGATGTCGTTGAGACTGCCGCGATTGAACATCGCCAGCTTCTCCTTCAGGAGCGGTTTAAGCCCCTGGTAAAAGTGGTCCCGCTGCTTCTCGTCAATATCGGCGTGATATGACGCATAAAGCGCGATATCGTTGAACACCATGGAGTATTCCAGCACGTTCCTGCTCCCTTGCTGCAGGTGTAGGAATTCCTGCGTCTTCCTCTTCATCAGGCCTGGCGGTATGTGATAGGCCCTGAAGGTCATCCGGAAGTCCGTCCAGGTCATAACTCGGTCGGTGGGCTGTGAAGCACAAAAGTTTGCCCACCACGCGCTCACGGATCCCTGGAGCTGTTGGACCGCGAACTGAGTTTTGCGCTGCTCACTTATCTGGAGCAGCCCGAACTTCATCTCTATTGCGCGGAGCCAGTTGTCCGCATCGAGAGGTTCATCCGCCCTTGAGAATACTGGGGGATGAGTCGCTAGGAAGTCGGAGTAAGAGCTCTGTTGACGCTCCTCATGGTCTTGACGTCTCTCTGGGCGAGACGTATTAGCGATGAGAGTTTGCAGCAACTCCGTGTGCTGCTGATGCGAACCCGCCATTGCCGCGACGATGTCGGCCAATGTAACCGTTGGCAGTGGTGGTGGCGGTGTTTGCTGTTGCTGTTGCTGCTGCTGTCCCGAGAAGTCCTCGGGAGTCGGTTGGGAGGTCTCTCCCCCTTGGCTAGTACCCCCAACGTCCGGGTTGGCACGAGTACGAGTCATTCTGAAATTCAAAACAGCAGCGATTAGCACATGTCATACTTAAAATTCCATATGCAACAGTAGGTATTGAAGTGACACATGAATAATTTGCACAACATTCACATATATTGATAAAGCATAAACTTTATACAAGATACATTATTCCCGGGTCTCCGAGAAGTCATGCTCATGTCGTCACTGCCTATACATACGCTACTGCCTACACGACATGTCACCGATTACAAAAGTTGGGTTACACTACTCTAGCTGCCCTACTTGGCAACTGTAACCCCCTACTCGGAGTAGAACTCGACCTCCTGCGGGTCGTCCTCCTCCGGTACCTCTGCCAGTGGCTCCGGATCTACCACCTCGTCTCCCATCTCGGGTTCTCCCATTGCTGGAAGGTCCAAGATCACCGGTATGCCCAATACCGGAGGTACGAGGTCCTGCAATGCATGCACCTCGTCCATGGCCTGGTTGTAGTCCTCTTCCCAGCCTTGGCCTTCCTCAATAGTGTCGTCCCGCTCTTGAGTAAGGTCCTCATTCTGCTGGGTTAAAGTCTGCACCAGCTCTTATAACGCCGCGATATCAACACGGCTCTTCTTCTTTGCCTTCTTCAAACGATGCAACTGATTGTTCTGTTCATTCAGTCGCTTGGTCGTCGGAAGGAGCACATTGTGGAGTGCGCTGTGAGCACTCTCGAAATGGTCTCCACGGCTTGTGCTGTCCTTGAGATTTGCGGCGAGATGCTCCATATGAACAGCTTGGCCGTCCATCACGGCCTTTCCCGCTCTCATTTGGAGGCTAAGGTTTGCCTCCGCGGGGCTGTACCTTGGGCAACCCGGATCGGCTGCCTCCTGGTACCTCCCTTCCCACACATGCTGAGCCCGTCCCTCCACCTTAACGAGCGCGTATGGAGTGCCCTCCATAGCGTTCACGTGTAGTTGGCAGAAACATGACATGGTGTCACGGGCTGCCACTTGCCACACCCCTTCCGGTTGTCTACCTCTCACCGTGACAGTGAACGGCACCCAACCGGGTGGCGTAGGTCCTGCAGGGACTTCGACATGGATTGTCCACGTCTTGTTCCCCTCCTCGCCTTCTTCCTTGGCGAAGTACTGCGGCATCTGGTTGTACCCGAAATATTGAAGCATCTGCCTCAATGCTTCCGGATAGCCGCTGCGGTGAGAACAGTGGGACATCACCCACCCGTTCTCCAACTGTTTATCTGCTGTCATCTGTAAAAATATATTTGATAAATGTCAAATATTTATTTAAACAGTAAACCATTGAGTTATAACATAAGACATGTCATTGAACCCATAAACTTGGAAACATAATTCAAATTTTAAGCAAATTTGACAGTTGATCTGCTGTTCAACACGACAGCCCTGATCAGTTTCCATTTCAACCTGATTTAGGCCATGCTAAAGGCAAAACAAATTCTGGAGCTCAACATCAAAGTTGAATTAACTTCAACAGCTTTCCAGAACGTATTTGCTTGGCCTAAGATCTGTCCTGTATCAAAAGTTATGAGATGCCAAAGTTAACAGAATTTTGGGAGAAAATTGGACAGCACCTCCCTGCTTTAGGTACCAATTTGATCCAAGAATTCCAGTTAATTCTGTTCCCAATCTGACAAAACTTTCTGTTACAACGTTGTAACCCATCTCATAAGCGTTCCAGAACTACCTCATTTTCTATTTTTGGATTTTTATGCAGGAAGTTATACCCAATTTACAGAGAGTTTACGGAAAGTCTTTGCTCTGCCCTGTTTTCTGGACAGTTTCAACTCTACTGCATTTTTGGATGGGTTATGGGATGAAACACCTCTGTGCATCAACAGAAAAGTGGTAAATATCTTCCAAAGCTTTCCAGAAATGTATCATATGACCCTAACCTTGAAAGAACGCAACCGCTAACCTCTGATTAACTTCAGCCTAAATTCAGCTAAAACAGAGTGCTCTGTCCTTAGCAACCTATAAGTTGAAAACTTGTTAACTTTGAATATCCTGATTAAGGGAAAGAGTTACATCAAGTTTTAGTGCTTTGGATTAAAACATTAAAGTTTTACAACGAAGTTGTTCACTTAGTGGGGTGTGACGTCGATGCATCACCAGATCATGTCGGTACTACGTCCTCACAAAGAAAAACCTATACCGGACTTAGCCGGCTTCGTTAATTCAGTGGCACTAAGCGTCTCTCGCACACGGATGCTACAAGTCTACCGTTTCATGGTCAGACTACCTGCAAATAACTCAAGCAATCGTCAGACTTGGCTGCACACCGAGCCTGGTATCCATACAGTTCGTACACCCGGCCGTCATCACTCGCCCGGATGTTCTCAAGCCAAACACGCCTTGATCTACGTGTTCACGTTTCAGACCACATGACGGGGTCTCCCAAATTGCACCACGCACGCCAGGGACAGACGTTGCTCGAATACCCCAAATGACATGAAGAGTCGTAGAGGATATCAAAGCGCGTCGGGTTACCTGCCACCCGTGGGGCTCCACCCTTCAGCTTGTGCGCACTGGTGGACAGCGCTTACGTGCACCCCCCAAGACATAAACGTCCCGAGATGCACGATTTTTGGACATAAGCAATTAGGTTAATATGCCACTTGCTATATCCTAATAACATCCTTATATGGGCTACTAACTCGTTCCTCACTGGATTTTTGAAAAAGATGACCTTTTAGTGCATTAAACCTCAAGCGAGCTCTGATACCAACGCTGACACGACGCCACGGTCTTGTCGAGCCAGGATCACGGTGAGGGGTGCTGCGTTGCACAGAACCGAATAACGCACATCAAAGGTATAAAGCTGAAGCAAAACTTTTATTACATAAAGTGGTGTATGAACATTTTTACATCAAAATAGGTCCAGTCTACACTCACGGGCGTAGACTACGCATCAAGTTCACGTTCAACCCGTGAATGTGTCCTTGCTAGCACACACGCACACTAACACGGCGGCGTGCACGACTCCCACTCGACGGGGTTCCCCTCCTGGGGTTCCGTCTCCTCCTCGGGAGTCCCTTCCTCATAGAACCCTGCAAAAGCTTCAAACACAAGCAGTGAGCACGAAGGCTCAGCAAGACTGACCCGTCTCTCCTAAACATGGAACTTCTACATGAGCGGTGATGGGTATATGAGATAAAACAAGTTGCAAAGGACTCGCCTAATTAGTGGAACCTTACTTTCAAGTTTTAGCAGCAGGTTGTGGAGAACCTTAGCTAAGGCACATGAGAGAGCCGCAATCAAACAAGAAACGCATTTCTCTCATGTACTTTGCCCAAAGTTGAAACGAACTTTAATTAGCTCTAAACTACAGCATATCATTAACAATCAACGTTCATCATTCAATCAGCAACATTTTAACATGTGACTTGCCTGTTATTTCTACGTCACGGTACAGTGAACAAGTGGTACTCACTGACCGCGAGGCATGGCGATTATAATCGATTTACACCTGCAGGGTTACACGAATAACCCGTCACGTACGCCTGTACTCGATGTTGCCTACAGCAACCATCACGGACACCGTACGTAACTACCTTTCACTCGTTATCCAAATGTTGAACCGGTCTAATCGTCCCGAGCAAGAGGTCTCTGCATGTGCATCTCAGTGCCGCCAGCTGATTTACACCTCGAGCTCTCAACCTACCCTCTGAACGACCAGCTATGCCTCAACACCCAGCTACCTGAGTTACATCGGTTTCCCGGTTCCCATATATCCGGTAGGTCTTCGGTACTGTTCTAGCTTGTTCAACAGGCCCGCACACGGCTCGGTCCTCAATCGACACAAGCGGAGCTATAGCACACAGGCCCCAAAGTCCTGCTGCCCTTACTCTCCGCTTGGTCTTATTTTTCTTGCCATGTGTATCATGTGCTATCTCTACGCGAGTCGAGTGCCTCTAGCCTATGCTCGCGAGTAGTTCCAACTACTTGACTTGTACCGAATCCTACCCTAACTTAGCTTTGCAGTACCTAACGGGGTTTTGCAATCCTAAACCCAACCCATGGTTTTCTGGGCTATGCAATTAAGTTTCCAAACAAGACTCTAATGCAAGGAAATAAGTGATACTCAAAAAAGTGCTCAAAAGAATAAAAATTTGTAAATAGGTTAATGCAAACTGGAGCTTGCCTTGCTGCTCCTGGTCGTAGGCTAGCTGCTCCTCCGGAGTAACGAAATCTAGGACTTCGGGTTCCTCCTCGACCTTAGTAACTACATGATATAAGAAGTACATGTATTAATTAAATGCATTAGAATTGAGTTTTAAACTGGTGAACCTTCTAAGTCTCACTAGACGGACCCAAAGACTGTGAAACTTTACCTGTGGCTTGGTTACAACCTAAACATAGACTTGGTCAAGTTTTAGTTGCAGCAAAGCTCATTTGAGCCCTCCACAATTAATCATGTCCTTGACCTTACTTGGAACTCTTAGGGTGTTCTAGGGATTTTCATGGAACAAGCCATGACTTTCTGAAAACTAGATTTTCAGAGGGTTCTAATGGAGTTGGTATCACTTAATTTGAAGGTTCCTAGCTAGAGATATGAGCTAAACAATTTCAGAGAAAATTCTGAAAATGTTCTGAACATTTTCTATTTTCTCTGAAACAGTTCCACTAATCACACCATTAGGTGGATCAAATAAGCTCAAATGGACATGAAATTTTTATGGTAGTTCAGGGATATTCTGGTGAACATCCTAGCAAAATTTCAGAATTTTCCTCCAAGGGATTCTCCCGTTAAAATTCCAAACAGTTTAAATTTTGAGGAATTAATTATGGAGAATTAAGGGTTTTCATGAAGTGAAACTTGATTTGCTGGAAAGTGCTCAGAGATCTGAATCCAATAAAATTTGGTTCACTCGATTTGGAGCTTTCTAGCCCAAGTTATGAGGATTTGAAGTTTGAATGAAATCTTAAAATCGGGGAAAAGTTTAAACTTGCGGGTGGGCCACGGGGACACGTGTTGCGCACTGATGCGTCGGCACAACATGGTCTGCGGGGTTCCTACACGCCAGCACAACGGATCCCAGCCGCACCCGATCCCGATTTGAATTTTTAAGTCGCTGACGGCCGAGCCCCACGTCGTCTTCTTCCTCCCGACGCGCCCTCGCGCCCGCGCCGCCTCCCCTCGCCGGAGCAGACACGGAGCTCGCCAGATTGTTGCTTCCGGCCATCGCACGGTCTGAAACTCGCCGCCAGGGGGTTATCGACGTTAAGGAACATGTTGGTGGTGTCAGTTCGAGTTGGCGGTGACCGGAAATAGCCCGGCGACGTGCGGCGGCCTCGGTTGAGGTTCGGCGCAGTCGACCGTGGGTTCTAACCCGCCAAGACCTCGAACAATCGGTTCTACAGCATCAGTACATGCCTAGGAAGCTTGACAAGGTTGCAAAGGTGTTCAAAGATGGCGGCAAGTTGGCCGGCACCGTGTGACCGATCGTGCCCGCCATGAACGTCCTCAATCAAGCTCAAAATTCATCCCTCCTAGTTGGTTTCATACCACGGATGCAGAAAGGAAATTGATCGCCGGCTAGTCCAGTGCCTATGTGCAAGATTTGATAAATTAAAAAGGATCATAGAGCGGGAATTCGAAGAATCCGTACCTGAAGTGTAAAGGTCCCAAAAAAAAATTTTTGAATACAAATGAACTGAAGTGGGAACACCCTTTGGTTCAAGTTTGTAAAAATTGGGACTTGTTTAAATTTTTTTCCACATGTTGTGACACACATGAGTGTTCCACCCTACTCTAGGCTATGATCAAGAGGGTGTTTGTGGACAAAGTTAAGTAAAACTCATGTGTAAGCTCTCGTATGCTAGGTTGAAGGAAATTCAGAGTGGGAACTCAAATTATTCAATTCAAATTTGCAAATGAGGGCAACAAATAGGAAGGCAAATTGTTGTGCACAAAAACCTCATTTGCAGCAGCCAAAATCAAAAGCAGATTTCATAATTGGATTCCTTAGGTCTAAATAATTGGGTAGGCATAGTTTCATGAATTTTTGAAATGATTTGCTACCCATTTGTTAAATAGACTTTAAATTGCATAGGAATTCAAATTAAAATATGAAATTGGATGAAACTTGTCCAAACCTTCGAATTCAGACCGGGTTCAAACTTTCCCACTATTGAAGGGAGTAATTCTCCAATTTTGAGAAAAATTGAGGGGATAAGGGGACAGTGGGGCCCACATGTCATTGGGCAAAAAGTGTAACTTACCCCCTAAGTCACCTCTGTCTATGTACACTGAGCAACCGGGTCCTCGGTTCAGAAACGAATCAACCGGGACTTCTCTCCGGCGCGCCACCGCATGCAGCCCCAAAGCCACGCCCCGTTTCCTCTTCGCTCTGGCGACCAGCTTCGCTGTTCCTCTCTCGCTCGGTGCGATCCACTCGACCACAGCCGAGCCGACCGGGTGCTGGTTCCCTCGCTCGTAAACCGCCCGAAGCAACCGAGCTGAGTGAGCTCCGAGCGACACCGAGGGGTGATCGGGACACCTCTTCAGCAGCTGGAGCTTCTCCGTGGCTTGCTCAACGTGATCAGCAGCTCCCAACGTGGCTCTTGTTGCTCACAAACCGGACACCGATGCCTTCTCCCTCCCACATAGAACAGAGCCCCCCTTCGGTGCCGCCACTTTGGTTTTCTTCGGGAGACGGCCAAACTCGGGCCACCGAGCTCCCCGAGCTGCACAGCAGCGCTGAGGGGTCATCCCCTACCTTCTCCACTCGCCACCAGGGCAGCCGAACCGCTCTACACTGAGAACGCAGCATTTTGCGCGGCAACCTAACACAAGCTGGCAATCGGTCTCCCGTGGATAGCTCCACAGAGAGCTTCTCGTGCCCGAGCAAGAACACTTTCAGATGCGCTGGTCCTCGGTGATGCTCACCTCCGGAGCTCAAGCCATGACATGGACGACAGAGCGCGAATTTGAGGAAAGGTCTCCGGCGGCCATAAACTGACCTTCCGGTAATTAACTCTCAAATTCGATCTCAATCTTCACTCTTAGTTCCCCAAATCTTGCACAAAGGGCCGAAACTAGTCAGCGAACAATTGTTCTTCACAACCCTAGCTTAGAAACGCATGTAGACCGCCCAATTTCTGAGTTTTTCGAGCTCAAAACGTGGAAGGTGTCTCGGGTGCACGGTGAAGAACCATTTGCCGCTGTTGCCGAGCAATTCCAAGGCTATGCCGAGCTTCCCTAGCATCCAAGGATGCTGTAGAGCCAATTCCTCGCAAGTTTGGCGGGCTAGGAACACCTGTCGACGGCGCCGGACTTCTCCCGAGATGGCCGCACGTCGCCGGCACATTTCCGGTGATCTAGCACCCACGCCAACCCCGCCAACGTGCTCCCCGACCCTGAGAACCCCCGGGCAGCGAGTCTACGGCCAGGAGATGGCCGGAAACACCGGTCCGGTGAGCTCCGGCGAAGGTCCGGCATCGGGATAGCGCGGGGGAGGGAAATGTCCCGAGGAAGAAGATGATCCGGGCGGGCCCCACGTCTCAGCGACCGGGAGTTTAAAAACTGATCAGTTGTGGCTCGGTGATCCCGTGTGGCTGCGCGCCAAAATGGTGTCGCCCGGTGTGGCTGGAATCTCACTGGCTGCAATTTAAAACGTGGACCCAAATCATTTTCAATAGCAAAACAAATTCCAGTTTCAGCTCCATCTTTGAAAATTCATAACTTTGGGTAGGAAACTCCAAATTAGGTGATTCAAATTGGGTTGGATTCCTTTTGCAAAGGTCTATCCAAATATGAACCCCAATTTGTATGAAATTCAATACTAAATTCTGGATAATTCTTTTAATTTTTCTGTAAAAGAATTATTGAGAGAGTTTGGCTTATCCAAAATTCCTCAATTTTTGCCAGAATACTCTTTAGGATAGTGTTGGACTTTCAGCAAAGTTTCAGCTCAATTGAAGTAGATTTGTGTAGGAATTTCCAGAGTGCAATCTGCTGTACTCAAAATTATCCAGAAACTTTTCCAGAAAATGGTTTTCCTTTATAAAAATCAGTTCTGGGAAATCCTTAGTTCCAAAAATCATAGGAAAAAAATTCAGACATGCTCTATGGGCCATACTTGAAATGGTAGTTCACCTTATTAGGCATGAAAATGCACCTTACTTCAGAATTAAATCCTTGTAGCATAATTGCTTATAGAATTATTCTGGAGGAACTGCACAATGAAAAGTCCTTAATTTTGGTCCAGAACACTTTCAGGTGACCAGGAACTCACCTGAAAAGTTTCAGCTCAAATTGAACTTTAGATCTACCTGTTCTTGTTCTCCATGCTTATGTATATGAGCAACACATAGAGAATTATAGTGGGAATTATGGAAGACACAACTTCCACTCACATTAGCTGCAATTTGGCAAGCTAAGTCTCTATGGAATGTATGACTTCAGGTGAAAATTTTGAAGTCATTGGAGATCAGGACCTTTAGTTCCTTTCAGCCCATTTCAACTCATGTCACATGTCCATTAGGAACCATAAGACATGTTAATGAAAATTCTTATGGACATGTGGTTTTGCCTCCAATTCCACTGCACAACAGGGACAAGAACTTCATTTTTAGTAATCCCACACAGTTCCCTGTTATTAACAAATTGAGTCTTTACTTCTTTAAATTGCATAATAAGAACAGATGCATATACATATCAATAGGACTTACGACAGAGGCAACCAATGAAGGAGTTCGACGGAGTGTTTCCATTGAAGTGGACCAGTTGATCAAGCCTCAAGGGAGACAAGAATCTATCTGAACTAGATACTATCAGACCCTGCAAAACAGGAAAGCCCCGGTTTGCATTTAACTACCACTAAGTTTTTACTTTGTATACAATACGTCGGTTAGGATGAATTGTGCATTAAGTCTAGATGTTTGATACTACTCTTGCATGACCAGAAAACCTATGGAGTATTTGGGTAGGTGTCCTTCCACCGTGTAGAATATGCCATGCTTAAGTAGGACTCGGTAGAAGTCGAGTGGCTGGACGCTACTCGCGATTATTGGAAATTGGGAGCATAGGGGATTGGTTCAAAAGGTTGCTAGTAAGATGAAATGAGACCGGGCAGGGTGTAGGGGCAACAGGACATGGGGGCCTGGGTGCTTAGACCTGTCCGTGTCGGTTAAGGACCGATCCGTATGCGGCCCTGCTGAACAAGTATTGAACGTACCGAAGGCATATCGGATATATGGGACCCGATAAACCGATGTAACCTATACCTCCGGGCGTCGAGGCATAACGCACCGATTTATAGGTGTAGGCTGAGGGCAGCAAGGTGGAAATCTGCCAACGGGCATAGAGAGATGCTCCATGTGGGGAACCTCCTGCTCGTTTCGGTGCGACCGGTTCGACGTTTGGGCTGTTGGGTGAAAGGTTGTCCCGTACGACATCAGGTGAGCGTGCTGTGTGCGGCTCCGAGTATGGGCGTACGTGACGTGCTATTCGGGTATCCCTGCAGGTGTATAACGAGTCGATTCGCCGTCCCTCGTGGTTATGAGTACCGCTTGTTCACTGCATAGTGACGTAGTGGTAACTTGCACTGAGATAAGAATTAATCATCATTGTTTTGAAGATAATACTAGTAACGTAATGTTATGAGTTGTGAATAGGTTAGTGCAAATTCGATTCATTCCCACCATGAGCAGGTTACATCAGGAGAAAGCGTTTCTTGTTTGATTGTGGACTCCCGATGTGAGGTGCCCAAGGTTATGCTTAATTTGCTGCTGATAACATTTGAAAGTAAGGATCCATTTTTAGGCGAGTTCATATGCAATGTGCTATCCTATGTTAAGTTTTTACCATCATGTAGAGTTTCATGCTTAGGGCCGACGGTTAAGTCTTGCTGAGCGTTATGCTCACGGATACTATACAAGTTGTTTTGCAGGTAATAACAATATTCTACTGTGTACGGTTGACCAATGAGACTCGGAACTTTCCGAGTGGTAAACTCATGGAAACCCTTGCCGCTGCTGTTGTCATCGTGATGCTAGTGAGAAGGTTCTGCGGGCTGGATGTCTTCTCTGTTGCTTAGCACAGATATGAGACGTGAGTTGTGTTAGTTTTCCGCTGTAGAGTATTTTGAGAAATATTTGTAAAACTTACACTTTGTAAGCTTCCGCTTGGTTTATGTAATATGATGTTTTATTGTGTGTGCTGTTGGGTGCCGCATCCCACGGCACCACCTAATGCGATTCCCGGGCGAGGTGCCCCGTCCCCGCGATCGGGACTGGGGACCTGACAGCGTGGTATCAGAGCCGCATTGGTAATAGCGCACAGAATAAGGATCATATTACGACAAAAACTTAGGATACGGGGATATAACGGTACTAAGCCCACATAAGGACTGCTATTAGCATATTATGAAGGTGGCAAGCTAACCTATTTGTTATGTCGGAAAATCGTGCATCTCGGGACGTCTATGTCTTGGGGGGTGCACGTATGCGCTGTCCATGTAACACCCCAAAATTTTGATTCAAAACCTTAAATCATGTTAAGAGGGGAATTTAAAAAATTTTGGACATATTGCATGTTTTGCAAAAATTCAAATTCAAACTGGAATTCAAATTAAACTCAAATCAGAAAAGAAATAGAAAAAAGAAAAAGAAAACTAAAACCTAACCGGCCAGTGGGCCGAACCCACCACCCGGCCCACCATTCCCCCCCCCCCCCCGCTAGCCCACAGCCGCGCGCCTCTCCCTCTCACTGACATGCGTGACCCGCCGTCATCTTCTTCCTCGCGCGCGATCAGCCGACCCCGGGACACCTCTCTCTCCCGAATCAAAACTACCCCCTGGAAACCGCGTCCCCCAGCAGAATTTTGGTCCCGGACGACTCAAACTCGATCGCAACCGACACACCGCCCTCCCCCGTCTATAAAAACCACGGCCCCATTCTGTTTTTCCCACGCGATCGTCGATTTTTACTCAGGTGAGAACCGAGACTTCTCCGGTGAATTCTGGCCGATCTAAGCTCGGAAACTCCGATCTAACTCGCTGGTCTTGATCCACCGCCTCCGGGGAACCTTGCAGGTGCAGAAAACTCGGTGACTTGCGGTGTAAACACAGCGCCGACGAGCTTCGCCGTGGTTTTGCCTCGGACCTCGCCGCCAATCACCTCCCAGGACCTCCGAGCTCAAGAAAACCCCTGAGGTGAGATCCCCGACCTCTCCTCTACCGATCTATGCCATAAGATCACAGTTCTAGGCAGAATTCTCGAGGATCCGAAAGTTTCCGGCGAGATCGCCGCTTCCCGCCGCCGTGCGCCGCCGGCAGCGCCGCCCGCGCTCGATCAGAGCGACGTGGCCGCTTGTGCGCCGTTTATTTTAAATCGCACGGTAGGGTTTAAATCCCCGCGTACCGGTTCGACGTTATAATCTCAGCCGTCGGTTTAAAATCGGACGGTCCATGTCAGCCCCGCGTTATAAAGACTGGAAATCTTATGTGCTACCCCCTGGGGTTCTCGGGAAATAAGAGCTAGCCCTGGAAATTTCAGATCTAGCCCCTGGAACTCCAGAAAATCATGTAAATTCATTTAAAAATCAGTTTTAGCCCCTGGACTTAATAAATATTAGGAAAAGCACCTCTGATAAGTGTAGCTAGATCCCTGGAAATTCTTAAAATAATATTATAGACCCTGTAGTGGGATGAGTTTACCTTTTTAGCCCTGTTTAGTAATTAATTTAGGAAATTGAATATGTGGCTAGTGTTTAAAAATTAAAAAGTGGGACAAACATATTGTCAAAATTTAATTAAAGACTTTCTCAGTGTTTAGGAAACTTTGGAGTGAGATAAAAACATATTTTGGGCTGAATTGAATCTGTTTAATTTATTATTCACATTTAGGGACACATTTTTAAGTAAAGAATAGTTATAGAAAATAGGGAAAATAATTGTGAAATAGTTTACATCAGAGGCAAAGGTCAAAATATGTTATTAAATTATTTGGGACCAGAACCTATTTTGTTTAGATGATGTGTCTTACTATTTTCAATATAAAGTACACATTTATGCATAGGAAAATAAATCTGAAAATGATAAATGGAGTTTCTAAAATCCAAATGATTCAGTTTAGGGTTGGTAGAAATTCTGAAGACACATATGGAGAAGAAAAATACCTTTCATGCATACTTGGTAACTAAAAGGTGTAGTAAATAAATATAAGGAAAATTATTTAAATTGGAAACTCATATAGAAAGTATGCAAGCATAAATGTGAATACAAAAGTAGGAATCATATACACATAATTAAAAGTGCATGCAAGCCACAAATCAACACACATAGAGTAACCACAACACATATAGTTGTGAATGACTTTCATAAATATGAATGTGTGGTTTGTATGAAGTGGAAGTGTGAACTATGTCTTATAGATTGTTGTTTTTCTTTTGCTATGTGTGATGGTATGATGTAGAACCTGCTCAAGAGCAAGTTATTCCTTTCCAAGATCAGGACTACCCATTTCAAGAGCAGCAAGAAGGAGGCAAGTGTCCTTGACCACTTCGATCCTATACTAGGATGTGTAGATAGAATTATTTGCATTGTCAATTGAAATATGGAACCCATGCTAGGAAGTTTCCCTAGAATTGCATTACCTTGTTCCCTTGTAGCTTGGGTTGGGATTCATTTTATCATGTCATTTATTATTATGCATATGCTTAGCCATGCTTAGAATGGGATAATTGGGATATGAGATCATCAGTTTATTTTACCATACTCTTGAATGAGATATTGGGAGTTATGTAGAGGTAGGGATCAAGGCAAGTTGGATGTTTTGGTTGTGTGCTGGGTGCACGAGACTCGGGTTTGTGTTTAGTACTTGCCTGGACACTAAGGACCGGTTCATGGAGCATGTAACCTGGCTTTACAGTGCCAACCACATGCTGAGATGGGGCAGCTTGGCCAATTAATTAGGTGTATCCCCGGCGTAGTATGGGTGTGTTGGATGGTGCGGGGAGTAGGCGTCAGCTGGACTACCATATGAACCGCAAGGCTCAAGAGGGGGCCACTGCAGCGGGGTTGGAGCCTCTTGTATGCTGTTAGGGGTGAAACCTCAGTGGGCCCACGCTTGTCGGGAATCCCTTTGTAAAGGCTTCGTAGTGATCTCCTGGCTACACACCTGGGAAGTGTGAATGTGGTTCGTGGCCACTAGCATAATGGAGGTTCTTTTAGTCCACCTGGCAACGGGGGATGAAATCACTACATGTGGGTACAGTGGTACAAACTCTGCAGAGTCAAAACTATCATGATAGCCGTGCTCACGGTCAAGAGCGGCTTGGACTTATTCATGATTAGAGGGTTGATGGTTTTGGAAGTTAAGCGGGGAGCTTAACATTGGAAATGATGTTATGGTTATTGGATTATGATGATGGGATGGGAGATTGGGACCATTTCACCTGTGTAGTAATGTAGGTGCTTAATAAGCTAAGGTGATAGGTATTAATTGCGTAGTGCTTCAACCAATGAGTTCAACCTCTCCTTGTTCTAGCCATGCATGATATAATTTTCCCACACATGCTGAGTACCCTTGGTACTCAACCTTGCATATTTGTTGGTTTATATTGCTGCTCAGGTCAAGACAATGAGGTGGTGTATAATGACCAAGACTTTGGACCCGAGGAAGGTTTCTAGGTTCATGGAGACCCCCGGGCAACGCCTGTGATGGAGCCCTAAAGAATAATATTCCGCTGCTAGTTTATTTACTTGTGATGAATTTATTATTGTCCATCGAGACATTTGCTATGTACAACTTAATTATATTAGACACCTGCCTTGTAATAAATGATGCTTCACTATTTGTCATCACATGTATGAGAAAATGATCCTGGCATACATGTGTTATTCACTTGGTTGTTCTTCGGAAAAACCGGGTGTGATAGAGGTGGTATCAGAGCCAAGGTTGCCCGTAGGAACGTGGACCTAGGTAGAAATGGACGTATTTAAGGGCCCTATTTTCTTAAAAACTATTTTCCGTGTGGGTTGAAAAGTGTTATTTAAGGAGTCATTTTCTTCATCTTACCCCAACTTTCATTCAAAATAGGATTTTTGTTTGAGAGTTTATCTAACCTAATTTTAAATTCTTTTTGTTTTAGATGGTTCGCATGATTAGTACCGCTCGCAAGTCCACAGGAGGGAGAGTTCCCGTAGTAGCCCTTGCCGAAAGAGAGGAGAGCCGTCCGGTGACGTACCTTTCCTACGGATTGGCAGTAAGAGGCTTATTGCGCCGTCTTCGGCGTATGCTCGAAGCCGCCGACAATACGGGCAAGCTAATTATCCACTATAACTCCACCAGGACCATCCGTGAGAAGAGGGAAGAATGGAGCTCAGAGATGAGGATTATACACGAAAATCAGCTGCTTAAGATTCACCACTCTCCAGCTTGTCGGGCAACACAGGTCGATGCGGAGAAAGATGTCACCTGGGAGGCCATCACCTGCCAGAGTCACATCTATCGTTGCCACTTGGACAAAACTGAGTACATGTATGTCCTCCAACGTGAGAGTGGTACCACGGAGTACAAGTACCCGCCAGTGCAGCAAGGGACTTCCCATGAGCACATGGACTTGTGCTTGGAGGATGCTGCTATGCTCAGCACTCGACTGCAGGAGTGTCAACAAGAGCTTCAGGATGTCCGGGACACCCTGAAGGAAACGGAGGCGTTGCTGCGAGCCTGCTTAAAGGAGAGAGAAAGAGGAGATGGGAATGAACTGCATGTCACCGTGAATGATACATGGACTCCTGACTCCCCGGATCGCCGAGCGATCAGGCGTCGTCACACTTCTCCACCAGCAGCCTCCCCACCCAAAGCAGAGTCAGAAGGTAGCCGAAATGAGGAGGAAGATCCCGAGGAGCCAGCTCAAGAGAACGAGTAGTGTAGAGTCTTTCCCTTAGCTAGCAAGAGGTCGAGTAGTCGAGTCGTTACGTAGTTAATGGTGTGATAATGCTTGGTGTGTGACGTGAGTTGTGGAAGCCATGAGCAATTGTCCACAACCTCGTCTTCAGATTGTTTTGCTTTGGTGTGTGAACCCACATGAAATAATAGTGCATTTATTTGGTGTGAGATATGAACCCTCGTAAAAGTATAACAAAGCCTCAACACTTCAAAGTACAAACAAATGAAAGTAGTAAGATGATACTAAATGCTTTCAAATTAACATTGGTTGATTCTGCCAGATGGCCGGGAGAGGAAAAGGACGTGCTGCCAACCCCGCCAACAACAACGATGAGGCATGCAACCCTCATCTTTCTGGAGGCCAGGACCGGGGTGGTCGCCGTGAAGAAGTTGATCCTCTCCACCAAATGCTGGAGAATCAAAATCAGCTCATCCAGAACTTGACTCAAGTGGTGGCCAACTTGCATCAAGTTCCACCTCCACAAGCTGCACCACGCCAACCAAGGTTGAGTGAGTTTCTAGGAACTCAACCTCCAAAGTTTGCAAGTGCTGCTGAACCTATGGAGGCAGATGATTGGCTGAAGACCATTGAAAGTAAGATGAGGATTATACAATGCCAAGGGTATGAGAGGGTGCTGTTTGCCTCTCATCAATTGCATGGACCTGCTGCTGATTGGTGGACCGCCTACGTGGCCGCCCATCATGACCCTGAGAACATCACTTGGGAAGAGTTCAAGCGTAGCTTCCGCAACCATTACATCCCAAGAGGTGAACTCAAAAACAAGAGGAAGGAGTTTCTGGGACTGCAGCAGGGAAACATGACGGTGAGGGAATACCTCACTAAATTTACTCAACTATCCCGTTATGCCCCACGAGACATAGAGACTGATGAGCAGAAACAAGATTGTTTCGTGGAAGGGCTTACCGCAGAGATGCAGTGTGCAATGTCCTCAAATGAGTATGAAAGCTTCCAAAAGATGGTGGACAGAGCATTTGTGGTGGAAAGGAAGCTAAAGGCCTTGGAAAATGAGAATAAGAGGAAGGCCGGGTGGTCACATCAAGCCTCAGGGAGCAACACCCGCCCACGTATGATGCAGCAACCTACGGGGCAGACGAGCCGTGCTGCGGTACCCTATTCAGCACCAAGAGGGTACAACCCAAACTACAGGCCTTCCGCAGCACCAGCACAGACGCAACGTCAGTTTGTGCAGCAGCCTCGCCCCGCATATCCACCTCGACCCGCAGTGCAAGGACCCCCAAACCAACCCCAAGACAACAAAGGCCAGGCATCTAAGATTGGGGTGCAATGTTTTAGCTGTGGTGAAGTGGGGCACTACGCCCATAAATGCCCAAAGAAGAAGCCTGCGCCGCCACAACAGCAGAATGTAATGAGAGGACGGGTGAACCACGTTACTATGGAGGAAGCACAAGAGGCACCCGACGTGGTAGTTGGTAAGTTTCCTGCCAATTTACACCTTGCAACTCTGCTGTTTGATTCTGGTGCTACCCACTCGTTCATTGCTCAAGGGTTTGTTAAGAAGCATGACCTAGCAACCACACAAATGAACCATATGCTAGCTGTAAACTCTCCAGGTGGAGAAATAAGGACAAGACAAGTGTGTCCCAAAGTGAACCTAGACATTAATGGGGTAGTATTTACTGCTAACCTCATAGTGATAGATTCACAAGGGATAGATATTATTTTGGGTATGGATTGGTTGACCAAACATAAAGGAATCATCCATTGTTCGACCAGAACGGTGGAACTAACTCACCCTAGTGGCACAAGAGTAAAGTTCATGACGATACACGAGCCTAGGAGGGACATTAAATTAAATCAAGTGGAGGTGAAAGTTGAGGAAATCAGGACTATCAGGGAATATCCAGATGTTTTTCCGGAGGAGTTGCCAGGTATGCCTCCCGACCATGAAGTGGAATTCGCAATTGAGCTAGTACCGGGAACAGCCCCGATATACAAGAGACCTTATCGAATGGACTCCAAGAAGCTAGAAGAGCTCAAGGATCATTTGAGAGAATTGACGGAGAAGGGGTATATTCGCCCTAGTTCCTCACCATGAGGAGCTCCGGTGATATTTGTGCCCAAGAAAGACGGAACCCAAAGGTTATGCGTGGATTACCGTGCTTTGAATGAGGTAACCATCAAGAACAAGTACCCATTGCCTCGCATTGAAGACTTGTTTGATCAGTTGAGGGGAGCTTGTGTGTTCTCGAAAATTGATCTCAGGTCGGGATACCACCAACTCAAGATAAGGCAATCTGATATTCCCAAGACAGCTTTCGTCTCTCGGTACGGACTGTATGAATACACTGTCATGCCTTTCAGGCTAACCAATGCCCCGGCATACTTCATGTATCTCATGAAGAAGGTATTCATGGAATATCTGGACAAATTTGTGGTGGTTTTCATAGATGACATTCTTGTCTTCTCCAAAGATGAAGAGGAACATGAGAAACATCTAAGGTTGGTGTTGCAGAGGCTGAGAGAACACCAACTATATGCCAAGTTGAGCAAGTGTGAGTTTTGGCTGAAGAGAGTTCCCTTTTTAGGACAAATAATCTCGGAGGGAGGAATCTTCGTAGATCCCGCCAAAATCGAGGATATACAGAAGTGGAAGACCCCTGAAAATGTCGGGGAAGTTCGAAGCTTTTTGGGATTGGATGGATACTATCGACGGTTTATTGAGGGATTCTCCAAGATCTCGAGACCTCTCACCAAACTGTTGGAGAAGGGAATCACATTCACCTGGACGCCACAGTGCGAGACGAGCTTTCAGGAGCTAAAGAAGAGATTGACAACAGCCCCAGTGTTGGTTATGCCAGATATGCAGAAGAATTTCACAGTGTACTGTGATGCCTCTGGAAATGGGTTGGGATGTGTTCTCATGCAAGAGGGACATGTCGTGGCATATGCATCCCGGCAGCTTCGGAAGCACGAGAAGAACTATCCTACACATGACCTAGAACTAGCCGCAGTGGTACACGCGCTGAAAATTTGGCGGCACTATTTGATGGGGAAGAGGACCGAGATATATACGGATCATAAGAGTTTGAAGTACATATTCACACAGCCAGATCTCAACCTCAGACAAAGGAGATGGTTAGAGCTAATCAATGACTTTGATGTGGGCATCAACTATCATCCCGGGAAAGCAAACGTCGTGGCCGATGCTTTGAGTCGGAAAGTGCAGGTCAATAAGTTGAGCTTGAAGGACATGCCTGCAGAATTGAAGGACGAGGTTATAAGGCTCAATCTATGTCTAGTAAATAGTGGTGAAGCCATCGCCATGGAAGTGGACTCCACACTCGAGCGAGACATACGCGAGGGCCAAAAGAATGATGAGAAGATACAAGAGATCAGACAGCTCATCAAGGAAAATAAAGCTCCTGGTTTTAGAGAGGATGAACAAGGAACGGTGTGGCACGGGAAAAGAATCTGTGTGCCAGAAGTAAAGGAGATCCGTGAATTGATTTTGATGGAGGCTCATGATTTCGACTATTCCATTCATCCTGGGAGTACGAAGATGTACCAGGACCTCAAGAGCAGGTATTGGTGGTATGGCATGAAGCGAGATGTCGCGGAACATGTTGCCCTATGTGACACATGTCAGTTGGTGAAAGCAGAACGTCAACGACCCGCGGGATTATTGCAACCACTCAAAGTGACTGAATGGAAATGGGAAGAAATCAGCATGGACTTTGTCGTGGGATTGCCTAGGACCCAATCCGGGTATGATTCAATATGGGTCATCATTGATAGGCTAACCAAGGTAGCTCATTTCATCCCCGTGAAAGAAAGCTACAGCGGATCCAAATTGACAGAATTGTACATGTCAAGGATCATGTGTTACCATGGAGTGCCAAAAAAGATAGTGTCGGACCGAAGGACACAGTTCACCTCGAGGTTTTGGCAGAAGTTGCATGAAACCATGGGAACCCATCTGAACTTCAGATCTGCCTATCATCCCCAAACTGACTGGCAGACGGAGAGAACCAATCAGATCCTTGAAGATATGTTAAGGGCATGTGCACTCAAAAACAATAGGAGTTGGGACAAGAACTTACCGTATGCGGAGTTTTCCTATAACAACAGCTATCAAGCTAGTATGAAGATGTCACCGTTTGAAGCTTTGTATGGAAGGAAGTGCAGAACTCCCCTATTTTGGAACCAAACAGGAGAAAGTAAAGTGTTTGGTCCAGAAGTGCTACAAGAAGCCGAGGCGAAGGTGAGGGAGATTCGCAACAACTTGAGGATAGCACAGACACGCCAAAAGAGCTATGCCGATGTACGAAGAAGAGAGCTCGTTTTCAACGTGGGAGACTATGTTTATCTCAAGGTGTCCCCTATCAGAGGATTTCGTCGGTTCAAGGTGAAAGGGAAGTTGTCACCTCGATACATCGGACCCTTTCAAGTTTTGGAAAGGAAAGGCGAAGTGGCGTATCAACTAGAGTTACCGGTTCATCTATCGGACGTGCACGATGTATTCCATGTGTCACAACTCAAGAAATGTCTGAGGACGCCTGAAGAGGTGTTACCCATGAATGAAGTGGATGTAGCTGAGGATTTGTCTTATGTCGAGCAACCATACAAGATTTTGGAGACAATGGAACGCCTCACCAGAAATAAAAGAATTCGGATGTGCAAGGTACAGTGGAAGCATCACTCAGAAGAGGAAGCCACCTGGGAACGGGAAGATGAGCTCAAGGCACAATTTCCGGAATTGTTTTCTTAGAAACACCAATCTCGAGGACGAGATTTCTTTTAAGGGGGGTAGAGCTGTAACACCCCAAAATTTTGATTCAAAACCTTAAATCATGTTAAGAGGGGAATTTAAAAATTTTTGGACGTATTGCATGTTTTGCAAAAATTCAAATTCAAACTGGAATTCAAATTAAACTCAAATCAGAAAAGAAATAGAAAAAAAGAAAAAGAAAACTAAAACCTAACCGGCCAGTGGGCCGAACCCACCAGCTGGCCCACCATTTTTCCCCCCCGCCAGCCCACAGCCGCGCGCCTCTCCCTCTCACTGACATGCGGGACCCGCCGTCATCTTCTTCCTCGCGCGCGATCGGCCGACCCCGGGACACCTCTCTCTCCCGAATCAAAACTACCCCCTGGAAACCGCGTCCCCCAGCCGAATTTTGGTCCCGGATGACTCAAACTCGATCACAACCGACACACCGCCCTCCCCCGTCTATAAAAACCCAGGCCCCGTTCTGTTTTTCCCACGCGATCGCCGATTTTTACTCCGGTGAGAACCGAGACTTCTCCGGTGAATTCTGGCCGATCTAAGCTTGGAAACTCCGATCTAACTCGCTGGTCTTGATCCACCGCCTCCGGGGAACCTTGCAGGTGCAGAAAACTCGGTGACTTGCGGTGTAAACACAGCGCCGACGAGTTTCGCCGTGGTTTTGCCTCGGACCTCGCCGCCGATCACCTCCGAGGACCTCCGAGCTCAAGAAAACCCCCGAGGTGAGATCCCCGACCTCTCCTCTACCGATCTATGCCATAAGATCACAGTTCTAGGCAGAATTCTCGAGGATCCGAAAGTTTCCGGCGAGATCGCCGCTTCCCGCCGCCGTGCGCCGCCGGCAGCGCCGCCCGCGCTCGATCAGAGCGACGTGGCCGCTTGTGCGCCGTTTATTTTAAATCGCACGGTAGGGTTTAAATCCCCGCGTACCGGTTCGATGTTATAATCTCAGCCGTCGGTTTAAAATCGCACGGTCCATGTCAGCCCCGCGTTATAAAGACTGGAAATCTTACGTGCTACCCCCTGGGGTTCTCGGGAAATAAGAGCTAGCCCCGGAAATTTCAGATCTAGCCCTTGGAACTCCAGAAAATCATGTAAATTCATTTAAAAATCAGTTTTAGCCCCTGGACTTAATAAAAATTAGGAAAAACACCTCTGATAAGTGTAGCTAGATCCCTGGAAATTCTCAAAATAATATTATAGACCCTGTAGTGGGAGGAGTTTACCTTTTTAGCCCTGTTTAGTAATTAATTTAGGAAATTGAATATGTGGCTAGTGTTTAAAAATTAAAAAGTGGGACAAACATATTGTCAAAATTTAATTAAAGACTTTCTCAGTGTTTAGGAAACTTTGGAGTGAGATAAAAACATATTTTGGGCTGAATTGAATCTGTTTAATTTATTATTCACATTTAGGGACACATTTTTAAGTAAAGAATAGTTATAGAAAATAGGGAAAATAATTGTGAAATAGTTTACATCAGAGGCAAAGGTCAAAATATGTTATTAAATTATTTAGGACCAGAACCTATTTTGTTTAGATGATGTGTCTTACTATTTTCAATATAAAGTACACATTTATGCATAGGAAAATAAATCTGAAAATATAGCAACTAGTAAATGATAAATTGAGTTTCTAAAATCCAAATGATTCAGTTTAGTGTTGGTAGAAATTCTGAAGACACATATGGAGAAGAAAAATACCTTTCATGCATACTTGGTAACTAAAAGGTGTAGTAAATAAATATAAGGAAAATTATTTAAATTGGAAACTGATATATAAAGTATGCAAGCATAAATGTGAATACAAAAGTAGGAATCATATACACATAATTAAAAGTGCATGCAAGCCACAAATCAACACACATAGAGTAACCACAACACATATAGTTGTGAATGACTTTCATAAATATGAATGTGTGGTTTGTATGAAGTGGAAGTGTGAACTATGTCTTATAGATTGTTGTTTTTCTTTTGCTATGTGTGATGGTATGATGTAGAACTTTCTCAAGAGCAAGTTATTCCTTTCCAAGATCAGGACTACCCATTTCAAGAGCAGCAAGAAGGAGGCAAGTGTCCTTGACCACTTTGATCCTATACTAGGATGTGTAGATAGAATTATTTGCATTGTCAATTGAAATATGGAACCCATGCTAGGAAGTTTCCCTAGAATTGCATTACCTTGTTCCCTTGTAGCTTGGGTTGGGATTCATTTTATCATGTCATTTATTATTATGCATATGCTTAGCCATGCTTAGAATGGGATAATTGGGATATGAGATCATCAGTTTATTTTACCATACTCTTGAATGAGATATTGGGAGTTATGTAGAGGTAGGGATCAAGGCAAGTTGGATGTTTTGGTTGTGTGCTGGGTGCACGAGACTCGGGTTCGTGTTTAGTACTTGCCTGGATCCTAAGGACCGGTTCATGGAGCATGTAACCTGGCTTTACAGTGCCAACCATATGCTGAGATGGGGCAGCTTGGCCAATTAATTAGGTGTATCCCCGGCGTAGTATGGGTGTGTTGGATGGTGTGGGGAGTAGGTGTCAGCTGGACTACCATATGAACCGCAAGGCTCAAGAGGGGGCCACTGCAGCGGGGTTGGAGCCTCTTGTATGCTGTTAGGGGTGAAACCTCAGTGGGCCCACGCTCGTCGAGAATCCCTTTGTAAAGGCTTCGTAGTGATCTCCTGGCTACACACCTGGGAAGTGTGAATGTGGTTCGTGGCCACTAGCATAATGGATCTTCTTTTAGTCCACCCGGCAACGGGGGATGAAATCACTACATGTGGGTACAGTGGTACAAACTCTGCAGAGTCAAAACTATCATGATAGCCGTGCTCACGGTCAAGAGCGGCTTGGACTTATTCATGATTAGAGGGTTAATGGTTTTGGAAGTTAAGCGGGGAGCTTAACATTGGAAATGATGTTATGGTTATTGGATTATGATGATGGGATGGGAGATTGGGACCATTTCACCTGTGTAGTAATGTAGGTGCTTAATAAGCTAAGGTGATAGGTATTAATTGCGTAGTGCTTCAACCAATGAGTTCAACCTCTCCTTGTTCTAGCCATGCATGATATAATTTTCCCACACTTGCTGAGTACCCTTGGTACTCAACCTTGCATATTTGTTGGTTTATATTGCTGCTCAGGTCAAGACAATGAGGTGGTGTATAATGACCAAGACTTTGGACCCGAGGAAGGTTTCTAGGTTCATGGAGACCCCCGGGCAACGCCTGTGATGGAGCCCTAAAGAATAATATTCTGCTGCTAGTTTATTTACTTGTGATGAACTTATTATTGTCCATCGATACATTTGCTATGTACGACTTAATTATATTAGACACCTGGCTTGTAATAAATGATGCTTCACTATTTGTCATCACATGTATGAGAAAATGATCCTGGCATACATGTGTTATTCACTTGGTTGTTCTTCGGAAAAACCGGGTGTGACAGTCCACCAGTGCGCACAAGCTGAAGGGTGGAGCCCCAAGGGTGGCAGGTAACCCGACCCACATTAGTATCCTCTACGACTCTTCATGTCGTTTGGGGTATTCGAGCAATGCTTTTCCCTAGCGTGCTTTGGGCAAGTATGGGAGACCCTGCCACGTGGTCAGTAACGTGAACACGTAGCTCAAGGCGTGCTTGGCTTGAGAACACCTGTGCGAGTGATGACGGACGGGTGTACCAACTGTATGGATATCGGGTTCGGTGTGCAGCCAAACCTGATGATTGAGTGTGTTTTATGTAGGTACTAACCACGAAAACCTTAGTACGGGTAGAACACGTTTGCGAGTGACCGTTTTAGTGCCACCTAAGGATACATATATGCCGGTGTAATCCGGTTAGGTTTTTCTTTGTTGAGGCAACGTAGTACCGTCATATGTCTTACGGTGCATCGACACCGTACTACATTGGATAGTTTCTTTCCTATGAAGAAATCATTCATGATTAACTTTTAAACTAAAAAATGGATGGTTAGAAGCACATATTAGTTACTGAGCTCTTCGTTTGGACTAAGTTTCAAAGAAGAGGCTTGCTAGGTTTCCATTGATTTCAAAAACAGAGTGCCCGGTTCTGGCAGAAATTTTGCTGGATCTTGACAGGGCATAACTCTGAGTGTCTGGACTCAATGAAGGTGTTTGATACAGTTCTGGAAACGTTTTTAAGTGATCTACAACTTTTCTGTAGAACTCCAGAGCAGAATCACATGCCAACTTCGTTGAATGTCCAGGTAAATGCAAACTGTTCAGGAAACAGAACAGCTGCAACACTCTCTGGATGTTCATGTAAATTAGACATAACCATCTGTACAAAAATCTCTAAGGGTCAGATGATACACCATTTGGAAAGTTATGGAATTTGCAATATTATTGTAGTTCAAAGTTTGTTCAGATTTTATTGTATTTGCATATACGACTGTGATAGAAATAGCCGCATACAAAGGAGATGCTGGCAAATTTTATCCAGGAATTCTGTCGACTTTGAGCAACCATAACCTTTGATCCACAAATGATCCTGAGGCATAGGAGTACTCGTTGGAAAGATACTGAAGTTAACTTTAACTTTCGTATTCAACTTGAGTTATGAAAATGCTAGTAAACGGGTTAAAATCTGGGTTAGAACAGACAAGTCTGTTCTGCACAGTAAAGAGAGTTAGTTAGGCCGACCACACGAAAGTGACTAAACACGAGGATATTCTGGTGGTATGTGAATGCCGATGTGTTTCCGGGCGGATTCCCGAACAGGACGGCAAATTCAACTTTGAACGGGTGCAAGAAACAACCTCAATTTCACCGAAGCCGCATAAGATGGCACCCGATGTACTGGCAAAGTGGAAGGAGCAACCAAGTGACTCATGAGCAAATGTTTTATATGACCTAGCTCATCACCTTTGAGTTGTTCTGTGCTGTTCATTAAGAAGAACGACGAGACACTGAGATTAAGTGTTGATCATCGTTCCCTCAATGCCATCACTATGAAGGACAATGAGGGTACTCTATGGTTTAAAGACTATATAGTTGTACCTCGTAAGATGAAGCTCTACGACCGGAAGTGTCACACACCGCTGAAGTGGTGTGAGTACGGCGCAAGAGTACTGTTCGGCGTTGATTCATCAACAAAGCTGGTGACCAGGTTCGAACAATAGAAACGAACTTGAAGGCCACATAATCCTGACAGAAAAGCTACAAGGATCAAAGGCGTCGACCGTAGCATTTCAACGTCGGAGAACACCTTTACCTTCATGTATCTCCGATGAAAGGAATTCACCGGTATGAGGTAAAGGGGAGGTTTTGCTCCCCGAGCATTAGATGCATTGCTACCACAAAGGAGTGCGGACCCGTAGGCTGGAACTACAGGCATGTATTGCGGGTGTCCATGACATAGTCAGGTGTCACGGCTGCGGAAATGCCTCAAGTCTTTCGTTGCTGTCCACACTAAAGAAGACGACTAGTTGGAGCCGGATCGTGCCCCACGAGCGACCGGTTCAGACTATCGATGAAAAGAATCCGGAACACCTGGAATCAGATATTAAGATCGTATTAGGTGCTGTGGAGTAATCCTACAACGGAAGGCACGACGTGGAGAGCAAAGATTACCTCCGCATGAACGATCTGGGATTTTTATCATCATACCACTTGGCATCACCTCTCCTGTCTCGTTCTTCTTCTGGAATCTCGGGACGAGATTCTTTTAAGGGGGGAGGAATGTAAAGGTCCCAAAAAAAATTTTTTTTGAATACAAATGAACTGAAGTGGGAACACCCTTTGCTTCAAGTTTGTGAAAATTGGGACTTGTTTAAATTTTTTTCCACATGTGATGACACACATAAGTGTTCCCCCCCACTCTAGGCTATGATCAAGAGGGTGTTTGTGGGACAAAGTTAAGTAAAACTCATATGTAAGCTCTTATATGCTAGGTTGAAGGAAATTCAGAGTGGGAACTCAAATTATTCAATTCAAATTTGCAAATGAGGGCAACAAATAGGAAGGCAAATTGTTGTGCACAAAAACCTCATTTGCAGCAGCCAAAATCAAAAGTAGATTTTATAATTGGATTCCTTAGGTCTAAATAAGTGGGTAGACAAAGTTTCATGAATTTTTGAAATCATTTTCTACCTTTTGTTAAATAGACTTTAAATTGCATAGGAATTCAAATTCAAATATGAAATTGGATGAAACTTGTCCAAACCTTCGAATTCAGACCGGGTTCAAACTTTCCCACTATTGAACGGAGTCATTCTCCAATTTTGAGAAAAATTGAGGGGATAAGGGGGACAGTGGGGCCCACATGTCATTGGGCAAAAAGTGTAACTTACCCCCTAAGTCACCTCTGTATGTGTACACTGAGCAACCGGGTCCTCGGTTCAGAAACGAATCAACCGGGACTTCTCTCCGGCGTGCCACCGCATGCAGCCCTGAAGCTACGCCCCATTTCCTCTTCGCGCTGGCGACCAGCTTCGCTGTTCCTCTCTCGCTCGGTGCGATCCACTCGACCACAGCCAAGCCGACCGGGTGCTGGTTCCCTCGCTCGTAAACCGCCCGAAGCAACCGAGCCGAGTGAGCTCCGGGCAACACCGAGGGGTGATCGGGACACCTCTTCAAAAGCTGGAGCTTCTCCGAGGCTTGCTCAACGTGATCAGCAGCTCCCAACGTGGCTCTCGTTGCTCACAAACCAGACACCGATGCCTTCTCCCTCCCACACAGAACAGAGCCCCCCTCTGGCGCCGCCACTTTGGTTTTATTCGGGAGACGGCCAAACTCGGGCCACCGAGCTCCCCGAGCTGCACAGCAGCGCTGAGGGGTCATCCCCTACCTTCTCCACTCGCCACCGGGGCAGCCGAACTGCTCTACACTGAGAACGCAGCGTTTTGCACGGCAACCTAACAAAAGCCGGGAATCGGTCTCCCGTGGACAGCTCCACATAGGGCTTCTCGTGCCCGAGCAAGAACACTTTCAGATGCGCTGGTCCTCGGTGATGCTCACCTCCGGAGCTCAAGCCATGACATGGACGACAGAGCGCGAATTCGAGGAAAGATCTCCGGCGGCCATAAACTGACCTTCCGGTAATGAACTCTCAAATTCGATCTCAATCTTCACTCTTAGTTCCCCAGATCTTGCACAAAGGGCCGAAACTAGTCGGCGAACAATTGTTCTTCACAACCCTAGCTTAGAAACGCATGTAGACCGCCCAATTTCCGAGTTTTTCGAGCTCAAAACGTGGAAGGTGTCTCGGGTGCACGGTGAAGAACCATTTGCCGCTGTTGCCGAGCAATTCTAAGGCTATGCCGAGCTTCCCTAGCATCCAAGGATGCTGTAGAGTCAATTCCTCGCAAGTTTGGCGGGCTAGGAACACCTGTCGACGGCGCCGGACTTCTCCCGAGATGGCTGCACGTCGCCGGCACATTTCCGGTGATCTAGCACCCACGCCAACCCCGCCAACGTGCTCCCCGACCCTGCGAACCACCGGGCGGCGAGTCTACGGCCAGGAGATGGCCGGAAACACCGGTCCTGTGAGCTCCAGCGAAGGTCCGGCATCGGGATAGCGCGGGGGAGGGAAATGTCCCGAGGAAGAAGATGATCCGGGCAGGCCCCACGTGTCAGCGACCGAGAGTTTAAAAACTGATCAGTTGTGGCTCGGTGATCCCGTGTGGCTACGCGCCAAAATGGTGTGGCCCGGTGTGGCTGGAATCTCACTGGCTGCAATTTAAAACGTGGGCCCAAGTCATTTTCAATAGCAAAACAAATTCCAGTTTCAGCTCCAACTTTGAAAATTCATAACTTTGGGTAGGAAACTCCAAATTAGGTGATTCAAATTGAGTTGGATTCCTTTTGCAAAGTTCTATCCAAATATTATCCCCAATTTGTATGAAATTCAGTACTAAATTCTGGATAATTCTTTTAAGTTTTTCTGTAAAAGAATTATTGAGAGAGTTTGGCTTATCCAAAATTCCTCAATTTTTGCCAGAATACTCTTTAGGATAGTGTTGGACTTTCAGCAAAGTTTCAGCTCAATTGAAGTTGATTTGTGTAGGAATTTCCATAGTACAATCTGCTGTTCTCAAAATTATCAAGAAACTTTTTCAGAAAATGGTTTTCCTTTGTAAAAATCAGTTCTGGGAAATCCTTACTTCCAAAAATCATAGGAAAAAAATTCAGACATGCTCTATGAGCCATACTTGAAATGGTAGTTCACCTTATTAGGCATGAAAATGCACCTTACTTCAGAATTAAATCCTTGTAGCATAATTGCTTATAGAATTATTCTGGAGGAACTCCACAATGAAAAGTCCTTAATTTTGGTCCAGAACACTTTCAGGTGACCAGGAACTCACCTGTAAAGTTTCAGCTCAAATTGAACTTTAGATCTACCTGTTCTTGTTCTCCATGCTTATGTATATGAGCAACACATAGAGAATTATAGTGGGAATTATAGAAGACACAATTTCCACTGACATTAGCTGCAATTTGGCAAGCTAAGTCTCTATGGAATGATTGACTTCAGGTGAAAATTTTGAAGTCATTGGAGATCAGGACCTTTAGTTCCTTTCAACCCATTTCAACTCATGTCACATGTCCATTAGGAACCATAAGACATGTTAATGAAAATTCTTATGGACATGTGGTTTTGCCTCCAATTCCTCTGCACAACAGGGACAAGAACTTCATTTTTAGTAATCCCACACAGTTTCCTGTTATTAACAAATTGAGTCTTTACTTCTTTAAATAGCATAATAAGAACAGATGCATATACATATCAATAGGACTTACGACGGAGGCAACCAATGAAGGAGTTCGACGGAGTGGTTCCATTGAAGTGGACCAGTTGATCAAGCCTCAAGGGAGACAAGAATCTAACTGAACTATATACTATCAGACCCTGCAAAACAGGCAAGCCCCGGTTTGCATTTAACTACCACTAAGTTTTTACTTTGTATACAATACGTCGGTTAGGATGAATTGTGCATTAAGTCTAGATGTTTGATACTACTCTTGCATGACCATAAAACCTATGGAGTATTTGGGTAGGTGTCCTTCCACCGTGTAGAATATGCCATGCTTAAGTAGGACTCGGTAGAAGTCGAGTGGCTGGACGCTACTCGCGAGTATTGGAAATTGGGAGCATAGGGGATTGGTTCAAAAGGTTGCTAGTAAGTTGAAATGAGACCGGGCAGGGTGTAGGGGCAACAGGAAATGGGGGCCTGGGTGCTTAGACCTGTCCATGTCGGTTGAGGACCGATCCGTATGCGGCCCTGCTGAACAAGTATTGAACGTACCGAAGGCATATCGGATACATGGGACCCGATAAACCGATGTAACCTATACCTCCGGGCATCGAGGCATAACGCACCGATTTATAGGTGTAGGCTGAGGGCAGCAAGGTGGAAATCTGCCAACGGGCATAGAGAGATGCTCCGTGTGGGGAACCTCCTGCTCGTTTCGGTGCGACCGGTTCGACGTTTGGGCTGTTGGGTGAAAGGTTGTCCCGTACGACATCAGGGGAGCGTGCTGTGTGCGGCTCCGAGTATGGGCGTACGTGACGTGCTATTCGGGTATTCCTGCAGGTGTATAACGAGTCGATTTGCCGTCCCTCGCGGTTATGAGTACCGCTGGTTCACTGCGTTGTGACGTAGAGGTAACTTGCACTGAGATAAGAATTAATCATCATTGTTTTGAAGATAATACTAGTAACGTAATGTTATGAGTTGTGAATAGGTTAGTGCAAATTCGATTCATTCACACCATGAGCAGGTTACATCGGGAGAAAGCGTTTCTTGTTTGATTGTGGACTCCCGATGTGAGGTGCCCAAGGTTATGCTTAATTTGCTGCTAATAACATTTGAAAGTAAGGATCCATTTTTAGGCGAGTTCATATGCAATGTGCTATCCTATGTTAAGTTTTTACCATCATGTAGAGTTTCATGCTTAGGACCGACGGTTAAGTCTTGCTGAGCGTTATGCTCACGGATACTATACAAGTTGTTTTGCAGGTAATAACACTATGCTACTGAGTACGGTTGTCCGATGAGACTCGGAACTTTCCGAGTAGTAAACTCATGGAAACCCTTGCCGCTGCTGTTGTCATCGTGATGCTAGTGAGAAGGGTGCGCGGGCTGGATGTCTTCTCTGTTGCTTAGCACAGATATGTGACGTGAGTTGTGTTAGTTTTCTGCTGTAGAGTATTTTGAGAAATATTTGTAAAACTTACACTTTGTAAGCTTCCGCTTGGTTTATGTAATATGATGTTTTATTGTGTGTGCTGTTGGGTGCCGCATCGCACGGCACCACCCAATGCGATTCTCGGGCGAGGTGCCCCGTCCCCGTGATCGGGACTGGGGACCTGACATGAAGCTCGGTTTAAGACCGCCGGAGCAAAATCTGGAATTTCGTCGCGGATTCCTCACGGTTTGCTTCAAGACTTGGAGGAGAGCAACACGGTGGTCGCGCGCTCCTGTTGCCGCTCTTGCTGACCCGTGAAATCCCCTGTGGAACGCTGTCCACGAGCGCCTGACCTTCGGCTGAGGATAGGTCACCACTGTGGTGATCGTTCTCGGGCAAGGGCGGCCGGAGCTCGGGGTTTTTGGCGTCGGAGAAGTGGAGTGCGACCTCAGGGTACTGCCTAGCAGCTCGGGGAAGGGGGGGACGCGATGTTTTCGTGGTTTCCCGATCGAGCAGAGGGGCGGAAGCCAGGGGACTCGGTGTGCACTGAGGAAAAGGAAATGAGCGATGATCGCCTTGGTGGAACACCTTAAGAGGACCCCGGGACCGACCCTGGGCTCGCGTGTGGAAGCGGGAAGCAGCTGGTGGCGCTGCTCCTACTCGGTGGCGCAAGGGCAGCTCTCGGTGGCGTTGAACCGGCAGCTGCTCGGTGGAATTTCCCACCGAGGCTGTGACTTTGTGTGCAAGCCTTCACTCTTATCTCTATGACATGTGGGTCCCACCCTCAATTTTAACCTCTGAAATTAACTCCTTATCACTGTTGTAAACAGTAATCCCCACAAAGCCCCTGGTGATTTGAATTATCAACCTTTGAGCCATTTGAATTGACTAGAATTCAAATTGGGTTTGGTTTGGATAAATTTCAGCACATGTTCAGTTTGAAATTCAAATAAAGTTTGAATTTGCCCCACTTAGCTCATGTCAAGATCAACTCCAAATGGAGTGAAAATTGGTGTGTGAGCTCACAAAAATGTGCTGAGTAAGAATATGTCTCCCACTTTTGAATTCATGGGATAAAAACAGTTTGAATTTGAATGTAGTTTCAAACTGTCCTCTTTCTAGCTATGCCAAAAATGACCTCAAAAGGTTTTGAATTTGGGTGAAACTTGGCATGGACATTCCTAGCAATGTGTAGGAGTTTTCATATGCCCAGCCCCTATTTATTACATGTGAGAAATACCACTTTTGCAATATGTGAGTTTATTCTCTCATGAGCATGTTGATGGTGGTTACTTGCTCTTCAAATGTGTTCATCAACTTTCTTCAAATGAGGTGTGTGTGTGGTGATGAACACTTCAAACATGTGTCAAAAACTGAGGCCCTTACATTCCTCCCCCTTAAAAGAATCTCATCCCGAGATTATAAGGTGAAAATGAGAGAGAGGACGGTAGAAAATTACCGGATATGCGATGTGAAAAAGTCGGGGTAGTTAGCGCGAAGAAATCCTTCGCTCTCCCATGTCGCTTCGTCCACGTAGTAATTACTCCATAGAACCTTGTAGAACCACAACGTACAGTTGCGTGTGGTTCGGGCCTTCTCATCAATAATCTGAACCGGTTCGTCCCGATAGGTGAGATCCGGTTGCAGTTCTTCAACGTCCTCCAGCTGAACGGTAGTATATAGCTTGAGACACTTCCTCAGCTGGAAAATGTGAAAGACGTCGTGCACACCGGGAAGTGCTTCTGGTAATTTCAGCCGGTATGCTACCGATCCACATATTTCAGAAATCTGGAATGGACCGATGAATCGGGGTGCCAACTTTCCTCTCACCCCGAATCTGTTTACGCCCTTCATTGGAGACACACGTAGGTATATGTGATCCCCGACTTCGAATTGTAATGGGCATCTTCTCCGGTCCGCATACTGTTTCTGACGGGATTGGGCGGCTTTTAGGTTCGCTTGAATCAGTCGAACCTTTTCTTCTGCGTTGTTAACAAGGTCAATCCCGAAGGTAACCCTTTCGCTAGACTCACACCAATTCAATGGTGTGCGGCATTTTCTCCCGTATAGCGCCTCGTAGGGCGTCATCTTGATGCTGGCTTGGTACCCATTGTTGTACGAGAACTCAGCTAACGGCAAGTGATCATCCCAATTCTTGCCGTGGTTGATAGCGCAAGCTCGTAGCATGTCTTCTAGGATCTGGTTTACCCGCTCGGTTCGCCCGTCCGTCTGCGGGTGGTATGCTGAACTACGGATCAGCTTAGTCCCCAATGCAGTGTGTAGCTGTTCCCAAAAACAGGACACAAATAAAGTGCCCCGATCCGATATCATGGTACGGGGTACGCCGTACAAACATAGGATCCGTGAGATGTACAGTTCAGCGTACTTCTTGGCGTTGTAGTTGGTGTTTACCGGGATGAAATGGGCAACTTTGGTGAGCCGGTCGACGATCACCCACACAGAATCATGTTTCTGAAAGGTGGTGGGTAGACCGACGATGAAGTCCATGCTCACGTCCTCCCACATCCAGGCAGGAACGCCCAGTTGTTGTAGCAGTCCAGGTTTCCGCATATGATCTGCCTTCACCCTTCGACATGTATCACACTCGGACACGTACTTCGCAATCTCCCGCTTCATCCATGTCCACCAAAACTTGCTTCTGAGTTCTTGATACATTTTGTTGCTGCCGGGGTGAATAGAAAATTTTGATAAGTGAGCCTCATCAAAAAATTTCTTCCGTCACTCCGGGTAAGCCATCGACCGAGTTCAGCGAGGAAGATCGCCGGAAGAGAGCTCAACGATCTGAGAAGGACCCGAGACCAAGAAGAACGTAAGGTAGGTCTCCAATACCACCTTACGACATCGTTGTGTTTTCTTTGCATCTGTTCTTCGATTCCTTTCGAACAGAAGCTTTCTCGTGGACGGATCACTTGTTGATCGGGTTGATCTAAAGGACAATGTCATCACCACGTCCACATCTGATCCGAACACCCCTATTCATCATAAAGCCATGAAAGAACACGTACAAACTGATTTAATAAAGCTGATCATAGGATAGCATGCATATGCATCATCAAATCTAGTTAAAATTTGTGCATGATATTGATTACTGTGAATCGTGTATGTGCACGATCCTGTATAGAAGGACAAGCTCAGGGAGCTGTTTATGACGAGCTGCAACAACAAGGTTTCGAGATACAAGAACAACCGGAACCGCAAGAACAAGGCAAGTGCTCCTTGACCATATTGATCCTATATTTTGGGAAAACTGTTTTGTTTTGCGAAAAGGTGTGCGTGCTGAGTCAAACATGATGGGAGACCCTTATATAGGAGTTTACTAGTTTTGGTTAAACCACCCTTGTTGCCAGGGAAGTTTATGAGTCGGGTATGGTTTTTGCTTTATGCTTCGCTGAGTCCATGGGATTGGGAAGCGAAATAGATGTGTCTAGCTAACTGCACTCGTAATGATAATGAGAAACTGATATTGTTAATGAACATGGATCAGAGGAAGGTCTAGGCAAGCCTGGGTTTGTGAATGAGGTAGCATGATATGGTAGTTTACTTGCCATAGATCTAAGGACCGGTTCATGCATGCACAAGCCAGGATAACAGTGCCACCACAAGGCCAAGTATGGGTGCGGCTTAGCTGAGTAATTAGGTAAGTTGCTAGATTGTTATGGACTGTGGAAGGCGCGGGGAATGGGAGTCGAGTGAGGACTTCCCTGGGAACTGCATGGCACAAGAGGGGACCCGTGGGTGGGAGAATTGGAGATTCTAGCCTACCGGTGAAACCTTAGTCAGTCCATACATCTAGTAGCCCCTTTGTAAAGGCTATTTTGTGATCTCTTGGCCATACACCGACGGTTGTGCACTGGTATAATGGAGGTTCTGCAGTCGCTGACGGGTGACGAAATCACAAACTTGTGGGTAAAGAGGTGCAAACTCTGCAGAGTTCTTAAAACTATCATGATAGCCGAGCTTACGGTCACGAGCGCCTGGCCAACTGCCATGATTAGTTGGGATGGTTCTCGGATATGGTTATTGGTTATGGTTTGATTATGGTTTTGGTTTCTGGGACTGTTGGGTCTAGGTAATAAAATGGGTTGCATGACTGTTGAGTCATGGCAACGAAATTGGTCTCGGTGTGAGACAAAGTTGTTTATGAGATGAGATGGTAGCGAATACAAGAAGGTATTCGTGAGATGGTAGCGAATACGATGAGGTATTCGTGAGCAAGAATGAAGATGGTTAATGTTCGGGTGGAACGTGGAAAGTGATGGAGGTATGTTGGTAATTTAATACATGCTGGGATTACATTCACCTAAAGTTAAGGTGTTGTTTTATCGTGGTTTTATAAACTTTGCTTTCCGCAATTAACCATTTATACCTACCTTGTTATGAGCTACATATCATATTTTCTCGCACTTGCTGAGTACATCATTGTACTCAAACTTGCATTATTATTTCATCATCAAAAACAGGAGAAGATTTCTATGAAGACCAAGTGGAGCATTAGGCGCGTAATCTGTTCTCAACCTTGCCTGTGGGAAGGGAGTAGAGATGGAGCCACTTCTGCTTATATTTGCTTCCGCATTAGTTAGATTGCTTCCGCATTAGAATAAAGACTTCCGCTGCATAGAAATAAAGGCTTCCGCTGTGGGCATGAGTCCAAGACTCATGAGACATTGTAGACTCTGTTATTCGTGGTGATATATATATATATATATATATATATTCTGAATTCAGTTTGTGGATCATATGTGTATGTGTGATGAACATCCTGGGCACACATATGCATTAGTTCCCGGTTCCGTGGTTTTCCACAGAATTGAGGGCGTCACAGATTGGTATCAGAGCCACGGGTTGACAGTAGGTTACACGCCTAGATAGAAATCTCAGATTGATATTAGAGCCACGGTTGACAGTGGGTTACACGTCTAAATAGAAAACACAGATTGGTATCAAAAGCCACGGATAGGGGTAGATTACACACCCAGATACAATCACAGATTGCTATCAGACACAGATTGGTAGCTAAGCCACGCTAACCATAGGGACACCCTAGGATGCTTAGATTGGCTTTGAAACTACCTTGACGTAGGAAACCAGCCTTGAATAGGAGTTGTGTGAGCCCTTGTAATGATTGTTGTGAAATGTGTGCTTAGTGTGAGTTGTGGGACGTCTCAATACGTTGTCCATATCGAAACATAAGTAGGAGGAGGTGTGAAATGTTTCGGCACTTGTTCACATCCTCGTATGGGCTAATATATATAATCCAACCCACCTTGATGCATATAGGGGATCTACCTAATCTTCTAACCTTCTATTCTATTTCGTTCTCTCCCACAGATGGTCAGAGGAAACGCCGGCCGAAGGAACATCCGTGACAACCAAGAGGATGACCACGATGAAGTTCCTGTTAACCACGGAGCTGGTGATAACAACCTGGAACGGTTGATGGCCATGCAGAACCAACTTATGCAAACTATGATCCAAACTTTGGGTCAGTTGCAGGCCAATAACAACAACAACCCCGATCTGGCACCACCGCCACCCCCACCACCGGCTCATAACAGACCGGGTGAGTTCATGAGGACTCGACCACCCACCATTGCTCAAGCTAACGACCACATGGAGGCTGACGACTGGTTGAAAGGATATGGAGAAGAAGCTTGCTATAGTGCAGCGCAATGACCGAGAGAAGGTTCTCTTTGCGTCGCACAAACTCATGGGAGCTGCCGCTGACTGGTGGGATGCCCTAAGCAACGCTCATGTCGACCCGGAGACGATCACTTGGACTGAGTTCAAGGAGAGTTTCCGCTCTCATTACATCCCTGCTGGTGTAATGATGCTCAAGAGACAGGAGTTTGAAGGTCTCCGACAAGGACAGAAAAGTGTGAATGAGTATCTCAACAAGTTCACACAACTGTCGCGGTATGCCCCTGAAGATGTCAACTCAGACCAGAGGAAGCAATACCTGTTCATGAGAGGGTTGAACCATGAAATCCAGGTTCAGCTCCTCAGCAATGACTACACAAGCTTTCAGAAGATGGTTGACAAGGCTATAGTGGTTGAAAGCAAGATCCGAGAGATCGAGCGCGAGAACAAAAGGAAGATGCCATAGCAGCCCCAAGGGAGCAACGTACGACCTCGGTACATGCCCCCAGCTGCCCCACAGTATGGATCGACCGCTCCTGCATATCTCCCTAGTCAGACACCCATTGCACAAGCACCTCGGGTGCCTTGCCTCCTGCGCCCCGACCTAACAATGGCGCTCCTGTTAAAAACCCCCGCCCCAACGTACCTGCTGCCGTAGGCAACAGAGCATGCTTTGCATGCAGGGAAATAGGACACTTCGTGAACCAGTGCCCAAGGAGAGGCCCTGGACAGCAGGGCAACGTGCCCAAACAGAACCCGCGACCGAACGGAGAGGACAATCAAGGAAACCGTGGACAGCAGAACTATGCTCGCGGCAACGTGAACCATGTCTCTACTGAGGAAGCGCAACAGGCTGAGGACGCCGTAATTGGTATGTTCCTTGCCAACTCCAACCCAGCCACCATCTTATTTGATTCTGGAGCATCGCATTCCTTCATATCATCCAAGTTTGTTGTCAAGCATAATCTACCCATATCACACTTAAAATGTGCTATGTTAGTTAATTCTCCCGGAGGAGAGATGAGGACTAATATAGTATGTCCGAAAGTAAGCCTTAAAATAAGGGGGGTATACTTCCTTGCCAACCTCATTGTCTTGGATTCCCATGGACTTGACATAATACTCGGGATGGATTGGTTAAGCAAGCACAACAGGGTAATCCAATGTGCTGAAAGAAGCGTGCAGTTAACAAATGAGCACGGTATCTGTGTCGAGTTTGAGTTAGCCCAACAAACCACTGAGAAGGCACTCTTGAACCACGTCAAAGGAGTGACACTGGACAGCATTCTAGTGGTCCAGGGATTCTCGGACGTGTTTCCAGAGGAGCTTCCAGGTATGCCCCCTGATCGGGACATTGAGTTTGTCATTGATTTGGTACCCGGAACTGCACCCATAGCAAAGAGACCCTATAGGATGCCCGTCAATAAACTAGAAGAACTCAAGAAGCAAATTCAAGAGCAGTTGGAGAAGGGTTTTATACATCCAAGCTCGACACCATGGGGGGCTCTGTGCTCTTCGTAGACAAAAAGGATGGAACCCAAAGAATGTGAGTGGACTATAGGTCTCTCAACGAGCAATCAAGAACAAATACCCTCTTCCCCGTATAGAGGACCTATTCGACCAAATGAAAGGAGCCCGAGTGTTCTCCAAGATTGATCTTCGGTCGGGATACTTCCAGCTGAAGATTAAGCCCTCCGATATACCCAAAACTGCTTTTCGAACACGGTATGGTTCGTATGAATATGCCGTCATGTCTTTTGGGTTAACAAATGCACCTGCATACTTCATGTACCTTATGAACAAGGTTTTCATGGAGTACTTGGATAAGTTCGTCGTGGTTTCATCGATGACATTATGGTATATTCAAAAAGTGACGAGGAACATGAAGAACATTTGAAATTGACCTTGCAGAAAATGTGTGAGCATCAATTGTATGCCAAGCTTAACAAGTGTCAATTTTGGCTAAAGGAAATATCGTTCCTAGGCCACATTATCTCCGAAGAAGGGGTATCGGTTGATCCTGGAAAAGTGAGAGATATCCTGAAGTGGGACCAACCACAAAACGTGAGGGACATTCGGAGTTTTCTTGGGATGGCTGGATACTATCGAAGATTCATCAAAGATTTCTCTAAAATAGAAAAACCCATGAAGGAATTGCTAACAAAGGGAAAAGCCTTTCAATGGACACCAGCGTGCCAAGAAAGTTTTGAGGAGCTCAAGAAAAGGCTAACCACAGCGCCGGTTTTGGTATTGCCGGACGTAAGCAAGAGCTTTGACATATATTGTGACGCATCCTGACAGGGGCTCGGACGTGTGCTCATGCGAGAAGGACAAGTGGTAGCCTATGCCTCAGGACAATTAAAGAAGCACGAGCTTAATTACCCTAGACATTACTTGGAGCTAGCAGCAGTAGTGCATGCATTGAAGATTTGGAGACATTATATCCTTGATCATCGATGTGAGATCTATACGGATCATAAAAGCCTCAAGTACATATTTACACAAACGGACTTGAATTTGAGGCAACGTCGATGGTTGGAACTCATCAAGGATTACGATGTTGGAATCAACTACCACCCTGGGAAGGCCAATGTAGTAGCTGATGCATTGAGCCGGAAGGGAGCATGTCACCAACTCACAGTTTGGGAGCTACCACCCGAACTACGTAAGGAGTTCGAACGGTGACACCTCGGATTCTTGAACAACATGGAAATGATGGAGATCCACTCTTCATTGGAGCAAGAGATAAGAGATGGCCAAGCAACGGATGATAAGATCAAGGAGAGGATCCGACAAGGAATAGAGAAGGATTTCAAAGAAGATGAGAAGGGTATGCTTTGGCTAGGAAAAAGGATTTGCGTGCCTAACATAAAGCACATCCGCAACATGATATTGAAAGAAGCACATGATTCACCCTATTCCATACATCTCGGAAGTACCAAAATGTACAAGGACTTGAAGACTTGTTATTGGTGGGATGGTAAGAAAAGGGATATAGCCGAATACGTTGCCCTATGCGACACATGCCAACGGGTGAAGGCCGAACATCAAAGACCCGCTGGATTGTTGCAACCTTTGAAGATACCCAAATGGAAGTGGGAGGACATCAGTATGGATTTTATCGTCAGATTGCCACGTACTCAGTCAGGTTATGACTCTATCTGGGTTATCATGGACCGATTGACGAAAACAGCCCATTATCTCCCTATAAGGGCCAATTACAACGTTGCACAATTAGCCGAGTTGTACATGGAGCAGATCGTGTGCCGTCGTGGAGTCCCGAGGAGGATAGTCTCAGATCGAGGTTCTCAGTTTACCTCTAGATTTTGGAGGAAGCTGCAGAAAGCTATGGGCACACGACTGGATTTTAGCTCCGCCTATCACCCACAAACCGATGGGCAAACCGAAAAGACAAACCAAATTCTGGAGGACATGTTGAGAGCTTGCGCCTTGAAATGTGGGCGTAGTTGGGCTAGGAGTTTACCGTACGCCGAATTCTCCTATAACAACAGCTATCAAGCTAGCTTGAAGATGTCGCCTTTCGAAGCATTATATGGTAAACGGTGTAGAACGCCGCTTTTTTGGAATGAAACCGGAGAGAACCAGGTGTTTGGACCCGAAGTGCTACAAGAAGCTGAAAAGCAAGTCCAAACGATACGGGAGAACTTACAGGCTGCTCAGTCACGACAAAAAGGCTATGCGGACAATAGGCGAAGGAAGTTGACTTTCAAAGTGGGAGACTTCGTATACCTTAAGGTATCGCCTATCCGAGGCCAACGACGTTTCAACGTCAAAGGCAAGCTAGCGCCTCGCTACATTGGACCATTTAAGATTTTGGACAAGCGAGGAGAAGTAGCCTATCAACTAGAGCTCCCAACGCACCTCTCCGACGTACATGACGTGTTTCATGTATCCCAGCTCAAGAAGTGCTTGAGAGTACAAGAGGAGCAAGTATCAATGGGAGAGCTTGAACTACAAGAGGATCTGACTTATGTGGAACACCCTGTTCAAATTTTGGATGTAAAGGAAAGGGTCACCAGGAACAAAGTGATCCGATGGTGCAAGGTACAATGGAGCCATCACACCGAAGCTGAAGCCACATGGGAGCGTGAAGAAGACATCAAGACAGAATTTCCCCATCTGTTCTCTACTAACGAATCTCGAGGGTGAGATTCAATTTAAGAGGGGTAGATTTGTGACACCCTCATTTTTGGTTTCAGCATATATTCATGTTTTATGAAGAGAAAACATTTTAAGAGAAGCAGGAACACCATCAAAAGGATAGACAGTAAGAGCCAAATCCAGTTTCCAGAAAGCACCAAAGACAACTTCCGTGGCCCGCTGGCCACGTGGCATGTCCGGAGCTCATCCCTGCGAAGTGGGGAGAGGTCCGCCGCTAAACTGGCTACGTGGCAGGCTCGGGGCTCATCTCCGCAAAGGAGAGGTCCGACCCTGTGGGACACATGTTGCCCCCGGAGCTAGCCTCTGCCGAAGAAGCAAAGGCATTTTCACAGAACCAGTCGCGCGGGATACGTGTCGATCTCGGAGCTCACCTCCGAGAGGTCCGGTTCTATTGGACACGTGTCGCCACCGGAGCTTATCTCCGGGAGGTCCATCACTATTGGACACGTGTTAACCTCGGAGCTCGTCTTTGAGAAGAAAGGAAGTCTGGCGCTGTAAGGACACGTGGCACACCCGGAGCCACTTCTGAGAGAGGGAAGGTCTGGCACTGACACATAGCATGCGCGGAGCCCATCTCTGTCACACCCGGTTCCTCCGAAGAACAACCGAGTGAATATCACATGTATGCCAGGATCATTTTCTCATACATGTGATGACAAATAGTGAAGCATCATTTATTACAAGCCAGGTGTCGAATATAAATAAGTCTTACATAGCATATGTCTCGATGGACGATAATAAGTTCATAACAAGTAAATAAAATAGCAGCGGAATATTATTCTTGTGGGCTCCGTTACAGGCGTTGCCCGGGGGAATCCATGAACCTAGAAACCTTCTTCGGGTCCAAAGTCTTGATCATTAAACACCACTTCATTATCTTGACCTGAGCAGCAATATAAACCAACAAATATGCAAGGTTGAGTACCGATGGTACTCAGCAAGTGTGGGAAAGTTATGTCACGCATGGCTAGAGCAAGGAGAGGTTGAACTCATGGTTAAAGCATACGCATTTAATACCTATCACCTTAGCTTATTAAGCACCTACATTACTACACACAGGAAATGGTCCGAATCTCCCATCCCATCATCATAATCAAATAACCATAACATCATTTTCAATGTTAAGCTCCCCGCTTAACATTCTTAACTTCCAAAACCATAACTCCTCTAATCATGAATAAGTCCAAGCTGCTCTTGACCGTGAGCACGGCTGTCATGACAGTTTTGACTCTACAGAGTTTGCACCACTGTACCCACATGTAGTGATTTCACCCCCCGTTGCCGGGCGGACTAAAAGAACCTCCATTATGCCAGTGGCCACGAACCACATACACACTTCCCAGGTGTGTAGCCAGGAGATCACTACGAAGCCTTTACAAAGGGATTCCCGACGAGCGTGGGCCCACTGAGGTTTCACCCCTAACAGCATACAAGAGGCTCCAACCCCGCTGCAGTGCTCCCCTCTTGAGCCTTGCGGTTCATATGGTAGTCCAGCTGACACCTATTCCCCGCACCATCCAACACACCCATACTACGCCGGGGATACACCTAATTAACTGGCCAAGCTGCCCCATATCAGCATGTGGTTGGCATGGTAAAGCCAGGTTACATGCTCCATGAACCGGTCCTTAGGATCCAGGCAAGTACTAAACACAAACCCGAGTCTCGTGCACCCAACACCAACCAAAACATCCAACTTGCCTTGATCCCTACCTCTACATAACTCACAATATCTCATTCAAGAGTATGGTAAAATAAACTGATGATCTCATATCCCAAATATCCCATTCTAAGCATGGCTAAGCATATGCATAACAATAAATGACATGATAAAATGAATCCCAACCCAAGCTACAAGGAAACAAGGTAATGCAATTCTAGGGAAACATCCTAGCATGGGTTTCATATTTTCAATTGACAATGCAAATAATTCTATCTACACATCCTAGTATAGGAACAAAGTGGTCAAGGACACTTGCCTTCTTCCCGCTGCTCTGGGAATGGGTAATCCTGATCTTGGAAAGGAAGAACTTGCTCTGGAGCAGGTTCTACGTCATACCATCACACATAGAAAAAGAAAACAACAATTCATAAGACATAGTTTACACTTCCACTTCATACAAACCACACATTCCCATTTATGAAAGTCATTCCCATTCCTATGTGTTGTGGTTACTCTATGTGTGTTGATTTTGGGCTTACATGCACTTTTAAACATGTGCATATGATTTCTACTTTTGTATTCATATTTATGTTGCATACTATATATGAGTTTCCAATTTAAATAAATTCCTTATATTCAATTGATACACCTTTTAGCTACCAAGTGTGCATGGAGGGTATTTTCCTACTCCAAATGTGTCTTCAGACCTTCTACCAACCCTAAACTGAATTCTTTGGATTTTGGAAACTTCATTTATCATTTTCTAGTTATTCATACCTAGCTTGCTATATTTCCAGATTTATTTCCTATGCCTAAATGTGAACTTTATTATGAAAATAGTAATACACCTCATCTAAACAGAATAGGTTTTGGGTCTAAAATATTAAATAATATATTTTTGAACTTCTCCTCTCATGTGAACTATTTTACATTTATTTTACTAATTTTCAGAATTATTCTCTACTTAAAAATGTGTCCCTATAACTAATAAATGTGAATAATCAATTAGACAGATTCATTTCAGCCAAAAATCTATTTTTAGCTCACTCCGAAGTTTTCCAAGTACTAGGAAAGTTTTTAATTTGAATTTACAATGTGTTTGTCCCATCTTTTAAATTTTAAATACTAAACACATATTCAAATTCCTAAATTTAATATCACATAGGGTTAAAAAGGTAAACTCACCCCACTACAGGGTCTATTATATTATTTTAAGAATTTCCAGGGGTCTAACTACACATAACAGAGGGGTTTTCCTAATTTTTATTAAGTCCAGGGGCTAAAACTGATTTTTAAATGAATTTACATGATTTTCTGAAGTTCCAGGGGCTAGATCAGAAGTTTCTGGGGCTAGCTCGTATTTTCCGAGAACCCCAGGGGGTAGCGCGTAAGAATTCCGTCCTTTATAACGCGGGGCTGACGTGGACCGTCCGATTTAAAACAGACGGCTGAGATTATAACGTCGAACCAGTACGCGGGGATTTAAATTCTACCGTGTGATTTAAAATAGACGGCGCACAAGCGGCCACGTCGCTCTGATCGAGCGCGGGCGGCGCTGCCCGGCGGCGGGAGGCGGCGATCTCGCCGGAGAGTTTCGGATCTTCGTCAATTCTTCCTAGAACTGTGATTTTATGGCATAGATCGGTAGAGGGGAGGTCGGGGATCTCACCTCGGGGGTTTTCTTGAGCTCGGAGGTCCTGGAAAGCGGTCGGCGACTAGGTCCGAGGTGAATTCACGGCGAGGCTCGTCGGCGCTGTGTTTGAAGCGCAAACCACCAAGTTTTCTGCACCTGCGCGGTTCCCCGGAGGCGGTGGATCAAGATCAGCGCGTTAGATGAGAAATCCCAAGCGAAGATCGAGCGAAATTGGCCGGAGAAACTCGGGTTCTCACCAGGAAGAAAAATAGCCGATCACGTGTGAAAATCGGGAAGATGTCGGTGTTTATATAGCCGGGGGAGGGCGGCGTTCGGTTGTGATCGATTTTGCGTCATCCAGGAACGAAATTCGGCTGGGATACGCGAGGATCCAGGCCGGTTTCGATTCGGAGGTGAGAAGAGTCCGGCCGGCCGAGCGCGGGCGCGAGGAGGAAGAAGGGTTGGAGGGCCCCGCGTGTCAGTGGGAAAGAGGGGAGGATGCGCGGCTGCGGGCTGGCGCGGGAATAAATGGGCCGGCTGGTGGGTTTCGGCCCACTGGCCGGGGGGTTTATTTTTTCCTTTTCTTTTTCTTTTTCATTTCTGTTTTGAGTTTAATTTGAATTCCAGTTTGAATTTGAATTTTTGCAACACATGCAATACGTCCAAAAATTTTTAAATTCCCCTCTTAACAGGATTTTGGGGTGTTACAATCTCCGAAGGAGAAGGAGGTCTTGCTCGCTTGACACGCGACACAACCGGAGCTCGTCTCTGCGGAAAAAGGGGAGACCAGGTCCCAATGGACACGTGGAGCTTCTGGAGCTCATCACCGAGGAGGTAACGAGTTCTGGAGCGGGTTTTGGATTCTATACGCGTAGAAATACCGGAACAGAAACCGACCTGAATTCCACAATGATACCGCACCAAATCAACTAAAGATAAGTTGTTAAGATTCACGACAATATGAATAGGACTCTTATTCGAAGTCCAATCAGATTAGGACTCTTCTCTTCCCAATTATAAATAGAACCCAGAACCTATGGCCGAAACCACGAACTTCTTTTCCATCTCCTAAGCCGACGACTTAGAGCCCTAGCCCCAACTCACCGAGTAAGCCATCGACGGAGTTCAGCGAGGAAGATCGCCGGAAGAGAGCTCAATGATCTGAGAAGGACCCAAGACCGAGAAGAATGTAAGGTAGGTCTCCAATACCACCTTACGACATCGTTGTGTTTTCTTTGCATCTGTTCTTCGATTCCTTTCGAACAGAAGCTTTCTCGTGGACGGATCACTTGTTGATCGGGTTGATCTAAAGGACAAGGTCATCACCACATCCACATCTGATCCGAACACCCCTATTCATCATAAAGCCATGAAAGAACACGTACAAACCGATCTAATAAAGCTGATCATAGGATAGCATGCATATGCATCATCACATCAAGTTAAAATTTGTGCATGATATTGATTGCTGTGAATCTTGTATTTGCGCGATCCTGTATAGAAGGACAAGCTCAGGGAGCTGTTTACGACGAGCTGCAACAACAAGGTTTCGAGATACACGAACAACCGGAACCGCAAGAACAAGGCAAGTGCTCCTTGACCATATTGATCCTATATTTTTGGAAAACTGTTTTGTTTTGCGAAAAGGTATGCGTGCTGAGTCAAACATGATGGGAAAAACTTTTATAGGAGTTTACTAGTTTTGGTTAAACCACCCTTGTTGCCAGGGAAGTTTATGAGTCGGGTAAGGTTTTTGCTTTATGCTTCGCTGAGTCCATGGGATTGGGAAGCGAGATAGATGTGTCTAGCTAACTGCACTCGTAATGATAATGAGAAACTGATATTGTTAATGATCATGGATCGGAGGGAGATCTAGGCAAGCCTGGGTTTCTAAATGAGGTAGCATGAGCTGGTGGTTTACTTGCCATAGATCTAAGGACCGGTTCATGCATGCACATGCCAGGATAACAGTGCCACCACAAGGCCAAGTATGGGTGCGGCTTAGCTGAGTAATTAGGTGAGTTGCTAGATTGTTATGGACTGTGGAAGGCGCGGGGAATGGGAGTCGAGTGAGGACTGCCCTGGGAACTGCATGGCACAAGAGGGGGCCCGTGGGTGGGAGAATTGTAGATTCTAGCCTGCCGGTGAAACCTTAGTGAGTCTATACATCTATTAGCCCCTTTGTAAAGGCTATTTTGTGATCTCTTGGACATACACCGACGGTTGTGTACTGGTATAATGGAGGTTCTGCAGTCGCCGACGGGTGACGAAATCACAAACTTGTGGGTAAAGAGTTGCAAACTCTGCAGAGTTCTTAAAACTATCATGATAGCCGAGCTTACGGTCACGAGCGCCTGGCCAACTGCCATGATTAGTTGGGATGGTTATTGGGATGGTTCCCGGATATGGTTATTGGTTATGGTTTGATTATGGTTTTGGTTTCTGGGACTGTTGAGTCTGGGTAATAAAATGGGTTGCATGACTGTTAAGTCATGTCAACGAGATTGGTCTCGGTGTGAGACAAAGTTGTTTATGAGATGAGATGGTAGTGAATACGAGAAGGTATTCGTGAGATGGTAGCGACTACGAGGAGGTATTCGTGAGCAAGAATGAAGATGATTAATGTTTGGGTGGAACGTGGAACGTGATGGAGGTATGTTGGTAATTTAATACATGCTGGGATTACATTCACCTAAAGTTAAGTTGTTGTGTTTCTCGTGGTTTTATAAACTTTGCTTTCCGCAATTAACCATTTATACCTACCTTGTTATGAGCTACATATCATATTTCCCCGCACTTGCTGAGTACATCATTGTACTCAAACTTGCATTATTATTTCATCATCAACAACAGGAGAAGATTTCTATGAAGACCAAGTGGAGCATTAGGCGTGTAATCTGTTCTCAACCTTGCCTGTGGGAAGGGAGTAGAGATGGAGCCACTGCTGCTTAGATTTGCTTCCGCATTAGTCCAGCAACCAGCCGCCTAATCGCCTGAGTTCTGATCGCTCGCCACCAGAGCTGTGATCATACTCCACCCTCGACGTCCATATGGAAGTGAAGCGCTAGCTCGTCCTCGAGACCACTGCGTAAACCGTTCTTAGGTTCGACCTTTGTGCGCGAAGAATTTTCCAGTTTAGGGCGGGGAGCTTATTTCGGGACCCGATTAGGTTTAGGAGAAATTCGGGAAGATCGTCAGGTGGGAGGTCGAACGGAGCTGTGAGATAACATCTAGAGGTTCTTGCGACATTTCTCGAACAAAAACCCGGAAGGAAACCACCGCCTGAACCCTAGGTTCACCATAGAACAGTTTGGCGGAAGAGGGGGTTGCCGGTGAGGTCCGCATTGCCGGCCGTTTAGGTCCCAACCGAGGTCATGCCGAGGTTCCCGAGGTCCCCCTGAACGTGGTGACGCAATTAGCGCGCGAAGGAGATGGTCAGGATGGCGGGAACACGTTGCCAAGGTGGCACAGAGACATAGCGCTCGTCGCCGGCGAGCTACGCTGGTTAGCCGGCGGCGGCAGGGTGTCCAGCGTGTTCAGCGTCCGAGATTATGTGGGGGCGCCGAGTCTCACCGTCGCTGGCGAGCTAGATCGCCGAGAACGCCAACCTCGCTGGAGCTCCGGCAGCTCGGGCGGCGGCGTCAGGAGGTAGACGAAGGCACGGGCCCTACATGTCAGCCGCTGAGCTAAGCGCATGCAAGCGTGGTTAGTTCAAATTAAACAAGGCGGGCCCCGCTGTCAGCCTCAGATTAAGCGCGGGAAAGGATTTTCTGTACGAAAATAATTCAGGGAGCAGCCCAAACTTTAGAAATTCATAACTTTGGCTAGGAAGCTCCAAATACAGTGAACCAAATTTTGCTGAACTCAGGATTTTGAAGATTTTCCCATAATACCAATTTCAGCTCATGAAACTTGGTAATTTTCCAGAATTAAATCCCTAAAATTTAAACTGTTAGGAATTTTATCTGGAAAATTACTTTATGAAAAAATCTAAAATTTGGCTGAGAGTTTAATTGGAAAATCTTCGAGTCACAGTAAAATTTTCAGACCCATCCAGGTTCATTTAGTCCTCCTAATAGGGTGATTAAAAGAACTGCCCTGAGAAAACAGAAAAATGTACAGAAACATTTTTCAGATTTTCTCAAATCTTGTTTAGGGCACAACTTCCTCTAGAATCCTCCAAATGACATGAAACCAATTCCATTAGACCCATCTCAAATTCTAGTTTCCAGAAAGTAATGGTTGGAGCCATGAAAACTCGTGGAAATACTTGGAGGCTCAAATATTGACCAAATAGGCTTCCATTTGTACAAAGCTCAAATGAACATTGTTTCAAATGAAACTTGGTCAAGACTCTGGTTAGGACCAGAACAAGCCACCATAAAAATTTTAGAGCCAAAGGGGAGGGCTAGCTAGAGTTATAGTAATTGCTTATTCAAGTTTACACATTGCATTTGAATTGACATATAGCATATGGTTAACGTGTAGTCGCTGAAGGCGAGGAGACACCGGAAGTGCTCGACTTCCTTCTTCCGGACGAAGACCTAACCACTGACCAGCAGCAACAAGGCAAGCCCCGGTTTGCATTATCCTTTTTATAAAGTTTTGCTTTGTTTACATGTCTAGTGTGGAGTATGAATGTGCATTAGGTGTAGGATGGATGGAACCCCACTTGCATAACCAGAATTTGCCCATAAGAGTGAGGGTAGTGTCTAAGACCTTGAGTAGACAGGCTATGATTAATGATTCATAGGACTTCGGTACAAGTCGAGTAGTTGGAATCTACTCGCGAGTTTAGGCTTGGGACACACGGGATTGATTCGAGTGATGTGAGATCACTTTAGTAACAAAAATGAGACTAGGCAGGGGCTAGGGCGCAGCAAGAGGAAGTCTTGTGTGCGCAGCCCTGTCCGTGTCGTTTGAGGACCGATCCGTGTGTGGCTCGGATCCTCTGTGAAGGCGCGCTGGAGCCCCGTGGCCCGGTGTGGCTCAATTCTGAGTGGCTGCAGTTTAAACACTGGGCCCAAGACGAATTTCAATAGGAAAAATAGTTCCAGAGATTGCCACAACTTTGGAAAATCATATCTTTGTGTAGGAATCTCCAAATTGAGTGACTCAAATTGGGTTGGATTCATTTTGCAAAGATATATCCAAATATGAACCCCAATTCGTATGAAAGTCAATATTAAATTCTGGAAAATCTTTGAAGCTTTTTTCTGAAAAATAATTATTGAGGGAGTTTGGTTCATCAAAAAATCCTCAAATTTTGCCAGAATATGTTTAGGATATTGTTGACCTTCTAGCAAATGTCCAGCTCATTTGAGGATCATTTGAGTAGGAATTTGCTAAATACAAACTGCTGTGTTCATAAGGGTCCAGAAACATTTTCAGAAAATGTTGCCCACTTGTAAAATCCATTCTAGGCAAATCATAGCTCCAAAAATCATAGAAAAATTTAGGAAAGCTCTCTGAGTCATACCTGAAATTGTAGTTCACTGAATTGGGCATGAAAATGCAAATTACTCCAGAATTAATTCTTTTGAGTACAAATGCTTAAGGAATTGTTCTGGAGGAACTACTCATGTAAAAAGTCTAACTTTTGGACCAAAATACTTTCATGTGACCAGGAACTCACATGTAAAGTATCAGCTCCAGTTGAGCCCTAGAACTCCCTGTTCTGGTTCTACCATGCTTATGTATGTGGGAAAATACATAAGACTCTTGTGAGAATTATGGTGGACATAATTTGCATCCACTTTAGCTGCAATTTGGCAAGCTAAATCCCTATGTAGTATAGAACATGCTGTAAAAGTTTTGAAGCCATTGGAGTTCTTGTTCTTCAGTTGCATTCAAATCTTTTCAGCTCATATATTGTGGTCATTAGGAAACTTATTTAGTTAGAAACTACAACACTAACACAAATTCAGATCATTCCTGTTTCTTTGGACAACAGAGGCAAACCAAGCCATTCTTGGCATTTCCACACAGCCTCGGTTCTTAGTAGATCAAGTCTTTAATTCTTTCCATTGCATTCTATAAAACTTGTGCATATACATTTCAATAGGAATTACAACGAAGGGGATTCAAAGGAGCGATTCACTGAAGTGGATCAGACTCTGGAGAATCAGGGTTGATCAGCAAGGATCACTAACTGCTTATATACAACTACCCTGCAAAACAGGCAAGATCCGGTTTGCATTTATCAGCTTTTAAGTTTTTACATTGTATTCACTCTTTCGGTTAAGATATGAAATGTGCATTAGATCTAGTTGTTTGATACTCCTCTTGCATGACCAAATGAACCCATGGAGTATTGGGTAGGTGTCTTTTCATCGTGTAGAACTTCCATGCTTAAGTAAGGTTTGGTAGAAGTCGAGTGGTGAGATGCTACTCGCATGATCAGGACAACAGGGGCATACGGGACTGGTTCAGAAAATTGTTAGCAAGTTAAAGTTGAGACTGGCAGGTTGTAGGTGCAGCAGGACATAGTGGCCTGGGTGCTATAGACCTGTCCGTGTCGTTCATGGACCGATCCGTATGCGGCACTGTTGAGCAAGTTTGAGTTGTGTACCAGACTCATGCAGGCTATATGGGACCCAGTAAACCAATGTACACCGGGAAGCTTGCGTTGAGCCTATTCGGGTCACCTTAGGCGAGAAGGCCGGTGTGCAGTATGTGGGTAACATTCTCATGACATCTCATGTAAGGAGGTGCACCATGAGAGTGGCTACTGTACGGGGTGATTTGATCGATTCAACATGGGTGAAATGGGGGAAAGGCTGCCACTTACGACGTCAGTGATGGATGCTGTAGGCAACGTCGAATACGGGCATACATGTCGTGTAGTCCAGGTGTTATTGATTTGAATCACCGTCGCTTGTGGAAAAGGACCGAGCATACTTGTTCTCACAGTCGTGACGTAGTAAGAACTTGCATGAGAAAGGAACTAATCATTACGGCTTGAAGTTTATACTATTTTTGTGATATATCTTTGATGAATAGTTAGAGCAAACTCAATTCATTTCCACCGTGAGCAAATTACATCGGGGGAAAGCGTTTCTTGTTTGATTGTGGACTCCCGATGTGGCATGCCCAAGGTCATTCTTAAATTGCTGCTAATAACACTTGAATGTAAGGATTCACATTTAGGCGAGTTTATTATGCATTATGCCATAATCCTACTTTATGTTATACCCTCATGTAGAGTTTCATGAATAGGTTGGACGGTTAAGTCTTGCTAAGCTTTATGCTCACGGATGCTATCCGAGTTGTTTTGCAGATATTGACTTTATACTTATGAGAAGGGATGCCGATGAGACTCGGAAACCTCCGAGTGGTTCATCAGGAGCATCCTCGCCGCTGCGGTTTGTTCTTCGTGTTGCTAGTAAGAAACGTCCGCGGGCTGGACTTTTTCTTTGATGATAAGTTACAAATGAGTCGTGAGAGTCGTAGTCTCCCGCTGTAGGTTATTTTGATATAGGTATTTGTAAAATACTCTTGTACGCTTCCGAAAAACAGATTTGTGTAATATGATGTTGTCCTCGACCCGTGAGCTGTTGGGTGCCGCATCGCACGGCACCACCCGACGAGGTCCTCCGGGCCGCGTCCCCCACACTTTCTGTTTTTAAGTCATAACTTTCTGTAGAAAAATCCCTAAGGAGCCTATGATACACCGTTGAAAAGGTTATGAAATGTGCAACATTGTTGTAGTTCAAAGCATGCTCAGATTCTTATTGTATTTGCATATACAACTGTGATAAAGATAGCCTCATACAAAGGAGATGCTGGCAAATCTTATCCAAGAATTCTGTAAACTTTGGAATATCATAACTTTTGATCCAAAAATTATATAGAGCCATATGAATAAGCATTGGAAATTTACTGAAGTTTATTAAAACTTTGGTATTTAACACAAGTCAAGAATCTGTAGTTAACTTGAGTAAATTTTGGAGTTTGTGTGAACTGGTCAGGGTAGTTAAGCTGATTAGTTTAGCGTACTTAGGATTTGTCTAGACATGAATGTGGTTATGCTTTCATAATGTTCATGACATGTTCATGTTTTACTTACCTTTACTTACTGCTGGGATAGAATTTTGATTGACTCAAAATTTGTTTCGTTCAGTATGGTACGGGCACATTCTCAGATGGAGCTTGGAGGTTCGAGTCAAGGTGGGAATGACTCGACTTCATCACAAGAGCCATCGCCAACCGGATTGGTGGAAATTATGCCAAAGATGAATGAAACTCACCAAACTCTAGTTCAGAAATGAATAAATAGAGAAGCTCAACATCACATGCCAACCCCGAGCAATTATCTGGATTTCTTGGCGACACAACCGCCGGTATTCTCTGAAGCGGTAGACCATTGTGAAGCAAATCACTGGTTACGTGTCATTGAGTCCAAGTTTGGGTTGATTCAATGTGATGACTTCCAGAAGACTCTATTTGCCGCTAAGCAGCTGTCACACCCGGTTTTTCCGAAGAACAACCAAGTGAATATCACATGTATGCCAGGATCATTTTCTCATACATGTGATGACAAATAGTGAAGCATCATTTATTACAAGCCAGGTGTCGAATATAAATAAGTCTTACATAGCAAATGTCTCGATGGACAATAATAAGTTCATCACAAGTAAATAAACTAGCAGCGGAAAATTATTCTTGTGGGCTCCGTTACAGGCGTTGCCCGGGGGTCTCCATGAACCTAGAAACCTTCTTCGGGTCCAAAGTCTTGGTCATTATACACCACCTCACTATCTTGACCTGAGCAGCAATATAAACCAACAAAATATGCAAGGTTGAGTACCAATGGTACTCAGCAAGTGTGGGAAAATTATATCATGCATGGCTAGAACAAAGGGAGATTGAACTCATGGTTAAAGCACTACGCAATTAATACCTATCACCTTAGCTTATTAAGCACCTACATTACTACACAGGTGAAATGGTCCCAATCTCCCATCCCATCATCATAATCCAATAACCATAACATCATTTCCAATGTTAAGCTTCCCGCTTAACATCCTTAACTTCCAAAACCATCAGTCCTCTAATCATGAATAAGTCCAAGCCGCTCTTGACCGTGAGCACGGCTGTCATGACAGTTTTGACTCTGCAGAGTTTGTACCACTGTACCCACATGTAGTGATTTTTTCCCCCGTTGTCGGGTGGACTAAAAGAACCTCCATTATGCCAGTGGCTACGAACCACATTCACACTTCCCAGGTGTGTAGCCAGGAGATCACTACGAAGCCTTTACAAAGGGATTCCTGACGAGCGTGGGCCCACTGAGGTTTCACCCCTAACAGCATACAAGACGCTCCAACCCCGCTGCAGTGGCCCCCTCTTGAGCCTTGCGGTTCATATGGTAGTCCAGCTGACACCTATTCCCCGCACCATCCAACACACCCATGCTACGCCGGGATACACCTAATTAATTGGCCAAGCTGCCCCATCTCAGCATGTGGTTGGCACTGTAAAGCCAGGTTACATGCTCCATGAACCGGTCCTTAGAATCGAGGCAAGTACTAAACACAAACCCGAGTCTCGTGCACCCAGCACACAACCAAAACATCCAACTTGCCTTGATCCCTACCTCTACATAACTCACAATATCTCATTCAAGAGTATGGTAAAATAAACTGATGATCTCGTGTCCCAAATATCCCATTCTAAGCATGGCTAAGCATATGCATAATAATAAATGACATGATAAAATAAATCCCAACCCAAGCTACAAGGAAAACAAGGTAATGCAATTCTAGGGAAACTTCCTAGCATGGGTTTCATATTTTCAATTGACAATGCAAATAATTCTATCTACAAATCCTAGTATAGGATCAAAGTGGTCAAGGACACTTGCCTCCTTCCTGCTGCTCTTGAAATGGGTAGTCCTGATCTTGGAAAGGAATAACTTGCTCTTGAGCAGGTTCTACATCATACCATCACACACAGCAAAAGAAAAACAACAATCCATAAGACATAGTTCACACTTCCACTTCATACAAACCACACATTCATATTTATGAAAGTCATTCACCATTATATGTGTTGTGGTTACTCTAGGTGTGTTTATTTGTGGCTTGCATGCACTTTTAATCATGTGTATATGATTCCTACTTTTGTGTTCACATTTATACTTACATACTATATATATGAGTTTCCAATTTAAATAAATTCCCTATATTCAATTACTACACCTTTTAGCTACCAAGTATGCATGAAAGTTATTTTGCTTCTCCATATGTGTCTTCAGAATTTTTACCAACCCTAAACTGAATTCTTTGGGTTTTAGAACTCCATTTATCATTTACTAGTTGCTATATTTTCAGATTTATTTCCTATGCCTAAATGTGAACTTTATTATGAAAATAACAAGACACATCATCTAAACAGAATAGGTTCTGATCTAAAATATTTACTAATATATTTTTGACCTTTTCCTCTGATGTAAACTATTTTACAATTATTTTCCCTATTTTCCAGAACTATTCTTTACTAAAAAAATGTGTCCCTAAATGTGAATAGTAAATTAAACAGATTCTCTTCAGCCCAAAATATGTTTTTATCTCACTCCAAAGTTTTCTAAATACTGAGAAAGTTTTTAATTTAATTTTGTCAATATGTTTGTCCCACTTTTTAAATTTTAAACACTAGCCACATATTCAATTTCCTAAATTAAATATTAAACAGGGCTAAAAAGGTAAACTCACCCCACTACAGGGTCTATAATATTATTTTAACAATTTTCAGGGGTCTAGCTATACATAACAGAGGAGTTTTTCCTAATTTTTATTAAGTCCAGGGGCTAAAACTGATTTTTAAATGAATTTACGTGATTGTCTAAAGTTCCAGGGGCTAGATCAGAAGTTTCCCGGGGCTAGCTCTTATTTCCCGAGAACCCCAGGGGGTAGCACGTAAGATTTCCAATCTTTATAACGCGGGGCTGACGTGGACCGTCCGATTTAAAACAAACGGCTGAGATTATAACGCCGAACCGGTACGCGGGGATTTAAAGTCTACCGTGCGATTTAAAATAGACGGTGCACAAGCGGCCACGTTGCTCTGATCGAGCGCGGGCGGCGCTGCCCGGCGGCGCACGGCGGCGGGAGGCGGCGATCTCGCCGGAGACTTTCGGATCTTCGAGAATTCTTCCTAGAACTGTGATCTTATGGCATAGATCGGTGGAGGAGAGGTCGGGGATCTCACCTCGGGGGTTTTCTTGAGCTCGGATGTCCTGGAAGGCGGTCGGCGACGAGTTCCGAAGTGAAACCATGGCGAGGCTCGTCGGCGCTGTGTTTAAACCGCAAGTCACCGAGTTTTCTGCACCTGCAGGGTTCCCCGGAGGCGGTGGATCAAGACCAGCGAGTTAGATCGGAATTTCCGAGCTTAGATCGGCCAGAATTCGCCGGAGAAGGCTCAGTTTCTCACCGGAAAAAAATCGGCGGATCGCGTGGGAAAAACAGAACGAGGCCGGGGTTTTTATAGACGGGGAAGGGCGGCGGGGTGGTTTAGATCGAGTTTACGTCGCCCCCGATCGAAATTCAGCTGGGATTCACAGAAATCCGGGTCGGTTTGGATTCAGGGTGAGAGAGTCCCGGCGCGGGCGCGAGGTAGAAGAAGGGCTGGCGGGCCCCGCCTGTCAGTGGGAGGAAGAGGCGCGTGCGGCTGCGGGCTGGCGCGGGTGCTGGTTGGGCCGGCTGGTGGGTTTCGGCCCACTGGCCGGTTTTTTTTCTGTTTTCTTTTTTTTCTTTTTCTATTTCTTTTCTGTTTTGAATTTAAATTGAATTCCAGTTTGAATTTAAATTGTTGCAAAACATGCAACACGTCCAAAAATTTTTAAATTCCCCTCTTAACATGATTTAGGGTCTTAACAAGATTTTTGGGGTGTTACAGCTCTACCCCCTTAAAAGACATCTCGTCCTTGAGATTGGTGGTTCTAAGAAAACAATTCCGGAAATTGTGCCTTGAGCTCATCTTCCCGCTCCCAGGTGGCTTCCTCTTCTGAGTGATGCTTCCACTGCACCTTGCACATCCGGATTCTTTTATTTCTGGTGAGGCGTTCCATTGTCTCCAAAATCTTGTATGGTTGCTCGGCATAAGACAAATCCTCAGCTACGTCCACTTCATTCATGGGTAACACCTCCTCAGGCGTCCTCAGGCATTTCTTGAGTTGTGACACATGGAATACATCGTGCACATCTGATAGACGAGCCGGTAACTCTAGTTGATATGCCACTTCGCCTTTCCTTTCCAGAACTTGAAAGGGTCCGATGTATCGAGGTGACAACTTCCCTTTCACCTTGAACCGACGAAGTCCTCTGATAGGGGACACCTTGAGATAGACATAGTCTCCCACGTTGAAAACGAGCTCTCTTCTTCGTACATCGGCATAGCTCTTTTGGCGTGTCTGTGCTATCCTCAAATTGTTGCGAATTTCTCTCACCTTCGCCTCGGCTTCTTGTAGTACTTCTGGACCAAACACTTTACTTTCCCCCGTTTGGTTCCAAAATAGGGGAGTTCTGCACTTCCTCCCGTACAAGGCTTCAAACGGTGACATCTTCATACTAGCTTGATAGCTGTTGTTATAGGAAAACTCCGCATACGGTAAGTTCTTGTCCCAACTCCTATTGTTTTTGGGTGCACATGCCCTCAGCATATCTTCAAGGATCTGATTGGTTCTCTCTGTCTGCCCGTCAGTTTGGGGATGATAGGCAGAGCTGAAATTCAGATGGGTTCCCATGGTTTCATGTAACTTCTACCAGAACCTGGAGGTGAACTGTGTCCCTCGATCTGACACAATCTTCTTTGGCACTCCATGGTAACACATGATCCTTGACATGTACAATTCTGCCAATTTGGATCCGCTGTAGCTTTCTTTCACGGGGATGAAATGAGCCACCTTGGTTAGCCTATCGATGATGACCCATATTGAATCATATGCTGATTGGGTCCTAGGCAATCCCACTATGAAATCCATACCGATTTCTTCCCATTTTCATTCAGGCACTTTGAGTGGTTGCAATAATCCCGCGGGTCGTTGATGTTCTGCTTTCACCAACTGACATTTGTCACATAGGGCAACATGTTCCGCGACATCTCGTTTCATGCCATACAACCAATACCTGCTCTTGAGGTCCTGGTACATCTTCGTGCTCCCAGGATGAATGGAATAGTCAGAATCATGAGCCTCCTTCAAAATCAATTCACGGATCTCCTTTACTTCTGGCACACAGATTCTTTTCCCGTGCCACACCGTTCCTTGTTCATCCTCTCTAAAACCAGGAGCTTTATTTTCCTTGATGAGTTGTCTGATCTCTTGTATCTTCTCGTCATTCTTTTGACCCTCGCGGATGTCTCCCTTGAGTGTGGAGTCCACTTCCATGGCGATGGCTTCCCCACTATTTACCAGGCATAGATTGAGCCTTATAACCTCGTCCTTCAATTCTGCAGGCATGTCCTTCAAGCTCAACTTATTGACCTGCACTTTCCGACTTAAAGCATCGGCCACGACAATTGCTTTCCCAGGATGATAGTTGATGCCCACATCAAAGTTATTGATTAGCTCTAACCATCTCCTTTGTCTCAGGTTGAGATCTGGCTGTGTGAAAATGTACTTCAAACTCTTATGATCCGTATATATCTCTGTCCTCTTTCCCATCAAATAGTGTCGCCAAATTTTCAATGCGTGTACCACTGCGGCTAGTTCTAAGTCATGTGTAGGATAGTTTTTCTCGTGCTTCCGAAGCTGCCGGGATGCATATGCCACGACATGCCCTTCTTGCATGAGAACACATCCCAACCCGTTTCCAGAGGCATCGCAGTACACTGTGAAATTCTTCTGCATATCTGGCATAACCAACACTGGGGCTGTGGTCAATCTTTTCTTTAGCTCCTGAAAACTCGTCTTGCACTGTGGCGTCCATGTGAATGTGATTCCCTTCTCCAACAGTTTGGTGAGGGGTCTCGAGATCTTAGAGAATCCCTCAATAAACCGTCGATAGTATCCAGCCAATCCCAAGAAGCTTCGAACTTCCCCGACATTTTCAGGGGTCTTCCACTTCTGTATATCCTCGATTTTGGCAGGATCCATGGAGATTCCTCCCTCCGAGATTATATGTCCTAAGAAGGGAACTCTCTTCAGCCAAAACTCACACTTGCTCAACTTGGCATATAGTTGGTGTTCTCTTAGCCTCTGCAACACCAACCTTAGATGTTTCTCATGTTCTTCTTCATCTTTGGAGAAGACGAGAATGTCATCTATGAAAACCACCACAAATTTGTCCAGATATTCCATGAATACTTTGTTCATGAGATACATGAAGTATGCCGGGGCATTAGTTAGCCCGAAAGGCATGACAGTGTATTCATACAGTCCGTACCGAGATACGAAAACTGTCTTGGGAATATCAGATTGCCTTATCTTGAGTTGGTGGTATCCCGTGCTGAGATCAATTTTCAAGAACACACAAGCTCCCCTCAACTGATCAAACAAGTCTTCAATGCGGGGTAATGGGTACTTGTTCTTGATGGTTACCTCATTCAAGGCACGGTAATCCACGCATAACCTTTGGGTTCCGTCCTTCTTGGGCACAAATATCACCGGAGCTTCCCATGGTGAGGAACTAGGACGAATATACCCCTTCTTCGTCAATTCTCTTAAATGATCCTTGAGTTCTTCTAGCTGCTTGGAGTCCATCCGATAAGGTCTCTTGTATATCGGGGCTGTTCCAGGTACTAGCTCAATTGCGAATTCCACTTCACGATCGGGAGGCATACCTGGCAACTCCTCCGGAAAAACATATGGATATTCCCTGATGGTCCTGATTTCCTCAACTTTCACCTCAACTTAATTTAATTTAATGTCCCTCCTAGGCTCGTGTATTGTTATGAACTTTACTCTTGTGCCACTAGGGTGAGTTAGTTCTATCGTTCTGGTCGAACAATGGATGATTCCTTTATGTTTTGTCAACCAATCCATACCCAAGATAATATCTATCCCTTGTGAATCTATCACTATGAGGTTAGCAGTAAATACGACCCCATTAATGTCTAGGTTCACTTTGGGACACACTTGCCTTGTCCTTATTTCTCCACCTGGAGAGTTTACTGCTAGCATATGGTTCATTTGTGTTGTTGCTAGGTCATGCTTCTTAACAAACCCTTGAGCAATGAACGAGTGGGTAGCACCAGAATCAAACAGCAGGGTTGCAAGGTGTAAATTGGCAGGAAACTTACCAACTACCACGTCGGGTGCCTCTTGCGCTTCCTCCATAGTGACGTGGTTCACCCATCCTCGAATCACATTCTGCTGTTGTGGCTGTGCGGGCTTCTTCTTTGGGCATTTATGGGCGTAGTGCCCCACTTCACCGCAGCTAAAACATTGCACCCCAACCTTAGGTGCCTGGCCTTTGCTGTCTTGGGGTTGGTTTGGAGGTCCCTGTACTGCTGGTCGAGGTGGATATGCGGGGCGAGGCTGCTGTACAAACTGACGTTGTGGCTGCGCTGGTGCTGCGGGAGGCCTGTAGTTCGGGTTGTACCCTCTTGGTGCTGAGTACGGTACCGCAGCACGGTTCGTCTGCCCTGCAGGTTGCTGCATCAGACGTGGGCGAGTGTTGCTCCCTGAGGCTTGGTGTGACCACCCGGCCTTCCTCTTGTTCTCATTTTCCAAGACCTTCAGCTTCCTTTCCGCCACAAATGCTCTGTCCACCATCTTTTGGAAGCTTTCATACTCATTTGAGGACATCGCACACTGCATTTCGGCGGTAAGCCCTTCCACGAAACAATCTTGTTTCTGCTCATCAGTCTCTATGTCTCGTGGGGCATAACGGGATAGTTGAGTAAATTTATTGAGGTATTCCCTCACCGTCATGTTTCCCTGCTGCAGTCCCAAAAACTCCTTCCTCTTGTTTTTGAGTTCACCTCTTGGGATGTAATGGTTGCGGAAGCTACGCTTGAACTCTTCCCAAGTGATGTTCTCAGGGTCATGATGGGCAGCCACGTAGGCGGTCGACCAATCAGCAGCAGGTCCATGCTATTGATGAGAGGCAAACAGCACCCTCTCATACCCTTGGCACTGTATGATCCTCATCTTGCTTTCAATGGTCTTTAACCAATCATCTACCTCCAGAGGTTCAGCAGCACTTGCAAACTTTGGAGGTTGAGTTCCTAGAAACTCACTCAACCTTGGTTGGCGTGGTGCAGCTTGTGGAGGTGGAACTTGATGCAAGTTGGCCACCACTTGAGTCAAGTTCTGGATGAGCTGATTTTGATTCTCCAGCATTTGGTGGAGGGGATCAACTCCTTCACGGCGACCACCCCGGTCCTGGCCTCCAGAAAGATGAGTGTTGCATGCCTCATCGTTGTTGTTGGCGGGGTTGGCAGCACTCCTTTTCCTCTTCCGGCCATCTGGCAGAATCAACCAATGTTAATTTGAGAGCATTTAGTATCATCTTACTACTTTCATTTGTTTGTACTTTGAAGTGTTGAGGCTTTGTTATACTTTTCTGAGGGTTCATTTCTCACACAAAAATAAATGCAATATTATTTCATGTGGGTTCACACACCAAAGCAAAACAATCTAAACACGAGGCTGTGGACAATTGCTCATGGCTTCCACAACTCACGTCACACACCAAGCATTAACACACCATTAACTTAACGTAACGACTTGACTATTCGACATCTTGCTAACTAAGGGAAGGACTCTACACTACTCATTTTCTTGAGCTGGCTCCTCGGGATCTTCCTCATCATTTCGGCTGCCTTCTGACTCTGCTTTGGGTGGGGAGGCTGCTGGTGGAGAAGTGCGACGACGCCTGATCGCTCGACGATCTGGGGAGTCAGGAGTCCACGTGTCATTCACGGTGACACACAGTTCATTCCCATCTCCTCTTTCTCTCACCCTCAAGCAGGCTCGCAGCAACGCCTCGGTTTCCTTCAGGGTGTCCCGAACATCCTGAAGCTCTTGCTGACACTTCTACAGTCGAGTGCTGAGCATAGCAGCATCCTCCAAGCACAAGTCCATGTGCTCATGGGAAGTCCCTTGCTGCACTGGCGGGTACTTGTACTCCGTGGTACCACTCTCACGCTGGAGGACATACATGTACTCAGTCCTGTCCAGGTGGCGATGATAGATGTGACTCTGGCAGGTGATGGCCTCCCAGGTGATGTCCTTCTCCGCACCAACCTGTGTTGCTCTAGAAGCTGGCGAGCGGTGGATCTTAAGCAGCCGATTTTCGTGTATAATCCTCATCTCTGAGCTCCATTCTTCCCTCTTCTCACGGATGGTCCTGGTGGAGTTATAGTGGATGATTAGCTTGCCCGTATTGCCGGCGGCTTCGAGCATACGTCGAAGACGGCGCAACAAGCCTCCTACTGCCAATCCGTAGGAAAGGTACGTCACCGGACGACTCTCCTCTCTTTCGGCAAGGGCAACTACGGGAACTCTCCCTCCTGTGGACTTGCGAGCGGTGCGAATCATGCGAACCATCTAAAACAAAAAGCATTTAAACTTAGGTTAGTTAAACTTTTAAACAAAAATCCTATTTTGAATGAAAGTTGGGGTAAGAAGAAGAAAGTGACTCCACTAAATAACACTTTTCGACACACACCTTGTAAAATAGTTTTTAAGAAAAATAGGGCCCTTAAATACGTCCATTTCTGCCTAGGTCCACGTTCCTACGGGCAACCTTGGCTCTGATACCACTTCTGTCACACCCGGTTTTTCCGAAGAACAACCAAGTGCATATCACATGTATGCCAGGATCATTTTCTCATACATGTGATGACAAATAGTGAAGCATCATTTATTACAAGCCAGGTGTCAAATATAAACAATTCTTACATAGCAAATGTCTCGATGGACAATAATAAGTTCATCACAAGTAAATAAACTAGCAGCGGAAAATTATTCTTGTGGGCTCCGTTACATGTGTTGCCCGGGGGTCTCCATGAACCTAGAAACCTTCTTCGGGTCCAAAGTCTTGGTCATTATACACCACCTCACTATCTTGACCTGAGCAGCAATATAAACCAACAAAATATGCAAGGTTGAGTACCAATGGTACTCAGCAAGTGTGGGAAAATTATATCATGCATGGCTAGAACAAGGGGAGGTTGAACTCATGATTAAAGCACTACGCAATTAATACCTATCACCTTAGCTTATTAAGCACCTACATTACTACACAGGTGAAATGGTCCCAATCTCCCATCCCATCATCATAATCCAATAACCATAACATCATTTCCAATGTTAAGCTTCCCGCTTAACATCCTTAACTTCCAAAACCATCAATCCTCTAATCATGAATAAGTCCAAGCCGCTCTTGACCGTGAGCACGGCTGTCATGACAGTTTTGACTCTGCAGAGTTTGTACCATTGTACCCCCATGTAGTGATTTCATCCCCCCTTGTCGGGTGGACTAAAAGAACCTCCATTATGCCAGTGGCTACGAACCACATTCACACTTCCCAGGTGTGTAGCCAGGAGATCACTACGAAGCCTTTACAAAGGGATTCCCGACGAGCGTGGGCCCGCTGAGGTTTCACCCCTAACAGCATACAAGTGGCTCCAACCCCGCTGCAGTGGCCCCCTCTTGAGCCTTGCGGTTCATATGGTAGTCCAGCTGACACCTATTCCCCGCACCATCCAACACACCCATACTACGCCGGGGATACACCTAATTAATTGGCCAAGCTGCCCCATCTCAGCATGTGGTTGGCACCGTAAAGCCAGGTTACATGCTCCATGAACCGGACCTTAGGATCCAGGCAAGTACTAAACACAAACCCGAGTCTCGTGCACCCAGCACACAACCAAAACATCCAACTTGCCTTGATCCTTACCTCTACATAACTCACAATATCTCATTCAAGAGTATGGTAAAATAAACTGATGATCTCATGTCCCAAATATCCCATTCTAAGCATGGCTAAGCATATGCATAATAATAAATGACATGATAAAATAAATCCCAACCCAAGCTACAGGGAAAACAAGGTAATGCATTCTAGGGAAACTTCCTAGCATGGGTTTCATATTTTCAATTGACAATGCAAATAATTCTATCTACACATCCTAGTATAGGATCAAAGTGGTCAAGGACACTTGCCTCCTTCCTGCTGCTCTTGAAATGGGTAGTCCTGATCTTGGAAAGGAATAACTTGCTCTTGAGCAGGTTCTACATCATACCATCACACATAGCAAAAGAAAAACAACAATCCATAAGACATAGTTCACACTTCCACTTCATACAAACCACACATTCATATTTATGAAAGTCATTCACCATTGTATGTGTTGTGGTTACTCTAGGTGTGTTGATTTGTGGCTTGCATGCACTTTTAATCATGTGTATATGATCCCTACTTTTGTGTTCACATTTATACTTACATACTATATATATGAGTTTCCAATTTAAATAAATTCCCTATATTCAATTACTACACCTTTTAGCTACCAAGTATGCATGAAAGTTATTTTCCTTCTCCATATGTGTGTTCAGAATTTTTACCAACCCTAAACTGAATTCTTTGGGTTTTAGAACTCCATTTATCATTTACTAGTTGCTATATTTTCAGATTTATTTCCTATGCCTAAATGTGAACTTTATTATGAAAATAACAAGACACATCATCTAAACAGAATAGGTTCTGATCTAAAATATTTACTAATATATTTTTGACCTTTTCCTCTGATGTAAACTATTTTACAATTATTTTCCCTATTTTCCAGAACTATTCTTTACTAAAAAAAATGTGTCCCTAAATGTGAATAATAAATTAAACAGATTCTCTTCAGCCCAAAATATGTTTTTATCTCCCTCCAAAGTTTTCTAAATACTGAGAAAGTTTTTAATTTAATTTTGTCAATATGTTTGTCCCACTTTTTAAAATTTAAACACTAGCCACATATTTAATTTCCTAAATTAAATATTAAACAGGGCTAAAAAGGTAAACTCACCCACTACAGGGTCTATAATATTATTTTAACAATTTTCAGGGGTCTAGCTATACATAACAGAGGATTTTTTCCTAATTTTTATTAAGTCCAGGGGCTAAAACTGATTTTGAAATGAATTTACATGATTGTCTGAAGTTCCAGGGGCTAGATCAGAAGTTTCTGGGGCTAGCTCTTATTTCCCGAGAACCCCAGGGGGTAGCACGTAAGATTTCCAATCTTTATAACGCAGGGCTGACGTGGACCGTCCGATTTAAAATAAACGGCTGAGATTATAACGCCGAACCGGTACGCGGGGATTTAAAGTCTACCGTGCGATTTAAAATAGACGGCGCACAAGCGGCCACGTCGCTCTGATCGAGCGCGGGCGGCGCTGCCCGGTGGCGCACGGCGGCGGGAGGCGGCGATCTTGCCTGAGACTATTGGATCTTCGAGAATTCTTCCTAGAACTGTGATCTTATGGAATAGATCGGTGGAGGAGAGGTCGGGGATCTCACCTCGGGGGTTTTCTTGAGCTCGGAGGTCCTGGAAGGCGGTCGGCGACGAGGTCCGAAGTGAAACCACAGCGAGGCTCGTCGGCGCTGTGTTTGAACCGCAAGTCACCGAGTTTTCTGCACCTGCAGGGTTCCCCGGAGGCGGTGGATCAAGACCAGCGAGTTAGATCGGAATTTCCAAGCTTAGATCGGCCAGAATTCGCCGGAGAAGGCTCGGTTTCTCACCGGAGAAAAATCGGTGGATCGCGTGGGAAAAACAGAACGAGGCCGGGGTTTTTATAGACGGGGAAGGGCGGCGGGGTAGTTTAGATCGAGTTTACGTCGCCCCCGATCGAAATTCGGCTGGGATTCGCAGAAATCCGGGTCGGTTTGGATTCGGGGTGAGAGAGTCCCGGCGCGGGCGCGAGGTAGAAGAAGGGCTGGCGGGCCCCGCCTGTCAGTGGGAGGAAGAGGCGCGCGCGGCTGCGGGCTGGCGCGGGTGCTGGTTGGGCCGGCTGGTGGGTTTCGGCCCACTGGCCGGTTTTTTTCTGTTTTCTTTTTTTTTCTTTTTCTATTTCTTTTCTGTTTTGAATTTAAATTGAATTCCAGTTTGAATTTAAATTGTTGCAAAACATGCAACACGTCCAAAAATTTTTAAATTCCCCTCTTAACATGATTTAGGGTCTTAACAAGATTTTTTGGGTGTTACAGCAGCTTCACGGCTTTGCTGGAGCCTGGTGGGTAGAATACCTTGCTATCCAACCAGAAGGGCATCGTGTCACATGGACGGAGTTCCAGAATGCATTTCGTACTCGTTTCGTTCCTGCGGGCATAATGCAAACAAGTCTTTATGAATCCTGTAAAATCCCCAAAAAATGGTAGCAAGAATTTCCACACATGTACACTTAGGAAAAATGAGGGGAATTAAAACTTTTGATTATAACGGGTGAGTTCAAAGTGATTATTCAAACCTCCCAAAAACTTCCAACATGGAGATCTAAATTCATAACTTGGGTCTTCATATTTCAAATATTCAACCTTCCAAATTTCAGCTCATTTTGAGGGGTTTTAATATTTGTTTGGGATTAAAAGAGGAGACCCTCTAATCTGAATTTAAATTTCAGTTTCAAATCCCAACATCCCCGATTTGCAAATTTGGTTCCACAAATGTGTTCTCCACATTTGAATTAGCAGCCATGCCAAAAATCGCAAACTTTGGGGTTGGTTTGCCATGTTTTTGGAGCAATGCAAAAGGGAGAATTCAAATTTCATTTCAAATTCAAATAACCATACTCAATTCAAACTCCACACCAGAATTCAAATCATTTGAATCCAACATTTCAAACCTTAGCTTTGGGGTGAAGTAAAGCATTCAATTGGGAGTAGCTGTTGGAAAATATCAGTGGAAAAAATTGGATTAAGAATAGAGGGGGTGGGACCCCTTTGTCATCCACCCAAATGCTTTACCACTTCTACTTGCCTCGGTCGAACAGTGAGCGAACGCCAGCTCCCGGCTGCGACCTGCTCCGGAGAAGGCACCGCGCCACCTCCTGTTGTATCGGCTTCATGATAATCCCTACACACCACAGCGGCAGCACACTTCCTTTTGCCCTCTCTGCCTTCAACCGACGTGCCTCTCAGCTCTCTGCTCGAGCGCACGATCAAAAACCACCGAGCCACGCTGTTCTTCTCGGTTTCCCATCGCTGATCATCTTCTGGCAACACCTACGCCTAGCTGAGCCACCCTACCAGCTCCGCTGACGCCTCCTCAACATTTTCATCCTTTCCCAGGCCGTGGCCGGCCGTCTACACCGGCGCCGAGCTGTTCTGCTCCGAGGAAAACAGAGCACGACGCCACCGCCTCGGTTCCACGTCTCCCAGCCAACTCCGACCTCCCCAGCACGAGGAAAACCACCCAGAGGTGCGTCGTGGAGTCTAGTTTCTCATACCAACGCCCTTTTGTGCTCTACCACCGCCGGCTAGCCGGAATTTGTGGATTACCGATGGTGCACGTGGAGGACTGATCGAAACTGTGAGACCTATGTGTGCTGAATACATTGGCAATTAGGATAAAAGTTAGCATTAACATTCAAAGTTTTGAATATTGCCAAAACATTCTTCTGTGGCAAGGTCCGACAAGTTCTTTGTTAGGTCCGCCAAGTGTTGGCAAGGTCCGACGCAAGGTCCGAAGAGCTCCTGCAAGGTCCGGAGAGCTTCTGTGAGGTCCGGAGCTTGTTTTTAGGGAGCTCCCGTGAAGTTCAACTCGTAGAACTGCAGCGTCTTGTTTTTGCTTTTAACTCTCAATGTTTTAAACTTGCTTTATGGGAAGGTTTGCTTAGTATTAATTTGCTAAGTTTTTGGTGTGTTTTGGTGGTTATGGCTGTTATCATTTGATATGGTTTGCAACATGCTTATGTGACGTGCTCATGTAAGGTGTTGTGGTTTTCGAACTAATGTGAGTCAAGTCGAGGACTTGTGCTCGGAAGAATTGGTTGTTTATTCATGTGCAGGTGTTGCTTGAGTTCAAGACATGACTGGTGACGGGATCCTTGGACTACTCTCAGGGAGGAGATGAGGTTCCAACAACCAAGTTCGGGAGGAGCTGTGGTTGAGTTGATCGGGAGGACGCGCAGCATGTTTGGATCAAGGGCAGTGCATATGAAGGTTGCATGTACGTCGTTGGAAGGTGTTTGCATGTGTGCAAGGAGTGCATGGACGTGGCAACATTGTTCCAAGGCGTGATGAAGAGAAGTGGACGTAAAGAATTGGTCGGAAAGGTCCAACCGGCTGGATTGCGTACTCAGGCTGAGGCTGAGTCGGATATGGCTCAAATATGGAAGATTTGAGTTGGTTATGATAGGATTTCGTGCTAGGCACGAAGTTGAGTTGTTTTAGTAATGTTTAGGACGTTCCTAAGGTGTTTGGAAGTCTCACGATTGCTTCTATCTGCGAATAGGATAGTCCTGAGCAGTTATGGTAAGTTAGGATACGAGTCCAATTAGGAGTAGGAGTCCTAGATTGGATTGTTTAGCCTGAGGGATGGCTATAAAAGCAAGGGAGGCCAGAGCTCTCATGGGAAGAGAACTTTGGGCTGTTCCTCTTGTGTTTCTATTGAATAAAGTTCATAGTTTTAAGGAGCTTTTGTGCCTTGTTCGTCCGACTTGTTTTTCGTCAAGTCTTTCTAGCCGAGTTTCTGGACAGACCGACGTTGCTTCGGTGTTTCATTCATAACTCGAGTTTTACAGATCCGATTGACGTGATTCTTTTTGGGTTGTCTTCAAAACTCAATTATCTATAATCTGTGAAATTTTCACGAGTTTCAGATCTGTAGTTTTTGAGATACACGAGTTTCTTTGCAGCGTTGCAGATCTGTTTTATATCGGGTAGAACAGATTGATCTTCGTTTAATGTTTTCAAGTGATTCTTGTTGCATTAGATCCGTGACTTGATTCTCTACCTCTCTACTTGATTTGTCACGGTTGAACACATTTGAAAACACTTGCACACACGGTTTCTTTAACCGATTGATTTTTTGCTGAGGGGTTTTTGTTGTTTCCGCTACGAAAAGTTTTAATCTACCATTCACCCCGCTCTTGTAGCTTTTCACGTGCTCTTCGATCCTACAATTGGTATCAGAGCCAAGGTGCTCTAATCTTTGTGATTTGCACGTGTTTTGACTAACCATCATGGAGAAGTACTCCGCAAAACCTTGTGTGTTCAATGGCATCGATTTTCAGGTTTGGAAGGCGCGGATGGAGGGCTACATACAGGCGCAAGGCTTCGCCATATGGGAAAAGGTCTACCGGAACTTCGATGTACCACCCAACGATCAAGTAACGGCTGCGAACATGAGAGATGTTGACAACAACAACAAGGCTCGCAACTTGATCATCCAAGGATTGACTCAAAGCGACTTCGACCGTGTTGCACACCTCCGATCCCCATATGATGTTTGGAAAGCTCTTTGTGACTACCATGAAGGATCCAATACGATCAAGGAGGTAAGGCAAGATATGTTCAAGAAAGAATACATGCGTTTTGAGATGCAACCCAGTGAGTCAATTGACGACCTTTTTGCTCGCTTTAATAAAATTTTCAGCAACTTGCGTAGTGTCAATGTTAACTTTTCAGATGCTGAAAATGCTAGACAATTGTTAGGAGCATTAGATATGTCAATTTGGAAGATGAAAGTTACATCTATTCGTGAATCTACTGTCATGAGTTCTCTTACTTTAGACGTGCTTTATTCTAAATTGAAAACTCATGAAATTGACATCATCTCACGTAAAAACCACAACAAGTCTATTGCATTTGTTTCGCAACGTGACATGTCTAGTTCTAGTCAATTATCATCTAGTGGTGCACTCTCTTTGCTGTCCTCTCTAACCCTTGAACAGATTGAAGAGTTTCCAGAGGAGGAGCTTGCACTCATCTATACTCGGTTCTCAAAAGCATTGCAAAATGTGAGAACTAGAAGGAGAGGAAGCTCCGGACCTCAACGATGTTTTGAATGTGGTAAGACAGGACATTTTCGTACGGAGTGCCCTAACCTTTCAGGTCCGACTTCACGTGAAGAAAAGCAAACAAGGCCGAAGAAATCGTTTGCAAAGAATAAGAAGAAGAAAGATTTATCAATGCGCAACATAGTGCATAGTATGATCTCTGCACTTCAAGATTTCGGCTCAAGTGATGTGGACACCGGTAGTGATGAAGATGAAGAAGCTATGGCAAATATGTGCTGCATGGCGAGCAAGTCAAGTTCAAGCTCCGAGGAGGCAGAACACAACAGCGACGATGAAGAGGTATGTCCCACTTGCGAAGAAATGTGTGATGCTATTTCTCGTGCCACTGTTATATTAAAGAAAAAGGATAAAAAACTTAGGAACAATGCTGTTAAAATTGAATCACTAGAATCTGAAATTAATCGTTTAAAAACTTTGATTCCTAGTGATGATTCTTGTTCCTCATGTGATTTGATTTATGAATAATTATCCTCTTTAAGAAGTGCACACGCATCTACACTTGATAAACTTGAACTTGAAATTGAAAAGAACAAAGAGCTTGCTGCACTTAATGATAAAAATTTGAAAGATGCTTGTTGTTCTACAATTGATTTGCATTGTTCTTCATGTGATGATCTGAATAAGAAACTAAATGATGCTATGAATGAGATTTCTATTTTGAACAATGCTTTACGTGTGCATGAAGTTAAATATTGTTCAAATTGCAAACTAAAAGGAAAAACTTCATGTGAAAACTGCTTTGATCTGTCCAATAAACTTGATGACATGCATAGGACACTAGATCGGTTTTCTAATGCAAATAAGAACCTAAACTTGCTGCTGAATTCTTCCAAGTCTTTTAATGATAAAACTGGTTTAGGTTTTAATTCTCATGCTCATGCTAAGGCACACCCACTTAAAGTTGTAAAGTCATTAGGAAGCGGTTTGATTCAAACAGCTCCTAGACAAAAAGAGGTGATTTTCAAATCTGCAGGAGTACTGTCCCATTCGGGTTCTAATAAACATGTTGCTTGCTCATCTAGACATGATAATAAGGTTATTTTTCATTGTACCTACTGTGGTAGAGATGGTCATGTCATGGATTTTTGTTATAGACTAGCTAAACACGATAAGAAACAAAGAATACTTGCTAGATCACATACCAACCAAGCAAAATCTGCTAGACCGAATGTTCGGAGCTTGCAACCTGCTGTAATGAGTCAAAAACTTGCTCCCGGACCTACTGTTTTTTGTGCTACATATAACACATCTTCTAAGTCAGTAGTTGGGAACAAAAAATTTCGATGTTTGGCTCATAAACCTGCTGTACCTTCTCAGCTTTCGCGTGTTATTCCTGCTGGACGTCGTGTGACTCAGTACTGGATTTCTAAAAGTCTTTTAACTAACCCCAGTATTGAGTCATCGACGTATTGTGCTGCTGTGTAGGTTTCATGTTTGAGGAAGGAGAACATTTGGATTGTGGATTCAGGTTGCTCATGCCACATGACCGGTAACAAAGAATGGTTCTCCTCTCTCTCTCTTTTGTGTCACGTGTAGAAAATGTTACTTTCGCCGATAACTCTTCTACTCCCATAATTGCTAAAGGTTCAGTTAGAGTAAACAATCTCTACACTCTGAAAGATGTGGCACTTGTTAAAAATTTGAAATACAACTTGCTTTCGGTTTCACAATTGCTAGATGAAAATCTAGAGGTTAGCTTTGCTAAAAATTGCTGCAAGGTTGTAGATTCAAAAGGTGAGCTTTTGTTTAACATGTCTAGGTTTGGAAGAGTTTTTAAAGCTGATTTTGATTTGTCAACTTCTAAGCATCGGTGTCTAGTTGCTAATGATACAAAGGATCTATATTTTTGGCATCGTAGACTTGGTCACATAGGCTTTGATCATCTCACTCGTGTTAGTGCTCTCGATCGCATACGTGGGCTGCCGAAGCTTAAAAAGGACAATGATATTGTGTGCCCTTCTTGTAGACATGCTAAGTTTGTTACAGGTTCACATGCTCCTCTCGCAATGACCATGACAGCTGAACCGGGACAACTTTTACATCTTGACACGGTAGGTCTGACACGTGTTCAATCCTTCGGAGGTAAATGGTATGTGCTTGTGATTGTTGATGATTATTCCAGATATTCTTGGGTTTATTTTATGGCATCTAAGAATGAAGCTTTTAGTCATTTTAGAACTTTATGTCTTAGATTATCTATTGATCACCCAGGATCATTAAAAGCAATTAGAAGTGATAACGGAACTGAATTTAAAAACCAATCCTTTGATCACTTTTGTGCTGAAAATGGAATAGATCATCAATACTCTTCACCCTATGTACAACAACAAAATGGTGTCGTAGAAAGAAAGAACAGGACCTTAGTTGAGATGGCTAGGACTATGCTTGATGAATATCAGACTCCTAGGAAATTTTGGGCTGATGCAATTGCAACCGCTTGTTATGTCTCAAATCGTGTTTTCTTGCGTGCTAAGCTTGGAAAAACCCCATATGAGCTCCGGTTTGGACATAGGCCTAGTGTTACACACTTTAGGGTTTTTGGTTGCAAATGCTTTGTTAAGAAACATGGTAATCTTGATAGATTTGAAGCTAGATCTGTTGATGGCATGTTTCTTGGTTATCCATCTCATACTAGAGGCTACCGTGTGCTTTTACTTGACACTAACAAAATTGTGGAGACTTGCGAGGTTTCTTTTGATGAAGCTAGCCCAAGTACTAGCTCCGATATTGCAGGTCCGGATCCATATCCGCAAGGGAAGAGTATTTTTATTGAAGAAGATGAAGAAGTGGTGCTGCTGCCCGAAAACTCGGAAGTAAATAACGATCAAGCTGCTGATTTTGCACCACAACCAGCACCAACAGTCACTACTGCTGGTTCGGACCTTCCTCAATCAACAAGCTCTCCTAATCAAAGGTCCGAACATGAAGAAGAAGGTGCTTGTGAAGTGTCTACTCCCCTCCGAGTACTCAAAAGTCATCCTCCACAACAAATCATTGGAAGCTTGCATGAACGAGTCACTCGGTCCAGCTATGATGAGTTCAGAATTTGAGATAAGTATGATGGGAGAAATCACATACTTTTTGGGGCTGCAAATCAAGCAAACAAAATAAGGAACTTTTGTGCATCAAACTAAGTATACAAAGGACCTTCTTAAGCGCTTCAACATGGACAAATGCAAGCCTCTTCGGACACCAATGGGAACAGCAACGACACTTGAACTTGACGAAGATGGTGACCTGGTCGATAAAAAAGAATACAGAAGTATGATTGGATCACTTTTTTATCTCACGGCGTCAAGACCGGACATACAATTCAGTGTATGTCTTTGTGCACGTTTTCAAGCTTATCCACGTGCTTCACATCGCCAAGCCATCAAAAGGATTCTCAGGTACCTACATGGACCTCAAGAATTTGGCATTTTTCTTCCTTCTTCCTCAACCGTTTCTTTGAAAGCTTTTTCGGATGCTGATTTTGGGAGTTGTAGGATTGATAGGAAAAGTACTTCGGGTGCTTGTCATTTTCTTGGTAATTCACTTGTTGCTTGGTCCTCTAGAAAACAAAGTTCAGTTGCACATTCCACGGCCAAATCTGAATATGTAGCTGCGGCTAGTGCTTGCTCACAAATTCTTTGGATTGTTCAAACAATTAAGGACTATGGGGTTGATTTAGATAGTGTTCCACTGTTTTGTGATAACACTAGTGCAATTTGTATTGCTAAAACCCCGTGAAACACTCTAGAACTAAGCACATTGACATTAGGTATCACTTTCTTCGTGATAATGTTGAAAAAGGAAACATTGTGCTTCACCATGTCGATACCGAACAACAATTGGCTGATATTTTTACAAAACCTTTGGATTTAACTCGTTTTTGTTTCATTCGTAGTGAAATAGGGGTTATGCATCCTCATGGCTTAAATTGAGGGGGAGTTTTTGAAACTTTGAAAGTCTATGTGTGAATCTGAAACTAAAATAATATGAGCATAGTATTTCATACATATATGACTTTGTGATTCCTTTTACAGGCTGAAAGTTCTTACTACATTACTCATGTTATACATTTTGTAGTTTTTGCCATGACTAGTAATTGGAATAATTACTTACACTAAATCTGGTCATGATCGAACTTTCTTGCTGTTTTGAACTTGTTGCGTGCTCACAAGTGCTTTTAATCATAAAAAAATAATCAAGTGATCAGCTCACATGTTGAGTTTTCAAATAAAAAATTGAGAAAAGATCAAGAGAATATGCATGCATCGCACTTCTTCTTTTGAGATTGTTATCATTGCACTAAGATATGAACTTGGAAGGAATTGTGTATGACTAAAACCATGACCTTAAGCTTCTGATTGTCAAATGACATAGGCTTGGCTTGGTTGGTTAGAATAAGGCTGATGCGGCATATAATCTCTTGCAAATATCATATGATCAAATTTGTGCCTTAAATGATTATAAATAATAAAAATGCAGCAACAAGTGTCATGTTTTCAGGTTTTGAAATAGTTGAGTAAGGGAGATCATGACTTGCTTAAACTGAAAAATACATTTGATCTCTAGCATGGCTTACACTACTTTATGTATCTCATTGATGTGATAGTGTAAGTAACCTAATAGTATGACTTGGATGAGCTTTGTTTTGTATTTATATGTTATAAAATGCTCATAACATTTAAAAATTTCTCTTTGGAACCTTGCTGAATACATTGTCAAAGGTGGAGAAATATGTATAAGGAGAGATTTTTTTACACTTTGCATATGTTATACACTTTCTTCCTTCTCTGATTTTAAAAAAAATGGGGAGAAATTAACAAAGGGGGAGAAATGAGTTTTCAAAGCTTTTCAAAACTTTTCATAAGCCAATGTTCGGATTTTAATTGGTGTTGCCAATGCATTCATCAAGGGGGAGATTGTGAGACCTATGTGTGCTGAATACATTGGCAATTAGGATAAAAGTTAGCATTAACATTCAAAGTTTTGAATATTGCCAAAACATTCTTCTGTGGCAAGGTCCGACATGTTCTTTGTTAGGTCCGCCAAGTGTTGGCAAGGTCCGACGCAAGGTCCGGAGAGCTCCTGCAAGGTCCAGAGAGCTTCTGTGAGGTCCGGAGCTTGTTTTTAGGGAGCTCCCGTGAAGTTCAACTCGTAGAACTGCAGCGTCTTGTTTTTGCTTTTAACTCGCAATGTTTCAAACTTTCTTTATGGGAAGGTTTGCTTAGTATTAATTTGCTAAGTTTTTAGTGTGTTTTGGTGGTTATGGCTGTTATCATTTGATATGGTTTGCAACATGCTTATGTGGCGTGCTCATGTAAGGTGTTGTGGTTTTCGAACTAACGTGAGTCAAGTCGAGGACTTGTGCTTGGAAGAATTGGTTGTTTATTCATGTGCAGGTGTTGCTTGAGTTCAAGATATGGCTGGTGACGGGATCCTTGGACTAGTCTCAGGGAGGAGATGAGGTTCCAACAACCAAGTTCGGGAGGAGCTGTGGTTGAGTTGATCGGGAGGTCGCGCAGCATGTTTGGATCAAGGGCAGTGCATATGAAGGTTGCGTGTACGTCGTTGCAAGGTGTTTGCATGTGTGCAAGGAGTGCATGGACGTGGCAACATTGTTCCAAGGAGTGATGAAGAGAAGTGGACATAAAGAATTGGTCGGAAAGGTCCAACCGGCTGGATTGCGTACTCAGGCTGAGGCTGAGTCGGATATGGCTCAAATATGGAAGATTTGAGTTGGTTATGATAGGATTTCGTGCTAGGGACGAAGTTGAGTTGTTTTAGTAATGTTTAGGACGTTCCTAAGGTGTTTGGAAGTCTCACGATTGCTTCTATCTGCGAATAGGAGAGTCCTGAGCAGTTATGGTAAGTTAGGATACGAGTCCAATTAGGAGTAGGAGTCCTAGATTGGATTGTTTAGCCTGAGGGCTGGCTATAAAAGCAAGGGAGGCCAGAGCTCTCGTGGGAAGAGAACTTTGGGCTGTTCCTCTTGTGTTTCTATTGAATAAAGTTCATAGTTTCGAGGAGCTTTTGTGCCTTGTTCGTCCGACTTGTTTTTCGTCAAGTCTTTCTCGCCGAGTTTCTGGACAGACCGACGTTGCTCCGGTTTTTCGTTCATAACTCGAGTTTTACAGATCTGATTGACGTGATTCTTTTTGGGTTGTCTTCACAACTCAATTATCTATCATCTGTGAAAGTTTCACGAGCTTCGGATCTGTAGTTTTTGAGATACACGAGTTTATTTGCAGCATTGCAGATCTGTTTTATATCGGGTAGAACAGATTGATCTTCGTTTACTGTTTTGATTGTATCTCAAGTTTTACTTCGTGTTTTCAAGTGATTCTTGTTGCATTAGATCCGTGACTTGATTCTCTACCTCTATACTTTATTTGTCACAGTTGAACACGTTTGAAAACACTTGCACACACGGTTTCTTTAACCGATTGATTTTTTGCTGAGGGGTTTTTGTTGTTTCCGCTGCGAAAAGTTTTAATCTACCATTCACCCCCCTCTGGTAGCTTTTCACGTGCTCTTCGATCCTACAGAAACAACTTCGGGAAATTCTCCCCACACGTTTGATCATCGGTTCTCCAGTCCTAGACACGGCTACTAGAGCTCCTAGCGCCCTCCCACACCGAAGCACGAAGCAAATCATCCCTTCTACACCACGGGCGAAGAGAACCCGTCACCGCCGGCCAAAACAGCTCGGTTCATCATCGAGCTCCGATTTGCGGGCGTTTTCTGCTCGAGCTAGGGGTATCATCATGTTCTACATTCTCTAGGGATGGTGTACAGCCCCTTAGATCGCTGGTTGAAGCTTGGGACGTGCGGTTCCTCATCGGCGCCGCGCTGCCGAGCCGCCTCGCTGTTGCCGATGGATTTCCCGGCATTTTCATGCCTCGAATCCTTGCCCGGCTGCTAGGCCATGATCCTAAGGTGGTGTAGCACGAAACCACATGGAGAATGGTCAAGAAACGAGCGAGAACAAGGCGTGCCATCATCGGTTCCAGCGTGCGCGCGCGTGGTCTGTCGAGAGGTTGAAGATGACTGACCCGTGGGGCCCACAATTGGGTTCTCTGTGTAGACTTCAAACAGAGGGTTATTCAGATTTGAAGAATCCACAACTTTGTGTACAGAACTCCAAAAGGGTGAGACCAATTTTGTTGGAATCCTCATAAGGAACAATTGCTTGCTATGAAAATGACCAGGAATTTCTGTAGAATTGTTTTTATTAAATCTTTTAGAGATTTATTTCCGGAGCAATTCTTTATGAAACATTCGCAAGTTTGGGAAGATAATCCTTCATAGTTACTGATCTCCAGTAAAAATTTGAGCTTCATTGGAGTTCTTTTGCTATGCTAAATTGCCTTCCAAAGTTCAGCCTTTATTTGAAAATTCGAATTTTAGACAAAAACTTTTCAGAACTCCTGTCCAACTTCAAAAATTCATATCTCTCTGTTGGTAGCTCCAAAAATGGTGAAACAAATTTTGTTAGAACCATGGTGACTTACCCTAATTATATCTTCCACTGTTATCCATGTCAAAAATCAAGATTTGGACTCAAAATTCAGAGAAGCCTTGTACTTGTGGGAATTTTGGAGACCACAATGTGCAATGAAATTTCTCCAAATTTTGCTCAGATCATCTTCAGTAAGTCTAGTATCCACTCTAAAAATCCCAAAACCAATTAAGAAACAAAAATAGCAGTAGCTATAGATATAAGTGAATTCTTATATTTTCTTAACACTTACACATATATTTTGCTACATTTCATATAGTGACCGAAGTTGAGGACGCACCGGAACAGTTGGACGTCCTCCCACCCGACGCTAAGTTTCCTTTTGACTCGCAACCAGGCAAGCCCTGGTTCGTATTTAAGTACTTTTGCAAATTCTCCATTTGTATCACTTATGTTTAGGGTGAATTGCTTGCATTAAAGTTAGGGTGATTGAAACCCCACTTGCATAACTTTTAAATCCTACGGAGGGTTTGTTAGTTTACAAAATCGACGAGTAGAGAATGCCATGCTAATGTTCTTAGGATCTCGGTAGAAGTCGAGTGGTTGGAATCTACTCGCGAGATAAGACTTAATCACACGGGATGAGAAGAGGAAGAGAATGGCTCAAGTTGTGAAACTGAGACCCAGCGGGGGGGGGGGGGGGGGGGGATAGGATGCAGTGAGCGGAGGTCTCACGTGCGTAGCCCTGTTGGTGTCGATTGAGGACCGAGCCGTGTGCGGCCCTGCTGGACAAGTATCGAACAGTACCGGATGCATACTGGCATATGGGAACCAGGAAACCGATGTAATTGGTTAACCTGGGTGCCGAGGCTTACCCAACCGTTTTATAGGAGTGGGTTGAGGGTAGCAAGGTGTAAATCTCCCGGTGGGCACAGACACTTATCACGCGGGGACCTCCTGCCCGTTACGGATGGACCGGTTCGGCATTTGGGTTGCCTTTGAAAGGTTGTTGCATACAACAGAGTAGGAAGGTGTGAAGCACCACACTTCTGAAAGTGGGTGTATGTGACATGTTATCCGTGTGTCTCCTGATTGAAATCACCGTTCCTCGCGGTTAGTTGGGTACCGCTTGTTCACTGCGCTGTGACTTAGTAAGAAGTGAAATAAGCCAACTGAATATGCTGCATTGAACTATTATTGTCTTGAAACCCTGTATGCTGTAGTTGTAGAGCTAATTAAGTTTATCTTCCACTTTGGGCATCACCACATTGGAGGAAAGTGTTTCTTGTTTGATTGTAGACTTCCGATGTGAGGGCTGCCTAAGGCTCATTAAACTGCTAATATAAAACTGAAAGTAAGGACTAACATCTAGGCATGTCTTTATTGCAAAGTCTTTATCCCATATTACTAATCCCTGCATGTAGAGTTCCATGACTAGGGTGTCGGTTAATCTTGCTGAGCCATCGTGCTCACAGTTGCAATATTTGAGCTGTGTGCAGGTGAGATTTATGAGGAAGGTTCCGAGGACGAGGCGATGTCCCCGTCAGGGTACACGGCCGAGCTGGAGCCTGGCACGCCGCCGTGATCTGCGGTTCTATGTTGCTAGTGTGTAGCGTTCCTGGGCTGGACAGCTGCACTTTTGCTTAGTTAGGATGACAGACTATCCATGTATAAGACTTCCGCTGTATAAATAAGTTTTTAAAAGACTTCCGCTGTGTTTTTATATCAAATAAAAGTTTGTATGTTGTTCTTAATATTTTCTTGTGTGCTGTTGGGTGCCGCATCGCACGGCACCACCCTATGCGATCCCGGAGTGGGTGAACCACGGAGTGGTCCCACAGACATGGTATCAGAGCTGCATTGGGAATAGCATGCTTGCAAATAGCCTATTTTGAAAACTTAGAGGTAGGTGAGTGATGATTAGTCATTATACCCACATAAGGTCTATGATAGTAGTAGATATTATGGTGGATAAGCTAACTTATGTGTTATACATTCTGTAACGACGCTCCGACAGCATATAAGAGGTAAGGTACACCACCGCAGGCGGATCAATTGCGGTAAGCTTGCCATACGAGTAATGATATGGAATGGTATACCGTGGCTTGGCACGGTAGTTAATATGAGTCTCTGAACCTCTCCATGGTTCTGAGAGCATATAAAAACCCTTATCTCCAGCGTGCTTTAGGCAAAAATGAGAATACCCTATCGTGTGGTAAGCAACACGATAGTATGCAACTCTTGAAAATTCAATGTTCAAATGGCCATACGCAGTGCTCGCCATCGGCATGCCTCAACGGTCATGAGGCAGTAGGTGGTATCCGTTGGGTTGATAAAATTCCCAACCGTGACGACCCGTTTGCGCTCTACTCGGGTTCCCCGTCGTATGGTGTGAAAACACGACCATGTACCTTGAGACGTGACTTGACTCAAGGACGATCCGTATGGCAATGATACGGACCATATGTTTTTACTATGATATGGAACTGCCTAAAATGTCCAAAAAACCTTTGTGTGCACCATTATTGTGTGGTTTTCTGCAGTTACATTAACCACGTTAGCGCATGACGTGTAGAAATCTTTTGTGAGTGACGTTCTTAGTTCCACCATTTGACACGTATATGCCAGAATACCGGCTTAGGATTTTTCTTTGGTGAGGAAACATAGTACCGAGATAAGTTATTAGATGAATAAAAGTATATTTTCAAAGAAAAGAGTCAAAATGAAGCTTAGGATCCCATTTATGGGTTATTGAACTCCCATGTTGAACTAAGATTCAATTGGGAGTATAGATTCATGTCCAAAGACTTAGGAATAACCTCCCCTGTTTCGGCAGAATTGTTGCTGAACTTAAACAGGGCATAACATAGGATTGGTTGAACCAATGGAGGTGTGTGATACTATTATGGAAAGGTTTTGAAGTCCTCTACAATTTTTCTGTAGAGCTCCAGAACAAAAATCTCCCTCCACATGGATGAAAATATCAGATGAGTAGGCACTGTCCAGAAACAGTGCAGACCAAAATGCTCTCTGGAATTTTCTGTTTTTCGATCACAACTTTCTGTAAAAAAAATTCTAAGGGTCAAGTAAGACACCGTTGGAAAGTGTAGGAAATGTGCTACAACTTTGTAGTTCAGTGTTTTCCTAGATTGAGGGCAGAATATGATGGAATTTTGTGAGCAAAACAGCCACTTGCAAAAGAGGTGCTGTCAAAATTCCTGAGAAAATTCTGTCAACTTGTAGAAATCATAATTCATAAAATAGGAAGGCTATGGAGGAAAATAAATAAAATTTGAATTTCTTTTTGAGTCTACTATAATTTTGTTGTTGAACTCTATTCCAGATTTTGCCTCCAAAGTGGTCAAAACAGTGGAATTATCCAGACTGTTCAGCTGGACCAGAAGCTGGACAGTGAACACCATGTTGAAGTTTTTCAACCAAAACAATTAATTTCACTTTTCGATAGCCAGAGGCTGTTGTAAAACAGCGATTTGGAGTCGAAAAGTTTATGCATTCAATATATCACTTTGGGCGAGAACATGTTAGGGTCCAGTACAATAGCGAGGATTTATGCAGACTAACACACTTAACATCCCATGTTGACCCGCGATGGTCGAAATGAACTGTTAATCCATAAAGTTCATTACCTTGGAACCTGATTATGGTGACATGGTCCAGGGATGTATAAGTTGTATAAAGTTTATACTTTGTCCATATGTGTGATTGTTATGCGTATTATTTTTTCCATTCTCGCACTACTATTGTATAGACTGGATGAAGTAATCAAACATGTGCTTATTATTTAAATAGTGGGAATCTATACCCAACTTCTCTAATCATGTTAGAGAGTCAAAAACTTGATGTCATTTTAGGAATGTCATGGCTACATCACCATGGTGCTGTTCTTGACATCATTCCACGTGTGGTTCGTTTAAACTCTCCACTTCATGAACCACATGTTCTTATTCTTGACCGTTCGGTTCAAGAAGCTCCAGCCACATATAACACGGAAGCCATAAAACTTGAGGATATTTGTGTGGTCCGTGAATACCCAGACGTATTTCCGGATGATCTCCCGGGCATGCCACCCGAAAGGGATGTCGAGTTCAAGATTGAACTTGTACCTGGGACTACACCAATATCACAGAGACCGTATAAGATGGCTCCGAATGAGCTAGCTGAACTGAAGGAGCAGATCAATGATTTAATAAAGAATGGTTTCATTTGACTGAGTTCCTCACCATGGGGATGCTCGGCGCTGTTTGTGAAGAAGAAGGATGAAACCTTGAGGTTGTGTGTGGACTACCGACCTCTCAACGCCGTCACCATCAAGAATAAATATCAACTGCCCCGCAACGATATATTATTCGATCAACTTGTGGGTGCGAGTGTATTTTCGAAGATGGATCTTCACTCTGGATATCACCAAATCAAAGTGTATTTTCGAAGATGGATCTTCACTCTGGATATCACCAAATCAAGATCCGAGCGGAGGATATTCCCAAGACGGCCTTCTCGACGAGATATGGGCTGTATGAATACCTCGTCATGTCTTTTGGTCTCACCAACGCCCCAGCACAATTCATGTACCTTATGAACTCAGTGTTCATGCCGGAGTTGGACAAGTTCGTGGTGGTGTTTATCGACGACATCTTGGTTTATTCCAAGTCTGAAGAAGAACACGCCGAACACCTACATATCGTGCTTCAACGATTGCGAGACCATAAGCTTTATGCCAAGTTCAGCAAGTGCGAGTTTTGGATCAGCCAAGTGCCATTTCTGGGTCATATTATTTCTGAGGAAGGCATTGCAGTTAATCCAAGCAAGATTGAGCAAGTGCTGAAATGGAAATCCCCTACATCTGTCCATGAAGTCAGGAGTTTTCTCGGGATAGCTGGATATTATTGGAGATTCATACCGAACTTCTCCAAGCTTGCTAAGCCGATGAAGGAATTGTTGAAGAAGGGGATCAAACATGTTTGGAACTCAGCTTGTGAAGGAGCTTTCCAAGCATTGGTGAAGCATCTTACAACAGCCCCGGTGTTAGATCAACCGGGTACAACCAAGCCCTTCGACGTATATTGTGATGCGTCCTGTATCGGGCTTGGCTGTGTATTGATGCAAGGAGGAAGAGTGGTCGCCTATGGCTCACGTCAACTTCGTAACCACGAGCAGCACTATCCGACTCATGATCTTGAGCTCGCTGCTGTGGTGTTGGCCTTAAAAATGTGGAGGCACTATTTGCTTGGAAACTTAGTGCACCTCTACACTGATCACAAGAGACTGAAATATGTATTCACTCAAAAGGAGTTGAATATGCGGCAACAGAGATGGCTAGAACTGATCAAAGACTATGAGATCGAGATTCACTACCATCCCGGAAAGGCAAACGTGGTTGCCGATACCTTAAGACGCAAACTCATGTCAACAATCTGTCCATCACCCCACTTGAATAGGAGGAGCTGAGTCTATACTTGGTTCCATATGGGGCATTATATAATCTTGCTCTCGTCCCTACCATACGAGAGGAGATTATGGAAGCTCAGAAGGAAGACATGGGAATGTCACACATTCGGAGAAGATTGAAGAATGGCAAAATGAAATGCTTCTGAAGTGATGAACACGGGACTCTATGGTTTAAAGACTGTATAGTGGTACCCCGTGACATGAAGCTTCGGAAGAAAATCTTGGATGAGGCTCATTTGTCCAAGTATTCTATTCATCCGGGCAGCAACAAGATGTACACGGATCTGAAAACCAGGTTTTGGTGGACACGGATGAAAAGAGAAATTGCAAAGTACGTATACGAATGTGATACGTGTCGACGGGTGAAAGCCGACCGTATGCGTAAAGCCGTACAGCTGCAACCCTTGAACGTTCCAGCGTGCAAGTGGGAGGATATCAGTATGGACTTCATAGTCGGGTTACCTCTCATATCTCACAAGCATGATTCAATTTGGGTGATAGTCGATCGACTAACCAAGTTGGCACATTTTATTCCCGTACATACGGGTTATGTGGCCAAGAAATATGCGGGGCTGTATATCGCAAGGATCTTGTGCTCGCACGGTGTTCCCCGCTCCATTTTTTCAGATTGCAGTGCGCTGTTCGTCGCTCGGTTTTGGGAACAGCTGCACGCGTCATTGAGGACCAAATTGATCCAAATCTCCGTGTATCACCCGCAGACGGATGGTCAAACTGAACAGGTGAATCAAGTGCTTGCAGACATGCTACGCGCTTGTGCCATCCACCACGGCAAAAATTTGGACGATCATTTGCCGTTGGCGGAGTTTTCATACAACAATGGCTATCAAGCTAGCATCAAGATGGCGCTGTATGAAGCTCTCTACGGCCGAAAATGCCGCACACCACTCTACTGGTGCGAGTCCGGCGAGCGAGTTATCTACGGCATTGAACTTGTGAATGAGGCTCAAGAACGAGTGCGAGTAATACAAGCCAACCTCAAGGCTGCTCAATCTCGTCAGAAGAGCTATGCGGATAAAAGACACCGTCCTCTTCACTTCAACATCGGGGACCAGGTATAATTATGTCCGTGTGTCTCCGATGAAGGGAGTTCATTGTTTCGGAGTGAAGGGGCAAACTTGCGCCACGATTCATTGATCCGTTTGCCGTCATTGAAAAATGCGGACCCGTGGCCTATCGCTTGGATTTACTGGCGTCGCTCGCAGGAATTCACAAAGTCTTCCATATCTCTTAGCTGTGGAAGTTCCTCAAACCCTCAGCTGAAATCCGAACAGAAGACATAGAAGTTCTGCAACCGGACCTCACGTACACGGAATATCCGATCCGGATTATCGACGAAAAGACTCGCGCCACAAGAAACCGGACCTTAGGGTTTTACAAGGTCTTGTAGAGTAACCATACCGCTGATGAGGTGACATGGGAAAGCGAGGGCTATCTACGAACAAATTATCCGGGATTGCTATCATCGTATACCCGGTAAAGTTTCCCCACTTTGCTTTTCTTTGGAATCTCGGGACAAGAATCTTTTTAAGGGGGGAGGGATCTAAAATACCCAAAAAATGGTAGCAAGAATTTCCACACATGTATTCTGAGGAAAAATGAGGGGAATTAAAACTTTGGCGGGTGAGTTCGAAGTGATGATTCAAACCTCCCAAAAACTTCCAACATAGAGATCTAAATTTATAACTTGGGTCTTCATATTTCAAATATTAAACCTTCCAAATTTCAGCTCATTTGGAGGGGTTTTAATATTTGTTTGGGATTAAAAGAGGAAATCCTATAATCTGAATTTAAATTTCAGTTACAAATCCCATCTTACCCAATTTGCAAATTTGGTTCCACAAATTTGATCTCCACATTTGAATTAGCAGCCATGTCAAAAATCGGAAACTTTGGAGTTGGTTTGCCATGTTTTTGGAACAGTGCAAAAGGAATAATTCAAATTTCATTTCTAATTCAAATGACCATACTCAATTCAAACTCCACACCAGAATTCAAATCATTTGAATTCAACATTTAAAACCTAAAATTTGGGGTGAAGTAAAGCATTCAATTGGGAGTAGCTGTGGGAAAATATCAGTGGAAAAAATTGGATTAAGAATAGAGGGGGTGGGACCCCTTTGTCAGCCACCCAAATGCTTTACCGCCTCTGCTTGCCTTTGGTCGAACAGCGAGCGAATGACAGCTCCCGGCTGCGACCCGCTCCCGAGAAGGCACCATGCCACTTCCTGTTGTCTGGGCTGCGTGATTATCCCTACACACCACAGCGGCAGCACACTTCCTTTTGCCCTCTCACAACCGACGTGCCTCTCAGCTCTCTGCTCGAGTGCACGATCAAAAACCACCGAGCCACGCTATTCTTCTAGATTTCCCATCGCTGATCACCTTCCAGCGACACCAACGCCTAGCTGAGCCATCCACCAGCTCCGCCGATGCCTCCTCGACATTTTTCATCCTTTCCCAGGCCGTGGCCGGCCGTCTACACCGGCGCCGAGCTGTTCTGCTCCGAGGAAAACAGAGCATGACGCCGGCGCGTCGGTTCCACGTCTCCCAGCCAACTCCAACCTCCCCAGCGTGAGGAAAACCACCCAGAGGTGTGTCGTGGAGTCTAGTTTCTCATACCAACGCCCTTTTGTGCTTTACCACAGACGGCTAGCCGGAATTTGTGGATTACCGACGGTGCACGTGGAGGACTGATCGAAACAACTTCGGGAAATTCTCCCCACACATTTGATCATCGGTTCTCCGGTCCTAGACACGGCTACTAGAGCTCCTAGCGCCCTCCCACGCTGAAGCACAAAGCAAAACATCCCTTCTACACCCCGGACGACGAGAACCCGTCGCCGCCGGCCAAAACAGCTCGGTTCATCGTCGAGCTCCCATTTGCGGGCGTTTTCGGCTCGGGCTAGGGGTAGCATCGTGTTCTACGTGCTTTAGGGGTGGTGTACGGCCCCTTAGATCACCGGTTGAAGCTTGGGACATGCGGTTCCTCGCCGGCACCGTGCCGCCGAGCCGCCTCGCCGTTGCCGATCTGTTTTCCGGCGTTTTCATGCCTCGAAACCTTGCGTGGCTGCTAGGCCATGATCCTAAGGTGGTGTAGCGCGAAACCGCATGGAGAATGGTCGAGAAACGAGCGAGAGCAAGGCGCGCCACCATCGGTTCCGGCGTGCGCGCGTGGGGTCGGTCGAGAGGTTGAAGATGACTGACTCATGGGCCCCACAATTGAGTTCTCTGTGTAGACTTCAAACAGAAGGTTATTCAGATATGAAAAATCAATAACTTTGTGTAGTGAACTCCAAAAAGGGTGAGACCAATTTTGTTGGAATCCTCATAAGGATTACTTCACAGAGGAACAAATTGCTTGCTATGAAAATGCCAAGGAATTTTTGTAGAATCGTTTTTACTAAATCATTTAGAGATTTATTTCAGGAGCAATTCTATATGAAACGTTCCCAAATTTGGGCAGCTAATCGTTTTCATAGTTACTGATCCCCAGTAAAAATTTGAGCTTCATTTGAGTTCATTTGCTAGGCTAAATTGCCTTCCAAAGTTCAGCCTTTATTTGAAAATTCAAATTCTAAACAAAAACTTTCCAGAACTCCTGTCCAACTTCAAAAATTCATATCTCTCTGTTGGTAGCTCCAAAAATGGTGAAAAAATTTTGTTAGAAACATGGAGACTTACCCTACTTAGATATTCCACTGTTAGCCATGACAAAGCTCCAGATTTGGACTCGAAATTCAGAGAAGCCTTGTACTTGTGGGAATTTTGGAGATCACAAGGTGCAATGAAATTTCTCCAAATTTTGCTCTTCATCCTTAGAGAGTCTAGTATCCACTGTAAAATTCCGAAAGCCAATTAAGAAACATAAATAGCAGTAGATATAGATAGAAGTGAATTCTTATATTTTCTTAACACTTATACATATATTTTGCTACATTTCATATAGTGACCGAAGTTGAGGACGCACCGGAACCGTTGGACGTCCTCCCGCCCAACGCTAACTTTCCTTTTGACTGGCAACCAGGCAAGCCCCGGTTTGCATTTAACTACTTTTGCAAATTCCTCATTTGTATCACTTATGTTTAGGGTGAATTGCTTGCATTAGAGTTAGGGTATTTGAAACCCCACTTGCATAACTTTTAAATTCTATGGAGGGTTGGTTAGTTTACAAACTCGACGAGTAGAGAATGCCATGATAATGTTCTTAGGATCTCGGTAGAAGTCGAGGGGTTGGAGTCTACTCGCGAGACAAGACTTTATCACACGGGATGAGAAGAGGTAGAGAATGGCTTAAGTTGTGAAACTGAGACCCAGCGGGAGGGGGGGGTAGGATGCAGTGAGTGGAGGTCTCACGTGCGTAGCCCTGTTGGTGTTGATTGAGGACCGAGCCGTGTGCGGCCCTGCTAGACAAGTATCGAACATTACCAGATGCATACTGGCATATAGGAACCAGGAAACCGATGTAATTGGTTAACCTTGCTGCCGAGGCTTACCCAACCGTTTTATAGTAGTAGGTTGAGGGTAGCAAGGTGTAAATCTGCCGGTGGGCACAGACACGTTCCACGCGGGGACCTCCTGCCTGTTACGGATGGACCGGTTCGGCAATTGGGTTGCCTTCGAAAGGTTGTTTCATACAACAGAGTAGGATGGTGTGAAGCACCACACATCTAAAAGTGGGTGTATGTGACGTGTTATCCGGGTGTCTCCTGATTGCAATCACCGTCCCTCGCGGTTATTTGGGTACCGCTTGTTCACTGCGCTGTGACGTAGTAAGAAGTGAAATAAGCCAACTGAATATGCTGCATTGAACTATTATTGTCTTGAAACCCTGAATGCTGTAGTTGTAGAGATAATTAAGTTTATCTTCCACTTTGAGCATCAGCACATCGGAGGAAAGCATTTCTTGTTTGATTGTGGACTTCATATGTGAGGGCTGCCTAAGGCTCATTAAACTGCTTCTATAAAACTGAAAGTAAGGACTAAAATCTAGGCGTGTCTTTATTGCAAAGTCTTTATCCCATATTACTAATCCCTGCATGTAGAGTTCCATGACTAGGGTGTCGGTTAAGCCTTGTTGAGCCATCGTGCTCATGGATGCAATATTTGAGCTGGGTGCAGGTGAGAGTTATGAGGAAGGTTCCGAGGACGAGGCGATGGCCCCGTCGGGGTACACGGCCAAGCTGGAGCCCGGCACGCCGCCGTGATCTCCGGTTCTATGTTGCTAGTGTGTAGCGTCTCTGGGCTGGATGGCTGCTCTTTTGCTTAGTTAGGATGAGAGACTATCCATGTATAAGACTTCCGCTGTATAAATAAGTTTGTAAAAGACTTCCGCTGTGTTTTATATCAAATAAAAGTTTGTATGTTGTTCTTAATCTTTTCTTGTGTGCTGTTGGGTGCCGCATCGCATGGCACCACCCTGTGCGATCCCGGAGTGGGTGAACGATGGGGTGGTCCCCACAAATTCTGGAATCTAAACCAAGAGGAAATGAGTGTTATTGAGTAAGCAAAGGAATTTAATCGCCTAGCTCAACATGTACCGAATTATGTGACATCACCAGCCATGAAGGTTTATCATTTTTACCGAGGGCTGACTGCTAGGCTGCGATGTGAGTTAGCTCAAGTTAGCCAAAAGAATTTTGATGAGTTTGTTAGCTGTGATATCACTCAGGAATATTAATCCAATCTCTAGCTTAAAGAAAAGTGGGAGAGGGACTCATCACAGGATGAATGCAATCATCTGCCTTAGAAGTATCGGCAGGTAATCCGTTCACCTTTTGGTCGAGAGGTTCCTCAAAAGGAGCAGTCATTCTTGGAGTGTGACGACTCTTATACTCCACAGAGGTTTTATTTACCTCCACCGCAGCAACAACTTATTTTTCATGCACCTCAGTGCCAACAATGTGCACCAGAATATTATTCCCCTCAAGAGGTTGAAGATGATCAAGGTGATTTCTCAGCTGAACCGAGTGGTATCCCACTTCAAATTGAAAATGAACACAACATCAATGAAGCAACTGAACCGAGCAGCAACACGATGTCTGTGGGTCCAGTTCCAAAGAATGATCTTGGACAGCAAAGAAAAGCCATGTCCAAGGTGGGAACTGTTAATTATGTGTCAGTCGATATCTGCCCAAGTGAGGACCAGTTCTCGCGGTCAGGTTCACCTTAAATGACAAGCCGGTTGTCATTCTATTCGACTCTGGTGCAATACATAACTTCATTAGCAAGGCGACGGTGATCCGGGATCAGATTTCCACAATTATCACAACAGGCTCTTACCTTATTCATTTGCCAAGTGGAGACATATTGACTGATGATGTCGTTTCTAGAGCACCGCTTTATTTGGGTGGAAAAGTTTATCCTACCACCCTCATTATTCTCGAAGATCAAAGAATCAATGCCATATTGGTAATATCATGGCTAACTTTCCATAGGGCTGTTTCGGACATCGAGAACTGGAGTGTTCATTTGAACTCTCCACTTCACGGGCGTCATACGTTGTATCTCGGCAAAGCTGTTTCCAAAGTCCCGGAAGTATGTAATGCCGAAGCTTGCAAGTTAGAAGAAATACCGGTAGTCCGTGAATATGCGGACGTGTTTCCCGAAGATCTTCCAGGCTTACCACCGGAGCATGAGGTGGAATTCAAAATAGAATTGATACCGGGAACCACGCCGATCTCTCGGAGACCATACAAAATGGCTCCGAATGAATTAGCTGAATTGAAGGAGCAACTAAAATATCTGATGGACAAGTGGTTTATTTGTCAAAGTTCATCACCATGGGGTTGCTCGGCTTTATTTTTAAAGAAGAAGGATGAGACGCTGAGGCTATGGGTCGACTATCATCCGTTAAATGTTGTGACGATAAAGAACAAGTATCCACTACCAAGAATTGATATTGTCTTTGATCAACTAGTGGGTTCTAAAGTATTCTCTAAGATGGACTTAAGATCGAGATATCATCAAATCAATATTAGAGCGGAGAATATCGCGAAAACAGCATTCTCGACAAGATATGGACTCTATGAGTATCTTGTCATGTCATTTGGGTTGACCAATGCTCCGGCTCACTTTATGTATCTTATGAACTCGGTGTTCGTGCCGGAGTTGGATAAGTACGTCGTGGTATTCATCGACGATATCTTGGTCTATTCCAAATCAGAGGACGAACACGCTAAACATTTGCTTATTGTGCTCCAATGATTGAGAGATCACAAGCTCTATGCAAAGTTTAGTAAATGTGAATTCTGGATCAACAAAGTGCCATTTCTTGGACATATTATTTCAGCGGAAGGCATCACTGTTGATCCAAGCAAGATTGAATAAGTGATGAAATGGAAGTCTCCAACATCAGTCCATGAAGTTCGTAGCTTCTTAGGTTTAGCGGGATATTATCGGAGGTTCATCTCGGGCTTCTCAAAAATCTCTAAACCTATGACGGAGCTACTGAAAAAGGGCATCAAATATGATTGGAGCAAGCCATGTGAGGAAGATTTTCAAGCGTTGGTGAGACACCTCAAACAGCCCCGGTTTTAGCTCAACCGGATACAGCCAAGCCCTTTGATGTTTATTTGTATGCGTCCGGCATCGGAGTTGGGTGTGTACTCATGCAAGGGGGACGCATGGTCACATATGGATCACGGCAATTACGGAATCATGAACAACATTATCCAACTCATGATCTCGAGCTTGCTGCTGTGGTACTAGCTTTGAAGATGTGGAGACACTACTTATTGGGAAATCTAGTTCATCTGTACACCGACCACAAAAGCTTGAAGTACATATTCACTCAAAAAGAGTTGAATATGCGACAACGGCGATGGTTGGAGCTGATCAAAGACTATGAGATTGAAATTCATTATCATCTGGGCAAGACAAATGTTGTTACCGATGCACTCAGCCGGAAGTCTCATATTCATAATCTGACCATTACGCCGATAGAAGAGGACGAACCGAGTCTCTACCTGGTTCCATATGGAGCTCTACATAATCTAGTTCTCATACCCACATTTAAAGAGGATGTTATGAAAGCTCAAAAGCGAGACAAGGGCATGGCTCATATTAAAAGGAGGTTGAAGAATGGGCAAATGAAATGTTTCCGGTTAGATGATGAAGATACCTTATGGTTCAAGGACCGGATAGTCGTACCCCGTGATATGAGGCTGCGGAAGAAAATTTTGGATGAGGCTCACTTATCCAATTTTTCTATTCATCCGGGCAGCAATAAAAAGTACCAAGACCTCCAGGAAAATTTTTGGTGGACACGTATGAAACGTGAAGTTGCAAAGTACGTTTAAGAATGTGATACGCGTCGAAGAGTTAAGGCCGACCATGTGAAGAAGTCAGGCCTCCTGCAACCACTGCAAATACCGGCATGGAAGTGGGAAGACTTGAGTATGGATTTCATCGTCGGGTTGCCGATGACCTCCCACCACCATGATTCGATTTGGGTAATCATTGACCGGTTAACCAAATCAGCACGTTTCATCCCTGTGCATACCAGATACACCGCCAAGCAGCATGCGGAGTTGTACATAGCACGAATCTTATGCTTACATGGAGTTCCCCATACTATTGTGTCCGACAGAGGATCGCTATTCGTAGCCCATTTCTGGGAGCAGCTACACGCATCCTTGGGAACCAAATTGATTCGAAGCTCCGCGTATCACCATCAAACCGACGGGCAAACTGAGAGGGTGAATCAAATACTTGAAGATATGCTAAGAGCGTGTGCCATCCACCACGGTAAGAGCTGGGATGATCACTTACTGTTGGTGGAGTTCTCGTACAACAACGGTTATCAAACGAGCATAAAAATGGAACCTTATGAGGCTCTCTACGGCCGGAAGTGCCGCACACCCTTGAACTGGTGTGAATCTGGCGAGAGAGTTATTTACGGGATTGATCTCGTAAATGAAGCAGAAGAGCGGGTAAGGCTTATTCAAGCAAATCTCAAATCCGCTCAGTCCAGACAAAAGAGCTATGCAGATAAGAGACGTCGTCCTCTGGAATTTCAGGTTGGAGATCATGTATATCTCCGCGTATCTTCTATGAAGGGAATTCATTAATTCGGAGTGAAAGGAAAATTAGCTCCGCGTTTTATCGGTCTTTACCATCATCGTAAGATGTGGAACTGTGGCATACCGTTTGGAGTTACCGGCAGACTTAGCCGGAATTCATAACGTCTTCCACATATCTCAGTTGCGGAAGTTTTTGAAAGTTCCAACGGGAATTCTCACAGAAGGAGCAGCAGATTTAAAGCCGGAGCTCACTTATGTTAAACGTCTAACCAGGATAAATGATGAAAAGACTCGCCAGACAAGAAACCGGACATTACGATATTTCAAGGTTCTTTGGGAAAATCACACGTCCGACGAAGCTACATGGGAAAGCGAGGAGTGTTTACAACTCAATCATCCGGAGCTATTAGAGGCTTATGTACGATAGTTGTCCTCCCCACATTGTTCTTAATTGCGAATCTCGAGACGAGATTCTTTTTTAGGGGGGAGGAATGTAAAAGTCCCATGGAAAACTTGAGTGGTGAATAAAGTTGAGTTTAAATTCAAGAAATGGGACTTGCAAAAGAAATTCTAAACATGTGAAGGTTGTCATGAGCAAGAACAGGAATTAAAGTCCACTTTAAATTCAAATGATCACTTAAACGCAAAGGTGGTCATTTAAATGAAGGATGCAAACTGTGGTTGTAAACCTCCCCTTGCCAGCTGCCAAATTAAAAGTTTGAATCCATATTTGAATTCTTCAGATCCAAATTATGAGGAAGATATATTTTGAGAAAAATTGGAGGTACTTTGATATGTATATCAAAGAGGCTTGTGAATTTCATTGAAATTTGAATTCAGATTTGAAACTGAAGTACACCTTGTCAAATTTTCCAAATGGCTCTCAAATTTGAGCTCCACATGGATGAAGTTTGCACTATGCCAAATTTGGAAAATCTTTTGGGGGAGAAGAGCAGTGGGACCCACTTGTCATTGGAAAGGAAGACTTACACATGAAGTCATGTTTTCCCTGTTCTCTGTTTCTCTGTTCAGACTCGAGGCAACCGAGTTCACTCACACGTGACACCGAGGCTCACGTTGAAGCCACTGCCTTGCTCACTCCTCGTGCTGGTAACCAGCTCGTGCGTGTGCTTGACGTTCAGCGTGATCCGTTAGCTCACAAGACGCAACACACGGTTTTGTTTCTTCTTTGCGCAACAGAACGAGAACTCACCGCCGCCTTGGTGCTCCGAGCAGAAACCAGCAAAACCACCTAGCACAGCATCCCTTGGGTAGAAAAACCGTCGTGGTTGTTCCTCCTCGACCTCCTCGACGCGCAGCTGCTCAAGTCCGAGATTGCACCAACCGAAAAACCTATCTTCCTCGCGGCGACCTAAAGCAACCGGAACCGGGCTCCTGTGGACAGCTCACACCAAGACTTTTCATGGCCGAGCTAGCACACTCTGAGACGCGCCGGATCGTCACGCTACTCCTCCCAAAATTTCAGCTCAATCCGTGCACCGTAGCATGAGAATTTTGAGTTCTTCTCTCAGCCGGAGAAAACCTAACCACGGATAAGGATCTTTGAAATTGATGCTCAATTTTTTGTTAGAGTTGATCATTTTGCGCAACAGGAGCTAGAGTGGATAGGGCACATTTTTTCCTTCATAAACATAGCTTGAAACCTGGTAGATGCAGCCATTTTTGAAGTTTCCGATCGGCGGCCATGGTGGGAACTCCCGGGTGCACGGTGGAACCCTACCTAGAGCCATTTCCGATAAAAAGGAGTACACGTCGAGCATGGACATGACCCGCTGATGCTGTCGAACCAAAAAGCCATTGGTTTGGGGGTCTAGAGAGGGCGCACAACGTCGCCGAAGGGAGCACCGAGCCGCCGCACATCGCACAAGGGTCTAGCGCCATCGCCGGCCTCCGGTGAGCATGAGGACGAGTTCCTCACGGTCAAATTAGGGATAGAGGCAAGTTTAAGCCTCTGAGTCCGCTGGGGAACAGAAATCCGAAGCAGCGCCACCGCGCCAGAGAGGGAGAAGGCGCGTGCAGGAAAGGGGGGCGGGAGGAACAAGAAGCTTCCGGCCCCAACGGTCAGTGGCCGTTGTGGTAGACTGGGATTTGCTGTGGCCATTGGATCTTTTGTGGATACATGCTAATTATCTGTGGACCACGGTGTGGCTGCATCGAGGGACTGACACGTCACCCAGGACCCACGGTCAGAATTAATTGTTTCCCAGTTTATTGGAATCCCCAATTTCAATTCAAACTTTAGAACCTCATAACTTTTTCTAGAGAACTTCAAATTTAGTGATTCAAATTGGGTTGTATTCAGGCTGAAAAACTCAATCCAAATATGCAACCCAATTTATATGAAAGTCATTATTTAATTCTGGAAGATTCTTTAAAACTTTTCAGAAAAAGTATTTTAGAGGGAGTTTGGTTCATCCAAAACATCTCAAATTTTGCCACAATAGTCCTTATGATGTTAGGAAACTGCTGTAGTAATGTCAGATCATTTTGAGTTAATTAGATTAGTAAAATTCAGAGTTCAATTTGCTGTGTTTAAAGAAATACAGAAACTTTTTCAAAGAATTTCCAAAACATGGAAATTCAGTTCTGGGCAATTCATAGCTCCAAAAATCCTAGGACATTTCATGCATTCTCCCTGATATATGTTTGAAATTTTGGTTCACTTGAATTTGCATGAAAATGCAAATTTATTCATAATTAATTCCTTTTTCTTTAAATGCTTAGGGAATTGTTCCAAGTGATCTACTCATTAAAAATTTATGAATTTTGGTCCAGGTGACTTTCTTGTGATAAGGGACTCACATGAAAATTTTCAGCTCCATTGGAGCTATGGATCACCCCTGGTCTGTTTAACCTATTTAGGTGATCAAAACACAAGTGGGAAAAAACCTTTAGCACTTGATCATGTTGATTAATCCAAACCCAAACCCCTAGCACCAGTGTCATTTTAAATTCTTAAACAGAGTACCAGTTTTAAACTTGTCATTAGAACTTGATAGCAAAAGATTTACAATTAAATACTTGTGCATATTCATAACGTGTAGCATCTACGTGAAGATTGTGAAGCCATCGAAGTGGAGATCAAAGAGGGAGGAAAACGAGTGATCAAGCCTCAAGTGGTCTTCACTAACTGAAGACTATATACTAGTCACCTGCATAACCAAGGCAAGCTCCGGTTTGCATTTAAGTTTTCTTATTATGTTTTTACTTTGTTCACTATTATGGTTTAGAGTTTATATGTGCATTAGGTCAGGAATGTTTTATACTCCAAATGCATGACCAAATGAACCCTGGAGTGTGACACCCTCATCCCGGGTGTCAGTATATGTTCATGCTTTACGAAGAGGAAACATTTTGAGAAAAGAAGAAACAGGGAAAAATATCAAAGGAATAGCCAATGAGAGCCGAATCCAGCTTTCAGAAAGTGCCGAAGACAACTCACCGCGGACGCTGGCCACGTGGCGTGTTCGGAGCTCATCCCTGCGAAGTGGGGAGAGGTCCGCCGCTAAAATAGCTACGTGGCAGGATCGGGACTCATCTCCGCGAAAGGGGAGGGGTCCGACCCTGTGGGACACGTGTTGCCCACGGAGCTAGCCTCTGCGGAAGAAGCAAAGGCATTTCTGCAGGACACGTGTCATCCTCGGAGATAGTCCTCACAGAAGTCAGAGGACCAGTCACGTGGGATACGTGTCGATCTCGGAGCCCATCTCCGAGAGGTCCTGTTCTATTAGACACTCGGGGCCACCGGAGCTTATCTCCGGGAGGTCTGTCGCTACTGGACACGTGTCGACCTCGGGGCATGTCCTTGAAGGAAGAAGAGAGGAAAGACCGGCGCCAACACGTGGCGTGCACGGAGCTCACCTCCAAAGGAGGGGGAGGTCTCGGTCGATTGACACGCGGCACAACCAGAGCTCGTCTCTGTGGAAAAGGAGATACCAGGCCCCGGAAGGACACGTGGAGCCTCCGGAGCTCATCGCCGCGAAGGTAACGAGTTCTGGAACGGCTGTTACGCGTAAGAATACCAGTACGTAAAGGAAACCGACCTGAATTCCACAATGTTACCGCACCAAATCACCTAAAGATAAGGTGATAGGATCCAACGACGATCTGAATAATACTCTTATTCGGGATACAATCAGATTAGGACTCTTCTCTTCCCGATTATAAATAGAACCCAGAACCTCTGGCCGAAACCACAAACTTCTTTTTCAACTCCTGAGCCGAAGACTTAGAGCCCCAGCCCCAACTCGCCGAGAAAGCCATCGCCGAAGCGAGGCAAGGAAGATCGCCGGAGGAAAGCCCAGCGGTCTGAGGAGGACCTCGAAGACCGAGAGGAACGTAAGGTAGGCCCCAATACCACCTTACGATATAATTGTGTTTTCTTTTGCATCTGTTCTTTGATTCCTTTCGAACAGAAGCCTTCTCGTGGACAGATCACTTGATGATCAGATTGATCTAAAGACAAGATCATTGCCACGTCCACCTTTGATCCGAACACCTCTGTCCATATAAGCCATAGGACAGAATGCATATGCATCATCGCATCTAGTTTAAGGTTTGTGCATGATATTGATTGCTGTGAATCTTGTATGCACGTGATCCTACCTAGCAGGACAAGCTCAGGGAGCTGTCTACAATGAACTGCAGCAACCAGGTTTTGAGATCCAAGAACAACCGGAACCGCAAGAACAAGGCAAGTGCTCCTTGACCATATTGATCCTATGTTTTGGGTAAAACTGTTTTGTTTTGCGAAAAGGTGTGCGTACTGAGTCAAACATGATGGGAAACCCTTTTTATAGGAGTTTAATAGTTTTGGTTAAACCACCCTTGTCGCCTGGGAAGTTTATGAGTCGGGTATGGTTTTTGCTTTATGCTTCGCTAAGTCTAAGAGATTGGGAAGCGAGATAGATGTGTCTAGCTAACTGCACTCATATGATAAGGAGAAACTGATGTTAATAATGAACAATGGATCGGAGGGAGATCTAGGCAAGACTGGGTTTGTGAATGAGGTAGCATGAGATGGTGGTTTTACTTGCCGTATATCTAAGGACCGGTTCATGCGTGCACATGCCAGGATAACAGTGCCACCACAAGGCCAAGTATGGGTGCGGCTTAGCTGAGTAATTAGGTAAGTTGCTAGAGTGTTATGGACTGTGGAAGGCGCGGGGAATGGGAGTCAAGTGAGGACTGCCCTGGGAACTGCATGGCACAAGAGGGGGCCCGTGGGTGGGAGAATTGGAGATTCTAGCCTGCCGGTGAAATCTTAGTGAGTCCATACATCTAGTAACCCCTTTGTAAATGCTATTTTGTGATCTCTTCACCATACACCGACGGTCGTGTACTGGTATAATGGAGGTTCTGCAGTAGTCGACGGGTGACGAAATCACAAACTTGTGGGTAAAGAGGTGCAAACTCTGCAGAGTTATTAAAACTATCATGATAGCCGAGCTTACGGTCACGAGCACCTGGCTAAACTGCCATGATTAGTTGGGATGGTTATTGGGATGGTTATTGGGAAGGTTATTGGTTTGGTTATGGTTTGGTTGTTAGGACTGTTGAGTCTGGGTGATATGATGGTTGCATGACTGTTGAGTCATGGCAACGAGCTTGGTCTCGGCGTGAGACGAAGTTGTTTTATGAGATGAGATGGTACCGAATACGGGAAGGTATTCGTGAGATGGTAGCGAATACGAGGAGATATTCGTGAGTATGAATAAAGGATTGGTTAATGTTCGGATGGAACACGGAAAGGGATGGAGGTAGGTTGGTAATTTAATTCATGCTGGGATTACATTCATCTAAAGTTAAGTTGCTGTTTTATCATGGTTTTACAAATCTGCTTTTCTGCAAATAAGCCTTTTTATACCTACCTTGTTTATAAGCTGCATATCATGTGTTATTTCCGCACTTGCTGAGTACATCATTGTACTCAAACTTGCAATATTACTTCATCATCAGCAGAAGGAGAAGCCTACTATGAAGACCAAGTGGAGCATTATGCCGTGTGCTCTATTCTCGACCTTGCCTGTGGAGGGAGTAGAGATGGAGCCACTTCTGCTTAGATTTGCATCCACATTAGTTTTTGCTTCCGCATTAGAATAAAGACTTCTGCTGTGAACATGAGCCCAAGACTCATGAGGTATTGTAATAAACTCTGTTATTTGTGGTAATATATAATCTGAATTCAGTTTGTGGAACGTATGTGTATGTGTGATGAACATCCTGGGTACACATATGCATTAGTTCTCGGTTCCGTGGTTTTCCACAGAATTGAGGGCGTCACAGATTGGTATCAGAGCCACGGGTTGACAGTAGGTTACACGCCTAGATAGAAACCTTAGATTTGATATTAGAGCCACGGGTTAACAGCAAGTTACACCCTAAATAGTAGTCACAAGTAGCTAAGGCACGCTGACCAAAGGAAGCATCCTATGGTGAATAGCTTAGATTGGCCTTTAAACCCACCTTGACATAGGAAACCATCCTTGAATAGGAGTTGTGTGGGCCCTTGTGATGATTATTTGTGATTGTGTGCTTAAGTGTGAGTTGTGGGACTTCTCAAAACGTTGTCCATATCCACACGTAAGAAGAAAGAGGTGTGAGATGTTTCGGCAGTTGCACACATCCTCATATGGGCTGATATATACATAGTCCAACTCACCTTGATGCATATAGTTAGAGGGAATCTACCTAACCTTCTAACATCCTATTCTATTTCGATCTCTCTCACAGATGGTGAGAGGAAACGCCGGCCGAAGGAACGTCCAGGAGGATGACCATGATGAAGTTCCTGCTAACCCAGGAGCTGGCGAAAACCATCTGGAGAGGTTGATGGCCATGCAAAACCAGCTTATGCAAACCATGATCCAAACATTGGGTCAGTTGCAGGCCAACAAAAACCCCGTTCCGGCACCACCGCCACCACCACCGCCGGCTCATAACAGATTGGGAGAGCTCATGAGGACTCGACCACCCACCTTTGCTCAAGCTAGTGATCCCATGGAGGCCGATGATTGGTTAAAATCCATGGAGAAAAAGCTTGCCATTGTTCAGTGCAATGGCCAAGAGAAGGTTCTCTTCGCGTCGCACCAACTTATGGGAGCCGCTGCTGACTGGTGGGATGCCTTGAGCAACGCCCATGCCAACCCAGAGACAATCACTTGGACTGAGTTCAAGGAAAGTTTCCGCTCTCACTACATCCCTGCTGGTGTAATGATGCTCAAAAGGCAGGAGTTCGAAGGTCTCCGCCAAGGGCAGAAAAGTGTGAATGAATATCTCAGCAAGTTCATACAACTGTCCCGGTATGCCCCTGAAGATGTCAACTCAAATCAGAGGAAGCAGTACCTGTTCATGAGAGGGTTGAACAATGAGATCCAGGTTCAGCTCCTCAACAATGACTACGAAAGCTTCCAGAAGCTGGTTGACAAGGCCATAGTAGTTGAAAACAAGATCCGAGAGATCGAGCGAGGGTGCAAGAGGAAGATGCCATACCAGTCCCAAGGGAGCAACATACGACCTAGGTACATGTCCCCTGCACGACAGTATGGATCGACCACTCCTGCGTACCGCCCTGGTCAGCCACCACAGTAACAATTCGTTGCACCGGCACCTCGTGTGCCCATGCCTCCTGCGCCCCGACCTAACAATGGCGCCCCTGTTCAAAACCCCCGCCCCAATGTACCTGCTGCCGTAGGCAACAGGGCATGCTTTGCCTGCGGGGAAGTAGGACACTTCGTGAACCAGTGCCCGAGGAGAGGCCCTGGACAGCAAGGTAACGTGCCCAAGCAGAACCCACGACCGAACGGAGGAGACAATCAAGGGAACCGTGGACAGCAGAATTATGCTCGCGGCCACGTGAACCATGTCACTACCGAGGAAGCACAACAGGCTGAGGACGTCGTAATTGGTATGTTCCTTGCCAACTCCAACCCAGCCACCATCTTATTTGATTCTGGAGCATCGCATTCCTTCATATCATCCAAATATGTTGACAAACATCATCTACCCTTAGCCCACTTAGAATGTGCTATGTTAGTTAATTCTCGCGGAGGAGAAATGAGGACTAATATAGTATGTCCGAAAGTAAGCCTTAAAATAAGGGGGGGTAGACTTCCTTGCCAACCTTATTGTCTTGGACTCCCAAGGGATTGACATCATACTCGGAATGGATTGGCTAAGCAAGCACAATGGAGTAATCCAATGTGCTGAAAGGAGCGTGCAGTTGACAAACGAGCATGGTATTTGTGTCGAGTTTGAGTCAGCACAGCAAACCACTGAAGGGGCAAGTCTGAACCACATTGAAGGAGTAGCATTGGACAGTATTCTGGTGGTTCGAGAGTTTCCGGACGTGTTCCAGGAAGAGCTTCCAGGTATGCCACCTGACAGGGACATTGAGTTTGCCATTGATTTGGTACCCGGAACTGCACCCATAGCCAAGAGACCCTATAGGATGCCCGTCAACGAGCTAGTTGAACTCAAGAAGCAAATTCAAGAACAGTTGGGGAAGGGTTTATCCGTCCAAGCTCGTCACCATGGGGAGCTCCGGTGGTCTTCGTAGACAAGAAGGATGGAACCCAAAGGATGTACGTGGATTATAGGTCGCTCAACGAGGTAACCATCAAGAACAAATACCCTCTACCCCGTATAGAGGACCTGTTTGACCGAATGAAAGGAGCCCGAGTGTTCTCCAAGATTGATCTTCGGTCGAGATACTTCCAGCTGAAGATTAAGCCCTCCGATATACCTGAGACAGCCTTTCGGACACGGTATGGTTCGTATGAATATACCGTTATGTCTTTTGGATTGATGAATGCACCCGCATACTTCATGTACCTTATGAACAAGGTTTTCATGGAGTACTTGGACAAGTTTGTCGTTGTTTTCATCGACGACATTATGGTGTATTCAAAAAGTGAGGAGGAGCATGAAGAACATCTGAGATTGACCTTGCAGAAGTTGCGTGAGCATCAATTGTATGCCAAGAACAACAAGTGTCAATTTTGGCTAAAAGAAATATCTTTCCTAGGCCACATTATCTTCGAGGAAGGGGTATCAGTTGATCCTGGAAAGGTGAGAGATGTTCTGAAGTGGGACCTACCGAAGAGCGTGAGGGATATTCGGAGTTTCCTTGGGATGGCAGGATACTATCGGCGCTTCATTAAAGACTTCTCTAGGATAGCAAAACCTATGACGGAGTTGCTAATGAAGGGAAAAGTCTTTCAATGGACACCAGCTTGCCAAGAAAGTTTCGAGGAACTCAAGAAAAGGCTAACCACAGGACCAGTTCTGGTATTGCCAGACATAAGCAAGAGCTTTGACATATATTGTGACGCATCCAGACAAGGGCTCGGATGTGTGCTCATGCAGGAAGGACAAGTGGTAGCCTATGCCTCACGGCAATTAAAGAAGCACGAGCTTAATTATCCTACGCATGACTTGGAGCTAGCAGCAGTGGTGCATGCATTGAAGATTTGGAGACATTATATCCTTGGCCATCGATGCGAGGTCTATACGGATCATAAAAGCCTCAAGTACATATTCACACAAACAGACTTCAATTTGAGGCAACGTCGATTGTTAGAACTCATCAAGGACTATGATGTTGGAATCAACTATCACCCCGGGAAGGCCAATGTAGTAGCTGATGCATTGAGCAGAAAGGGAGCATGTCATCAACTCACGGTTCGGGAGCTACCACCCGAACTACGTAAGGAGTTTGAACGGTTACACCTCGGATTCTTGAATAACATGGAAATAATAGAGATCCACTCCTCATTGGAACAAGGAATAAGAGAGGGCCAAGCAACGGACGAGGAGATCAAGGAGATCAAGGAAAGAATCCGACAAGGAATAGAGAAGGATTTCAAGGAGGATGAAAAGGGTACGCTTTGGCTAGGAAAAAGGATTTGTGTGCCAAACATAAGACACCTCCGCGACATGATATTGAAGGAGGCACATGATTCCCCTTATTCCATACATCCCGGAAGCACCAAAATGTACAAGGACTTGAAAACTTGTTATTGGTGGGATGGTATGAAGAGGGATATAGCCGAATACGTTGCCCTATGCGACACATGCCAACGGTTGAAGGCCGAACACAAAGACCCGCTGGATTGTTGCAACCTTTGAAAATACCCGAATGGAAGTGGGAGGACATCAGTATGGATTTCATCGTCGGATTGCCACGTACTCAGTCGGGATACGACTCTATCTGGGTCATTGTGGACCGATTGACGAAAACCGCCCATTTTCTCCCTGTAAAGGCCAGTTACAACGTTGCACAATTGGAAGAGTTGTACATGGAGCAGATCGTGCGCCGTCACGGAGTTCCGAGGAGGATAGTCTCAGATCGGGGTTCCGAGGAGGATAGTCTCAGAACAAGTATCAATGGGAGAGCTTGAACTTCAAAAGGACCTGACCTATGCGGAACACCCTGTCCGAATTTTGGACGTAAAGGAAAGGGTCACCCGAAACAAAGTAATTCGATGGTGCAAGGTACAATGGATCCATCACACCAAAGCTGAAGCCACATGGGAGCGTGAAGAGGATATCAAGGCAGAATTTCCCCATCTATTTTCTACTAACGAATCTCGAGGGCGAGATTCAATTTAAGGGGGTAGATTTGTGACACCCTCATCCCGGGTGTCAGTATATGTTCATGCTTTACGAAGACGAAACATTTTGAGAAAATAAGAAACAGAGAAAAATATCAAAGGAATAGCCAATGAGAGCCGAATCCAGCTTTCAGAAAGCGCCGAAGACAACTCACCGCGGACGCTGGCCACGTGGCGTGTTCAGAGCTCATCCCTGCGAAGTGGGGAGAGGTCCGCCGCTAAAATAGCTACGTGGCAGGATCGGGACTCATCTCCGCGAAAGGGGAGGGGTCCGACCCTGTGGGACACGTGTTGCCCACGGAGCTAGCCTCTGCGGAAGAAGCAAAGTCAATTCCGCAGGACACGTGTCATCCTCGGAGCTAGTCCTCGCAGAAGTCAGAGGACCAGTTGCGTGGGATACGTGTCGATCTCGGAGCCCATCTCCGAGAGGACCTGTTCTATTAGACACGCGTCGCCACCGGAGCTTATCTCCGGGAGGTCTGTCGCTACTGGACACGTGTCGACCTCGGGGCATGTCCCTGAAGGATGAAGAGAGGAAAGACCGGCACCAACACGTGGCATGCGTGGAGCTCACCTCCAAAGGAGGGGGAGGTCTCGGTCGATTGACACGCGGCACAACCGGAGCTCGTCCCTGCGGAAAAGGAGATACCAGGCCCCGGAAGGACGTGTGGAGCCTCCGGAGCTCATCGCCGCGAAGGTAACGAGTTCTGGAACGGCTGTTACGCGTAAGAATACTGGTACGTAAAGGAAACCGACCTGAATTCCACAACGTTACCGCACCAAATCACCTAAAGATAAGATGATAGGATCCAACGACGATCTGAATAAGACTCTTATTTGGGATACAATAAGATTAGGACTCTTCTCTTCCTGATTATAAATAGAACCCAGAACCTCTAGCTGAAACCACAAACTTCTTTTTCAACTCCTGAGCCGACGACTTAGAGCCCTAGCCCCAACTCGCATAGAAAGCCATCGCTGAAGCGCGGCAAGGAAGATCGCCGGAGGAAAGCCCAGCGGTCTGAGGAGGACCTCGAAGACCGAGAGAAACGTAAGGTAGGCCCCAATACCACCTTACGATATCATTGTGTTTTCTTTTGCATCTGTTCTTTGATTCCTTTCGAACAGAAGCCTTCTCATGGACAGATCACTTGATGATCAGATTGATCTAAAGACAAGATCATTGCCACGTCCACCTTTGATCCGAACACCTCTGTCCATATAAGCCATAGGATAGCATGCATATGCATCATCGCATCTAGTTTAAGGTTTGTGCATGATATTGATTGCTGTGAATCTTGCATGCACGTGATCCTACCTAGCAGGACAAGCTCAGGGAGCTGTCTACAACGAACTGCAGCAACCAGGTTTTGAGATCCAAGAACAACCGGAACCGCAAGAACAAGGCAAGTGCTCCTTGACCATATTGATCCTATGTTTTGGGTAAAACTGTTTTGTTTTGCGAAAAGGTGTGCGTACTGAGTCAAACATGATGGGAAACCCTTTTTATAGGAGTTTACTAGTTTTGTTTAAACCACCCTTGTCGCCTGGGAAGTTTATGAGTCGGGTATGGTTTTTGCTTTATGCTTCGCTGAGTCTATGGGATTGGGAAGCGAGATAGATGTGTCTAGCTAACTGCACTCATATTGATAAGGAGAAACTGATGTTAATAATGAACAATGGATCGGAGGGAGGTCTAGGCAAGACTGGGTTTGTGAATGAGGTAGCATGAGATGGTGGTTTTACTTGCCGTAGATCTAAGGACCGGTTCATGCATGCACATGCCAGGATAACAGTGCCACCACAAGGCCAAGTATGGGTGCGGCATAGCTGAGTAATTAGGTAAGTTGCTAGAGTGTTATGGACTGTGGAAGGCGCGGGGAATGGGAGTCGAGTGAGGACTGCCCTGGGAACTGCATGGCACAAGAGGGGGCCCGTGGTTGGGAGAATTGGAGATTCTACCCTGCCGGTGAAACCTTAGTGAGTCCATACATCTAGTAACCCCTTTGTAAAGGCTATTTTGTGATCTCTTGACCATACACCGACGGTCGTGTACTGGTATAATGGAGGTTCTGCAGTCGCCGACGGGTGACGAAATCACAAACTTGTGGGTAAAGAGGTGCAAACTCTGCAGAGTTATTTAAACTATCATGATAGCCGAGCTTACGTTCACGAGCACCTGGCTAAACTGCCATGATTAGTTGCGATGGTTATCGGGATGGTTTTGGGAAGGTTATTGGTTTGGTTATGGTTTGGTTGTTAGGACTGTTGAGTCTGGGTGATATGATGGTTGCATGACTGTTGAGTCATGGCAACGAGCTTGGTCTCGGCGTGAGACGAAGTTGTTTTATGAGATGAGATGGTAGCGAATACGGGAAGGTATTCGTGAGATGGTAGCAAATACGAGGAGGTATTCGTGAGTATGAATAAAGGATTGGTTAATGTTCGGATGGAACACGGAAAGGGATGGAGGTATGTTGGTAATTTAATTCATGCTAGGATTACATTCATCTAAAGTTATGTTGCTGTTTTATCATGGTTTTACAAATCTGCTTTTCTGCAAATAAGCCTTTTTATACCTACCTTGTTTATAAGTTGCATATCATGTGTTATTTCCGCACTTGCTGAGTACATCATTGTACTCAACCTTGCATTATTACTTCATCATCAGCAGCAGGAGAAGCCTTCTATGAAGACCAAGTGGAGCATTATGCCGTGTGATCTATTCTCGACCTTGCTTGTGGAGGGAGTAGAGATGGAGCCACTTCTGCTTAGATTTGCATCCGCATTAGTTTTTGCTTCCGCATTAGAATAAATACTTCCGCTGTGAACATGAGCCCAAGACTCATGAGGTATTGTAATAAACTCTGTTATTCGTGGTAATATATAATCTGAATTCAGTTTGTGGAACGTATGTGTATGTGTGATGAACATCCTGGGCACACATATGCATTACTTCTCAGTTCCGTGGTTTTCCACAGAATTGAGGGCGTCACATGGAGTCAAGGGTAAAATATTGTTCCCCGCTGTAGAATATTGCCATGCTAAATAGGTGGTAACATCCGGTAGAAGTCGAGTAGTTGGAATCTACTCGCGAGCTATAGTTCGGGATCACACGGTTGTGGTTTAAAGAGGCAAACTAAAGTTTATGTTTCTAAAGATGAGACCGGGCAGGAGGGTTAGGCAGTGACAAGACGTGGTCTTGGTCGAGTAGCTCTGCCTGTGTCGGTTAAGGACCGATGCATGTGCGGCACCCATGAGCAAGTATTGAGTTGTGTACCAGATGCTTACTGCTATATGGGACCCAGGAAACCAATGTACCAGGTTAACTGGATTGTAGAGGCATACCACATCATCTCGTTAGACCTATGAGCCTGAGACGGTGTGACCGGTTCTACAGTCGGGTGTCCTGCGAAAGGTTGCCACATACGATGTAATGAAGGACGCCAGATTTGGGTCTTCAGAGGCGGGCGTATGTGTCGAGTTATCTGGGCAGTGTTTGATTCGAATCACCGTCCCTCATGGATATGAGTACCGCTTGCTCACTGTGTTGTGACGTAGTAAGCATGTTGTGTGATAACAGTTTGCATGTTTAAATTGCTGTTATGATAATTCGAATTGCATGAAAACCATGGATGAGTAGAGATAGAGCAAACTAAAGTTAATTTTAACCTTGGGACAAGTAACATTGGAATGAAGCATTTATTGTTTGATATTGGATTTCCAATGTTGCTTGGTGCAAGCTCACTACTAGGACGGCTAAAATATGAAAGTTAAGGATGAACGTGTAGGCGAGTCTTTATGCAACTTATATGTTTATGTCTTAAGTTACCTTCATGTAGAGTTGCATGCTTTAGGAGAGACGGTTAAGTCTTGCTGATCCTTTGTGCTCACTCTTTCTATATGAGTGGTTTTGCAGGTTAACATCGACGCTTATAAAGAAGGTTCTCCAGTGAGGCTCGGAGACTTCCGAGTCATGTAACACATGGAGAACCCAGCCACTGCAATGTCTTCGTGTTGCTAGCGAGAGGAGTCCGCGGGCTGGACCTCTTCTTGAGTGCTCATTAGTTATTAGACGTGAGTTGTTTGTAGTCTTCCTCTGTAGCTATTTGATGTAAATTATCTATAAAGAACATTTGTAAGCTTCCGCTTTTGATTTATGTAATACAGTTTCCTTATATGTGTGCTGTTGGGTGCCGCATAACACGGCACAACCCAATGCGATTCGCGGTCGAGTGGCACGGCCCCGTGGCACGGGTGTCGGGCCCCCTCATGGTCTGCAGCGGAACATCCGGGGCCGAGCTCTCCGGCGAGGCTCCGCCACTGTTATCGCGGTTGGCGCGAGGAAGAAGGGGTGCGGGCCCGTTTTGCAGTGAGAGAAAACCGTGCCCGGGATCAACTGTGGTGCCAGGATTTCATGCGGCTACGCAGGAAATTAAGTGGACCACGTGCGGCTTCGTTGTCGGGCTGACACGTAGACCTGGGGCCCACCTGCCCGGTTTAAACCTTCTGAATTTCGATTGGATTTTCTAGATGTTTGCCAAACTTTAGAAGCCCATGACTTCTGCTAGGATTGCCCAAAATTAGTGAACCAAATATTGTTGGATTCAGCTCTCCGAGTACTTTCCAGCAAAACAATTTTCAGTCCATGAAACTCATTCTTTGTCCAGAATTAATTCCCCAAATTTTAAACTGATGGGAATTTTATCTGGAGATTTTCATTATGGGAAATTCTGAAATTTTGCTAGGATGTTCATTTGAATATCATTGAGTCACATGAAAAATTTCAGATCCATCCAAGTTAATTTAGTTCCCCTAATGGTGTGATTAAGTGAATTGTACTGAGAAAATAGAAAAATGTACAGAAACATTTTTCAGAATTTCCTCAATCTTGATTAGCTCATAACATTCTCTAGGATTCTTCAAATTACATATAACCAACTCCATTAGAACCATCTCGAAATCTAGTTTCCAGACAGTAATGCCTTGCTCCATGAAAATCCCTGGAAATCCTTAGAAGCTCTAGTAATGTCCATTTAGACATTTATTTTTGCAGGGCTGAAATGAGCTTTGTTTCAAATGAAATTTGGCCAAGCCTCTGTTTAGGTTCTCACCAAGCCACAGTAAAAAATTCAGAGCCAAAAGAGATGTCAATTCAACATATTTGCATTAAATTGACACATATCGATAATTTGTTTACGTGTAGTCGCTGAAATCGAGGAAACCCCGGAGATCTTGGACTTCATACCTACGGAGGAGACTCTAACTACTGAACAGAAGCAACAAGGCAAGCCCCGGTTTGCATTTAGCAAATTTTATCAAGCTTTGCTTTTTATTCACTTAGCTTGAAGTATGTATGTGGATTAAGTTTAGGATGGATGAAACTCTAATTGCATAACAAGATTTTTTTTTCCAAAGAGAGTGAGGGTAGAGTCTATGTCCTTGAGTAGAACATGCTTTTCTTAATGTTTATAGACTTCGGTACAAGTCGAGTAGTCGGAATCTACTCGCGAGTATAGGTTTCGCCACATACGGAATTGGTTCGAGATGTGAGATAACATTAGTAAGAAAAATTACACTAGGCAGGGGCGTAGGACACATAAAGAGAAAGTCTTGTGTGTGTAGCCCAGCCCGTGTTGATTGAGGATCGATCCGTGTGCGTCCCTGCTGAAAAAGTTTGAATGTGCCGAAGGCATATCGGATATATGAGGTCCGATAAACTGATGTAACCTATATCTCCGGGTGTCGAGGCATTGCACACCAATTTATAGGTGTAGGTTGAGGGCAGCATGGTGGAAATACGCTAACCGGCATAGAGAGATTCTATGTGTAGGGAACCTCATGCTCGTTTCGGTGCGACCAGTTCGATGTTTGGGCTGTTTGGTGAAAGTTTGTCCTGTACGACATCGGTGGAGCATGCCGTTGCAGATCCAAGGATGGACGTACGTGACGTGCTGTTCGGGTATCCCTGCAGGTGTATATCGAGTCAACTCACTGTCCCTCACGGTTATGAGTACCGCTTGTTCACTGTGTTGTGACGTAGTAAATCTATGGAATGATTTTGATGCATTACTGCTGTTAAGAATAACTTGTATTGCTACATGTGTACCACCAAATATTTCTCACTAAATTTCATATTGGTGAACCGCTAACTTGTGGCTAAAAGATGAATTAAGGATGAACATGTAGCCGTGTCCTTTCCTGCAAATTGCCATCCTATTTTTGAGTATGACTCGCATGTAGAGTTTCTCGTGTAGGAGATTCGGTTAAGACTTGGTGGGCCACCGTGCTCACGGTTGTGTATGAGTGTTTGTAGGTGAGGAGTACTCCACGGACTCGGAGTACGGGTTCACCGGCGAGGGCTATCCTCCATTGGGGACTACGGCTGTGTGGGAGCCGTACACGCCACAGTGAAGCTAGGTGTAGCTAGTGTGGGTTGTCCGTAGGGCTGGACAACCAACTTTTGCTAGTTAAGAGTATGCTTGAGTTGTATAAATAATTTCCGCTGCAGTAAACTATTTAAAGTAGATGTAAACTTAAGGTTTGTACTACTTTTGTACAAATTCAGTAAGTTTGAATGTAATAGTATGTTTTCCTTACTGTGTGTGCTGTTGGGTGTCGCATCGCGCGGCACCACCCTCTGTGATCCTGGATTGTACGGATTTCAGTCTGTTACAGGCTCTCGGGACGAGATTCTTTTAAGGGGGAGGAATGTAAGGGCCCGAGTTTTTCACTTGCTAAAGGTATTCATCACACCCACATCTCAGCTCACTTGTGGTAATCACATGAACACATTTGAAGAGCAAGTAACCACCGTAAATAGATTTATTAGGAGATGAACTAACAAAATGCAAAAGTGGTATTTCCCACATGCATCACATAGGGTCTAAGCATATGATTAACTCCTAAACTTTATTAGGAATGCTCATGCCAAACTTCACCCAAATCCACACCTCTTGGAGGTACTTTTGGGTACAATCATTAAAAGGCTACTTTGAACTTAAATTCATGTTCAAACTTCTTACATCCCACGAATTGAAAAGTGGGATTCATATTCACACTCAGCACATTTTTATGAGCTCACACACCAATTTTTACTCCCTTTGGGGTTGATCTTGACATGCGCTAATTTGAGAAAATTCAAACCAAATTCAATTTCAGCATCATATTTGCTATACATTCATCCGAACCAAATCATAGTTTGAAGTATTCAAATCCAAAAGGTCATTTGGTGTTTTGATCAAATGGCAATGGGTATTAAGCTCATCATATTCAGAGCAGTAGGGAAATTCAAGTTTTTAGGATAAAAATGAAATCGGGATCCACATGTCAGTGAGCCAATTGACTTGCTCCCTAAGGCTTGTTGCTCTGTTTTACTCGGATCAGACCGAAGACTCACCGAGCGCCACCGATGCCGCCAACTCCTTGCTGTGGCATTGAGCTGGAGACCTGATCAGGTTACATCACACCACAAGATGATCTTTTGCCCACACAAACAGAACCAACTCGGCTTTGCTTCCTCCTCGCGCGCTCGAACAGAGCTGCCACCGCTGCTGCTGTCGACCGATCGGGCGCCGGAAAAACCACCATGCACCGAGCATCCCCGAGCTGTAAAACCGCACCGGATGCTCATCTTACACCTCCACGGCACGAAAGTGATCCATTTTTCGAGCTTCCTGACACTAGAACCGGTGGTGCTCACGGCGACCGAAAGTTACCGCCATGAGGTGCTCTCGTGGACAGCCCGACTAGTTGGCTTCCACGCCCGAGAAAGCACACCCGAGGACACGCTGGTGATCAGCGCTGCTCCTCTTAACGTTCGATCATAGCACGGGAATTCGAAGTTTTTCTTCCGGGTGCCGCAAACTGACCTTGAGGTAGGGATTCGGCAAATTCTCCATTGATTCTTGTTTCTAGCCTTTCAAGCACCGCACACAATCTCGTCACTAGCTATCACACGTCCTCCATTGAAATTAAGCCTGGAAAATGGATGTAGAGGGAGAATTCCATGTTCTTCCCGAGCGAAAATACTCGGACCCCGTCGGCCGCACGGTGCCAACATGATTAGCGAGCTTCCCGGTGCGGTTGGTTGTGAATTCTAGACTCCTCACACTCCCCTGTTGCTCTAGAGCGAATAACCCAACTATTCATGAAGAAATAGAGTTCTCCGAGCTTGCCGGAACCCTAACGGGAACTGCCACCGGTGCGCAACAGTTTCCGGCCACCGCCAGCGAATTATTGGGTGAGGGCGGCGAGTTTGGCTTCGGGAGGCGACCAGGAACCTCGGTTCCGGTGACCTGACCGGTGTGCACCGCCACTCGGCCTCGGTTGGTGCGAGGTAGGGGTTAACTGGTGGGTGGGACCCACTGGCAGAGTTTTAAACGTTTCCTGGTTTTTCAGTTTTAAGTTCAAACTTCAAACACACACAACTTTGGCTAGAAGTGTCCAAATCGAGTGAACCAAATTTTGTTGGATTCAGATTTCTGAGTACTTTCCAGAAAAACAAGTTTCACTCCATAAAAACCCTTATTTCGCCAGAATTAATTCTTCAAAATTTTAAATGTTGAGAATTTGAACTACAGATCCCTTTGGTGGAAAATTCTGAAATTTGGCCAGGGTGTTCCTTGTAATATCCCCAAGTCACTATAAAAATTTCAGATCCATCTAAGCTCATTTAGTCCACCTAATGGTGTTATTAAGGAAACTGATCCAGAGAAAAAGAAAAATGTCCAGAAACATTTTACAGATTTTCTCTAAACTTGTTTAGCTCATATCTTCTGCTAGCATTCACCAAATTAGATGAAACCAATTCCATTAGAACCCTTTGAAACTCTAGGTTCCAAAAAGTCATGGCTTGCTCCATGAAAATCCATATAAAGCCATAAGAGATCTAAATATGCACTACAGGAATCGCGAAAATAAACGACGGCCGAAAACCTTCGTCGATAAGGTTACTACCGTCGTCAATAAGTTATTGACGATGGTAAATGGTTATGGACGACGGTTCCTAGCCTTCGTCAATAATTAGTCATCAATAAGTTTATTGATGACGGTTAAAACCAGTTGTCGTCTATAAGTTTGTCGAGCCACGTGGCTGTTCAAGAAGCTTATAGACAACGGCCAGCAATTGGCCGTCGTCAATAAGTCTATTATAGACGATGGTACATCTGGCCGTTATCTATAATTGTGGCTTATAGACGATGGTACAGCTGGCCATCGTCAATTATTGCGGCTTATTGACGACGGCTATGGTGGCCATCATCAATTATTATGGCTTATTGACGATGGCTAAGTACCAGAAACCGTCGTCAATAAGGATTACAGTTTTTTTAAATAAAGAAGGTTGCCCTGGCTTCGAGGCCAGCCCTGGCTCGATAGCTAGATCACACTGGCATCAAAACAAAAATATGACAGTCATCAAAACACTATACGCACGCCACTACCCAACGCTACCTTGACCGCTGCCACCGGAGTCCAGTAAGTCGTCCTCGCGCTGTCTTCCAAACGCCGGATGCTGGGGGGATGGAGTTTGTTGAGCCTGCGTTGCCGATCCCTGTAATGTGCATGTATAGTTAGACAAATTAGAAGTTTAAAAATGCATATTTTACTAAATAAAGTCATTACAAGTTAAAATTGAGCATGTTGACAAATTAGAAATAAGCTAGAATTGACAAAGTTCAGCTATTGAGCAATTTTGTACCTGTGCTCCTGTCATCGGCCCCTGTGGCACCTGTATTGGTGGCGGCGCCCACTGGGGAAAGACAGCCTGCTGTCCTGCGGCCATAGCCTGCAAATGTGAAGCAAAATATTATATATGTCATTCATATATTAGAAATGTTCAGTACAACGGTCCGAACTTACCTGCATTGCAGCTTGCAACGGTAGTGTACAAGTGTTGATACTCGTCCCTAGCCCTGAGCTCCGCTGCCTGCATCTCGTTCATCAGTCACAACGCTTCCTGCGTCCTCTGGAGCTCCTCCTGGACACTCTGGAGCTCTAGATCTCGGCTCCTACGCCTGCTGGACCCACCATGGGATGAAGAGGCCCTCGAGGAAGACTGCGCCTCCCTCTAGTTGACTACTACATGGAACATGGCCAACCTACACAACAAAGTAAGAGTATTAAAGTTTCGTGTCTCGAAGTCCATGACATTAAAAAGATAACAGAACTCACCGGCCGTGAGGTTTCCCACCACCGCTTGCATACGCGGTTTCAGGTACGATCGGTGCGTTCTGCCAATTGTAATCTTCGCCTCGAAGACTCCGCACATTCTCCACATACTTTTCCTGGAAATACAGAAAAATAAAGTCATCAGAAGTATTAAAGAGAATACAATTAAGTTAACAAAAGAACTCACTAACATCTCCATCACCGTCTAAGAAGAAAGCTGATCAGGCTGCGGCGGGTCACTTCCCATGTGACCCCTCCAACACACCAGGATAGCGGTCCGCTCCAGACCGATATCGTGCTCCTATCGATACATGTTAGCACAATGATAGCGCCAGAAATTAACTAAAACAATATTCGAGTACCACTTACCATCCGTTTAGTGAGACGTATGTAGCCATCCCCGCCAAGACGGTGTTTCGCGTATGTCCCTTTACTCTGTTATCGGATCATAGACACGCCACTGAAGCCAGGGCGGGAGGGAGGCCAGGGCGACGCGGGGTGGCGGGCGCGGCCGGCGGCAGAGAGGGGCGGCGGGGAGAGGGGCGCGGCAAGGGGCGGGAGGGGAGCCTAGGGGGCCGGTGGCGCGGTGGCGGAGGATGGGGCGAGAGGGTGGCCGGGGCGGCGGGGCAGCGGGGCGGGCCGGGGTGACGCGGGGTGGTGGGGGCAGCCGGCGGCGCGGCGGCAGAGAGGGGCGGCACGGAGAGGGTCGGCGGGGAGAGGGGCGCGGCACACATCGAGCTCCTCTGTTTGGGGCGACGGGGCGGGAGGGGGGTCTGGGTGGCCGGTGGCTCAGTGGCAGAGGGCGGGGTGGGAGGGGGGCCAGAGCGGTGGGATAGCGGGGCAGCAAGGGGACCGAGCGTCGCTGGTGTGAGGGGGGCAGCACGCGGCACGGCGGCGGAGAGGTGTAGCAGGGACAGGGGCTGCGAGGAGGAGGGCGTACCTCGGGCGGCTGCGACCGGAGATGGGGCGGTGGAGACGAGGGCATACCTCGGGTGGCGGCGACCAGAGACGGGGCGGCGGAGACCGGCGACGGCGATGGCGAGTTAGGAGGGGGCACATGGGGCCGCGGAGACCGACGATGATGAAGCGGAGTCGAGAGACGACGCGGGCGGGGGAGAATGCCGCCTCCCAACTCGATCTCAGGAGTATATCAGGCTTATTGACAACTGTTGTTCCTCACCATCGTCAATAAGAGGCATATTGATGACGGTTGTGTCTACGTGCCATCAATAATGCCTCGGGTGGGGCCGGATCTCAGCCAAATTCGACGACAGAGGTTATAGACGACAGCCACCGTCGTCTTTTAGTTTATTGACGACAGTACTAGGTTAGCCGTCATCAATTACCACATTATTTATTATGGCTGTATCTAGCCTTCATCAATTAATTTAAAGACGACGGCCCGTCGTCAATAAATTTTGTCGTCGTCAATGGTCGCTTTTCCTGTAGCGATGGCCAAATACACATTTATTTGTGCAGGCCTCAAATGAGCATTGCTTCATATGAAATTTGGCCAAGTCTCTGTCTAGGTTATCACTGTGATGGCTCTCTAGGATCATAGACTGTCCCCACATACCTCCACTCTTCTTTTCTGCGCACCTTGTCCTCACTCGTGCGCATCTGGGAAAACTTCCCGGTCGGTCACCCATCCCCAAATTCCTCTAGGCCAAGCACGCTTAACCCCGGAGTCCTTTGCAGGTGGGCTTCTGGAAAATAAGGTATACCTTGGTGATATGAGTACTCTATCAATCCTATTAAGTCGGGAGTCAGGATATCACACAATCCCCCCCCCCTTAGAAGACCGACGTCCTCGTCGGTCAACACCAAGACAGGAACGTCCCCTCTTAGCCACGTCCGTACGTTCAGTATTGGCATACGTATGTTGTACGTCCGGTTAGCAGCATACGTACCATACCGTGTCTCACCCAGAGGACCCACGTGTCATGTGTACGTACCCCCGTCCCTGACCCGTACGCTACAGTATCCTTCTCACTGACCCGTATGCACCCGTGAAACTGCGTGGGTCGGCTCTGATACCATTTGTGATGGCTCTCTAGGATCGTAGACTGTCCCCACATACCGCCACTCGTCTTTTCTGCGCACTTTGTCCTCACTCGTGCGCATCCGGGAAAACTTCCCGGTCGGTCACCCATCCCTAAATTCCTCCAGGCCAAGCACGCTTAACCCCGGAGTCCTTTGCAGGTGGGCTTCCGTAAAAGAAGGTATACCTTGGTGATATGAGTACTCTATCAATCCTATTAAGTCGGGAGTCAGGATATCACACAATTTAATGCAATGTGTAAACTTGAATACATAACTACTAATAACTCTAGCTAGCCCTCCCCTTTGGTTCTGAAATTTTTATGGTGGCTTAGTAGGGTCCTAACCAGAGTCTTGACCAAGTTTCATTTTAAACAAAGTTCATCTGAACCTTGTACAAATAAAAGCCCATTTGGTCAATATTTGATCCTCTAAGTAATTCCAGGAGTTTTCATGGCTCCAACCATTACTTTATGGAAACTAGAATTTAAGATGGTTCTAATGGAATTGGTTTCATGTCATTTGAAGAATTCTACTGAAAGTTATGTCCTAATAAAGATTTGAGAAAATCTGAAAAATGTTTCTGTACATTTTTCTATTTTCTCAGGGCAGTTCTCTTAATCACCCAATTAGGGTAACTAAATTAACTTGGATGAGTCTGAAAATATTACTGTGATTCGGGGATTTTCCAGTGAACCTCTCAGTGAAATTTCAGAATTTTTCATAAAGTAGTTCTCCAGATAAAATTCCCAACAGTTTAAATTTTAGGGATTTAATTCTGGAAAACTATTCACTTTCATGAGCTGAAATTGGTATTGCTGGAAAGTACTCAGAATTATGAGCTCAACAAAATTTGGTTCATAGAATTTGTAGTTTCCTAGCAAAAGATCTATGCATTTCAAGTTTGAACTAAAACTGAAAATTCCAAAAATGTTTAAATCCTGCGGGTGGGTCCCCCAGCTACGTGTCAGCCTCTCAGCCAACCCACACCGGAGCCCGCAGAATCACCCGCGCAGCCGCACGGGATCCCGGCGCCGCAGCAAATCCCGAGTGCTCTCAGCAGAGACTGAGACGCGGAGCCCGCAGGGCTTCTTCAACCTCGCGCTCCCGCGGCTCCCCGCCGCCCACCTCGCCGGAATACTCGCCGCTGGGCGTTCTGCTGCCCGACCTCCGACGAAACTCGCCGCCTGTGCCTATGTCGGCCTGGGAAACACGGTGGTGCCCTCACCAGAGCCTGACAACGGCCGGAACAGTGCTCCCGACGGTAACAGCGGCCGGGAGCTCACCGGCGACGTCGAACTCGGCGTCTCCTGCACCTTTTTCGATGCGGTTTGCTCGGGGAGCTCCGCTGACACCCGCTGATCACGGATATGGGCACCGATCTCCGTGAAAACAGCTGCAACTATGACCTCACCGGTGACCTAGACCGGAAATCGCCGCCGATGCAAAAAGCTCGAAGAACGTCGCCCATACTCAATGAAACTCGATGGTTTCTGATCTCAGAGACGCGTGGGCGAGTCTAGATCACGTCTTTAGCTCGGCCTAAGGAGTGGTGGCTTACTTGCCACAAATTTCCGGATTTCGCATGGTTCGGTTCTAAACACTCCGACGCGCTTATCCCCCAAATTCATTGTTGACCATGCGAGAGAGAGAGCGAGGTCAGTACTGTTGTGATCAGTACCTCAGAGTGAAACTTTCTTGTGTAGCTCGTCGGGCACGAGAGTGCCTGTGCTAGCCGGGCGCCGGTGATCAGTGAGGTCGGCCGGGCGGGAGGCTTCGATCGTGCGAGGAAGAAAAGGGAAGTGCGAGGACTGCACGTGGTCACGGCGTACTCGATCCTGGCGTCTCCCTTGCGCCCTTAGCCTCTTCCCCGAGCAGGAGGTGGCACCGGTTGAGGCGGTCGGCCACCGGGGTGATCGTGCTGGCGCGCGCGCAAGGCTTCGGCCGAGGGAAAAAAAATGCACCTGAGGAAACTTCAGTCTGAAGTCTGCTGACATGTGGGCCTCCCCCTCTTATTCTTTTTTTCCAATTTTCTCAATTCTGTTGGGCCAAAATATCCTCAGCTACTCACAATTAAATGTAAGACTTAGTCACCAAGTCATAGTTTGAATTTGAACTCTCAAATTTGAACTGTGTTTGGCTAAATTTGCTGCATGTTTAAACTGAAATTCAAATTCAGTTTTGAATTCTTGCAAATTTAGCTCTTGACAAGATGACCTCCAATGAGGATGAAAATTGGTGGGATAACTCAGAACAATGTGCTGAGTGTGAATATGAAGCTAACTTTTGAATTTGAGTGATGAAAGTTGCTGCAATTTGAATTTACATTCAAATTGGCCTCTTTTTCAAATACCTCCAAAAGTGCCTCAAAAAGTGTTGGATTTACATGAAACTTGGACTGAACCTTCCCAAGACTTTTCAAGTTCTAGGGGTGAGCTCAACCTCTCATGTTCATGTGTAGAAACCCTACTTTGTGAAAGTGAAGGCTTTCCCCTCTAATCACTCTTTTGATGGAGGTTACTTGCTCATCACAATATTTCCCAAGATATCCACAACAAAACTGTGGTGTTGTGAGGTGAAGAAAAGTTGTTCCAAGTCCCTTTTCTTAGGCTTTTACATCCCTCCCCCCTTAAAAGAATCTCGTCCCGAGATTATGAAAGAAGAGACAGCGATGTAATAGAGACTTACCCGTGTTGAGACGCCATGAACTCTGGGTAATTTGAGCGAAGGAATTCCTCGCTCTCCCACGTCGCTTCTTTGGCGGTGTGGTTGCTCCATAGGATCTTGTAGAACCACAACGTTCTGCTACGCTTGGTTCTGGCTTTCAAATCAAGAATTGCCACCGGATACTCATCATATGTCAAATCCGGTTTCAGCTCGCCGATGTCTTCGGTAGGGACAGCAGCTTTATTCTTTAAACATTTTCGCAGTTGCGAAACATGGAAAACATCATGGACACCAGCAAGGGATGCTGGTAGCTCCAGTCTATACGCTGCTGGTCCACACTTATCGGTGAATGCATAGGGCCCAATGAAGCGGGGAGCGAGCTTCCCTTTCACACCGAACCGGTGCACGCCTTTCATCGGAGACACGCGGAGGTACACGTGTTCACCAACGTCAAATTGCAACGGTCTATGCCTCTTATCAGCGTAGCTCTTCCGCCAGGATTGAGCAGCCTTCAAGTTAGCTTGAATCGCCTGAACGCACTCTTCGGACTCGTTCACCACATCAACCCCGAATGTGAACCATTCACCGGACTCGCACCAATTTAATGGGGTGCGGCATTTTTGACCGTAGAGAGCTTCGTAGGCTGCCATATTGATACTCGCCTGATAGCCGTTGTTGTAAGAGAATTCCGCCAACGGTAGGTGATCGTCCCAGATCCTACCGTGGTGGATGGCACATGCTCTCAACATGTCCTCCAGAACTTGATTCACCCTCTCTGTCTGGCCATCTGTCTGAGGGTGGTAGGCGGAGCTTCTAATCAGTTTAGTACCCAATGCAGCGTGTAGCTGCTCCCAAAAGCGAAATACAAATAATGCACCTCGATCCGAGACGATGGTTTTGGGTACCTCGTATAAGCACAGAATCTTTGCTATGTACAGCTCCGCATATTTGCCGGCATTGTAACGTGTATTCACCGGGATGAAGTGAGCCGTCTTGGTTAACCGATCGACGATTACCCAAATGGAATCATGTTTGTTGGCAGTTAGGGGCAATCCCACAATGAAATCCATGCTCACATCTTCCCATTTCCATGCCGGGATCTTCAGGGGTTGCAACAGCCCTGATTTCTTCATGTGATCAGCTTTCACTCGTCGGCACGTATCGCACTCGGATACATACTTCGCTACCTCCCGTTTCATCCGTGTCCAACAAAATTTCTTTTTCAAATCTTGGTACATTTTGTTGCTGCCCGGATGAATGGAGTACTTGGACAAGTGAGTTTCATCGAGGATCTTTTTCCTCAACTCCATATCCCGGGGTACGACTATGCGGTCATTGAACCATAGCGTCCCCTCATCATCCTTCCGGAAACACTTGATCTCCCCGTTGTCTATCCGTCTCCGGAGATGTGCCATGCCTTTATCAGTCTTCTGAGCTGCAATGATGTCCTCCCTGATGGTAGGGATGAGGGCAAGGTTGTACAGCGATCCATAAGAAACCAAGTATAAACTCGGCTCTTCCTCCTCCACCGGTGTAATGGTGAGGTGATGGACATGTGATTTCCGACTCAGCGCGTCGGCAACCACATTCGCCTTGCCGGGGTGGTAGTGAATTTCAATTTCATAATCTTTTATCAGTTCTAACCACATGCTTTGCCTCATGGTCAGCTCCTTCTGGGTGAAAATGTATTTCAAGCTCTTGTGGTCGGTGTAGAGGTGCACCAGATTCCCCAGGAGATAGTGCCTCCACATTTTTAGCACCAAGACCACTGCAGCAAGCTCAAGATCATGAGTAAGATAATGCTGCTCATGGTTCCGAAGTTGGCGTGAGCCATAAGCGACCACACGTCCTTCCTGCATCAACACGCAGCCAAGCCCAATACCGGACGCGTCACAGTACACGTCGAAGGGCTTTGTTGTATCCGGCTGAGCTAAGACCGGGGCTGTTGTGAGATGCTTTACCAATGCTTGGAACGCTCCTTCACACGCCGTGTTCCAAACATATTTTGTTCCCTTCTTCAGCAATTCTGTCATCGGCTTAGCGAGCTTGGAGAAGCTTGGAATGAATCTCCGGTAGTATCCTGCTAACCCGAGGAAGCTTCTGACTTCGTGAACTGAAGTGGGGGCTTTCCATTTTAGCACTTGCTCTATTTTGCTTGGGTCAACCGCAACGCCTTCAGCTGAGATTATATGTCCCAAGAATGGCACTTGGCTGATCCAAAACTCACATTTACTGAACTTGGCGTAGAGCTTGTGGTCTCGCAATCGTTGAAGAACGATCCTCATGTGTTTGGCATGTTCGGCTTCTGTCTTGGAATAAACCAAGATATCATCGATGAACACTACCACGAACTTGTCCAGCTCTGACATGAACACCTAGTTCATGAGATACATGAAATGGGCTGGAGCGTTTGTGAGACCAAAAGACATGACGAGATATTCATATAATCCATATCTCGTCGAGAAGGCCGTCTTCGGGATATCCTTCGCCCGGATCTTTATCTGATGATATCCAGAGCGAAGGTCCATCTTGGAGAATACACTTGCACCCACAAGTTGATCAAATAGTATGTCGATGCGGGGCAGTGGGTACTTATTCTTGATGGCGACGGCGTTGAGCGGCCGGTAGTCCACACACAGCCTCAAGGTTTCATCCTTCTTCTTCACAAATAGAGCTGAGCATCCCCATGGCGATGAACTCGGCCTGATGAAACCCTTGCTCAACAGATCATTGAGCTGTTCTTTCAGTTCAGCCAGCTCATTTGGGGCCATTTTATATGGTCTCCGCGATATGGGCGTAGTTCCGGGTGCAACTTCAATCTTGAACTCGACATTCCGCTCAGGTGGCATGCCCGAAAGATCATCCGGGAACACGTCGGGATACTCCCGGACTACGGGGATGTCCTCTAACTTGATAGCTTCAGTATGGTTGACTGCTGAAACCTCCCGGACTGGATTATCTAATAGGAGGGACTGCGGACGGTGTAGTGGGGAGTTGAGGTGAACTGTCCGTGCTAGAGTTTCCAGGACAGCGCCATGGTAGCTTAGCGATGACATTCCTAAGATTGCATCAATCTTCTGCCCCTCAAGGATAATCATAGTGGTGGGATATATCTTCCCACCTAAGCACAATGGTGCTTTCGGAACCATCATCGTTAAAAACACAATGACAATAACACATGCGATACATCTCGTATGTAGATAATGTAATAACTTTGCACAAGCTACACCATTACCAGACCAAATACAAGCTAGTTTAATCCAACTTGATGAACCTCCCCTTTGGAAGCTCACCATAACTAGGTTTGGTCACTACGAGATATTACTATCGCTTTGTCATCACATAAACCACCCTTTTATCTTCAATACATCACAAACATAGTCTCTAGTAAAAGAAACTTGAGTGAGACCTATACTCAAATCTTTCACTAGTTGAAGATAACCTGTCATGAGCATGTTCTACCCCATTGGAAGTATTCAAACTCCCTCTAGGGTACAACAATCTGTCACATGAGTTCAACTGTCATTCCTCTGTCAGAATGACCAGTTTCTACATATCCGAGATTTTTATCTGGTTCTGGGCATTTTCATGACTCAAGCTGAATACCAAAGTTAAAGTTAACTTTAGTAAATTTCCAACGAGTACTTATTTGCCCTCAGATCAGCTTTGGTTAAAATATTATGCTAATTCAAAGTCAGCAGAATTTCTGGAAGAATTTTAACAGCGCCTCCCTTGGAAAGTTGCTGTTTTCAACTCCGGTTTCCATTGAAATCTGTGCTGGAATTTCAGACACTTTGAATTACAAAGATGTAACACATCTTCTACCCTTTCTAAGGATGTATCATATGAAAATTTTTGATTTTTGTACTGGGGGTTATGTTTGAAAAACAGAACAGTCCAGAGAGTGCTTAACCCTGTCCTGGTTCTGGACAGTTTACATGCCTCTGGGATTTAAGCCATCTTAAGGTGTGTTTTAGCTCTGGAAGTCTACAACAAAGTTGTAGAGTACTTAAATACCTTTCCATAACTATATACCACACCTCCCTGGTCTAAGAGACCGGTGAGTTATGCCCTGTTGAAGATCAGCATACTTGCTGCCTAAAACAGAGCACTCTCTTTTTCAGTCCTTGAGAACTACACTAATCACTATCCAATTTGTCTACCCAACCAGGGTCCTAAATATTGCAACCTAGTGATTTCAGTTCCTTGTTATCATTATTTTGCATGCATATGCCTATGATATCTCGGTACTACGTTCCTGCCAAAAGAAAATCCTAACCGGAGACCGGCATATACGTCTCAAGTGTGGCACTAAACGATCTCTCGCACACGTTTACTACATGGATACATACGTGGTTAGTACCTGCAGAAGACCACACAATAATGATGCACACAAGGGTTTTCCATTTCAGGCAGGACCATATTTAAAAGTAAATATAAACGCCCGTATCATTGTCATACGGCCGTCCTTGAGTTAGGTCAGTCTCAAGGTAAGTTATCGTGTTTCAACACCACACGACGGGGAACCCGAGTATGTAATGAACGGGTCGTCACGGTTGGGAATGTTATCAGCCCAACAGATACCACCTACTGCCCTGCAGGGCACGCCGATGGCAAGCGCTGCGTATGTCCTCCTGGGCTACTTCCAGACGAACACACTCTCGCGTTACTGACCACGCGATGGGGTCTCCTCTGACTTGCCTAATGCACGCTAGGGATCAACGTTTCATATGAACTCAGGAACATGAAGAGTCCAAGAGTTTCATATTGACGTATCACACCAAGCTGTGAGACCAATCCCTGAACCACGTTCCTCGTCAGGGGAGCTAACCGAAATTGAACCGCTTTCGGTGACGTTCCTTACCATGCTTACCAGAGCGTAGGTGCGTCGTTACATAATTAAAATTCAGAAGTATAACACATATGTTAGTTTTGCCACTTTAAGTAACTAGGATAATATAGTCCTTACTTGGGCAACTACCGAATCCTCACCGTACCTAAGTTTTCCCGTAATACAGTCCTTAAGTACTGTGCTATCCCCAATGCAGCTCTGATACCAGGCTGTGGCGGACCGGAATCCGCTCATCCTGCATCGCAGAGGGTGGTGCCGCACGATGCGACACCCGACAGCACACGTCATAAGAACACAATATATTACATGGGAAAAACAAACTGAACTGTACAAAAAGGTACAACTTCAGTTACACACTAGTATTTATTTTACACAGCGGAAGTCTACTCTGTACAACTAACGCCCGCCTATCTAGCAAAAGTCGGTTGCCCAGCCCTAGGGCAACCAACACTGGCTGCACTCCTCAGCTCAGCGCGGCGTGTACGGCTCCCACTCAGCCGTGGTCCCCAACGGAGGGTAACCCTCGCCGGTGGACTCGTACTCCGAGTCCGTGGGTGGCTCCTCACCTGAAAAACACTTAAGCAGCAACCGTGAGCACGATGGCTCAACAAGACTTAACCGACTCACCTAGGCATGAAACTCTACATGAGGTGTACAATAGGATAGTAATATTGCAGCAAATGGACACGCCTACAAGTTCATCCTTAGTTCATCTTTTAGCCACAAGTTAACGGTTTGGAAATCTGAAATTTAGTAAGCAATATTTGGTGGCACACATGTAGCAATACCATTATATCATAACAGCAAGATTGAATCATAACATTTCATACATTAGTCTATGTTACGACACAGTGAACAAGCAATACTCGTCACCACGAGGGACAGCGAATCGACTCGATATACACCTGCAGGGGAACCCAAAGAGCACGTCACGTACGCCCACCTGTGGAGCTGCACAGAACGCTCACTCGATGTCATACGGGACAACCTTTCACCCAACAGTCCAAACGTCGAACCGGCCGCACCGAAACGAGCAGGAGGTTCCCCACATGGAGCATCTCTATATGCCCGTTGGCAGATTTCCACCTTGCTGCCCTCAGCCTACACCTATAAATCATTGCGTTATGCCTCGACGCCCGGAGGTTTAGGCTACATCGGTTTATCGGGGCCCATATATCCGATATGCCTTCGGTACGTTCAATACTTGTTCAGCAGGGCCGCACACGGATCGGTCCTCAATCGACACGGACAGGGCCGCGCACACAAGGCTTCCTCTTGTTGCGCCCTAGCCCCTGCCTAGTCTCATTTTCATTACTAAAGTGATCTCACATCACTCAACCGAACCCGTGTGTCCCAAGCCTATCTCGCGAGTAGATTCCAACTACTCGACTTGCACCGAAGTTCTATGAAATATTAAGCATAGCCTGTCTATGCGAGGTCTTAGACACTACCCTCACTCTTATGGAAAATTTCTGGTCATGCAAGTGGGGTTCCATCCATCCTATACCTAATGCACATTCATACTTCATATGACACATGTATACAAGTAAAACTTATAAAAAGTTAATGCAAACCGGGGCTTGCCTTGTTGCTGCTGGTCGGTAGTTAGCTCTTCTTCTGGAAGGAGGAAGTCCAGCACTTCCGGAGTCTCTTCTTCAGCGACTACACGTTTAATGAAATACGACATGTAAATTTAAATGCAATGTGTAAACTTGAATACTTAACTACTAATAACTCTAGCTAGCCCTCCCCTTTGGTTCTGAAATTTTTATGGTGGCTTGGTAGGGTGCTAACCAGAGTCTTGACCAAGTTTCATTTGAAACAAAGTTCATCTGAACGTTGTACAAATAAAAGCCCATTTGGTCAATATTTGAGCCTCTAAGTAATTCCAGGGGTTTTCATGGCTCCAACCATTACTTTCTGGAAACTAGAATTTAAGATGGTTCTAATGGAATTGGTTTCATGTCATTTGAAGAATTCTACTGAAAGTTATGTCCTAATAAAGATTTGAGAAAATCTGAAAAATGTTTCTGTACATTTTTCTATTTTCTCAGGGCAGTTCTCTTAATCACCCAATTAGGGTAAATAAATGAACTTGGATGAGTCTGAAAATTTTACTGTGATTCACGGATTTTCCAACGAACCTCTCAGCCAAATTTCAGAATTTTTCATAAAGTAGTTCTCCAGATAAAATTCCCAACAATTTAAAATTTAGGGATTTAATTCTGGAAAACTATTCACTTTCATGAGCTCAAATTGGTATTGCTGGAAAGTACTCAGAATTCTGAGTTCAACAAAATTTGGTTCATCGAATTTGGAGTTTCCTAGCAAAAGTTCTATGCATTTGAAATTTGAACCAAAACTGGAAATTCCAAAAATGTTTAAATCCTGCGGGTGGGTCCCCTGGCTACGTGTCAGCCTCCCAGCTAACCCACACCAGAGCCCGCAGAATTACCCGTGCAGCCGCACGGGATCCCGGCGCCACAGCAAATCCCGAGTGCTCTCAGCAGAGACTGACACGCGGGGCCCGCAAGGCTTCTTCAACCTCGTGCTCCCGCGGCTCCCCGCCGCCCACCTCGCCGGAATACTCGCCGCCGAGCGTTCTGCTGCCCGACCTCCGACGAAACTCGCCGCCTGTGCCTATCTCAGCCTGGGAAACACGGTGGTGCCCTCACCAGAGCCTGACAACGGCCAGAACAGTGCTCCCGATGGTAACAGCGGCCGGGAGCTCACCGGCGACGTCGAACTCAGCGTCTCCTGCACCTTTTTCGATGCGGTTTGCTCGGGGAGCTCCGCTGACACCCGCTGATCACGGATATGGGCACCGATCTCCGTGAAAACAGCTGCAACTACGACCTCACCGGTGACCTAGACCGGAAATCGTCGCCGATGCAAAAAGCTTGAATAACGTCGCCCATACTCGATGAAACTCGATGGTTTCTGATCTCAGAGACGCGTGGGCGAGTCTGGATCACGTCTTTAGCTCGGCCAAAGGAGTGGTGGCTTACTTGCCACGAATTTCCAGATTTCGCATGGTTCGGTTCTAAACACTCCGACGCGCTAATCCCCCAAATTCTTTGTTGACCGTGCGAGAGAGAGAGAGAGAGAGAGGTCAGTACTGTTGTGATCAGTACCTCGGAGCAAAACTTTCTTGTGTAGCTCGTCGGGCATGAGAGTGCCTATGCTAGCCGGGCGCCGGTGATCAGTGAGGTCGGCCGGGCGGGAGGCTTCGATCGTGCGAGGAAGAAAAGGGAAGTGCGAGGACTGCACGTGGTCGCGGTGTACTCGCTCCTGGCGTCTCCCTTGCACCCTTAGCCTCTTCCCCGAGCAGGAGGTGGCACCAGTTGAGGCGGTCGGCCACCGGGGTGATCGTGCTGGCGCGCGCGCAAGGCTTCGGCCGAGGGAAAAAATGCACCCGAGGAAACTTCAGTCTGAAGTCTGCTGACATTAGGGCCTCCCCCTCTTATTCTTTTTTTCCAATTTTCTCAATTCTGTTGTGCCAAAATATCCTCAGCTACTCAAAATTTAATGTGAGACATAGTCACCAAGTCTTAGTTTGAATTTGAACTCTCAAATTTGAACTGTGTTTGGCTAAATTTGCTGCATGTTTAAACTGAAATTCAAATTCAGTTTTGAATTCTTGCAAATTTAGCTCTTGACAAGATGACCTCCAATGAGGATGAAAATTGGTGGGCTAACTCAGAACAATGTGCTGAGTGTGAATATGAAGCTAACTTTTGAATTTGAGTGATGAAATTTGCTGCAATTTGAATTTACATTCAAATTGGCCTCTTTTTCAAATACCTCCAAAAGTGCCTCAAAAAGTGTTGGATTTACATGAAACTTGGACTGAACCTTCCCAAGACTTTTCAAGTTCTAGGGGTGAGCTCAACCTCTCATGTTCATGTGTAGAAACCCTACTTTGTGAAAGTGAAGGCTTTCCCCTCTAATCACTCTTTTGATGGAGGTTACTTGCTCATCACAATATTTCCCAGTATATCCACAACAAAACTGTGGTGTTGTGAGGTGAAGAAAATTTTTTGCAAGTCCCTTTTCTTGGGCTTTTACAATCACCAAACCACAGTAAAAATTTTAGAGTCAAAAAGACTGTCTAGCTATATTTATAGTCTTCACCGTCTCAATTCAATACAAATGCATTCAAATTTGACACACATCGTATTTTATTTTGTGTCCTCGCTAAAATCAAAGAAGACCCGGAGGTTCTGGACTTTATTACTATGGAAGAACAGTTAGTGCATGACCAGCAGCAAGGCAATCTCAAGTTTGCATTAACCCATTTACAAAGTATTATGTTTCGATCACTTACTTTATGCATTTCCTACAATTGTGCATTAGAGTATTGATTGGAAACCCAAATGCATATCCAAGAGAACCAGGGGTTTAGGGCTTAGGATTTAAACCTAGAGTAGCCACAGCTATGCTACATTGGTATTGCATTCGATACATGTCGAGTAGTTAGAACTACGAGCGAGAATAGGCTAGAGGCACACCACTCGGTTATAAAGATAGACAATGAATCACATGGCAAGAAAATGAGACCGAGCAGAGATTAAGGGAAGCCGGACTTTGGGGCCTCGGTGCCATAGCTATGCTTGTGTCGATTGAGGACCGAGCCGTGTGTGGGCCTGTTGAACAAGCTAGAACAGTACCGAAGACCTACCAGATATATGGGAACCGGGAAACCGATGTAATTCGGGTAGCGATCTGTTGAGACATTGCTTCTCATCCATAGGGTAGGTTGAGAGCAGCAAGGTGTAAATCGGCTAGCGAGCACCGAGGATGCTCCGCGTAGAGACCTCCTGCTCAGGACGATAGGACCGGTTCAACACTTGGCTAACAGATGAAAGGTGGTTGCGTACGACGTATGTGATGGTTGCTGTAGGCAACATCGAGTACGGGCGTACGTGACGAGTTATTCGGGTAACCCTGCAGGTGTAAATCAATTATAATTGCCGTTCCTCACGGTCACTGAGTACCACTTGTTCACTGCACCGTGATGTAGAAAGAACAGGTTAGTTATCATGATAAAAGTTGCTGTTTGAAAGCTTTATGTTAATCGTTAATGAAATGTTTTAGTTTAGAGCTAATAAAAGTTCTTTTCAACCTTAGGCAAAGCACATAAGAGAAATGCGTCTCTTGTTTGATTGCGGATTTCTTATGTGTCTTAGCACAAGGTTCTCCACTAACATGAGGCTAAAACTTGAAAGTAAGCATCAACTAATTAGGCGTGCCTTTCGCAACATACTTTCCTATTATACACTGCAAACTCAGCATGTAGAGTTTCATGTTTAGGTGAGACGGGTCAGTCTTGCTGAGCCATTGTGCTGACTGCTTGTGTTTGAAGTGTTTGCAGGGTTCTATGAGGAGGAGGCTACGGGGAGGATACGAACCCCCAAGAGGGTAACCCATCGACTGGGAGCCATGCACGCCTCCGTGTTAGTGTAGTGTGGGTGCTAGTGAGGACACGTTCACGGGCAGAACCTGAACTCTTTTTGCTTAGTTATGCCCGCGAGTGTAGACTTAATGTTATTTTGATATAACTATGTTCATAAACAAGTTTATGCAATAAAAATTCGCTTCCGCTTATCGCCTTTTAGGTGTGTTGTCCGGTGCTGTATATCGCAGCACCCCTTAGCATGATACTGGTTTGTCGGGACCGTCGGGTCCTCGCAGCATCCATGCCTGTGGGGACCCATCCTGACAGTCCACGAATCGCATTCGGTGGTACCGTGCAATGCGGCACCCAACAGCACACATCTGAAAAAAACACACATACACAACAAATGTCTGTCATACATATTAGTGTCTCAATATACAAATAATGTACAAGTGTTCATTGCAGCAGAAGATAAGAATACACTCACGGACTATAGCCTATGTAAGCAAAATTAAGTCATCCTGCCCGCGGATGCTTCACACTAGCACCACATCAAACCACGGCAGCGCGCAAGGTTCCAAGAGAGACTCACACCCCTCACTGGATGCTGCCCCACTTGCATCTCCCTTCCTCTCCTGCAAAACAATCGATCAACAAACCGTTAGCTTATGCTCAGCAAGACTTGACCGTAAACCTACACATGGAACTCTAAATGCTGGAAATAGAGGGCGGATTAAAGAAGTTTGCATAGAAGATGAACTTGAGCTAACAGAGAGTCCTTACTTCCATTTTAAGAAACTTTTATAATCCTCAAACAATTTACATCAAGACTCCACAATCAAACAAGAAACGCTTCATCTCGATGCCACTTGCCCGAGGAGAAGGTAAATTTAGTGAGCTACCCTAGACCCATACATACCTTGCGCCATCAACGTCGAGACTCCACAATCAAGAAAGAAACGCTTTGTCTCGACACCACTAGCCCAAAGTAGAAAGTAAATTTAGTGAAAGTAGTTATCATCCCTCATATCCAATATGAGGGTTAACCATGAAGCATCTTTTTTCCCCCAGTTTCTTACTACGTCACGACTCAGTGTACAAGTATGCTCACTACCGCGAGTGACGGTGATTCGAATAAAAAACACCGGGATGACACGACACATACGCCCGTCCTGGAGAGGTGATCAACCAATCCCCTCAATGTCGTATGTGGCAACATTTCACACGACAGCCAAATGTCAAACGAATCCCACCGACATGGAGTAAGTATCACTACGGCAAACCCTCGTAGAGCTGACTTCTCTCTCCTTTCAGCATCTGCATAAGACGGTGGGGATTGCCTCGACACCCAGGTTAACATGTTACATCGGTTTTCTGGGGCCCATATTGCCAGTATGCATCCGGTACAAGATCAAACTTGTCCAGCGGGGCCGCACACGAAAACGGGCCTTAATCGACTCAGACAGATACTAGGTTCACAGGACCACGTCTCCATTCCCCAATTAAGTGGATCAATTCCCAACTCTTCCAATTGATCCCCCTTAATTCCTGCTCACGAGTATGAAACGGCCTATTCGAGGTATAGCTCTTTTGATCCAATTCTCTTAACTTGATCACAGCAGTTATAATTAAGTGAAAACCTACTCTAAATAAAACTCCAGGGATTTATTGGGTCATGCATGTGGAGTGTCATACAAACCTAGCCGTAACGCAAAACTAATATTCTGGACAGTACAAAGTGTAATACAAATAAAAACTTGTAAATTTTGATGCATACCAGGGCTTGCCTTAGTGTTGATCCTGACCAATGTTTCTGTCCATAGAAGCAAGTCAGCGGCCTCCGAAGTCTTCACGAGATGTTTCGGTATTAAAATGATCAAATAGACGATGTGGCATATTATGAATTTAAGTGAGATATACAACTACAGAACTAAACTATATGAAGACATCAGCTTCTGTGGTTAAAATTTTTTCAGGGGCTTTCTAATCTCATGATAGGGGTATGGTAAAATTTTCAGAAGTTTCTGAGGAAGGAGATGGCCACAATAAATCTTGGCCGATTTAACCTTCAATGATTTATAGGAATTTAATTAAACTTGGTCATATGGAAGGATCTGACATTCTAATAGGTCTGGACCTAAGGTTCCTAGTAATTTTTTTTTAAAAAATTTCTAAGTCTTCTGCTGTCTAGAATTGCCTGTTGAAGTTTATTATATTTTCTGAAATTTAGTTACATTGTATTTCAGCTTCTTTATTTAATCCCTGAGATAACCTCCTGATTAAGCCACCATAATCAACTTAAAAAATCATAAATTTTTACTGGAGATCAGGAACTAATAGAAGAATTTTCTGACCAAAAATTGGAATATTTCAATAAGCCCTATTCCTGGAATTAATCCCCAAAGGAATAATTAAAAAGAATTCTACAGAAATTCCTAAGCATTTTCATAGCTAGAAATTTGCTTCTATGAAAAGTACTTCTAAGGATCCTAGCAAAATTTTTCTCACTATTTTTGGAATTTCCTACACCGAGTTATGGTTTTGCAAAGTTTAAACAACATTCTGTTTTTATTTTGCACAGAGACTCCTACTTGCTGACACTGGGCCCCCTTGTCGGGCTCTTCTTCAACCTCGGTCCAGACTCGTGCACGCGTCGGGACAGAGGGGTGGCGCGTCCAGTTCTCCCTCAATTCTCCAAATTTGATGCGGTTTTATGCTACACGCTCCTCACCTCATGACCTAGCAGCCGGGCAAGCTTTCCCCGCTTGAAAATGGTCGGAAACCACTCGGCACCAGCGGCAGCCGTAGGTGGTGCCGCGCCGGCGAGGAGCGGCATGTCCCGAGCTTCTCCTAGCGAGCTAAGTTGCCCTAAAGCATCCCTAGTGGTCGTGGAACATGAAACAGAACTCAATTCTCGCATGCAGCAAACGGCGGCAAGCATAGGATTGACGGTGGACCGACGTGTTTTAGCCGGCGGCGGCAATTTCCAAACGCCCGGGGCTTACGAGGGACGGTTTCCTTTGTGCTTTTGCATTGGGGGTCGCTAGGGTTCAAGGTTTCTGTGGTTTGAATTGCATGAGCGTTGATCAAGCAGTTTGGGCGAGTTTTAAGAATTATCTAGCGTTGGTTCTTCCCGTACTATGGCGCGAAATCATGAATTCCAGCGAGCTGGCAGTAGGAAAGAGCAAAACGGATTCGGGATGATGATCTAGATGGCCGTGCTAACCTCTGTGTGCGTTTGCTCAGACCAGAGCAGCTCGGAGTAGCCCGGACGTCGAGGAGCAGTGAGGCGCAAAGTTGCTCTGTCTTATGGAGAAAGAAACGGGCAGCACTGATTGGAGAAGGCTGGGGTTGAGCTGGAAACGCGTCGAGTACAGCTAGGAACGATGGGCGCAGCTCGTGGGCGGCTCAACCGAGTGTCAAACCTGCCGGGATGTGATCGGCGACGAGTAGCCGAAGGGCGGCGCCATTTCTGTGTAGTGATCGCGCAGGGAAGCGAAGGACTGAGGAGTTGATCGTGTGAGGAGAGAATGTGCAATTGAGTTGTGCAGCTGCGATGGCTATCGATCAACCGCACAGGACTTGACTGCCTTCGGGAGTAAGTCTCAAGCAGCTCGGTGGAGCTCTCTCCCCCTCGGTGTCATGCTCACAGAGAAGCAAAACTGATGTGGTTCTCTGTTCACTGACATACCGGGCCCACAGGCAGTGTTTCCACCTCCCGAATAACAGTGGCTTCCAAATTCAAATTCAAAAGTTGCAGCAAATTCTGAAAGTTTGAATGTGATTACCATGGCGTTAACCCTCGCTTGTGCTCGCATTTGAAACACCAGGTTTATTTTTTTGGCTAAATTTGTATTTATAACCTTCCTTTATTTCATGTCGCCAACCTTCGAATTTGAAACCCTAATTACAGTTGAATTTGAACCTGCGGATGAAATTCTAACAAGAAGCTAGGCTGGCTGAAATTAGGGATTTTACAATCCTCCCTCCTTAAAAGAATCTCGTCCCAAGATTATTAAAAGGAATGAGATGGAAAGAAGGTTACCTGTTATAGCTCGATAACAGTTCCGGGCAATTCATCCAAAGAAAATCCTCGCATTCCCATGTATCCTCGTCGTCGGTGTGGTTATTCCATAATACTTTGTAAAACTGCATCACTCGACACCTTATTTCACGAGTCTTTTCGTCGAGGATTTGTACTGGTTTCTTGATGTAGGTGAGATCCGGTTGTAATGTTTCCATGTCTCCCGAAAGAACCTCCGTCGGCTCCTTCAAACATTTCCTCAGCTGTGAGACATGAAAAATGTCATGTATGCCCGACAATGATGTTGGCAGCCTCAAACGGTAGGCTACCGGTCCACACCATTCCGTAATAAGAAACGGACCCATGAAACGAGGAACTAGCTTTCCCATGACCCCGAATTGATGAATTCCTTTCATCGGAGATACTCGGAGATAGACGTGATCTCCGACTTCAAAATACAAAGGTCGGCATCGCTTTTCCGCATAACTTTTCTGGCGAGATTGAGCAGCTTTGAGATTTGCTTGAATAATCTAGACTCCTCTTCGGCGTCTTTCACAAGATCAATGCTGAAAATTACCCTCTCGCTGAATTCACACCAATTGAGTGGTGTCCGGCACTTCCTGCCATAGAGCGCTTCGTATGGTGCCATCTTAATGTTTAATTGATAACCATTATTGTAGTAGAATTCCGCTAATGGCAAATGGTTATCCCAATTCTTTCCATGATCTATGGCACATACTCTCAGCATATCCTCTAGAATTTGATTCACCCTCTCCGTCTGACCGTCAGTCTGAGGATGGTATACTGAGCTTCTACGTAACCTTGTTCCCAGAGACTCATGTAGTTGCTCCTAGAAACGAGCAACAAATATGGAACCTCGGTCAGATATGATGGTTTTGGGAACTCCATATAAGAACAAAATTCTGGAGACATACAACTCTACATATTGCTTAGTATGGAATCCCATGTTCACTGGAATGAAGTGGGCTGATTTTGTTAGCCGATCAATAATCACCCAAATGGAGTGATGCTTTCTGAATGTGAGAAGTAATCCAACAATAAAGTCCATGCTAATATCCTCCCACTTCCATGCCGAAATACTTAATGGTTGCAGCATTCCTGCTTTCTTTATGTGACAGCTTTGACTCACCGACAAGTATCACACTCAGATACATACTTGGTAATTTCTCGCTTCATTCGAGTCCACCAAAATTTTGTTTTGATGTCTTGATACATCTTATTGCTTCCCGGATGTATCTAGTACTTGGACATATGAGCTTCATCCAAGATTTTCTTCCTTAGCTTCATGTTTCGGGGTACCGCAATTCGGTTGTTAAAGCATAACACACCCTGATCATCTTCCCGGAAACATTTCATTTTATCCTCTTTGATTCTTGCCTGGATATTTCGCATTCCTTTATCTCTCTTTTGAGCTCATACAATCTCCTCCCTAATGGTAGGCACGAGAGCAAGGTTGTGCAACGCCCCATACAGAATCAATCTCAGACTTGGTTCTCCTTCTTCATCCAGAACAACTGACAAATTATTTACGTGGGACTTACGACTGAGTGCATCAGCCACCACGTTAGTTTGCCCGGATGGTAATGGATCTCAAGTTCATAATCTTTGATTAATTCCAACCATCTCCACTGCCTCATATTGACATCCTTCTGAGTGAATATATACATGAGGCTCTTATGGTTGGTGTAGAGGTGCACTAAATTTCCGAGTAAGTAATGCCTCCATATTTTCAACGCGAGCACCACTGCAGCGAGTTCTAGGTCATGAGTGGGTTAGTGCTGCTCGTGGTTGCAGAGTTGACGAGACCCATACACGATCACGCATCCATCTTGCATTAGTACGCAGCCAAGTGCAATGCCTGAGGCATCACAAGAAACATCGAACAGCTTTGTCGTATCCGGTTGGGCTAGAACCGGTGCCATTGTGAGATGTTTCTTCAGAGTTTGAAATGCCTGCTCACAGGCCTCCGTCCATACATACCTGCTTCTCTTCTTCAATAATTCTGTCATGGGCTTAGCAATCTTCGAGAAGCTGGGAATAGATCACCGATAGTAGCCCGCTAGTCCTAGAAAACTGCAGATTTGATGAACAGATGTCGGAGACTCCCACTTCAAGACTTGCTCAACTTTGGTAGGATCTATGGCCACACCCTCCGCTGAACTAATGTGGCCTAAGAATGGTACTTTTCTGATACAAAATTCACACTTGCTGAATTTGGCGTACAGCTTATGTTCTAGCAATCGTTGGAGCACATTATGGAGATGTTTAGCGTGCTCTTCCTCCGATTTGGAGTATACGAGAATATCATCGATGAATATCACGATGAACTGATCCAACTATGGCATGAATACAGAATTCATGAGGTACATGAAATGTGCGGGTGCATTCGTCAGACCAAAAGACATGACTAGATACTCATGGAGTCTTTTTCTTCACAAAGAGGGCCGAACAGCCCCATGGTGATGAGCTTCGCTGGATGAATCCTTTGTCCATTAAATCTTTTAGCTGTTCTTTCAGTTTAGCTAATTCCTTCGGAGACATTTTGTATGGCCTCCAATATATCGGTGTGGTTCCCGGTGTTAACTCGATCTTGAATACTGTAAAACTCCCAAAATTGTATATGAAATAAACCGAGGCTTGAAAGACTATGTGTTTCCAATTCAAGAAAATGAGACTTACAAAAACTTTTCTACACAAGAGGATGTTCATCAAAAAGGGGGCTCACATGTTCATTTGAATGTGTTGAACCAATATGGACTTAAAAACCATGGAGGAAAATGAGTGGACCCACATGTCAGTGAGGCGAGTTTACTTACAACCGAAGGCTTCTCTGTTTTTTCACTCGAACAGCCCGAGGGCTCACCGGGCGCCACCGAGGGCTGTGAACCGAGCCACCTTCTCATTTCTTCATCGTGCTGGAGACCTGCTTGCACCCTCATCCGCGTGCGAGGTGATCTTTTCGCACACAAACCGTCGCACCGAGGCTCTATTTCCTCGCACACGAAAAGAACCGAGCTCACTGCCGCTGCCTCAGTTCTGACCGGAACCCGGCCAAAACGTGTGCACACCTCCACACTAAAGGAAAATGGAAAATTTTCGTCGGCTAGGTATATTTTCGTGGGCCCTCATGAAATTAGATATATTTTCGTGAGCTAGGTTGTTGCTAACGAAAATAAGGTTTACTTTCGTCGGCTAAAAGAACAACACACGAAATTAGGTGTTATTTCGTGGGCCAAGAACGTAGCACACGAAATTAAATATAATTTCGTGGGCTGGGAGAATAAGCACACGAAAATAAACGAGGCTTCGTGGGTTCCACCCAGGAGTAGCCCTATTTTCGTGGGCCAGAGTTGAAGCTCACGAAAATAATTAAGTAAATTTCGTGGGTTACAGAAAGCACACGAAAATATATGACGCGGTTTCGTCGGCTTCTGAAAAAGCACACGGAAATGATCCATATCCTGACCGGCACACAAAACAAGGCATGCATTGTCGTATTGTCGTCGGCTTCGGACAGAGCACACGAACATGATTGGCACACAAAACAAGGCATGCATGGAGGTATTGTCGTCGGCCACGTAGAAGCTCACGAAAAAGCACTTATTGTCGTCGGGCAGGTCAGGAGCACACGAAATTATGTCTATTATCATCGGCTTCGGACGCAGCACATGAAAATATGGGCACACAAAACAAGGCATGTGTATAGGTATTTTCATCGGCCACGTAGAAGCTCACAAGAAAGCCCTTATTTTCGTCGGCTAGGTCAGAAGCACACGAAATTAAGTGTATTGTCGTCGGCTTCGGACACAGCACATGAAAAAATGGGCACACAAAACAAGGCATGCGAAGAGGTATTTTCGTCGGCCACGTAGAAGCTCACGAGAACGCAACCTATTTTCGTCGGCCATACCACATGCTCACAAAAATGCAACATATTTCGTAGGCCACCGTGTAGCTCACGAAATTATCGTGTATAACGACCCGGGTGACCAACCGCGTGAAACTCCGAGCCACCAACAATTCTACGGAACTGCCGCTGCTGCGCCGCCACACGCGCACGACGCCGCCGCGCGCGCCGCCGCTCCAACCGCCGCTCGGCCCGTCCTCGACGCAGCCCTTGTGCCGCCGCTCTCTAGCGCACGCGTCCAGCCTGCGACGTCTTCATCGGAGAGGACGCCCCCGCGGCGCCCCTCGTCGCAGGCAAGGCCTGGGCGCCGCCGCTCGCAAGCCTCCGTGCCGCAGCGCCCGGCGCAAGACATCCCCGCGCCGCACCTCCGGGCGCCGCCCATCCATGTGCAGGGAGCCCCCACATCTCACACGTCCCGGACTCCACCCATACCGGCGCACGACACTCCCACGCCGCACCTCCCGGCGTCGCTGCTCCGCCCCTGCGCTGTCCTTCTCAGCGCCGGCGCGGCCGCCCTGCCCCGGCCTGCACGTCCCCGCCCCAACCGGTGCCGGTGCCCGTCTACCCCGACCCTACCCGTCCGAGGTGAGCTCTCTAATTGTGTATAGATTTTCATTTTTTACTATGTTGTATATTTACATCAAGAGTTAACTATCCTAATACAAACATAAAACAGTGGCATATGCATTATTTATGTTGAAAAGAATACTGTTGGCTCTTCTTAGATGGTGGAAGCGAACATTATTGGATTTGTTTGTAGTGCTACCGATGACCGCCGTTTGGCATAAAAATAGCGTGCATTTAGATTGAAGACATAATTTGGCCATGTGTTGACCCCATGTGTTGAGCTACGAATTCATTTGTTAGACTACTACATTTTCATGCTAACGCAATCCTTAGTTTGTAGACATGGGTGAAAACCAAACAACAATTACAAGAAAACTTTTAATTTTGCATGCTGCCGCAGCCCGCCGCCTCGGTCGGGTCAGAGCAGCCCTTCCCGGAGCAGCCTGGCGACCGGCACCCGGCATCGACCGGTGTAGAACGCTCTCTCCCCTGTGCAGCCTGCAACAGGCGCCGCCCCTTCCCCGTCACCCGGCACCGACCGGCCCGGCGCCGCATCTTCAACCTGTTGAAAATAATGCTATAATACTGTTTCATTATTCCTTACCCTAATTAACGTGAATGCTTTAATTTATGTGTTGTGCTTTGGTTTAATGGCTATTATGGTCGTGCATGTACCATATCCATCTATGAATGAAAATTTAGCGGGTTATAGCGAAATATAAATAAACGGGTTTCGGGCCGGCTCAGCCCGACACAACCCATTTATGGCCTAACAGTTGGGCCGTCTAAAAGCTATCATTAGCGGCACCCGATAGAGCATAATTTAAGACGATTGACTCAATTCACTGTCTCTCCCTCGTTCTTTCCTCCTGTCTCTCGTTCTTACCTCTCTCTTGTAGAAATTAGATTCACGTAACCTATACAATATGCGTCATCCGTTTCGGACCGGCCCGTCTCACATGTGTTACGCATGTGAGGCGTGTAGGCTCGGAATTGTCCCTTATTGGAAAGCCTGGGAGTGACCGAGGGGGCATTCCTATGACGAGACGCGGGGTATGGATTCGGACGAAATTTTGACGACGTAACCCTAATGTTCTCTGCTACACCATTATTGGGCATTTAGTTGGAGAACACCGGGGTTATGCTACCGAAATTTCATCTGGATCTGAACCCCGTGTCTCGTTATAAGCACGCTCCTCTCGGTTACTCTTGGGTGGGTTTAGGACCTATCCCTTCCAATAGATGTAAAGTGAATGTAATTAAATAATAATTTGTTTTTGCGATATTTTTATTTGCAACATACATATTTATGACTTCTATGTTCTTATATTATATAGTCTAGAACATGGGTGATGATAGACGATGGATGTATGATGGTTGGCGGAAGAATGCTGCACCTTCAAATGAATGGGCCATCAATACTAAGGCATTTATCAGTCGGGCTTTCTCTTTATCGACCAACCAGTTTGTGAAATGTCCGTGCAGCAAGTGTCGTAACTTCGTATGCAAGAAAAAGTTTGACATGGAACGAGATCTCTGTCGATTTGGTTTTATGCCAGGTTATGAAACATGGTATGAGCATGGCGAGTTATACCATAATAATGTTGATAACATAGATGGTGATAACAAGGACAGAATGGAAGACATGGTTGAAGCACTAGATCGTGATCGTGGTGCAGATACATCTGAAGAAATTCCTGGACCTGAAGTTCAAGAGTTCTACAGAATTCTCTCAGCATCACATGAACAGTTGCATGATCACATTAAAGTGTCTGTCCTTTCGACCGTTACTCGTCTCATGTCTATAAAATCAAAGTATAATTTGTTGAACAAGTGCTACGATGATCTTATGGATTTGATAGCGGACATTCTTCCGATTAATCATAAGTTACCAAGAGACATGTACCAGTCAAACAAATTGTTGTCAGACCTTGGTATGAAGTACGAAAAAATTGATTGTTGTCCTAACAATTGTATGATTTTCTGGAAGGAGAATTCAAATCTGACACAATGTTCGGTCTGTAAAGAATCTCGATACATTGAGGCCACAAATGATGATGGTGAATTGGTAAAGACAAAAGTGGTAGTTAAACAACTTCGTTATATGCCTCTTGCCCCTAGGCTAAAACGGTTGTTTCTATCTAAATCAATTGCTCGACACATGCGGTGGCATAAGGAAGGTGTGCGCGAATCAACGGGGGTAATGACACACCCATCTGATGCTCAGGCTTGGAAGGTGTTGGTGTGACGCCCTCAATTCTGTGGAAAACCACGAAACCGAGAACTAATGCATATGTGTGCCCAGGATGTTCATCACACATACACATACGTTCCACAAACTGAATTCAGATTATATATTACAACAAATAACAGAGTTTATTACAACACCTCATGAGTCTTGGACTCATGCTCACAGCGGAAATCTTTATTTCTACACAGCGGAAATCTTTATTTAAATGCGGAAGCAAAAACTAATGCGGAAGCAAAACTAAGCAGAAGTGGCTCCATCTCTACTCCCTCCATAGGCAAGGTTGAGAACAGATCAAACGCCATAATGCTCTACTCGGTCTTCATAGTAGCCTTCTCTTGCTGTTGATGAAGAAATAATAATGCAAGTTTGAGTACAATGATGTACTCAGCAAGTGCGGGAAAACACATGATATGCAGCTCATAACAAGGTAAGGCTTATTTGCAGAAAAGCAGATTTATAAAACCATGATAAAACAGCAACTTAACTTTAGATGAATGCAATCCCAGCATGTATTAAATTACCAACATACCTCGATCGCTTTCCATGTTCCATCCAAACATTAACCAATCCTTTACCCATACTCGTGAATACCTCCTCGTATTCTCTACCATCTCAACTCATGAAACAACCTCGTCTCGCACCGAGACCAATCTCATATGACTCATCAGTCATACACCCATCTCACCTCCCGAACTCAACAGTCCCAAACCAAACCATAACCAATAACCATAACCAAAAACTTTCCGAATAACCATTCCAGTAACCATCCCATCTAATCATGGCAGTTTAGCCAGGTGCTCGTGACCGTAAGCTCGGCTATCATGATAGTTTTAATAACTCTGCAGAGTTTGCACCTCTTTACCCACAAGTTTGTGATTTCGTCACCCGTCGGCGACTGCAGAACCTCCATTATACCAGTACACAACCATCGGTGTATGGTCAAGAGATCACAAAATAGCCTTTACAAAGGGGTTACTAGATGTATGGACTCACTAAGGTTTCACCGGCAGGCTAGAATCTCCAATTCTGCCACCCACGGACCCCCTCTTGTGCCATGCAGTTCCCTGGGCAGTCCTCACTCGACTCCCATTCCCCGCGCCTTCCACAGTCCATAACACTCTAGCAACTTACCTAATTACTCAGCTAAGCCGCACCCATACTTGGCCTTGTGGTGGCACTGTTATCCTGGCATGTGCATGCATGAACCGGTCCTTAGATCTACGGCAAGTAAAGCCACCATCTCATGCTACCTCATTCACAAACCCAAGCTTTCCTAGATCTCCCTCCGATCCATGTTCATTTAACCTCATCAGTTACTTATTATCAGTACGAGTGCAGTTAGCTCGACACATCTATCTCGCTCCCCCATCCCATGGACTCAGCGAAGCATAAAAACAATAACCATACCCGACTCATAAACTTCCCTGGCGACAAGGGTGGTTTAACCAAAACTAGTAAACTCCTATAAAAAGGTTTCCCATCATGTTTGACTCAGCACACACACCTTTTCGCAAAACAAAATAGTTTTACCCAAAACATAGGATCAACAAGGTCAAGGAGCACTTGCCTTTTTCTTGCGGTTCCGGTTGTTCTTGATTCTCAAAACCCTGTTGCTGCAGTTCGTCGTAGACAGCTTCCTGAGCTTGTCCTGCTATGTAGGATTCACGTGCATACAAGATTCACAGCAATAAATATCATGCACAAACCCTAAACTAGATGCGATGATGCACATGCATGCTATCCTATGATTAGTTTCATTAGATTGATCTGTACGTGTTCTTGCATGGCTTGCATGGGCAGAGGTGTTCGGATCAAAGGTGGACGTGGCGATGATCTTGTCTTTAGATCAAACTGATCATCAAGTGATCTGCCCACGAAAAGGCTTCTGTTCGGAAGGAATTGAACAACAGATGCAAAGAGATGAACACAATGATATCGTAAGGTGGTATTGAAGTCCTACCTCACGCTCTTCTTGTCTTCGGGGTCCTCCTCAGACCGCTTGGTTCTCCCCCGATGATCTCCCTTGTTGCACTTTGGCGATGTTTTGCTCGGTGAGTTAGGGCTAGGGCTCGAAGTCGTCGGCTCAGGATTTGAAAGAGAAGTTTGTGGTTTCGGCCAGGGGTTTTGGGTTCTATTTGTAATCGGGAAGAGAAGAGTCATAATCTGATTGTATCCCGAATAAGAGTCTTATCAGATCTTTGTTGGATCCTAACATCTTATCTTTGGTAACATCGTGGAATTTAGGTCGGTTTCTATTGCGTACCGGTATCTTTACGCGTAAAAACCGCTCTAGAACTCGCTACTTTCGAGATGATGAGCTCCGGAAGCTCCACGTGTCCTCCGGGGCCTGGTATCCCCTCGTCCGCAGAGACGAGCTCCGGTTCTGCCGCGTGTCAATCGATCGAGACCCCCCCCCTCTTCTTCGGAGGTGAGCTCCGTGCGCACCACGTGTGGGTGCCGGTCTTTCCGCCTTTCCTTCCCTCAGGGACATGCCCCGAGGTCGACACGTGTCCAGCAGCGACGGACCTCCGGAGATAAGCTCCGGTGGCGACACGTGTTCAATAGATCCGGACTTCTCGGGGATGGGTTCCGAGATCAACACGTATCCCGTGCGACTGGTCCCCTGACTTCCGCGAGGACTAGCTCCGAAGGTGACATGTGTCCCATGAAAAATGCCTTTGCTTCTTCCGCAGAGGCTAGCTCTACGGGCAACACGTGTCCCACAGGGTTGGACCTCTTTCCAATCGCGGAGATGACCCCCGAGCCTGCCACGTAGCAAGTTTAGAGGCGGACCTCTCCCAATTTCTCGGGGATGAGCTCCGAACACGCCACGTGGTCTGCTGGCCGTGGAAATTGCCTTCGGTGCTCTCGGAGAGCTTTGTTGGCCATCCTTTTGATACTTGTCTTTGTTCCTTCTTTTCTTAAAATGTTTTTCTTCTTCATAAAACATGAACATATGCTGACACCCGAGATGAGGGTGTCACAAATCTACCCCCCTTAAATTGAATCTCGCCCTCGAGATTCGTTAGTAGAAAATAGATAGGGGAATTCAGCCTTAATATCCTCTTCACGCTCCCATGTGGCTTCAGCTTCAGGATGATGACTCCATTGTACCTTGCACCATCGAATCACTTTGTTTCGGGTGACCCTTTCCTTTACGTCCAAGATTCGGACAAGGTGTTCTGCGTAGGTCAGGTCTTCTTGAAGTTCAAGTTCTCCCATTGACACTTGTTCCTCTGGTACTCTCAAGCACTTCTTGAGCTGGGATACATGAAACACGTCATGTACGTCGCAGAGGTGGTTTGGGAGCTCTAGTTGATAGGCTACTTCTCCTCGCTTGTCCAAAATCTTAAATGGCCCAATGTAGCGAGGTGCTAGCTTGCCTTTGACGTTGAAACGTCGTTGGCATCGGATAGGCGATACCTTAAGGTATACGAAGTCTCGTACTTCGAAAGTCAACTTCCTTTGCCTATTGTCCGCATATCCTTTCTGTCGTGACTGAGCAGCCTTTAAGTTTTCCCGTATCGTTTGAACTTGCTTTCCAGCCTCTTGTAGTACTTCGGGTCCAAACACCTGGTTCTCTCCAGTCTCGTTTCAGAACAGCGGCGTTCTGCACCGTCTGCCATATAAGGCTTCGAAAGGCGACATCTTCAAGCTAGCTTGATAGCTGTTGTTATATGAGAACTCGGCATACGGTAAACTCCTATCCCAACTACGCCCACGTTTCAAGGCGCAAGCTCTCAACATGTCCTCCAAAATTTGGTTCGTCCTTTCGGTTTGCCCATCTATTTGTGGGTGATAGGCGGAGCTAAAATCCAGTCGTGTACCCATGGCTTTCTGCAGCTTCCTCCAGAATCTAGAGGTAAACTGAGAACCTCGATCTGAGACTATCCTCTTCGGAACTCCATGTCGGCACACGATCTGCTCCATGTACAATTCTGCCAACTGTGTAACGTTGTAACTGGTCTTTACCAGAAGAAAATGGGTGGTTTTCGTCAACCGGTCCACAACGACCCAGATGGAGTTGTATCCTGACTGAGTTCTTGGCAATCCAACAATAAAGTCCATACTGATGTCCTCCCATTTCCATTCAGGTATTTTCAAAGGTTGCAACAATCCAGCGGGTTTTTGATGTTCGGCTTTCACCCGTTGGCATGTGTCGCATAGGGCAACGTATTTGGCTATATCCCTCTTCATACCATCCCACCAATAGCAAGTTTTCAAGTCCTTGTACATTTTGGTGCTCCCTTGATGTATGGAATAGGGTGAATCATGTGCCTCCCTTAATATCATGTCGCGAAGGTGTCTTAGGTTTGGCACATAAATCCTTTTTCCTAGCCAAAGCGTATCCTTTTCATCCTCCTTGAAATCCTTCTCTATCCCTTGTCAGATTCTTTCCTTGATCTCCTTGACCCCCTCGTCCGTTGCTTGGCCCTTTCTTATTTCTTGCTCCAATGAGGAGTGGATCTTCATTATCTCCACGTTATTCAAGAATCCGAGTTGTAATCGTTCGAACTCCTTTCGTAGTTCGGGTGGTAGCTCCCGAACCGTGAGTCGGTGGCATGCTCCCTTTCTGCTCAATGCGTCAGCGACTACATTGACCTTCCCGGGGTGGTAGTTGATTCCCACATCATAATCCTTTATAAGTTCTAACCATCGACGTTGCCTCAAATTCAAGTCCATTTGTGTAAATATGTACTTGAGGCTTTTATGATCTGTATAGATCTCACATCGATGACCAAGGATATAATGTCTCCAAATCTTCAATGCATGCACTACTGCTGCTAACTCCAAATCATGCGTAGGATAGTTAAGCTCATGCTTCTTTAATTGTCGTGAGGCATAGGCTACCACTTGTCCTTCCTGCATGAGTACACATCCGAGCCCTTGTCTGGATGCGTCACAATATATGTCAAAACTCTTGCTTACGTCCGGCAATACCAGAACTGGTGCTGTGGTTAGCCTTTTCTTGAGCTCCTCAAAACTTTCTTGGCAGGCTTGTGTCCATTGAAAGACCTTCCCCTTCATCAACAACTCCGTCATAGGTTTTGCTATCTTTGAGAAGTTTTTAATGAAGCGCCGATAGTATCCTGCCATCCCAAGGAAACTTCGAATATCCCTCACGCTCTTCGGTTGGTCCCACTTTAGAACATCTCTCACCTTTCCAGGATCAACCGATACCCCTTCCTTGGAGATGATGTGGCCTAGGAAAGATATTTCCTTAAGCCAAAATTGACACTTGTTGAGCTTGGCATAAAACTGATGCTCACGCAACTTCTGCAAGGTCAATCTCAGATGTTCTTCATGCTCCTCCTTACTTTTTGAATACACCATAATGTCGTCGATGAAAACCACGACGAACTTGTCCAAGTACTCCATGAAAACCTTATTCATAAGGTACATGAAGTATGCGGGTGCATTCGTCAATCCAAAAGACATAACGGTATATTCATATGAACCATACCGTGTCCGAAAGGCTGTCTTAGGTATATCGGAGGGCTTAATCTTCAGCTGGAAATATCCCGACCGAAGATCAATCTTGGAGAATACTTGGGCTCCTTTCATTTGATCGAACAGGTCCCCTATACGAGGCAGAGGGTATTTATTCTTGATTGTTACCTCGTTGAGAGACCTGTAGTCCACGCACATTCTTTGGGTTCCGTCCTTCTTGTCCACGAAGAGTACCGGAGCTCCCCATGGTGACGAGCTTGGCCGGATAAAACCCTTCTCCAACTGTTCTTGAATTTGCTTCCTGAGTTCTACTAACTCGTTGACGGGCATCCTATATGGTCTCTTAGCTATGGGTGCAGTTCCAGGTACCAAATCTATGGCAAACTCGATGTCCCGGTCAGGTGGCATACCTGGAAGTTCTTCCGGATATACGTCCGAAAATTCCTGAACCACTGGAATGTTGTCCAATGCTATTCTTTCAACATGGTTCAAATCCGCCCGTTCGGTTGCTTGCTGGGCTGACTCAAACTCGACACGGATACCGTGTTCATTTGTCAACTGCACGCTTTTCTCAGCGCATTGGATTACTCCTTTGTGCTTGCTTAACCAGTCCATTCCGAGTATGATGTCAATTCCGTGGGAGTCCAAGATAATAAGGTTGGCAAGGAAGTCTACCCCCCTTATTTTAAGGCTTACTTTAGGACATACTATATTAGTCCTCATTTCTTCTCCGGGAGAATTAACTAACATAGCACATTCGAGGTGGGATACGGGTAGATGATGTTTGGCAGCATATTCGGATGATATGAAGGAATGTGATGCTCCAGAATCAAATAAAATGGTGACTGGGTTGGAGTTGGCAAGGAACATACCAATTGCGGCGTCCTCAGCCTGTTGTGCTTCCTCAGCAGTGACATGGTTAACGTGGACACGAGCATAGTTCTGCGGTCCACGGTTCACTTGGTTGTCCCCTCCGTTTGGTCGCTGGTTCTGCTTGGGCACGTTACCTTGCTGTCCAGGGCCTCTCTTCGGGCACTGGTTAGCGAAGTGGCCTACTTCCCCGCATGCAAAGCATGCCCTGTTGCCTACGGCAGCAGGTACGTTGGGACGGGGGTTTTGAACAGGAGCGCCATTGTTAGGCCGGGGCGCAGGAGGCATGGGCACACGAGGTGCCGGTGCAACGAACCGTTGCTGTGGTGGCTGACCAGGGCGGTTCGTAGGAGTGGTCGATCCATACTGCGGTGCAGGGGGCATGTACCTAGGTCGTACATTGCTCCCTTGGGGCTGGTATGGCATCTTCCTTTTGCACTCGCGCTCAATCTCTCGGATCTTGTTTTCCACCACAATAGCCTTATCAACCAGCTTTTGGAAGTTTACGTAGTCATTGTTGAGGAGCTGAACTTGGATCTCATTGTTCAACCCTCTCATTAACAGGTACTGCTTCCTCTGATCTGAGTGGACATCTTCGGGGGCATACCGGGACAGTTGTATGAACTTGTTGAGATATTCGTTCACACTTTTCTGCCCTTGGCGGAGACCTTCAAACTCCTGCCTTTTGAGCATCATTAAGCCAACAGGGATATAGTGGGAGCGGAAACTTTCCTTGAACTCAGTCCAAGTGATTGTCTCCGGGTTGGCATGGGCGTTGCTCAAGGCATCCCACCAGTCAGCAGCTGCTCCCATCAGTTGGTGCGACGCAAAGAGAACCTTCTCTCGGTCGTTGCACTGAACAATGGCAAGCTTCTTCTCCATGGATTTCAACCAATCATCGGCCTCCATTGGATCGCTTGCTTGAGCAAAGGTGGGTGGTCGAGTCCTCATGAACTCTCCCAACCTGTTATGAGCCGGCGGTGGTGGTGGCGGCGGTGCCGGAACGGGGTTTTGGTTGGCCCGTAACTGACCCAAAGTTTGGATCATGGTTTGCATAAGCTGGTTTTGCATGGCCATCAACCTTTCTAGGTTGTTTTCGCCAGCTCCGAGGTTAGCAGGAACTTCCTCGTGGTCATCTTCCTGGACGTTCCTTCGGCTGGCGTTTCCTCTCACCATCTGTGAGAGAGAACGAAATAGTAATAGGAGGTTAGAAGGTTAGGTAGGTCCTTTCAACTATATGCATCAAGGTGAGTTGGACTATATATATTAGCCCTTATGAGGATGTGAGCAGGTGCCGAAACATCTCACACCTCCTTCTTCTTATGTGTGGATATGGACAACGTTTTCGAGACGTCCCACCACTCACACTAAGCACATATTCACAAATAATCATTACAAGGGCCCACTCAACTCCTATTCAAGGTTGGTTTCCTATGTCAAGGTGGTTTCAAGGCCAATCTAAGCTATTCACCCTAGGATGCTTCCTTTGGTCCGCGTGGCTTAGCTACCTGTGATTTCTATTTAGGAGTGTAACTTGCTGTTAACCCGTGATTCTAATATCAATCTAAGGTTTCTATCTAGACGTGTAACCTACTGTCAACCCGTGGCTCTGATACCAATCTGTGACGCCCTTAATTCTGTGGAAAACCACGGAACCGAGAACTAATGCATATGTGTGCCCAGGATGTTCATCACACATACACATACGTTCCACAAACTGAATTCAGATAATATATTACCACAAATAACAGAGTTTATTACAACACCTCATGAGTCTTGGACTCATGCTCCCAGCGGAAATCTTTATTTCTACGCAGCGGAAATCTTTATTTAAATGCGGAAGCAAAAACTAATGCGGAAGCAAAACTAAGCAGAAGTGGCTCCATCTCTACTCCCTCCACAGGCAAGGTTGAGAACAGATCACATGCCATAATGCTCTACTCGGTCTTCATAGTAGCCTTCTCTTGCTGTTGATGAAGAAATAATAATGCAAGTTTGAGTACAATGATGTACTCAGCAAGTGCGGGAAAACACATGATATGCAGCTCATAACAAGGTAGGTATAAAAGGCTTATTTACAGAAAAGCAGATTTATAAAACCATGATAAAACAACAACTTAACTTTAGATGAATGCAATCCCAGCATGTATTAAATTACCAACATACCTCCATCGCTTTCCATGTTCCATCCAAACATTAACCAATCCTTTACCCATACTCACGAATACCTCCTCGTATTCGCTACCATCTAACCTCATGAAACAACCGCGTCTCGCACCGAGACCAATCTCATATGACTCATCAGTCATACACCCATCTCACCTCCCGAACTCAACAGTCCTAAACCAAACCATAACCAATAACCATAACCAAAAACCTTCCCAATAACCATTCCAGTAACCATCCCATCTAATCATGGCAGTTTAGCCAGGTGCTCGTGACCGTAAGCTCGGCTATCATGATAGTTTTAATAACTCTACAGAGCTTGCACCTCTTTACCCACAAGTTTGTGATTTCGTCACCCGTCGGCGACTGCAAAACCTCCATTATACTAGTACACAACCGTCGGTGTATGGTCAAGAGATCACAAAATAGCCTTTACAAAGGGGTTACTAGATGTATGGACTCACTAAGGTTTCACCGGCAGGCTAGAATCTCCAATTCTCCCACCCACGGCCCCCCTATTGTGCCATGCAGTTCCCAGGGCAGTCCTCACTCGACTCCCATTCCCCGCGCCTTCCACAGTCCATAACACTGTAGCAACTTACCTAATTACTCAGCTAAGCCGCACCCATACTTGGCCTTGTGGTGGCACTGTTATCCTGGCATGTGCATGCATGAACCGGTCCTTAGATCTACGGCAAGTAAAGCCACCATCTCATGCTACCTCATTCACAAACCCAAGCTTGCCTAGATCTCCCTCCGATCCATGTTCATTTAACCTCATCAGTTACTTATTATCAGTACGAGTGCAGTTAGCTCGACACATCTATCTCGCTTCCCCATCCCATGGACTCAGCGAAGCATAAAAACAAAAACCATACCCGACTCATAAACTTCCCTGGCGACAAGGGTGGTTTAACCAAAACTAGTAAACTCTTATAAAAAGGTTTCCCATCATGTTTGACTCAACACACACACCTTTTCGCAAAACAAAATAGTTTTACCCAAAACATAGGATCAACATGGTCAAGGAGCACTTGCCTTTTTTTTGCGGTTCCGGTTGTTCTTGATTCTCAAAACCATGTTGCTATAGTTCGTCGTAGACAGCTTCCTGAGCTTGTCCTGCTATGTAGGATTCACGTGCATACAAGATTCACAGCAATCAATATCATGCACAAACCCTAAACTAGATGCGATGATGCACATGCATGCTATCCTATGATTAGTTTCATTAGATTGATCTGTACGTGTTCTTGCATGGCTTGCATGGGAAGAGGTGTTCGGATCAAAGGTGGACGTGGCGATGATCTTGTCTTTAGATCAAACTGATCATCGAGTGATCTGCCCACGAAAAGGGTTCTGTTCGAAAGGAATTGAAGAACAGATGCAAAGAGATGAACACAATGATATCGTAAGGTGGTATTGAAGTCCTACCTCACGCTCTTCTTGTCTTCGGGGTCCTCCTCAGACCGCTTGGTTCTCCCCCGATGATCTCCCTTGTTGCACTTTGGCGATGTTTTGCTCGGTGAGTTAGGGCTAGGGCTCGAAGTCGTCGGCTCAGGATTTGAAAGAGAAGTTTGTGGTTTCGGCCAGGGGTTTTGGGTTCTATTTATAATCGGGAAGAGAAGAGTCCTAATCTGATTGTATCCCGAATAAGAGTCTTATTCAGATCTTTGTTGGATCCTAACGTCTTATCTTTGGTAACATCGTGGAATTTAGGTCGGTTTCTGTTGCGTACCGGTATCTTTACGCGTAAAAACCACTCCAGAACTCGCTACTTCCGTGATGATGAGCTCCGGAAGCTCCACATGTCCTCCGGGGCCTGGTATCCCCTCGTCCGCAGAGACGAGCTCCGGTTGTGCCACGTGTCAATCGATCGAGACCCCCCCCCTCTTCCTCGGAGGTGAGCTCCGTGCGCGCCACTTGTGGGTGCCGGTCTTTACGCCTTTCCTTCCCTCAGGGACATGCCCCGAGGTCGACACGTGTCCAGCAGCGACGGACCTCCGGAGATAAGCTCCGGTGGCGACACGTGTTCAATAGATCCGGACTTCTCGGGGATGGGTTCCGAGATCAACACGTATCCCGTGCGACTGTTCCCCTGACTTCCACGAGGACTAGCTCCGAAGGTGACATGTGTCCCATGAAAAATGCCTTTGCTTCTTCCGCAGAGTCTAGCTCTACGGGCAACACGTGTCCCACAGGGTCGGACCTCTTTCCAATCGCGGAGATGACCCCCGAGCCTGCCACGTAGCCAGTTTCGAGGCGGACCTCTCCCAATTTCTCGGGGATGAGCTCCGAACACGCCACGTGGTCTGCTGGCCGTGGAAATTGCCTTCGGTGCTCTCAGAGAGCTTTGTTGGCCATCCTTTTGATACTTTTCTCTATTCCTTCTTTTCTTAAAATGTTTTTCTTCTTCATAAAACATGAACATATGCTGACACCCGAGATGAGGGTGTCACAGTTGGACTCCTTGGATGAGTACTTTGCAGAAGATGCTAGAAATGTTCGTATTGGATTGGCCACCGATGGTTTCACACCATTCAACACATCTTCTGCATCGTACTCATGTTGGTCGGTTTTTGCTATACCATACAACCTTCCACCAGCTATGTGTATGGAATATGAATATATGTTCTTGTCTCTAATCATTCCCGGCCGTAAACATCCGGGAAAATGTTTACGGGTTTTTCTTCAACCATTGATTGAGGAGTTAAAAGAATTGTGGATCGGAGTAGAAGCGTATGATATCTAAAAAAACAGAAATTCAACCTGCGAGCAGCATACTTATGGTCCATTCATGATTTTCCTGCATATGGTGTTTTTTTAGGATGGAGCACACACGGCAAACTTTGTTGCCCTATTTGTGGATCAGACTCTAATTGTTTTATACTTACTCATGGAGGCAAAGTTTGTTTTTTTATTGCCACCGACGATTTCTACCAGCAAATCACCCATTTTGAAAACAAGTTAATACATTTTGAAAGGATACTATTGTAACAAAGGGTCCGCCAAAACGTTTGGCTAGTGTTGAGATGGCTGCATGGCTCAGTCAACTTATCCCTACGGATGATGGGTTTGTTGGTTTTGGTCAGTTGCACAATTGGACTCATATATGTGGCTTATTGGATCTTCCTTATGCTAAAGCATTGTTATTGCTGCACAACATTGATGTGGTGCACTAGGAACGCAATGTAGCATAAAGCATAATTAGCACATGTTTCAATTTTAAAAAGTCAAAAGATAATTTGAAAGCTCGAAAAGATTTAGCGGATATTTGTAATTGTCCGACTCTAGAAGTCAGACAGGATGGTTGTGGAAAACAGAGATTGCCACGTGCTCCATTTTGTCTTAAAGTTAGTGAAAGGAAAGAAGTTTTAAAATGGTTGCAACAATTGAAGTTTCCTGACGGTTACTGTGCTGGGTTGAGGCGCACGACAAATCTTGAAAATTGGGTATTAAATAATCTTAAAAGCCACTATTATCATATAATAATAGAAAGACTTCTTCCAGTAATGTTCCGTGGATATGTGCATCAGGATGTGTGGAGAGTACTTGCGGAACTTAGTTTCTTTTATAGACAACTATGTGCTAAAGAAATTACAGTTCAAATGATGGAAAAACTTGAGAAAGAAATACCTTTACTTATATGCAAAATGGAAAAGATATTCACGCCAGGATTTATGAATGTAATGCAACTTTTTCGGTTACGAGTTATACTCGTAAGTTTTGATGGAACTTGTTATTTTTCGTAAAAACAACCAAGGCTAACCCCTTTGGATTTTTTGTGAAATTTTTATTTTTTTCCGAAATGCTTCAAAATTTAGGTATGACAATATAACTCGTAACCGACAAAGATAAGAAGCTTCACGGGCGAGAAAAATGAATTTACGATGAGTTTTGATGAAAACTGCCGTTTTTGGTAAAAAGCAAAGGCTAACCCCTTTGGATTTTTTGTGAATTTTTATTTTTTCCGAAATGCTTAAAAATTTAGGTATGACAATATAACGCGTATGTGACAAAGATAAGAAGCTTCACGGGCATGAATAATGAATTTACGGCAAGTTTAGATTCACGGGCAAGAAAAATGATTTTACGGCTAGTGTTGATGAAAATTGTCGTTTTTGGTAGAAAAGCAAAGGCTTACCCCTTTGGATTTTTTGTGAAATTTTGGTTTTTTCTGAAATGCTTCAAAATTTTGGTATGACAATATAACACGTATCTCACAAAGATAAGAAGCTTCACGGGCAAGAAAAATAAATTTACGACGAGTTTTGATGGAACATGTTGTTTTTGGTAAAAAAACAAAGGCTAACCCCTTTGAATTTTTTTTTTGAAATTTTGATTTTTTCCAAAATGCTTCAAAATTTTGGTATGACAATATAACGCGTATCTGACAAAGATAAGAAGCTTTACGGGCGAGAAAAATGAATTTACGGCGAGTTTAGATTTACGGGGGAGAAAAATGAGTTTACAACGAGTGTTGATGAAAATTGTCGTTTTTGGTAGAAAAGCAAAGGCTACCCTTTAGATTTTTTTGTGAAATTTTGATTTTTTTTCCGAAATGCTTCAAAATTTAGGTATGACTATATAACATGTAACTGACAAAGATAAGAAGCTTCACGGGCGAGAAGAATGAATTTACGACAAATTTTGATGAAAATTGCCATTTTTGTAAAAAGTAAAGGCTAACCCCTTTGGATTTTTGTGAAATTTTGATATTTTCCGAAATGCTTCAAAATTTAGGTATGACAATATAACACATATCTGACAAAGATAAGAAGTTTTACGGTGAGAAAATTGAATTTACGACGAGTGTTGATGAAAATTGTCATTTTTGGTAGAAAAGCAAATTCTAACCCCTTTGAACTTAACGGAGGTCCTAACTTCGTCAATTGGTTTTGGAAGCATGTAAACATTCTCTTATTACATGTTGCTTTTATCATCTCCAAGTTGATTAGTAAAGCTAATATTTTTATTTAATTCGTAGTGCATGGTTGATGCTAATGTTCATGAAGACTTACGACAACTTTCTCAAGGAACCATAACAGCAAGGACTTTTGGTTGTTATGACATAAATGGGTTCCGATTTCGTTCGGCCAAATTTGAAGCAAAACATCTTCTTCAGCCGCGACAAATAGTGGAGTCGTAACTAGAGCATGTGATGCACAGAGGCATGAAACTAACTATTATGGAATTATTCAAAACATTGTCGAATTTAAATTTGGTGGCTCCAAAGATCTTAGAGTTACTTTTTTCCACTGCGACTGGTTTGATAATAACAGGGGTACACGACAGGATGAATTTGGTATAGTAGAGGTAAAACATGAAAATAGACTTCGTGGATGCGATAATTATGTTCTTGCTCATCAAGTTGAGTTGGTTTACTACCTACCATATCCTTGTCCAAAGTTGAATGCTTGGTGGGTTGTGTATAAAGTCAATCCATGAGAACTGTTATATGCCCCTGGTGATGCTGGATATCAAGATGAACAGGAAGAAGTCTACCAAGAGGATGATACACTACCATCTTTTAATATAGATAATGGTTTAGATCTTGATACATTAGTTGGTGATGTTGAAGACAATGGGATAGAAGAGGTACTACTGGTTAAAATAAAAAGACCTAACACTAAAAAAAGTTAAGCTAAGACAGAAGAAGAAAGTTAGTCGACATATTACCCAAGGAACATCGGATCATGATGAATTTTAATCATGTAATTGTTTTCTATTACACTTGAATTTATTTTCATTACTTTTGTTTGTATCATTAAGTATTTATCTCTCACCATTTCTTCTAACAGGATGCCACGTAGTCTTAAGAATATAGCTAAGGGGCTCTTTGGCTCTGCAAGCAAGAGTGGGAGTCAGTCTGCTAGCTCTTCACATAGTCAAGACTCTCTTTTCCAAGACAGTGACTCAAACAATAGTAGACGAGAGGTATTTAGAAGATGCATGGAACAAGCTAATGAACAGGTTCATGTATTTATAATTTTATTATATTTACTCATATATCATATTACGAAACCTAATTTAGAAGATGCATGAAACAAGCTAATGAACAGGTGGAGCACGAGATCCAGGAGGAGGGTAATTAGGAGTGTCAAGAAGATCGAGGGGATGGACTTTCTGCGGGACATGAACAACAACAAGGGGGAAGAGCCTATGTTGATGATGAAGCCGAGGAGGACGAGGAGGATGACACCGATACGGGAGAGTTGCCACAATCATTCAGGTATCGGTCTTCAAACACTCTCCCGTTGGTTGTGCCTCCACAACAGATATTACGGATCACTCCTATCGGTGACTGGTAAGTAAAAATAAAACTCAGTATTGAATTGTAGATATAATGTTTTTGATAAATATTATATGTTGTTAAATTAACTGTTAGGCAATGGGATGACATGGATTGGGATGGACGACAACATCGTAGACAACCTAATGCAGTGTTGGGTGCTATATGTCGCCATCATTATCCAGGTCTTGTGAATATTAAAGGTGAACAGAAACCTGCAATACATTGGGAGCACTATAGGCTTGCTCCACATGTTGTGCATGAGAATGTGGCAGCGGTTGTCTGGCATGATTTTTGGGTATGTCTTCACTACACTATATTTATGTCCATTATATTATTAGTAATCAAAGTACTATGGTTTTTATAGGAACGATATCGTTTACCCGATGATCATGACGCTGCTCTCGAGTCTAGAGCACACAAAGTCTTCCACAAAGCGGCACGTAAAGTTGTGAATGATATGATGTCTAATTCTCGGATCACATCTGTTTGCTTATACTATAAGGAGAAGCTTGGACAGATGATGAACAAGAAAATGGGAGCTTCAAAAATTTATCTTGACGACGATCAATACCGTCAGGTAATGATTCCTTGGATGGTCAAATGAGCTGATGCTTATTATTCATTATGCACTTATTGGTCATCGAGTGAGTATCGAGAGAAATCTAACTCTAAGAGAATCAACCGTGAGTCCGGTGGTGAAGTTCTCCATCGCTACGGTGAAGATGGTCATATTCGTCTCTCGAAACGGATGGTGAGTTTAGTAGATTTACTATTTGGTCTTATAATATTAGCTTTTACTTAAATATATTTATAACATCTCGATATAGGCTGCTCAAAGGGGTGAGGAACCCTCTTTCATCGACGCTTATATCAGAAGGCATAGGGGCATAGATGACAGTCAATTGTGCACTCCAACGGCCACTCAGAACTTGGTATGTCATATAATTAAAAGTAATTATTAATCAATACAATTGTTGTATAGAAGCTTTATCATTTGTTTTTTATGTAGAAAAATATGGTGAAGAGATGGTTCGACGTCATGGAGATGATTATAATTGGAGAAAGGAAGACGTTGACGTAGTAGCTTTATATGAATCCGGTGGAGGAAAGCGTCACGGGAGGTGAACTTACTCCACTTAAATTCACATATTCGCATATCTCAATTTTTCTAAGTGTCATCTTATAATTATGACATATCACTATTTTAGGTATTCGATGTTCAATGGTGTCTTGAACACCGATGTGATTCTCTCAAAGTCACGGTCAACACAGAGCGGACAGAGTTCTTCTCGGTGTACTCACATAGGAAATGAGTCCAGGTTAAAACAAATGGAGGAGGAGCAGGCTGCATTGAGAGACCACTTGAGGCTACAAGAAGACCGTATGAAAAGACAGGACGAGTTTATAAAAGCACAAAATGACTACTTCTCGAATCTGGCAACGTGGCAACAAGCGATGCAGGTACATTAATATAAGAGTTCAAATATTTATGTTAAAGAAGATATGCATGCATATTTTTATTAAAATGAAGCTAAACATTTTAAAATGATTTAGGGATACTTTTCTCAGCTTGGATTGCCTGCCGCCATGCCACCGCTACCGCAGCCTCAACAGCTACCTATGCCTTCACCGCCACCGGTGCCTCCACAGCCTCTTCCTGTTGGAACACAGGTACATATTATCTTTATGTTCTCTTTCATTTCTATAAAGTGTTAGTATACTTGTAACATGTATTATTATTTATTTAGGGATCATCCTCAAGGGCACAAAGCTTTCATAGTCCTGTTACAAATTTGCGAGCATCTTCTTCAGAAGGACAGGGTGGAGGCGATGACTTTGTCGATCAATTCTTCGCTCCCGGTGGTAGCAATTAGGTAATTTAGTTTTTTCATATACATCATATATTGTGTATCTTATATTCAAATAGAGCTCGTGTATAACAAGACATAGCGTCTGATATGATGTTGGTTTTTATTTGAATCTATTAGTTATATACTTCATTTTGGCTTGATACAGGAAAACGGCGAGAAAATGGGTGTCAAAGTAACTTGTTGATTTGTTGGAAAGCTCAATGTGGAAATGTTTTATGATTTGCTTTGACAAAATTGTTGTATGGACAATATGAAATGTTCGTGTTTCCTTATAGACAATGTGAAATGTTCGTGTTTGTGTGGACAATGTAATGGACAAGACTATTTGTACGATGTAATGGCTTTTATAATGTTTAATAAGTTTGTTGCAGTTGTTATGAAGTGTGATCATATGTGTGTTTATGTTATTTGATATATAATTTATTATTTCGTGCTTCGAACAAAGATTATGTGTAATTTGTAACTGCAGTCTCATATATTTTCGTGGGCCACGAAGAGACCCATGAAAATAGTGCAACAATATTTTCATGGGCCGAGGAAAAGCCCACGAAAATAGGACCATATTATTTTCGTGGGCCCAACTGAATGTGGCCTAGAGGGGGGGTGAATAGGCCTTTAAATGATTCCTGCACACTTAATAGAATTATCAGAAACTTGATTGACCGGACTAGTCCGGTTGTGTGGGCGGACTAGTCCGGTGTGCTGAATTGTGTAGATTGTATAAGTGTTGTGCAGAAGAATTAACTTGTTTAGCAGCGGAAATAAGAACAACAATTATTCTATTTTGATTTTACAATGTGAGGTGTGATTATGCCCGTGAATGAGACTTAGCAACTCAAATTATGAAGTTTAGCAACTAGATGTTATAATCAACAAAAACAAGGAGGCATGCGAGACACAAATTTTACCGAGGTTTGATCTCACCAAGAGATCTACGTCCTCGTTCAGGAGGCTCACACAGAGCCAGGTCTCTAACCCTTTCCCTCTTCAAGTCACCACACAAGGCCGACTTGACTCCACTAGCACGGGTAATCACCGAGTTTGTGGGGCAACCTCACACGTTGAGGGCTCCCACAAGAATTACAATGAGAAAGCGATCAAATACACTCAAAAAGATTACAATGCAGAATATGAGTGTAGAGAGATCAAACCCCAAGAGCTCACAACGAAAGAACGACGATCTCCCAATCCCAAATCCAAGTGTGTGATTGATCTTCACCTTTTTTTTCACCTTAGATGTGTGGGGAGATGTGTTTTGGAGCTCTTGGGACAGGTGGCGGCGCTAGGGTTCTTGTTTCAAGTAGTATGAGTCGTATGTCTACTATGGGAGGCCGTGGATCACCCATTTATATAGTTCCTAAAAAGTTATCATTATAAAACCTAATACCGTACTAGTCCGGTATATGATCAAACTTGTCCGGTCTACTTCCAGTGGGTTAACTGGACTAGTCCGGTCCAAAAACGGACTTGTCCTGTGCTATGTGAAGTGGAGTTCCAGAAAGTTTAGCGGACTAGTCCTGTCGCATGGATGGACTAGTTCGCAGTCCTCTAAAGAGGACAACAGAAACATGAGCGGACTAGTCCGGTCCAAAGCCGGACTTGTCCGGTTGCCTTCCAGTAAGCTGATCGGACTAGTCCGGTCCATGAACGGACTAGTCCGGTGTTCAGTGGATTTTAGTTGATTATTAGCCCTTACCCTTACGCAAAGTCATGAGCTCTTGGGATGTGTCTCTCACACACACCCTATACATTTACATCTACTTTGCTCTTCTAAATTCCACTAAAGTCTTCCTTTTAGGGCAGCACTTTATTTTTCACCTTTTTGTGTGCACGAGCTAGTTCACTTTGGTTGTCCTGCAATCATTTCGTTAGGATCTCATATGCTTGTCATCAATTACCCAAAACCCACAAGGGATATCCTAGATGCACTTACAATCTCCCCCTTTTTGGTGATTGATGACAACTATTTGAGATATCACAATTGAGAATAAAAAGTTGATTTTCATAAGGTGTGCACATATGAGAATAATAAAGAATTCACAAAAAGCTTCTCGCATATGCACACACCTTATGGTGGGGTGCCTATCAGGTGTGTGATAAGCTCCATATGATAAATTAAAGACAAACAATAGTGAACATATAAGTAGGCATTAGAGCATAGTGCATCACACATAAGAAAAGAAATAGTGCATTACAAGATTTTAAAATAGGTACATGTCCTTGATCACAAAAGAGCTTAATAACTAATACTAGATAGTTCGAGTCCAAATCTAATCTCAATCTCTCCCCCTTTGGCATCAAGGCACCAAAAACGGAAAAATTGAGGGGAATCACTCATCGCTGCCTCCTCCTTCAGTCTCAGTCTGATCTTCATCTTCACCAACTTCGGGATCCACGGGAGCAGGATCTTCCTCTGAGTCCTCGGAGGCGGGCGGTGATCCAACGGGCTCAATCTCAAGCTTTGCACAGATAGACTTGATATTGGCATTGACATACTGTTGATGTTTCTTCCTTGCAAGCTTTTCCTTGCGCTGCCTGTCTTCGATCTTGTGGCAGCAGGCAAAGATGGAGGAGAGCATCTTGAGGATGCCACTGGATGATTCTTGGGCAGGTGGAGACCCAGGAGGAGCAGCTGCAGATCTAGTGACATCATGAGCTTGCTTTGATCTCCTCTCCACTGATGGAGAGGACGGGGCAGTTGGAGCCGGGGGGAGAGTGTACTCGGTGGGTTTTTGCGGCTTCAACCCCGCATGCTTGACATCCTTGACGAACTCGAGTCCATCACTTTCTCAATCCTGTACATGATATACGGTGCATATCCACAGGACCTATTGGGGGTGATTGAGATGTTCACAATGTCGTTGTAGATATACTCAAAAACATTGAATGGTCTCCTTCCACTAATGACCTTCATGAGAGTCCTCAAGGCCCCTTGTACAGTTCCCGCATCTCCAACCATCGGAGCTATAGTCTTTCTCAAGACTCTATTGTGGACCAAAAAGAAGGGCTTCAGATATTTGATGGTGGGAGGAACATATGGCATCCTTGTGTCATAGAGAAACTCAAGCTCTTCCTTCTCCAAGGGTTTCAGATTATGGATGATCAGTTCATGATCCAAAGTGTGTTGGAGGTGAAGAATCCTAGCAAATTCATCATAAGTGACACTGTACCTTGAACCATGAGTCATCCAAGTAAGACTGTCTCCATCACCACGAGCAAAGTAGAGAGTGGAGTAAAACTGGGTAATAACTTCATTGTTCCAGTCATACTCAAAGGATAGCAGGTCCGTCAGACCGTGCCTCTCTAAGGCCTCCACCATCTCACGAAAGGCAGGATACCTCTTCGACTTCAGGTATTCAACATTTAGCCATTGACTCTCTACTACAGGATTCTTCATCTTCATGTACACATGCTCGTAGTAGTCTGCATGGAAGTTGCTCCAGAACCTTGGATCAGAACATTGTTTGGGTCGGTCATACACTTCAATCTTCCTGAAGTTATCAGCTAGCTCATTCCCTTTTCCAGTGAAATCCTCAATTGAAGGCTGCCTGTTGCGGTGAACGGGATTTTTCATTTTCAGAGGCCCAATGGGGCCACTAGCAAGTCCCTTCCCTTTATTGAGAACTCTTTTTGGCCCTGACGAGCCCTCAGCAGCATCTTTCCTTTGAGGCCTTTTGACAATGACTTTCCTCTTCTTAGGTAGATTGTCGTCGGAGGGTGGAGAGTGAGCATTGACATCATGTCTCTTCTTCATCACTCCCTCCTTAGATCTCCTCACTCTTTCATGTTGAACTTCTTCGTCAAGGTGAAAAGAGCCGTCATCTGAGCCCGAAGACATGATGCCTGATAAGGAGTTTAAGGATTAGATGCAAATGGACGCATTATCACTTCAAATGGGAATGTAGGGGTTCAACTGTCAGAGACCGGACATGTCCGGTTTCAGAGTGCGGACTAGTCCGGTGGACCGGACTTGTCCGCATCTGACCGCCGGACTAGTCCGGCCTAGCATAAGAACCCTAAATTGAATGTTTCATTTGAAACAAATCTCCTATCTAAGGACACAAGGGCAGGAAAGTGGTAGGAATACATCTATTTATGCAATGTACATCGTTTTCAAATCAAAGGAAACTAGCTAGAGCTAGAAAAATTGAGATTTTGGTTTTAGGGGGGGATTTACCAAGATTTGAAGATTCGCGTTGAAGGAGCAAGAGTCTATCCGGATGAGTCCGGAAAGTAGGATCCCCTCGTCGAGAAGAGGCTTTTTCACGAAGAAAACTCCGAGTTCGAGGGCTCAACTCGAAAATCACTTTGGGAGCTAGGGTTTAGAAGAGAGGGTGAGACAAAGTGCTTATGAGTGGAGAGGGAGGCGTTTGGTCCGTCCAACTGCTTCTATATGCGACTGACCGGACTAGTCCGGTCATGGTAGCGGACTAGTCCGGTACCCCTGAGTTAACCTAATTGTCGTATGTCCGGATTAGTCCGGTTGAAAATCGGACTAGTCCGTTTCCAACAGACCTGATACATATATAGATGATTAATAGTGATCCAAGGACAATAATTTTGCAAATAGTCTTGGTGATTATGACCAGTAGGCAATCAGCAATCAAACAATGGTCATAATCCACAAGATTTCTTCATTAAGATAGTTTTCTGAGTGGAAAAGGAGAAGAGGAGCATTTTTAACAATACAAAGGAACATTTTGAGTTGCAACCAGGTATGCAATGTTTCAAGTCACATTTCGAGAGTCAAGAATGTTTAGCTCATTTCTTAGTTCACAAAACCTTTTCTCATCTAATGGTTTGGTAAAAATATCCGCAAGTTGTTTTTCAGTACTAACATGTGAAATAGCAATGTCACCTTTTAATGAATGATCTCTAAGAAAGTGATGACGGATATCTATGTGCTTAGTTCTTGAGTGCTCTACAGGGTTGTGTGCAATTTTTATAGCACTTTCATTATCGCATAGAAGCGGGATATGACTTAGATTGTAGCCGTAGTCCCTAAGAGTCCGTCGCATCCAAAGTAGTTGCGCACAACAACTACCGGCTGCAACATACTCCGCTTCCGCTGTGGAAAGAGCAATGGAGTTCTGTTTTTTAGATGACCAAGAAACTAGGGACCTACCAAGAAATTGACAAGTCCCTGACGTGCTCTTTCTATCGACTTTGCATCCTGCATAGTCGGCATCGGAATACCCTATCAAGTTAAACTTGGATCCTTTAGGATACCAAAGGCCCAAGTTGGGTGTGTGCACAAGGTACCTTAGGATTCTTTTTACAGCAATTAAGTGACACTCTTTAGGTGCGGCTTGAAACCTTGCACACATGCATACGCTAAGCATAATATCTGGCCTAGATGCACATAAATAAAGTAAGGAGCCAATCATGAACCGATATACCTTTTGGTCCACATTTGGACCGTCTTCATTGAGGTCGAGATGTCCGTTGATGGCCATGGGTGTCTTGATGGGCTTGGCTTTGTCCATATTGAATTTCTTGAGAATGTCTTGTGTATATTTAGTTTGGCTTATAAATGTGCCTTCTCTCAGTTGCTTCACTTGAAATCCCAAGAAGAACTTCAATTCACCCATCATTGACATCTCGAACCTGTCTGTCATTATTTTGCTAAATTCTTCACAGAAGGACTTGTAGTGGATCCAGAGATAATGTCATCAACATAAATTTGACATACGAATAAATGATCATCAGAATGTTTAGTAAAGAGTGTATAGTCAGCTTTACCAATTTTGAATCCATTTTGAGTCAGAAAATCTCTAAGGCACTCATACCAGGCTCGAGGAGCCTGTTTGAGGCCATAGAGAGCCTTACGCAGTTTATAGACATGGTTGGGGTATTCCTGATCTTCGAACCCCGGTGGCTGCTTCACATAGACTTCCTCCTTTATCGGACCATTGAGGAAGGCACTCTTGACGTCCATTTGATACAACTTAAAATTATGGTGAGTAGCATATGCCAATAAAATGCGAATGGACTCAAGTCTAGCTACAGGAGCGAAAGTTTCATCGAAGTCCAAACCTTCCACCTGAGAATAACCTTTGGCCACCAACCTCGCTTTATTTCTTGTCACTACTCCATGTTCATCTTGCTTGTTCCGAAAGAACCATTTTGTTCCAACTATGTTCGCCCTTGGTCTTTCCACCCGCTACCATACTTCATTTCTTTTGAAGTTGTTCAGCTCCTCTTGCATTGCAATCACCCAGTCTGGATCCCTTAAGGCTTCTTTTACCTTGTATGGCTCCATAAAAGACACAAAAGAATAGTGTTCACAAAAATTTGCAATTTGAGATCTAGTAGTTACTCCCTTAGCAATGTCTCCAATGATATTGTTGACAGGATGGTCTCTTTGCACACACTGATGTACTCTTGGGTGTGGAATTTGTATAGTTGCTTGTTCTTCATTGTCTTCATGTGTCATGTCTCCCCCTAGATCATTGCTTCCATGATCATCTTGATCTTCTTGACCTTCTTCAACCTGATCTTGTGTAGGAGCTCCCCCTTGATCATTGCTTCCTTGTTGAAATTCGTCTTGTGTTTCCTCTCGTGGTAGGATATCACCAAGTGCCATTTTCTTCAACGCTTCACATGGAGCTTCTTCCTTATCTAGCATAAACTTATCGACTTGCTCCACTTGTGAGCCGTTAGTTTCATCGAACACTACGTCACGTGCTACTTCAACAAGGCCGGACACCTTGTTGAAGACACGATAGGCGTAGGCATTCGATTCATATCCAAGCAAGAATCCTTCATCGGACTTCGAAGCGAACTTCAAGGCCCTTGGTTTCTTGTTCAGGATAAAACATTTGCAACCAAAAACTTTGAAATAAGAAACATTAGGCTTTTTACCCGTGAGAAGCTCATATGGAGTTTTCTTCAGTAGTCGATGAAGGTACAACCGATTTGTGGCATGACAAGCGGTGTTCACCGCTTCTGCCAAAAATTAGTCTGACGTCTTGTATTCATCCAACATTGTTCTCGCCATTTCAATCAATGTTCTGTTCTTCCTTTCGGCCACCCCGTTCTATTGAGGAGAGTAGGGTGCCGAGAATTCATGCTTTATACCTTCTTCATTGAGATATTCTTCAACTTGGGTGTTCTTGAATTCTGTCCCATTGTCACTTCTGATATTCTTTACGACTGATGAGAATTCATTCTGAGCTCTTTTCAAGAACTTCTTGAGGATTCCCTGAGTTTCTGATTTATCATACAAGAAAAATACCCAGGTAAATCTTGAAAAATTATCAACAATTACTAAACCTTATTTGTTACCGCCGATGCTGATGTACGCAATTGGACCAAAGAGATCCATGTGGAGAAGTTCCAGCGGTCTAGCGGTGGTCATCACATTCTTGGCGGGGTGTGGTGCTCCAACCTGTTTTCCTGCTTGACAAGCGCTGCACGGCCTGTCTTTTTCAAAAACCACATCCTTAAGACCACAAATGTGACCTCCTTTTAGAAGTTTCTGCAGATTTCTCATTCCAACATGGGCTAGCCGTCTATGCCACAGCCATCCCATGTTGGTCTTAGCAACCAAGAAAGTGTTGAGTTCGGCTTTATCTTTGTTGGAGTCAACAAGATAAAGCTTTCCCTTCAACAATCCCTTGAATGCAATCGAGCCATCGCTTCTTTTAAAGACGGTCACACCCTCATTAGTGAATAAACAGTTGTAACCTTTGTCGCATAGTTGAGATATTGATAAAAGATTATAATCTAGAGAGTCTACGTGTAAAACATTAGATAAGGTGTGTTGAGAGGATATTTCAATGTTACCACTACCAAGGACCTTTCCTTGGCTGTTGTCTCCAAAGTATATACCTTCACTTGGATCCTTGTTGCACTCGTACTCCACAAACATACCTCTCTCTCCGGTCATATGATTTGTGCATCCGCTATCTAGCACCCACTTAGATCCGCCGGAGGAGTAAGCCTGCAAAATAGAACTATTCCTTGGTTTTAGGTACTCAAGCTTGCTTGGGTCCTCTCAGGTTAGTCACAAGAGTCTTGGGCACCCACACACAAGATTTTAAGTTCTTGTGGCGTGGCCCTGTATATTTAGCAATGACTTTTCCATACTTGTTTTTCATGAGAACATAAGAAGCATCAAATGTACGGAACAGTGTTTGTAACTCAGATTCATGGGATTTTTCTTTAACAAAAGTGATTCTATTCTTAGCATGATTAGGAGTAGACATGTGTTTGTTCCTGTCAAAACCAAGACCATCTTTGACATTGGGAGGTCTAGTGATCATATATGCACTTCGTGCATATTTGATCTTCTCCTTATCAAAGATGCCATTTTGAGAAGAATGCATGTCATGAGAGGTTGAAGCATTAGAAATTACATTCTTCTTACTAGAGCAAGTGCAGGTTCTTATTTTTGTCGAACTCATGTCTTTGGAGGAAGAGGAGTCACTTTGTTTGAGCGACTCAACTTGCACCTCAAGGATTTTGTTGACTTTTGACATGTTAGCAAGTTCTTCCTTGATTGCAATGTGCGAGTCTTCTAACTTTGAGTAAGTTTCCTTACTCAAGGCTAGCTCTAACTCAAGTGACTCATTCTTCTCTCTTTCAAGCTCAAGAAGCTTTTCAACTTCTTGATATCTCTTCCTCTCACGGATGAGCATATCTTCTTGTCGGTTAACAAGTTCCTCCTTTTCAAAGATTTTGTTCGACAACATTTCCATTTTCTTTAAAGCAATTTTACTTAGCTCTCTAAACATTTCTTCATTATCACTAGAGCTATCAAAGTCATCAATGGAGTAATTTAGTACAGGAGGAGTAAGTCGAACCTTTTTCTTGCCTTCCTTAGCCATAAGACAAGTGTGGTTGTTCATGTCCCGTCCTCCCATGTTCGGAAAGAGTGTGGCTCTCATTGTTGGTTTCTTGACTGCGATAGTGGCCATCTCTTCTTCTTCATCGGAGGAGGACTCGTCGTTTGAGTCCCACTCCTTCCCAATGTGAGCTTGATGGACTTGTCTTCTTTTTCTGAAATTTTTCTTTTCTTGAGATCTTGTTTCCTTCTTCTTTTTGTTTTCTTCATAAGTACAGTCCACCATGAAGTGACCATACTCTCCGCAGTTGTAGCAAGTGCGTCGAGCCTTGGATTTTCCTTTATCCTTGCTTTTGCCTTCATGTGAATTGTTGCCGTGTCTTCTCTTCATCATGCATTTGAACTTTTTGATGAAGAGTACCATTTCTTCGTCATCAAGATCGGTGCTCTCATCGCTTGTATCTCCATCGTCTTGGTCTTCACGAGTTTCTTTGAGTTTGGGTATGCACGTTGCTTTGAGAGCAACTTCTTTCTTTTTGAATGAGGTGAGTTCGGCTAAGTCTTTGACGTATTGGGCTTCTTTCTCCATCATTTCATGATTTATGATCTTCCCTAGTAATTCATCAGGAGTCATTTTGTGAAATCCGGGGCTCTCTCTGATCATTGAGCAAAGTGTGACGTTTCTTGGCATGAAGGCTCTTATCATCCTTTTGACCACCTCGTGATCAGTCCATTTCTTACTTCCATAGGCACGGATTTTGTTAATGAGTGCCTTCATCCGATTGTACATGTCTTGAGGTGATTCGCCTTCTTCAATAGCAAATCTCCCCAACTCTCCTTCAAGCATCTCAATTTTGGCTTCACGTACAGACCTATTTCCTTCATGAGCTGTTTTGAGTGTATCCCAGATTTCTTTTGCACTCTCTAGTCCATCGATCTTGGTAAATTCTTCTCTGCTCAGTGACGATGTGATTACTGCAACGGCTTGTGCATTTCTGTGAATCTCTTGTTCTTGTTCCGGAGTGAGTTCTTCATCCGTGTCTGGGATATCTATTCCTGTGCAGACAATATGCCAAAGGCTGGGATTCAGATATATCAGATGCATCTTCATGTTGTACTTCCACATGGTATAGTCACTTCCGTCAAACTGTGGAGGCCTTCCCATAGGAATCGAAAGATAGTGATTGTTTGAATTGAGACGGTTGTAGTTGTAAGGATACCGGGAGTAGTCGTGATGACCACTCCCCATTGTCTTTTCTTCCTCTTTTCCCTTTTGTGCCATTAATTTCTTTCTCAGTAATGCCTTTAGCTGTCTCACTTCATCATCGTCATGTGGACTTTCTTTCAGCACATCGAAGGCTTTGGCTTCTTGCTCCTCATCGTTGTTGTTCGATTTCGAGATATCGTTGTTCTTCTCAGAGGCCATTGATCTCTCCGAGATGTGAGTCTCGTTGATGGAGAACTTGGCTCTGATACCAATTGAATGTGGCCTAGAGGGGGGGTGAATAGGCCTTTAAAAGATTCCTGCACACTTAATAGAATTATCAGAAACTTGATTGACCGGACTAGTCCGGTTGTGTGGGCGGACTAGTCCGGTGTGCTGAATTGTGTAGATTGTATAAGTGTTGTGCAGAAGAATTAACTTGTTTAGCAGCGGAAATAAGAACAACAATTATTCTATTTTGATTTTACAATGTGAGGTGTGATTATGCCCGTGAATGAGACTTAGCAACTCAAATTATGAAGTTTAGCAACTAGATGTTATAATCAACAAAAACAAGGAGGCATGCGAGACACAAATTTTACCGAGGTTTGATCTCACCAAGAGATCTACTCCTCGTTGAGGAGGCTCACACAGAGCCGGGTCTCTAACCCTTTCCCTCTTCAAGTCACCACACAAGGCCGACTTGACTCCACTAGCAGGGGTAATCACCGAGTTTGTGGGGCAACCTCACACGTCGAGGGCTCCCACAAGAATTACAATGAGAAAGCGATCAAATACACTAAAAAAGATTACAATGCAGAATATGAGTGTAGAGAGATTAAACCCCAAGAGATCACAACGAAAGAACGACAATCTCCCAATCCCAAATCCAAGTGTTTGATTGATCTTCACCTTTTTCTCACCTTTGATGTGTGGGGAGATGTGTTTTGGAGCTCTTGGGACAGGTGGCGGCGCTAGGGTTCTTGTTTCAAGCAGTATGAGTCGTGTGTCTACTATGGGAGTCCGTGGATCACCCATTTATATAGTTTCTAAAAAGTTATCATTGTAAAACCTAATACCGGACTAGTCCGGTATATGATCGGACTTGTCCGGTCTACTTCTAGTGAGTTAACCGGACTAGTCCGGTCCAAAAACGGACTTGTCCGGTGCTATGTGAAGTGGAGTTTCAGAAAGTTTAGCGGACTAGTCCTTTCGCATGGATGGACTAGTCCGCAGTCCTCTAAAGAGGACAACAGAAACATGAGCGGACTAGTACGGTCCAAAACCGGACTTGTCCGGTTGCCTTCCAGTAAGCTGACCGGACTAGTCTGGTCCATGAACGGACTAGTCCGATGTTCAGTGGATTTTAGTTGATTATTAGCCCTTACCCTTACGCAAAGTCATGAGCTCTTGGGATGTGTCTCTCACACACACCCTATACATTTACATCTACTTTGCTCTTCTAAATTCCGCTAAAGTCTTCCTTTTAGGGCAGCACTTTATTTTTCACCTTTTTGTGTGCACGAGCTAGTTCACTTTGGTTGTCCTGCAATCATTTTGTTAGGATCTCATATGCTTGTCATCAATTAGCCAAAACCCACAAGGGATATCCTAGATGCACTTACACCAACAAGTGGCTCACGAAAATAAAAGGACACTATTTTCGTGGGCCCTAACATTGCCGACGAAAACAACAGAAACAATATTTTCGTGGTCCAAAAGAGAGCCCACGAAAATAACAAGACACTATTTTCGTGGGCCAGACTCTGGCCCACAAAAATAATAGCAAGTTATTTTCATGGGCCATAATTTGGCCCACGAAAATACATAATTTCGTGGGCCTTTTTTGGCCGACGAAAATAACCTTATTTTCGTGAGCCCCGACGAAATTAAATTTATTTTCGACGAGTTATTTTCGTCGGACTTGGGCCCACGAAAATAAGCGTAAAACCCACGAAAATAAATATTTTCGTGGGTTTGTGCTTATTTTCATGGGCCCACGGCCCACGAAAATAACTCGTTTTCCTGTAGTATCTGAGCTGCAAAACGGCATTGGGGGACCCTATTCTACCTCCTCGGCGTGAAAACTAGCCAGCTCCAGCTTCCCTCACTCGAGAACGCCACTTCTTCGCGGCAACCACACAATCGGCGAGCGTGCACATGTGGACAGCCTAACTGCGAGGGCCCAACCAGCCTCGGCTAGCCCGGATCACGCTGAGGAGTGTTGCGTTGCACAGCACCAGATAACACACATAAAAAGTACAAAGCGAAAGCAAAGTTTTATTACATAAAAGAGTTTATAGACATGTTTACAACAAAATATGTTCAGTCCACACTCACAGGCGTAGAATAAGCACAGAGTTCATGTTCAGCCCGTGAACGTGTCCCCACTAGAATGCACACACACTAACAAGGCGGCATGCACGACTCCCATTTGACAGGGTTGCCCACTTGGGGGTCCGTCTACTCCTCGGGAGTCTCCTCCTCATAACACCCTGCAAAAGCTTTAAACACAAGCAGTGAGCATGTTGGCTCAGCAAGACTCACCAGTCTTTCCTATACATGAAACTTCTACATGCTGGATTACAGTGTAAATGGGAAAGTAAGTTGCAAAGGACACGCCTAAATAGTTGAACCTTACTTTCAAATTTTAGCAGCAAGTTGTGGAGAACCTCACGCTAAGACACATAAGAGAGCCGCAATCAAACAAGAAACACATTTCTCTCATGTGCTTTGCCAAAGGTTGAAAAGAACTTTAATTTGCTCTAAACTACAACATATCATTAGCATCTAAGGTATAGCTTTCAATCAGCAACTTTTAACATGACTCTAGCTTGTTCTTTCTACGTCACGGTACAGTGAACAAGTGGTACTCACTGACCACGAGGGACGGCAATTATAACTGATTTACACCTGCAGGGTTACCCGAATAACCCGTCACGTACGCCCGTACTCGATGTTGCCTACAGCAACCATCACGGACGTCGTACGCAACCACCTTTCATCCGTCAGCCAAATGTTGAACTGGTCCCATCATCCCGAGCATGAGGTCTCTGCGCGCGTATCCGCAGTGCCACCAGCTGATTTACATCCAAGCTCTCAACCTACCCTCTGAATGACGAGCTATGCCTCAACACCTAGCTACTCGAATTACATCGGTTTCTCGGTTCCAATATATCGGGTAGGCCTTTGGTACTGTTCCATCTTGTTCAACAGGCCCGCACATGGCTCGGTCCTCAATCGACACAAGCGGAGCTGTGGCACGCAGGACCCAATGTCCTTCTGCCCTTACTCTCCGCTCGGTCTCACTTTTCTTGCCATGTGTTTCATTTGCTATCTTTACCCGAGTAGTGTGCCTCTATTTGAGACATCCGGTTCCGAAAACAGAACCAAGTTAAAGCATATGTGTGCCTAGGATGTTCATCACACATACACATGTAATCCACAAACTGAATTCGGAATATAACCACGAATAAATAGTGTTTAAGTACTTTATTACATCGACTAATTGTCTCACTCATGATTGTCTATCTTATTCTTGCAGCGGAAGTCTCTAAACGACAGCGGAAACAACTAAACAGCAGCAGGCTCCATCTTCAACTCCACATGCATGTTGATGGTAGTTCGCACGCCTGGTACTCCACATGGTCCTCGAAGTACTCTTCTCCTGTTGCTGATGTTTATGTGATAATGCAAGGGTGAGTACATGTCGTACTCAGCAAGTGCGGGAAAAGTATGACATGTAGCTTACAACAAGGTATGGAATAAAAGGGCTCATTGCAGCAAGCAAATTTTATTTCACAAACATGATAAAAACAGCAACTATTTATAGGTGAAATTTATCCCATCATAATCAAATAGTTCAGCAACATTCTCTCATCATAATTCATCATTTATCAAGTCTCATCCAGCCATTAATCTTTCTCAAATTGATCTCATGCTCAAAAATATTCATAACCATCTCATATTCATATAATCGAAACCAAACTCATTTCCATGACTCGAAACAGTCCTAAAACCAATCCCAATGACCATACCACAACCATAACGAATAAGCATCCCAAGTTTTCCCTCTAATCATGTGAGTTGGCCAGGTGCTTGTGACCGGAAGCACGGCTATCATGAAAGTTTGACACTCTGCAGAGGTGGCACCACTTTACCCACAAGTTTGTGATTTCGTCACCCATTGGCGACTGCAGAACCTCCATTATACCAGTACTGAACCGTCGGTGCATGGCCAAAAGATCACAAAATAGCCTTTACAAAGGGGCTACTAAATGTATGGACTCACTGAGTTTTCACCGGCAGGCTCGAATTACCATTCTCCCACCCATGGGCGCCCTCTTGTGCCATGCAGTTCCCAGGTTAGTCCTCTCTCGACTCCCATTCTCCGCGCCATCCACGGTCCATAACAAGCTAGCAACACACCTAATTAGTCAGCTAAGCCACACCCATACTTGGTGTTGTGGTGGCACTGTTTTCCTGGCATGAACCGGTTCTTAGATCTACGGCAAGTAAAACACCATCTCATTCAGCAACATCCACGAACCAATATTGCCTAGATCTCCCCGATTCCATGCTCATTAACATCATCAAGAATTCATATGAGTGCAGTAGCTAACACCATTTTAATTTAGCTTCCCGTATCCCGTAAATTAAGCGAAGCAAAAAGGAAAAACGACCATACCCGACTCATCAACTTTCCCGGCGACAAGGATGGTTAACAAAACTAGTAAACTCCTATAAAAGGGTGTCCCATCAAGTTGACTCAAGCGTACTCATTTTCGCAAACAAAACAGTTTCAAAACATGGGATCAATATGGTCAAGGGGCACTTGCCTTGCTCCCGTGACTCTTGTTGCTCAAGCGTCTCGAAGTTTTGGTGCTGTAGTTCTTCGTAGATGGCTTCCTGAGCTTGTCCTTCTACTCATGACCACGCACATACAAAATTTACAGCAATCAAACATCATGCACAAACATTACTCAAGATGCAATGGTGTAGATGAATACAAATCCTATGGTGCTTTTTTTATTAAACCAGTTTGTACGTGTTCTTGCATGTTTTAATGGGCTTTCATGGGGTTTTATGATGAACAAGGGTGTAGGGATCAAGTGTTGTCACACCCGGTTTCTCCCAAAGAACAACCGAGTGAATATCACATGTATGCCAGGATCATTCTCTCATACATGTGATGACAAATAGTGAAGCATCATTTATTACAAGCCAGGTGTCGAATATAAATATGTCTTACAAAGCATACGTCTCGATGGACGATAATAAGTTCATAATATGTAAATAAAACAGCAGCGGCATATAAATCTTGTGGGCTCCGTCACAGGCGTTGCCCGGGGGACTCCGTGAACCTAAAATCCTTCCTCGGGACCAAAGTCTTGGTCATTAAACACCACATCATTCTCTTGACCTTAGCAGCAATATAAACCAATAGAAAAGCAAGTTTGGGTACCATGGATACTCAGAAAGTGTGGGAAAGTTATGTCATGCATGACTAGAGCAAGGAGAGATTGACTCATGGTTAAAGCACTACGCAATCAATACCTATCACCTTAGCTTATTAAGCACCTACATTACTACACAGGTGAAATAGTCCCAATCTCCCAACCCATCATCAAAATCAAGTAACCATAACATCATATCCAATGTCAAGCTCGCCGCTTAACATCCTCAACTTCCAAATTCATCATCCTCTAATCATGAAAAAGTCCAAGCCGCTCTTGACCGTGAGCACGGCTGTCATGACAGTTTTGACTCTGCAGAGTTTGCACCACTGTACCCACATGTAGTTCATCCCCCGTTGTCGGGTGGACTAAAAGAACCTCCATTATGCCAGTGGCCATGAACCACATTCACACTTCCCAGGTGTGTAGCCAGGAGATCACTATGAAGCCTTTACAAAGGGATTCCCGACGAGCGTGGGCCCACTGAGGTTTCACCCCTAACAGCATACAAGAGGCTCCAACCCCGCTGCAGTGGCCCCCTCTTGAGCCTTGCGGTTCATATGGTAGTCCAGCTGACACCTATTCCCCGCACCATCCAACACACCCATACTACGCCGGGGATGCACCTAATTAATTGGCCAAGCTGCCCCATCTCAGCATGTGGTTATCACGCTAAAGCAAGGTTACATGCTCCATGAACCAGTCCTTAGGATCCAGGCAAGTACTAAACACAAACCCGAGTCTCGTGCACCCAGCACCAACCAAATCATCCAACTTGCCTCGATCCCTACCTCTACATAACTCATAATATCTCATTCAAGAGTAAGGTAAATAAATTGATGATCTCATATCCCAATTATCCCATTCTAAGCATGGCAAAGCATAAGCATATAAATAAATGACATGATAAAATAAATCCCAACCCAAGCTACAAGGAAACAAGGTAATGCAATTCTAGGGAAACTTCCTAGCATGGGTTTCATATTTCAATTGACAATGCAAATAATTCTATCTACACTTCCTAGTATAGGATCAAAGTGGTCAAGGACACTTGCCTTCTTCCTGCTGCTCTGAGAACGGAAAGTCTTGGTCTTGGAAGGGGAGAACTTGCTCTGGGGCAGGTTCTACTCATGCCAATACACATAGCAAAAGAAAAACAATAATCCATAAGACATAGTTCACACTTTCACTTCATACAAACCACACATACATATCTAGGAAAGTCATTCACATTTCTAAGTGTTGGGGTTATTCTTCATGTGTTGATTTTTGGCCTACATGCCCTTTTAAAAATATATATATGATTTCTATCTTTTGTATTCAGATTTCTGGTTGCACACTATATATTTGAGTTTCCAATTTGAACAACCCTTTTATATTTAATTTATACACTTCTTAGCTATCAAGTTTGCATGAGAGGTAATTTCTCCCTCCAAATAGGTTTTCAGATTCTCTACCAAATCCTAAACTGAAGTTTTTGGATTTGGAGACTTCATTTGTCATTTTCTAATTATGCATACCTATTTTCCTATATTTTTCAGATTCATTTTCTATGCCTAAAAGTGACTTTTATTATTAAATAGTAGGACATATCATCTGAACAGAATGGGTTCTGATTCTAAAATATTTAATAATATATTTTTGAACTTCTCCTCTGATGTGAACTAATTTAAATTTATTTTATCAATATTCAGAATTATTTCCTAGCCCAAAAATGTGTTTCTAGAACTAATAAATATGAACAACACTGAGGCAAATTTCGTTTCAGCCTAAAATCTATTTTTAACTCATTCTAAAGTTTTCCAAGTGCTAGGAGAGTTTAAATTTGAATTTGCCCAAGTGTTTGCCTTACCTTTTAAATTTAAATCCTAGTCACATATTTAAATTTCTAAATTTAATATCATATAGCGTCGAAAATGTAAATCCACACTACTGCACGGTCTACTTTATTATTTCATAAATTTCCAGGGGTCTAACTACACATAACAGAGGGGTTTTCCTAATTTTTATTAAGTCCAGGGCTAAAACTGATTTTTAAATGAATTTACACAAATTTCTGAAGTTCCAGGGGCTAGATCAGAAGTTTCCAGGGCTAGCTCGTGTTTTCCGAGATCCCCAGGGGGTAGCGCGTCAGAATCCCGGCCTTTATAACGTGGGGCTGATGTGGACCGTCCGATTTAAAATAGACGGCTCAGATTAGATCATCGAACCGGTACACGCAGGTTTTAATTCTACCGTGCGATTTAAAATAGACGGCCCTCAAGGGGCCACGTCGCCCTGGCCAGAGCCAGCCCGCGCGCGCGGCGGCGCGTGGCGGCGGGGGTGGCGTTCTCGCCGGCGCAGCCTCGGCTTTTTTCCGCTACACGTTAGAACTCGCATCTTTTTGCATGGATCAGCTGCGGAGGGGTAGGGGACGCTCACCGAGGGGTTTTCCAGCACTCGGAGGTCCTGGAAGTCGGTCGGCGGCGAGCTTCAACGGCGACGATCTTCAGTGCACGTCGGAACAGATGCTAGGGCGCGAAACTTGTCGCTTCCTTCACGTGCAGGGCTCCCTGGGGGCGGTGGAGCACGATCAGCGCGTTAGGTCAGATAATCCGAGCAATGATCGAAAGAAAATGGGGATTGAATCTTCGGTTCTGACCGGAGAGAAGAACGGCCGATCGGGGGGGGGGGACAGGGCGATTGTCGGCGTTTATACAGGCGAGGGAGGGCGGCGGTCTGTTGGGATCGAGTTGGAGACGTCCGGGACCAGAATTTGGGCTGGGGGCGCGGGTTTCCGGAGTTCGTTGCGATCGGGCGCGGGGAAGAGTCCGGCCGTTGGGGGCGCGCGGGAGGTAGGAGATGACGAGAGGGCATGCGGTTGTGCGCTGGCGCGGGGGGGGGGCAATAGTGGGCCGGCTAGCGGGTTTCAGCCCACTGGCCGGTTGGGGTTTTCTTTTTCTTTTTCTTTTTCCTTTTCTTTTCTGTTTTGATTTGAATTTAAATTCCAGTTTGAATTTGAATTTCTGCACCACATGCAATACGTCCAAAAATTTTTGAATTCCCCTCTTTAGCAGATTTTGGGGTGTTACAACTCTACCCCCCTAAAAGAAATCTCGTCCTCGAGATTGGTGGTTCTAGGAGAACAATTCCGGAAAGTGTGCCTTAAGCTCATCTTCTCGCTCCCATGTGGCTTCCTCTTCCGAGTGATGCTTCCACTGCACCACGCACATCCGTATTCTTTTATTTCTCGTGAGGCGTTCCATTGTCTCCAAAACCTTGACCAGTTGTTCGGCATAAGACAGATCCTCTCCTACGTCAACCTCATTCATGGGTAACATCTCTTCAGGCGTCCTCAGACATTTCTTGAGCTGAGACACATGGAAGACATCGTGCACATCCGATAGGCGAGCCGGTAGTTCTAGTTGATATGCCACTTCGCCTTTCCTCTCCAGAATCTGAAAGGGTCCGATGTATCGCGGTGATAACTTCCATTTCACCTTGAACCGACGAAGTCCTCGGATTGGGGACACCTTGAGATAGACATAGTCCCCTACGTTGAAAACGAGCTCTCTTCTCCGTACATCGGCATAGCTCTTTTGTCGGTTCTGTGCTATCCTAAAGTTGTTGCGGATTTCCCTCACTTTTGCCTCTGCTTCTTGTAGTACCTCGGGCCCAAACACTTTATTTTCCCCTGTTTGGTTCCAAAATAGTGGGGTTCTGCACTTCCTCCCATACAAAGCCTCAAATGGTGACATCTTCATACTAGCCTGATAGCTGTTGTTATAGGAGAACTCCGCATACGGTAAGTTCTTATCCCAACTCCTATTGTTCTTGAGCGCACACACTCTCAGCATATCCTCAAGGATCTGATTGGTTCTTTCTGTCTGCCCGTCAGTCTAGGGGTGATTGGCAGAACTGAAATTTAGATGGGTTCCCATGGTTTCATGTAACTTCTGCCAGAACCTTGAGGTGAACTGTGTCCCTCGATCTGACACTATCTTCTTTGGCACTCCATGGAAACACACGATCCTTGACATGTATAATTCTGCCAATTTGGATCTGCTGTAGCTTTCTTTCACGGGGATGAAATGAGCTACCTTGGTTAGCCTGTCGATGATGACCCATATCGAATCATATCCCGATTGGGTCCTGGGTAGTACAACTATGAAGTCCATACCTATTTCTTCCCATTTCCATTGAGGCACTTTGAGTGGTTGCAATAATCCCGTGGGTCGTTGATGTTCTGCTTTCACCAACTGACATGTGTCACATAGGGCAACATGTTCCGCGACATCTCGCTTCATGCCATACCACCAATATCTGCTCTTGAGGTCATGACACATCTTCGTACTCCCAGGATGAATGGAATAGTCGGAATCATGAGCCTCCTTCAAAATCAATTCACGGATCTCCTTCACTTCAGGCACACAGATTCTTTCCCGCGCCACACCGTACCTTGTTCATCTCTCTGAAACCAGGGGCTTTATTATCCTTGATGAGCTCTCTGATTTCTTGTATCTTCTCATCATTCTTTTGACCATCGCGTATGTCTTGCTCTAATGTGGAGTCCACTTCCATGGCGATGGCCTCACCACTATTCACCAGACATAGATTGAGTTTTATAACCTCTTCCTTCAATTCTGTAGGCATGTCCTTTAAGCTTAACCTATTGACCTGCACCTTCCAGCTTAAAGCATCTGCTAGGACGTTCGCTTTCCCAGTATGATAGTTGATGCCCACATCAAAGTCGTTGATTAGCTCTAACCATCTCCTTTGTCTGAGGTTGAGATCTGGCTGTGTGAAAATATACTTTAAGCTCTTATGATCCGTATATATCTCTGTCTTCTTCCCCATCAAGTAATGCCACCAAATCTTCAACGCATGTACCACTGCGGCTAGCTCTAGGTCATGCGTAGGATAGTTCTTCTCGTGCTTCCGGAGCTGCCGGGATGCATACGCCACGACATGCCCCTCTTGCATGAGAACACATCCCAACCTGTTTCCAGAGGCATCGCAGTACATCGAAAAGTTCTTCTGCATATCTGGTATAACTAGCACTGGGGTTGTTGTCAATCTTTTCTTCATATCTTGAAAACTCGTCTCGCACTGCGGTGTCCATGTGAATGTGATTCCCTTCTCCAACAATTTGGTGAGGGGTCTCGAAATCTTGGAGAAACCCTCGATAAAGCATCGATAATACCCAGCCAATCCTAAGAAGATTCGAACTTCCCCGACATTCTCAGGGGTCTTCCACTTCTGTACATCCTCGATCTTGGCGGGATCTACGGAGATTCCCCCCTCCGAGAATATATGTCCTAAGAAGGCAACTCTCTTCAACCAAAATTCACACTTGCTCAGCTTGGCACATAGTTGGTGTTCTCTCAGCTTTTGCAACACCAACCTTAGATGTCCCTCATGTTCTTCTTCATCTTTGGAGAAGATGAGAATGTCATCAATGAAAACCACCACAAATTTGTTCAGATATTCCATGAATACCTTGTTCATGAGATACATGAAGTATGCCGGGGCATTAGTTAGCCCGAAAGGCATGACAGTTATTCATACAGTCCGTACCGAGATACGAAAGCTGTCTTTGGAATATCAGTTTGCCTTATCTTAAGTTGGTGGTATCCCGACCTGAGATCAATTTTCGAGAACACACAAGCTCCCCTCAACTGATCAAACAAGTCTTCAATGTTGGGTAATGGGTACTTGTTCTTGATGGTTACTTCATTCAACGCACGGTAGTCCACGCATAGCCTTTGGGTCCCGTCCTTCTTGGGCACAAATATCACTGGAGCTCCCCATGGTGAGGAACTAGGATGAATATACCCCTTCTCCGTCAATTCCCCTATATGCTCCTTGAGCTGTTTCAGCAGTTTGGAGTCCATCCGATAAGGCCTCTTGTATATTGGAGCTGTTCCAGGCACTAGCTCAATCGTGAATTCCACTTCACGATCGGGGGGCATACCTGGGAACTCCTCCGGAAAAACATCTAGATATTTTCTGATGATCCTGATCTCCTCCACTTACACCTCAACGTGATTGAGTTTAAGGTCCCTCCTAGGTTCTTGTGCAGTTATGAACTTCACTCTTGTGCCACTAGGGTGAGTTAGTTCCACCGTCCTTGTCGAACAATGGATGATTCCCTTGTGTTTGGTCAATCAATCCATACCCAAAATAATTTCTATCCCTTGTGAGTATATCACTATGAGGTTTGCAGTAAATACTACCCCATTAATGTTTAGATTCACCTTGGGACACACTTGTCTTGTCCTTATTTTTCCCCCTGGAGAGTTCACTGCTAGCATATGGTTCATTTGTGTTGTTGCTATATCATGCTTCTTAACAAACCCTTGAGCAATGAACGAGTGGGTAGCACCAAAATCAAACAACAGGGTTGCAATGTGTAAATTGGCAGGAAACTTACCAATTACCACGTCAGATGCCTCTTGCGCTTCCTCCATGGTCACGTGGTTCACTCGTCCTCGCATCACATTCTGCTGTTGTGGCTGCATGGGCTTTTTCTTTGGGCACTTATGGGCGTAGTGCCCCACTTCACCACAGTTGAAGCATTGCACCCCAACCTTAGGTGCCTGGCCTTTGTTGTCCTGGGGTGGGTTCGGTGGTCCTTGTACTGCTGGTCGAGGTTGATATGTGGGGCGAGGCTGCTGTAAAAACTGACGTTGTGGCTGTGCTGGTGCTGACGGAGGTCTGAAATTCGGGTTGTACCCTCTGGGTGCTGAGTAGGGTACCACAGCACGGCTCGTCTGCCCTGCAGGTTGCTGCATCAGACGTGGGCGTGTGTTGCTAGCCGAGGCTTGGTGTGACCATCCCGCCTTCCTCTTGTTTTCATTTTCCAAGGCCTTCAGCTTCCTCTCCACAACAAATGCTCTATCTACCATCTTTTGGAAGCTCTCATACTCGTTGGAGGACATTGCACACTGCATTTCCGCAGTAAGTCCTTCCACAAAGCAGTCATGTTTCTGCTCATCAGTTTCGATGTCCCGTGGTGCATAACGGGATAGTTGGGTGAACTTAGTGAGGTATTCCCTCACAGTCATGTTTCCTTGCTGCAGTCCCAAGAACTCCTTCCTCTTGTTTTTGAGCTCACCCCTTGGTATGTAATGGTTGCGGAAACTGCGCTTGAACTCTTCCCATGTGATGTTCTCGGGGTCATGGTGGGCTGCCACGTAAGCAGTCCACCAATCAGCAGCAGGTCCATGCAATTGGTGAGAGGCAAACAGCACCCTCTCATACCCTTGACATTGTATGATCCTCATCTTGCTCTCAATGGTCTTTAGCATGTCATCTGCCTCCACAGGTTCAGCAGCACTTGCAAACTTTGGAGGTTGAGTCCCTAGAAACTCACTCAACCTTGGTTGGCGTGGTGCAGCTTGTGGGGGTGGAGCTTGGTGCAAGTTGGCCACCACTTGAGTTAAACTCTGGATGAGCTGATTCTGATTTTCAAGCATTTGGTGGATGGGATCAACTCCTTCACGGCGACCACCCCTGTCTTGTCCTCCGGAAAGATGAGGGTTGCCGGCCTCATCGTTGTTGTTGGCGGGGTTGGCACCACGACCTTTTCCTCTTCTGGCCATCTATCATGATCAACCAATTGTTAATTTAAAGCATTACATATTAACTTCCCAATTTGCTTGTTTAAACATAAACTTTTGAGGCCTTATTATATTAACATTTTTCTGAGGATTTCACATCTCACGCGAAAATAAATGCACTCTTAATTCATAGGGGTTCACACATCAAAGCAAAGCAACCTAAAGACGAGGTTGTGGACAAATGCCCATGGCTTCCACAACTCACGTCACACACCAAACATTAACACACAATTAACTAAGGTATTGACTCGACTACTCGATAACCTGCTGAACTAAGGGAAAGGACTCTACACGACTCGTATCACTGAGCTGGCTCCTCGGGATCTTCCTCATTATTGTGGCTGCCCTCTGGCTTCGCTTTGGGTGGGGAAGCTGCTGGTGGAGAAGTGCGGCGACGCCTGCTCGCCCGACGGTCTGGGGAGTCAGGAGTCCATGTGTCATTGACGGTGACACACAATTCATTCCCATCTCCTCTTTCTCTCGCCCTCAAGCTGGCGCGAAGCAATGCCTCAGTCTCCTTCAGGGTGTCACGAACATCCTGAAGCTCCTGCTGACACTCGTGCAGTCGAGTGCTGAGCATAGCAGCATCTTCCAAGCACAGGTCCATGTGCTCATGGGAAGTCCCCTGCTGCACTGGTGGGTACTTGCACTCCGCGGTGCCACTCTCACGCTGGAGGACATACATGTACTCAGTCCTGTCCAGGTGGCGACGGTAGACGTAACTCTGGCAGGTGATGGCCTCCCAGGTGACATCCTTCTCGGCATCGACCTGTGTCGCTCGACAAGCTGGAGAGCGGTGGATCTTGAGCAGCTGATTTTCATGGATAATCCTCATTTCTGAACTCCATTCTTCCCGCTTCTCACGGATGGTCCGGGTGGAGCTGTAGTGTATGATTAGTTTGCCCGTATTGCCGGCAGCGTGGAGCATACGCCGTAGACAGCGCAACAAGCCTCCTACTGCCAATCCGTAGGAGTGGTACGTCACCGGACGATTCTCCTCTCTCAAGGGCAACTACAGGAACTCTCCCTCCGGTGGACTTGCGGGCGGTGCGGAATCATGCGAACCATCTAAAACATAAAAGCATTTAAAATTAAGTTAGATAAGAGTTTAAACAAAAATTGTATTTTGCATAAAAGTTGGGGTAAGATGAATAAAGTGACCCCAATAAATAACACCTTCAACCCACACTTTTGTAAAATAGTTTTTAAGAAAATAGGGTTCTTAAATACATCCATTTCTACCTAGATCCACGTTCCTACGGGCAACCTTGGCTCTGATACCACTTTTGTCACACCCGGTTTCTCCCAAAGAACAACCGAGTGAATATCACATGTATGCCAGGATCATTCTCTCATACATGTGATGACAAATAGTGAAGCATAATTTATTACAAGCCAGGTGTCGAATATAAATATGTCTTACAAAGCATACGTCTCGATGGACGATAATAAGTTCATAATATGTAAATAAAACAGCAGCAGCATATAAATCTTGTGGGCTCCGTCACAGGCGTTGCCCGGGGGACTCCATGAACCTAGAATCCTTGCTCGGGACCAAAGTCTTGGTCATTAAACACCACATCATTCTCTTGACCTGAGCAGCAATATAAACCAACAGAAAAGCAAGTTTAGGTACCATGGGTACTCAGCAAGTGTGGGAAAGTTATGTCATGCATGGCTAGAGCAAGGAGAGATTGACTCATGGTTAAAGCACTACGCAATCAATACCTATCACCTTAGCTTATTAAGCACCTACATTACTACATAGGTGAAATGGTCCCAATCTCCCAACCCATCATCAAAATCAAGTAACCATAACATCATATCCAATGTCAAGCTCCCTGCTTAACATCCTCAACTTCCAAATTCATCATCCTCTAATCATGAAAAAGTCCAAGCCGCTCTTGAACGTGAGCACGGCTGTCATGACAGTTTTGACTCTGCAGAGTTTGCACCACTGTACCCACATGTAGTGATTTCATCCCCCGTTGTCGGGTGGACTAATAGAACCTCCATTATGCCAGTGGCCATGAACCACATTCACACTTCCCAGGTGTGTAGCCAGGAGATCACTACGAAGCTTTTACAAAGGGATTCCCGACGAGCATGGGCCCACTGAGGTTTCTTCCCTAACATCATACAAGAGGCTCCAACCCCGCTGCAGTGGCCCCCTCTTGAGCCTTGCGGTTCATATGGTAGTCCAGCTGACACCTATTCCCCGCACCATCCAACACACCCATACTACGCCAGGGATGCACCTAATTAATTGGCCAAGCTGCCCCATCTCAGCATGTGGTTATCACGGTAAAGCAAGGTTACATGCTCCATGAACCGGTCCTTAGGATCCAGGCAAGTACTAAACACAAACCCGAGTCTCGTGCACCCAATACCAACCAAATCATCCAACTTGCCTCGATCCCTACCTCTACATAACTCATAATATCTCATTCAAGAGTAAGGTAAATAAATTCATGATCTCATATCCCAATTATCCCATTCTAAGCATGGCTAAGCATAAGCATATAAATAAATGACATGATAAAATAAATCCCAACCCAAGCTACAAGGAAACAAGGTAATGCAATTCTAGGGAAACTTCCTAGCGTGGGTTTCATATTTCAATTGACAATGCAAATAATTCTATCTACACATCCTAGTATAGGATCAAAGTGGTCAAGGACACTTGCCTTCTTCCTGCTGCTCTCAGAATGGAAAGTCTTGGTCTTGGAAGGGGAGAACTTGCTCTGGTGAAGGTTCTACTCATGCCAATACACATAGCAAAAGAAAAACAACAATCCATAAGACATAGTTCACACTTTCATTTCATACAAAGCACACATACATATCTAGGAAAGTCATTCACATTTCTAAGTGTTGGGGTTATTCTTCATGTGTTGATTTTTGGCCTACATGCCCTTTTAAATATATATATATGATTTCTAACTTTTGTATTCAGATTTCTGGTTGCACACTATATATTTAAGTTTCCAATTTGAACAACCCTTTTATATTTAATTTATACACTTCTTAGCTATCAAGTTTGCATGAGAGGTAATTTCTCCCTCCAAATAGGTTTTCAGATTCTCTACCAAATCCTAAACTGAAGTTTTTGGATTTGGAGACTTCATTTGTCATTTTCTAATTATGCATACCTATTTTCCTATATTTTTCAGATTCATTTTCTATGCCTAAAAGTGAGTTTTATTATTAAATAGTAGGACATATCATCTGAACAGAATGGGTTCTGATTCTAAAATATTTAATAATATATTTTTGAACTTCTCCTCTGATGTGAACTAATTTAAATTTATTTTATCAATTTTCAGAATTATTTCCTAGCCCAAAAATGTGTTTCTAGAACTAATAAATATGAATAACACTTAGGCAAATTTCATTTCAGCTTAAATCTATTTTTAACTCATTCTAAAGTTTTCCAAGTGCTAGGAGAGTTTAAATTTGAATTTGCCCATGTGTTTGCCTTACCTTTTAAATTTAAATCCTAGTCACATATTTAAATTTCTGAATTTAATATCATATAGGGTCAAAAATGTAAATCCACACTACTGCAGGGTCTAGTTTATTATTTCATAAATTTCCAGGGGTCTAACTACACATAACAGAGGGGTTTTCCTAATTTTTATTAAGTCCAGGGGCTAAAACTGATTTTTAAATGAATTTACACGAATTTCTGAAGTTCCAGGGCTAGATCAGAAGTTTCCAGGGCTAGCTCGTGTTTTCCGAAATCCCCAGGGGGTAGCGTGTAAGAATCCCGGCCTTTATAACGTGGGGCTGATGTGGAGTCCGATTTAAAATAGACGGCTCAGATTAGATCATCGAACCGGTACACGCGGGTTTTAATTCTACCGTGTGATTTAAAATAGACGGCCCTCAAGGGGCCACGTCGCCCTGGCTGGAGCCAGCCCGCGCGTGCGGCGGCGAGCAGCGGCGGGGGGTGGCGATCTCGCCGGCACAGCCTCGGATTTTTGCCGCTACACGTTAGAACTCGCATCTTTTTGCATGGATCGGCTGCGGAGGGGTAGGGGACGCTCACCGAGGGGTTTTCCAGCACTCGGAGGTCCTGGAAGTCGGTCGGCGGCGAGCTTCAATGGCGACGATCTTCGGTGCACGTCGGAACAGATGCTAGGGCGCGAAACTTGTCGCTTCCTTCACGTGCAGGGCTCCCTGGGGGCGGTGGAGCACGATCAGCGCGTTAGATCAGATAATCCGAGCAATGATCGAAAGAAAACGGCGATTGAATCTTTGGTTCTCACCGGAGTGAAGAACGGCCGATCGGGGGGGGAAAACAGGTTGATTGTCGGCATTTATATAGGCGAGGGAGGGCGGCGGTCTGTTGGGATCGAGTTGGAGACGTCCGGGACAAGAATTCGGGCTGGGGGCGCGGGTTTCCGGAGTTCTTTGCGATCGGGCGCTGGGAAGAGTCGGGCCGTTGGGGGCACGCACGAGGTAGGAGATGACGCGCGGGCCCCGCGTGTCAATGAGAGGAAGAGAGGGCGCGCGGTTTTGGGCTGGCGCGAGGGGTGGGGGGGATAGTGGGCCGGCTGGCGGGTTTCGGCCCACTGGCCGGTTGGGGTTTTCTTTTTCTTTTTCTTTTCTTTTTCTTTTCTGTTTTGATTTGAATTTGAATTCCAGTTTGAATTTGAATTTCTGCACCACATGCAATACGTCCAAAAATTTTTGAATTCCCCTCTTTAGCAGATTTTGGGGTGTTACAAGTGTGGACGTGGTGATGGTCTTGACTCAAGATCTAGATCAATTCCACCATCAAAAACCGATCAAAACGTGATCTGTCCACACGAAAAAGTTTCTGTTCAAAGGGAGCGAAGAAAACGAATGCGTAGAAACAGCAACGACGTCGTAAGATGGGTAACAAAGACCTACCTCACTTCCCTTTGGTGGCAGGGCCTTCCTCCTAGCAATGGCAGCAGCGGGGATTTTTTCTATGGAAGATTAGGGCAGGACAGATCGTCGGCTCTTTTCTGGCGACGGCGAGGCGTGACAGGGCTCGTCGGCGGGCTAACCGGTGGGCCTCACCGGCGACTGAATCTCGGCTAGGGAGGGTCCAACTCGGCGAGTTGGGGGCTAGGGCCTCCAAGTCGACGACTTGGGAGGGGGAAAAAGGGGAAGGGATTGCGGCCAAGGGGGGGTTTTGGGTTCTATTTATAAGGGGGGGGGAATCATACTCTAATTGGAGCAAAATCCTAACAAACTTTTCCACAATTGATTTGGTGCGGCAGCAATGTGGGGGAAATTCACCAAATGTGGGGAGAATTTGGGGAAATTGTGTTGGTACCCTCAGTACCGGGTACCCCCGCCCACAGGAGAAAAACCGCCTAAGGACCTCGCCCCCTCCGCAGGGTGAGCTCCGAAGGCGCCACATGTACAGCAGGGCCGAGCCTCCCCTCTCCTTAGAGGTGAGCCCCAGGCCTGCCACGCGGCCAGCAGAGCCGGACCTCACCCCCTCCGCTGGGGTGAGCTCCGAGGGCACCACGTGCCCAGCGTGGCCGGGCCTCCCTCTCCTCAGAGGCGAGCCCCGGGCCTGCCACGTAGCCAGCAGTGCCGGACCTCACCCCCTCCGCAGGGTTGAGCTCCGAGGGTGCCACGTGTCCAGCGGGGCCGGGCCTCCCTTCTCCTTAGAGGCGAGCCCAGGGCCTGCCACGTGACCAGCAGTGCCGGACCTCACCCCCTCCGCAGGGATGAGCTTCGAGGGCTCCACGTGTCCAGCGGTGCCGGACCTTACCCCCTCCGCAGGGGTGAGCTCCGAGGGGCACAACGTGTCCAGCGGGGCCGGGCCTCCCTCTCCTCAGAGGCGAGCCCCGGGCCTGCCACGTGGCTAGCAGTGCCGGACCTCACCCCCCTTCGCAAGGGTGAGCTCCGAGGGCGCCACGTGTCCAGCAGTGCCGGACCTCACCCCCTCCGCAGGGGTGAGCTCCGAGGGTGCCACGTGTACAGCAGTGCCGGACCTCACCCCCTCCGCAGGGGTGAGCTCTGAGGACGCCATATGTCCAGCAGTGCCGGACCTCACCCCCTCTGCAGGGGTGAGCTCCAAGGGCGCCACGTGTCCAGCGGGGCCGGGGAAAGTGTCGACAGCGCACTTCGACGAATTGGAATTGGCTCATTTCAGCTATCTTTTTCTCATCCCCCGCCATTTTTATGATTCTTTCTCCATTTCTACGGTTCCTTCCTCCATTTCTACTTCTTTTATAATGTTTCTCTATATGAAAAATGTATGCAATGCATGGAAATGAATTTGAGGGTGTTACAAACCTACCCCTCTTAAACTGAATCTCGCCCTCGAGATTCGATAGAGTAGAGAATAGATGAGGGAATTCTGCCTTGAGGTCTTCCTTACGCTCCCATGTAGTTTTGGCTTCCGTGTGATGGCTCCACTGTACCTTACACCAATGGATCACTTTGTTCCTCAGGACCCTTTCCTTCACGTCCAAAATCTGGACGGGGTGCTCCACATAGGTCAGATCGTCTTGAAGCTCGAGCTCATCCATCGGTACTTGTTCTTCCAGTACTATTAAGCACTTCTTGACTTGGTATACGTGAAACACGTCGTGTACGTTAGAGAGGTGTGTTGGCAGCTCTAGTTTATAGGCTACTTCTCCTCGCTTGCCTAAAATCTTAAATGTCCCGATGTAGCGAGGTGCTAATTTGCCCTTGACGTTGAACCGTTGTTGGCCTCGGATAGGCGATACCTTAAGGTACACGAAGTCTCCTACTTCAAAGGTCAATCTTCTTCGCCTATTGTCCACATAACCTTTTTCGTGACTGAGCAGCCTTCAAATTTTCTCGTATCGTTTGGACTTGCTTCTTAAGTTCAACTAGCTTATTAGCGGGCATCCTATATGGCCTTTTATTATAGGTGCAGTTCCAGGTACTAAATCAGTGGCAAATTCAATGTCCCGGTAAGGTGGCATACCAGGAAGTTCTTCCGGGAACACATCTGAAAATTCTTGAACCACCGGAATGCTTTCCAATGTTGCTTCTTCGACGTGGTTCAACGCTACCTTCTCGGTTGCCGGTTGGGCTGACTCGAACTCAATACGAGTATTGTGCTCATTTGTCAACTGCACGCTCCTCTCAGCACATTGAATTACTCCATTGTGCTTGCTTAACCAATCCATTATAAGTATTATATCAATCCCTTGGGAATCCAAGACAATAAGGTTGGCAAGAAAGTGTACCCCCCTTATTTTAAGGTTTACTTTCGGACATACTATATTAGTCCTCATCTCTCCACCGGGAGAATTAACCAACATAGTGTGTTTCATGTGTGATATGGGCAGATTATACATGGCAACATACTTGGATGATATGAATGAATGCGATGCTCCGGAATAAAACAGTGGCTGGGTTGGAGTTGGCAAGGAACATACCAATCACGACGTCCTCAGCTTGTTGCGCTTCCTCAGCGGAGACATGATTCACGTTGCCACGAGCGTAGTTCTGCTGCCCACGGTTACCTTGCGTAGCTCCTCCATTCGGCCGTGGGTTCTGTTTTGGTGCGTTGGTTGGCTGTCCAAGGCCTTTCTTCAGGCATTGACTTGCAAAGTGTCCCGCCTCTCCGCACAAAAGCATGCTTTGTTGCCCAAAACAGCAGGAACGTTGGGGCGAGGCTGGTTTTGAGCATAGGCGCACATGTTGGGACGTGGCGCCGGAGGCAAAGGCATACGAGGTGCCTGCATAACAGGACGTTGTTGCGTGTCACACCCGGTTTTTCCGAAGAACAACCAAGTGAATATCACATGTATGCCAGGATCATTTTCTCATACATGTGATGACAAATAGTGAAGCATCATTTATTACAAGCCAGGTGTCGAATATAAATAAGTCTTACATCGCAAATGTCTGGATGGACAATAATAAGTTCATCACAAGTAAATAAACTAGCAGCAGAATATTATTCTTGAGGGCTCCGACACAGGCGTTGCCCGGGGGTCTCCATGAATCTAGAAACCTTCTTCGGGTCCAAAGTCTTGGTCATTATACACCACCTCATTATCTTGACCTGAGCAGCAATATAAACCAACAAAATATGCAAGGTTGAGTACCAATGGTACTCAGCAAGTGTGGGAAAATTATATCATGCATGGCTAGAACAAGGAGAGGTTGATCTCATGGTTAAAGCACTACGCAATTAATACCTATCACCTTAGCTTATTAAGCACCTACATTACTACACAGGTGAAATGGTCCCAATCCCCCATCCCATCATCATAATCCAATAACCATAACATCATTTCCAATGTTAAGCTCCCCTCTTAACATCCACAACTTCCAAAACCATCAATCCTCTAATCATGAATAAGTCCAAGCCACTCTTGACCGTGAGCACGGCTGTCATGACAGTTTTGACTCTGCAGAGTTTGTACCACTGTACCCACATGTAGTGATTTCATCCCCCGTTGCCGGGTGGACTAAAAGAACCTCCATTATGCCAGTGGCTACGAACCACATTCTCACTTCCCAGGTGTGTAGCCAGGAGATCACTATGAAGCCTTTGCAAAGGGATTCCCGACGAGCGTGGGCCCACTGAGGTTTCACCCCTAACAGCATACAAGAGGCTCCAACCCCGCTGCAGTGGCCCCCTCTTGAGCCTTGCGGTTCATATGGTAGTCCAGCTGACACCTACTCCCCGCACCATCCAACACACCCATACTACGCCGGGGATACACCTAATTAATTGGCCAAGCTGCCCCATCTCAGCATGTGGTTGGCACTGTAAAGCCAGGTTACATGCTCCATGAACCGGTCCTTAGGATCCAGGCAAGTACCAAACACAAACCCGAGTCTCGTGCACCCAGCACACAACCAAAACATCCAACTTGCCTTGATCCCTACCTCTACATAACTCACAATATCTCATGGTAAAATAAATTGATGATCTCATGTCCCAAATATCCCATTCTAAGCATGGCTAAGCATATGCATAATAATAAATGACATGATAAAATAAATCCCAACCCAAGCTACAAGGAAACAAGGTAATGCAATTCTAGGGAAACTTCCTAGTATGGGTTTCATATTTCATTTGACAATGCAAATAATTCTATCTACACATCCTAGCATAGGATCAAAGTGGTCAAGGACACTTGCCTCCTTCCTGCTGCTCTTGGAATGGGTAGTCCTGATCTTGGAAAGGAATAACTTGCTCTTGAGCAGGTTCTACATCATACCATCACACATAGCAAAAGAAAAACAACAATCCATAAGACATAATTCACACTTCCACTTCATACAAACCACACATTCACATTTATGAAAGTCATTCACAATTATATGTGTTGTGGTTACTCTATGTGTGTTGATTTGTGGCTTGCATGCACTTTTGATCATATGTATAGGATTCCTATCTTTTGTGTTCACATTTATACTTACATACTATATATATGAGTCTCCAATTTAAATAAATTCCTTATATTCAATTACTACACCTTTTCACTACCAAGTATGTATGAAAAGTATTTTTCTTTTCCATATGTGCCTTTAGAATTTCTACCAACCTTAAACTGAATTCTTTGGATGTTAGAAACTCCATTTATCATTTACTAGTTGCTATATTTTCAGATTTATTTTCCTATACATAAATGTGTTCTTTATTATGAAATTAGTAATACACATCATCTAAACAGAATAGGTTCTGGTCCTAAATAATTTAATAACATATTTTGACCTTTGCCTCTGATGTAAACTATTTCACAATTATTTTCCCTATTTTCTAAAACTATTCATTACTTAAAAATGTGTCCCTAAATGTGAATAATAAATTAGACAGATTCAATTCAGTCCAAAATATGTTTTTGTCTCACTCCAAAGGTTTCTAAATACTGAGAAAGTTTTTAATTTAATTATGACAATATGTTGGTCCCACTTTTTAATTTTTAAACACTAGCCACATATTCAATTTCCTCATTTAAATACTAAACAGGGCTAAAAAGGTAAACTCACCCCATTACAGGGTCTATAATATTATTTTCAGAATTTCCAGGGGTCTAGCTACACTTATCAGAGGTGTTTTTCCTAATTTTTATTAAATCCAGGGGCTAAAACTGAATTTTAAATGAATTTACATGATTTTCTGGAGTTCCAGGGGCTAGATCAGAAGTTTCCGGGGCTAGCTCTTATTTCCCGAGAACCCCAGGGGGTAGCACGTAAGATTTCCAGTCTTTATAACGCGGGGCTGATGTAGACCGTCCGATTTAAAACCGACGGCTGAGATTATAACGTCGAACCGGTACGCGGGGTTTTAAACTCTACCGTGCGATTTAAAATAAACGGCGCACAGGCGGCCACGTCGCTCTGATCAAGCGCGGGCGGCGCTGCCGGTGGCGCACGGCGGAGGAAAGCGGCGATCTCGCCGGAGACTTTCGGATCTTCGAGAATTCTTCCTAGAACTGTGATTTTATGGCATAGATCGGTGGAGGGGAGGTCGGGGATCTCACCTCGGGGGTTTTCTTGAGCTCAGAGGTCCTAGAGGGTGATCGGCGACGAGGTCCGAGGCGAAACCACGGCGAAGCTCGTCGGCGCTGTGTTTACACTGCAAGTCACTAAGTTTTCTGCACCTGCAAGGTTCCCCGGAGGCGGTGGATCAAGACCAGCGAGTTAGATCGGAATTTCCGAGCTTAGATCGGCCAGAATTCGCCGGAGAAGTCTCGGTTCTCACCGGAGGAAAATCGGCGGATCGCGTGGGAATAACAGAACGAGGCCGGGGTTTTTATAGACGGGGGAGGGCGGCGGGGTGGTTTAGATCAAGTCCGCGTCGCCTACGAACAGAATTCAGCGGGGATACGCAGAAATCCGGATCGGTATTGATTCGGGTGAGAGGGAGTCCAGCGCGGGCGCGAGGTAGAAGACGAGCTGGTGGGTCCCACCTGTCAGCGGAAGGAAACAGCGCGCACGGCTGCGGGCTGGCGCGGCGCTGGTTGGGCCGGCTGGTGGGTTGCGGCCCACTGGCCTGTTTTTTTCTGTTTTCTCTTTTTCTTTTTCTATTTCTTTTCTGATTTGAGTTTAATTTGAATTCCAGTTTGAATTTGAATTTTTGCAAAACATGCAACACGTCCAAAAATTTTTAAATTCCCCACATAACATGATTTAGGGTTTTAAATCAAAATTTTGGGGTGTTACATTGCGGTGGTTGATTAGGGCAAGGTGGGTTTGCAGGGCCAAAAGTAGAAGCGGACAAGCCATACTGTGGTGCAGCTGGTGGCATGAAACGGGGACGCACATTGCTCCCTTGTGGCTGGTATGGCATCTTCCTCTTGCCCTCTTGCTCAATCTCACGGATCATGCTCTCAACCACTGTAGCTTTATCAACGAGCTTCTGGAAGTTTGCATAATCATTGTTGAGCAGTTGTACTTGGATCTCATTGTTCAATCCTCTCATGAACAAGTATTGCTTCCTTTGATCCGAGTTGACGTCTTCGGGAGCATACCTTGACAGCTGCGTGAACTTGTTGAGGTACTCATTCACGCTCTTCTTTCCTTGTCGGAGACCTTCGAACTCTTGCCTTTTAAGCATTATGACTCCAGCAGGGACGTAATGAGAGCGGAAACTCTCCTTGAATTCAGTCCAAGTGATTGTCTCCTGGTTGACATGAGCATAGCAAAGAGCATCCCACCAGTCAGCGGCTGCTCCCATGAGTTGGTGTGATGCGAAGAGAACTTTCTCCTGATCATTGCACTGAACAGTAGCAAGCTTCTTTTCGATGGATTTCAGCCAATCATCAGCCTCCATGGGATCATTAGATTGTGCAAAAGTAGGCGGTCGAGTCCTCATGAACTCTCCCAATCTGTTGTGAGCCGTCGGTGGTGGTGGTGGTGGCGGTGGGGGTGCAGGAACGGGGTTAGGATTGTTGTTGTTGTTAGCTTGCAGCTGTCCCAAAGTTTGTATCATAGTTTGTATGAGCTGGTTCTTCATAGCCATCAACCGTTCAAGGTTGTTTGCATCAGCCCGGGAGTTAGCATTTTCAGGAACTTCAACGTTGCCATCCTCTTGTGGTTCAGGGTTGCCACAAACGTTCCTCCTTTGACGGCTTGCGTTTTCCCTCACCATCTGTGAGAGAGAGTTGAGTAGAATAGAAAATAGAAGTTTAGATTGATCCCCCCAACTATATGCATCAAGGTGTATGAACTAAATATCTTCCTTTGATTAATTTCAGCCTATATGAGGATGTGAACACATGCCGAAGCATCTCACATCTCTCCACTATGTGTGGATGTGGACATTTGCCGAAGCGTCCCACAACTCACACCAGCACACAAACACAACCAATCATCACAAAAGTTCAACACACCACTCCTATTCACGCTACTACGATTTGAACGTTCCTATTACAGCTTATTCAATGGGAGTCCTAAACTTAATCATGTGAACTGGTGTTGTTCCCGCCGTGTGACGGGGGTGGTCCATACATGGGCGCACGCCATGGTGAGTCAGCAGTCCATGTAGAGTTAGAAGGCGCTGGTGCTCCATTCGCTCCCGCGTTGGTGCGAGTCTCCTCTTGTTTCTCCAGCAAATACAGCTTCTTGCAGAGGTAACGGATCTCTTCTTGTGTGCTTGCGTAGCGGTTTCCTAACTCCACGAGTAACCTTTGTGACTTGTCAGCAGCTTGTGGGTTGGAAAGGGCAGTTACATGGGGTCCAATATGGTCCTCTTCATCATGCATATAGCTATTGACTTCATCTTCAATATAGGTTCCGTCTTCACCTCCTCCTATTATGGTCCATCGGACACCTCAATGGGGTTAAGAGCACTCCCACGTGGTGGTGAACGGGTACTTATGCGTGTCGTGCTCCTGATCACCGGCATCTATAAATAGGACATGAGAAACTTTAGAGAAGGAAGAAAATACTTAAACACTTCAGAAGCTATGAAGCAAGAAAGCAAAAGTGTTGTTGTACAAAAGAAGAGAAAAGAGGAGCTGAAAATAGCACTTTGCGGTGGCTGACTTGACAAGAAAAGTGCAGCAGCAAGCAATTTTCAAAAATAGCAGTTTAGAGGTGTGTGCCTATGTGTTTTAGAGTGTCCATTCTACCAAGGCTTGCGTCCTACGGTCAATATAGCTCTGATACCAATCTGAGACACCCGGTTCCGAAAACAGAACCAAGTTAATGCATATGTGTGCCCAGCATGTTCATCACACATACACATGTAATTCACAAACTGAATTCATAATATAACCATGAATAAATAGTGTTTAAGTACTTTATTACATCGACTAATTGTCTCACTCATGATTGTCTATCTTATTCTTGCAGCGGAAGTCTCTAAACGACAGCGGAAACAACTAAACAGCAGCAGGCTCCATCTTCAACTCCACAGGCATGTTGACGGTAGTTCGCACGCCTAGTACTCCACATGGTCCTCGAAGTACTCTTCTCCTGTTTCTGATGTTTATGTGATAATGCAAGGGTGAGTACATGTCGTACTCAGCAAGTGCGGGAAAAGTATGACATGTAGCTTACAACAAGGTATGGAATAGAAGGGCTCATTGCAACAAGCAAATTTTATTTCACAAACATGATAAAAACAGCAACTATTTATAGGTGAAATTTATCCCATCATAATCAAATAGTTCAGCAACATTCTCTCATCATAATTCATCATTTATCAAGTCTCATCCAGCCATTAATCTTTTTCAAATTGATCTCATGCTCATAAATATTCATAACCATCTCCTATTCATATAATCGAAACCAAACTTATTCCCATGACTCGAAACAGTCCTAAAACCAATCCCAATGACCATACCACAACCATAACGAATAACCATCCCAAGTTTTCCCTCTAATCATGTGAGTTGGCCAGGTGCTTGTGACCGGAAGCACTACTATCATGATAGTTTTACACTCTGCAGAGGTGGCACCACTTTACCCACAAGTTCGTGATTTCGTCAACCGTCGGTGACTGCAGAACCTCCATTATACCAGTACACAACCATCGGTGTATGGCCAAGAGATCACAAAATAGCCTTTACAAAGGGGCTACTAGATGTATGGACTCACTGAGGTTTCACTGGCAGGCTCGAATCACCATTCTCCAACCCATGGGCCCCCTTTTGTGCCATGCTGTTCCCAGGGCAGTCCTCTCTCGACTCCCATTTCCTGCGCCATCCACGGTCCATAATAAGCTAGCAACACACTTAATTAGTCAGCTAAGCCGCACCCATACTTGACCTTGTGGTGACACTGTTTTCCTGGCATGTGCTGGCATGAACCGGTTCTTAGATCTATGGCAAGTAAACCACCATCTCATTCAGCAACATCCACGAACCAATCTTGCCTAGATCTCTCCGATTCCATGCTCATTAACATCATCAAGTTCTCATCATCATTATTCATATGAGTGCAGTAGCTAACCACGTTTTAATTCAGCTTCCCCTATCCCGTAAATTAAGCGAAGCAAAAAGGAAAAACGACCATACCCGACTCATCAACTTTCCCGGCGACAAGGATGGTTAAAAAACTAGAAAACTCCTATAAAAGGGTGTCCCATCAAGTTGACTCAAGCATACATGTTTTCGCAAACAAAACAGTTTCAAAACATGGGATCAATATGGTCAAGGGGCACTTGCCTTGCTCCCGTAGCTCTTGTTGCTCAAGCGTCTCAAGTCTTGGTGCTATAGTTCTTCGTAGATGGCTTCCTGAGCTTGTCCTTCTACTCACGACCACGCACATACAAAATTTACAGCAATCAAACATCATGCACAAACTTTACTCAAGATGCAATGGTGTAGATGAATGCAAATCCTATGGTGCTGTTTTATTAAACCTGTTTGTACGCGTTCTTGCATGTTTTAATGGGCTTTCATGGGGTTTTATGATGAACAAGGGTGTAGGGATCAAGTGTGGACATGGTGATGATCTTGACTCAAGATCTAGATCAATTCCACTGTCAAAAAACTGATCAAAACGTGATCTGTCCACACGAAATGTTTTTGTTCGAAGGGAGCGAAGAAAACGGATGCGTAGAAACAGCGACGATGTCGTAAGTTGGGTAACGAAGACCTAACTCACTTCCCTTTGGTGGCAGGACCTTCCTCCTAGCAATGGCAGCAGTGGGGAGTTTTTCTATGGAAAATTAGGGCAGGACAGATCGTCTGCTCTTTTCCGGCGATGGCGAGACGTGACGGGGCTCATCGGCAAGCTCACCGGTGGGGCTCACCGGCGACTAAACTCCAGTGAGGGGGGGTCCAACTCGGCGAGTTGGGGGCTAGGGCCTCCAAGTCGCCGACTTGGAAGGGGGAAAAAGGGGAAGGGGTTCCGGCCAAGGGGGGTTTGGGTTCTATTTATAAGGGGAGGGGGAAGAATCCTACTCTAATTGGAGCAAAATCCTAGCAAACTTTTCCCCAATTGATTTGGTGCGGCAGCAATGTGGGGGAAATTCCCCAGATGTGGGGAGAATTGTGTCGGTACCCTCAGTACCAGGTACCCCCGCGCACAGGAGAAAAACCGCCTAAGGACCTTGCCCCCTCCGCAGGGTGAGCCCCGAAGGCGCCACGTGTCCAGCGGGGCCGGGCCGCACCTCTCCTCAGAGGCGAGCCCCGGGCCTGCCACGCGGTCAGCAGAGCCGGACTTCACCCCCTCCGCAGGGGTGAGCTGCGAGGGCGCCACGTGCCCAGCGGGGCCGGGCCTCCCTCTCCTCAGAGGCGAGCCCCAGGCCTGTCACGTGGCCAGCAGTGCCGGACCTCACCCTCTCCACAGGGGTGAGCTCTGAGGGCACCACGTGTCCAGCGAGGCCGGGCCTCCCTTCTCCTCAGAGGCGAGCCCCGGGCCTGCCACGTGACAAGCAGTATCGGACCTCACCCCTTCGCACGGGTGAGCTCCGAGGGCGCCACGTGTTCAGCAGTGCCGGACCTCACCCCCTCCGCAGGGGTGAGATCCGAGGGCGCCACGTGTCCACCGAGGCCAGGCCTACCTCTCCTCAGAGGCGAGCCCCGGGCCTGCAACGTGGCCAGCAGTGCCGGACCTCACCCCCCTCCGCTGGGGTGAGCTCCGAGAGCGCCACATGTCCAGCAGTGCCGGACCTCACCCCCTCCGCAGGGGTGAGCTCCGAGGGCGCCACGTGTCCAGCAGGGCCGGGGGAAGTGTCGACAGCGCACTTCAACGAATTGGAATTGGCTCATTTCAGCTATCTTTTTCCCATTCCCATCATTTTTATGATTCTTTCTCCATTTCTATGGTTCCTTCCTCCATTTCTACTTCTTTTATAATGTTTCTCTATATGGAAGATGTATGCAATGCATGGAAATGAATTTGAGGGTGTTACACTCTAGCCTATTCTCGCAAGCAGTTCCAACTACTCGACTTGTACCAAATCCTACACTATCATAGCATTGCAGTAGCTAATCGAGGTTTAAAAAACTAAGCCCAAAACTAGGGTTTTCATGGCTATGCATTTGGGTTTTCAATCAAGACTCTAATGCATAATCAAAGTGGATACTCAAAGTAAGTTCTCAAAATAGTAGAATTTATAAAACGGCTAATGCAAACCAGAGCTTGCCTTGCTGCTGTTGGTCGTAGGCTAGCTGTTCCTCCAGATTTATGAAGTCTAAGACTTCTGGCTCCTCCTCAACCTTAGCGACTACATGAAACAAATACATGTATATATCAATTTACATGCATATGAGTTCGATGTTGAATTTGTTAAGACTATAAGTATTGCTATACAGTCCCAATGACTCTGAAATTTTTACTGTGGTTTGGATGCAACCTAAACAGAGACTTGGCCAAATTTCACTAGCAGCAAAGCTCAATTGAGCCCTCTACAAATAAATATTTATTTGGCCTTAATTGGATCTCTTAGGGTGTTCTAGGGATTTTCATGGAGCAAGCCATGACTTTCTGGAAACTAGATTTTCAGAGGGTTCTAATGGAGTTATTTTCACCTAATTTTTAGATCCCTAGCAAAGATATGAGCTAAACAAGTTTAGAGAAAATCTGAAAAATGTTTCGAGACATTTTTCATTTTCTCTGAAACAGTTTCATTAATCACACCATTAGGTGGACCACATGAGCTCAAATGGATCTGTAATTTTTATGGTAGCTCATTGATATTATGATGAACATCATAGCCAAATTTCAGATTTTTCCACTAAGGGGTCCTCCAGTTAAAATTCTAAACATTTCAAAATTTGAAGAATTAATTCTGGAGAAATAAAAGTTTTCATGAGGTGAAACTTGATTTGCTGGAAAGTACGCAGAGAACTGATTCCAAAAAAATTTGGTTCACTCGATTTGGAGTTTCCTAGCCAAAGTTATATGAGTTTGAAGTTTGAACTAGAAATTGAAAATTGGGAAAAAGTTTAAACTCCTGCTCGTGGGCCCGGCTACGTGTCGGTTCCTCAACGGGTGACACACGGGGCCACGGAGTTTTATGCACGCAGTCGCAGACGATCCGGAGCCACAGCTGATCCCATGTTTAAATATCTGCTCGCTGACACGTGGGGCCAGGACCTTCTTCAACCTCCCGCCATCCCGGGCTCGGCCGCTGCCCCCTCGCCGGAATGCTCACCGAAGGGGCTCTGCCGCGTGCCGAACTTTGAGATTTTTGCCGCCTCTGCCTAAACCTGTACGAGGAACACGGTGCTGGCCTTAGCTCGACATGAAAACAACCGGTGTATGGCCGGCAACGAGCGGCGTCTTCGTAAGAACTTCGGCCGTGTCGGCCGGGCTTCCTATCACCCCAAATGATCGAGTAAAAGGTCGTAGTGCATCAGTGCATCCTAGGGAAGGTCGTCATGAACTCAAATGAGCTCGGAGACGGACCCAACTAGTATGTCACCATGCGACCTAGGTCGGAAATCGGAAACCCTAGCAAAACTCGAAGAACAGTGTCTATACCCGATGGTTCTTCGAAGTTCCTGATCCTATGGACTCGCACGGACGTCTAGAAGTAGTTCTCTAAGTTAGGTGAAGGGTGGTGCGGTGTGTAGCACGAATTTTGTGAAGTGGTCTGACGACCTCTTTTGTACACCGGTGCAAAACCGTGAAATTCCAGCGACGGCAGCTCATGTCATGCCGCCGGAGCTTGCGGTAATGGAAGAGGGAACTATGACGAACCTCTTTGCTGTTCACAGCTCAGGGAAAGGTGGGCTGTCGTGGCCGTACGAGTTGTTCCCTTGGCTGCGGCTCGGGTTGAACCGAGGACGAAGAAATGGCGCGGTGGGGCTTGAGGAAGGATGGTCACGGTGTGGAACCGGTACGAGTACGTCGAGCAAGGATCGGTGAACTCGGTTGCAGCCTCAGCTCGGCGTGACAGCCACTGGTTCGACCGGGCGAAGGTAGAACCGAGAGCTCGGGTGAGCGTCTAGGTTCTTTTGTTCGGAGACGATGCAAGCGGCTGTGATCGGTGAAATATCCCAGAGAGGGTTCAGGCGCTGGGTAAGGACGCCGAGTGGTGGCCTCCAGCATGTGCGAGCGAAGCAGCTGCTGGCCGGCGCTGTGGCTCGGTGCCGCGCTCAGCTGCAGCCCAAGAAACCGAGTACTCGGTCTTCAGTTGGTTTGCTCCAAATGGGTGACTGACAAAAGGGCCCCACTTTCAAATTTTAAACTCTGAAATTCAATTTCCCCACTGCTCAAAACATAAGAGACCTTCCTACCCTTTGTCATTTGATCATTCACCCAAATTGGGATTTGGTTTGCAAAACGATCAAATTGTGGAATTGGTTTGATTGAATTTGCAGCACATGTGAACTGAAATTCAAATTTGCTTTGAATTTAGCCAAATAAGCTCATGTCAAGATGAACTCCAAATGGAGTGAAAATTTGTGTGTGAGCTCACCAAAATGTGCTGAGTGTGAATATGAATCTCACTTTTGAATTCATGGGATGAAAGGAGTTTGAATTTGAATTTAAGTTTAAACTAGCCTCTTTCTAATTATACCCAAAAATACCTCAAAAAAGTTTTGGATTTGGGTGCAATTTGGCGTGAGCATTCCTAGCAAAGTTTAGCAGTTTTTCATATGCTCAGACCCTATGTGATGCATGTGGGAAATACCGCTTTTGCATTTTGTGAGTTTATCATCTAATGACTATGTTGATGGTGTTTACTTGCTCTTCAAATGTGTTCATAAGTTTTCCTCAAATGAGGTGTGCGTGGTGTGATGAACACTTTGAATGTGTGCAAAAACTTGGGCCCTTACATTTCACGCCCAAGCAAGGACGCTCAGAGAGGCGCTAGACCACAGCGCTGCTTCTGCCCAACCGGTTGATCAAGCCGTGGATCATCGCCGGCGAATCCGGTGAAGTTCTTCCGGAGGGCGCAACCCGACAACTCGGTACAAAACTGAGAAATTCTCAATCGTTGTTCGTTCCTAGGTCACCAAATTAGGCATAGAGGAGCTAGGGTAGTCGGCAACCAAGTTCTCTTTGCAACCCTAGCCTTAAACGGCATGTAGACCGACCAATTTCCAACTTTTCCGAGCTCAACCGCGGCGGACGTCACGGGCGCACAGTGACAACCTAGTTGGAGCCATTCCCGAGTAAGTTTGAGGCCACTTCGATCATATTAGAAGTCCACTGGTGCTGTAGCGCCGTTTTGCCGAGCTTTTGGCGGGCTAGGTCGGCCGGCCGACGGCACTGAAGGTGTACCGAAGCCGCCCCACACCGCCGACTTGTTTCCGACCATTGACAGCCCAAGCAGACCTCATTAATGGATTCTCACCGAGAGGCGGCTGAAAATGCGGGGCCGGCGAGCTCCGGTCTCGGTCCGGCGAGGGGGAGCGGTGCGCGCGCGAGACGGAGGTGGGAGGAACAAGAAAGGTGCTGGCCCCACATGTCAGTGGGTAGAATTTATAAATTCGGATCGGCTGTGGCTCTCAGATCTGCTGTGGCTGCGCGCGTGGAGCTCAGTAACCCCGTGTGTCCTCGATCTCAGTGGCTGCAATTGAAAACCATGGGCCCAGTCAATTTCCAGTAGCAAATCAATTGCAATTTCATCTATAACTTTGAAAATTCATATCCTGGTCTAGGAAACTCCAAATTGGATGATTCAAATTGAGTTGGATTCAGTTTGCAAAGAACTTTCGAAATATGAACCCCAATTTGTATGAAATTCAATAATAAATTCTGGAGAATTGTATTAAGTTTTTCTGTAAAAGAATTATGGAGGAAATTTAGTTCATCCAAAAATCCTCAAATTTTGGCAGAATATTCGTTAGGATATTATTGACATTCTAGCAAAGTTTCAGCTCATTCGAAGTTGAATTGAGTAGGTATTTTCTGAGTGAAATCTGCTGCACTCTAAATGGTCCAGAAACTTTTTCAGAAAAGGTTTCCAATTTGTAAAATCCATTCTAGGCAATTCATAGCTTCAAAAATCATAGACAAATTCAGGCATGCTCTATGAATCATACTTGAAGTTGTAGTTCACTTGATTGGGCATAAAAATGCGGAGTACATCAGAATTAATTCTTTTTATTCTGGAGGAACTCCTCAAGTAGAAGGCCTGAATTTGGGACCAAAGTACTTTCATGTGCCCCGGAACTCACATGTAATGTTTCAGCTCAAATTGAGCCTTAGAACTCCCTGTATTGGTTTTCCATGCTTATGTATGTGGGGAAATACATAAGAGTCTTGTGGGAATTATGATAGACACAATTTCCTTCCACATTAGCGGTAATTTGGCAAGCTAAGTCCCTGTGAAGTATAGGGCTTCCTGTAAAGTTTCAGAATCATTGGAGTCCAGGTTCACCAATTTTCTTCACATTAGTTCAGCTCATCTTATATGTTCATTAGGAAACTTAGTTTATAATTAAATTTCTAAGGCTGCTTTAGTTTTTTTTGTTTTCCTTGTACAACAGAGGCAAAAACATCATTCCTAGCATTTCCGCACAGTCCTCTGTTCTTCATAAGTTTAAGTCGGTAAGTCTTTAAATTGCATTATAAAAGCTTATGCATATATATGTCGTTAGTGTTCATGATAAAGGACTTCGATGGAGTCATCCCTTGACATCTGGATCAGTTGAAAAAATTCAGAAGGATCAAGGGATAGAAGATCACTAACTGCTATTATATACTACTACCTTGCAAAACAGCAAGCTCCGGTTTGCATTTGACAGCTGTTAAGTTTTTACTTTGTATTCACTCTATTTGTTAGCAAATGGAATGTGCATTAGGTCTAGATGTTTCGATACTCCTCTTGCATGCAAGAGAAAACTATGGAGTATTGGGTAGACGTATTTTCATCGTGTAGAAACTGCCATGCTTAATTAGGGTTCGGTAGAAGTCGAGTGGTTGGACGCTACCTGCATGATCAGGAGAAAAAGGGGTATACGGGAATGGTTCAGAAATTTATTAGCATGTTGAAGTTGAGACCGAGCAGGTTGTAGGAGCAACAGGACATAGGGGCCTGGGGTGTTAGACCTGTCCATGTCAGTCAAGGACCGATCCGTATGCGGCCCTGTTGAGCAAGTTTGAGTTGTGTACCAGACTCATGCTGGCTATATGGGACCCAGTAAACCAATGTACATCGGGAAGCTTACGTCGGGACTTTTCCGGTCGCCTCAGGTGAGAGGCTGGTGTGCAGTATGTGGGTAACACTCTCATGACATCTCATGTTGGTAGGTGCACCATGAGAGTGGCTACTGTACGGGATGATCGGATCGATTTGACGTAAGTGAAACGGGGGGAAAGGCTGCCACGTACGACGCCAGTTATGGTTGCTGTAGGCAACGTCGAGTACGGGCGTACGTGTCGTGTAGTACGGGTGTTTTTTATTCGAATCACCATCACTCGCGGTAGTGAACATACTTGTTCTCACAGTCGTGACGTAGTAAGAACTTGCATTGAGATAAGAACTAATCACTGTGGATTGAAGTTGCTACTAGCATTGTGCTGTTACCTTTTATGAATAGGTTAAAGCAAATTCGATTCATTTTCACCATAAGCAATTTACATCGGGGGAAAGTGTTTCTTGTTTGATTGTGGACTCCAGATGTGAGGTGCCCAAGGTTAATTTTAAATTGCTGCTAAAAATACCTGAAAGTAAGGATTTACTTTTAGTCCAGTTCATTATGCATATTGCTATCCCATGTTATGTCTTTACCTTTATGTAGAGTTTTATTACTAGGTTCGACGGTTAAGTCTTGCTGAGCTTTATGCCCACGGATACTATACTAGTTGTTTTGCAGGTATTGACTATATGCTTATGAGTATGGTTGCCGATGAGAGTCGGAAACCTCCGAGTGGTTACTCATGAGCATCCTTGCCGCTGCTAGTTGTTATTCGTGTTGCTAGTAAGAAACATCCGCGGGCTGGACAATTTCTTTGATGGTAAGCTAGAAATGAGTCATGAGAGTTGTAGTCCTGCGCTGTAGATTATTTTGAGATAATTATTTGTAAATTAACTCTTTGTATGCTTCCGCAAATGATTTATGTAATATGGTTTCCGTTACTCGTGTGATGTTGGGTGCTGCATCGCACGGCACCACCCAGTGTGATTCCCAGGCAAGCGTGCACGGAAC